>LR994591.1:11092590-12479590 GCA_905187575.2 Celastrina argiolus
CAGACACACACAAAATTTAGCCTTTACGATATTAGTGTAAAGTAATGTTTGTATGACCTATCTATCATTTACCAAGTTTCGTTACTGTTACATTTAAATATGGAAGTTTACTTAATTACAGATAGCTTATTAAAACGAGCCGTTAGTGTCAATGAAATTTGGTAGTTTAAGAAGACCCAGTATCCGGTCTTAACAAGAGCCAGATTTGGCAAATGAGTCTTAATGACTGTCTGCCCCCGTGTCGACCAGCTGATTTGACTTCATTAAGACGATGAGGTTTCATTAATGAATGATCTAATCACTAATTAACATTGCTTAATACTGTACGTACTTGCTACAGTTCATACAATGCCCCATACAAGTAGTAACAAAATTTATCACTGCGACCTTAGTACCTTTTTACAGGTAGCATAATATCTAAGAACCTTAGGGTTGAATACTGAAACGATAGTACAGTCGAGTGACGCACATGCTATCCATGTCTTTCCGCCAAGCTGTGACAGTGACATCCGGTGAATGGAATGGCTCATGACTTTCATTAGAGTTTTTGGCGGGTTCTTTTTTAATTTTAAATTGTTAATTAAATTAAATTAAATGCCATTTATTTCGGGCTACATATGTCCATATTATAAATACTTTTATAATGTTTACAATTAATGTTCTTTTTGGAGTCGGTCAGCAAAAAGAACAACATCCTAAAGTTGCTGACTGGAATCTCACCTTTGCTGAAACTATATGTAAATGCATTATAAAAGTATTATTTTATGTTTTTTAGTTGTTGAAGTCGGTTTTTTAAAACGTAGTTTGTTTTTTACTTTTCTAGGAAAACCGAACTTAAGAGCTTAAACACAAGGCAGACACAATGTTTATTAATGTACATTACATTCCGTCGTAGCTTTAACATTAGCTTAAGCGAACTTCTGTGCTTGAGCACCGACGCACTCAACCACTGCGCTACAGAACTCTATATTACATTAAAGCTGCCGTGTGTGAAGCCCTTTAAAAACGATTCTGAATCGGCTGATGCCGTCCTACAAAAATATGGTACACATACGTGGAAAAAGCTTTGCATTGTAGGCAAAGTCGCGGGTGACAGCTACTGCGGTATAAAAGTCAAATCACGTCGCTACCGTACGTACGTAATACCTAATGTAAAATATTTGTACGCGCTGATTTATGTTCTAAACAATAAAATGGAAGCGCACGGTGAACGTACAGTTCGATACATAAATGTTAAAATGAATTAATGTTTGTGAACTTGACATTGTAATAATTATACTGAAAATTATATTTCGCTAGCGTTATACTTCTTTTGTAGGTCTTACAAAGTATAGTATATTCATTATACGATTTGTAAAGTCACAAATGAAGACGTGAATTGATGAAGGTGATATGTAGCAAAATTATGATTCCGACAAAATCGAGTTCAAACTATCGCATAAACATTTTAGAGTACGCTGTAACGTATCAAGTACATTAATCTGAAGATCCGTCTAGAATAAATGTACTTAGTACCTACCTTACTACATAACCTAAAATATTTTAAATTATATTTTAAACTCAATTTTCTGCGTAAAATTTATTGAGACATATCACCTTCATCCATTCGTGTCTTCAAATACGAAACATTAATTTTGCTTGTTCCATTATTGTTACGCATAGATACCAAATACTTGGTAAATATTTTTCTTCTATTGAAAACACTACGACATGCCCGATGCATGTCGTAGTGTTTTAGAAATGTAAAAAATGTCCTACCACTGAAGGCCTACTCTTGAATAGATCGACATAGGGATAGGTTTGGAATTGGATAGTTTTCAGCCTAACATAGCATAGCATAGAGTTCAAAATTAGATAACTGTCAAAGTTACAATGTCAATCCTACCACCTACTAATTTTTCACTTTGCACCAGTCGTATTGGTTATTTGTTCCACTGGGCTATAAGACTAAAGGAAAAGGGTGTCCTTGTATATTGCGCACATACTTGGGTACTAGAAAATTAAAAAAAATATTAAAACATACTTAACAATTTACTCTCAGAATGTCAAGGCAAAAAGTTGTCAGCAACGGTTCAACACAAACCCGCCTGAAATAAAGATCATTGTGTAGTTGACGTAGTTGACTGAAACCATAGTTTCAATGATCCGGCCACTTACGCGTGTGTAGGAGATATTAACATTGAAATCCGTGTGTCCCATCATCAAAATACACCCGTGAACATCAAACATTTTTGTGGCCAACGCTACATTATTTTGTTACATCGGTCAGTGTATAATAACAATAAATCATTATTCTATGTCAACACTTTCAATTATCTGTGCAAGGCCGTTTAACACCGGCTCACGGCTCACGGCTCATAAGTGGACTCCGAAATAGATCTCTCATTATAACTCATAATAAAAAATAAGAATGGAGTCATCAGTGGTTGCGTGATATTGTTATCCCGTACATTCTCTAATTTATGCATCGTGCAACATTCTTGTATATTTAAAACTTTTCTTCAAGGTTGTACGTGGAGAATTCTAGAGAAATTGTTTTATTATTATGCAATTTCCTAATCCTGGAATAATTTTTTATGAACTGGATTTCACTAAACTTTTCTTGTACGTGGAGAATTCTAGAGAATCACTTTTATTATTATACAATTTCTTAATCCTGGAATAGTTTTTATGAACTGGATTTCACTTATCAAAAAATAGAGTTTATTTATACTCTCTTTGATAGAGTATTAACTATATCTACACCACCTGATTACAGTGTCCTACGCAAATACTAAACTTTTACGGGGCAAAAAGCAGGATACTGCAGGGTAGCTTGTATCCAGTCATAACAATTATTATCATAATTAGTGCAGCCGTTTAAGCGTGAGAAAGTAAGTAACGTACACACTGACAAACTTTTGCCTTCATAATATTAGTGTGATTGTTAATGGTCCTACAATTGCTTATAATAATCTAGTTTTAGATATAGCTTATTTGCACGTTGACATTGACATCTCACAACAAGAGAATAGACATCGAATAATTTTGTAGTAATCTATTGTAAGTTAGGAAACAACCCAAAAAAATCAGTGACGATTTTCATATAATTTATACATACAATATATTGTGATAATTAAATATCTAACATACATTGTCCTGTACATTGACATTTCTACCCGATTAAAAGAATCCTATATTATTCGGCTATCACTGCCTACTCGAACTATACCAAACGTTATCAAAATCGGCCCAATAATTTTTTAGTAATCACGATCTATTTTTAATTTTTTTTATAATTTTCATATAATTTATACATACAATATATTGTGATAATTAAATATCTAACATACATTATCATGTACATTGTTTCGGGAAAAAATACTGACAATTATACGCGATTAAAAGAATCCTATATTCTTCGGCTGTCACTACCTACTCGATCTATACCAAACGTAATCAAAATCGGCCTAATATTTTTTTTTTGCAACCTATGCCAACAAACCTCTTTATAATACTAGTATATCGGATGTAAAAAGAACAGCCACTTAAACTTTGGGTTAGGATTATATAATATATACCTTTTCTCATTCTATTAATGTATTTATTTTTATTACAAAAAAAATATTTTGCAACAATTGAAATAATTGCAACAAAATAAACGGTAATAAAAAAAACATTTCCAAAATGAGAAAAGGTAGTATAATCGTATCTCAAAGTTATAGTGCCTGTTCTTTTTACACATTGTATAGATATTTCGTTCATAGACATCTGCTAATAACGCTCCAGCAAGCCATTAATGAGGCGCTTCGAAATAGATACAATATCGATAGTAAAATGAACATTTATTGACAGTGCGAGCACACGGCGCGTCTGCTAATACAGTGGCGTAACAGTTCTCAGCGCACGCGGCCGCCCGCCCAAAACTAACCCGTTTCCACCCGTAAAAGTCACGGTGCACCCGGTTGCACCCATGCAAAACGGGTAATTTTCATCCAAAAATTTGCGCATAAGTTGGGAGAATGGGACCCGATAACGTTTCTACCCGGAGTCCGTTGCACCAACAGGTAAATTTTTAGTCGTCAGACTTGGGTGAGCGAGAAAGAGAGAGGGTGAGTGAGACCCAATAACAACAGTGAGTTACAGTGAATAGTGATTTCGCTACAGTGTTTACAAACTTTGCAGTGACTTGGTAAGTTTGTCAATTTTATTGTTTTGAAAAGAAAAATTATTATTTAAGAAAAACTTAATGAGTTTGATATTACAATTTGCCTTATTAATATTTAATAACCTATCATTGTCGATCCTGGCTACACAGATGCAGTGGTGGGGATGTGTGGTGGACCGCTTTCATAACCTATGTTATCTACATCTACATCTACACTAATATTATAAAGAGGAAAGATTTTTATTTTTGTATGTAACGACTTAACTCAAAAAGTACTGGACCGATTTTAATAATTCTTTTTTCATTAGAAAGCTACATTATCACTGAGTAACATAGGTTATATAAAAATCAATTGCTGTTCGTTAGTCTCGCTATAAAACTCGAGATCAGCTGAACTGATTCGGCTATTTTTGGTCTTGAAATATTGGTGGAAGTCCCGGGAAGGTTTACACGGTTTCCATGCTCAACTAAGTGGGCACGGGTCAGCTAGTATGTTATATATAGCAACATAAAGTAGTTAGTATGTTATGTAGATACTTTTTGAAAAATAAAAAAGTTTTAAAACTGTTTAAGCTAAAGAAAACTTAGTGTTAGCTAAAATTAACTTCGCATTTCTGCACACTTGTATTATATTAAATTAGTTTGCATTCATTATACAGTTTTGTAGAGTTAAGCCGGTATCATACTCATCCAATTTTCAGCATCAAGTTATATGTTATTATCATAATGTCATGTTGACTAAATACTTTAAGACTTTACCATCTAGAAGGTAAATATTTTAATGGTTTTAAAAATACAATTATAGTTAAATTATATGCTGTTGTGAGAGCAGAAATATACACATTTTAATTACCGGCTAGATTATTTACAATACACTTTGATAATTAAAATAATAAATATGAAGCATCTCTACATTTAAAGTTAAGGCGAGTTCACAGGAACCCAAAAGTTCAAACACTTTTTTATCAAAAAACCACGCAACCTTCCTAGAACATGTAAAGCGGTAACAAGGGAACAAAAACGGCACATCGACATACTCGCATTATCTTTTTAAGCCCATTTCTCACTTCCAATTTTCTCAGAAACACGGTAATGAGACTCTCCATGCCGCGCCGCGTCTCGCTGCGCAAACACACTTGTGTGCGCAGCGCACGCCGGTAGCCGCTCTCTGTTTGCTGTCGACCTGTTAATTAATAACTCGCCGGTCGGTGTGTACACAGCCTTATTACCGGTAAAATCTCACAAGTCACGAGTCCGAACCGCCTCAAACCAGTTCGCTCTCGATTTCTAATCACACGGTTTTTGGATTTGTACAGATATTTGTTTTACGCATAGTTTAATGTACATACGTATTGTGAATAGCCCACAGAATTTAAATTATTTGGCCCTTAACGACAACATCAAAGTTCAATAGATCTCAGATTTTTCTAATGCTATTTAGAATTTCATAAATATGCAAGATAATTAACAAAACATTTTAGATAACATCATTCAATTACAACATAAACTATAATTGAAATACAATTATTACAAAAAAAAAACTATAAAACGATACTTAATTGTCCAGAAGCTAAACACTGATTCGAACATAGAGTGGGACAATATTTGTCATTACGGTTCTCATTTAGTCCGCGCCCGAGGCCTGTAATTACCGCGTGAAAAACTCGAGGAAACGCGATCGAAACTAATGGCCTGAGACTAAATTTTAATTAATGTCGTGTTACAATAGTAATTACGTAACACGCGCGGTGTGACGCGCGCCTTAGCTGTAAAGGCGAGCGTACACTGGGGTATCTTGACACACAATATATTAAGTATATCCTCCTAGTATATCTTTATACTTATGTTATATTATTTGAAGAAATGAATCGATGAAGGTGATATTAAGTCGCAAAAAAAATACCCAGAAAATTGAGTTTAAACTGTCACTTAAACATTATAGGATATGTAATCACGTATTAAGTACATTGATTCTAGAGACTGATCTTATATGAATGTACTTAATACGTTACGACGTATTCTAAAATGATTAAGTGACAGTTTGAACTCAATTTTGTCGAAATCATAATTTCGCTACATATCACCTTTATGTCTTCAATTGGTCCTAGGTTTGGATGTCAGCGAGTTTTCACTGAACATTATTCAATGCCTAAAAAATATTGTTGTATATAACTATATTGAATGGACTCTTATATCCAGTGTCTCTGAGATTTTACAACGATTGTTAATGCCATGTAATTAGACAAAAATTAGTTTTTCGGGAATGTGCGTCCATGCATAATTGTTTAAAATTAAACTTCATCGTATAAATTATTGATTAAGTATATTTATAACTCTATAAACTTAATTAAAAGATCTATCTACATGCTGCTTAAAAATTAAAAATACATCTCTTTTTTAAGCGACATTAATTACACTAATTGACGTAAAACGCCTGTTTTATCTCGTCGTTAGTGTGTCGCGGCTTAATTTTGAGCATTTTATGACATAGTAATTATACCTGTACGTGCTCGACCGCCCTTAGGCGTTCTACGCACGGGGCCGTTTTGGAAATTAAAAAAGTTAAGTTCAATCGCGGTGTAATATCTAAGTGATGGATTAACATCGCGTTTTTGATGTGGATCGATTTATTTGGCTGGCAGCCAGTAATTATTCTTTATCGTACGTGTTGTGGGGGGTGCGGGCGGCGGCAGGGGGGGTCTAAACGTGTGGGTAGCAATTAGCTATTGATCAGCCTGCAATTAAGCCCAATCGATTCTGTTTGTTGAAGAAGAAAATTGTTTTCGATCGGTCGTTTGTAATGGATTTTTTTAATTGCTTATCAATTTTGTGTTCAATTATGTTTTTAGTTCAATTATTTGTGGGTTCAAAGTTTTAGTTTGTGGTGCGTTTGGAAAAACTTCTCATAAGTCTGACGACAGCTATCCTTAGTGATCTCTTTGCACTCTCCATATACAGTCTGAAATAGCTAAAATTTTAACCAAAGTAGATTAAAGTAAATATTTAACTCAAGGATAGGAGCTAACTCGGGACTTACCTATTAATTTAACCCAGACCGTCCCAAATGGGCCTTAGATACGATTTGTAGTGTGTATTGTATATTGAAGGTCTACAATATACTTATAGTATTGAACTACTCCAAAAAATCATAAACAAAAATATCATTTTCGTTCACGATTTTTCTAAATTGGATCCTTGATTTTTTTCATATTTAAAAGCTCTGAAAAAAATTATTAAGTTCGATAAGACATCAATATTTGTTAATATAGTGATCCAGCATTTTTGTGAGTCTCGAGAATACAAAGTAGGCGAAAATATAGCCCATAATAGCCCAACAGTGAACACGACCGCGGAAACATCTAGAACGTTTAAAAGTGGTCTTTGTTCGTGGGTAATTGGTGCGGCCCGCGGCGTCAGCAACACCTTAGTATCAACCGTTTTAATAATGAGTGCGGGCGAATCGTGAAACAATAAATTGCGGGCCAGGAGGCTTCGTGCCCGAGACAGCTATCTGAGCATTATGCATAGAGATAGCTGACTATCATCCCAGATTGATAGGGGAAGGCCTCCGGCGTCTCGGTATTTGCTGGTCTTTGATGCGCTTACTAGGTACAAGGAGTGAAAAGTATTACGCAACCGAAGTTATTCGCGACAAGAAGGTGTTTGGGATGAGAATAGTAAGGTTATGTTTATGATTTAGCAGTGTGCGGAAAAACCAGTCATGGTTTATGTTACACTGTGTAGATTAAGTTTCTTTTGTTGTTTATGTAATTCTTTTGTTGATTTAATAAATTAAAAAATATGTAAACACAAAATGTAAGTACAAAACCAGCAAATACTATACTTTTAAAAACTTACAGGTATAGTACCACCATCCGCAGTATAGGACTATCATCCAATTCCCTCCTATACATTTATGGATTAACTATGAAGCCAATTGCATTATACATCAGCATAGTTAAACTTTGCTACATCTTTGTACTACTTTTACAAGCGCATCAACCAGCAAATATCGTATCGAATATGCTGCGAGACGCGGGCCGCCGGCCTTATTATCAATCTGGAATGACCGCTATAGAGATTCCTCATCCCATTTATAATTACTACCACAAAGTAGATATATTATAAGAGAGACACATCCTAGTACAAAGAAATGGTATCATCCTAATACTGGCAATTCGACTGCCTATTTTTGTTTTCTTCGATTTCCAGGCAAATTCCGGAAACCGCCATCTAGCGCCACTATTGGAAAATACTAATTTGGCATATTATTTACATTGTATAATTTACAAACGTTAATAGTACCTAGTGACATCTATTGCAATTTTTTTGTATTAAAGATAGATTGTATAGGATGGTAGGCCATGTTACTACTATTATTACTCGCGACAAGAAAAAGGTGTTTGGGATGAGAATAGAGATTAAGGTTGTGTTTTTAAAGAAATAAATAAATAATTGTGAAAAATAAATAAAGGTATGTATTTGCTGATTTTAGATGCGTTCAGTAAGAGTAGTTCAAAGATGCAGTAAAATTGGTAGTGGAAGGTGTTTTGGGTGAAGACTTGTGAGTTTGTTAAATGATTTAATAATTTTTTCAGTTTTTTTTTTTCACTTTCTGGTACATAATATGAACAAATAATATAGTTAACATTAGTGATACTATACAGAAGATGTTTAAAAGAAATAGCATCTTACATAATAGTCAAAACACACTTTACATAATATTGCAGCGTGTAACAGAAGTTAATTTTGTACTAATACCGAAAGTTGCAAAGTCATTAACACAACCGAACAAACTTTTCTTATCGGCGATCACGAATTAGCTCAGCCAAGTTTTCCTTAATTAAGAAAGTATGATTAACAAAGAACAATCGGGAACTCTTATCATTGTTGGTGAACATTGATCATAGGGAACAAACACAGAGAAATTAATAAATTATCACTGATGGAGAGTTATGCGAGAGACGTGGGTACGGTCCGCAGCCAAACAGTTGTTATTTTCAGACTTTCAGACTTTTACCTACGGTCACCGTTAAAATTCACCGATATTATACAGGATCATTCAAGGTTCATATATTAAGCCTAATATAGTGTGAAAAGAATGACGCGTAGAGCATTTTTTGTTATGGCACCTCTTATAAATTACTTACCATAACGCGACAAATCCCGAGTAAAGATCTCTATAAAAGTCACAAATGAGTTTCAATCCTGGTCAGGTCTTAGGTCAACGGCCAGTGCGTTCGTGGATACTAGAAGCCCGCGACCCCCAGCATAGCAAGATTCACTCCTTGTGGGTTGGTAGTTTTAGTTTTCTTTCTTTTAATTTTTTTTAAATTATTTTAAGTGAATTATATGAGGGGCCAAAACAAAAAATACTCATCGTGTAATTTTTTTCAGACTATATTCGGCTTAATATATGATCCACGAATCATTCTGTATGTCATATTACTTAGTAGTAATAAGGGTACTTTTTTATGTAAGATAAAAAAGAATGTAATTGATATTGTGATAGATTGAAAAACGTCAACGTGTAGTAAAATCATATTAAACGCACGTGTCATTAACAATCCATGGGGTAGTGCGTGTTGCTGTTTTTTTTAATTAATTTTAGAAAGCCTAAATAAAAAGCCTAGTAGTGGACGAGGACACTCAGGCGTCTGGGGCCCAATGATTTTATATTCTATAATTGTTTCAGTTTTAGTAACGGTAATTGACTTTAGCATACTCAGTCACATATTGTTTACTCTATAACTCAATGTACAAAGCAACAATTTTTTTATAAGTAAAATATGTTTTGTAAGTAAAGTATTTAAATTTCTTATCTATATTTTCGTTGCCGACAGTACACAACCTACTCGCCCTTTTTTGGTTAATGAATTGCACAGTGCTCTAGTCCTGGCAATGTGGACGATAAAATTAGTTGGTTTTCTTATGATTGCAATATCCCCTAATTAGCTAGATGATATTAATTAATTTTTACTTATTATATATAGAAAAAAACAATACATTCATTATTTTAAATTCGATTGCGTAGAGGTAAAGGAGTCTGTAGCCACTTTTTTTAAACCAAGATTGAAGATACTGCAATTAATTGAAGACATGAATAGATGAAGAATCATTAACTATAAATAAGTGTTTAAACTGTCACTTAAACATATTTTTAGGATATGTAGTACTAACGTATTAAATACATTGATTCTAAAGACGGATCTTTAGATTCATGTGCTTAATACTTCACGACATATTCTAAAATGTTTGAGTGACAATTTGAACCTTATTTTCTCAAAATCTAAATTTTGCTACATATATCAAATTCATCGCATTATGTCTTCAATTGTAACCTCTAAGATTGCAGTAAACTATATATTTTCTCAACATAGTTAAATGCTATCATCGTGTAAAGAAGAAGACTAATATTATATCAATATGTCAAAAAAAAGCACAGGAACGAGAACTATGGCGATTTTCACACCAACAGAAGCCTCGGTGTTGACGTTTGAATTGCTTATGTACACAGTTTCATAATAAAAAATTAATTTATTCCTTTGATTTGTCTTATCTATGATTATATGTCAAACGCCTCCATGGTCCAGTGGTTCAGAGCTTCGCTCTCGACCCCGAGGTCGATTCCTGCGTTAGAGTAACAGAAAATGTAGTTTTCAAGTTTGGTTAGGAGAATATAGGCTGATCACCTGATAGTCTGACAAGAAAGATGATCCATGCATCGGATGCGCATGTAAAAGGTCGGTCACTGCGTCTGATCTCCCGCCAGTCGGTCGTCGAGAGTGAAAGATGAGACGGTGCTTGAACTGTGTATTGAGCACACACTTGGGCACTATAAAATAGCTACTGCTGGCCTGGTTTCAATAAATCCAGCCACCTTCACCGAAATCAGTATGGGAGGCATTTATTATTATTATATCTCAAAGAAACAAAAATACGAATAAATTGTATAAGTTACAACGAATTCTGATTTACGTGATTTTGGGTGATTTGAACAACATTACATGCTAGTAAATCGAAGTTGAAACACCTTTAATTACCAACATTATATAATTACGCCTAACTCCTCCATCGACCGTAATGGCCGGTACAGTACGTCGCGTTACGAAACTCATTAGGAGCCACAATTTTGGAGTGTGACGAAATCT
The DNA here is from genome assembly GCA_905187575.2 of Celastrina argiolus. Lineage (NCBI taxonomy): Eukaryota > Metazoa > Arthropoda > Insecta > Lepidoptera > Lycaenidae > Celastrina > Celastrina argiolus. The sequence continues at coordinate 11,103,889 of LR994591.1, forward strand.
GATAATTTCAGCCCAAATAATCCGATAAAAGCGTATCTAATGACTGAAATAGGAAGTTGTTACGTTCATTGTTGTAAAAAACATACTTCAAATCAAAAAAGCAAAATTTTCGATTTTTATAATACGAGTATTACAATTCTATTCTAAGCGGTTGTTTATTCAATGTATTTTATCTATACATATAATAAATCTGTAGAGGGGTCATGTCTGTACATTAAGAATATTTAAGTGAAAATTAAAAATAGGGGGTCTATATAAGCCACAGAACCTAAAAATAGCATTTTTGAAAAAAATGTCTGTCTGTCTGTCTGTCTGTCTGTCTGTCTGTCTGTCAGTCTGTCTGTCTGTCTGTCTGTCCATATGGGAATGTTTGTTGTCGCATCACGCTAAAACCACTGTATGGAATGAAATGAAATTTGGCAGGCAGGTAGCTTACGACCTGAAGAGCATTATTGGAAATTATTATTCCGAAAAACGAAAGGGTTCCTGTGGGATCTTCAAAAAATTGTAGCTACCTATTTGACGGTATTTCAGCCAAACTACTCAACTTATTTAAATGAAATTTGGCAGGCAGGTAGCTTATGATCTGAAGAGCATTATTGGAAATTGTTATCCCGAAAAACGAAAGGGTTCCCGTAGGATCTTCAAAAAATTGTAGCTACCTATTTGACGGTATTTCAGTCATACTACTCAACGTATTTAAATGCAATTTGGCAGGCAGGTAGCTTATAATCTGAAGAGCATTATTGGAAATTGTTATCCCGAAAAACGAAAGGGTTCCCGTGGGATCTTCAAAAAATTGTAGCTACCTATTTGACGGTATTTCAGCCAAACTACTCAACGTATGTAAATGAAATTCGGCAAGCAGGTAGCTTATGACTTGAAGAGCATTATTGAAAATTGTTATCCGGAAAAACGACAGGGTTCCTGTGGGATCTTCAAAAAATTGTAGCTACCTATTTGACGGTATTTCAGCCAAACTACTCAACGTTTTTAAATGAAATTCGGCAGGCAGGTAGCTTATGACTTGAAGAGCATTATTGAAAATTGTTATCCCGAAAAACGACAGGGTTCCCGTGGGATCTTCTAAAAATTGTAGCTACCTATTTGACGGTATTTCAGCCAAACTACTCAACGTATTTAAATGAAATTCGGCAGGCAGGTAGCTTATGACCTGAAGAGCATTATTGGAAATTGTTATCCCGAAAAACGAAAGGGTTCCCGTGGGATCTTCAAAAAATTGTAGCTACATATTTGACCTTATTTTAGCCAAACTACTCAACGTATTTAAATGAAACTTGGCACAAAGGTAGATTGTAACATGAAATAACCAACATAATATTTTTAACTGACTTACAAAAAAGGAGGAGGTTTCTCAATTCGTAAATATATGTTTGTTTTTTTTTTGTTTCTTTGCGGATATCTTCATCGTTTCTGAAACGATTTTAATTTTTTTTAATGTTGTGTAGGGTATAATTTAAATTTGATCCCATTGTCACCAAATGGTGACCTGATGATGGGATCCGTGAGGAATCGAAGGAAATCCTCAAAATTTATGTGAATTGATTTTGATTTTTTCTGAAGTAGTCTAAGCATATATTACCAAACAGTTAGGTTTTGCACCATATCCTGGATCTATAATATCAAAAAATTTCACGTTTCAGTAAGCTATATATATATATATATATATATATATATATATATATATATATATATATATGTGTTGAAAAATTTCGCGCTGCTAGCAGCGGTAGACTTTTTCTCTTTCTACTATTTTTTTTTATCTAATCGTTTTTGTTTTTCATTTTCCGTCCTCAAATAATCGTCGTCTGATCATTCGAGAATTATCCCTACTCAGTCTATACCCATCACTAAAAATCTGAAAATTAAATAATTTTAAACAAAAAAAAAAACGACTTCAAAAGGTAAACTAAAAGGAACAATTAAATTTACTTCGCACAAAGTAATACTTATTTTCCAGTACAAGTGAAAATAATTATTACTTTGTGCGAAGTAATTTATTATTATACTTAGGTTTTGCAAATACGATTAATAAAGTATAGGCGTAGGATAGTTTTTTTTCAAGATATGAATGAGATGTCATAGGTACATTTAAATTAGAAAAGTTATGTCAATATAAGTAAGATTTTATGTTTTTCATGATATTTTTATTTATTAGTTTTTATGCTAGGTACGGCTTGGGTTTTTTCTTTCTTTTGGACTTTTGTTATTTTGTCGTCTAAAGCAAGTTAGTACTTTAACCGTAAAGTCCCAAAGTAGGCTACATGTTTGTTAGCGTAGGTAATTAATAAATAAAAAACCGGGCAAGTCCGAGTTGGAATTGCGCACCGAGAGTAGACTTTTCAAAAATTTGGCGCTCGGCGCCAGCAGCGCAGCGTCGGTGTGAAAACGATCATCGTCTGCAGTCGCTGCGGCGTAAAGTCCATACAAATCTCAGTACAGAGATCTTCGTCGCGTATATGAGTGTACTATCAAGTAGTCCCGTTCGCATAAAAGAAAAAAATATTATACATACAGACGAATTGAGAACCTCCTCCTTTTTTTGAAGTCGGTTAATAATACACGGTCATTTTTCGAGCTGGTAGTAATAGGAATCGTTAGCATTTTCATAGAAAAAAACGGCCATTATTTGACAATAAATTATTATCATTACTCCATCGGCCTACTTCTTTTGCTTATGCACGTCTAATACCGTGTATAAAGAAGCATTAACTACTATAAATTAGTGATTTTAAATATCCAAACGACAGTGTTCATAAACTAAAAATGTATTTGAACTGCTGCCCTAAATCACTTTTCCACGCGTACGAAGTCGCGGGCACAGCTAGTTATTTGAATAAATTTACTTTACAACTACGTTGTTAATGGCTCTAGCCGATCATACTTTATGAAAATCACAGAAAATGACTGCAAAACAAAGCAACAAAGCAAGATTTCGGAAATAATTTTACTGTATCTATCTACACAAATTTCTACGTATCACCTCCGTAGCGCAGTGGTTGAGCGTGTTAGTCCTCGAGCGAGAGGTCGCGGGTTCGAATTCCGCTGAGGGAACAAAAAAATTTCAATGTTCCAGGGCCATGACCCAAGAACATACAACAACATACGCTACGTAGGTCGTCTGTTCTGTCAAATTAATAATCTAGAAAATAGTGTACCTACCTACATATATTTTCGTACTCCACAAGGAATTTTCGATGTTTATTGAGCGTCTATATTTACATGAAATATGGATATAAATGCATTAAGTATAGAAATTAATACATTTCATATGAGTTTTATTAAGTTTGTGTACACGCTCGTCCATAATTCATGAGACGTCACCGATTTTATCGACTGACTGGGACCGAATAAAGCAATTATTGTAATCTTCCATATCTGTATACTGAAACTGTTCTTTAAATTCTACTATTTGTTTACTGAAACTGTTCCTTAAATTCTACTATCTGTTTACTGAAACTGTTCCATAAAATCCTTACAAAATTTCAGGAGTTTATATTTTGCTTTTCGAAATTATTATCTTGTTTTATTACTCAATTATGTTGTCAATTGACAAGAAAAAGTCTTTCCTGTTCGTCTGGATTTAATAAAATAAGATTTTGGACAATCTTTAGCAAATACTTAGACTGTGAAAATAAATATATCTTAACTATTTTCGATATTATTTCGGTTCCATCAACTGCCTCTTTAGCATCAAACGAGCGGGACAACCTGAATATGTGAGCGGGACAACCAGACAAGATGTAACCGTTTGTCCATCTGTTGCAGTCTTAACAGTAAAAAATACTTGCAAAATTAGTCAAAAGTTGTTTCAACCAATTCACTTAACACTTTGACGATCTCTATACGCAGTGGTTGAGTGTGTCGGTGATGGCTGGAGGTCGCGGGTTTGAATCTCGCCGAGGGAAAAAAGTTTTCAATATTCATGTATGTTTATTAATATAATAAAATTTGAAGTATGCGTATAGTATAAAAGTATTAATTATATTTCCATTCTTTGTAATACACGTTCCTCTAAAAGTTCTTCGGATACTTAGCACGGGGCTAGATTGACGTGGTCTGGAGCGTCCATAGATATTATTACATCCATATCTTAAATTTACTTCTCTAGACTTATGGAAATTAAAAATTTCTAACCGTATTGAATTATGTGATTACATGTATCCCTGTCAAACAAAAGTTTTCAAGATTTTGCAATGACATCATGTCCATTAGTTTTTCATCTATTTAATATATCTGTGATATTAATCGTACGTGCGTGGGATAAACAACGTGGCGCAAGATATTTAATCTAATAATGGCCGACGTTGATTGCTTTTCTTACGCTTTCTTTTATATTTATAATTCATATTTAATGATCTAGAATGGCACTTGATTAGACCACTGTCCAGTGAAATATGGAACACGAATTCCGTAAGGAATGATACAAATCACATTAACACCGGAGATCAACGTGGACTGGCTAGGTGTGCACGTTAATTTTAGATTTAAGCGTTTTTCGTGTTGTTACGCAACGCTTAGTCTTTTGTTGGTCATTTTTGGGGAGTCATTTAAATGAGTTGATAAAACTTTTATTTACTTTTCGATAAACACAAATTGCTTCTATTTACTTGTCAACTTCATCATAATCACCATCCGATATTTTTTGTTGTCAATAGTCATGTAAAAACGTAACCTAATTATGTATTTTGCTCTTATTTAATTAAAACCTTACTTAAGTGATTGCCTGTCCTGTTTTATTTCATAAAATGATCCGAGATAATATACAAATCGTTTTTATTTGATAACGTTACCATAAATATAAGCGACTATAAATTTAAAATATTAAAATCCAAGCAACATCAAAATGTCGCGTTAATAAGTTAAATATTTAACGATTATAATAAAACGTATCAACGGAACCTCCGCTCTGTACCCTCAATCACGACCGTCTTAGCCTGTCATCGTACAGGATTTGTTTGAAAAAACAGCTGTATTTTCAGATGCAAAAAATAATTCGCGGCGCGCAATTAAAACTATAAAACACTCTCGAAACAAATCTGGAACGGGATATCATACAGAGGAGTAATAACATTAAAACTTATACAGTGGACTGTGGAGCAGATGTGCCAATATTCTATTATTACTGGCTTTTCAACACGAACGGCGAGCATTCCTGACTATTTCTACATCCCCAAGATGAATCATTAAATAATAAAATCTAAAGCATACTTAATGCGGACGCGCATAAACGGGAGCCCGCACACTCGCGCGGTCGCTAATCAGTACCAGATACTCGCTTTATCTCTCAATCGGCCCGCGCGCACTGGAGCAACACCGATACATCAATGGATGATCTAATTGCGAACGCGTAAACACACGTCGATGTGTTTGTTGCCACTGCACGCGTGATTCCATCCAGCTTATTACCACTCCAAACAAAAATACGATCCAATTAGAAAATCTGTTTGAATTTGAAATTAGCGTCTGACATATGGCTCACTATAAATTAGGGTCTTCGATGTTTTCGTCTGGCGGTATTTTAATGCCTCCAACCTTATTAACTATGAATGTCAAAGTGTTTGATGCATCTACTTCTACTTTGTTAATGCTTCCCGCGTCAGGGAGATTATTTGCAGGCGTAAATTAGGTTCACGTGCGTCTTAATGCAGTTGCGAGTGTTAGTGCTCTAGTTCGATAATCTTCGACGGGCGTATGGATCATTCCGAGATGATTCATGCCTAATGTGCCATTCTATTGTTGGAGCTCGTACTGCACGCTCAAATTATGCAACTATACGCTCTTGCATTGTTATTGTTCACTATTAATTAGACTTGTTGATTGCATTACTGGACTAAAATAGGAACTGTACGTAATAATTTTCGCTCTCGATCATTTTAATATTGGAATACGTTATGCTCGACACTTCTATATGTGACTTTTAAGTCACCTCTGTGGTTCAGATCAGAGCTTCGATTTCCACTCGAAAGTTGTGGGTTCAGTTAAGAACTTTATTTTTCAAGTTCATTATTATTATTAGTTATACACATAGGTGTCTATACACATAATATTCTACACGTGTATGGTTCACATTAATATTTACACAGCGGTTAACGGCCCGTTTCAATAAGTTATCTATCTATATCTAGGATTTAAAAACTATACGATGTTAATATAAGGGAGACTGCTGACTAATTTTATGGTTTTCAAATCATAGTTTTGTTATTAAAACTGGCCATAAGAGAAGTACTTGTCTAAGAAAAATGACTACGAACTAAAATTCCCTCTTCCCTGACATACTTATTAGCGAGTACACTACAATCTATAAGCGAGTTAACACCGTGATCCACTTATAGACGCTATTTTAGCGCACACATTAAATTTGATCGATCAATGCTATATTTTTCTTGTTTACCAAATATTTAAGTAACGGCTATAAGTCAGACAGTAAAATAATTCAAATGTGAAATTTCATGAACGCTCATAATGAACTTGGCAGACGACCAAAAAACGTATTATTTTTGATGAGGAATCTGGACCATTTTTATTGAAAATGTTACAACAAGCCCCACCTAGCTTTAAAAAGTTGATTGATACGTATTGATTGCTTATTAATGAAAATAACAAGTACTGATAAGCGTAGACACTTGCCAGAATATGATATAATATGATATTATGGAGATTGATTAGTAATATACCTCGGAATACATTATAAAAAATTGTTTTATGCTAACATCACATAATAAGTAGCACTAAATATAAAAAGGGCAGAAAAATGTGCAACAGTAAACCAGGCGCTAGAGTAATTAAAGCATTGACCGCTTATTCTAATAGGCTTAGGTTTGACCTCGACTTGAAGTTTACACTAGCACAAAAGAAGTGAAAATGCAAAACAAACGCATACTGTAATTATTGTAATGATTTGAACCAATAAAATGCCTTAGACACGTGCTTAAATTTAACACGAGAGTTGCTTAAAAAACAAATAGAGAGCGTTAAAAATATGTAAGATCATTGGATTTAAACTATTGAAATATGTTACAATGACATGACTTTATTTACAAGATTGTAAATTATGGTTCTCAATGTGATTAAAATCCTCGGACCACAAGGTCAGTTACAAGTTGTAGTCACAAAAATCGATATGGCCAAAGAAAAAAATGATTGACTAAAGGCACGCTTAGACATAACAATCATAACGTAAAATGCATTTAGCTACACAAGTACAACAATACTGAAAGGCGTAGGGAAGGATAAAAAACAAAACATATTTTATATGGAGCTCAATTGCTTGTACTACATGTGCAGGTTTAGATACAAAGTATAAGCTAGCGCCGGCGCTAAAATCGTAATACCAGTGACCACCTGTACTAATTGGCTTTCATGTAACCTTCACTTCACTCAGCTAAGAATAACAATACTGGAAAGGGAAAATCTCATTAACATCAATAATAATAATTACTTTGAACGTTGATTACGTTGATTGGAACGCAATAAATGTTACAGTTTGATACTAATATTTTATATTATAGGTTACATTAATTAAAAACAACATAATATTATAATTTAGATACATTATTGGGAATTAAATACAATGCGTATGCGTTTGTTGCCCTAGAACGATGGTGACATACATTAAGGTAAGGTATTAAGAAAATGTTAGGCCCCAATCAAGATAACTTAACTGTAGATACAATATCTGTTTTGTGGTCTTCCAATAAATATTATTTGTGGTAAACAACAGTAACATCATAAACATATACTACAGTCAATTGTACAGATTGTAATTTATGTATTACATAGTAAATTACATTTATAATTAAACTACTACGCGGGATTTAAGATGTACGTGATTCGTGAATCTCTTTGTTTATTTCATTCTGTGATATGTCAATGATATTATTGGTTAGTGTTAGCAAATACCTCGTTCGTTCCATTGAATAATCTAGTGCAATATTCTAAGGAAATTTATACGATTGTAAATCTCCTTTGCGATCTACCACGCACCCTATTAAACACATAATGTTTATTTCTTCATCGGCCGTTCGTTATTTATTACGGATAACAAAAGTTTTATTTTCTATATCTTGATCGTCTACTTCAATGGGTTTTTTGATATTATTCACGTCATATGGGCTCAGAAGTGCGATGTATTTATTGGCATTCCTCAATGATATTACGTCATATTCGGATACGTAAAAAATATTGTAATAAAATTTGATTCACCTATATCCTCCGGCTACTCTTTAAGTTTATTTCAGTGACTGGAATCAGTTTATAGCCACGTTCATCTGCACTCATTTATAGCTAGATATTCTTTTACGATTCGTGGCGCTCTGTTTATTTTCGTTTTTAATTACTTGTTGCGTGGGCATTCGGGAATGACAAAGCATTTGACCTAGAATATCTTTTTATTAGCGCTATGATGAAATCTATTTTGAATTTCTGGCATTGATACCATTAAGTGTAATAAATAATACAAATTATTTTACGTGGCGTTCTTTCAACGAAAAAACAGATTCAAGGGAACAAAGGTAAAAAATATTCTTGACGTGAGTTATGATTGTCATTTAGAAATGGCACAGTGTAAAAGTTTGAATGGGTCTATTATTTTTAATATTAATAGTTTATATTAGCAAGACGTGACGGTGCATCCTGTTTTCCAACATTTTATTTATTCTAGATGATTTTCCTAATATTTTATTAGCCTCTTGCTCCTTTCCTAGGAGAACATTTAAGGTACCTACATCAATATTATTAGTTTTATAGTAATTTTATATCCCTCGTGATTCAGTCGTGTCTGATTTATTCCACTTGCGATACAAATAGAATCTCGTAGAATTAATGTTGCCTCGATGACAATTAGACAGAATAACGACCGAAGTAATATGTTAGTAGACATACTTGATTTTAGTTTACGTGGCGAAAATCCCCATCATTTTCTCACCTCATAAATTTATTTTTTACGATCAAAAAGTGGAGCATATTTTTCTTACTCAATAGTAGCGAATTAATTTTAAGTATACCAGTATACCAGACAGTGAACATCTCTAATTTGAATTTTACATAGATATATATTCTACACACCGGTTAGTGGTTATGCAATGTTTTGTTTGTCAATTTTTCTAACGTATCAGACAAGAATAAAATATTGTATAGCTGTGCCCGCGACTTCGTTCGCGTGCTTTTTGAGTGACTTAAACCGTTTATGCAGCACACGCTACGAAAGTCCCCAAATGTGAATAATTTTCCCCATTTTTGTAACATTTCTCACTGACGCTTCGCTCCTAATGGTCGCAGCGTAATGTCATATAGCCTAAAGCCTTCTTCTATAAATGGACTAACGAACAAAAAAGAATTTTTCAAATCGGACCAGTAGTTCCAGAGATTAGCGCGTTTAAACAAACAAACAAACTCTTCCGCTTTATAATATTAGTATATAATAATATGCTATGTGTAGTACAAAAACCTAGTAAGTCTTCTATGTAAAGATCCGCAACCTAAGAAGTGATGAGTACAGCTCTGTACATAATATAATTCGCCAGATAGGTAGTAGGTACGTACTGACATTAAAAAGTTCACATTTTATTACGGTATACTCTTGTTATATTTGTCATTTCGTTTTCATTTTCATTATTATTTAATAAAAAATGTCATCGACAAGAACATCACTAGCTGCTTGAATATCGAATGTGAAATTTATTCGATTGATTAAATTGAATGATAAGGATTTGCACTAATGCGAAAGCCGCCATAATGAACATACCACAAGCCAATCAAACTGAGTCAGATCCGATGCGTTCGCGCATAACGACCGTCGGATGCGTCGAAGTGTTCCAGAGAGTAAATATTCTGTTTCAACGACCGAAATAGAATAGAACGCGTGTTTCTAAATCTCCTTTGAAGATTACACACGCCAGCATTAGCTCTGGCAAATTACTCTCTAACAAAGATTGTATTAATTACGATCGAATATATTTGGATATCGGCATGTGCGTTGCTTCTTTCGCGGGTTTTAATTGTTATTGCGAAGTCGATTGCTTTGATCGCTTCCATATGATGTTATGATTCCAATACGAGATCGGGAGAGCAGGGCGTAAAATTATATTAAGTTTATGTACTAGATTTTTTTTTTAGTTTTGTGCTTTTTACTTATTTGACAACCTTCGTAGCGCAGTGGTTAAGCGCGTTAGTGCTCGAGCGAGAGGTCGCGGGTTCGATTCCCGCCGAAGGAACAAAAAGTATTCAATGTTCCTGGGTCATGGATGTGTATTAAATTTGTGTATATTATAATAAAAATCTTAAATATGTGTATAGTTTATACTATATTTCCGTTGTCTGGTACCTGTAACACAAGTTCTTCGGATACTTAGCACGGGGCCAGATTGACGTGGTGTGAAGCGTCCATAGATATTATAGTATATTATATTATACTTATACTCTTTTTATACATATACATAATATATTATATTTTTGTTGTTATTTATAAATTACATTTGTGTAGTCTGTTTTTGGTTGTAAGATTTGTATGTAACAAACATACAAATCTTTCCATTTCATAATATTGGTATAGACTTAGAGATTACTGGGTTCAATTTACAACCTAGAGTTAGATCCTTTACTGGAGTTAAATCACAGTTAAATATCTTTATTTTCAAACATTATACTGAAATAGTTGATCAGTAAAGTCATCCTTTCTATAAGTAAGTTAAATATTAACTACCCTTTACAAAAGAAGTTGCAAAGTTAAATTCTATTTTCGAGTATTATATTATCGACATAAGAGAGAACATCACTAACAAGAAACATAATATTTTGACTGATTTGTATTCCGAAGGGCGAACGCCGAGGCATGGTAATGTAAAATTAAAAAATTATATGTTATTATAAAACATCAACACTCTATGGTCATTATAGATAAAGAAGGAGAATTAAGGAGTCGTTGATTATAACACAGTTTGCTGAATACTCGAGTTATTTGGAAATGGGGAGGGTTATCATCAGATCTTGATCGACACGATTGCTTTGTTCTGGCACCTTCTAATGACGTAAGAAAATATTTTAACCCCACGCCGGAGTGATTATACCAACTGCTGATATTGGGTATAAAGTGGTATAAAGTTACAAAATATGATGTTTAATAGGCTTACCTACTAAACATTATATTTTGTGTTGTGGAACTTCGCTCTGGACTACAGAGGCCGTGGCTTCGATTATCACTTACGAAGTTTGAAAATAAAATGTATGGAATTTGACATAAGCTTCGCTAATTTATATATCTACTTTGTGCTAATGCGGATAATGACATACGAATTCGCTCGTCATTTAGCTTCTGTCAAATCCCATACATTTTGTTTTCGAACTTCGTAAGCGATAATTAGCGATGGCATCTTGAACCAGGGCCCTGAGCTGGTCTGGTTTCGATGAAACCGGCCTCCGTCACAATCAGTGAAGGATCTACTAATATTATTAACGCATAAATTCATATTATACACATATAATATAAGTCAGAAAATTTTGACGACCTCCGTAGCGCAGTTGGTTGAGCGCGTTGGTGCTCGAACGAAAGGTCGCGGGTTCGAATCCCGCCGAGGGAACAAAAAAAAAAGTTATCAATGTTCCTGGGTCATGGATGTGTCTTAAATTTGTGTATAATATAATAAAAATCTTAAATATGTGTATAGTATAAAAGTATTAAATATATTTCCGTTGTCTGGTACCTGTAACACAAGTTCTTCGGATACTTAGCACAGGGCCAGATTGACGTGGTGTGAAGCGTCCATAGATATTATTATTATTTATAGAAAATAGGTAAGTACCTATTAAGACACCTTGACACTTGTTTTTTACATTGTTATACAATCTCTAAATCGTATCTACATTTTTAACTTATCTATTGAATTTTATTGTTATTATAACACAATAAATACACCCAGTCTAAAATAGAGAATCTAACAGATCAAACAACTTATTTAGTTTTACAAGCCTCGGCTCAATTGTAATAAAATCAAGATGAATTCCGGACTGATAACCCGAAAATTACGAGTCAAAACCTTACATTAAGCACACAAAAAGCAATAAAACGGCGTGAAATGGTACGAGAGCATCAATTCGATTATCAGATGGAGGTGCGAAGCGAGTTTCGATGTTTATCTAGGTATAAAGAGGCGTATAGAAAATTATTTTACAGCTGTAAAATAATAAAAACTCTCATTAATGGTCATTAAGTCCCGCCCCCGCGATGTAGGGTTAGATACTGTTTATTTAGTGTAATAATGGGGTGGGTGAAGTGTAGTTATCGCCTGTCAGACTTTGACTCTACTAGACATTTATTGTCATTAATTCGGCCGTCATAGAAATTGTAAATTTTTGTAAATGAGTGTGCGCTTATCGCGTGTCAGACGTTTTTAATGACTAGTTAAAATTGTTGCCGTTTATTTTTACGACACGGGGCTTTTTTATGCGTCTGCTTTATTATATTTTCAAAATAATATAATATTTTTTGGGTTTGATGGTTGTAGTTTTAGTATACCGATTGTAGAACCGATTGTTGAATGAAATTGACATTGGAGTTGCATTAGAATTTGACTGTTTACGACACTAGCGCCAAATTTTTTTAAAAAGGTTTAAAATTGAGTGTCGATTTATGGAACTATTCTGATCAAATGTCGTCGGTATTGTTTTCGATAGTAGAACATAACTTGTCAGTATTGCAATCGGATAGATCTTGGATCTGCATTAATGTTAAATTTGATAGTAAGCCCCTGATTTGTTTGAAAATATAAAAGCCTATGTCTCTCGGGGATAGTGTAGCCTTACAACGGTGCAGGATCTATTCAATCAGTCCCAAAATATACCTACGGGATTGGACATAAGGTTCGCTAAATAATAAGCGAATTTGTATGTCACTTAGCGAAGCTTATGGTCAAATCCCATACATTTTGTTTTCGAACTTCATAAGTGACATCTCTGATCTGATCTGATGTGTATCTGATGGAATCAGTTCCTAGTATTTCCAGAGCCTGTTCAATGCAAACAAATAAAATATTTCGTCTTTATAACATTAGTATAAAAGGTGTAAGTAGGTACCAGCTGAGTGTCTCGTCAATAATTGCAGAAGTATGTAAAAAAAAGTAATAAAGTGGATTAATAATACATTGTATTGTATTATTCAATACAATGATTTTCATTTACACTAACCACAGTCAGTAGTCTAATATACGAGCAATTTAAACAACAAAGAATACTTTACCCATTATCTGTTAAAATACATTATTTCAGCAAGTTTTTTAGCATCTCAGTAATAGGATGTTATTAAAAATCAGAAGCCATTAGTTAATTTAAAAAACCCTTGTAATAACAACAATGGCGTATTGTGGTACGTGCGGTTTCGAAATTCGAAATAACTCTAATTAAAAGAAAAAAACACAAAAAACCACAATAAGTGTGTCTTTCTTATTCTTAAATTCGTATATCAATGGGTAGTACTTGAGGTGCTTATTTTATTTGTTAAACTTATTGTTCCCGCGGTTTAACAGAAAAGTTAATCGTCCTTTTCATCGTGTAAAATAAGTTTTTCATTAAATTAAGACAGCCTGTATTAAAATAAACCATTCGTTAAAATAACGATGCGTACGACGATAACGATTGTAATTTCAAAGTTAGGCAGACTTAATCTATAAGATGTAATAATGCCTTTAAATAAAGATAAAAAAATAAAATGTTTTGATTCATCATCATAGAATTCCAAATGCCCTTCCTAAGTACCTAATAGGCTTTTTCTAATCCGCGTCGAAATTACTAATACACATTATGCACGGTAGATAATTAGGTCGCGAAATATCGCATTCATCGTCGTGAAGTTTACCATAGGTTAGTAATGAAGTAACTCAAAAATATAAGTGGGCTAGCTTACCCCTCTAACTTACCATCTATGTTGATTGTTGGTATACATTCTGCATTTACCTTTTAAATGCATATATTAATTAATAAATATTAGATATTTCCGGCTACTTTGTATTTACGAAATGAAAAACCCGCCGGAACCGTACTCTTTGCTGCGGTAAAAAGTAGCCTCACTCACACATTTAATCAAGTATATAAACTACTAACATACACAATTTTATCAAAATCTGTGCAGTAGGTTTTGTATAAAGAAATAATAACCTGACATACTGACTCACAAACTTTCGTCTTGATAATATTAGTGTTATTTTTCTTACATGTCCTCGATGAAAACTTTATAATAACTATGCATTTAAAGCTAAGTTCGCGTATTAAATTAAACAAAGTGAAGTTGAAAAATTCACAAAAACTCACAAAATTGCCTGATTTGTACAGAACGTTTGTGTATTTAATCAGGCAATTTATAATTGGAATTTGATTAATTAACGTAACTATGTATTGTCGTATCATCGCGGTTACTGTAGAAACAAATAAATTACATTTGTGTGAATCGGTGCATAATACTTGCTGTGGTTTCGCCCGCAATTAGCAAGAACCTGAGGGCAAGAACTCGCAGAAATCAAGCGAAACGATAAATATTTATATAGAACACTGGAAACGACAGTGATTTTTTATTGAGTATAAGTATGAATGATACTTTTTATCAAAACATTTAGGATATATTGTATGTCTCCTATGTAGAGTTTAATGTGAAAGTACAGCGCTGAAAGACTTGCTTTTGACTTTCATGTTGCTATCAGAAATGCCCCAACATCATAAATTTGCCTATACAATAATTTAAAAAAAGTAACTCTTTCAGCGCTGTTTTGGAGTAAACTCCATATAGGTACGGGACCCATGCACACCCTTTTAAGTATTATCACTCATTAATATTACAGTCTGTATATATCTTAAAAATACCTACCTGTTAAATTATGAGTTCTTTACTAACTTTACTAGGCTAAGTTTTTTGGTAATTTTTAGCAGAGACTGAACACTTATAAGTACTTAACATAATATGCACTTTTCCTTAAACTTCTGTAAGGCAGTTAGCTATTTTAACCTGTTTTTTACAAGAAGGAAACAGAAAATATTGTATTTCTCTGTTTATCTGCATTCAATTAGCTTCGAAACTGCTAAATTATCTATCCCTAATTATGCTCAAATCAGGCACAGATATTATGGAATAGACCGCGGAGAAAACAGAGAAATATATTTTTAAACTCTTTAAAGACAACTTTTATTTAAGATAAAGAGATAATATTTTAAAGCGGCAAAATGTACGGTTTTTGCGCGATTTTCTTAGCAAAAAAGACTAAAGAAAGCTATATTTGTAAATAAAGATCATAACTGTTGGATTATCTTTCTAACCGACTTCAAGAAAAGGTTCTCAATTCGTCTGTATTTTTTTTCCCCTCAGAACTTTTGCCTGGGTGAACCGATTTGGATGTTTTTTTTTTATTTTAAAGCTGGGGCTTCCCGTTTGGTCCTATGGGACCAAATTGTAGGACCAAATGCCATTGTCAATTTGGTCCAGTTCTGACAATGGCATCCATGAAATAAGTCTGAAATTTACATTAAGTACATTAAGTATGTGCTCAACAAATGGACAGTTATTTGCTTTTTAGTTTACCTTTTGAAGTCGGTTTTTTTGTTTAAAATTAGTAAGTATAAAATCCACTTAACAAATATAATATGCACAATTGCACATATACCATAGAATACAGATATTGTTAATTTACTTCAACAAGTCCGAGTAAGATACATAAATCTTTTCTATTTCTTACTACTTTATAATTTTAACACTTCCAGTATCTCTAGGCGCGTGTTTCTCCAACACTTGGAGGTACAATTAGCTGCATTGTAGTAGATTTAAGGCCCCAATTAAACCTGCAGGTTTACCACACTAAGTACTAGAAAATTAGTATGGTAACCGCTTTATGTTTCGTAATTCTTTCTCTATGCAAAACGACTTGAGCGATGTTCAAGAACTAGTGCACATTGGACGTCTGAACACGAGCGCTTTCATAATAAACAGGTCCTTCTAACGGGCAAATCACCCACCACACATCTGGGGGCACGGTCGTGCCCCCGTCAAGACGAGTCAAGCGAAGCGCAAGGGCACTACCTACCTTTTCTCGAAGGTTTCGTCGTTTTTTTGAACTCCCATAACTTTGCTTTGGATGATGCTAAATAGCTGAATATTTCAACATATAATGACACCAGTAAATACATGAATTATACAAAGTTTGAATGTCGTAGCTATTATACTTTAGATTTTATCGATGTCTTAAAACCCCTGATTTCGTCACTGACTCATAGATCATCAAAATTCTTAGGTTACTTCCGAAAATCTTAGAAAGCTGAAGTTATGTATGTAAGCTGTTATTGCTACAAAACCAACAAAAAAATTATTAAAATGTAAATGCCGCCATTTATAATCCCATATGGTGGACCACCACATTGGATTCAAAAGGATGTTTATTATAAGGACCTGATGATCTTAAATTTACTACTGCAATCAGTAAATTCTATTATTCATCTACAAAAAGTCGGTCACCAATTATTAATCGGGACGTCGGCAGGCCTCGTGGCACTGGGCGTCGGCAGGCGTCGCGGCGCTCGGCGTCGGTAGGCGTCGCGGCGTTGGGCGTCGGCAGGCGTCGCGGCGCTGGGCGCCGGCAGGCATCGCTGGGCGTCGGCAGGCGTCGCGGCGCTGGACGTCGGCAGGCGTCGTGGCGCTGGGCGTCGGCAGGCGTCGCGGCGCTGGGCGTCGGCAGGCGTCGTGGCGCTGGGCGTCGGCAGGCGTCGCGGCGCTGGGCGTCGGCAGGCGTCGCGACGCTGGGCGTAGGCAGGCGTCGCGGCGCTGGGCGTCGGTAGGCGTCGCAGCGCTGGGCGTCGGCAGGCGTCGCGGCGCCGGGCGTCGTGTCGCTGGGCGTCGGCAGGCGTCGTGGCGCTCGGCGTCGGTAGGCGTCGCGACGCTGGGCGTCGGCAGGCGTCGCGGCGCTGGGCGTCGGCAGGCGTCGCGGCGCCGGGCGTCGGCAGGCGTCGTGGCGCTGGGCGTCAGCAGGCGTCGCGGCGCTTGGCGTCGCGGCGCTGGGCGTCGGCAGGCGTCGCGGCGCTGGGCGTCGGCAGGCGTCGCGATGCTGGGCGTCGGCAGGCGTCGCGGCGCTGGGCGTCGTGGCGCTGGGCATCGGCGTCGTGGCTTTGGGCGTCGCGACGCTGGGCTTTCATCAAACATCCTTTTGAATCCAATATGGTGGGTTACAAGAGTGAAGAAAAAGAGAGTGCTTCTATGCATTGCGCACACACTTGGGCACAATAAAATAACTCCTGCGTAGCTGGACTGGTTTCAATGAAACCGGCCACCGTCACCGAAATCGGTGTGGGAGATAATATTATTATTATTATTTTAGAAAACACAAAAATTATTAAACAAGCTTATGACTAAACAACTAGCCATCCGGATAGATAGCACTTTCGAAAAAAAAAACAAGAATAAAGTATAAAGAGAGTTCAATTATAGTAGTGAGGTGTTTTATTGAAGTTCGGTGTTACACAGCCACAATGGAGACTTATCGTTTTCATATCAACCCCTACAATATGGGTATCAAAAATGATGAGAGAGTTTGAGAAAACAAATACAATTCATACAAGATTTCATGAATGCCGCCATTTTTAATCCAAAATAGCGATTTATCGTTTTCACAGGTACTCTCACAATGTGGGTATCAAATGAAAGAGAAATATAATAAATCATCTAAATTCCAGACGAAGAATAAGGCGAAAGTAATTGCCCGGGGTCAAAATAGGTTATTTTTAAACTCAAACAAGTCCATTAACCAACTTACAAAAATAAATGAAATCCCACCAAAAACCATTTTCATGTAAAAATGTTGCCAAGACGAGTCTACATAGCTTACCCTGTGAAAAAGTTATCAGATATCGTATAAAGCCAAGCTCTAAAGACTACTCGCCCTAAATCTACAAGCACCTTGATCAAAATCTATCAAAAAGTGGACAAATCTCATGAAGAACCAACACACGATAAATGAATGCCTATAAAATCTTCGTAACGGTAGCAAAACGGCCAAGTATCACGTTTTAACTGAAATGTAGAGTAAGTGAAGCTAAGCCTAGTAAAGTAAGGGCGCATAGATCAAGAACTTGGGTTCTTCATGAGATTTGTCCACTTTTTGATAGATTTTGATCAAGGTGCTTGTAGATTTAGGGCGAGTAGTCTTTAGAGCTTGGCTTTATACGATATCTGATAACTTTTTCACAGGGTAAGCTATGTAGACTCGTCTTGGCAACATTTTTACATGAAAATGTTTTTGGTGGGATTCCTATGACTGCAACTCCAGTGTAGCTTGGGCTTTAATTCAAGATGCCTTCTCTATTATCATTATCTTATCGATATTATACAGAGTGATTCATGGCTCAATCAATCAATCAATCAATCAATCAAATATACTTTATTGTGCACAAATAATTATAAAAAACATACAGACAACAATTACATTAAATCAGACATGCACACAAAGGCGGTCTTATTACTTTATTTATTTTAAAGCAATTTCTTAAAGGCAACCCTTTGGATTTCTGAGATAGTGGAATTGCAGGTGATGTGCAAAAGTATACCTATTAAAGAATAAATTAAAATGAAATAAAAAAAATGTATAAAATAATAATAATAAGTAAGCTAGTTAAGTAATAAGTACTTTATTATATTAAAGGCCGATTTTTCAATCGTCAGATAACTTTCAAGGAAGAAATATGTGACTTTGACAGATTTTGGGTGGAACAAATGTCAAATTCACATGTTTATTCAACAGATAAAAGTTATCAGACGATTGAAAAATCGGTCCTAGGCCGAATATATTTTTTGCCACCTCATATAAATTACTTAATATCTTAATACATAAAAAAATTCATAGGTCTAACATGACCACAAGGAGCGAATCTTACTATGCTGGAGCTCGCTGACTCCCAGTCTATATATTATATACACACGAACGCATTGGTGGTTGATCTAAGACCTGACCAGGATTGAAATTCATCTGTTTTGTGACTTTTATGGAGATATTTAATCGTGATTTGTCGCGTTAGAGTAAGTAATTTAAATGAGGTGCCAAAAAAAACTCTACGCGTCCTCCTATTCACACTATATTCAACTTGATATAATATATGTACCTTTAATCATCCTGTATATAACCAAGTGCAAAAGCATTAAAACAATAATTGATTCAAATTACGACCCTTAAGGTGCGGCATTTTCAAAGAGTCCAAAAACCTTATCTTCAAACGATATCTTGTTTTATAAATACTACTTAATATACCTAATAACTAACTAGAGCAGCCAAGGGTGAAAACGTCCTTAATTAAATACAATAAAATGTAAATCAGACAATAAAACAAACAAATTATAAAAGCATTACATAATCATTAACGATAATAAGGATGCCCGATCATGCCATACTTTTTATGACCGACTATTTGTAGGTCAAAATATAACATACTAATTTTAACAGCGCAACGTCATACAAAGTGTCGGTTTTAAAATAATATGTAGGAAAAATCTACCCGATTATCGGTCCGACAAATAGTGGACCGTGGGCAGGCAACCTTAACGATATTAAAATTCAAGCAATCAACCTTCCCCCTTTTCTTGTAATTGTTTAATTATATAAACAAGAATAGTTCTTATCTCCTTGTAATAAAGAGTAGTTTTAGGTCTAACTACTAAGTTATGCTTAAGTATAATTGTAGTTAAGTGACTGTTAAGTTATAATGTAAGGTAAGTAGATGGCATCCGTATTTGTATGCAATTATCACGTATTGTACGGTGTAATTTCATACACACTTATTGTATGGGTATAATTTCACACAGGTTTCATCGCGACCGACAAATGTACAATTAACTTAATGATGGAATTCATTATTTTGTTGTAATTATTGACAATCGCATGTAAAATAATGATTTTCAACGCCGACTGAGCCTTTTGTGCAATCAAAACATATTCATCTTTGTTGTTTGATGTTGAAAACGATTTCCTTTCAAATAGGTATAACAGTGTTTACTTAATCACAACAATTTCTAGTACCTTAAGGGCGTGTTTCACCAAGCAATGTTAAAGTTAACGCTTTGTTAAAATACCATGCCATCTCATTCATTGACAGGAAATACGAGAGGGATAACATGATATTTAACATGGCGTTAACTTTAACATTGCTTGGTCAAACACTGCCTAAGTCCCGATTTCACCAACGCATGTTAGTGTTAACGGCTTGTTAATATACCATGCCTTGTCATTCATTAATAGGAAATACAAGAGGAACAACATGATGTTTAACGAAGGATTAACTTTAACATTGCTTGGTGAAACACGCCCTAGGGTGTCCACCTAAGGCCTAAATTATTTAGGATCGATAATAATCGGCCACCAAAATGTCGGTCAAAAATGATATGGAACTAACCATACTATAATTTCTAAACGACTCTTTGTATGACGGGTGAATTGTACTAACATATATCTACTGTGTATGCAAACAGTAGGTATGTTTTATTTTTAACCTGCAAAAAGTCGGACATCGATTATTGTCAGGTATGCCACCCTAAGATCAACTTGCACCAATCGATAAAATAATTAACTCAGAGTTAGCCCATAATTCTCGTTTATATTCAAGAAGATAAACGAGTACAGTAAAATTTTAATGTCTTTCGGAAATCGTGCAACTTGATAAAAAATTTTAAGTTTTTTTAGATAGCTTTTGTAGTTTTTTTAAATAACTATTTTGTAATGACCATAGTAAGTTCTAAGAAAATAATAAATATTCGAAAATATTATCTGACTCTGGCGAAGCTAAAGGGAATGGTAATGACTTATTCATCATGTCTATATGTGTATTAATAATATTATGTTTGTTGTTTGCCCCCATAACGCCTAACCTAGTGAACCGATTTTATTAAATCAGGCATGTCCAAATTTGCAACGAACTTATCGGAACATCTAAGAAAGAAACACAATATTATATTCTCAGCTTAGACGTAATAAACAAACTAGTGTTCAATTAAACCTAACCATTATTTTAATTACATAGCACACAAGGTCAAAATGAAACCAGCGATGACAAGTTATAAAACCATTATACCTTTACAACAGTAGCAATTATAATAATTGCGAATTCAAATATTGAAGTCCATACAATTGCCACACGTGCACCGCCATTTTGAATTAGACAAAGGCAATTAAACTCTTTGATTGTAAATAGAACAAGGTCGAACACGTGTGATTCTAAAGGGCCCCGGAGTAAGAAGGTACTGATAGTGATAGGTATTGCGCTGAACTAGTTCCTCAGTTCGTCCTACTCATTAAAATGTATGCTAAATCTTTTCAAGAGGATTTTTTTATTGCTTGCGTTTGAATTAGCAAGAAAGTACTGGGCCCTGATTCTGATGCCATCACTATTTATCGCTTACGAAGTTCTAAAACAAAATTTGAAAGGTGTCACTTAGCGTAGCTTATGTCAAATCTCATAAAATAAATAAATAAAAAACGATTTATTTCCAAATGAAACTTAACAAGCTATCTTCGATAAGTCAACAACAGAAGACGCTACCACCGGTTCCACCCTAACCCGCTGAGAAGAATCGGCGAAAGAAACTCGCACGGGGCCATCTTTTATCATCATGATTTACCAAAAAGATGGCCCCGTGCGAGTTTCTTTCGCCGGTGGTAGGTTACATAGACATTAGACACGACGTTCAGAAAACATTTTGTAAAAATTTATTCGGAATAAAAGGATTTGATTTGATTTGAACAAAATAATGTAGAATTTTAATATCTAAGAAGGGTCAAAAGAAAAAGTAGTACAACATAACATTTCAAAAATTGAAGTTATTAAAGTAATTTTTCTTTTAAGAAACATAAACATAAAGTACTAACAAAAGAACAAAACACAAAAGAAAGTCAAACCACCAACCGAGAAATCTCAACAATAACGTTATTTATAACAATTATTTAACCGGAGGTTCAAATTTAACCTTTGTCTAATACCGTTACAATTTTCTTTAGTTCACATCATTTATACGTTCACCAAATTTGCGCTAACTCCGGCCTAGTTACATACAAAGGCAAATGAGGCTAATTTAATATATAAGTAGTCACGACTTAATGCGCTATTTAGATTTAAAATAGATACCTGTACGTGTTCACTTAATTCACATAGCTCTTACGTTCATGAACGGCGAATGAAATGAACTAAATTCTATATAGTTCAGTTATAATTTACATTACTAGTTAAGTTTTCAATTCATTAAGGTCCGTATAAATAAAACAATCTCAAACACAACCTCACTTGAGAACCTATTAGACAGATAATAATAATATCTATGGACGCTTCACACCACGTCAATCTGGCCCTGTGCTAAGTATCCGAAGAACTTGTGTTACAGGTACCAGACAACGGAAATATATTTAATACTTTTATACTATACACATATTTAAGATTTTTATTATATAATACACAAATTTAATACACATCCATGACCCAGAAACTTTGATAACTTTTTGTTCCCTCGGCAGGATTCGAACCCGCGACCTTTCGTTCGAGCACCAACGCGCTCAACCAACTGCGCTACGGAGGTCGTCAAACAAGACAGATGAAACAACGTTTCGTTTCACTTTGGTAGTTTTCACTATGGTAGGCATTATTATTACTATATATTCACTGTTTCAATAAATCTATAATATATTCACGGTTTCGTTAACATACGTTATAAAACCTGGTTAAATTTGTGGCAAATGTGCTGTCATTGACAAATCAGAATGATCATATTACTGTCGCGTCGGAACTTCCTTCACATTTAGGTACACGTTCGATTTGTCGGGTCGGAATGACACGTGCTACTCTCCCGGTTTGAACTGGGGCCGTATTATGATGATGACAATATCAGCCTGGTTCCAGGCTATTCAATAATACGGCCTTAAACTGCCTTGTTCTTTATCATATTACAACGACACGTTATTCTGAATGGATCCTCCCTGGTTAGGTTATCTGAAAGTGACATTCGGAAGCAAGTCAAGTGTCACGTGACCGTTGAATGACTGTTAATGAATGATCGTTATACGAAAATGCCAGACAGGCATATTGTATGGCGTAAACTGGCTGGAATTAAGAACTTGTAATGGCCAACGCGCAAAAAACGTTATTGTCAACATTTTGCATGATTAGGCAATCCAACACTTTTGATTGTATTGACTGTATTAGCAATACCATGGCCTAACATCCCATACAATCTATCTTTAATACAAAAAAATTGCAATAGATGTCACTAACTATTAACGTTTGTAAATAATAAAATGTAAATATGCCGAATTAAGTACAAATATTGACATTAAAATAAAGAAAAGCATATTTTTAAGCATAACATCACAATAAGCTAAATTCAATTCCTTAATTAAGAATAATTTACGAAACGAAATTACTAATTAGTATTTTCCAAATGGTGGCGCTAGATGGCGGTTTTCGGAATTTCTAAGAACTTCACTCTTTGCCAGTCGCATTGCCAGAATTAGGGTGATGCCATTTTCTAGTACTAGGTCGTGTCTCTGTTATATATCTACTTTGTGGCAATACTAAACAATGATAGAAACAATAAATATAATAGGTTTCCTCTAAAATTTGTATAAAAACATCTTAATAACAGGTTAATGGGTATGGTAAAAGATAAAATTGACGGCAATTAAGGTCTTAGGTTTGGAACCGCTCGGTTGTGCTGGCACCGCCGGTTCTTTTGTTATTTTGACACAGGAAGTTATTAAAGCAATTAGCTCGGGCGCGGCTCCTGCGCTATTATCTGACGCGTTAATGTCAGACCGCTAGTGATGGGACGACGGTCAACTTGATTTTATTTTTATTATAAAAAAATTTTCGTCTCCAAAATATGTCAGCGTTTACTTGTCAGAGAGTTATCTTGTTTACCTATGGCTTGAACTTGTGTTATGGGTGCTAGACTAGAAATAGAAGTATGTATTTTAATAGTTGTATTCTGCACATAATATCTTATTAAGGATATGACTCAGGAACACAGATAACAATGTATGTATCTCTTTTAAGATTCGAATTGGATTGAGCGCTGATGCGGTGCTAAGGGTAAGATAGGGACACTTAGATATTAAATATCTTTAATATATCTAACTAGCGACAAAAGTAATTGAATACAATATGAATAAATGGAGGTGATATTAGTAGTTTGTAGTAACTTAATAAGTACATTGATTCTTAATAAAAAAATCTTAACACTTTACGACGTATTCCAAAATGTTTAAGTGACAGTTTGAGCTCAATTTTCTCGAAATCAGAATTTTGCTACATCCATTTATGTCTTCAACAAAGAAACATCACAGGTTTCTATGCAAGAAGAGAATTAGATAGTGTTATTTCACACCCTTACACTTAATTAGGAAAAAAATCCGAATCGGTCTAGTTATCACAAGGAACCTTTTATTATCATTATTATTATTAAAAGCCTAAACTGTCCAACTGCATTAAAACTTAAAAAAAAAACTTAAAAACTTTAGGAACCTTTACACTGAACTAAATAAAATTAATTTAAACTTTAACATCTCGCTCATTCCCATCACTAGCTCGTCTCAAATTATATCGGTTCTTTAATTTTCAATCACCGTAGTGACCGAATGAAAGCTACTGTTCCATCCACAATGCACTCATACCATACACATAATTGATAGTCATACAGCATTAACAATAGTGAAATCGTTATCCCCAGCCAGAGTAACTTCGACTCTATCTCGCCAACATAAAGTCTATGTTCCAGTGTGTTGTCCCGTCGTGATTTCATAAAAGACAACCGAATTTAACTTGCGTGGCTCCTGTACTTACACCATTCAAATTTCTTAGCTGTCATTATTGTTTCTCATGATTAAGTCGGTTTTTGCTCGCACATAATACGTTACTTGTTTTGTTAGGTCGTTAGTTTGCTCTATTAATTATAACTAGAGTTCTCTCTGTGATCGAAACTCGTACATAATATTGGATATATGTATTTTGGACTTTATAAGGGGTTATTTTGCCTTAAGAGTTTTATATCAAAAGAACAAAAAGCTAGAACAAGAGCATTTAATCTCGATCTTTTAGTGTAAACGAAAAGCATTAAAGTATCAAACGAAAGAATCAAGTTTGATGTAAATCCTTTAGGTATAAAAAGTCTAAAGGTTGAGACAGATCGACAAACGTTTAAGTATGTGTATGTTTTTCTAAGCATTTTTTGAGACTATTTTTTCCACATAAACCTTTTTTTTATATTTTACGCACGCACAATTCTCGTAACTTTGCACCTAAACTATTATAATTTAATTTGTGTTTTCAAATGTGGACTTTATTAATAACTATGTCTATCTTATTAATTTGAATGTATGCAAATTTAATACACGTGTAAAGAAAAATTCTATTGTATCTTTTAATTCATAAGTATTATCACGTACAAGCAAGTTCTAAAAATCGCAACTTAAGCCAACATTTACAAATGAAATTACTCGCTAGAAATATTTACATCTAGCTAAGCTGTGCCCACTTCGTTGAGCATGGAAACCGTGTAAACCTTCCCGGGACTTCCACGAATATTTAAAGACCAAAAATAGCCGAATTGATTCAGCGAGACTAACGAACAGCAATTGATTTTTATATAGCCTATGTTACTCAATGATTATGTAGCTTTCTTATGAAAAAAGAATTATTAAAATTGGTCCACTTCTATGTGAGTTAAGTTGTTACATACAAAAATACAAATCTTTCCTCTTTATAATATTAATGTAGATATAGTTAAAGGTTAGGGTATGTTAGGGTTATATGTATATGTCGCAGTTATCTGGTTGAATCTACTATTTAATTGAATGACTAGCGCGTAGTATTTAGGTCCCCGTATCTAGGCTGTACGGTTTTAAGGATACAAATTTTGTTCTATGCAATACAACCTAGGACCTTGCCGACGACCCAGTCGCTTGATTTTATGAACCAAGTCCTTAATAAAAAAACCCTTTTTTGTTTTACTAAGGGAATTATAACACGATGACGTCACGCGGGGCCCGACTGTCGCCAGCCAAGGAGTTTTTACTCGCTTCTTATGAAGTATAGGTGTAAAAACGCGGCCATAATGACATTTTAATTGTGTAGTTATTACTGCCTGTACTGTCGCGCTCATCCTGTCATTACCAATAATTGCATTACGCTTGGTTACGACGGAAAAAACGCAATAATTGACGCGTTATTCTCTTTGTTCACGCCTAGCACGTGGGCTATTCACACGCCACATAATCTAATAATGGTCGTTGATAATTAATAATTGTAAATGACGGACGATTGGATGTGAAGGTGGAAATTAATTGGAATAGACTAGTGGTGTACTTTGTTTTTTTTTTAGGTTTAAGTTTTTCAAGTTATTGCTTTAACATCACATCTTCCATGGGTTGTTGAAAACCTGAGAAACGTATAATTGTATATTTTGGTTTTTTTAATATCTATAGACGCTTCATACCACGTCAATCTGATCCTGTGCTAAGTATCCGAAGAATTTGTGTTACAGGTACCAGACAACGGAAATATATATTTAATACTTTTATACTCTACACACATTTAAGATTAGTCGTCTGTAGCCATAGTAATGCTTATATTATTAGATATATTATAATATAAGATGTGGTGGTGGAATTTAATAATATATACAGCGTGTCTCATGGTTGATATATCAAGCCGATATAAAGTGTGAAGAAAAGAACGTGTAGAGCATTTTTGGCACCTCATATAAATTTTATTTATCATAACGAGACAAATCGCGATTAATGATCTTAATAAAAGTCACAAAACAGGTGAATTTCAACCCTGGTCAGGTCTTAGGCCAACGACCAGTGCGTTCGTGTGTTTAGACTAGGAGCCCCAGCATAGTAAGATTCCATCTGGTCATTTTAGACCTTTCTATTTTTATCGCTTTATAGTAAGTAATTTATATGAGGTGCCAAAACGAAAAAATTCTTTACGCGTCATTTCCTTCACACTATATTCGGCTTCGTATATGATTCGTGACACACACTGTATATAGTTACATAGAATTGACTAGAGGTTCTACTTTGGTCAGTTTTTTTAAGTTTCAAGTATTTATGGTTGCTTCAACAACACTAATGTGTGTTGTTATTTTTACAAACTTTATGTAGATCTATATTTGTATATTTTAAGACATATTTGAAATTTGTACTTCTTTTCTGTTTTACCTATAGGACATTCATATATTAAAATATACGAAAGTACTTACATACTTTCATCATTACTCTTTATATAAGCTTCACCGTAGTTGGATATGCAGGCTTAATACCGATACAATCGAGAATCGAATCAGTTCGATATCAGCGGATATTGATATTTTATTCGGTGGGTTGCTTTTAAACTAACCAGGATAAAGAAAATCACTTTTTGTACTCCCGGCCATATCAATCTACTGAGAATCAAAATTAACTTTGAAAATATTGATATTTTTGCAAATTCTGTATCACAATTTCGATAGCATCTGTTTAGAGCACTTAATGCATAATTAAAATAGTCATTTCTAATACTGAATAATTTTATTTTTTATATTTAATTGTTACGCATGAATTGTTTGCCCCCTAGCTTTATTTTGTATGATTTCTGGTAACCTGTAGACTGTGCTGTGGGCTTCACTATTATTCACTCACTTCACTGTTCCTTTTTCAATAAAACTAAACGTGGGAAGTACGCGGCACAATCGAATCAAAATCGAATCAGTTTGGAGAGTAAAGCTCATGGATTGATGCATTCATGGTTTAACTCGTCACACAGCCATCATTTTCCAATGAGTAAACTGCATGTCACATGTCATGTCGGATCCTTGAATTAGTCTGGACGGTAATACGCACAAATTACATGTTGTGCGTAATCGACACGGCCAACGACATGTGTCTTTAGTGGTGCATAATGAACTTCCTTTCGTTGTGCCATCATTTCCACAACGACGATTAACTAATGAGGCAATTCGCTCGATATGTCCCTCCAAGATTTGTAGTAAAGGGTTGAAAATTACTGAAGAATATTGGCGTGCCAATACTGCCAATAGGCGTGCTAACATTGGATTCTATCATATTAATAATATCTATGGACGCTTCACACCTCGCCAATCTAAACCCTGTGCTAAGTATTTGGAGAACTTGTGTTACAGGGCCAACGGAAATATATTTAATACTTTTTATATATTTGTATTAATACACATCACACAGAAAACTTTTTGTGTCGTTGGCGGGATTCGAATCCACAGCCTCCCTCGCCTCGCTCGAGCACCAACGCCCTCAACCACAGCTCTACAGAGTTTGTCTGTGGCCTACAATAATGCTTAACTTATAGCTAAGTAGCCATTAAATAAATAATAAAAAGGTTTACAGGTATGTAAGAATTTAATGCATTAGGATCTAAACTATTGTAATATCCATATTTAAAAAGAAATATTTGAAGCAATAAGTAGGCGCCGTTAGTACTAATGGATATAGGCTACTATTTATTGTGTACCAATAGGCGTATCTATTTTGCCTAGTCGCTTTTACATTTTTTTTTCTTGTTTTTATGTTTGTTATCCATGACATATGTATGTATTAAAAAAGTGTACTCTATACTTCATGCATAGTAAGTTTCTCGTTAAAAAGGGAATGAGCGACACTGCCCTAACATAAGTAATCTCTTACTTAATGGGGCAGCCTCATGATTATGCTGTAAATGATTATTTGACAAATAAAGATATTTATTTATTATTTATTTTTAGTCGCATGAAACATAAGCCCATAATAATAATTTGAAGACCTCCGTAGCGCAGTGGTTCAGCGCGTTGGTTACTGGACCTAGAGGTTGCGGGTTCGAATCCCGCCGAGGGAACAAAAAGTTTTCAATGTTCCTGGCTCATGGATGTCTATTAAATTTGTGTATTAATATAATAAAAATCTTAAATATGTATCTATACTAATATTATAAAGAGGTAACGTTTGATTGTTTGTTTGTTTGTTTGTTTGTTTGTTTGTTTGTTTGAATGGAATAGGCTCTGAAACCACTGAACCAATATGAAAAATTCTTTCACCGTTGGAAAGCTACATTCCTAGCGCTGAACATAGGCTATATTATATGTTTAAAAAAAGTAGGGTTCCTTACTAAAACCCCAAAAATGTAGCCCAAAGTGTAAAAAAACGACCTCCAAAATTTGTTACGTCGTGTGCGCTTCGACAACGGCTTGACCAATTTCGCAATTTTTTTTTACGGTATGTTCGTTATTGTCACGAAAAGGTTATTATGAAAGAAAATGTTGAAAAAAATAAGAAGAAAATTAGAAAAAAGAAGAAAATACGTGATGGTCACGCGGGGTTTGAACCTGGGCTCAATCGATTCACGTCGTTGCCAGTTTATATGACACGGGTGTCATGGTAACGACATTGTTTACAAATGGAAAATAAAAATTATGAAATGCTATAAATAACGTATTAACATAAAGTTAAACTATTTGGATTCATTAAACTATTTGTCCACCACTAATAAATAGTCGGGTCATTTTAATAGGTAACATTTGACAGTTTACCAAAAATGAGCGACGTAACATTGTAACGACGACATAATAAAATAAATATTTTCTTTTTGTTAAAACTGCAGAATTTACTAAACTTTATTTAATAATTATTAGATATTTATTGTCAACATAACCAATATGAGTTATTTTACGATTTGCTTTCACTGATAAACGATCTTAAATATAATATACAAATTTAATGAAATAAACGTCGTGATAATGTTACGTCAGTTAACACTTTTTCTTATTAAACACTAGAGACTTACTCAAAAAATCGATTAATCTTTTAACAACTATAAATATACCTATTTAAAAAAAGTACTTAACTTATAAGTTGTAATAAGAATATATTATAAATGTTAATTTAAAAATCAGATCGAAGGAGTTAGATCCATGGTCATAATTCACGAACAATTAAAAAAAAATCGAAAACGTCATGATAAGACGCCACTATGTCTTTTGTCGTCATTTGTCTTTGTGCGAAGTTAACGTCTGTCTGTTCTGTCTTTTTTTTTTCTTGCTACTGAAAACGAAAATGCAATTAAAAAAAAATGTCTGTCTGTCTGTTAGCGTGTCTCTTTGCTCCGGCTAATATCTGGAACGGCTGGACCGATTTTAACGAGACTTTCACTGGTAGATAGCTAAAGTTATAAGGATTAATTTAGGCTTCTTTTCATCATCATCATCGTTATCTAACTAATGATCACCGAATCGGCTGGACCGACTGTGACGGGAGCATTCACCGGGCGTTAGCTTATGTTAGTTCCATCTATACATCAGCTATTTGTATTAAAGTAAGTCGTGTTAGTTAAATTATTTATAACTCAAGAACGGCTTTATCGATATGGTTGAAAATTGGTGAGGAAGTAACTTAGAGCCAGTAGACGGACATAGGATACTATTTATTCCATTTGACAGCGCAGAACCAGCAACGTTCACGGAAGGGTTTGGCGTTGTGGGTTCCGCGTTGCGGGTTCCGGGTTCCCGTGTTGCGGGTTCCGGGTTCCGCGTCGCAGGTTCAGGGTTCCCGTGTTGCAAGTTCCGGGTTCCGCGTTGCGGGTTTCGGGTTCCCATGCTGCGGGTTCCGCGTTGCGGGTTCCGGGTTCCCGCGTTGCGGGTTCCGCGTTGCGGGTTCCGGGTTCCCGCGTTGCGGGTTCCGGGTTCCCGCGTTGCGGGTTCCGGGTTCCCGCGTTGCGGGTTCCGGGTTCCCGCGTTGCGGGTTCAAGGTTCCCGCGTTGCGGGTTTCGGGTTCCCATGCTGCGGGTTCCGCGTTGCGGGTTCCGGGTTCCGCGTTCCCGCGTTGCGGGTTCCGCGTTGCGGGTTCCGCGTTGCGGTTTCCGCGTTGCGGGTTCCGCGTTCCCGCATTGCGGGTTACGGGTTCCCGCGTTGCGGGTTCCGGGTTCCCGCGTTGCGGGTTCCGGGTTCCCACGTTGCGGGTTCCGGGTTCTCGCGTTGCGGGTTCCTGGTTCCCGCGTTGCGGGTTCCGGGTTCCCGCGTTGCGGGTTTTGGGTTCCCATGCTGCGGGTTCCGGGTTCCCGCGTTGCGGGTTCCGGGTTCCCGCGTTGCGGGTTTTGGGTTCCCGCGTTGCGGGTTCCGCGTTCCCGCGTTGCGGGTTCCGCGTTCCCGCGTTGCGGGTTCCGGGTTCCCACGTTGCGGGTTCCGGGTTCTCGCGTTGCGGGTTCCTGGTTCCCGCGTTGCGGGTTCCGGGTTCCCGCGTTGCGGGTTTTGGGTTCCCATGCTGCGGGTTCCGGGTTCCCGCGTTGCGGGTTCCGGGTTCCCGCGTTGCGGGTTTTGGGTTCCCGCGTTGCGGGTTCCGGGTTCCCGCGTTGCGGGTTCCGGGTTCCCGCGTTGCGGGTTCCGGGTTCCCGCGTTGCGGGTTTCGGGTTCCCATGCTGCGGGTTCCGCGTTCCCGCGTTGCGGGTTGCGGGTTTTGGGTTCCCATGCTGCGGGTTCCGGGTTCCCGCGTTGCGGGTTGCGGGTTTTGGGTTCCCATGCTGCGGGTTCCGGGTTCCCGCGTTGCGGGTTCCGCGTTCCCGAGTTAGGGGTTGTTTTTTTAGTTGAATTTCATCATAAACTGTTTTTATGCTCAACGAAGTGGGCAAGGGTCAGCTAGTATAGTATAAACGTATTAAATACATATTTCCGTTGACTGGTACCTGTAACACAATTTTTTTCGGATACTTAACACAGGGCCAGAATGACGTGGTATGAAGCGTCTATAGATATATTATTATAATAAGTGAATTGTGTTTTTATACCAAAACGTGTCACTTTTCGCCGTGATGAGTACCTTCGCTGCAAGCCCACGATCCTTGTTCGCAAACATAATATCGATGTCACCAGATAATTTACCGGATGACATAACATCAGTTTACATAAGTAATTAGCCTATAGCCGATGTAACACGATGGACTCTTGTTAACTCACGTGCTACGGAGCTACGCCGCGCCGTAGAGGCTAGGGTCGCCTCGCGTTTGAATTCTCGCAAGAATAACAACTACAGTTGGCAGCCCTATTTTTAACCTCTACTGCAAAAAGGGGTTTGATGATTAGTAAGTATGCCCACAAGTATTTTACATTAAAAGTTGATGAGCTCTGATACGTTAAAAAGTAAAAAGTCTTGAGAAATTCGGAAACAGAAAATATATTGTCGTGGATATGACAATGTTTTATGTTTTTAAAATAAATAACAACTGCCCTATTAACTATTTAATTAACCTCTGATGCAAAAAAGGATTTGATGATTAGTTAGACCACAATTATTTTACCTTAAAAGGTCTTGTATAGATGGAAAAATATGACACATTAAAAAGTAAAAAGTCTTGAGAAATTCGGAAACATAAAAATGTTTTATGTTTTTAAATATTTTAATTGTTAGAACACAATCTTAGATTTTTTATAAACATTAGTAAAATCTATCAATAAGCCACAAATCTTGAATATCGGCACAACAAAGACAAGAACAACATTAGTAAACGACAAATTACGACAATCACAGTTAAGCAACTTTTTATATTTGCGACGCTACTAATGTGATACGGTGTTTAATATCTGACATCTGTTACAAAAACTTTTATTATAACTAATCCATTGCACACACACACACACATACACACACATTTTTCCCCGCAACACACACACAGGCAACGGCACTTAGTTTAGGATCCGCCGAGGATGCGGTGTGGTATGTAGCTGCAATGCGAAAACGTTTGTTTATGAATCCTCAAGCTGTTTGTATTCTTAGCTTTCAGTATTTTTAGCTTTCAGGTATTCAATATAATTTTGGTTAAAACCCAATAACGAATCACATATTTATAAGCATTAAGTAAGGTGTAAATAGCACTAGAATTTACCTCTATAACTAATATATTTATTCTAGTTTTACTGTTTTCAATGCTTATTATTTTATATGTATTTTCTGAAAAGGGTTGAAGCATAGCTAATTGGTGTTTTAATAAGGTTTAAAATGTTATTGATAACAATAATCATATAAAATACTTCAATCCAACTACGTAAATTAAATAGCATAATATGTCACCCGGGTTATTTTGAATTGAGGCGCTACAGTAGAACAAACAAACATACATGCTTATTAATATTCTTTTTTTTTATTAGCATTCGTAGACTACAAAAATAATTTCATCATTCAATGTCATTTACTTATGTAATTCAATGTAGTCGGGTAAAAATATCAGGTTATTTATACACATTAGATTGTGCCGGCACATACATACCTCAGCGCGTCCATACGGCGCCCACTCTCATCTAGTTCTTAATTGAGTTAGCTTATGTAACGAAAGATGGTCTCATTTAGATAACGTAACTTCTCCCAAGTTCTATGTTCTGCCCGTCTGCTGCCAGAACACAATTAGACAACTTCCAGCTGCTAAAAGTTATAATTAACTTTGACATTTTAAGATACATTGTATGAGAGTTATGATGGATTTTGTTTTGAGGTTTCTTAGATCGTCGACCTTATCGCCCCCGTGGTCTAGTGGTTCAGAGCTTCACTCTCGACCCCGTCGTGGGTTCGATTCCCGCGTTGGAACAACAAAAATGTTGTTTTCAAGGACAATGCAGGCTGATCACTTGATTGTCTGACAAGAAAGATGATCCATGCGTCGGATGGGCATGTAAAAGTCGGACCTGCGCCTGTTCTCTCGCCAGTCGTGTCGGTTTACCGTCCCACTGGGTTATGAGACTAAAAGGAAGAGAGACTGCTTCTGTGTATTGCGCACACACTGGGGCACTATAAAATAACTCCTGCGTAGCTAGCCTGGTTTCGATGAAATCGGCTACCGACACCGAAATCGGTGAGAGGAGCTATTATTATTATTCTTAGAAGGATTTTGAACCCCTGATGAAAACAAAGAACTGTTATATACAATTTTGTAAATGTTATATAATAAGTAGTCGTTAAGGACCATAGATGTTAAAAGCGACTTTAAATAAACACTATAAAAAAAAGAACTGTTAAAGTTTGACCGATTTTGATCTAGTTTTTTGCGTTTGAATAATGTTGTTAATGACAGTGTTTATAGCATCGCTTAGAGCTTGATAATGTAAGTTAATGTTGTTCCTGTTTATTCAATAGGCTATTTACCTGAAACATACAACGTATTGATTTTACTTATAAGAAAATTGAAAATACGTTTTCTCAAACGCAACACAGTTTGTAAAACCATTCTACACTATTGGAAAATTCCTTTTGTCGTGGCATGTTATAACTCTATGTATGTTTATATAGCACTTTAAGTAGGAAACGAGATATTTAAAAATCTGTAGCCATAAAGTGTGTCCACAAAAACACCTACAGAGTTAAAGAATTAAGATGGTACTGTTGACCCAAATTATGGCTCTACCTACGCTCATTTATATTATATTAGTTTTTGCCCAAGGCATCGCCTGTGTGAAAAAAATGTAGAATAAAAAGTACCGTTACTTCTTATATGTAAATACCTGCAATATATTGTGTATAAAGTTTCATAATTATTGGTTTAATAGCTTTTGCATGAAAGGGTAACAAGCAAACGAACATTCACATTTGTATTATAAGGTATTGACGTAGTATAGTTAAAAGTGCCCACTTTACAATAAATTTTTTCTCCGCTATAAATCGAAAATAATAACCTCTAAAAAGTCCAGAAATAAAGTGTGATATTTTACAAATAATTACACATACGAATTTCAAAATATTCGTGTGATTAAATTATTAAATTGGGTAATAAAAAGTAGGAAAAAATTGGCGAGGCACCAAATTTTTCTGTGCGTGGAGAATTAAATTTATTAAAACTTAATAAATATATCAGCTTATCTCTTCTGTTTCTTGCCAAATAGACAAAAGACGCGACTATGGATTAATGAACAAAGTTTTCCTTTATTATTAGACTACTTTCGTCTGTCGTCCATTCGGCGCGGAAACTTACTGGGTTTATAATATCGAAATAAATTAATGAGTTCTGTTTACCTGTGGGTTTAAGCACTTTTACCCAGCTTAGGAGAAGCCAAAGGGAAGGGTAATGGGTACTGATAAACACTCTGTAGATAATTATACAGACATTGTTGTCAAATAAACAGTTTGCAAATGGCCGTCGTATTCCTTCAGAAGAAACTCTTCCTACATATTTTATCACCTTACCGACTGCGGCAAAACCAAAAGATATAAATTTTTGGAAGTTAATGTTTGTTTGTGCCACCGTAGAAATTAAACTACTGTTCCGATTTTAATAAGAATCAATAGATACGTATTTTAGATACGTAAATAGATAATTAAAGTAAATAGATACGTATTGACGTACCTCCGTAGCGCAGTGGTTCAGTTTTCGTACGGGAGGTCGCAGGTTCGAATCGTGCCGAAGGAACAAAAAGTATTCTGCGTTCCTGGGTCACGGATGTGTATTAAATTCGTGTATTAATATAATAAAAATCTTAAAAATGTTTATAGTATGAAAGTATTAAATATATATATCCGTTGTCTGGTACCTGTAAAACAAGTTCTTCGGATACTTAGCATGGGGCTACATTGACGCGGTGTGAAGCGTCTATAGATATATTATATTATAACAACATCCCGCGAAACATGGGTTTTAATTTAAGTAGTCGTATTACCTTCTTATAAGTTAACTCGCCAGCTGTTGCGGCATGTGGTTTGTAAGACGCTATCAAGGTAAGGCGTAGATTCGTTACATGTGTGTGTATGTGTGTGCGCTTGTGATTTGTAGAACTCTATGATTAGTTTTTAAGTTCGTCTGAGTTTGTTAGCGATATATGAATACTTGAAATCAATTGCACAACATTATATAATTTATCCGACACCGCGGTGTTCCTACATTACTTTCAGTATGCATTTTCTACATTAAACACGTATTGACAACACTAAACTCCGCCATTCAGTGTCCCTGAAACCTACGCATTTGTAGAAGTATCATCAAATACTGTAATTGAATTGTAATTCATTTGTAAAGTCATCAACATAAAACTCTTTAGGGCTGATTAATATCAAATATAACATATCTATACTAATATTATAAAGCGGAAGAGTTTGTTTGTTTAAAAGCGCTAATCTCAGGAACTTCTGTTCAGATTTGAAAAATTCTTTTTTTGTTCGATAGTCCATTTATAGAGGGAGGCTATATATCATTACGCTGCGACTAATAGGAGTGAAGCGTCCGTGAGAAATGTTGTAAAAACGGGGAACATTATTCACATTTGGGGACTTTTGTAGCCTGTATGCAGCGCATAAACTGTTTAAGTTACTCAAAAACCACGCGAACGAAGTCACGGGCACAGCTAGTATAATATTTAAATATACAGCTAGTATAACACTTATTTACCGAACATATTATGTTATTTGAATAATAATTACCAACTTTAGCCGATATGGTTTTATGACATTACTCTTTAATATCCCAATCTATCTACTTGCTAATACCAATTGTAATCGAATTTGTCTCATTAGGCGTCACGGTAACCGAGCCCCCGTAATACCGCGGGGTAATATCGTATAGTTGCTTAATCAATTCCTTTGTTGGCCCCCGTGGGTGGGGTTGATTAAGAAGAATATTGCTTGATTACCCCCACGCCGAAGATAGACTGTTTACAAGAACAGTCTGAAGTATGTCAAACGTCTATACAAATTGTGGATTAAATGATCAAGTAATTTCATTATTAACCTAAATAGTAAACAGGGTTTTCTATGTTGAGAAAGTTTTTTGTCATATTTTTTTTATGTTCAGTCCTGGCTTTTTTGTCATTGTAGTATCCGTCTCCCGCTTTGCTTGGAGAAGGAACCTGGAACACTTCCTGAATCCTTGGACCCTACATTCTTCCAATTAATTTCATTGTGGGTCTCAAGACACATTTAGTATGTCCCACGGGCACCCCTGAGATGTTAGGATTTTTGAGGTTACCACTGTTGGACCTGGCTACCTAGGAGTTGTAGTGGTGGGAAGTGGTGGGTATTTTCCTAATAAAAAAATTAAGAAGATTGCACACCTGTCTTGTAACAAAATCACAAAATTAAAAATAACCTTATTACCTATACACTGTATGGTTACATATTTTATTAGATTGAGCGATAGACCACTTACTTTAGTTTAGCACTTGGTGACTTTAGAGGTCGTGGGTTAGATCACCACGTTGAACCAACAAGAAGTGTTATTTTCAAGCCTGATTAGGACAATGCAGTACGATGATTTTATTTTCAAAAACGATCCATTCGTAAAAAAGTCGGTCCTGGACCGGTCCTGGGCCCTAATTCTCAGGCATCGAACTTAGTTTTTACTATCGGTCTGTCCCGCTCATGCAAGTTACATTTAGCGCGTGTGCGATCGGGATATACTAATATTCGGAACTAAGTTCGAGGCCTGAGAATTAGGGCGACGAGGCCTCGATTCTCGTAACTTCGATTCTATCGTCTCACTTGCGGTCTAGTGGTTCAGAGCTTCGCTCTCGACCCGGAGGTCGTGGGTTCAATTCCCGCGTTGGAACAACAAAAAATGTTGTTTTCAAGTTTGGTTAGGACAATGCAGGCTGATCACCTGATTGTCTGACAATAAAGATGATCCATGGGTCGGATGGGCATTTAAAAAGTCAGACCTGCGCCTGTTCTCTCGCCAGTCGTGTCGGTTTACCATCCCACTGGGTTCTGCGAGTAAAAGGAAGAGAGAGTGCTTCTGTGTATTGTGCACACACTTGGGCACTATAAAATAACTCCTGCGTAGCTGGTTTCAATGGAATCGGCTTCCGACCCCGAAATCGGGAGCTATCATTTACTCGCACGCGCGTCAATCATACGTACGAGCGGACAAACCGATATTCGAAACGAAGGTGGAGAATCGCGGCCCAGGGCCCTAATTCTCAGGCCTCGAACTTAGTTTGTACTATCGGTCTGTCCCGCTCATGCAAATGAGATTTACCGCGCGTGCGAGCGGGATATACCAATATTCGGAACTAAGTTAGAGGCCTGAGAATTAGGGCCCAGGGCGCTGATTCAAGATGCCATCGCTATATATATATCTCACATTACGAAGTTCGATGACAAAAATGTATGGGATTTGACTTTAGGTTTGCTTATTGACAAGCGAATTCGTTAGTCACTTAGAGAAGTTTATGTCAAGTCCCATACATTTTGTTTTCGAATTTCGTAAGTGATGGCTTCTCAAAGCAGATCTGCTAGTCGTGTGCGTCATACGTCTCACGAGGTTCCGGTAAAGTAATATACAAGTTTTGTATATTGCGCACACACTTACGCATTATAAAATAAATTCTGCGTATTGGCTTGGTCTTAATGAAACCAGCCACCGTCACAAAAGAAGGATATTTAGTAGACTATAGGTATATTTAATGCATTTTACGTTGTTTAATATTTTATAAGTAGTATTTTATTCATCAATAAATTAATGAGACTTTTTATAAAAACTCTATTTTGTAGAGATAGAGATTATCTCTATCTTTTTGTTTTTAGTGTTAAAGGTTTCATTAGTATAATGTTTTTTAATCAACAAATTATAATATGTAATTGGAGTTTTATTGTATTGTTTGTCATTTAAGTGTGATATTTTGTTTTCTAATAAAACCAGGACATAAATTACTGGATGTGACAGATAACTAATTAAATATTTAACATTAACATTTGCAATTAGCTCGTACTAATCTATCAATGACATTTATGTAACTAATAAATTAAATAGAATCGTAAAAATTAAATAAAAGGTCAGACGGACTTGATTCATTTAATGTCGACTTGTGATAACAACCTAGATTTATGAATAATGAAAGTTCTCTATATCACTGAAAACATTAATCTTCTTCTTCTCTTATACGTGTCAAAAGGACAATTATAACGATTATACTTCATACAGCTTTTCCTCATTTTGAGAATGTACTTTTTATATTTTCTTTTTCAAAAGCTAATTTTTTTTTACTTTTAACCATTACTTAATTATTTTTATGTCTCAAGAATAACAAAAAAGCAAAAAAAAATCAGCTCTATAGGATCGGACCATCAAATTAAGAGAGCTCTCCGGCAAAACCTGGTGATCATCTGCATTGTCCGAACTAGACTTTAAAACATCGTTTTTGTTGTTTTATTGCTTTGTTGAACTCAAGAGTCGATAGCCAAGTTTTAAGCCACAACAGACTACAGGAATACAGACTAGGCACCTAAACTATCGATATTGTGTAGTACCTCACTATTACAAATGATATCGATATCATAATATGTATTGATTGCGGTTATCGCAACACTAGCTCTCAGACTCGTCGAGACGCATCCATCGATGTTGCGATATTCATTAGAAAACGTCGTCTAGGGCTGTACATGAAATAGTCATGACAGAAAAAAAAGAGTTCTGATATAAATGGGTCCCACAAACATTCATACAAGTACAGGTAAAGTAGGCTTTTTCCACCTTATCTTCGCTTTGCATTTTGGCATATTGGATATATATTATGTTAAGTTTAGTAATTAAAATATACAGAATAGTTTTTTTAGAATAATAAACATGTGTAGCCAAAATCCAAAAATAACGGAGACAGCAAAAACGCTAAAAGCATTGCAAGCTTGATTTTGATAAAAACTGCATAGTTAAAAATTATAAATCAATTTCTCTATTTGGCATGCTCATTAAATTCATCTGTAGAATAATTTAACAAACAGACGTATCGACAACCCTAGCGTTATTAACGCATATAAGGGAGATGGTGCAGTTAACGAAATTAAAACAGAGGAATGGAGGCGACTCCTGTCTTCATAACAACAACTATTCATTTCTTTATCGCCGACAGCCGCCACGAGAAAAAACAATAATACTTTAATATACTAGCTGTGTCCGCGACTTCGTCTACGTAAAATAAGGAAGGTGCCATGGCTGTCCCAGTCTCGGATTCATTTAAATTGTCGATAAAAATAGAATTCAATGAACGCGGTAGTCATTCAATCAAATGTCATATCAATCAAATGTACATCATTTGTTGATGGAGTATACCAAGTTTCGGAGTCTAAGAGATTTATTGTTTAAAAAAAATTATTTTAATTTGTATTCGGTAGGGCTTGTGCAGTCTATTCTTTCCGAACCAATTTCAGACGTAGCTGTTTCGTTGGTCCGTATTTTTGCCAATATCGACGATAACTGTATAAATTAATATTGTATTGTGTATAATGGGATTGACATATCCTTGGATCAAAATCCCTAAATAAATAAATAGATTTAAAAAAAAATCAGACGACTGCGACATATAGATACGACAGCGCAGAGATCGTCAACTTTTTTCAATCGAGAGAATCGAATGAGTGCCTAATATCCTAATCACATCTCTCGACGTATCTCATAAATGGCTTCCTACTCGCCACTAAACGCAGATTACACAGCTCTTTGTACTAGTCTTATCTGTAACGACGTCCACTCATCGGCCACAATGGCGGAGGAATTGAATTGAGACAATCGGGGACAAATGCCTCCGATCGGGGGTGCTGGTATATTAAGGTACGCTCTTTGTATTAGTCAAGGAGTGGGTGGCTAATTCTGACCGTAAAGGATTTATCGAATGTGAAAATATGAAGGATTTCCCCAATGCATCCTAAGGGGATTAAAAACAAAAATTAAAGTTGTAACTCCCAAACTGTCAAACAGGCAGTTGACTGACGTAATTGAGACTGTAATGAATGATAATTAATTACACTTTTAATTACGTCAGTTAAAAAAAAAATATTTTCACCCGTTTGGCAGCTACGATGCCATAGACAGGAAAGTAAAACCTATAACTCTGTTCTTACGTCCTCGTTAATTATAATGACGACCTTCGAAAATAAAAATATACGATAGAGTTGACATGATGTTCGCTAAAATGTATAATATCTTATGGGCTCAGATTCGACCAAAAAATCTCTACAAAAAAACATATTTTTTTATTGGTTTGTTCCTTTGAGTAGTTTGTTCTTCATCCTAGTCTCGACCTTGGAAAAAAGAAAGATAAAAATTATAACCCAATTTCGCAAAAAGGAGTCTAAAAAAAGTTAAAAAAAACTTCGCCTATAAGGGGTGTAAAGGCTGAAACAAGAAAATTATTACATTTAAATCCAGAAATGCATAGCCTGTACAAAAATGGTCAAGGTAGAGCTGTGGTCGCACCCACTCGTTATTCGCGGCATGATTACGAATCGTTTGATATCTCATTAATTAAAATCGGACCAGTAGTTTAACTGTTGCGAGACATACATAGGCTGCCAAAATCATTACCCCTCTATTTGGCTTCGCCGAAGTCGGGTAAAAAATAAGATCACCCACATCACTGTTTACTTAGTCTCAATGAACGCTCACACAACTTTCATAAATATCTAAAGTATTGAATATTTAATATCAGAAAATATAGGCCCATCGGCCTCATTTGCATCACAATGTTACGCTGTATAAGCCTATGATGATTTAATAGTGGAAATAATTTACATAAATCTTAGGAATTCATAACAAACATCTACACATTTAGATCGACGCTTAACATTCCAACTAAATCACTCAGCTGTGTTCGTATTATAAAGACAAATTGCAAAAACGGGATTTTAAAGTATCTGTTTTAAAAGCTCATTCTTTGTGAGTTTATTTATCTTGTATATTTGAGAACGCTCGAGGTTTTGTTCAGGATGAAATAATATGTGTAAAATAATATTTTATATATCTGCTAGACCTGACTGATATTAAACAGGATGATGATCCCTTCAGAATAAGCCTTTTAAAATTGTTTTAATTGAATATGACACCCTGATAAACAAATAATATAAAACTAAAATTATGTAAGTACCTATCATGAATAATAAACGAGAAGGGAACAACTGATTGTGACAACACTTTGATAATCTGAGACATTACACAAAATTGCTAAAAAAATATATCGTTGCGCGAAAAAGAGATGGATAACTTTTTATCGGCTTAAGGGCCGATTTTTCAATCGTCAGATAACTTTTATCTAAGGAATAAATATGTGACTTTGACAGGTTTTGTATGGAACAAATGTCAAAGTCACATGTTTATTCGACAGATAGAAGTTATCTGACGATTGAAAAATCGGCCCTAAATCTCAAATGTTTTGAAACTTATCCCAATTCTTACTAATTAGTCAAAAAGTAAATAAATTATTATTAAAAGTAATAAATAGCCATTCGATATAATCCAATTTCCAAAAAAGCCTAGGTATACGTCCGATTCACTGAAATAATAAAACTATTTGCACGGTGAATAAGTGTGGGATATAGTATCAAAACCCATTAAAACATAATTTTCAAAAATATCACAGGATACAAAAAAACGTGCATACAAAATTTCAGCTTAATCGGTTGAGAGTATCTGCTTCAAAATCGGGTCGCAAGATTCCACCCGAACATCCTTACATACATATATTGTAAGTTAAATAAAAGCGTTTAAAATCGTTTAAGCTTAATCGGATTTTGATACTGGGATGCACTGTTATTGGGGCTTTTGATTTCGAATCTATTTTTGGTGGGATATCTGTATGTTTTAGCAAATATTTGGTACGAAACTAGCCACGCATTTTAAGGCAATTTTTACTAGATTTCCAAAGGTGCTACTAACTTAAATTTGGTCTTTAGTTGCCAGGTAACCATATCAAGGTCTCGACGTTTTCAAACATCTCGGCGACGTAATTAAAGTGTGGCAAAATTAAAATATGGTCATTATAAACCCGAGGCCACACTATT
The DNA here is from genome assembly GCA_905187575.2 of Celastrina argiolus. Lineage (NCBI taxonomy): Eukaryota > Metazoa > Arthropoda > Insecta > Lepidoptera > Lycaenidae > Celastrina > Celastrina argiolus. The sequence goes on from LR994591.1 coordinate 11,146,671, forward strand.
GACAAATAAATTGTCGTGAGCAATTAGTGCGTTTGCTCGTTTGAAGCGAATCGGAGGTTTTTAATTTTCGTCAAGATATTATGTGGTATTATGGCTCTTGAAATCATTTCGGAGTTAGAGTAGATAAATTACAACCATTAACCGTGGTTTTATAGTTCTTTGTAACCTTCGACGAAAATAGAAGGATGTTTTGACATGTTTGTGTGTGTGTCCAGACTCACTCATCTTGACAAACACACAAACTTGCATCATTTACTAACATAATGTACAATATTATGTTACTTGTATAAAAAAAATTAATGGTATCCTAATTCCTAATATTGTTAAGCTTTTAACCGCCGTAGTAATAATAATAAGTCCCACACCGATTTATTTATTCCAACACGGGGATCGAATCTACGACTCAAGTCGTCGAGAGCCTAAGCGTAAAGCCTAAGCCACTGAACACACATACAGACTATATATTTTCAGGCTTTGACCTGTGTAAAGGTAAGAATTTGAATTAGAGTCTATACAGGTTGATACAAGGTTCATATATTAAGCCGAATGAATGTGAAGAGCATTTTTGTTTTGGCACCTCATATAAATGACTTATAACGCGAAAAATCACGATTAAAGATCTGCATAAAAGTCACAAAACAGATGAGTTTCAATCCTGGTCAGGTTAGGTCAACGACCAGTGCGTTCGTGTGTATAGACTAGGAGCCAGCGAGCCTCAGCATAGTAAGATCATTCCTTGTGCTCAATTTAGACCATTGATTTTTTTTTTTTGAGTTTTATTAAGTATATATGAGGTGCCAAAACAAAAAATGCTCTACGCGTTCTCATTCTTTTCACACTATATTCGGCTTAATATAAGAACCATGAATTATCCTGTAGATTGGAAGATACGTAGATAGAATACTACCTCTGAACCACAGTCAGCAGTGGTTGAACGCGTCGCTGCTTAAGCTGGCGGATGCAGGTTCAAACTTTTTCGCACTGCTGGGTAATATAATATGTGTATTTGTCTAATATTATTTACCTTCACAACCTATAAGTATATACCTATATCTATAAAACTACAACTATTCAGTAGAGTAAATAAACTTATTTTTTTTTACATTTTATTATAGTGAAATAGGACTTAGGGCATAAACTGCGTTAAGCGGGCACCCGCGCGGTTTCATACAAAAGTGACCCGCCGCGGGAAGCCGCGCGGGCGACCCGTCGCGGGAAGGCGGGCCGCGCGCCCGCGCTACGGAGCCCGTCTCCCCGCGACGGGCACCCGCGCGGGTCACTTTTGTATGAAGCCGCGCGGGTGCCCGCTTCATGTTTCAAATAAATAAGTAGATTGACTTGACAATCGCATGAAAACAACATAATATTTATCTCACATGATACATATAAAATCTGATCGTTTAGTGCGATTGTCAAGTCAATAAACTATTTATTTTAAATATGAAAGATGATTAATAATATTGATTATGATCACTATAAGATGTTGTTAGACCGACTGACTAACCCATACTTGTCATAACATGTATCTCACAACTTTTTACGGTAGAAGAACTAAGTAGCGAGACTTGGCACTTTTTACAAGATATATTTTTGATAGGAACTGATTTCTTTTTGTAGAAAATTTACTAAAACGCGTGTTTTTATTAAAAAGTGCAAATATAACTTTGTAATCCTATGGGTTTATTAGGGATTACAAAGTTAATTGTGCAGTTAGCGTATTTAGATAACAAGACAGATATTCCGAAATGTTTAGGTTTTTCCGTCATTTATTTACTAAACGCTACTTGTATTCCAAATTTGAAGCTTCTATGTCTGCTAGAAGTGCCTAATACTTTTGATGCTCGGTCAGTGAGTGAGTGAGTGAGTGAGTCAGTGACAAAATTAAGTTTGAGAAGTTATCATTCTTAAACTTCTGTTTCAAATTGAATGAAATTTGAATTAGACCGTATTTATACAATGCTTACTTAGTAACTAAAAATGCAGGCTTCTCGTTTAACCCACAACAAAGTTAAAAGTTATAGGTTGAAAATGGCCTGAACTGCTTCGAGAAAAGGATGGTACGACCGTGCTTAACTTTGCAGATTATAGACGTACATCCTCATACTGTCATTTGGAACCAGGCGAATGAATTATATAAAGACCGAGACGCGCGGACGGCAGCATGGCTCTAAATTTGCAAATAATTACCTATTTGAAAATTTCGAAAATTTCAGTGCCGCAGAAAAATCATAATATTAGGTCCTTACATAATTATGAAATTGGCGTTTTGTATGGGAGGAACATAAAGGAGATTTTTTCATATTAAAATATATTTTATTAATCAAAGTATTTGCCATTACTATCTATACACTTTTGCCATCTTATAGGTAGTTCATTGATCCCATTACTAAAAAACCATTCGGACGGGAATCAATGAAATCTTTGAAAGCGGTTTGGACTGCCTCATCGGAATTGATTTTTTTTCTTTGCTAGAAGTTATCCAAATTTCGTAAAAAAATGGTAATCTGTTGGAGCAAGGTCCGGAGAGTACGGTCGATGTCTTAGACATTCCAATTGATGCTCCTATAATTTGGTAGCCGTCTGTTGGGCCGTGTGTGGTCTAGCGTTGTCTTGAAGCAGCAGTGGCGTAGAGCGATTGACAAGTCTCGGTTGTTTAACGGCGAGCTTTTCCACCATGGTTTGCAGTTGCTGACAATAGATATCAGCCGTAATCGTCTGACCAGATTTAAGAAAGCTATAGTGTACGAAACCGGCACTAGTCCACCAAACGCTTACAAGTAACTTTTTTGAGTCAATTTTCGCTTGGGGCAAGACTTTGCTGGTTCCTGGTGAACGGTTCAGCTATTGCGATGAGCGTTTGCGATTATCGTACAGGATCCACTTTTCATCACATGTAATGATCCGATTTAAAATTCCTTCATTAGTGTGCCGGTTGAGCAATGTAACGCAGCAGTCGACGCGCGTTTGTCGGTTTGTTTCACTCAATTCATGAGGTACCCACCTTTCAAGCTTTTTCACTTTCCCAATTTGCTTCAAGTGGATTAAAACGGTTTTGTCACTAACACCGCAGCCTGTAGCTAACTCTGATGTGGTTTGCGATGGATCTGCTTCCACAATAGCCTTCAATTCATCATCATCGACCTTGGTCTCCGGCCGTCCACGGGGCTTGTTCTGCAGGTCGAAATTTCGAGAACGAAAGCGTTGAAACCAAAAAAGCACCGTATTTTCTTTTGCGACACCACCCCCATACACATCATTAATTCTTCATCATTAATCCTTCGAGCCGTTTCTGCAGCGCTGGTGCCACGGTGGAACTCGTAGTCGTAAATAATACGATATTTTAAGTTTTCCATTTTGTGTGTGATGCAGAAAAAAAAGTAAAAGAGAAAAAAACAAATGAATTACGGTTTTCAAAACACAAATGCATGACGGGCCACGCGACGGGCCCCGCGACGGGCCACGCGCGGGCCCCGCGACGGGCCCCGCGACGGGCCACGCGACGGGCCACGCGACGGGCGCCCGTTTAACACAGTTTCAGGCCTTAGGTCACAACTTCACAAGTAGCAAGAATACGCACTTGTAAATTTAAACACTTTATTGATCAACGATCAGAAATAGAGTGAACCCCATTTTAATGTTACCTACCACCCTTTTTATACTTTAATTATGAATAAGATAGTATTAAATAATGAAGTTAGTGTAATTACATATTGTGTATAAATAGTAAATTAGGTTTAAATATTGATATTACTTTTTATAATATTAATTAAGATTCTAATATGATTTAATCATTATTATATTTAAATTAAGACAAACCGGAAGTTACTCGAAATAGACGAGAACTCAAATATTAGTATTTAATACAAAGTCAGTTTTGTAACAATAGAATGGTTTTTTATGAGGTTCATTTATGTATGTAGGCTGACCTAAAGTAGGTATATAAAATTAAGTTTTATAGTATCGAGAAAACATTGATATTTCAGATTCGCGATTCGGGTTTTTAAGACGTAATATTGATACATGAGACGTAATAGTATAATAAAAAAGGAATGTGTCCGTCAGTTCGCAGTTAGTAGGTAAATATTAATAAACATATCAAATTCAAACGTTATGTAACATAAGTTCTTTGGATACTTAGCACGAGGCCAGATTGACGTGACGTGAAAGCGTACACAGATTAAAAACATAATAAGTTATACCACGCCACGGCGACGTAACTTCCCATCAAACGATTGTACCCGTTTGTCATTAAAAACCATAACCACAAAGGACTGTTATTAAAAGGTTTAATTACTAGGAACGGTAAACCGACTGTGCACTACGGGTTTATCTAAGTAATAACACGAAATTACACATAAGTAGTGCCATTAGGCCCTGTAATTAGCTAACGCAAATATATAATTACAGTACGAAGGCCGTTTTCATTATGCTTCATTAAAGATTGCGTTCGGAATTAATGAGTTTTGTGACACAATCTTCCCGTCTAATCTATTCCAGAAAATGGTAAAATTGGGATTGATTAGGCTTAATGGGAACAAGTGGGAATTGTGTCGATGTACACGACTTATATTTACATTTTTGACTCTTTCAATAACTTTACAAATAATAATGCCTCCTACACCGATTTCGGTGCCGGTGGCCGGTTTCATTGAAACCAGGCCAGCTGGAGTTATTTTATAGTGCCAAGTGTGTGCGCAATACACATAAGTACTCTCTCTTCCTTCACTCTCGTAGCCCAGTGGGACGGACCGACACGACTGGCGGGAGATCAGACGCAGGACTGACTTTTTACATGCCCAATGCCCATCCAATGCATGGATCATCTTTCTTGTCAGACAATGTGGTGATCAGCCTGCATTGTCCTAAACAAACATGAAAACAATTTTTTTTTGTTGTTCCGCGGGATTCGAACCCATGACCTCCGAGTCGAGAGCTAGGTTCTAAACCACTAAACCACGAAGGCGTTACAAATACGTGATTGTCAATTGTACCAGCTTGGGCTACTGCGCAATGATTTTTGTTGGGTTATCTATCATTTTTAACTCCCGACAAAATAGAGGGATGTTATAAGCTCCCATAAGACGTCGGATAAACCAATTTTGATCGGATTTTTTTTTGTTTGAAAGTTAACGTGATCGCGGGTGTAGCAAGTCTACCCCAGGATTAGAGCACTCCAAAGCACTGATCCCGGGTTTTAACACAGGACACGCAGAATCGACGCTTTCTATGAGAAGGAACCAACTAAGAGTCCTCAACCCTAACCGGGCACTGCTAGCTAAACAAACACCTTCACAGGATAGGTATAGGTGATCAAATTACTTGCAGATTCTGCAAGGAGAAAGACGAGACACCCCTCCACCTTCTTCTTGATTGTCCAGCTCTTCATATAAGCAGGAGCAAGTACCTCGGGCTGCACGAATACTCTACAGCAGAGGAAATTCGCACCGCAGACCCCCACCATATCGTTCGCTTCATGAGTAACATAAAACTGGGGACGGTACCTACTCTAAAAACACTAAAGTGTAAACTACCCGAATATACCGTCACTTTCAGTATGACGTCACGCCTCCGTGGTCTAGTGGTTCAGAGCTTCGCTCTCGACCCGGAGGTCGTGGGTTCGACCAGCGTTGGAACAACAAAAAAAAATTGTTTTCAAGTTTGGTAAGGACAATGTACGCTGATCACCTGATTGTCTGACAAGAAAGGTGATCCATGCGTCGGATGGGCATGTAAAAAATCGGTCCTGCGCCTGTTCTCTCGCCAGTCGTATCGGTTTACCGTCCCACTGGGTTATGAGAGTAAAAGGAAGAGAGAGTGCTTCTGTGTATTGCGCACACACTTGGGCACTATAAAATAACTCCTGCGTAGGCCTGGTTTCAATGAAATCGGCTATCGACACCGATATCGGTGAGGGGAGCTATTATGACGTCACGTCACCTTGGAGTGTTGTACCAAAAGTTGTCATATAAACGTGTAATGATCTGAATTGATTGCAACAAAAATATGATTTCACGTTGACGTTGACATTTGAACAATAGTGAATCAGAGTAATTACACTGTGTACAATGGATATAATTACGCAGCTGAAATCGCTCGACACTTAGGGTGCTCACCGATTATTTTTGTACGACAATCGGGCATATTTTTCCTCTATTTCTGTCCGACTACGACTACGACGATCGTATAGCGTGTGGTTTGCACTATTGAAATCGGTATCCCATCAAAAACATAACTTATAAAAGTGCCAAGTCTCGCTACTTAGTTCTTCTACCGTAAAAAGTTGTTAGATACATACTGTGATGTGAGATGGTGGCCTGTGGTACACGGTAAAGTTTGTGTAAACTTATGTTGTACCATAAAAAAAACTGTCAATTTGTTTTTCTATAATAAATAAATAAATAAAAATAATAATAATAATACAGTAGGGGTTAGTTGGTCGGTCTAACAACATCTTATAGTGATCATAATCACTATTAATAATAATCTTTCATGTTTTAAATAAATAAGTAGATTGACTTTGCAATCGTACTAAACGATAACTTGGCGGGGGGACTGCCGTGCCCTATATTTCACCTACAAAAAATCGGTCACCGATTATCGGTCGTGGAGCCCTAATTACGAGCTGCCGTGAAATCGTTCGTCACTTAATGGCACTTCAAAATGGAGCGGATGGTAAAAATTACGGTGCAATATTACAAGTAATATATTAAAGTACAAATGATTATACTAATATGTAGCGTAGTGATTATTATTAGTAGAGTGGATAATTTTTTTTTTGTAAAACCATAGAATTGTATCAGTTTTACATAGAAATGAAACCACACAAATTATCTCAAAAGTGCCCCACTTTTGGGATTAGTTTTTCATTTTCAATCCGTGCAATTACAAATTACCTGTACATGTACACTTTCAACGAAATATGTGCAAAAATGCAGTGCAATAAAATCAATCACGATAAACAAATCATGCAATTCATAAGAAAAATAAAAATTTTAAGAGATATACTGCCATTATGTATCGTGCCTCCGTACCGCAGTGGTTGAGCGAGAGGGTTCGAATCGCGCCGAGGGAACAAAAATTTTTCCATGTTTCTGGGTTAAGGATGTGTATTATATGTGTGTAATTAAATTACTACTTTCTTAGTACTAGACAAAGAAAGTATTAAATATATTTTCTTTGTCTAGTACTTGTAACACAAGTTCTTTGGATACTTGCACGGGGCCAAATTGACGTGGTGTTAAGCGTATTAATAATAATTATATCTATATTATTATTATTATTATTATTTTAGTATGTGTAATCCATTACAAATGCAGACTTCAGATTGGATTTCCATTTACACTCTCAACCCACAGCACTGAAGTTTACTTACACATTTAAGATATGATAGATCAATAAAAGCAAATAACTCAAGCAGAACAGAAAAGTTTGCATTCCTTGAGATAAAGCCCGTCTATATTTCAGCTGTGTCGATGACATACGAGATATCGACCACTGTGCGAGGTGCGAACAGCTCACTACTCACTAGGCACGCCTACGTATCTGCAAAAAACTGCAACACACTTCGACGGAATACAATTTTTATCTAGTAGATTTATACCGGCTTGCGGGGGTATTGCGTGTGGATGGCGAGTTCCTGAAACTCTATTGCTATTGCCTTCGGGTACCTTTACACATTCAAATCTTAAGGTTGTAATATTTATGAGTGATAATACTATAGAGTGTGTATGGGTCCCGTATAAAGAGGTAACTGAGAATGTATCAGCGCTGAAACGTTTACTTATTACTTTATTCGTAGATATTAATAATCATAATATACATATTATATTGTAAGGGCAAATTTATGATGTTGGGGCATTTCTCATCTTTCAGCGCTGGTACTTTTACAGTAAACTATATCTACATAGTAGGCACATTCACAACCTAAAGTATTATCACTCATTTATTTTACACGCTATATAAGGCCTCCTAAGAAAATCCAGTGTTACTGCTGTGTCGTTTCAGTCATTAGTAATGACTTTTGAAAGCGTGGTTGATTTGTAATAATGTTTTGTAGTAAATATAGAAATCATTACAATTATGCATGTATTTTCAATTTATCACATATCATTGGATATTTCTTGGAAGTGAATAAGTCAGTAGATAGATCATTCTCTACATTTAGGTACTTGAGCAAGTCATACATTTTTTTTATATTCTGAATATCAGAGTGACCATAGCCAGCCATACTCATTACTCAACCTTATTATCTAGGTAATGATTGAAGTGTAGGTAATTCCAAGTTTGCGATGTAGTACTTACTTTTAACGATAACCACACTTTCAAAACTTTTTAAGATTTGGCTACAATATTATTTGGTGAATATTTAAATGGTTTTCATATTTTTTACTACAAATGGACGAATAAAAAAGGACGACACATGCGGCCCGCGGGTCTCAGGTTGAGTATAGCCATAGACAATCGAATCGCAATAGACACCGGTCGCTTTCTCCCGCTCCGCAATAGGCGCGGTGTAATGCAGGCTGCAGTAGTGTGCGGAGGCTGCGAGATGCGAGCGCGAAAGTTTTGCATATGTGTAATGTTTCGAGATATACAGGTGACAGCACGGTGGGCGGGGCCCGCGCGGGGAGGGAGCGGGAGGGGCTGCAACAGAGAGAGATGGCCGACTCTATGATAATGATGTTATTGCTTTCTTGATGTTCGCTCTCCTTTAGTTTTATTATTTCTCGATCTACTTATAAGGCGATATAAATGTTAAGTGTGAGCCGAGTAAAATACGTTTATTGTGGTTCTCGTGGAATGCAAAAAGTGGAGACGCTGGTTCATGAGTTTGACGGCTCATACACGAGCGGTTTTATTGATTTAGTTAGGCGCGACGTCTGTCGGATATTAAAATAGATGGGATATTTTAGATACTTTCGGTACAAATCTGGGAGTGAATGGAGGATAAAATGAGTACCTAAAACATATAATATTTATTGACCCAAGTAACCGATGATAATGAAAAATCATTTGTTTTCAGTTAGAATGTATCTCTTACTGCTTTCGTACGTTAGTACGGCCCAATTAGGCCGTTTCTTAAGAAAAGAAGTAAATATCTGTTGAGAATTAGAATAATCCGCACTATCATATCTAAAGGGATTTTTGGATTAGAAATCTATTTATTTGAACACATAAAAGCCCACACAATATTAATAATTCAAATGTAGGAATGTAGGTACATCATACTACTTTCATCAGTATCTTGCAGGCCACATTAAGTGGTTAGGTTAGGATTTTGGCAAACACTTTTTGTACATCAAATATTATGTACAAAAAAAAGTCGTAATTTTTTTATTTAACGACTCATTAACAGCTAATAAGTACATAGTTTTCAAATACAAAATAAGTTAAAATTAATAAAATATTTGTATAGCCAACAACATGAGTCTCAGCTGAAAATTTATAAATTACATATTTATATAAACTCGTACATGTAAAACAAATATAACTGTATAACATATTATTTTGTGTTATACAGGCAATAGAGTTTACAAAGAAAGTACCATCGCTGTAAAAGGTACTTTTTTATTATCGTATGGGAAAATTATCATGTTGGGACATTTCTCATACAAACATGAAAGTCAAAAGGACGTGTTTCAGCGCTGGTACTTTCACGGTATACTCAACATAGGAGGCACATGCACACCATGAAGTATTATCACTCATTTATTAAACCTTGTAGTTTACTCATTTATAATAACTACCCGAAGGTTATTGGAGATAGAAACACTTGTTTACAATCAATATTTCTTTATTCTCACTTACAACTGACAACTGAACTGCCATATTGGTGACACTGGGGTTTTATACCACCACCAGTGGCGCCAATATTACCGGAAGTTATTAAAAATAATTCTTATTTAATAAATAAAATACAAAATTGTACTACAAAAATTATTTACAATTATGAATCAATTAATAATAATTTATAATTCATTTATACAATACTTTAAGAATTTTATACAACATTAAACAATTTCCAATTAATAATTATGCTATACCGGATGCACCGGATGTATCCTCAGATATTTATAATTAATACACATGAAATAATACTTAATTCTTACAGTCGGCCATACTGACAAAAAGTTTGCCCTCAAACTTATTACAAAACAATTCATTCAAGTTTAAAGTGAACAAAAAAAACAATAATAAATAAAGATTTAATTCATAATACTATACTCAATCAATTTATATAATACAAATAAGATGATATATAAAACACAGTAAAAACTCCAAATTTAAATTTCTTGCAGACGGCCGATTATAAATATAAATTATTAATATTTTTATATAGCTTGGAACATTCATCAAGCTTTTTTATAGGTGGATAGGAAAATTCATCTAATCCACCTTTAATAACAAAAATATATAATAATTATTTTATACCTAAATTAAACTTGGAAAATTCATCAAGTTTCTTTATGTGGATAGGAAAATTCATCTAGTCCACCTCAAATAACAAAAATATATAATAATTATTTTATAAATTAAACTTGGAAAATTCATCAAGTTCCTATATGTGGATAGGAAAATTCATCTAGTCCACCTTAAATAACAAAAATATATAATAATTATAGTAAGTATTCAACTTGGAAAATTCATCAAGTCTTTTTATTTTATATTTTATAGGTGGATTGGGAAATTCATCAAGTCCACTCAATTAATATAATATTATTATTTAAGAAAAACAAATGACTTGGAAAGTTCTTCAAGTCTCATGAACATAAAGTAAACAAGTTAATTATCTTCATTTCAATCAAATTATATTTTTAATTAAGTAGATTATTTATATATTATTCTAATCAATATTTGATTTATGTTATGCTCAAATTACATACTATTCTTCTTCACTATCTGAACTAGATGATTTATGAATATGTATATTTATCCAAGGTTTTATTTGATCGACTGCCCAAATGTTACAGTATTTACGTTTTCCTAAGACTGAACCTGGTATACTAGATACTTCATATCTGTCATTGTCTAAAATTTTTGTAATTTCATATGGACCAGAGAACTTGGGTAAAAGCTTTTTACTTTGCCCTTCATTCGAAGATATTTGTTTTTTTATTTTAACTAAGTCACCGATTTTATAAACAGTAGGACTCGTTCTATTTTTATCAAAACGTTCTTTTTGACCGATTTGATCTTTTTCAATGTGTTCCGATATCTCCGTCCTAATCTCATCAATATTTTGGTTAGGGTCACGAGATTCTAGAAAGATATCACTAAAAATATTTTCACTAGCGTGATTTAAAGTACGACCAAATAAAGCCTCAGATGGGGTTTTCCCAATGCCTTTATTTAAGGTGTTATTTAATCCCCATTGGATTCTGCCTAATTCTTGATCCCATTTAGTTTCACCTAATTTATCAGTATAAGAGGTTAATGAACCTAAGACCGTTTGGTTGTATCTCTCTACCTGACCATTTGACCGGGGAGATGCAACTGCGTTTAAGATATGTTTAATTTTAGATTCAACACAAAATTTTTCGAACTCTTTGGATGTAAACGTAGTTCCTCTATCGGATATGATCCTAGTTGGAAAACCAAATGTAGAGAAAACATCAGTCAGTGCTTTAACAGTACCAGTGGCCTTTAAATTTCGAAGAGGCTTTATTACACAAAACTTTGTAAAACCATCTACAATTAAAAGTAAATACATATTACCTCGAGCACTTTTCACAAATGGACCAAGGTGGTCAATGTGCACAGTATGAAAAGGGATATCTGGTTTCGGTATGGGATGTAAATATCCTTCTTTTTTACCATTTGAGTCTTTACCGTAAGCGCAATGAATGCAAGATTTAACATATTTTGTTACAAATTTTTTCATTTTCGGAAACCAGAAATCCTTTTTTATTCTAGCTAAGGTTTTCTCCACTGAAAAGTGTCCGACATCATCGTGGTTTAAACGTAATATTTGGAATCTAGCTCCTTTTGGTACAACCCATTTTAATTCTTTCTCACCTACTTTTCTAAATAATTTGTTATCTTTTATTAAAAAGTTTTGTTTTATGTCTACTAATTCATTATAATTAGGGTCTTCTAATACTTGACGTATATGGCAAATTTTGGGGTCCGTCAATTGTAAACTTAACAACCAGTCGTTCTGGGTAATAGATAATGCGCGAAGTATTTCAGGTCCATGTTCCTGGGATACCAGGTCTACAGGATTGCGGCTGAGTGCATCCACGTGCAACATGTTACTATTGGGTCGATAAATAATATTACAGTCGTATTCCTGTAAAGCCAACCACCATCGAGCTATCCTGGGTAAGATATCTCGTTTCGAAAACGTTGCACGTAAGGCATTGCAATCAGTCACAATTGTAAAACTAGTGCCTAATAAATAGACTCTAAATCTACTTAATGATGTAATGACCGCTAAAGTTTCTAAATCATATGCATGAAATTTTTGTTCGTCAATAGTAGTCTTCCTACTATAAAAAGCAATCGGTTTAAGTGGAGAATTTTCAGATTCTCTTTGTAAAAGGATTCCAGCCAGACCAATTTTGCTTGCATCCGTATGCAGTTCTGTAATATATTTAGGGTCGTATAAGGCTAAAACCGGTCTTTGAACTAGTTTATCTTTTAAGGTATTGAAAGACTGGATTTGGTCATCGCTCCAGTTCCAAATTTGGTGTTTTTTTGTCAAGTCTGTCAAAGGTCGTGCTATAAGTGAAAAATCTTTGATAAAGCGACGAAAATAACTTGCTAGGCCTATAAATTGTCTAACTTCATGGACATTTCTTGGAGTGGGAAAATTTTTAACTGCCTCTATTTTAGTTTTGCCTGGCTTAATACCTTCATGAGAAATTTCAAAACCTAAATAATCAATATTAGTTTGAAAAAAATTACATTTTTTAATATTCAAAGTAAGATTGGCTTTATTTAATAATTTAAAAGTATTTTCTAATTTTTCAATCCCTTCCGTAAAATTTTTCGAAACAATTATAATGTCATCCATATATGCTACGCCCGCACGGGCTTATCGTTTGAAGCCGATGAATTTAGTTTTAACGCTTTATTAATCGTTCTTTGAAAAACTGCTGGAGCGTTGACCAAACCAAAAGGCATTCTCTTAAATTGATACAGACCATCAGGAGTAATAAATGCTTTAAATATCTACATTTATCAGCGATTGGTATTTGGTAATATCCACTAGTTAGATCAAGATTGGTAAAATATTTACTACCACTTAACGAATCTAATTGGTCTTCGATACGAGGTAAAGGGAAATGATCTTTAACTGTTCGACTATTCAAAGCCCTGTAATCAACACACAGACGTTGACCGCCCGTTTTCTTCGAGACAAGCAAAATTGGGCTCGCATAAGATGAGGAGGATTCTTCAATTATATCGTTTTGCAAAAGTTCGCCTATCATGTTCCGAACGGTTTCCCTATCTTTATAGCTTAATCTATAAGGCCTATAAGCCACAGGCGTTTGATCCGATATTTTTAAGTCCATCTCAGTTAAATTAGTACATCCTAGTTCCGTAAGATTTTGAGCAAAAGTACTACGGTAAACTTGAATCAATTGATATATTGCTTCTCGTTCTGGCGGGGAAAGTTCTTTATTAATATTTATTTCGTTATAATCAATTTGTTCAAAAGTTAAAGTACGAGCTTGTAAACACATTAAATCTGTAATTGCAACTTTCAATTTTTTCAGCCCTAACTAAAAGCATATTAGATTTAAATTGAAGAGAAGAAGATGGAGTGATTACAAAAACTGAAATTTTACCTTTCATTACTGAATAAACGCCTTCTTGTACCCAATACTCTATTTCAGAAAAATTTCGGTAACTATTTCGAATAAAAACTGTTCCATTCAATAAATCTTCTGTAAAACAAGACACTAATCCTACTTTATTTATTTCCACTGATTTGCAAGTTAGTAGTTTAATTATAGAGACTTCATTTTCAATATCGGGAAATGTATAACTTCTATTTAAAATATCAAGTGAATCTTTAGTTTTAATTACTAATATATGTGGCAATTCCGTAAAATTTTGTCCAATTAAAAGTGATACATGTAATTGCAGAGGAGCAACTACGTATGCACTAATGAGAGAGTCAACTTTATCAACACTCAACTTAAATTTAGTTTTACCTATTGGAATAATAGTACCGTTACCAATTCCTTTAATTACGGGCATGTTTTCATACTCCACTACCAGTTTATACTCCTCTACTAACGCTTTGCTAATTAAAGTGCAATCACTTCCAAAGTCAATAAAAGCCGTGATTAATTTTGAGTCATCATTGATTGAAACTGGTTTATAAAATTTTAAATTATGATTATCGGACGAATCAATATTCATTACACGTTTTTCTAAATTTGTTTTTGTTTTATTTTTAAAACAATCATCTTTTATGTGACCATATTTTTGACAGTATTCGCATTTTATTACGGGTTGATTACATTGGTTTGCTCTATGACCATTCTTTTTACAATTAAAACAGAATAAAGCTCTACACTGTTTCAAAGTGTGTCCTATCTTTTTGCAAAAACTGCAAGTAATTTCATTATTAGAATTTAAAGAATGTTTTAGTCTATTAATTTTAGTTTCATATCGATCATTACAAATATCTTTTAGAAAACGAAGTAAATCTTCGGGCTCTGTAAATCTTCCTGACGATGCACTAGCTTTAATTGTTCGATCATCTAATCCATGTATAATACAGTCAACCGCTTTTTTACCTACTATCTCGCAAGCGTTCAAAAGAACAGTTTTGTCATAATAGTAATTATCTAAAGATTCTCCTGCTTTAAACCGTCTTATCTAACATTTCAGTCAAAAGATTTCCATAATTAGAATCAGAAGGAAACGCTTTCTTCAGACATTCCTGCCATTGAGGCCAAGTTCGCTTAACTGAGCATAAACCCTCATACCATTTTTTAGCGTGGCCGGCTAACCTAGGTAATGCGAAATGTGGTATTTGTTGCTCAGTCCAATTGTAGATTTGAGCACATTCATTGACCTTTGCAATCCAGTTTTCTATTCTATGATTCCGCACGGTAGGATCAAATTCTGGTATCATATTTTTATCGAAATGTAGCTTGTGTGAATTTTCAGATCTTAGAAAATTATTCATAAAGTTTAATAATACCGATAAATTTTCATTTGAGCCTAAGTTATTAAAAGCATTCGCCATACCGACATTGTCCACGCTGTCTCTTCGGGAAGGTCTAGCAGCCTTGTTGCCAGAGCCGCCTGGTAACCGGCTAGGTGAACAGGGTTGAGAAGAAATAGATGGACGCTGTGATGACCTCGGTCTTCTGTACCTCGACCTTTCACGATGGATAGAAGGACTGCGGAGCTCGCGGTGGCGATGGCGGTGAATAGATCGGTGTCCCGAACGTGATCGCGATCGTTTTGCAGCCCCGCTTTGCTGCTGCAAAATCGGACTGCGGCTTCTTTCCAACGGTCGGCTGTACCGTGATCGGCTACGTCTGCTCACGTGGGATCGCCTGTCATATATTCTTTCTTGGTCGCGACAGTGCCGTTCAGCCGATGACGGTCTTACATTGTGTTCAACCGTCTCATCCATACTGAAAAATAAATTACATAGGAAGACATAAACTGTACAAAATAGGATATATACTAATAGCTGTATGCATAGCATGCATCGGTGAAAGTAATAAGTGTAAATATAAAAGAAATAAATAATATAAGTAGATCAATTGCATTGAAATAAATAGAATTAGTGTTTTACTTTATATTGTTATTATTAATCATTATTCTCTGTTTAATGTTTGTCTTTATTTTATTTGTGTAATAATGATTCATAAACTGTACAAAATATGATAGATACTAATAGCTATAGCATGCATCGGGGAAATTAATAAGTGTAAATATAAAAGAAATAATTAATATAAGTAGATCAATTGAATTGAAATAAATAGAATTAGTGTTGTACTTTTATTGTTTTTATTAATAATTATTCCTTGTGTAATGTTTGTCTTCATTTTAGTGTGTAATAATAGTAAAAATAACTAAACTTCGCCTTTGTAATATATTAGCAAATTCTCATAGTTGTAATCCTTGGAAATTATCCAATTAAATGTTTAAGAAAGTAGTTTCACTAGCCAGGATTTAAATAAAATTGACCTAGATAATGGTTTTAGTGTTAAGTCCCACAAAACCATGTTTTATCAAAAGAAAAACAAAACCAAAATAATAAGATCTTACTTTAAAATAATATATAGGAAAGCACTATTTACATAATATCATTATAAACTTATATTGTCTAGAATATACTATGTAAAGCTATTATATTATGAAGCTTTCATATAAACCTCGGAAACTAGTGAACAAAGTTTATATAGGTTTTTTTTTTTATCTGGCTGTAATTATTATAGAGACACAGTGTGTAATAATAAATAGAAACACTGCGAGAGAGCCCGCAAGAAAAAAAAAAAAAGAAAAAAAATATATTACGTTACTTACTTCTAAAATATATGCTTTGATTATCATAACTTTATAATTACTTTTAAGTAAGTGTCTATAACTAACATAATATTATTTTAATTTTACATACCTTGATTTCGTGTGGCGTGAAAATCCTTGTCACTTCTGATAATAACTACCCGAAGGTTATTGGAGATAGAAACACTTGTTTACAATCAATATTTCTTTATTCTCACTTACAACTGACAACTGAACTGCCATATTGGTGACACTGGGGTTTTATACCACCACCAGTGGCGCCAATATTACCGGAAGTTATTAAAAATAATTCTTATTTAATAAATAAAATACAAAATTGTACTACAAAAATTATTTACAATTATGAATCAATTAATAATAATTTATAATTCATTTATACAATACTTTAAGAATTTTATACAACATTAAACAATTTCCAATTAATAATTATGCTATACCGGATGCACCGGATGTATCCTCAGATATTTATAATTAATACACATGAAATAATACTTAATTCTTACATTTAGTTTAAACCTTATTCACAACTTGCCTCATCAATGTGTCACTAGGAAATTATTATAATAATTTAGATTACAAATTTAGATTTTTACAATGTGCCCTATAGGTACCTAGTGTACCTAGCCGTACGCACAATATGCACTAAGATTGTAGCATAGACTCATTGACTGTTTTTTTTTTTTTTTCATTTTCAGACGAGCTTGGTGTGTTGCTGGCAAGGCTCCCACATTTAGTTGAAGTCAATCCGAAGTGCGAGCGCGTTTTAATTATAAAAACGCGTTACATATCACCGCACATCTGCACTAAAACGCGTTAACTAACCGCAGGCTAAATGAATCGCAATATTACCACGTATTATTATTGTGTGTAAAGGTTCTTGTTCACTTGAGAAGTGTCGCTGCGATTTTGCGATTCATCCATCACTTAATAGGACGACAAACATCAAAAACAAAAGAGCCATTAATTGTGCTGCAATGAGACATCATGACAAGTGACAGCTTAGCAATGCTTTGCATACATTTTTGTTTACGAATTTTGCAAAATGCTTTAGATATTTTGGAAACTTATGATTATTATTACTGACTAATGAGATTATATGAGGTACTTACAGTAATTTAATAAATAAATCAAAAAAGAATATAATTTATCACATATTTTTATCTCTGTTATTCAAGCAACATTACATCCGTAGCTTACTCACGGTGGGACTATAATATTATAAGCAAGGTTGATAAGTTTGGCAACTTCCTATTCGTGTGATCAATTTTCAGGTCTATTGTTTCAACCCAAATGTCTATTTTAAGTATTTTGAATTGCGCCCGGCCTTCGGGATTCGGGATCATAACATATAATCATTATCCAAAAATTTTAGATTCTTCAACGTCCTTATTACAGAGGAATCGATTTCAATATTTAATTTCGTTTAATCTTGTACACTGTCCTTGTTGAAAACGCTTCATCGTTTTTCCCATGAGCAGGGTCCTTTACGCCACCTTTTGTGTTGCAAACTCTCATTAATGTATGTGTCTGCGATGACGGCTCGGTTCGTTTTGTTATCTTAAATTGACGAACACCAAATGAAGACTTGCATTTAAATTGTGCGGTCATGAACCGTTGTTAAAACATATTCAAAATGAACGTAAGCTTATTCAAGTCGTGTGTATACTTTGTTCTTATTAAATGTGATAAGTATGTAAACAAAAATTTAAATGGTATCAAATTAATGTATTTGTATATTGGGAGGTAAATTAAGAGTCATTTAAATTAATAGTAATATTATTATAGTTTACTGAGATTTGTTTACATTTGGATAACATTGATTTTGAACGGAGTATAGTTATTATTGCTGATGGAAAGTAGGGTTAGAATCTATATTCTGTTGGATAAAAATATATTATAATAATATATATCATGTAATATGGAGACCCATAAAATTGACCTTGCTACACAACAAACTATACAGGTTTATTCATGGTTCATAATATATTAACACTAATATAGTGCGAACAGAATGACGCGTAGAGCATTTTTTGTTTTGGCACCTCATATAAATTACTTATAACGCGAAAAATCACGATTAAAGATCTGCATAAAAGTCACATAACAGATGAGTTTTAATTCTTGTAAGTTATTAGGTCAACGACCAGTGCGTTCGTGTGTATAGACTAGGAGCCAGCGAACCCCAGCATAGTAAGATTCACTCCATGTAATCGTTTTAGACCTTTTAACTATTATTATTTTTGAGTTTTATTAAGTTATTTATACGAGGTGCCAAAACAAAAAAAAATGCTCTACGCGTCATTCTCTTCACACTAATCGGCTTGATATATGAACCATGAACCACCATGTAGAGTTAGTAGTGTAGCGAGGTTCTATTAAAATAAATTATAACGGATTTCAGGTATTTTAATGTAACGTGTAAAGAAAAGTTATGCTTGTGTATGTACATAAGAAAAACAATGAATTATACACAAACAAATTTAATTTTCTTGTTTACGTTTAGTCAAATTGAATCGGAATGAAAAGTCGTATAATAGGAATAATGTCGCCTCGTGGACAAATGCTAAGATTCAATTCCGATACATGCAGACCACCCGTACCAGTTCAGGGAATGTTTTAACAATTTAAGTAACTCTATTCTTGATATTCAGTTACAGTTTATGGGAAGCTGTAAATATGCCAATTAATGTACGTGGAATGGAAAATAAGATTTACTGTTGTTACAATGATGGCATCCTTAGAAGGGACTTAGTATCTAATTTACTGCTAAATATGATATGATAGTAATTTAGATGCACTGAAGTACAAGAACTTCGATAAATAATGAGGCAGGGATATGAAAAATAATACATTTTAGGGCTGACTTTTCAATCGTCAGATAACTTTTATCTGTTGAATAAACATGTGACTTTGACCTTAACCGCTTGGCAGGCGAGTTGGCAAGCGCAATGTTAAAATGTCTGCGGAAACGGCAGCAAAAAGTTACTTGATGGGGAGGTGTTATGCCTCTGACACCCCCCGGAGCACTTCACACGCAAATAGCAGCACTGATTTTGATAAAATACAACTTTAATGTGCGTTATAATAGTAGAGATTCGGAAATTTTGAAGTTTCAAGATAAAATATTAAATAGTTGTCCTAGTCTCGGATTCATTGAATTTGTTGGTAAAAATAGAATACAATGAACGAGTCAGTCATTCAATTAAATAGCGGATTCAATCAGATGACTGCGACATATACTTTATATGAATATACTTTAAAATGAACACGTCTAGAAACCTACGTCTTCCAACCACATGGACAGTAAGTATGTTATTACGTGTACCACTCTAAGCCCAGGAGCCATGCGCCTGAGCCTCACAAAAGCCCAATAAACTACGTTAGACTCGGAAGAAACTATTGACAGTCTATAATAAGTGTTGCCAGTCGCCATCAGCTCGGCGATAAAATATTTGCAGAGGATATTCCGAGAGACAATGTCAACGTATTTCGCGAAGCAATCACCCGAACAATACGCCACAACCGAACAATGTTATATTGTTTCTGTAACTCATTTTTTAAGCGAAAAAAAATGCCTCAAGTGGCCACCCCAGTGGCCAGCGCATCCCAACATTTCGACACTAAAACGTTGATTTACGACTTTCGCCCGCCGATTGCGCACTAAAACAGCACTTACGTCACTTTCAATTTTAAAGGTGAACATCCATTAGACCCGGGCGCAATAAAACATTTATGCGACTTATATAGAACTTATTACCATTTCATATTAAGTGGAATGCTGTTGGAAAAATCGTTTTTACATGTAGCGACATGGCAGTAATGTGTACCTCCAATAAAATAAAATTATTAAAGAGCTCTTGATTTTATCATTACATGTAGCCGATGTTATAGGTCTTGCTCTAAATATAATATCTCTCGGTTGAAGGGTAGGGAAGAATTCAGACTGGCACTAGTAGGACTTCAATAATTTTTATTGTATAAAAGGAAGGTACATTACATTCATTTTTAGTGGTACATACCCAAAGGGTAAAAAGGGACTCTATAACTATGTTGTCTGTATCTATCTATCTATCTGTCACCAAGAACCGCGTTAACTAGACAAAGCGTTTTTCACAAATTGCATATTTTTAGTGCCGCCATTTTAACAAAACAAAATAAATATTTAAGGTGGCTCCTATACTACAAACGCCACTTTTTCCTTGTTGTACGGAACACATATTGTATTGCATGCTAGTCCAACTCGCACCTGGCCGGTTTTTGAATAACATTCACTCATAACCAGCGATGTTAGAGAGCTCCGTAACCGTAACCGAAACTATCAGATATCCGATATAAAAAATTACCCGTAACCGAATCCGAAATAAAAGTTTTTCTACTGTCAAAGGTAAGCTAAATTCCGTAACCGTAATAATTTCATATCCATATCATCCCTACTTATAACGAGTAGATTAACATATTTTTAAACACCTATTATCCTGTACCAACGCATAAACAGAGCAGTTCGTTGTATGCGGTCAGTGGTCAAGTTACCCGAGGCATTTTAACTGCAAAATCTGCATTGTGACGTTCCGTTACACCTTCTGTACTGATGGTGATTTATGAGAAAGGAGGTGCGAGGGTTCTCACTCTCTCACATTAAGGGTAACACTTAAAAATTTTGAGAAACACTTTTTGTCGTTCCTCGCTAGTTCTTTTTTTTTTATTACCTTCTAGTAATATTACACGAAGTCCAGAATTAACCATTTTTAACAGACTTGAAAAAAAGATGCAGTTATAACATATGTTTTTTTGTATCATCAACGATCACCCACTTTAATGTCTTTGGGCCAATTTTTTTTCTCTAAGATAAATAATTGTGCTTACGTAAGTTTCACATGGTTCATCTCGAAATGCAACACTAGAGGAGTCGCAAGTGCGTTGTCGGTATTAAAGTGGGAATACTCTTTTTGTAAGATTTGCAGCTCTACCGGTCCTGAAATACCTAAATAGTTAATGCATAGTGGTATACTAAAGTGTTTGTAAACCAATACAAGTTTATAGTACATAAGTGTAAACCAATACAATCATAATATTAATGAGTGATAATACTTTAGAGTATGTATGTATTTAGAGTGTGTACTGTAGAGTATTATAGGTCCCGTATATAGAGTTTACTATGAAAGTACCAGCGCTGGAAGAGGTCCTTTTTTAATTAATGTATAGGAAAATTAATGATCTTAGGGCATTTCTCATACATGCATGAAAGTCAAAAGTTTCAGCGCTGGTACTTTCACAGTAAACTCTACATAGGAGGCGCATACACACCCTAAAGTATTATTTTACACCTTGTATGTAACATAGTGTGTTCTTATCCTTATTTTTGTAAATATTAAGTAGTCGAACACCTTGAATTCGTCAAAAGATTATAACAACAAAAGAAACACTCTGTATGTAATTTAGGAACACCATTTACGTTAATTAAGGGCCCGGACGAGCTGCCTGTATTCTGTCTTTGTCAGTGGTCAGGATTTATTATAATAACCTGACAGACGATCCTTCCGACGACATCTGGTGGTCTTACTGGTCCTGATTTACTGGTCCCTCGAGTTATTATCTTTGGTCCTACATTGTATACGTATAGGTGTAACACGAGCCTCGCCAGTGTGTTGAGTCAATAATAATATATGTACACAACCCATTTTTAACCGATTTCTAACTAAAGAAGGTGGATGTTTGACTTGTACCATAGTACACTATGATGCCTACATGGTCCAGAAGTTTGGAGCTGTCTTCTTCAAAGGTTTGATCCCAGCATTGGAGGAACAACACAAATGTTGTTATTAAGTATGGCGTCGGATTGGCATTAATAGTCGACCCTGTAGCAGATCTCTTCCCCGCCCATTACGAGAGAGAAAGATACAGCTTGTAATATCGTCCTGCAGGACACTTTAAAGTCCCTTTCGTAGCTGACAAAGTTCCAATGAAGCCAGTTACTGTCACCGAATATTTTTTTAAGGAATCTAAAAAATATTATAGAAAGAAAATTAGAGAGAAGAAGAGAAATAGGAAACCCTAAGAACAATAGAATTGAACAGGTCAAGGAGAAGAGAATGTTGTGTCATATTTAGAGGTAAAGTAAAGAACAGGGCCCCGATTCTGACGCGTAGAGCATTTTTTTGTTTTACCACCTCATATAATTTACTTAACTTAAAACGATAAAAAATACATAAGTTTTAGACTTATTGATTAATGATCACAAGGAGTAAATCTCACTATACTGAGGCCCGAGTGCTCCTATTCTATACATACGAACGCACTGGTCGTTGACCTAACACCTGACCAGGGTTGAAACTTATCTGTTTTGTGACTTTTATGGAGATCTTTAATAGCGATTTGTCGCGTTATGGTAAGTAATTTATATGAGGTGCCAAAATAAAAAATGCTCTACGTAACCTTCTCTTCACACTATATTCGGCTTGATATATTATGAACCATGAGACACGCTGTATGTGTATTATATATTGTAGCTCCCAAACGGAACACATTTTGATATTTGAAAGCTGACGTAATAACTTCATCATCATCATCACTGCTTGACGATTCCTGGCATATTTCCACTAAAACTGTAATGTTGATTAAGCCTCCCACACAAAGTCCTCAAACGTCATGGATATCAAACTAAATACTTAATTACCCACTTGAATACCATTCAATACGTACTCTTATGCTTGGTTAAACAAAAGTCCTTTATCCGGCAGACAGGTTAAACGGCCGGTAGTATTTAAATGAATGTTGGGCGGGGTTTTTATACAAAACTGAACGAATAATTAAGCACAAACTTATAATTACGAGCATAATGCGTCGTTGTTAGAACAGGCGATTTTACTTTTATTTGGACAAGTCGTCTTTATATATTTTGGCCTTTTGAAATCTAGACTTAAGTATTTTTTAATTATTAATTATATTATTGATGATTCACTGATTCCAATTGAACATTACAACATCTCTTATATTTTACATTGTAAGTAGGTACGTACCGTATCGAGAGAAATTATGGTTTAAGACATTCATTTCTCATAAGAACTTACAATTCACTTAACATGAGAAAACATTTACAATAAGTTACATAATACAAAGATTCAGAGCGTACCTACTGCGTAGAAACGTGTGAAAATTAAGTCAGGGTTCACCCATACATTGTTTTCACTTGATTAGTATCAAGCAAATTTTTTGTGAATACCTTCAATTTGATGAGTCGCCCAAGAATTTCTTGGACGGAACTCTTGTTTGTGGTAGCTAACAGAGATAGCAAGAATAAAGTTTGTGGATTTGGTAATTCCAAAATTCATATATTTTTTTGATAAATCTCAAGATAGTGTTATTGAATGTATAAAAAGTGCAAGTATTTAGTGTACTAGACTCTAGATAATGATCTAAATTATTCGAAAAAATATTTGTCCTACAAAATCTATGGTTTGATCAAAGAGTTCCCTCTTGCCAACTTGTATCGATAACGAGGTCATCTTACATTATTAGTAGCCAGCTTATTTTGTTTTTATTACTTAGTTAATATAAATGTAATTCAACATACATAATTGTCCTACAAATTGCGTGGTACGCTATCCCGGTCCTACGCTAACTCTGTTAGCTACCACAATCGAGAGTTCCGTCCAAGTAATTATTGGACGTCTCATCAAAATGAAGCTACTCAAGAAAAATTAGCTTGATACTACATAATCAAGTGAATACAATGTATGGGGGAACCCTGACTATATGTAAATATTGTAAAACAGTCATGAATTCATTTGTAATTTCAATATTTTTCTTATATCGTTTTAATTAGTAATTATTTATTTGATGCTGATGATTAAAACAAATTTTCATCAGGAAGAAACAAACACACTAAGTCACGTCATAAACCTTTTCTCGAAAATTGTTTATTAACCTGTCTTTTCATGATGTCGGTTAAAAATCATCCAGTAAAACATCACAGTTTCATATTATCACATGTTTACTCGATATCTGTGTTTCGATGATATACGATGTACCACCTAATGGAGCACGCGCGGAGATAAATGTGCAATTTTAACTTCACCAACTTTTGACTGCACATGATGTATGTCAGAGATACTGTTTAATATTTTAACGGATGGTACTGCTACATTCGACTGAATTCAGAGCCTGAATTAAGCAATTTCATAAGATAAGGATCAGTTCACACCGACACGAACCGTCTGGTTTTTATGTTATGGCAACTCAAATTTGAACTTTATCACTACTAAGAACGTTGCAGCTCTAACTTTAAAATGTTGGAATGGAACAGGTATCTTCGTGTATTATTAAATAGAGTTCAATTTTGAATAGCTATTGTGAACATGTTACGCCGCCTATCGTTTCGGTACGAACTAATGCTTAGTGGTAGTTCTGTCTTTTATCAGTTTAAGATTGTGTCTACTATTCTAACAGCCGATTCATGATTTTTTTTTATTAGGGGCGTCTATCACATGCTGTCTTTGTGTCTGTTTGACTAAATGAAAAAAGCACCAAGTAACTTCAGTGGCAGTTAATTTAAGTAGCACTTTAGTTTCAATCGTAATAATTATTACATAACATTTGAAGCAGCATTTAACATAGCTCCTAATAGCTCACCTCACCGATTTCGGTGTCGGTAGCCGATTTCAATAAAACCAGGCCAGCTACGCATAAGTTATTTTATAGTACCCAAGTGTGTGCGCAATACACAAAGACAGACCTTGTCAGACAATCAGGCGATCAGCCTGCATTGTCCTAACTAAACTTGAAAACAACATTTTTTGTTGTTCCAACTAGGGAATCGAACCGACGACCTCCGGGTGGAGAGCGAAGCAGCTCTGAACCACTAGACCACGGAGGTAACTTATAATAAGACATGAATAACACAACCTGCAAAGGTATGTGCTTTACACAAACAAATTTAAGATTTCTTCTATTATCGAAATGTAGTATCCCCTACATTTCGATATTACAAGCTATAATAACTAATCTACTACAAGGAGTTAGTAAAAATATAACAACATTTCTCCACACGAGTGTACTTCCGGAACAACGAACTAGTTCCTGTTTTATATTTAGAACACGGTATCACGTGAGCGTCTGAGGTCGCCATGCCCTTTATTGGGGATGCCACATAAAAATCTTAATTAAAAAAAACGCATTTTTACGCTAAAAATAGTTGTAACTAGTACAATTTTCTCGTATCATCATCATATTATTATGATCGTATGATTTTTGACTTCGTAACTTAGTACACCAAATAAAACAATGTTTTTTCTTTAGGTGATAATGTAGAGTAGAAATTCATATCATTATAATTCTTAAACAATAGTCAATCTTAAACAAATTTCGGCGAAATTAAAATAGCATGTTACCCCTTTTTTGTCACATCAGGAACAACTTTAGAGTTGCTGTAGAATTTGTGCTGATGAGGGTCAGCTCACACTTGAACAAAACGCGGCCATTGCTGCACCGAGTGCTACTCAGCTTGTATCTATTTTCATAGTCAACAAAGCTTAATCTGTGACTGATTTTTGCACTTAAAATTAAACATA
Organism: Celastrina argiolus; assembly: GCA_905187575.2. NCBI lineage: Eukaryota > Metazoa > Arthropoda > Insecta > Lepidoptera > Lycaenidae > Celastrina > Celastrina argiolus. Next base: position 11,172,740 of record LR994591.1, read on the forward strand.
CTTTGATGAAATAGTGCAACCCACACGACATACAAAAGTCGCTGAAATATATTGTAGTAAAATTTAGACCAATTATCGGTCACAAAGTAGGCTAATGAATACCCTTAAAAAGTGCTCAGTGCGTTGTCTACGTGTAAGCTAAACGCCTCCGTGGTCTAGAGGTTCTGAGCTTCACTCTCAACCCGGAGGTCGTGGGTTCGATTCCCGCGTTGGAACAACCGGATTGTCTGACAAGAAAGATGATCCATGCGTTGAATGGGCATGTAAAAAGTCGTTCCTGCGCCTGTTCTCTCGCCAGTCGTGTCGGTTTACCGTCCCACTGGGTTATGAGAGTAAAAGGAAGAGAGAGTTTCTTTGTGTATTGCGCACACACTTAGGCACTATAAAATAACTCCTGCGTAGCTGGCCTCGTTTCAATTAAATCGGCTACCGACACCGAAATCGGTGAGAAATCTATTATTAATATTAAGTGTGAGCTGACCCTTACACTCACAAATTATTACTTTTTATTTATTTATTTACACATACATTGTAACTTAAGTGTGAATGAGTAAGTGTGTATTTCAGGAATGGGAACAAAAAGTATGACCGCTCCGTGTCAGTTTAAATTATATTAATAATGTTTCTGACTTGACCGGTTGACATAAGAATTTATTAATGTTATGATATTACTGTGTTTGTAGCTAATTATATTTATATGGAATGTGTGTCAGTGTAAACATTGCTATTGTTGGAGGATTTTCTTCGTGCAAAAGGAATCTCCGTGGAAACCATGCATTTTTTCGTGTAGTCTATGTCCTTCGTCATTCCTTGTGCTCTATATTTATACTAAATTTCATGAAAATTTACCTAGCAGTCTCTCATCTGTCTTATTATAAACAGTAGATAAGTATAATCGCGATAGTATTTCCGACGCGAACGAAGTCGCGGGCACAGCTAGTTGCATTCTAAAGATGCTTATCAAATATTGCACACATAAAGTTCATTGATAAAATGTTTTTTAAATAGATCAATTCGATTAATTAGATAACATCGCTTATCATAAGATCATCTTTTAAACACTTAAGTGCAACGTATTTAAATATGTATCTAATTTGCAATTCAATGTATCTTCTAAAATTCCTGATCATGCGATATGGGATAATTAATTGAGTCAATATAGTGATTTACTTAATCTATCTTCTATCTTATATATAAAAATGAATTGGTGTTCGTTAGTCTCGCTAAAACTCGAGAACGGGTGAACCGATTCGGATATTTTTTATCTTGAAATATAGCAGTCCAGGAAAGGTTTAAACGGTGGGTGTGCTCAACGAAGTGGGCACCGGTCAGCTAGTATAAACATAAATATACCAAATTGTATATAATAAGTAATAACATTGCTACAAAAATAGTATGAAATAAGGTACGGTAAAATATTATTAAAAGATGCAGTACCCTGCCATATACGGCCACGGATGGGACAAAGTATTAACTGTGCCATAAGGTTTTAATTATTGCACTTCATAAGAAATAATGTCCGGCGAGACAATGCGGGCGAACGTTAATGTCTCAGCAAATTGGGAGCCTTAAGTGCCTCGCGACCATAAACAATACAGTTTCAGGCAAAACATTGGTCGCTATAATTTTTCCACATTCATACAATAAGGGCCGCAGTCAATGAGTCTAGCCTTACACAAGTAAACAACGCACACACTCACGTGAGATCGCGTGCGAAGCTCACTCACACAGCCGCGCCCGGCGCCCTACGCTGTGGTCAGTACTGACGCAAACTGTGTGACGGACACACGAAAAACGAGCTGAAAAGTGTTAAAACAACAGAACCACTGCCGCATTATTTTGAACTGTCAAAACGCATGTGACAGCTCGCGCGGCGCGCGTATGCAAATGACGTCGATCTGTCAAAACTCGGGCACTTGTGACGTTTCGGTTCCGAAATGTAAACAAACCGCGTTTACCGCGTGTAAACTCGGCCACTCGGATTCTGTAAATTAATAACTGCAGTTCGAAAATATTTGTTCGGATTAATGAAGGAACAAGTCGTTTTGTGTTGAACATGTGTTTGCGCGACGTTTCGAAATAGTCCTTATCCCTATACAAATAAGGGCGGCATGAACACGGTGACTCAGATATGGAAAACAGAAAACTTTAAGCAGACTTATTCTAATTCCTGGAATAGTTTTATACTTGGTAAGCTGAGCAGTTAAGTATTTAAAGTTAAGTGTAAAAAAATATGAAAAGAGGTTACTATGTAAGTACCCTGATTTATTAATCATATTTACTTTGTTGAAAACCATTATCACTTGTTGATTAATTAAAAGTTTTATAATCATCTAAATACGAGGAAACACAAAACTAGTTTGATGTGGTATTGCACTATTTCATCTGTGTATATCTTAATATATATATTTCTTGTGTGCGTGTGTATGTGACTGAACTCCTCCTAAACGACTGGACCAATTTTGATGAAATTTTTTGTGTGTGTTCGTGGAGATTCGAGAATGGTTTAGATTTACAATTGGAACCGATAGGTGGCGCTGCAGTCAGTATGTCAAGCAATTAATTAATAAGGCAATACGAAGTTTGCCGGGACAGCTAGTTTTGTTATAAAATACCGTCAGAAATTTTCGAACGGATTTGAACCACAGTGTATACTGTCGAAATGTCTTATTTCCAGTAAATGATTTGTCCATTTGACTGTAAACAGTTTGTTAAATTTACGGTAAATAGTTTGTGCAATTACCAAAAATTTAATCTAATTACTTGTTAATTACACTTATCATAATAAATTACTAATTCAGTATAATTATAAGTTAATAAGACGATATATAAGTGTAATTTCTTCATTTTGGCCAATGTGGTAATCCCACAGTCACGCCGCTAATCCTTAAGGGTGACGTCCTGCTAAACCACAGCTCGCTAGGGTTGTCTATAACATACTTTTTGTTTTTGATATGAAGAAAGTAAAGATTAGTTACTATTATTAATCGTACAGCTAACGAAAGCTTCTTACAGCTAAGTAGAGCTTTCGTATTATATACTTTCTTATAAAAGATTATTTTATAATAATGAAAATTGCTTACTGATTATTGAAATACACTTTCTAACGCATCATACTGATTTGCTTTAAAACACATTTTGATTTGTTTGTTTCTTACATTCATTTTAAATTAAAATAAGTTTTTATAACTATTTTCAAGGCTGCGATTCTCCCAACCTCACCCCGGCTCCACACTTTGACACAAGTTAGACGAATAAGATAGTGTAGAGATGCACTTCGGCTTACCTCGTCAAACTTTACTAGTACTTCGCCGTACTTCGCCGAGGAACTCCGCGGGTAGTGTGGAGCCGACTTAAGAGTAACAACAGCTGATGTTTTCGTTACTAAAATAATAATAGACAGCCCTAGCTGCAAGTTCCGGTGCGTATACGTACAGACATTTGAATGTGTGGCGCTCCCTAACGTCTACAGACACCCCGGCGGTCATAATTGCATTCCGCTAATATATGACACGGTCTAAATAGTGGAAAGAACCTAGCAATAATACGATTAAAGTTCGAGCTCGATGTTTTATATACAACGTATATACGAGCATAATACATCGATTGTTTTTCACTAGGGATGACATGTTACAAAAAAACTGAGCTTTTGTCTAGGGTTGGGAAATTCCTTTAATTTGTTATTTCCTAGTGTATGCCAGGGATTTGAGCTCCGTAACCGTAACCGATACAATCGGATATCCGATATAAAATTAACCGTAACCGAATCCGAAATTAAAGTTTTGCTACTGTAAAAAGGTAACCTAAATTTAATATCCGTAACCGAAATTATCTGAAGCAAACGGATAATCCGATTTAATTTTACATCCATATCCGTATCCGAAATTTCATATCCATTTCATCTTTGATTCACCAAGTGTTTGCCCTACATATTATGTTGTAGTTAAAACTAGTATTGACTGTAAAGAGTTTTGTATGCATCTTTTTTATATTCTAATTAAAAGGGTACCCAGTTAATCTCAGATAATTTCTCATCAACTTCACCACCATTAAAGGTTTTTTATTTATTTATTTACCAACTGTTCCCGCGACTTCGTTTGCGTGGTTTTTGAGTGACTTAAGCCGTTTATGCAGCGCACGCAACGAAAGTCCCCAAATGTGAATAATTTCCCCGTTTTTGTAACATTTCTCACTGACGCTTCGCTCCTATTGATTGCAGCGTAATGTTATATAGCCTAAAGCGTTCCTCTATAAATGGACTAACCAACAAAAAAAGAACTTTTCAAATCGGACCAGTAGTTCTAGAGATTAGTGTGTTCAAACAAACAAAGAAACTCTTCCGCTTTATAATATGAGTATATATTTAATGTCGCTTCAACATCTGGGTCATTAGCGACCACTATAAAATACATTTTATAATATAAGTAACTAAAATTAATTTATAAAGATTTATCATTTTTAGAAACTTTAGAGTTGCAATGCATCCATTTTAATAATTCAAACATTCATTTAAATTACTAGGTAAATTACAAAAACATTAAATAAAGAAGCTTTTGATACTAGTAACCGTACCCTTTAAATTACCACTTGCCACACTTAAAAATCCAATATGATAGACAAAAGTACACACCATTAGGCAGTTATTGCGGTCATCAACAAGCATGTAATAGACAAAGCCTTAAGTGGGCGACGTTACCGCCACCTAACTCAGCGGGAACGAATTAAGAAAACGCTTAAGGTCGCCCGCAAAATGCTTTCTTTGTTAATTGTTAAAATGTCCAAAACATTTTTACTCAAACTGAAAAATAGAATGTAGTTATAACTTGTATGGAATCTTCCGTAGCCCAGTCGTTCAGCGTGGTGCTCAAGCGAGAAGTCGCGGGTTCGAATCCGCCCAATGGAACAAAAAGTTTTCAATGTTTCTGGATCATGGATGTGTATTCAATTTGTGTATAATATATTAAAATTTTTAAATATGTGTATAGTATAAAAGTATTAGATATATTTCCGCTGTCTGGAACCTATAACACTATTTCTGCGGATACTTAGCTCGGAGCCAGATGTGGTGTGAAGCGTCCATAAATAAAAAAAATACTTATTATTGTAAATAATAATTGGCCTAAAATATTATAGGTACCAAATTTTAGTGATATTTAATATTTATGAAGATACGTCAATGATAATGATATTTATTAAACACCTTAAATATAATTATTAATAAATCATCAATCCTAACTCTAAATTATCAGAAAACTCGGCATATTACTCTGAAAATGACTGAACTATCTACTTTTACTTAATTGTACTTGTGCTTAAAACGTAGGAAAAAGTAAATGTTATAGAAGAGGCTCATTACGGGCCGGCCAATTTTCTGAGCAATATGTGTAATTAGAAGTAACGGAAAACTCGCAGTCCTGGCCAAATGAGAACAGTAATATTCTAATAAGATTCTTGTGTAACTTCTGTTAATTTTCGCATGCAATATGGCCAAGCGATAGTTACATTGTGCTCAACATGCGAAGCATTGACATTAACAGACTATGAGGCGCCTAACTTTAATTAGCGTTTAAAGTACTCTCATGTCACAGAAAATACTGGATACCTATAAAGTAACTGGTGTTGGAAGGTCGTGAGGCTGTCCACGTATCTATACTAATATTATAAAGCGGAAGAGTTTGTTTGTTTGTTTAAACGCGCTCATCTCAGGCACTACTGGTCCGATTTGAAAAATTCTTTTTTTTTTGGATAGTCCATTTATAGAGGAAGGCTTTAGGCTATATAACATTACACTGCGACTGATAGGAGCGAAGCGTCAGTGAGAAATGTTGCAAAAACGGGAAAAATTATTCACATTTGGGGACTTTCGTTGCGTGCGCTGTATAAACGGTTTAAGTCACTCAAAAACCACGCGAACGAAGTCATGAGCACAGCTAGTGATTAATAAATTAATTGTCTATGATGCCTGCATTTGAATTTGTATTGTGTTCTTTTATTTATTTTGATGTGCGGTGTCATTATGTATTATATTTTCTCATATACAAGTAAACACAATTTCCTATCAACTGGCCCTTAAGTAAAAAAAGTCTTATGCTACTTCTTTGATTTAGACTTCTTTGCAAACAAAATGCAAAATAAATAAATAAATAACATTTATTTCACACGTTAACACTATTACACTACACATTAACGTTACAAAATCACAAAAGAAAATAACAGGAATTCATAACATGGAAGGAACAAAAAAAATTATATAATTAACTAGCACAGAAAAAAAATCAGAAAAAGACATAAAACAAACTTGAAACAATGCGCCAAAATCGTAGGGTAGGTAGGTAGTGTAATGCCTAACCGTCAAAGAGGAGACCACTCAGGCATAACACTCCAGCGTGAATCACAGCGCCTGGTTATGTGGCTCCATGAAGTCATTTGAGGGACACGATTTAACACTCGGCAAACAGCTCGGCAGCTATACTTTTTATAAGCTTTTTTTCATAGACACCCGATACCTCTCGACGCGTCCTTCCGTCGCACGTAAGCTGCTACAAGCGTGTTACTGCTGTAACGGATTTGTGCAGCGGATTGTGCGACCGCATTACCATGTAATGCGATTAGCGTGCCGTAGAAAAAAGCTAATTTTCTCATTAAAAAACGGGTTGCACCGTATACCGGCAGACCAGGAATACTTTGCCGCGTGGTCGACGGGGTAATCCCCTGATATTAAGCCGTCTTACGAATTTTCGATCAGGTCACGTTCTGTGACGCGAGCAAAACATTTTTTAACTACGCCAAAAACTACACAATGCTGCTAGAGAAGTTTTACTTCGTAAATTCGGAGGTACCAAGGTCACCTGATCGACTTTCAACTTAGCGTACTGAAAATTGAGTGTGGTATCCACTAAAAGATGTTTTTACCTCAAAGAGAGGAAAGCGAGTGATAATACTTTAGGGTGTATATAGGTCCCGTATATGGTGTTTACTGTGAAAGTACCAGCGTTGATAGAGTTACTTTATTTAAGTTACTGTATGGGCAAATTTATAATGTTGGGGCATTTCTAATACAAACATGAAAGTCAAAAGTAAGTCTTTCAGTGCTGGTACTTTCACAGAATACTCTACATAGGAGGCACATACACACCCTAAAGTATTATCAGTCATTTTACACCTTGTATAGAGGTTACATTATCATAAGTTCATTTTCAGTGATATTAACCAAACATACTACACGTCTTCACTACGGCAATTGTGTGTCTCACCAAAAGCCATCGACCCAACAAACTAATAAGAAACTTAATTAATAAACTCGGGACTTAATTATACGGCCAATATACCAACAATATAATTTAGCTCGTGAAAAATATAATGTAATATATTCTATAGTGATTTTCTCGAAGGAAAACTCCTTAAGCGTAGACGTCTTAGCGTCCAGCCACGAAGCAATAAAGAGCACAAGCTTTCACGTTCATTAATTAACCCCTATCCCCGTCCCGCTCGCACTCATTAGGACCATTTGTAAATGAGCCACCCTCTCGCTCCCGCCAGCTTTGCGCAAAAATTAACTACTACATGTTCCGCTTTCGTGCTCTCACACATCGTCCATGCAATGCATATGCACGCGGCACTCGCCAGAACGTCGCAAGTGACGCCTCAATTTTATCCGAATTGAATTTAATTATGTAGTAATTAGGGTGTAATTTGGCGTGGGCATATCGTATGATGTGTAATTTTATTGGCGTTCTTTGGTCACGTGTGTTTAGTTTCCTATTCTGGCGTAATAAATCTCCCTGTCCCCGTAATTACAATGTTCTTGTCTCTTGTGTGTTTTCATTATGCTGAATGAAATTACTTTATTGAAACCCTGTTTCTACGGAAAACTCTGAAAAAGTTGAAAATAATAATAGCATTGTTGTACATCATACTAGTATTTAGCACAGACAATTAAAAATAACAAATCATTATAACGCCTACAACAATTTCCTTTTGTTGTCTTCAATAGTTCTGCTAAGATCACTACGCCATACTTTATCCGGTTTGTTGGAATACAATATATAAAGTTCTTTTTTTTCGTTACAGTAGCGATTATTTTACGGATTAAACAGTTTTATCCGTATCATACACGTATATACGTGTGGTCCGCCCTAGCACAATTCGCTGAGTTAGGGCGGGTTGAGGCTTGTGCCACGAGACTGCCGACTCTCGCGGTTATATTATTATAAAGTTGTATGAGGTGAATTAGAGTATTCTAATATGATACTCTTTTTTTAATTTTAGAAAATCTACGGGAAATATTTGTACGACTTTTAATAAAATTTTCGTGATTGGGTTTTGAAGTTTTGAGAAGATTTTTTTCCGAGTTTCTTACCCCGGTTTTTTTCGGCGAGTTAGGACTAAAAAAAAAGGCACCAGCCTTTTTGTGCTTCAGATAAAGGCTTGTGAAGTTTCAATTGGAAATAAAATAATTTGAATTGAATTCTTACTAGGTTTTTAGTATTATTTCGACTTGAATAGTGTGTACCTCAGATATTTCATTAAAACTGACCTTTGCTAAATGAGACTTTTTTATTATATTTAAATTAGCGACTATAATAGGAATGTGAAAATATTAAAATATCTAGCCTTTTTAACTCAAAAATAAATAATAATATAAATGCTTTAATGTTTTTTTTTCTTAATTAATTTTAATACAAATTTCGGTTCATCATTTATCGACTATTAACAACATTGATATCAAACATTTAACAACACCGACGTCAGGATCACCACGCGGCAACAACTGAACTCATTCATGCTCTCAGCGTCTGTACATCGCCTCAGCGGGGACATCGATAAATTATTCTCATCCTTTTCAAGCGTCACCCTAGGTCTATTCAAATTTCATTAGCAGACTCATTTTTTTACTAAATTTTTTAGGATGTTAGCATATAATATTTAACCTCCGCGTGGTTTAAAAAAGGGTACCAATTCGGGTGTGAATTCAATGTCAAAGTCGGCAGTTACTCCGTCTCTATCGCTCTGGGCGGGCGGCGGCGCGCTGGGCGGGCGGTATGCAAATGTGCGCGGCGCGGGCTGTGTGGGTGACTTGTACCATTGGCCCGCTAGAACGGCCAACTTCGCCACCAGTTACGGTTGTTTCTCGATCTCCTAATTAACTTCCGTTAACTTTCTCATCTCGACAAACAATTCAGTTTCCCGGTAACGCTTATGTGAAATACCTTGCAGAGGAACGCGTCGCGTGTGCGCGGTATCGCGTGCTGTGTTTATTTTGGTCCGATTTAATGTATGTAAATTCATAGTCGGTTATTAAGCGCATAGTGACGTCACCGCTTAGTGTCACAATGTTTACAAGTGAGTCCTGCCCCGAGCTAAACGCCGTAACAGCTCGCGTTACTAAGTCCACTAAAATGTTACTTTTATTGCTCGAAGAGTGAGATTTTACGAGCTTTAAAAATAAATTACTCGACTCGGACGTTTTAAATCGCAATTTCCAAGAGTTCGCGGCTGAATATTTAATTTTAGATTAGTGCAGGTAAAGAGCTGCTTAACTAAGACGTACATTAACTAGCTTCGGTGTGTTCAGTTCTCCGGAGCTCAGTACGATAAACTTAAACTCAGTAGCCTTCAAAATATCTCCTGAAGTAGTAAATTGTTACCTGAGTGTTCATTAAAATTATGACAATAGAATAAGTATCTTAATATTATAAAGTATGCGATAGCTGTTATAGTAGTTAGTAGTAAATACCCTAAATGTATAACTATACTGTAATATTAAACTTTTGAAATACCAAGTAATAAATAAAATAATGCACTAAAATCGCGGTCCGCTTATGCAAAACTTCCCCACGATCATAACCCGCATTACGAATTAGTTGGGATTTTTATGGCAACCCCGAAATCTTTAATTACCACTTTGACAGACGTTTAAATTCGTTCGGAAATGTCGGGTGTGGTCGGCCCGAAACATTGACAGTTGCCAATATACTTTTATAGTTCTGTTGTTTTGTTGTTCTGGCGTTGTTTTGTTGTTATTTCGTTGTTGTACTTTGCCACAGACGGGCCCGCAAATTAGAAAGTTTATTGTAGAGGTGAGATATAATAAATTATGTTCACAGGTCCGGTGTTGCCATTTAAAAAGGCCCATTTAATTAGCCACCGAATGATTTATTCCCCATCAAACCGACGTTAATAAATCTTGATTTTAGATACAGAACAATACAAGGACTACGTATCTGAGCCTTTAATAAAATCAACTTTGTAATTCATTTATCAAAGTTGTTGCCATTCTTAAAATATTCTTTAATTCTTGTTTTCTGTATATATGTATAAGACAGTCAGATTAGTGATGTAACAACAATTATCGATATTAAAGTAAATCCATTAATAAAAATCTACAACAGTCTATCAAATACAATATCTTCAGCAGTATAGATTACCTAAAAAAATTAAGAGTAAAATTGTTTCTTATTGTTAGTTAAAACAAAATCGTGATCCCGCGACACGACGGATTCATATATTTTATCGATAAATCGCCAGCGGAGTGTCCTCTGATGAATAAAATAATAAAAATGCTCGGCCGCCAGGCGACGAAAAATATTCGTGGAGGAATGCATTTTTGCATTCACAATGCCCTTTTGTTTAGAGAAAGTATTTCACATAAGCCCGGAGTGATTTATTTTTATATGATTTATTAAGTCGGCCGAAGCGATGTCGTGCTTCGTCCGACTTTTGCATACTCATAATTTACATTCGCATTTTTATTATGAAGACATCGAAAGTTTCTGAAGACTTGACTAATTCGAGATCGTTTTTGAATTGGCATTGATATTGCAGACTGTATGTGAAGTGACGACGACATATGGTTGACGTAGCATGCGCCAGCGCCCCTCTGACCGAGGTAAGTGCCATACTAATTAGGTAAAATAATATCGGCTAGTAAGATATAGTAAGTAGTGACTTTTGTCAATTTGATAAGCCAACCAAGTACAATATTTTGAATGCACAAGACTTGACCTAATAGTAAAAGTAAATAGAATAATTATTCTAATTACAAAGATACGAAAGCTACTAAAAATATTTGATTACTAGCTATAATGTTTAATATAATGAATAATCAACACTGTCCTATTTTGTAGAAAAAGAACTACTAATATTACTTTTTTTTAATAATTTCTATATGATATCTCTAAACGGTATTTTATAATAGTTCTTGGTTTTAATAAAGTTACAAAAATAGTACCTAATATTTTTGTATTAATCATGTATTATAATAATAAATAGTTATCTAGAAATAGAAAATAGCATAGGTAATATGCGAAAAGAGACCTAACGCTAATTCTATTTGACGGCATAGCGTTATTTGGCACTGTTTCAAAGCAGCTTTTTAATTTAGACGCTGTTTAATATTTTCATGGATTTCGATGATTCATATAGATACATTGTTATTAAAAACAATAATATAATATGGCAGATTATTTAAAAATAAAAATACTAATTAAATATTAATATTATCATGAACAAAATAAAATAATATCATGAATTAGAGATGACAATAGCCGTTAATGTCGATATCGATAAATTTCAACAAAAGCCACCTTGAAGAATGTTTGACATCAATCAAATGTTTACTGAAGATCGTCACCAAAAATTACATGAGTTTAAACTTAGACACCTAATTTATGGTGACTTATAAAAATGTTAGATAGTCATAAATTTTAAATGAAAAGACGAAGATAAACTCAGAGTTTTTATGTTTCTCGTCACGATATAATCAATTCCAACGTTTTGAATGTAGCATAGTTTTAATTTGAAGATAAATTGAAATATCATTTGTCTTATAAGATAAAAATATATATTTTTTATTACATTTTATAAAATGAATTTTCATTGTTTACTGTGAATAGAAAATAAAGTTTGATTTTTCTTAAATTGGCTCAAGTCTAAGTAAAGTAGTAAGACGATTTCTTCAGATTTTTTTTTCCTTTATTTACCAAAACTAAAAAGATACAAATTAATTTAATTTAAAACAGCATTAAACACCACCTAATTCACCTTTGTTGTTTAAGGTTTACTTAACAATGTAGGCTGAACAAATAATTATTAATAATATTAATAATAATCGAACAGGATAATCGGCGCGCCATCTTGCCAGCGGCGGCCAAATGTTTCCGCTTTAATTTCTCCCGTAATTTGGAGTTTCCGGCCGCCATGTCCGTAATTATATAATTTCGGCAATATATTATCAAACTGAATACTACTTGAGGTGGTTAAAGATTAATTTTTCATACAATACCACGCTAACGATCATTATTTGTATTATTTTTGCGGGTACCGCCGAAATGTTGCATTTGTTTGTGTGGTCAGTAATTTGGTTTTTGTCGGTTGACAACATTGTGTAATAATAAAACTTTAGATATACCATTAAAAAACTGACATTTTAAGTAATATTTTAATATATACCAAAACATATACTAGTCTTAGTTAACATTAATGTAAATAATTTAACCCCCTAATACTTATTTATTGTTTTCATGGAATACAATATTTACTTATTTCAATAGAATGCATTGCTTTTCTCACAAATAAAATGACTTCATAAAACAAATGAAAATAGTGTTGAGACACAAAAGTTCGCATATCGATATCGATCGCCGGCTTGATTCGATTAATTCCGCTGGAAATTAACACGAGCAAGCAACGGGTATCGACACTGACGCCGTTGCCGTGGCAACGCGCCCCATACTTACAACTCACTAATTACGCCACACTGATTGCTTTTCACTTTTTTTCTGCCCCACGAGAATCTGACGCCACCCTCTCCTTACCAAAGTTGTAGAATATCGAATGGAATAGTGACGTAAAAAATAGTGATGCGTATTTGTAAATCGATATTTTCTATTCTTGTTTGCAAATAATCGCACCTGCTTTGATCTTTACGATGAAGACATGGTATTACGAGCTGAATATAGATTATAGATCTCATAACTCTGAGCTTTGAGCTACGATCTCAAGTATTTGGTACACGTTGTGTTTTATTATTATCTACTGTATATTAGCGTGTTAAAATAAATTCAGAACATTTTATCATAATGTGTTATAAATTTTATTTATGAAGTGGTTTACTTTTAGAGAGTATTTAATATTTTCTTTACTCGCTAGTGAATATTGACAACAATGACTTTATATAAATAACTATAGATTCGGTTTACAAATCAAACTTCTATCTACTATTAAACACAATAATATGTACATAGTTTACTTACTTTCTCATTTAAATACATTTCGTTACTGATAAATTCGTAAGAAGGTGAAACAGAAATATCGATTAAAATAGTGTTGTTAATTCAAAATATCGATAGTTAAGGGTGGGTTGAGTGACGTTGCACATCTGATGTGACGTCACGATCGGAAGGAAGCGGGTCATTACACTGTTTTTATTCGTCACACTGATTAATCAAGTGATTAATTATACCTTTTCATTTACGACAGGCCTCATTCCGTCGACCCTATAACGATTAAACAAACAATCGAACTATTGTACGTTGCTAGAACATATTGTTGACAAGGTAATTTTTACATACATCAGGTAAATAATTTGGATGGACACATTAATTGCTGCCTTTAAATTGTGAATACAAAAATTCTGTTCAATACAATTGAGTGTCACATCACTATAATGTACTCTACATCACTACCAAAAGTGCATAGAGTATGTTTTATCATTGTCACAATTTATAAAGATTAGCCAAAGTAAAATTGAAAAAAGTAAAATCCATACCCGCCTCGCTATCTCTTGACCATTGATCAGATACGCCAGCCCTGACCTTGCTCAACACACACACACACACACACGGCGCACGGTACACAGTACACACACACACAAAGACTAGATTTCAGTGAACTCTCGTCTCGTTTTATAAAAGTTTTTGCTGCGACCCATTAGGTATCAATTTTATACAATATGCAAGCAAACATCTGAAAAATATGTACTAAGTATGTAATAACAAAATTTTTCAAGAAGATTAATTTTTATTTCGTTAAAAAACCTGTGTTTATTCACAAGTCAACTTTGTATATTGCGAATTTCACAAATTTTATGAAACACAATTATTATTTATGCATAGGAAATATTATTATAATATTATGGATTTTTGATTTGGATATTTTTGGCAATGAAAATTAAACAATAGTAAAAAATTCACATTTGCAGATTGGCTCTTAGTATGGCCTGAAAAAGGGTAGTAAATAAGTGAACTAAAATATAATTACAATAAACTATGATAACAACATCTAATCAGATTAAAATATAAAGAACGTAAATGAGTAAGACAAGACGCCTCCTTAATCTTTGAACATAGAATCTTATTATAATATAATAACTTGTAAAGTAGAACGTGAATCTTATTAGTAAAGTGAAATTAATTGCACTTTGTATTAATATTTCAATAATTGGAAATTATATTGAGTGCTTAATTCAAGTTGTTTTAAATATTCGAATTTAACGTGATATAGGTAGTTTACAAATTTATTATAGACACATCAAATCTTAAAAGATGTTGACGTCAAAAAAGCTAATGAATTTTGATTTTTATAATACATTTAAAATTATAATCGAAAACCACTATTTTCCATTCATATTAGATACCAAAACACATATAAGATTTCACACACAAGCTATTGCCACGCACACAAAATATTTCAAATATCGATTAAGCCTATCCCAACAATCTCACCCTATTATCGATTTAATTTTTTCGATAATTTTAATGCGGGTTATCACTAGCGCAGTGGTGTGTGTAAATTAACCCAATAAAATTCTATGTGTACGTGCATTCGCAACACATAATTAGTGAGGGGGCAATATTAATGAGAGGGAGGAAAGTCTGGGGTGTTTATCTACTCGTGCTTTTGTGTTCTTTTCTATGGACTATCGATTGTTTTGTCGATAGTTCGTCCCTAGCTTTAATTATAAGTAACAGGCTAACCGACACCTCTGCGACAGTGATGGACAAAGGGACGGTTATAATTTTCTGTAATTATTCATTCGACAAACTTTCGACGGTTACGACAATTTTAATTTACTGTTTCTATTATGTATGTCACTAATGTCGGTTTTGTCTGATCGTAATTATTAATTTCACTTCGACATTTCGTGTTATTACGGTTAATTGATTCATTTGTGTAGTTTTTTGTTACACTAATGGTGATGTTATTAGTTTATGTGTTCGTGCATTCATATTTATTAAAAACCATAATTTTATAAACAATAAAAATTCTTATAAGATTCGTTTTCATACAATATGAATGGCTTTATCAATCCATGATTTAAATTATTTCATAGACAAATAATTTTCTATGAAATAATTCAAATTGTCATGTAAGTGCCTTATTATATTTTTTCTGCTTTTGTGTCGATTACAAATTTGAGTGATAGTTAAAGTTTAGCTCAGAAATGAAATAATTAAATAACAATTTCTGCGAGAAATATCAAAAGTATTAAAATTAATTAGTAAAGCATACGAAATAACAACATCAAAAACTTGATACACATTACTAAAGTTGAAAATTTATCCCTCGGCAGGATTCGAACCCGCCACCACCGGCGACCATCTACTAAGCCACAGCCGTCAAAATATCTCGTACTCAAAACATCAAGTGTCTGGAAAATAGTTTTCTATACAATTAAACAATTTGTCGTATCGTTAGCCTACTGAATAATGTACGTTCATGTAACCTGTAATCACCCGAGCCGGCCCATCGGACGCGTCAGATTTTAAACATAACGACTTCAACACTGGGACATGTGAAGAGACGCCTGTGCTTCACTGATTAATAAGATGGGGTTGGAACAAGGGTACGCCACCCCACACCCCGCGCCACCTTACCCACAAAACAAAAAAATGTGACTCATCAACCCATACTAACACCAATAACCCGCGAAACGGCATTAGAGGCTATCCATCATAATTGTAGACCTTAAATCGACGGGGGAAGGCACTAATTGGCGCGCAATGAAATAATTACGGCCTTCTAGAACGGAGCGCCTATAATCGTTCATTACTGCATACAAGCAAAGTTTCACGTATTGTCCTCACGCACACATATGCACGTTAATTATATCGGAAAGTGGTGGGTTGGGGTTAGTTGATTTGATTAATACTAGCCGTAGAACGACGGCCTTGTTCGAACTATCATAAAAATAGCTCTATCCGATAACTACGATATTTACTTAGCGAAGCGCGTTGGAGCTATCGGCACCAGATAACAGTAAGTAATAAGGTAAAGCTGATTTCCACTGAACCTTGAGGAAACCCGGCATACATAATAATAATATCTATGGACACTTCACACCACGTCAATCTGGCCCTGGTAAAGTGTCCGAAGATCTTGTGTTACAGGTACCAGACAACGGAAATATATTTTATACGTATTTAATCCGTAGGTCAGTATTTTACTGTGATGTATTTTTTCCCACTTTTCAAAGATATTAATGTATCTAAGGTATATTATAAATTAAATAAATAAATTATGGTAATTATAGAAATAAGCACAAGCAACGAAATAAACACGGTGACAGAAGAGTGCAGAATGTTGCAATGAAAATAGCAATTCCCATATGGAAAGTATTTTCTGGTCCATCGGAGTCTTCACAAGCGCCTACAAATTGGTCAACACGGCCAAATGGCTGAATCGGGAAAATGAAAACGCCAATTCACGTCCAATTCAAATTTCGAACCCTCTTGTTTTTAGCCCCCGACGTGCCTGTGTGTCTGAAACGCCTCCGTGGTCTAGTGGTCCACCACGGTCTGGAGGTCGTAGGGTCGATTCCCGCGTTGGAACTACAAAAAATGTTGATTCCAAGTTTACTTAGGATAATGCAGGATGATCACCTGATTGTCTGATAAGAAAGATGATCCATGCGTCGGATGGAAAGATAAAAAGACGGTCTTGCGCCTGTTCTCTCGTCAGTCGTATCGGTTAACCGTCCCACTAGGTTATGAGAGTAAACGGAAGAAAGATTGTCCTTGTGTATAATATCACACACATTTGGGCACTATAAAATGACTCCTGGTTTAGCTGGCCTGTATTCAACGAAATCGGCTACCGACACTGAAATCGGAACCACAAAACAAAAAATGCTCTTCGCGTCCTTCTCTTCACACTATATTCGGTTGGATATGTATGAACCTTATGACACGCTGTATTCAAGGTGTAAAATAAATGAGTGATAATACTTTAGGGTTTGCATGTTCCTACAATGCAGAGTAGTTTGAAAAAACCAGCGCGGAAAGAAGTACTTTTCTTAAAATTATTGTATGGTAAAAATTATGATGTTGGGGCATTTCTCATAGAAACATGAAAGTCAAAAGTTAGTCTTTCAGAGCTGGTACCTACTTTCACATTAACGTGAATGCAAAGATCCAGCGGGACCCAAACACATCTTAAAGTATTATAACTCATTTATTTTACACCTTGTATACAGGGTGTAAAAAGAGCAGTCACTATAACTTTGAATTACTATTATACTACCTTTCCTCATTTCGGAATTATTTTTTTTTGTCAAAAACTAAAAATTTTTTTTTTTACTTTTCAGCATTTCTTATTTTTTTGTCGCAAAAATAACAATAATATTAATTTATTTTTTCAATTTTTGTAAAAAAAAATTATACATTTCTAGAATGAGAAAAGGTAGTATAATCATATCCCAAAGATAAAGTGACTGCTCTTTTTACACCAGTTATTTAAAAAATCGTCGTTGTAATAATTAACAATGGCATGTTAGCTAAGCCCGCAGGTTACACATAGACGCTTAAATGCTCAAAGAATATCGTGACTTATGAAAAAACTGAATTGCAATAAAAATTGAACTGTGACTGTTGAGTATTTCTCATTGTTATCGCATTCGAGTATTTCGCCAACACAAATCACTCTTTTCCTCAAAATGTAAAAATGAAAATTCGGGTTGATATTAAACTTTTGGGGTAAATAAAATTAAAAGTATTCTGATATATTATAATGGCGTAAGGCTCCAAGTCTAGTCCGCGAAGCGTCGCGTGCCTCGAAGGGAAAAAAGGCTAAAATTTTTATTGCTCAAGCCGATAGGGATGACAAATCGTTAAAGCCTGAGAGGCCATTTTTAGTAACGAAGGAGAGAATTTAATAGTGCTAAATACAAATCAACATGTCTCCGCAGAGGCAATCAAAAGCTTGTGGCTGTTCGGTTTGATGGTAATGGAATATAATTTTACGGCCATAGCTTTAAAATTATAAATAAACCAAACAAGGTTTCGCAATTTGCACGCGGCTCCGTCTGCGTAAACATCAGGAAAACAGAACTTTTTCGGGATTGAAAAGTATCCTATGTGTGGCATAGTAGGGATTAAACTACTACTACTAGTTTAAGTAAAAAAGTCACAAACAAAGAAAGTGATACATGCATATTCTCTCAAAGCTTCATGTTTATAATAGTAGTAGGATGTAGGATTTTAGTTTCAATAGAAAAGGCGACATGAAGTAAAAATAACATCAAAACTCTCATCTTCTATATAGGCTTTCGTAAATAGGATACAAAATATAAAACCTCTGAGTTTTATTGACGAAAATACCAAAAAAATCTGTTCAATCGTTTGTCGCGTTATGCGGTGTATAAGTTTAGGTTATTAATAGCCGAAAATCCATCGATAGTATTGACAGTAATTACGCTGACGTAACTATTTAAAAAAATGTTAAAACTGTTCTTAGATCCACAAAATATAAGCATGAACTTAATGACGATTTAAAACAATCAAATAAACAAGACTTACAATAAAACCATAAACCATGTCACTTTCTCAGATAGCAGTATCAGAGTGTTGAACGCAATAAAAAGAAAGTATTAACATAATTTAGATGACAAACGTAATGTGTAAGAGACATGTATGGAACGGAATTAAGAAATCATTAGCATAAAGTACGTCCCCGAACCAATAAAAATACAACGCCTCTGTAGTCTGTACCTCGACGTTAGTCATTCGGGGAAGCGTTATCTTCATATGCAAAATATTAGCTCGTGCCGGACATATGCAAATTTTTTACTATACATGACACGAGCATGGCGTTTGGCCCGTGCCAATCGAATTTCATCATATGCTAATGCCTTTATTTGGGCATGTCTATGCTAATTCGCGCGTGGATTCTTCATATGCAAAACATTAACAAGGAAAAGATCTTCACCCTTATTCAAATTAGGTGCATAGGATGTTATGGCGTGCGTCATAGGTAAATTATCTTCGTTCGTGGCATTAAGTGTGATACATATTATCGGCATTTAATTTTATAGTTCCACTCGTATCTTCTATTTTATTAATTCTTATTTTAACAACTTCTTTAATATGAGTGTCCATAATTTTGATAATTTTTATTGCACGTTTAGTATTTACAACATATTTTATTACCGTATTAAAATATAAAGTATTTCTTTATTTTTCCGCAAATACACATCTATTAAGAGAGATATAAGATGTGTTCAATTTCTTCTGGAATTTCCAATATGTATCTCTAATTTCAATGCTCGATACCTGCGATCACATCTACATATCAATGTTCGTCTCCGAACTTCACTATGCAGAGCCCGTGCTCATATCATTACGGAGGAATCACTCGGATCACCAGAACTGTATCCCTACCGTAACGGTTTTCGTAACGAACTTTTGTAATGCGATACTCACGTTATTATACTAAGGGCGCAATTTGCTTTGACGATTGAGTTACAAGTGTCTGAAAATCTGAAAACATATTTTTTGCAACATCTTTGTCGCAACAACAATTTCGAGGTGAGGCTTGCTCCGAAGCCAAACAGTCGAGTAGAAAAGTGTTATGCACGTTAAGTATTACATGAATATTCATTCTTATTTCTTATGCTGCGAAGCCGTAATTTAAAAATATTCTTGATTTATTCGAACGGGATGATCAGCAGATGTAATTCGTAACAATTATCTGATAAGTATCATCGAGTCAACCCTACTTCCCACACGAGCTCAATAGCTAACTCGATACTAGCGTAAGCCTTCTTAACCCTTCGCCTTCAATGACGCCTCGAATTTATGCACGTACGTAACAATAGTACCATCGGTTGCATAATTTGATTAGAAAACTTTTGTCGGCCGAGGGCAGGTATCGGATCGTGAAATTAAATTTAGAGCTATTGGTTCATTTTTGGATTCTCCCGACCTCTCACAGTCGAGGGGATGTCTGTCGACAATGGAGTTCGATCAATTATTATTTTCTAGCGCACCTTTGATGATTTCGTGTTGCAATAACGGTTGCAGCATTGTCACATTGCGGACCCTTAATGTGGAATATTTGCATATAAATTATTGATTGAAAAAATATTCAAATCAATGAACCGTTCAATCGATCCGTTACGCTCGTAATTTGGTGTAACAATAGAATTTGCGTTGCTAAATAACGAATTACGTTCGTTTGTATCATAAGTGTTCTGGAATATATTTACATTTTAAACAAAAATTACATTAACATACTATATTAATGTTCTCAAAGATATTGCAGATTTTGCAAAAACAAAAATTATTGCATTTGCAACGTAAACAAAAATAGTTGCATTTGCAACGTAGACAATAGCGGCTGATACGAGTACAGGCGCACACAAAACTGTACCCATATCAGCTGGACCTAATTGTGAGGTGTTGGGAACGTGAAAACGTCACGTGTCCAGCACCGGCGATACTGAATAGCTTTTGTTCTTGCCTGTACAATGTAAACGCGGGGACGTGTAATCTACAGAATTTAATAAATTAATAAATAACCTACCTTTCTTATGATTTTAGAGATGTAGATTGTAGAGACATAGTTTTTATGCTTAGAAAAAATTATACTCCGTTCCGATTCATGTGATCGAAATGATTTAAACCGCTCTGTATAGATAAACAACATTTGGGTATTTGAATGTATATTTTTTCATTATACATTCAGACCATATTGATTTAAAACGGAGTACAGGTAACACAAATTAAGGGCAAGCGCACACTTCGCTCTATCTTCACCACACTTTTCTCACATATATTACCATACGAAATAGATACGTCTTTCATCACTTTATAAAGTGTGCATTAGTATGACGCGTGCGACCATTTACATACCGGTTCCCCGATCTAACAAGAATGACTTTGTAAACAGGTAATGTAAACTTAAAAAAATATGTAAATTTTATGAATGCTTAAAGCATCTTTGACTTGTTCCGCAAAAGTGCAATGCATTGTCAATGATTGCCGATACAAAAGCATGTAAGGAAAAAAAGACCTAAATGTAAACAAATATAGGCGGTTTCTAGTTGAAAAGTCACATGTCCACCGTGCAGTAAAGGAAATTCATTTGGTCCATTTAAATTTTTTGTTTTTTTCAATGTACTAACTATAATTGGTCTCCAGAAGGGGAAGGTGTTTTAGGTCATGTAGTTAACATTCTAGTTAAGTTCTAGTTCTAAGCAATTCCTCCTTAAAGTTAGGGAAGTACTACGTCAAAAAGGATTTCGGCATATATTAAGTAACTAGTAATTAAATAAAATTACCTTCGGATGGTCACCTAACCTTACCTAACGTTTTAAATGAGTGAGATTATGGTAATTCCGTTTTGTAATTAAATATCCGAGGTTTAGAAATGTATTTGATCGTCTTTTTATTCTTAATAAATAAGGAAATTTCAATATCACTTTGTAATAAAATAAACTAAATTAAAAATTGAAAACCCCCGAATTAGCGTGTAACATTCCTATCACACCTAAAAAACGACCTGATGACCTTGATGACCTAAACTGATTTCCACCAAGCATAGCTAAGAACACTATCTACTGATATACCTTTCAAACAAAAAAAATCGCATTAAAATCGGATCATCTGTTTAGGTGTTACGATACCACAGACAGACACATACATTTACACAGACACGTCAAACTTATAACACCCCGTCGTTTTTTTTTTTTTAATTAAAAATAGAACTATTTTTATAATTCTTTGTCACGTGCTAAGGAGATAAGGATATGAACTAGTGATACTTTTAATTTCCATATTCAAACGCCAAAAAGATCCATGGGTTTAACCAATGTAGATACTTTGCATAATTCAAAGTTTGATATAATGTAGAAGGAATCATCACTATTGATATTAGCATATCCAAATTGATTGTATGAGGAAGACATTATGCGTGTATGCGACAAATGCAGGCTCGTGCACGAAATATATGCAAAACGTGGTGATACATTGTGCGCACGAGTCTCATTACACGCTCGGATTTCTATGATCTGTAAACTCATGGTATTCTAAGACCTTCACTTGAAAATAATCTGCACTTTTTAAGAATAAGTACAAAGAACATGGTCTATTAAGAAAAGCAAAAAAGTCAAACTATTTTCCGGTCTTCGGAAACTAGAACCCAACTAGCATAAATAATAAAATAATGATAAAATTTGGCAACACAACGTCTTTCGTTATAATAACTTTCATAATAATTCAATACGATATTTTTGCTGAGCATAATTAAAATTCTGGCAATATCGTGCCGACTGCAAACTGCGACCGAATGAGGTTAATAAACTTTTTCATAGAATTTTTTATGGATTTTATGCACGGCTGTATAAATTAAATATTACCCAAATACTACGTATCACTGTGTACTGAGGCTATTAGTCTTGATGTTTGTGATTACAATATTATTTTAAAAATACATAATACATAATATATTTATACAGGGTGTAAAAAGAGCAGTCACTATAACTTCGTGGGGTAATAACCAGGCAAGAGATATATCCATTAGTACTAGTCATTTGCTTTTAATCCACTGTTTTAAAAATTTTAAAATTTTCAATCGGCAATGTACAACGTGCACTACACAGCGATCAGCTGATTACGCTGTGAGGTCAATAGCAAGTGTAAGACGTTCATTACGTACTAGGGCAAAAAATATAAAATTTAAGAATTTAATGCAGAACGTTGTTCCAAACAGTTCAGCCTTGCGACTAAAATAATAAATTGCAAAAAAATTTTTTTCAAAAAATAAATAATGAAAAAAAATCATTTCTAGAATGAGGAAAGGTCCTTTAATCATATCCCAAAGTTATAGTGACTGCTCTTTTTACACCCTGTATAGAGTGTAAAAATAACAGTCACTATACCTTTGGGTTATAATAATACAAGTAATTTTCTCCTTCTATAAATGTATTTTTTTCTTCTTCAATAATAAAAAGGAAAAGTATTTACTTTTTACAATTTAGGTTTCTTTAATTGCAAGAATAACTTAAAAGCAATATAACATATAATTTAAATTTTGTAAAAATCTACATTTTGTTAATGAGAAAAGGTAGTATTATAGGTATATATGGTATAATATTGTAATCACGAACATCAAGACTCAGTACACAGTAGGTGGTATTTTGGGTGGTATTTGGGTAATATTTAATTTATGCAGCCGTGCATAAAAATCATTAAAATTTGGATATAATTAAATCCATTTTTTTTCCTTTCTTTATCCTAACGTATCAATAGTGACTATTTTTTACAGCCTGTAGATATTTAGATATCTATATTTTTAATCTAATTTGATAAACCTTTGCGCTGTGTTTCTCTAAATTTAATGTTAAACTGGAAGAAGGGTATGTAGGGTAGAAGGTATTGACGTTGGTGAAATCCTAGCTATATAGCCTAAAGGGCAACTTGAGCCCGCAAATAAGGGTTTTAACGGGTTGAACGTAGCCTTAATGAAATAAACACTGCAGTATGGAAATAAGTTGCAAGTGTAAATGAGTGAGGTCTAGAAACCCTACACGATGCAGTCAGTCCTTTGGCTTCGCAAATTACCTAGTCAACCTAATTAAATACACTATAATTACTTAATGCAATCAGTCCGGCGTCACTTGCAATGTCAGCCATGAAAATAGACGTTCTATAAATAATTCTCACTTTTAAAGGCCGTCGATAATATTATTAGCTGGTTTAAAATAACTTTAATCTTTAGATTTTTGATGTGGAACATCTTTCTCACTTTCTTCTATGTTTTAGTGTGGATGTCACGTGTATTTTTTTTATTTATTACTAAGATGAGAGTGTGATTTTACAACAATTTTTTTTTGAATTTTGAATTTCGAACTGACTAAATGCTTCTCGCTACATTGCACGCGCAAAATTAAATCGCACGGTAACTGTACATTTTCTGCAGTAAAAATTATCCTTAGGGCAGATTTTTCAATCGTCAGATAACTTTTATTTGAGGAATAAATATGTGACTTTGACAGATTTTGTATGGAACAAATGTCAAAGTCACATGTTCATTCAACAGATAAAAGTTATCTGACGATTGAAAAATCGGCCTTTAGTGTTATTACAGCATGTAAACTACCTCCATATCAAATTTCATCAAAATCTGTTTAGTAGTTTTTGTGTGAATGAGTAACAAATATCTATCCATACAACCTTTTGCGTTTATAATATTAGTAGTAAGTTTTTTTTTACTTTATTTACCAAAAGTTGAATTTAATCGGACGTCTGTCACAATAAAAAATATTCCTGGTTTGGTTGGGTGCGCTCTCCGATCGTCAGGCGTAAACGACAACCACAACGGGAGGTCGCTACTTCGATTCCCTGCCAATAACAGACGCTATTTATCCAGGTTAAGAAAAAATAATCGAATAAAAGTATATTATTTATACAAACTGTAGTAATATTGTTATAAACTTAAGAGGCTCTAAGTCTGACATTTTAAGTCGGTGTTAAGTGACATTAATGTATTGTTAAGTACATAATTGTTCTAAACATCTTATCAACTGTGAACTTCTTACACACTCTAAGAAGGTTTGTAGTATAATAAAATTAAATCTTTGTATAGTACGTCCGAGATAAATTTAACCAAACCAAAAACACCGAAATTTAGTGGACAGCTGTTATTAACCTTTTTACCGGAATGTTAAAGGATTACACTTCATTATCCAATACATTTTATAACGATTAAACATGAATAAATATGATTAAACATCAAATGAAAATCTTTCACAGAAAAAATACGCTATTTTGACACTGCCGATTGTAGATTATAAGCCTTTATGGATTCATAGCAAACAATAATCGTTGTATTAATATTGGCCAATTGGCATCACTGAAAAATATGATTGTGTCATAGACTAGTTTGTTTAGGTTTTAAATTTATCTCGGACATACTATAAATATTATTTTCTCATAGGTCATAACTATACTCATGGTTTTTCCACCGTCTGCACAACAACAAGTTAGATAGCAGAAAATTGGCTTGCTGGCTATCCCATGAAATTATTGTCTACCTTCTCACGTCAAAACAAAGACCTATTGATGTTCATTGATTCAAAAAGGTACAGTAATTAACAATAACATGTGATGACTAGGGTCCGGCGTCGGCCGCGTCCGGTCCGACCCGCGTCCATCACCCATTGTCGTCATTGTCACAGTTCACAAGTATCAATAGTTTTCAATCGCGCTACACACGTGTTTACCTATAAACCTTTATGCTGTTAACTAACTTAAGTTTTGTAAAAGTTTAATTATTATTATGGCCAGTATCAATAGTTTTAATTTGCACTATTATTGTTTACTCACAAGATCTATTATCGCGCTATTATTGGCAATGATTATTATATTTCTGTCTGAACAGTTGTTAGTTCTGAGAATTTCTTAAATCCGTTATAAAATGTTGTTAAAATATTATTATTATCCAATTTATTATTTTACCTGCAATTACAGAGTAGGTTGCGCGTCGCATTATAATAATAATATGATCTGGTCTGTGAATGTAATTCAAATGTCACAAAAACACAAAAATAAACATAATAAGTTGAAATCGATAAAAAATGACATTTTACAATTCGTTTTTGGGTGTGTTCGGAATTCGCGTGGGTGGATTTGCAGGAAGCGATTTAATTATTCGTCTTACTATTTATAAAGCTTGTCTTTAATACGGTATTCAAATTTATGATTTAAATGAGTTTCGATACTTGTGAATATTGTTGTAAGAATATTTAATTAAAGAGAAAATTATACGATTTGCACAATACTAAAATATTATTGACTACCTGCGGGTTCACCTGTGTGAAATAAATTTCATCCCCTAAAAGGTTGAATTTTGAAAAATCTTTCCATAGTGGATGCCTTCATTTGTGGCTGTTAAACATTAGTCAAATAACTCTGCCTTTTATATTATTTGGAAAACAAATTAATACAAACAAAATATAAATATATATAACTAGCAGTAAATTTGATTTGAGTGAAAAAGTTGGAACTTATTTGAGTTGCAACTTATACCGACGAATATGAAAACAGTTTATGCCATTATGGGGAAATTACAAGTTCTTTGAGTTAATTGTGGCCCTCTCAGCCCTCCGTGGGGCGAAGGGCACACTATCACCTCGATCGCTCGAGTTTTTGACACCTGACCCACGATATGTTCCACCGATAGATAAAACACCATGTTCTTATTATAATAAGTGCTTTATCTATGTAATTTCGGTAGTAATTTGATAGATCACGCATATTTGTTTTAATCTTTTTGTAGTAATTATGTATGGAAAGTGCTTTTGACAGGTTTATGAGGTATAATATGTTTTATGAGGGTTTTATGGAGATGAATATTAAAATGTTTTGGTACTACGAATTTGATATTTTAATAATATTAGTTACTAAAGTTATGTAGTTGGTAAAGCAAATGAATACTAGTAGATATATGTCCTTCAAAGCGAAGCCTTAGTCAGTACATTATTAGGTAAGTACAGCGCACAAAAAAAAAATGACATATGAAAAAATTTGGT
Organism: Celastrina argiolus; assembly: GCA_905187575.2. Lineage (NCBI taxonomy): Eukaryota > Metazoa > Arthropoda > Insecta > Lepidoptera > Lycaenidae > Celastrina > Celastrina argiolus. The sequence goes on from LR994591.1 coordinate 11,199,546, forward strand.
CGATGAAACTGTACATTATACTGTCGTATATAACTGTATATACTGAATGTACCTACTGTTCTGGATGGAAATTCATGTTGACAATAATAATAACACACCACCTTTTATTTAAACTTTTCCACTTTATTGCGATTTTAATAGTTTTTACAGAATAACACGACCGGTTTCGAGTAATTATCATTATTTATTTCATTAAACATTGTTATTATAGTGAAAATAAGTTTTTTGTTTAGTTTCCATTAAATCTAAACCAAAATGCCGTATTCACTTTACACTCTGTAATTTGAGAAATAAACTCTCAAAGTACTGAAATAACTCATGCATCAAATGTACAGTTTTTGCTATGGCCTTTCTATAGCCATAAAGCACGTAATGTACATGGGATATTTCTATTAAAACCCCATAAACAAGTCATAAAGTACAATAACGTGTAACGATCTGCTAATGTCTTATTTATGGGATCTTACGTTCACATACTCATCCCTCACTACTGCACTACCTGAGATTCGCCACAAGGTATACAGATTTGGAAAGGCGTAGACGCGGCATGTGTGTGTTGAGAAACGACTAAATAACTGTATGATTATAACTTTTTTTTTTTTAAGTTCCTACCTCTTACTTATTATATACCCTGTATGGATTATTATACGTCTAGAATAATTGCAAATCATATATTATATTATAGGTACGATAAAATACAGTTTACGAAAATATATACCTATACATATCGTGTAGGTACATTATACATTGTGCATCGTCTGGAGGAAAATAAATTTTAGCATCATTAATTTTATCTTCAAAAACCCTTTTTGAGGTCTCCTGTTAAAACTTATAAACTAGCATTGACATAATTATAGCACGTGTTGCAAATACTTTGTAGGCTGTTTTATTCATAAAATGTGAACCCAATTTTCACATTGGGCTTAGTTATATGTATGTGGAAAAGGAATAAAATGCTACTAGGTAATAAAATTTAATGTATGTTTAGTATATTACAGTAATACTAAATACGCATTAAATTTAATCTACACATAATCATTGTATCTAGTATTGAAACACTAGACACAACGCGCATTTACAATGTTGCTTCCCGAGACACTTCTACGACTTAAAAACTCTATATCATCAGTTTGATTTTTTACGGTTTCCAAGCGAGTAGTTAGTATATTTTAGTGTCAGTTTATACCGGGACCAGGCACATACTTTTTAAGAGAGGCATTCAAAATTATGATACATACATACTACACGTATACGATACACGTATAACGGGTGTAAAAAGACCAGTCATTATAACTTTGGGATAGGATGCTACCTTGTCTCTTTCTAGAAATGTATTTTTTTAAATCTTTTTTTTAGAAACATAATTTTTTTTGGCTTTATTGTTATTCTTGCGACAAAAAAAAGAAATGGTAGGCAAAAGGTAAAAAATAAAGTGACAAAAAATACAATTCCAAAATGAAGAAAGGTAGTAAAAATCGTATCTCAAAGTTAAAGTGATCATTCTTTATACACTCTGTATTTTAAAGTGTTAAAATTGCAATCTTGGAATGAAACGTGTATATTTTTGTGTAGTAAATAAAGTTCAATGTTGAATAGCTATCGCATAAACTGTGCTTCGGGTCCCGATGTGAGCTGACCCTTACATACAGTTATCGGTTTAGGCGATACGCTTACGGACCGTATAACGTGTTAGAAATCGTTATTTTATGGTGAAGGGTGCGTTTAGATATTGTCATAACATTTTGAATGTGAAATCCATCTTCTTGAGGATGTTTGTTAAACGTTTTAAAATACCTAATACTGATAAATAATTTTTGTTCCATATTGTTTTCGTTATATATATACAGGGTGTAAAAAGAGCAGTCACTATAACTTCATGGGGTAATATCCAGGCAAGAGATAATATATCCATTGGTACTAGTCATTTGCTTTTAATCCACTGTTATAAAATTTAAAAAAATTCAATAGGCAAATAGCACGCGTAAGACGTTTATTACGTACTAGGGCAAAAATTATAAAATTTAAGAATTTAATGCAGAACGTTGTTCCAAACAGCCTTCAGCCTTGCGACTAAAAATAATATTTTGCAAAAAAAAATTTTTATTCAAAAAATAAATTATGAAAAAAATTCATTTCTAGAATGAGAAAAGGTCCTTTAATCTAATCCAAAAGTTAAAGTGACCGCTCTTTTTACATTCTGTATATAATATATAATAACACACACTTTTATTTACATTTTTCCACTTTTTGTGTAAATAAAAGTTGTGTGTTATTGTGAACATGAATTTCCATCAAGAACAAAAAGTACATTCAATCAGTTCATATTCGTTATATCTAATTATTGTTAATTCTACATAAACTTATTAATATAGTTACCGCTTTTTCGACAGTAAGGAAAAAATCTACATACAATGCCGTTTTAAATAATATGGAATATCAAAATGTCAAATCTAAAAACCTCGACTGGATTTATGTGCTGAACACTTTGGCTCATTTATACAAGGTGTAAAAAGAACTAATGTAAGTAAAAGTAAAGGGTAATATAATAAGTTTCAGTATTCTAGAAAAGATTTTTGTAAGTGTATACAAAAAATAAAACAAAAGCTTTTTGCTTGCAACTAAAAAATAATAAATGATAAAAAGTGAAAAAAAACAGGTTTTGTCAAAAAAACATTCCATAATGGGTAAAGGTAATCATATCCCAAAGTTATTTTATATGGTCTCTTTACACCCTGTATTATAAGAATATGGATTTTTTTACGATTAATACAACTACTGATGAAATACGAATACGATATTTTAACGGACATTTTCGACACTGTATCTATTTATAATTATTACGTTACCTGTGGAATTATTTTAATTTAATATTTTTGTATCCAATATTTCTCAAGTGTTTATTTAACAAATTCGTTGCAGTACAACATAATTAATCCTCCATCGGTTGAGAAATATAATGTGGGAGAAGTCAACCAAATTGTAATTTTTCAAGTCTATGGAATCTCCATATTTAAGACATTCAAAAATAAGTCTTACTACAACATATTACAGTACAATTTAGGACGTAGTAGCATAATGTAGATTCTAACCCTAAAGTAACAACTATTCATTTCTTGTACGGATTAAAGTTTACCGTTCAATAATTTCGGCGGGGGGTTAAGAAAATATAAATATATCACTTTACAATGCGAACGCCGAGTTTGGTACACATTGTGGTACCAATCAATGGTAGCTTTGCTTTATTGTGTTTCCCAAAGTGTTTGTACAAATAAAAATAAAAAAACTCTACGTAACTTATTTTTAAAAGTCCAATCTCGCGGATTTAGTTATAAATTTGGTTACTGGTATAAAATGACTAGGTAGTAGATTGAAAATTTATAAACAATAACATTTTTTCGAACCTGAGTAGTTTTAAAAATGATATTTACATAATTCATTAAACTACATATTCTCGTCTATTTGCTATAATATTTGACTTCATCGAGTCTAAGTAAATTATATAGCCTAATTTCCTCGATTACTAATTGTGAGGTTTCCTTCTCCTCTTTAATTAAAATTAGATCAGTAGTTTGGGCGCTACGATGAAACAAACATAGATACATAATAATATACACAGAGTCTCAAAATCATTACTCTTCTTTTTCGATTTGCCGTAGTTGGGTGAATAAAAGAGATGGAACTTTTGAGAGCCACAGGTAATCCAACCAATATTCACGCTCGGTGAACAACATTCACAACACTTTGAGGATCATTAAAACCGTCAAGATGTGCCATAACTGATCAGAAAGTAAGGGTAGATCGGTATTATATTCATTGATCCGGTATTTAAAAACTTTCTTCACATATAGTGTGTAAAAAGAACAGTCACTGTAACTTTGAGATACGATTATACTACCTTTCCTCATTTTGAAAGTGTTTTTTTTTTTGTTAAAAACTAAACATTTTTTTTTTTACTTTTTACCATTTTTTGTTGCAAGAATAAGGAAAAAGCAAAAAAAAATTTTTGTTAAAATCATATCTCAAAGTTACAATGACTGTTCTTTTTACACCCGATATAGATCAGATTATAAAATAATAGGGAGATGCAGTCCACTAAACATTAGTGGCTATACCCAGATGGTGAAAAATGGCGATTGCCAAAAAACAACATATTATATCTGCCTTTGACAAAAAATTGTTATTTCAGGTAAAATAAAAAAAAATCAGGTCTATTTCTACTTATGTTTAATGATTATTTTCTACTAGCTGTTCCCGCGACTTCGTTCGCGTGGTTTTTGAGTAACTTAAGGGGTTTATGCAGCGCACGCAATGAAAGTCCCCAAATGTAATAAATTTTCCCCGTTTTTTCAACATTTCTCACTGACGCTTCGCTCCTATTGGTCGTTGCGTAATGTAATATAGCCTAAAGACTTCCTCTATAAATGGACTATCCAACAAAAAAACAATTTTTCAAATCGGACCAGTAGTTCCTGAGATTAGCGCGTTTAAACAAACAAACAAGCAAACAAACAAACAAACAAACAAACTCTTCCGCTTTATAATATTAATTTAGTATAGATATCATTTTATGGTAATTGCATAACAAAAAACAGTCTGTCAGTATTCAAAACTAAAACTCTATTTCTTTAACTTCAAAAGGCTTTTGTACAGCAGCGCCTTAAGGCGAGGAATAACCGCAACTAGCGCCACTCTTTTTAAAATAAATATTACAACACAAAGATTTTATTAAAAAAAGTAGTCGGTTAAAACTTTAAGTAAATAGTTAAACTAATTTATTGGCATTTAATTACAGCTCCAAATCCTATACTGTATTTACTCTCATAAGTAATAACTAAAGTGGCGGTTTTAGTTATTACTTATTACTATAGGATAGTTAAACACTATTTACTTAAAGTTTGAACCGATTACTTTTATTAATAACATCTTTGTGTCGTTGTAAAATTTATTTTAAAAAGAGTGGCGCTAGTTGCGGTTATTCCTCGCCTTAAGTTTTCAACTTCAAATGTAAAACTGAATTTAAAGGTGTTGATGATGATGATCAAAATATTTGATTATAACAATTATCACCCCATCGATATCGGTTTGTGAAAGTTCTCGTGAAAGTTTTCAAAGAAAACATAAGGGGTGTGACACACTACAGCCGATAATTAAGGCGTATTCAAACTGATCGGAAACTATAAATAATAGAAATCCGGATCGGACCGGATCTCCTTTGTGTGCAATTATTAACCCTTTCCTATCGAAATTCTTAATAACACAGTTGAAATTGTATGATGCCACATGTAGAAGGCTACAGAAGTCTATAGTATTTCTATTTAAAGCTGTGAACGTAGTAGATAGTAGCAAAGACTACTTGTATGATTACTTACGAATGTATACCTACATAATATTATTATGATAATAATCTACAAGTAGTTAAATATAATAACTGTTTCCATCTGATTGAATTTGCAGAAACGTTATTTTAACAAATTTGTTATTTCTCTCTAATTTTATAGGGTGTTGTTTTTAAAATAGGTTTAATTATATATTCCAAAGATCCAATACTGTATTTTTTTCTTTTTTTTATAAAATAATATTCATTTATTTCTCCTCACAATGTTTACTTATAAGCTAGTGTACAAAAAAAAATACATGTTTTATGTGAGGAGCTGGTGTCTGTATTAGGCAGTATGTAGACTGAGTTACTGAGTTAGTGAGTAATATTATACAAGTTGAAATATATTATATTCAGATTAAGTAAAATTATTAAACTTTAAGTTAGATAAGATTATGTTCCTGTGATAAGTTTTTTTAACAGACTGTCGATGATCTTATGTTACAGTTTTTACATTTTAAATAATGTAACAATTCATACAACATCAATAGTTTCGGATTGTATTCAGTCAATCTAACGGTGTATTCGATTTATATTTTTTAAGCCGTTTTATTTTAGAGGCGTACAAAGGAAAAAAATAATCGACCTTAAAATTTCCGAACAAAAAACTGTTACAATTAGAAACTTTTTGTTCGACTTTGAATTAAAGAAAAAAATCTTTTAGTGACAAAAATAAGGGACACAATGAGTGACACGTCAGGTTTGGGGTTGAGTTTTTTGATGTTTCTTCTCCCCTCAAAGTGTTGGGTGTCACTGGTGATTGCGATTTTTGACGGAGGCCATTGTCGTGTCGGAACAAAGATCGGATCGTCTTGCATAAATTATCGGAAGTACATGAATATTCCCACCTTATTATTACCGTTTGAAACAGCTTGAGCGATGGGCTCCGTTTTTGACAAGTACCTTCCTCTTTATTTCTCATTGAGAATAAAATTACACCTGAAAATTGTTGCTAATCTTATATATAAAAATGAATCGCTGTTCATTAGTCTCGCTAAAACCCGAAAACGGCTGAATCGATTTGGCTATTTTTGATCTTAAAATATTTGTGGTTGTCCAGGGAATGTTTAAGGGGCACGGTTCAGCTAGTAATATAATATATAGGTGGCTAGGCAATAATTTAAAAAAAAAAACATTATTTCTTCGTATAGTGGTAACATCTAATTTAAAACACGTAGATTTTTTTTCTTTACTTACCAAGACACAATTGACTTAACTTAAAACAGCATTAAAAACCACTGAGGTTTCTCCAATACTGTATACAGTCCAGGGATGAAATAAATTTGAAATTTCGGATACGGATATTAAATTATTTCGGATTATCCGTTTGTTTCGGATAATTTCGGTTACGGATATTAAATTTTGGTTACCTTTGACAGTAGAAAATGTTTATTTCGGATTCGGTTACGGATATTTTTTTATATCCGATATTCGATAGTTTCGGTTACGGTTACAAAGCTCCCAGACATCCCTGATACAGTCTTATTAGCAATTAAGAAATAAATACACAATAGCTGTTAGTAGGTAGGTGCTAGTAGGTACATTTCGTAAGTCTTACAATAATAATTAAAACACTGCAAAAAGGTAAGATATAGGATTCGTGACGATACGGACAATGCTCTCTCCCCTACGTCTGAGTCCAAGTGGACAAATTTACGACACCCTGTACATAATAAATCATTTCCCAGCGACGTTTTAAATACATTTTTATATGAGAGAAGTTCAGAGGCGCAATTCATAAGTAATTTACGAATAAATCTCCTAAGGTAGGGGAAGTTATCTTATGTAAGGCCATTAGCGTCGTGTTCTGATAATTGTCACACATATTTTAAAATGCCCCTGATACTTTTGTGTTTTTTTTCTCTCCTTTTTGGCATTTGCACATTTTCAAGACAGTAAAATGGAAATAGAAGTGAAAAGAAATATTTACGATTAAAAATAACGATTTTTGAATGTTATAACTAACGTATTCTTTTTCTTTGTTACAGAAGGTGAGTTTGTGTCTTCTGAAGGCAAGTGGGAATGACAAACATTAGTATTATTTTATTATACGTTATTAAATGATTTAGATAAAGTATAACAATTATCCGAGCGTAGCAACAACTTTTATAATACTTTAGTGCCTGGAACATCGTGATGTATGAACAAAGTCAGTTTAATCCAGAGGCATTCTACAGGTCATCTGGCCATGTGCTGGTCTCTCACGATGTTTTCCTTCACCTTCACGATCCGTCCATGTAATGCAATTTTGAAAAAAGTCTCATTCGTACACGCACAACACACACATTGGGAATCGTAGCTGCACCCTCTAGTGCGTACCATTTTTGCTGGTGCGTAGAATGGTCTACGCACCAGTAAAAATACGATACTTTGACACTGCCGACTGTAGAATATAGTATATAGTCTATGGATTCATGTAGCCAACAATAATCATTGGAATAATATTTCCCGATTGGCACTGATTAATCAATGGTTAATTTATCTCGGACATACTATAGTTAACTTCGCCACAGTCATTAGTGACAATAACTCGCACTAGGTAACTACTCATTATATACGGTGTAAAAAGAGCAGTCACTCAAATGTCAAAAACTAAAAAAATTTTTTTTTACTTTTCACCATTTCTCATTTTTTAAAATCCAAATCCAAAAATAACAATAAAGCAAAAAAAATGAAAAAAAACATTTCTAGAATGAGAAAAGTTAGTATAATCATATCGCAAAGTTATAGTGACTGCTCTTTTTACACCTACAATATGGTATTACAATACCCAGGTAGTGAGAGCATTATACACATTGCCGGTGACGTATGTGTCACAGTCATCTGATTGAATCGGCTATTTGATTAAATGTTTAGCGCGTTTATTGATTGACGACATTTAATTGATTGACTAGGCCGAACGTTGATTGAACAAGCGTCACTCAACGTCCAACTAGTTAACGGCCTGTAACGCCCTTTAAACAGAGCGGACGTAAAATCAGTCAGGTGATTGAAATTTAGTTCATTTTAACTGCAGTGGCGCTAGTAGTCACCAAAACAAATATGCTGGTAAACAGCTCGCACACTTTTAAGCAAACTTATGATCAAACCTACCTATACCAAACATTCGACGGCAATGCTAAAGGACGTTCAGTTAAGACGTTGAACGTTACATTAAACAAGAGTTGTCCTTTAGTCATTCGATTAAATTTTCATAAACGCGCTAGTCGTTCAATTAAACTGCTGATTCAATCAGATGACTGCGACATATGCACCATAATATGTAACACATAATTATTATTTAGCACGGCGTGTTATAGTCATTAACAAGTATCAGCGCTGCCATCTCCATTGTGACGGAGCTAGACAATAGATTGACACCTCTGAATACATACAGGATATCGCATTGTCTTACCATCGACCCCACTGACATATAAACATTCACCGTAACCGATTGACCGTGCCGCGCCGCGCATGTATCAAATATACAACTTAAATTAACAAATTGCAGTATTTTTTATGAAAGCCCTTAATCTAAATTAAAAAAAATAAAAATCCTAGTAATAAGTCTATTTTGTACGATGGGATTGGCATAGCCAGAATGTGTGCTTTAAAATCTCTAAATTCATTAAGAATTTTAAAAAAAGGATTTTTCCTTTCGATACATTAGATATCGCTTTAGCACACGAAATAATAATAATATCTATGGACGCTTCATACTACGTCACTCCCGTGCTAAGTATCCGAAGAACTTGTGCTACAGGTGTGTGACAACTATACACATATTTAAGACCGGAATAAATAAAATACAAAATAAGAATCTCCGTTTTTACAACATTTCTCACTGACGCTTATGCGAAGCATAATGTTATATTATTATAGCTTCCTCTATAAATGGACTATCTAATAAAAAAGAATTTTTCAAATCGGACCAGTAGTTTCTGAGATTCGCGCGTTTAAACAAACAAACTCTTCCGCTTTATAATATTAGTATAGATTTAAGATTTTTATTATATTAATACACAAAAATACACATCCATGGCCCAGGAACACAGAAAACTTTTTGTTCCTTCGGCGGGATTCGAACCCGCGACCTCCCGCTTGAGCACCAACTCACTGATCAAATATCAGCTCACTTGAAGCGAACTGTTATTTCATTTAGTTTGCTTGAAACACATAGTCAGGGTTCCCCCATACATGGTTTTCAATTAATTAGTATCAAGCTAATTTTTCGTGAGTTAAGAATTTCATTTCTTGGAGGGAACTCTTGTTTGTGGTAGCTAGTTAGCAAGGATAAAAAAAACTCAACTTTCGAGCGTAGGACCGGGATAACGTACCACGCAATTTGTAGGACAATTATGTTGTAATTATGAAATATTCGTGGAAGTACCCTTCTGATATATATCACTGTTTATGCTCAAGACATTAGTTGTACATTTCCTACTATTTTAGTTAGGTCGCTGGTCATGTTCGTGTCCTTGAACTTTGATTTTTAGCACGATTTTAGGTTGTTTATGAAACGGAATCTTTCATATGAGCATAATTTTCACCAATTCCCAGAATTCTGATTCATTTAAATTTTTGATGATGAAGGAACAGTAACAAAGCGATAATTTCATAACAGTTTCCCATCAATCATTTGATTATTAGTTTTTTTTTAACTATTAGGTATTTATAAAAAAAAATATTGTAGTAAACAGGTTGTTATCAGTTATATCAGTTGGAAAATGTAAGATAAAGTCTATACTTGTTACTGGTTACCTAGTTCAGTGGATAGCGCGTCGGCGCTCGGGACGGTGGTAGCTAGTTCGAATCCCGCCGAGTGACAAAAAAATTTCAATATTCCTTGATCATGGATATGTACTAGATATGTGTTATATGTATAAATTTAGTTGTACGGATATTAAGCACGCGACCACTTTGACGTAGTGTGAAGCGTCCATAGATATTATTGAATAAACAATGAACTTATCTAATGATTTGCCGAAACTGGTGTGCAGAATGTCCTACCGCATGCCTGTAGTTTTAATTGTAATAAGGTAATAGTAACTTGCCTAACAAACCAAGACAATTTTCTAAATTATACCCACTTGTAAAACCATGTACACACTACACGCTATAATGATGAAATTAGACATCATTAGTGCACTTATTAAAGCAATGACAAAACAACGGTTACATTAACAAGCGTAAACGTTGAGCGAAGCGAGCGAAGTCAAGCGAAGCCGAGCGAAGCGGAAAGCAGAAAGCCCCGCCTCACTTCTCCATGAAATCGCTTATGCAATCACGACAATGCGTAATGACGATCATTAGGCTCAGTAATTGACTTGATTTTACAATTTCTTGTATTTTATTTCCTGCATAATGAAATGCTTCGAATGCGAAGTCGACACATTGTCCATATTTGATTACGTTGTGACTTGTGAACGATTTGAAAGAAACATAATTTTAAAATTATTCGTCCTCTGGTTATAAGTTATCTATTGACATTATCATAGATTTGAAGCACATTATAAGTACCTTTGCGTAAAACGAATATACAAGGTGTATAATAAATGAGTGATAATACTTTAGAGTGCGTATGTGCCTCATAAGTAGAGTAGCCTTTTTGTTGACTTTCCGAAACTAGCTTATTAAGTTTCGTTTGGAAATAAAATATTTTGAATATACTGTGAAAGTACCAGTGCTGAACTAAGAATCCTAACCAGAACCCTAACCGGGCACTGCAAGCTAAACAAACACCTTCACAGGATAGGTATAGGTGATCAAATTACTTGCAGATTCTGCAAGGAGAAAGACGAGACACCCATCCACCTTCTTCTTGATTGTCCAGCTCTTCATATAAGCAGGAGCAAGTACCTCGAGCTGCACGATTACTCTACAGCAGAGGAAATCCGCAACGCAGACCCCCACCATATAGTTCACTTCCTGAGCAACATAGGACTGGAGACGGTACTTTAAAGCGAAGGAGTCACAATAGATCCAGAACGGTGTGACGTCTGGGCCTGACAAGGCCAGCCTTCGACTATATAAATAATAAAAAAAAAATTAAACCGACTTCAAAAAAAATAACTAAAAAGCGATAAATAAACTAATGTATCTACTTAATGCATAATATATACCTACAATTATTTAAATATTTACAACTCAATACCTAATACTTTAACAAAGTCATCTTTAACTATTTAAATATTTACAGTTATCACTTATATTTGGAGTCGGTGCCAGCCTGCAGCCTAGGTAACATAGTCTGTTGTGTTGTTTGACGCGCGCGGCTGGCAAGCGCGTTGAAATAGATTATTTCAGCGCGCTCAAATTCGTATTTTTAGTTTTGCTTTGAATTTTAGTGTCGGTCAGTATTCTTAATTACATTTATTTGTTTGGCTGGCACCGACTTCAAAAATAAGTGATAACTGTAAATATTTAAATAGTTAAAGATGACTTTGTTAAAGTATTAGGTATTGAGTTGTAAATATTTAAATAATTGTAGGTATATATTATGCATTAAGTAGATACATTAGTTTATTTATCGCTTTTTAGTTATTTTTTTTGAAGTCGGTTTAATTTTTTTTTTAAAAGTCATTTTATTTCTCGATTTTTAGTTGTGTTGATGCGTTTAAATAGATGCTAGTTCATTTACTTAAGGGTTTCAGTTTATTTAATATATAGTCACTAATTACAACGTCCGTTTGTCGAATTGGTCATATTTTTAGGAAGCTATAATTGTTATTAATAGGTACTTAGTTGAAAGAGTTTGATAATATAATACTTATTAGGTATTTATATTTTTTATTATCATGGGTAGACCCAACGACATTGACAAAGTTATAATATGCAATAACACACAGCCAAACCTGCTGCAGTTTCAATTCGTCAATGTCGTCCATACTGCATAGGAAACAGATCACGAATGAGAAAAATGAGAGTGTGGATAAATTGCTTGTTCTCGCGAGAAGGGCCGGCGAGACTTCTCGGCGAGATTTCTCGCCGTGAGTCTGGATGGTATATTACAAGTATCACGTTAGCCCTACATACATTCGATCAACCAATTGCAGTACTGCTCCCAACTCCTAACCGTTAAGGAGTACTGTAGCTTCATCATCAGCACAGCAGCATCAGATGTTGATTCAAGCATACCTCACAAGCAACATGTTAGCCCTACATACCTACTACTAAATAGTTTCCATCGACCAATTGCAGTACTGCCTTCCAGCTCCTAATCCTAACCGTTAAGGAGTACTGTAGCTTCATCATCAGCACAGCAGCATCAGATGTTGATTCAAGCATACCTCACAAGCAACATGTTAGCTCTACATACTACTAAATAGTTTCCATCGACCAATTGCAGTACTGCCTTCCAACTCCTGATCCTAACCGTTAAGGAGCACTGTAGCTTCATCATCAGCACAGCAGCATCAGATGTTGATTCAAGCATACCTCACAAGCAACATGTTAGCCCTACATACTACTAAATAGTTTCCATCGTCCAATTGCAGTACTGCCTTCCAACTGCTAATCCTAACCGTTAAGGAGTACTTTAGCTTCATCATCAGCACAGCAGCATCAGATGTTGACACCCGGAAGCATATACCTGAGTAAGACATGATTACGTAACAAAAACACCATACGAGCATACAATTTTCGGTGGTTGCCCTCGATTTCTCCTGGATCCCATCATCAGATCCTGACCTGGTGAAAATGGGACCACCTCAGAAGTGAACTCTATACAACAAAAAAAAAATTTTTGAAATCCGTCTATAATTGACGAAAATATCGGTGAACATACATAAAAAAAAAAAAAAAATTATACATACAGACGAATTGAGAACCTCCTCCTTTTTTTGAAGTCGGTTAAAAATAACCAGTGCTGAAACACTTATTGTTTACTTTCATGTTTCTATGATAAATGCCCCATGTTAAATTTTCCCATAAGTACATCATTAAAAAAAAAATACCTCTTTCAGCGCTGGTACATTATCAGTAAACTCTATTATCACTCAACTCAAGTATTATCACTCATGAATATTATAGCCTTACATATAAACGAAATTTTTACCTCCGTAGCGCAGTGGTTCAGCGCGTGGTGCCCGACCGAAAGGTTACGGGTTCGAATCTCGCCGACGGAACAAAAAGTTTTCAATGTTCCTGGGTCATGGATGTGTATTAATATAATAAAAAATCTTAAATATATGTATAGTATTAAATATATATTTCCGTTGTCTGGTACCTGTAACACAAGTTCTTCGGATACTTAGCACAGGGCCAGATTGACGTGGTGTGAAGCGTCTGTAGATATTATTAAGTAACCCCTAAATTGTTTAGTAGTGAGAGTTGTATAAATGATGAATTATAGCTAAAAATATTTTCGATCACGTCAGAAGTGCAATTCTCTAAGGGTCCGGTTGAGGCTGTGCTTGTCGCTGTGATCACGAATGTCACCGCCGTCACATGGTCGGCCATCGATAGTTATCAATAGCGTAAAAACTAATCTTGGGGAATACCAATTCGGCCATCAACCGTTGGAATCTTGGCTGTTACGATTTATGCGCTTGAAGAATCGCACTGGAGGTTTAAAACAAAATAAACTAGATCTTTATCCGATTGAAAGCTCACACACACACAAACAGAGATGTCAAACTGATCAGGGGTAAAAAGATGTAGCAATAAATATACCGACTTTTAGTAATATTCATAATTATTTTAAAACTATTCTAATTGTTTGTTTATTATGACGATTAATAATAATAATATCTAAGCTTCACACCATTTCAATCTGGCCCCGTGATAAGAACTTGTGTTACAGGTACCAGACAACGGAAATATATTTAATACTTTTTTATACTATACACATATTATGTAAGATTTTCATTATATTATACACAAATTTAATACACATCCAGGAACATTGAAAACGTTTTTCGACCTCTTGCTCGAACACCAACGCGCTTGACCACTCCGCTACGGAGGTCATCAAATTAGAGGATAGTAAAAAATTTATACATATTTTGTACTATTCCTAATCGAAATCTCTTTTCTCTCCCGTATTTCGCGGAAAACAACAGACAATATTGCGCTAACTACGATCTATCACCTACAAAGAGCAGTTAACTCTCTCTACATATAATTTAAAGCCATTAAAGACATCTGCAGACCCCATACTCGGGATGCGTGGCGTCCCTCCGGAGCCCTTTTTTGTATTACGTGCGGGGGTGACTTTTTCCAGCAAGGGGTGAGAGCGTGGGGTGAAGTTTATGACTCCTTGTTCTTGACTCACATATCGTTTTATCAAAACTCTGCCTTCGATTGCCATATAGGTCATTATATTCATCAAAAAACGATTATCGATTTTATGAACCTAAACGTTAAAGGAAATGGTGAAAATACGCACTTATGATGCACACATTTGTAAAACGATTCTCACATCTGGTAGTACCTAAATACTATAAAGGCAATAGAAACCTTATTATGCGATGTAGAGGGTTTACTCTTGAATGCCGATTACAATTTTTAAGGTACCTTAATCATATGTTGCAGGGATGTTACGGAGCGCCGTAACCGTAACCGAAACTATCGGATATCCGATATAAAAAATATCCGTAACCGTAACCGAAACTATCGGATATCCGATATAAAAAATATCCGTAACCGTAACCGAAACTATCGGATATCCGATATTAAAAATATCCGTAACCGTAACCGAAACTATCGGATATCCGATATAAAAAATATCCGTAACCGTAACCGAAACTATCGGATATCCGATATAAAAAATATCCGTAACCGTAACCGAAACTATCGGATATCCGATATTAAAAATATCCGTAACCGTAACCGAATCCGAAATAAAATTTTGGTAAAAGGTAACCAAAATTTAATATTCTCACCGAAATTATCCGTAACAAACGGTTAATCCGAATCCGAAATTTCGTATCCATTTCATGCCTGTGATTTCGTAACATGTTAAGTTGTTACTTTGTATTTTTTTATCTATACTTCTATACTAATATTATAAATCGTAAGAGTTTGTTTGTTTATACGCGCTCGGTAACTACTGGTCCGATTTGGAAAATTATTTTTTTCTTGGATAGTCCATTTATAGAGGAAGGCTTTAGGCTATAATATAACATTAAGCTGCGACCAATTATAGGAGCGAAGCGTCAGTGAGAAATGTTGCAAAAACGGGAAAATTATTCACATTTGTGGATTTTTGTTGCGTGCGCTGCATATACCCTGTTTAATTTTCAAACCACGCGAACGAAGTCGCGGGCATAGCTAGTTAACAATATTTTTATATTTCTGCTAAAGGTTGTCCCCGGGCGAATGAGTTTCTTGAGGCGGTTCTGATACATGATGCCATCACTAATAACACTTCGAAGTTCAAAAACAAAATGTATGGGATTTGACAAGCCTACCTATCTAATAGGCTTCGCTAAGTGAACATACGAATTCGCTTGTCATTACCGAATCTTCAAATCCCATACATTATTGTTTTTGAACTTCATTAGTGATAACGATGGTATTTGAATCTGAGACCGAGTTCGGGTAGATCGTGGACAATTCTAAATAAGTTTTCTAACTCATTGGGAAATAAAATATTTTTTCATTTTCATAAATCATGGACTTCTTAATAACCATAATAAATTGGCCCAAACATCTCATTTACTTAAGTGCACTTATCGAATCATTGTTTTATCCCATTCCGTCGTTTCACACTATCGGAGGAATGACACAAACAAGGGCGAAAGTCCGTCGTGCTTAATATCGGCCTCCTCTGATTAACCCACCCCCACGGCCATAAAAACATCATCCCCCCGTAAAAAAACATAAAGAACAAACATCAGATATTGGCAGTTAGCGACATCCTGGACACGCTTTGCTGATTACGTTTAGTTGTTGCATTTTATTAAATCTAGTAGGCTCAAAAACCTGTCTTTCACGGCGTGTCTTTAAAAATATTACTACAATCTGAACAATAATTTTATATTTCCCGCTACTAGTACGCAAAATTAAAGGCAAGCGTACATTTTGCTGGGATAAAAAATCATTCCAAATTTTATTAAAATCCGTTTAGTAGTTCTTGCATACATACAAGCAAACTTTTGTATTTATAATATGAGTAGGATTATTAAAATCTGAGCTATAATATTACGCATTCACGCCACGTATGTCTGGCCCCGTGCTAAGTATCTGAAGAACTTGTGTTGCGGGGACCCGACAACTTATTGAACATACAACCATGACCTAGGAACGTTACGAATCCGCGACCTCTGGTTTAATCAACGACGCTCAATCACTGAGCCTCAGGGCGTCAAAACATACCTACTAACAAATACCTATGTTAATAAAATTACACTTATTTGTAACAGATTTTCCATTTCCATCATATTACAGACTTCTTTCTAATCTGTGTAGACGTGTTCTAATGGTTAGATTGTAGATTCAGTAGAGGCTTTTTTTCAACAATAATTGTGGGGTAAAGTATCAAAACCCACTAAAACATACTTTTCAAAAATATCACAGGATACAAAAAATAGTTTGGCTTAATCATATTTTGATACTGGTATGCACTGATATAAGGGCTTTTGATTTTGAATCTGTTTTTGGTGGGCAGATTTCTGTATGTTTTAGCGGGTTTTAGTACGGAACTAGCCAAGCATTTTTCAGCAGTTTTTACGCTGCGGATAGCGGATTTTGGTTTTGTAACCCTCAATTGACATAATAAACAACATTATAATAGTTACAACTTATTAAAAGCAAGTTTACCTACTTGAAGAAATGACGCGTGTAAAATTGGTGCCAAATATTTAAATATAATTAACTAATTGATTAAATTATTCATTGATATCTATTTAACCTTTTACAAGTAACCTTAACACTGGAATAACGAAATTTGATACGTATTACATTGGCAGCCTTGTTTGTTCTTTTTTAATGTTTTAATTACAACATAACTAATGAGAAATGACGTTCATTTTATTGTTTCATACGCTTATTCAAATCTAAAGTAAAAATAGAAAAATAATTAATGTTTTTTACTTTTTTGCTCTACTGCGCCAGAAGTAGAGTTATGTTTTTCGTGAACATGTATTTATGCGTGAAATGGGTGAAGGTGATAAGTCGCAGCAATGTAGATTTTTATCCAAAAATTCACATTGTTTCTAGAGACGGATCTTTAGATTAATGTACTTAATACGTTACGACGTATTCTAAAACGTTTAAATGGCTGTTTGAACTCAATATTCTCGATATTAGTATTTTGTTATATATCACCTTCATCTTTTCACGTCTTCAATTGTTTGCCACGCTCTGCAGCCTCAGATATGCAGATCATTTCAGTTTGAACCATCTCGTTTAATTTTAATTATATTAGGTCGTTGAGCATCAGAGACATTTTAATCATCACTAATCATAGTGTGAGATACAGCGACAGTTTCAATTGTAAACTCATCGGCTCGGCGAATTGACTGACTTTATGATCGCATATAATGGACATCACGGTGAGAAAATGTCAATTAATATCGGGTTATAATATAGTAACGGGTTATTTACTACTCGTGTCTGACGTGTTTTCTATCCATTTATATTATGAGCGTTAATTGACCCTTCTACTCCATGAAATTATCCAATTGCAGACGCAACTAATTTCGAATTTAATAACTTGCCATTTAATTTACTATTATTGGTAACCGACTACTAGAGGCAGAGATTGTTGTTTTCTATACTCCTAATTGCGTTTCAGCCTTATTACTTATAGCATTTATATCTAGCAGTCGCAGCACAGCTAATGCCATTAAGTTATCACTTGCTAAACAATTATAATCAGTGTTGCCAGAACGTACCAAAAAGTGTACTTTTTGTCATACAACCGTACCATTACCGTACCTCAGCGTGCACCGTACTTTTTCGTACTTTATAAATTATAGGTACTAGTAATTTGTGTTTTATTACATACTATAAAAGGGTTTCTATGTGTATACAATAGTATTTTAATATGTGGCAAAACCGTACTTTTCAGTTAAAGTCCGTACTTTTTCAGAGAGACAATCGTACTTTTTTGGGAAATCGTACTGGTAACACTGTTTATAATGTATTCTGAATCCTTCCGATTATACTATCAAATATTTTTACGTTTCCACTCTATTACATTTTTAATAACTTAAGATAGGCAACTGATAATGATTCAGTCGAAACCGGCCTGTTATTTTGTAAAAACTATTAAAAACGTAATAAATTGAAAAGTTTAAATAAGTAGTGGTGTTATTATTCTATACATGAATTTCCATCAAGAACCAACAGTACCTACATATAATCAGTTCTACTGAATATTAAGGAGTTTTTAATAGCAGTAAAATTTTATATATCTCTATACAAACAAAACCACTGGAGATGTTGTACATAAAATAGGATTACGAATGATTTATTTAGCAATTATAAATGGACACGGAATAGCCTTAGGGTTGAAATCTCAAAGCGTGGAGAAAAACATTTGAACGCTCTAGCGATATGCTTAATGCACCCCCACAGAAATTATCGATTAGAAGCTTTTTTATGCAAGAGGGGTTCGTGAGGGAGCCTGCCTGGGGCGAGTGGTTGAAACAAAAAAATGAGAGTGAAGAGCAAAATAAAAAGTTTAAACAAGTAGGATTGCAGTGCCCCTCAAGATGTCGGATCGATGCCCAGTGTTACCCATGCAAATCCTTATTGATTTCTTACGCAACTAATTCTAACTGGTTTCAGTTGGATTTTTCTGCTTGCGTCCGGTAATTCAGTTGTTTAGAAGTAGGTAACGCTAATAGTTGTTTTTTAAAATATCCAGTTTGTCACTAGACTCAAATAGAATCTGGGCGTGAGTTTAATTTGTGTTTATAATTTATCATTTTAGTACTATGTTGAGTAAAATATATATCGCATTGTCATAATTAACAAAAACGTTAAAACAGTTGATAGAATATTACGAAACGTGGACCTTACCTATATACTTGACCTTAATGCTTATTAATGAGCTAATTCTTTAATCAAAAATTACTTCACTGATAAATATTTTAATTTTGTACGAAAATGCGTAAACAATGATTTGAATTTGCATAGTCCAAAAGTCGCCGATGACGTTTTCGTAGGACAGAATTTTTAGTAAAATCATGATTCTATTTAAATCTACAGAGATATTTATGGAAGGTCAAAGCAAAATTTCTACCAGTTCTACTTTTGGATTTAAAACTATGTTGATGGTCACAAAAAAGTATTGTTTTTATGACAATCAAACTCTCGACACTGCCAAAATAACGTAATATTAGTGTAAATACGCAAATGAGGGTAATTCGGAAAAGTATGATTTACGCACAACACCGTTCCAACAAACAATACCACCTATCTCAGGGTGACATCAATCAAGTTTTTTTTTAATAAGTCCTCTCTCTGTATCCTCGGCCCAATTAAACCGCCCCTGGCCTCAGATGTTCTTCTTGATCGTTGGAGCGTCATCTTTAAATTTCCGTCGTTAAGATTTAATTTCACCCCCTGCGCCGGCGAGGGGTAGAGGGGCACCTGTCGCGCCAAATATTTTCCTCCGTAGTTTTTCCCTTCGATGGCACTTACCCTCCCTCCGCTGTACGCATTTTTTTATCATTAAAACTCGGAGTGGGGTCGACGAACTCGCGCGATGTCATAACAAAACATAATCCACGAAATGGCGAAGGTGCGAAGTTTGAGGAATAATTTTCGGGATAACTTTTTAAAAATAAATAAATTGTTTTTGATAATCTTTTTTAATTCCTATTTTATTGGATGAGAGCAATTTTTTACAAACGAATCAAGACGATACAATGCTCTTTGCTCTCTTTCAGAATATTAGCATACTTGTGAGTATGTTTATAGGTACTAACATAATTTACACTTTATTATAATTTATAACTTGATTATATCCTGTCCTGTCCTGTCCTTGTTGTAATAGTATGGTTACTATGGCGACGACTATAAAACCACTTCAATATTTCTCATGGACTATTGTTTTTTTAATATTCGTCTATCAATTTTTTTGGGCTGTACTGTTAAGGTACGATGGATAGACACGTCTATCCATCACTGCGGTTATGGTAATACTCCCCACTCTAAGTGTCCTGTACATGGTATATTCCGGCGGTAAAGAGGCAATCAGTTGTCAAACACTACAGCAACTTAAAATTGAACTTTATCACTCCTAAAGGTACGATTGCACCAAAATAGTGTTCAGAACATTTGTTAGCCAAAATTTTTTTCAGAATTCCAGCTGTGCCAATTTGTATGTGTTCCAATTTGTTAATGTTGCGTTAGCGAGTCCACCGGAACAAACATCTGTTACGCACAATGTTCGCAACAGTTCAGAATACCAATGGAATCGCACCTTTACATAACACGAAGTTTTCACGTAACATTCAAGACCGTATTGTTACGAATAGTATGTAAATAAAGACACACACATACAAATAATATAAGAGTTTTCATAAAACTCTTAAACTCAGCGCAACAGAATCTTCCTCAAATACAAAACCAAAAGAACGTCCAACTTCCCAGTTCTCATTTCCCTCCCCTCGCAGACCACTAATTGTGTCCGTTAATTAAGGAACGTCATGAGTGTTTACCGACGTAAGTGTGAAGTTCGGACGTCTCGAGTTGGCGCGTTACCGCGTCGGGGAGTCTCGAGTTGGCGCGTTACCGAGTTGGGGAGTTCTCGAGTTGAAAGTTTTTGTGAAAATCAACTCGGATTAATTAGCTGATGGGCGAGATTAGACGCCACGTCTGCGGCTAATGAGATTATGTGAGTTTCCTCAACTTCGCCCACCTAAACGACCACAACTAATGGTTATGGATAAAATGGAATTGAAGCAAGTTAAGGAGAATAAGTAAAAACTTAGTTGTTATATTGACAAACATTAGTGTTGTTTTGCCCCCAAAACTACATTGAGTTAATGTACCAATTAATTTACTCTACAGTTTTTTCAAGCGATGGAAATATTATGTAGTGTGTAACGGTAGAAATATAAAAATCCGTGCACTCATGCCAATTACTTTTTAAATCTTACCAAACAGTAAACTTGATAAATATTGAAACATGTTGAATAAACTGTAACATGTACGATTGTACAGTGTACACATAATATTTGATTATAATATATACTTTTAAAAAATTACAATTTTCCATCTTTTTGCTAAAAGATGGCCTCGTGCGAGTTTCTTACGCTGTTCTTCTTGGCGGGTTAGGGTTGAACCGGGTGGTAGCTTGTATTTCTTGTTGACTTTCCGAAAATAGCTTGTTAAGTTTCATTTTAAATAAAACGTTTTTTTTAATAATAATTTCAGGAATATACTTCTATTTATAAACATTTCAATATTTTTTTAATTCTTTTATATTTAAGCAAAAAATACAGAATTAATCTCATTCTTTATCTTAATTTCTCACACGAAAATAAATGAGTTAATTGCGTCTAAGACGTTATATGGCGGGCAAAGCCGGGATTAAGTCTTGTCGCGGTAATGGACGCACGGACAGACGCCCCGTAATTAACGGGACTTAATTAAGAGAAAGTGTGAGCACACCTTATTGACTTTACCCCCGGTGTGTGGCTGCCATTATATTTACTAGGTATATTGTGACGCTACTAAGATAGATGCTACTTTTAGAAATGTTTAACACTATATATTATTTATATCATTTAACATAAAATTATTAAATTACTTGTTTGAAAAAATTACACATTGCCCCGTCCTTATACATTTATCCTAACTACAACTATAGCTTGTCCCTAATAAATTTAACCTAAAGGTAAACAAACTGAAAACATCGACATTTTCATATCGTATTCACTTATTGTGCACACTTATCTATACTTTCACAGGTGTATTAAAGGATCACTTCATTGGCCCTGTTCCACTTCCTAACTCTAAACGATCTGAACGTTTTTTTCGTTCAGATTTGCGTTTCTTTAGCACTGTGAACGTTTTGAACTGTTCCACACGCACTGACAGCTGTCAATGTCAGCGTTATGAATGATCTGAACGTTCAGAGCGCCTAAAGGAACACAAGGATTATCCAATACATTTTATAACAATTAAACAATAATTAACATATTTAAACATCAAATAAAAAACCTACACAGTAACTACCCTAGTTTGACACTGCCGACTGTAGAATTTAGTCTGGAGTCTATGTAGTAATAATACACTTACTTGCACTTTTTTCCCACTTTATTAGTTTTTTCACAAGTTATTTATTAAAATACACGACCGGTTTCGACATAGTCATCATCAGGTGTAGGTAGATTTAATAACATATGGAGTCTATGTATTTCATGTAGCCAAAAATATTCATTGCATTAATATTGACCAATTGGCATCATTGACTCGTCTATGGTTGTTAACGGCTTTATTTACGTTTGGTTTAAATTTATCTCGGACGTACTATACACATACAATGCCACCTCATACAAATACGAGTCTCGTATTTGAAGCATCATTTTTGTTTCTTGTATATTATAAAAGGGGCCTTTCTTCCAAACAGCGTCAAACTGTGAAAATATTCCCTTCCTTTACACTGAATAGCTGTAATTCCGTGTAAATTATGAATTCATTGGTCGCCATTGAGGCTGACAGGGGAATATCTCATACTCTTGTCTTATTAACATGCCGCCCCTGTGCTCTGATGAGTAATTGCTTTCTTAATTTTCGTCATCCATCCTCAAAATAGGGCACTTTTTCATTTGGCTACACAGTGTGTATAGCTATTACAGCTATTTGTATGTTTTGCATAATATCTTAATTATGTTTTGTCAGTATTACTGGACGTAAAATTCAGATATAATCTAAAGTAGTTCCTTCTCACTAGTGTCTTACTACTTCAAGATTGACTGATAGACAAAAAGGTAATGCACTACATTGCTCGGAAAGTGTATAAAATAAAATAAATTAAACTAAAGAGGAAGAGAATAAAAAACTAACAATTAATACTCAAAGTTTTCGATTCTTTATATCTTTCTTACATTAGGGACATTAGAACATTCAACAAACAAACTGCAGAATTTCAATATTGATTTACTCTTGAATACTTAACTAACAGACGTAACCCAACTTTTTGGCGAACACCTTCAACGCATAGAACGCCATTAAATCCCAAAAAAATCGCCAACGCTGAATAAGATAAAGCTCGTCTAATTGGGAAGTATCTTTGCAATTCATAATAAGTCTTAAGGTAAGTGAAAACCCCGGCTTAACTAAGTCGTTAGCTCGGCCCAAAGCTTTCTTCCCTAGCCGTAATTTATTCCCGAAAACATAAAAGGATTCTACCGGAGAACATCGTTAGCGATATTGTAATTTTATTATTTGTATTTTTTCGAATACTTTTAATCACTGAGGGGGTGGACCCTCAGAATCCAATTTCAATTAGTCCACGGATTGAAGAAAATGAGTATTGATGAACAACTTAGACCCATTCAAATGATGGAATTGATTTGTTGCGAGAAATATACGTAGCTACATATTTTAAGTCCTTATCTTTCAATAAATACCTACCTATATCTTTCAAAAAATTAACATTAAATGATTTGGAAAATGCCAAACATTTTTTTACAAAAATAATTGCGACCATGTCCAGGTATTTCACAACTTAAAGACAGTCAACAAGAAAAATGATATTTTGAAAAAAATATATTTCCATCAAAAACAAATATTAATCTGCAACAGATATAATAATTACAAACTTGTCCTAGCAAAAGTAAAGAACAAAATAAAAAGTTGGATGAAAATAACAAATAATATTTCCACAAAGCCCTGGGGAAACTAGAGAACCCTATTGGAAAACTGAAAAATATAATTAGTGGCTGAGGCGCACGCAAAGCACAAATAATTAATTAGTGAAGCAGTCACTTACTGTCAGGTCGACCGACTATTACTGGAAAGGTTAGACATGATTGGATAATTGACATAAACTGCACTATTGATTGTTGATACAGGTGATCCATGGCAAGTGAAATGTTTTTGTATTTCGCTACTCGTATGGAACTAATGTGGTAGTAACTGTTGATGTAGCTAAGAAATTTGCGAAAATAAGGGTAGACGTTACTGAATGTCCATTGACATAACCAAGTAACTGTTTAGATAATTTTAAACAGACAACAAATAAACCACAAAACCCATTACGCCAAAATAACCAAAGGAATTAATTAAAAATAGAATTACATTTTAATTTGCCTAACCATCAACGACATTCTAAATTCAAAATTAAGTCGACCAAAAAAAATGTGTTCCGAGCGTAAAATTTAATTTGTCCGAAGTATTCGCCGACACGAACCAATTAGGAGACCGGACGTCAAGGAAGCCACAGTTAAAAGAAATCCTCGAAAATCTTCCGAATTAATGACTTCTTTGCTTGTTAATTCCTAAGCTAAAAAACCCCGAGGATTAATTCCAAGTGCGAGTCGATTGTTTGCGTAAGTCGGTTGGGGAAACATCACCTCTCAGCCACCGGCTTAAAAAAATAATTAAAATTCGTAATCACTCTTGACTCGCTCCCCAGGGAGCGCGTCTTCCCTTTTAAGAACTCCGAACACAAGAAAATTGTAAGTGCAAAAACTTGGGTGTTTATGGGCTTAAAATATTTTTACATGCACGCCATTTTTGAAGTTTTGTGAAAGGTTGGATCATCGTTGCATGTTCGCCGGTAGTTTTCTGTTCTCGCGGCATATTTTGGCATATTTCGATTACAATAAAGCGTTCAACTTGATATATTGTATGTGCACTTTGTTTCGGAATACATCGGGCTTCGTAACGTTTTAAAACTCATATGCTATTTATCGTATTGTTCAATTTAGGATTGCGATGAGCTTTTGGTGTATAACGCTATAAGCTATTATAGCTCTACTTACTAAAAGGTAACTATTAACTTATATTATGGAGGCTACATTTTTCTTATTTAGCACTGGTAGCTAGCATAAAAATGTATATCTACGATATGGATAGCATTGCTTTGTATTTTAAAAAAGAAGCTCTCTCCTATGTCGTTCGAGTTTTTATGAATATAATTCTTAAATTTCGGCCATTATCTCAAAAACTGAGCCGACCAGTGGAACGCAATAGAATGTAAAATAGTCAACAATGGCCAGACATTTCCTTGTTACATTCAAAAGAATTCGAGCTTATCATGGTCTTAAATTAATAAGTATTCAAGTTGAGCCAAGTAAAAATGAATAAGGCTCGTAACGACGAACAAAAGCGTAATAAGGATGGTGCATTCTGCCCCTTAGAGCTTGCAAAATAACAATAATTCTTCTCTCCCCGTGAAAAGATTTTCAGCGTTACTCCACTTGAAATTGTTATTATTTTTTCTTGTCGTCGTCTTGCCATTGTCTCTGAAGGTAAGTAATGAAAGAAATTTGGGGTTCTTGGCTCGGACGTCGCTGGAGGGACAAGATTTGCGTGACTGCCCGCGCCCGGCTGTCTAATGCCTCATAATAAAACCGAGATTCCGGCTTCGCGGTTCCTTTTATTACGTTTAATAACCCATAATCATTATTATATTATAATAATATAACTATTGAACGCTTTATGTACTAGACAATGTGAATTCTAACATTGTTATCGAGAGCTACAAGTCTACCACTAAAAGTATCCTGGGGGCCTACTCAAGATGCCATCGCTAATTATCGCGTACAAAGTTCGATAACAAAATGTATAGGATTTGACATAAGGTACGCTAAATGACATACCAAATCGCGATCATATAGCGTACCTTATGTCAAATCCCATACATTTTGTTATCGAACTTTGTAAGCGATAAGTAGCGATGGCATCTTGAGTAGGCCCCCTGAAGTTTCGAATGCTTTGCACTACAAATACAAATATGACTGACGAACTAAAAATGGACCCAGAATTGACCAATAGATAGAAAAAAATGATATAAGGAAAGAAATTTAAAAAGTTGTCGACAATTCCATTTCGATCAATCTATCGGGTCGCAATAAGCCGTCCCAACTCAAACATTACTATATTTACATATCCCAAAGCGGTTTTCTTCGGTCCATACTCGCCGTACAGCATTTTTAATCTTGTTGTTTGGATCTCAGGACACGTGGGCTTCCCCTCTGTTTACCTTCCGAAATAGTTTAACGGGCACAATTTGCATCTACTTATGCGTCCGTCCTCGCTTGTTAGCCGTGCCCTTTTCGTAAAAATGCCAACTTCTTTGCCTTTGTATCGAAGTTTTTGCATAACAAATTCTAATATGAAAGTCTATTGTTAATAAATGCGTTCGTTTGTTGCCTTGTTTCGTTGTATTTCATCTCAATATTTACATCTTTTAATGACGCGAATTGCGTAGTAAATGTACATTGCTTTACTTACATTTAAATTACTAACTTAACAATATTCGCATGTTATATGGAAATATTGAGATGCTTTTTGTTAACTTTGCCGCTATTCTTTTGTTATGGCACTGCATTATTCCTGGGAATCCACTTACGAAAACCATAACCTACTCCTAATAGTTATGAAATTCGCTAAACAATATATTATCGCGCATAAATTTAAAAACTAGCGAATAAAAAGTGTATTAAAAAAAACTGTATGTTTTTCATCTGGAAAAGTTGAAAAAATCAATTACCAAACGGAATTAATTGAAAGTAAATATGAGCTGGTCCTACGTGAGCCAATCGATAGCTTATAATGATCGCCGGAGGAGCTCGCATACGAAATAAGGAGGGCCGAGGTGTCCGAGGGTGGCGGGGGGAGGAGGGGAGAGATATGAGACGATTTAGATTTTTTCCCTCTTATATTCTTTCGTTTTTTTTGGGGGAGCCCCCTTCAAAAGGGTGAGGAGTTTAAGACGGCGATCGATTTTTCGCGTATGCATTGGTATTCTCGTAATGTCTTACTCGAGATTAGAATTATGTTTTTATATGTGTTGGATTCGAATACGGGTTTGGGTAGTTTTATGTACTTTTAATGTACTAAAGGCGTTGAATAATGCAGTGTTAATAAAGGTACATGCTATGTTAATTTGTATTAGACTTTTGATATTATCCTAGGTCTACTCATCGCGGTTGTATTATTAGGTCCTTACATATGAAATTGGCGTTTTGTCGTACTGGCCACTTTGATCTTAAATATATCCTCTTTGGTTAGGAATCCAAATTCAAATTTAAACAGCTATTTACTCATGCATTTGTGTTTTGAAAACCGTAATTCATTTGTTTTTTTTAGTAAAGGGATCAATGAACTACCTATAAGATGGCAAAAGTGTATAGATAGCAATGGTACATACTTTGATTAATAAAATATATTTTAATATGAAAAAATCACCTTTATGTTCCTCCTATACAAAACGCCAATTTCATATGCAAGGAACTAATATATTTTCCGTGGTTCCGTGGGCGGCGGTTCTGTCGGAGTACCCCCGAGTTTTAGTGGGTATGGCTGCGTCCACTTACCATCTTAAAGGACGCAGCGAGCCCCACATACCCGTGGTAGGAATCCCCATCCTACACGGGATGCGGCAAGCAGCATTTCTTGGAAAAAAAAAGTCTACTCATGAGACATTTTATCCGTAACTATTGGCACATAATGTATATGATGATAACCAACTTATGGTTGTTATTAAAAAAACTGTCACAAGAATCTAATAAAAAACCCACAGCACGAGATTGAAAAACAAAAATTAAAAAACCAACACACCGGTAGTAAAAAACAAAGATCAGACGGTAAAGTTAACGAAAAGGCAACAGTATTAACACCATGGTTAGAAAAAAACAATATTTCGGTTTTATTAATAGATTACCGGTGAGCAGGCACAAAGTCGGCTCGCGCTAAAAGCCGACAAAAAAGTCTCAATTAAAAACCAGTCGGAAGCTTTTAGAAGGTAATCCTTCAAATTGTTTCCGACGCCCCCTCATTAGCGCCGAAAGTGTTAAAAAATAAACTTTTTAATCTTTATTACTCGACGATCGCGCTAAACGGGTTAAATTATTATGGGACAAGACTTTTAACCCTCCGCTGACTGTTGGTTTCTTTGAATTCCTTTTGATGGTAGGTTGCTATTAATTTACATCTTAGCGTGTCTATTATTTTTACCTCCATTGTTGTTTGGGGTGTCTAACATTTTTAATAACCGTCATTTTACTTTTTTTAATCATCTGGAGAGTCGATATAAAATATACCGGTAGTGGTGGCATACCTGTTATGTATAGATTAGATATCATGTAATTGTAGATTAGATATATATAGGCTGTAATATTAACGAGTGATAATACTTTAGGGTATGTATGGGTCCCGTTACTCCCGTATATAGAATTTACTGTGAAAGTACCAGCGATAAAAGAGGTACTTTTTTTTGGGCAAATTTATGATGTTAAGGTATGTCTCATAGAAACATGAAAGTCAAAAGTAAGTTTTTCAGCGCTGGTACTTTCACAGTTAACTCTACATAGGAGGCACATACGATAGGCAATGTATTATCACTCATTTATTTACACCTTGTATATTTATATACTTATTAGAAAAAAACTTAAAATAATGTTTCTCCAGAAAATTCCGACTTAAGTGCAGGAATGCAGTGTGTTAATGTAATTTTCTTGTTACTTTATTGTTTTAGTTTTAGTGGTTTCAGAAGAAAAGATTGCTAATTTAGAGTTTTCTATTACTTTTGTGTTATTTTAATATTTAGGTTTTTTATCAAATTTGTTTTTACTAGGTATGCATGCTATCCCCCGGCGCAGAGTACATCGAGCTTACATTGATTTAATATAGCTTAAAAGGTTTACAAAACTTTCAAAACCCTAAAAAGCAACACGCCCTATCACTGACTAATAATATTCAATTAGACATATTGTTATGAAATGATAATTTAAAATTACAAAGCGTGTCATTTCTACCAAATCATTCACCACAATTCGTCCCTAACTTCGCAATTAATGTTTACGAAACAAACAAATGTTTTTAGCCGTCGTTTTTCTTAATTATGACACCATTAAAACTCCGACCACTCCTTCCCTCGACAAAAAACTTGCAAGACAATTAATTGAATCTAACCAACACCGGTTTATTAAGTCTCATTTCCATTTAGCGAGGAAAAATCTTAAGTGGGCGAAATCTTTTTCACGACAAAAGGGAAGTCGAGGAATGCAAATCTCGCGGTTCCGTTTGAATTAATTACTGGGTGTAATGATCAACTTTTTAATCGCCGTCCGCATTGTCTCGAACTTCACGTTGTCCGTGTTGTGACGAACTTCACGTTGTCCGCGTTGTGACGAACTTCAGCGCTGTCCGCGTTGAACTCTGTGGCTGTCCGCGTACTGACGAAGTTTTCATCGCCGCCCGTTTTGATAACAATGTTGGCGTAAACAAAAAAAAAACAAAACTTGTCAAGGAAATGTTTTTTGCCCATCTGTTGCCTTTTTAATTCTTTCCGAAGGCGAACTCGCTGGAGGATTGTTTGTGAATTTATTCCAGTAATTAACGAAGTTTTCGTTTGTTTCGTGTTACAAATCGTTTTGAGTTTAATGTATATTGATTTATTTAGAATTTTCGAGTTTTATTTGTTTACTGTAATTCAGTTGTTTTTTCGTATCAAATTAGAGACATTGTTTAGGAATTATTTCTATACTTTATTGTGTTTAATATACTTCAAACTTCATGGTATATGCGGCCACATTATTAACAATTTATTTGTGTATTGTCCACGTGCTAACATGTAGCTTTATTTGTCGATAAAATTACTACAGCCGGGCGTGCTTTAAAGGTGCCTTATAGTTTATATGCCGCTCGTATAAGGAATTTCATGGTTGTTGAAGGTTGTTTAGTTACTTAATTAGACTCCGGACTCGTTTCTTTTGACGTAGTATGGTAGCTGAGATTAGGGTTGGGTTAAAATTAGAGTTATCGACAACCTTTGTTGTTTTTGAAGAATTATTTCAACAACATTGTTTTAAGAGTGAATATTTTAACCTTATAAATACGACTTGCACTAAACCTTGAAAGCGTCAACAATAAGTACAATAAATAGTTGTATGTCAATGTTTTTATTTGGACGTAAATGAAATGATGGACTATGTAGTTAAATTTGAGTGTTAGGTGCGACCAATTGTTGTCCGCCTACGATACGACGCTTGTATTAACTTGGAATTGCTGGACTGGACCTGTGAATGACCTGAGTAACATTATGTATTATTATATTTAGATAAGGATTTGCGCCTAGGAAAAATACATTATTATGTATTTAATTAGTGATAAGTAAAGCACGTTGCTTAAAAGTTTGGATGCATATTGATTTTGGGAATGGTGTTGGTATCTACCTCCATTTTTTCTTACTCTTGATATTATCTAAATGGTATTAAGAGAACGAATAAATGGAGATAGGTAGTCACCATTTTCCAAAATCAATATGCATCCAAACTTTTAAGCAGATACCTAATACTTCTACTGTTTAACATTTACAATTATATTAGGCATAATAAAATATTCTGATTACCATTTATAACGTAATTAATACAAGCTGTTCCTATTTATTTTTACAAAATGTGTTCGACTGATCCAATCTTGACCAACATAGAAATATGTTTTATCTACATAATAATAGAAATACTAACAGATTTTTGACACAAAATAATAGACCTCCTTTATCAATCTAAACTTTTGTCCATTCTTCCATAGAATTTATATTGTGCAACACTAGTCAGTTAAGTAGACACTAGTCGTGACACTATATTCATTGTTCTATATTAATTTTCTTTGTGTTCTCTCGTTTCGAATAAAGATATTATAGAATCGTAGGTACGTGTAAAAACAAAATTATCTCAACATAAACGCCATGTACGCGGGCGATCTGATAATGTGCTCCATTAATTGTGCACAAGTTCGCGTCGACACCGACGGCCGACACACTCACCGACACACTCGCCGACACACCGACACAATACGCCCACTAGTGATGTGTATCCGGATCCGAAAATATATGTTTTATATAACCGCATCAGTATACACAAAAACATAAATTTCTGCTTGTTTAAAAGATCCGGATTAGCCACAATATCAATTTTTTTTTTGGGGGATAAAAGTATTTTACATGCGAAACTACTGAACGTGAACTAGGTACTGAAGAGCCTGAAATTCTGATTAACATAGGATACTTATTCTATTTGTATCTAATAGTTATTTACATTTAATCGAAGAAGATGACATGTAGTACCTAGTAAACGATATGTTACAGTTGTATTCATAATCCAAATTTCCTTATCCGGTTCCATATCCGAATATTCACTATCGGGCTCATCACTAGCCAACACTCAGACCGACACACGCGCCATATAGAGGTGAGAGGACAAAATTTATAAGTTCGATTACTTTAATCTCATTTAAGTTATGCGAGTACGAGTACAGCTGACAAAAGAAATGCACGCCATAAATTCAGCTCTTATCTCTTAAATATGTATTGTGATATCTAAGCTTAAGGTAATTAATTTGATTGTGCTGTTGCTTTGTTTGCTAGTTCGTGCTAAAATTCAAGAAGAGAAATTGACTGAGATCATTAGATCTTTGACTAACGAGTGGTTTTAAATCGTACGTAGAGCAGCTCTATGACTCTTGTCACATGGATGTATATCATGAACCTTAAGTTAGACAGTTCTTATGTGATGTAGGGGGGCAGAACCCCCTCCCCCCACTTTCCCCCTCTTACGAAACAACTAAACAACTAGCTACATGGCTAAGTCCGACGCAACTAAATCGGCTTAAATGCCATTAGTAAGTATCCTTACGAAAAAAATAAATCACATATGATGTATTTTTGCCGTCGCTATAACCACAGAACGAATATGCCATAACTATAATTACTAAAAAGAGACTAATATTATTTTTAAGGGGGCTCCCTATAAAGTGTTTTATCACTTTTTCGTCGGGCGCGAGTTTGATTCGCACTTGGCTATTGACTGCTGTAATTACAAAGATTATATGACGAAGAGTTTTTTTTTGTTTTGGCAGGAAAGTCGAATATTTTTGCAAACGTCAGCCAAGTAATTTGAAAGTCCGGAAAAAATTCAGGAGTAGTTAAACCCACAGTTCTTGTTTCAGTGCTCTGAATTATCTCCAGCTGATCATAGTCCCAGTAACAGTAGATGCTGTCCAAATCTTGGTTCCAGCAAACTCATAAGCTTCTATAGTGCAGCAAATTACATATTTCGAAGGATCATTTTTAATCAATTCAACTTTAATGAGGGCTATATTGAACTCCTTAATCCGAAGGTCCGAAGTCGTAAATAAATCCGAGCGATATTTCTAGATTATATCCACACGTGTACAAAAACGTACCACATTGAACATTTAGAGGGACTTACAATTAAGTTGAATGTAAATAACTGGCGATGTATAACGAAGCGGGAATTATGCACACCACATCGCGTCGTATTGGTCACGCGAATCAGATCGCGCTGTCCACGCAATTATAATCAAGTACGTTACGCCGGTCGTAATTCTAACGTAATCAAAGGTTTTGCCATCTGTTTTTAATAAATAAATTTGTAATATGTTTTTAATACTGGATGTTTTCTATTTAGCTTATACGGGTCATGTTTTGTATGAAAAATAGAATAAATTTATGAAACTAGCTGACCTGTGCCCTCTTTGTTGAGCATAGAAACCGTTTAAACCTTTCCGGAACTTCCACGAACACTTCAAGACCAAAACTAGCCGAATCGGTTTAGCCACTCTCGAGTTTTAGCGAGACTAACGAATAGCAATTAATTTTTTTATAGAAAGAAGATAAAGATAATTGTCAAAGATCATTTGAAAGTTGGAAAGTACTAAAAAGATGATGTATTTAAGTATACTGCGGTTTTTCTCGAAACTAAATAAATTTTTACTTTAAACCTTTATTTTAAACCCAGTGTAATTATTACCTACTTTCTATACATAAATACGCAAAAAGCATGACAAATCGTTTGGCCAAGTGCTTTATCTGAACTATTATTGATAGGTATTTTATTAGCAATATAACTATAATATTTACTTAGTTGACTTAAGCTAATATAATGCTTTGATATAGGTAGCTGTAATAGATTGTGATATTATAAATGTAAAGAAATATGTTAATGTGAACTGAAAATTCTTCAAAATACTCTGTGAAACCTAAGCTATCAAACCCACTGCACTTTTCTCTGATTTCTAGAGAAAAATACTACAGAGATCTAGAAAGATACGTACTTTGTAAATTAAATTTAAAAAAACGTACTTTTATTTTCTACTAAAAAGCAAACAATCTGATTCGTATAAGATAGCACAAATTAAATAAAGGGCGGTATCATTAAGTTTATTTTTTAAACTAATACTCTCATTGTTGACACTTCATCTCCATAATCCACAGCAAGCTTCTTACCATAAATAATGCATGTAGCTCTAACTACAATGCGCTGCGTAGGCGCAGGCTGATCCAGGCGTAAATCTCATCCAGACATCGCCCTAGGAGCGCATAGCTTTATGTCAATAAACTATATGTTATATTGATTGTGTAGGTACCCTTATAGATTAAGTTATCTATAAAGATAGATAGGGAATGCGACATTTTGTTAATGCGTACTAACAAACTACTTTAACATGCAATAATAATTAGGGAATAATTATAAATTAATTAGGGAATTATGTCTTTCTTACTCTACCATTTTCTGTATTGTCAAACTACTTTTAAACACAACGAGGAAATATTATGGCAATTTTATGTTGCATTTGATATATATTTAATGTTATATATTAAACGTTGTATTGCGTTTAATATAATATATTTGACTAGCTGTGCCCGCGACTTCGTTCGCGTGGTTTTTGAGTGACCTAAACCGTTTATGCAGCGCACGCAACGAAAGTCCCCAAATGTGTCCCAAATGTGAATAATTTTCCCCATTTTGCAACATTTCTCACTGACGCTCCTATTGGTTGCAGCGTAATGATAAATAGCCTAAGGCCTTCCTCTATAAATGAACTATCCAACAAAAAATGATTTTTTGAAATGGAACCAGTAGTTCCTGGGATTAGCGCGTTTAAACAAACAAACAAACTCTTCCGCTTTATAATATTAGTACAGATATATTGAAATATTGATGGGCAATTTGTTTAGTTGCCATCGAGTTCGTTGATTAATTATATATATGACTATGACTCATATCACAATTATTATCGTAGAGCCATATTAGAATCTTTTTGTTTTTTGCAATTAAGGTTTAGCACCAAAATCAATGAAATACTAATGTGTCAATTATAAAATTCATTAAATGAAATGTACTATTTAAACTACGTTGTTAATGGTGGAACATAATATCGCACGATCTAAGTGATGGCTGAACAGCGTAGCGATACTTAATAAAATATAAACACATGCGATTCATGGTTTATATAAATATTTCCATATATGTATTCTAGATTATAAATATAGGAAACGTGTATTCTAGATTATTTGACCTAGACGAAAGTGGTGAACGACGCGTCATCATGTCATAGAAAACAACTAACAAAATACTTATAACACACAAAAATGAGTATACTCTTTTTCGAGTCAATCTATACTAATATTATAAAGCGGAACAGTTTGTTTGTTTATTTAAACGCGCTAATCTAAGGAACTACTGTTCCGATTTAAAAGATTCTTATTTTAAAGTTTTCCTAAATTATGAATATTACGGTTCAGAAAGAAAAGAAATCAAAGTACTATGTAACGTTAATAAAGTTGTTCACTTTTAAAAGTGAAACGAAACGTTGTTTTATTTGTCAAATAGGTTATCAAGTACAGGTTGCGATTGTTTTATTTATACGGGCCTAAATATCCAAGAACCAAGGGAGCACTACTACTATCTAATGTTTTATTTCTAACAAGTCATAGAGTAGGAGAAACAGTATTCTCAGCTGGTACAGCTACAAGCCTTAGTAAGATGTTCGATTGTACCAATACAATGTTTTGTAAATAGATATATGGAACTTTAACGATCCCCTCACGACTGACCTACGCATATGAAAATCTAATGTAGCTATACTAACAATTTTTTTTTCAGTAATAATATACAAATTACTTGCACTTTTTCCACTTTATTAGTTATTTAAGATCAGATTTATTGAAATACACGACCGGTTTCGACTAAGTCGAAACACCTGATGATGTAAGCCATCATTGTGGTGTTTCGTCGAACATAAATTTTTATATAATAATTAACATACATATTCTTTCTGTTTGATAAGAAATACTTTGTAGATAAGTATCCCAGATACTTGTAATATTAGGATAATTTTAAAATTGTATCTAGTATATAATAATTTATAATATTATAAACTTTAAGCTTGAAAAACTAAAAAATCGACCGTTTGAGAAGACTCCTGAGTAGCTTAAGCAGGAACTATTGATGACAAAATATACGTAACGTTATCGAATGAAAATAGAGTAAAAATAATAACATTTACAAATGAGATTCGATACGAATACTCTGTTGTGAATCCTTCCTGTTCGGGCTACAGTCGACAATACGTAGATTAGAATTATTTTGTTGTGTTAAAATCACTTATTATATCAATTTATTTTTATAATTTAATTGTTAATTGTTATTACCTATTACAAAACAATAGCAATTAGATAAACTACATAATAAAGCCTTATTTTTTAAGCGTCCATAATCATTTAAAAGTTCGTTGTACGAAAAAGGCATCTTAATTATTTTGTTAATAAAATAAGATCGATAGTTATATTATTAATTTCTTCTCTCGATCGATAATTTAGATAATGCCATATATGCCGAGGCATTTTAACGTTCACATTAAGATTGGACCAATATGCGCAGGAGTGGGCGTTTTAATAGAGAAATTACGGGAAAATAAAATAAACATAAACTATGCGTGTTATAGGCAAATGGAAATACAGGCATTTCTGAGTACGGCTAGCTGACCATAGACCACAGACCAGTGACGACGAAGCTAATTGCGTATTACGTGATAGGCAGTTTTTTCCAATACATGTAATACTTGTATAAAACATAATTAAAATTTTAAATATGTGAATAGTATAAAAGTATTAAATATATTTCTGTTGTCTGATTAACTAAGTTCTTCGGATACTTAGCACGGGTGAAGAGTCCATACTCCATAGGTTTATTTATTTATTCACTCATCAACAGAACAACATTAATAAAAAA
This sequence comes from Celastrina argiolus, assembly GCA_905187575.2. Lineage (NCBI taxonomy): Eukaryota > Metazoa > Arthropoda > Insecta > Lepidoptera > Lycaenidae > Celastrina > Celastrina argiolus. The sequence continues at coordinate 11,236,074 of LR994591.1, forward strand.
TAATAAGAAAAAGATAAAAAAATGAGTCTTAATAGTAGTGTACTTCACCACCATGCATTTGCAACAATGAATATGAAATATGGGATATGTAGTTATTAATATATAATCATTATTAACTATAGACAAAGTAATTGTAGCGTATATTAGTAAAAAAAAGAAAGATGTGTCTAGTTACCGAGACTGAAACTTTAACACAACGAACCGTAACACAGCATCCACGTGCTAACACAACCATGTTGATTGTAATTTGTAGTCCGCCCGACGCCAACAACTAGTCCACTATAGTGACTAGTGACTATAGTATCTAGTGACTATAGTCCATTTCTCCTCGCACTTTGTCTAATAGTTTACAATCGCACAACACGCCGGCTAAACTTGAATTATTTTAAAACCAGTTTGGTTATTTTTTTCGTTACAAAAATGGTTATAAAAAGTATATTTTAATATTTGAACATCAATTACTGATTTCCATTTTTTTTTTAATATTAGCTATGCAAGTCCGATTTTGAATTAATTAGGTTACATATTATACCTAATTAATAATAATAATAAAAAAAGTTCTTGAATGTACTAAAGACACATAGAAAAATCATACAGTATTAAAATAATACACAAACTGCTTTAACAAATAATGAATGTAAAACAACTAATATAGTGGAAAAAAAATGTTATTTGTATATGTCGCAGTCATCTGATTGAATCCGCTATTTAATTGAATGACTAGCGCTTTCATTGAATCCTGTTTTTACCAACAAATTTTAGAATCCGAGACTAGGACAGCCATTTAATATTTTAGTTTTAAACTTCGAAATTTCCGAATGAGTACTAATGAAACGAACATTAAAGTAAATTAATCAAAAAATATATCAACACATTGCTGTCTGTACGAGCTGTTTGACGCCATTATATAACCGCCTAGTGATTAAATTAAATAACCAGATTCAATTAGATGACTGCGACATATACATACTCGAAGTAAAAAATAACATTTTTGTAAAGTACATATAAGTAATCATACAATAATTATTATTTTAAAAAAATTTACTAACATTCCTTTTTTTTACTTTGATAATTAATTATTGCGTTCTACAAGCAAAAGAATATAGATGATATTATATTATTATATTCATTCTCTAAAGAATACAATCTAAAAGAGGAATTAATAAATATATTAAAGACATTTTATGCTCCAATATAAAAATCCATAAAAGGAAAAACATTTAGAAATTTATAGACCCAAGTGATAATTACTTAAGTATTCTTAAATAAATTAATTTATATAAATGTAAGTCGATTAATTTATATCGACTTACTCCAAATACGTCCCGCTGCGTTGCTATATAATTGCTTCATAATAAAATTAATATTGGTCAATAAATTAAATTAATTATTATCTACTTTCTTAGTCACTTTTAATAGTCCAATTCATTACATAAATACCTACAGTAACGATGGGTAATTATAAAAGTAAAATAAGCATATCGTTTAACAATTTAAGTAAACAGCTACCTACATATTTGGAAATAATAATATTTTATAGTTATAAGGTGTTCAATTTTTCTTCACTTACTGTATGTGTTGTCTAAAATGTCCAAATAAAGTTTTATTTATTTATTTTATAATTATAACAATATATCTATGGGCGCTTGCACATCACGTCAATCTGATCCCGTGCTAAGTTCTCGAAGAACTTCTGATACGTTATACACAATCTATTATTAGTTATTACTTTTTTAATAGAGATCCAAGGGTGCATTAAAAAAATTTACTCCTTCAGCGGGATTTAATTACTTATTCAGTAGAGATCAATGACCCGGGAGCTTTGAAAACTGTTTACTCCTTTATCGGGATTCAAGCCCATTATTTGCGGTTTAACCATTGAGCCATAGAGGCCGTCGGAATTGTTTATTATTATTAGAAGTTGCTCGCTACTTCGTACGCTTAAAATGAAATTCCGCGGCAACCGTACATTTTTCGACGCTAAAAAGTAGCATAATTATGTGTTAATCCAGCATGTAAACTACTATTATGCCAAATTTCTTGAAAATAAGTTCAATGGTTTTAGCATGAAGAAGTAACAAACATACACACTTGCTCGCAAACTTTTGTCTTTGTCATATAATAAAAGTTTGATTAGTGTGACTAGTGTGATTGTTATACATGGTGTAATATTAATGAGTGACAATACTTTATGGTGTATGGATTCCGTATATGGAGTTTACTGAGAAAATACTAGCGCTGAAAGAATTTGTTTTTTTTGCTTTTAATTATTGTATGGGCAAATTAATGTTGTTATGGCATTTCTCATAGAAACATGAAAGTTAAAAGTACATAGGACTATACTACATAGGAGGCACATAACACCCTAAAGGGCCTAAAGTAATATCACTCATTTATTTTACACATTGTATCATTCTTACTCCATCAGACTTTTTTTATCTTTATTTAAGGAGCTTATTCAAAATTGACTATGCCGCTCCATTAAGCCAACGGATACAATAATAATAATCTACTTTACATAACATACTTAATACTATTACATTTAACTATCTAAAATTTTTCTCCATCTGACTATGAAAATTATTCGATGACATAAAATTTATTAAAATTAACAAATAAATATTATTGAGAAATGCTTTATTTAAAGTGTATTACTTTAAATCAAGTAAAGTTCACTCAATAGTAATTTAACGACAATCTTGTACTGAATGCAAAACCGTATTTAGTTACGGAACAACTTGCAAGGGATCAACGATGTACGTATGTTTTGCCTGGAACGTGCATTTCGAATATTTGTTTTTTTTTAATGTATTTGTAACGAAAGAATTCAGATCGTCATCCTGGACATAAGCCTTTCGAATTTTTTATAAGCGGTTGTCTGTACTCGCCACGCGTGGTGAGTGGGTTGGCGAGCGCAGTTTTCAGATAATATAAATATCCGCGGAAACGCTGCCAATTTCCGGATATATCCCTGTCTCCTTTTATGGGAAAGATGGTTCATGGAGCTTTATGTGTTACTAATAATACCCTTTTTTTTCGTCAGGGATAAAAAGCATCTCAACAAGAATGCCTTACTAGGAATATAAAGAATAGCTATTCTTTCTCTGTCACACTACGGTCAACGGATAGTTGTGTTAAAAATTTATACTTACGGTGACATATCAGTTTTAATAACCAAAAATATTATTATCATTTAAATTTTTGCCGTTTTTTTTTATTTTCAACCCCCATTGTCTCTTCTAGAGGTTTACTGTCCTGGGTTGGTGATGATATAATGAACCGTCGCTCGCGGCTGGTCCTGGACTCTCATCACCATCTCAAATTACACCACCTAATTGGTTTGATTTATAATTTCTATGTAGCTGTTGTGATTTAGAATACTCGTTCTCGTTAGAATTATTGAATTCAGGTACAGTTTGGTTGGGTCAAGAGAGACTTACTTTTTCTATTTTGGTCAAATGGTACATTAAGTATGGTAAATTATAAATATATATATATTTAATTATATTCCTAAGAATTCCTTAGAATATAATTAAAAATATATATATATATATTTCCGTTGTCTGGGCCAGATTGGTGTGGTGTGAAGCGTCCATAGAGGTATAAGTCCCGCTTGCAAAATTATTAATATTAATCATATTAATATTAATTTTGCAAGCGGGACTTTGCGAGTGACGAATCTCAATTGAAATTTAAATATCTATCGATATTTCTACCGATAATACCTTCGTGTTAAAATACTAGTCGAGTGGTGATAAAAAGGAAATGTGCTAAGTGGTTATATTCCTAGTAAGGCACCCATGGTGAGGGTTTTTTATATTCAGCCTAATCCTACTGACCAGATGGTCAGTAGGATTAGGCTGAATATAATTAGTAACCGCCGGGTCAAACTATGGCTAGGCAATAACTAGCAAGTCATTTAGTAACGTAACATAGTAACGGGCAGTTAGCGGCTAGAACAAAGTAAACGGCGCAGTTACTTTTACCTTTATGTTGGTGTGCGCCTTGTTAACAAACGTTTAGCGGTTACCCTGTCTTACTACCGAATACAAAGTTAACAACTTACTTCACATTATCATATTCTCATTACTACACGTATATTTCCAGGTTTTTTTTGTCTGCTTCATAATCTTTATGTATGCAGTATATTGTGTGCCCAAATTATCTGCAACAGATTTAACAAAGAGTTTTAAACAGATATAAAACAGTTATATTAAATATAGATACGGTGATATATATTTTCTCATTCTAGAAAATATGTATTTAATTTATTCAAAATTTTAGTTACAATTTTTTTTACTTCAATATTGTTTTTCTCGGGATTAAAAAATAATTAACTGTATAAAGTAGGTAAAATATTTATATCAATGTACAACAAAAAATGTTGTGTCCTACTTTGGTTAGGTCAATGCAGGCTAATCGTGTATGTTAACCACCATATTGGGTTATAAGAGTGAAAGAAAGAGTGCGCACACACTCGGGCACCATAAAATGACTTCTGCGTAGCTGGCCTGCAGGCTTACTCCCGACACAATCGAGAATCGAATCAGTTCGATTTGGTGGATTACTTTGAAAGTAATCAGGATAAAGAAAATCGTTAGATCTAAACTTTTTGTACTCCCCGCCATATCATATAAATAAACATCAATTTATTCGTGAGTACACGGCACGATCCAGTCTGAATCAAATTCGAATGAGTTTGTAGAGTAAGGTTTCCACGAATTCGGTGTGGGGAGCTATTATAAACGTTCATGTATGGACACTATTCATGTATGGAATTAAGAAGTAAAATGAAATATCAATTTATCACTTATCAATTTCTAATATGTATGACATGTGTGTGTTTATATTTGGCTGTAAAATGTGATAGAGTTGTGCTACCAAATTGTTTTATCGACGATCCCGGCGCGGCGTGACGCCCACGCACTATTAATTAACGCTAGTGCTGTGACGTCACAAAACCTGATACCTATATTTACGACACGAAATTAATCGTAACTAATTGTTAAATTTATTTTAAAACTCTACTTTGTTTCTTTTCTTAAGTTATTTGAATAACCTCTCTAGAGTTCCATACCCAAAGAATAAAAACGGGATCTCCTATTACTAAGGCTTCGCTGTCCGTCCGTCCGTCACTAGGCTGTATCTCATGAACAGCGATAGTCAGGTAGGTAGTTGAACTAGCTGACCCGTGCTCACTTCTTTAAGCGTATAAATAGTTTAACGCAACCCTGAACCCGCAACCCTGAACCCGCAACGCAGTATTCACAACATCTATCTACGCGGTTTAGATTTTTGCATACAAAAGGATTCTCCAGCTCATTACCGTTCCCGTAGGAATTTCGGGAATACCTTTCTTAGTGCACCTCTACGTTACCTTAGCTACGTCCCTTCCAAATTTCAAGTGCCTACGTTTAGCCGTTTTGGCTGTGCGTTAATATGTCAGTCAGTCAGTCAGTTTCTACTTTTATATATTTAGATAAGAGTAAATACTAAAAACATAATAAAATAAATATTTAAGAGTACAAACCACAAACGTGACTTTTTGTTAGTATAGTACGAACCCTTTGTGCGCGACTCGCACATGACCGATTTTATGTTAATCTTGATTGTTTAATATTTTTTAAAGAAGATCTACCATCTTACGCATGTCTTCTAGAAATACCGAAATGGTCAGAAACACTTCTAATGCTCTAACCTAATATCAGGATTAAAATATTCACCGGATTATATGAATGAAGGAGTTCACAGTTATTCAGACATGAGTAAGGAAATCAGAGACTTCGCGGAGAGATTTTACGACCAATGACATCATTTGACATCAAATAATTTCGAGCACGAGTCATTTTAAGCGATTCTCATTCTTCAACCCAAAATAAACTTAGTCTATGTAGAAAGAGAGCTGAAATTCGCGTACACGGAATCCAAGTTAACAATACTGAATTTAAGCACTCAAAATGAACTTGATCTTCATACAGGTAAGTAGATCAGGTATGTGATATTGTAAAGCGCAATAAAAATTAACATAAAAACACCTTTCCGATAAAATCTGATTTGAATACGCTTACAAATTGCAGGACATTCATGTTGATTGACATATTAATTACTTTTATATTGTACCTGAATGAATTATTAAGGTAGATCGAATTTATTTTATTCGACCTTTTACTTCACTTGAAATATCTGATTAATGTTTAGGACATGCAAAAAACAATACGGCGAAAAGAACACGCAATTTACCAAAAGTCTAAACATCGACAAAGTAATAATATAGACGACATCAGTTTTAAATACTAAGATGCATCCTGGGCCCTGATTCAAGATGCTATCGCTGCTTAACGCTTACGAAGTTCGAAAATAAAATGAATGACATAAACTTCGCTAAATGACATACGAATTCGCTCGTCATATAGCGAAGTTTATGTCAATTCCCGTACATTTTATTTTCGAACTTCGTAAGCGATAAATAGCGATTGCGTCTTGAATCAGGGCCCAGGAGACAGATACATAACATTTTTAATACAATCTCAAGTCAACAAAACTTTAAATTTACAATAAAACCGTATAAATCTGGACTAGTCCGGTATTTTGTGGTTATGGCATCTTTATGAATGAAGCGCGGTGACCGTTGCGTGCCGCACACACGCTCGCTCGCCGCGTCCGCACGCACGCACACATGCACGCTCGCGTGTGGGTCGGTTTTTTGTGAATGGCCAGCAATATCCGGTCCACGTATCGACCGGACTACAGGTTTTCTTATCACCTCTCGGGCACTGTCTAAACACGAGATATAAAAATGGTGTTTTATTACATTTTACAACACTCACGATCCATGAATATCGATGGAATAAACCACAGATCGATCATGCAAAAGATGCGGCAATGTTGGGAATTAGGATTTTGTATCTTGATTTTTTTGAGTATTGATTTTCATAACGTAAAAGTTGCACAAATGTTTTTATAAATATTATGTAACAAAAATCATGGAATCGAAACAAATAAACACTCCAAAAAAACCAATATTTGAATACAATGAAGCAATTTTACGTAACGCTTTCGTTATATATGTAAGCAAATTGCATAGCTCTTCGATAGGTGATGTTAGCTTGAGCATGTCTATTAGTTCATAGATCTATAATTTATGTCTGGAATAAACTTATAATAGGCCTTTTGGAGACGAAAAATAAGCGTAGGTGTCAATGAGTGACCCGTTCTTCTGGACAATTTAAGGATGGAATTTTTGAACGTTTTATATGAAAAATATCGGGTTTGCTTTTATGTTAATTTGTATTCACGCTGTGCCAGCAACGGTAACAAAATATTAAAATTGTATTACGATTATTCAAAATGAAATAAAAAGTGAAGTAAAAATATTATAATATTTTAACACATGCCTAGCCTACTCGTTGTACCAGAATGTACTGTTGAATTCTAGAATTTATAAGTGTTTTGCCAATGACGGCAATTATACATAACTTAAGTAGTTATGTATAATTGCAAATAATATAAGTAGTAGGATGTATGGTAAGCATTGCATGCATAAAGTACATATCTGTAAAGGACAAGGACAATTATGGACATCGGACAATCTACTCTCGATGTCGATTTAAAATCAAAATCGTTTCACACATACGTAATCCACTCGCAAAAAGTGAACCGTTAAGCCATAAAAGATGTTATTATGTTTATGTGACAATTATCCGAGTCTCAATGCAGGCGTGAAAAAACCAAAGGGTCATACCAAAATTCGTTGAAACCAAATCATAAATCTTGTATCACCAAAAACACAAAATCGAAATAAAAACCACCCTACCAAATCGAGTCCGACTTAGAGGAGAGCGGGGCTCGCCTTATCAAAATTTAAATTTGGAAAAAAGCGGGGGCCGTCTCATTTCAATAACCGTTATTCGGGCCCCCGCCCCGCTGCCCCGCGAGGGCCCCGAATGCCCCGCGAAGGTGATTGATGGCGGTGCAGAAACAATGGCCACTCGGCGACCCGGTCCAAACGCGAATCCTAATATTTTATTTTGGACCAGAATAACGAGACGTTAATAAATATCGACACGGCTCGCTCGCTATTAGCGACATACATATGAAGATTAGACAACGGAATATTATGTATATCGGCTGTTCTGAATCCCGATTTCGTTGTATAAGTTCGGAGCAAATGCATAAAAGAGAGCATGATTAGATGTAAATTAGATTTTTTATGTACGGTACTGGCCTTTTGGAGGTTGAGCGAGCGCGGCGAGCGTGCCTGGGACAGCTGTGGGTGGCCCATAGACAATTATAGTAATTAATGTACTATGTTTTATCAAAACTTATTGAAAACATTATAACAAGATTCTTCTAGATGTCATACATATTTGGTATTGCAACTACGATTTATAAGTTCAATGCCACTCAAATAAAGTAATAATTATACTATAAGATAGCAACGTGTTCATTCTAGTAATAAAATTGACCGATTCTCAAATTCAATGCATTTCCAAAACAATTCATTCATCATTATCTGACACAAAAACATGTTTGGATAACTCGTTCTTGGCTAAGAGTATGACATAATATATTATATCTATATACTTTATAAGTAAATTAATATAGAATTTAATTTGAATATAGGTAGTTTGTAAGTATGGATGGATGGAGAGAGGGATGGATATTTGTAACTCTTATATACCTATAACTATTTATAACTTTATATATAACTCTTAACGCAACAACTACTAAACAGATTTTAATGAAATTTGGTATGATAGATTACATGCTGGAATAACATAGGCTATCTTTTTACCGCAGAAATAGGTACGGTTTCCGCAGGATTATTTTACGTCTACAAAGTAGCGGGAAACGTGTAGTTAAGAATAAAGGATAGGATTGTAGTAGACAGGTCAGGTTGAAAAGTTCTTTTTTTCTTTTACACTTCTAGCATTAATAAAGATTGACGACCTCCGCAGCGCAGTTGTTCAGCGCGTTGGTGCTAAAGCGAGAGGTCGCTGGTTCGAATCCCGCCGATGGAACAAAAAGTTTTCAATGTTCCTGGGTCATGGATATGTAATGTGGATGGATATGTAATGTATAATAAAAATCTTAAATATGTGTTTATTATAAAAGTATTAAATATATTTCGGTTGTCTGGGTCCCTGATCCTTAGACCAAATTGTGAGCTTTGTCTTACATAATATGAAGGCATTTTAATGTATGCAGCAATATCGCTTTCCTTCAGAGGGAAGCTCTATCTTATATAATAGTTAGGAATATAGATAATGGGGTAAAAATTTGAGGCGTAAGTGATACCGATAGGAATTGAGTTATGAACCTCACGCTACTGGTATACCTATAGATCGGGTATATCTACGCACGAAAAACCAGCTTGCCTTACAAGGTCTCTCTGTATTTTATCTGGTCTGAATTTTTATCGTTATATATATTTGAAAGTGCTTATAAAGTGCCAATGGTCCCTGCAACATTTACTACTTAGAACGTGTCATCAACTTTCAAAACGCATGCACCATGCAATAACTACAATTTGCTATTAATAGTGTTGTAAAACTAACATGTGCACCGTGCATACATGCAATTTGGTCCAAGATTGTCCGAGCGCGTAATTGTTGGCCGGCCGTTGACAAGCTAACACTGTCTCTAATGACTGGCGTAGATGCTGAAACCTGTTGTTATTAGCGCTTAAGTGAGTGCGTGGTGTCTATTAAGCTTCCCCTAAACAACAAAGATACTAAGGGCGTGTTTCACCAAGCAATGTTAACGTCATGTTAAATATCATGTTGTTCCTCTCGTAATTCCTATCAATTAATGAGAAGGCATGGTATTTTAACAAGCCGTTAATACTAACATGGGTTGGTGAAATCGGGACTTAATAAACTAATGACTAATGTCGCTTGGAGGTATGTGAGTATATGCCTCTATGGTTCAGCAGGCTTACTCCCGACACAATCGAGAATCAAATCAGTTCGATCTCAACGGCTTTTAGTGTTTTATTTGGTGAATTACTTTGAAACTAGCCAGGATAAAGAAAATCGTTAGATCGTAACTTTTTGTACTTCCGACCATGTCAATCGACGGAAGATCAAAATAAACAAACGTCAATTTATCGGGAAATACGTAGCGTGATCGAATCCGAATCAAAATCGAATCAGTTTGGAGAGTAAGGCCTCAGAGCTCGCGACTTGGAGATCGTGAGTTCGATTCCCGCGTTGGAACTAAAATTCAAGTCTGCTGCTATGTTGTGGTGTTGTTTTTTTCCAGCCTGATCAGCTGATTGCCTCACAAGATGGGTGCGTGAGATGGGCATTAAAAAGTAGCCCCTTCCCCTGTTCTCTCGTCAGTCAAGTAACCGTCCCACTGGTAAGAGGAAAAGAGTGATTCCTGAATGATGAAGAAGATGAAGACTCCTGTGTATAATACGGTTTCAACGAAACCGCCAACCGACATCGGTGTGTGAGCTTTTAATGTGACAAGTCTGTCGAAATTTGGTATATGAATAGTTATGCTCTGCATTACCACATACTTATCGCGACCAAATGTACTCGCGGCATTTCTTCTGATCGATCTATATATATATATATAAATGAATTGCTGTTCGTTAGTCTCGCTAAAACTCGAGAACGACTGAATCGGCTATTTTTGGTCTTGAAATATTCGTGGTAGTCCCGGGAAGGTTTAAACGGTTTGTATGCTCATCGAAGTTGGCACGGGTCAGCTATCTTCTTCTTATATCTTATATATAAAAATGAATTGCTGTTCGTTACCGTTAGTCTCGCTTAAACTCGAGAAAAGCTGAACCGATTCGGCTATTTGTGTCTTGAAATATTCGTAGAAGTCCAGGGAATGTTTTTTTTATTTTTTTTTTTATGCTCAACTTTGTGGGCACGGGTCAGCTAGATGGTTTATAATATGGCTTTCTCTCGTAAATATTAATTCGCAGTAGGCTAGCATTACTTGATCAAGTTAATGACACTCCTTCAAATACCAACATATTTTTGTGTCAAATTTTAGGCCGGTTTCGATATGTTAATTGTATTCTAAGTTAATTTATTATAAGTTATAAATTGTATTTCGTCATTTAACTAAATTATTTTGACATACAGCCTAAGGCTCTGGGTTAGTAACAATACGTCAAAATAGATTAGGAGACATATTAGTTGTAAGGTTATACTTTATATTATGAAATCGAATCGAATTGATTTCCATAATACAAAAAATAATTTTGCGAAATCTGGTTTTCCTGCTTCGTCTTTTGCAATGTACTGAAATACCTATATTCACTAGTTAATGTTAGCATATATTATGGTACTCATTTCAAATTAGTTCAGTCTCGAACCCACTACCTTGTAAGTCGAGCCAAGCTCTAAACTACTAGACAACGGAGGCGTCAAAAGTGTGGTAGTATTACTATTATTTCTTTTAATTTTCTAACTAGATCTACATTGTATACTTAAGGGCTGCCGCAAGTCCGCAAATCGTTATTGTTTCACGATAGGGCTACCACTAATTACGATATACGTCGGAAATGGGTGTATGTGAGAAGGCGAAGCGAAAATGACATACTAATGTACCGCAGGTAATTGTCTGCGTGGCCCTTGTTACCTCTAATACCTTTACCTCTTTACCTTTCGCTGACTTGCAAAACAGAACATTGAAATCAGGTGTTACGGTTTAAATTCACAATTAAGGTAATTCTGTGCTAAGCTTCGTTAGGTTGCATAAGAGCAGGGTTACAGGCTTTAGGTTTAACTTTAACAAAGAACTAATTTACATACATTAAATTTCTTTCTAAGTATTTCTAATTTTATTTACTTTATCTCATAGAAAAAAAAGTGATTAAATTATGTATAAAGTTCTCAACGCACGTAACACCTAGTTAATTCAGATTTTTAACTAAGGAAGGATTTTTCAACATTTAACTTCTAAGGGTATAAAATCTACTTTTAACGGGTGAAGCCGAATGCTGTACATTGTATTACTTCAATTAAGTTTTTTGTGGCATTGCAAAACTCATATTATAATATTATTCAATATGTAGTATTTCCAAAAAGTACAAGGCCGTTTTACCCGATTGGTTAAAGAACACAAAAACTTTCAACGGTGTTGATTAATAAAATAAACATATCAAAAATTTCACTTTTGTACCCATTGTGGATTGTAATAAAAAATGTCAAGTAAGTAGGTTCGAAGCCGCGAGCGTTATGAGGCAAAACATATTGACATTTCATTAATATACTTTATGAATATTGATATAACGCACAAGAAAACTGATTAGCATAGCAACACAATGTTGTTCGTCACTAATGAAGAACAACGAAGGCAATTAAAATTTTTATGTTAATATTACCATAGAGCAGGAAAATGTAGATTTGGCTTGTATAGTTACCATAGAGCAGGAAAATCTAAATTTGGCTTGTATAATATTACCATAGATCATGAAAAGGTAGATTTGGCTTGTATAATATTACCATAGATCAGGAAGAGGTAGATTAGGCTTTATAATTACCATAGAGCAGGAAAATCTAGATTTGGCTTGTATAATACATATTACCATAGGTCATGAAAAGGTAAATTTGGCTTGTATAATATTACCATAGATCAGGAAGAGGTAGATTAGGCTTTATAATTACCATAGAGCAGGAAAATCTAGATTTGGCTTGTATAATACATATTACCATAGGTCATGAAAAGGTAAATTTGGCTTGTATAATATTACCATAGATCAGGAAAAGGTAGATTAGGCTTTTATAATTACCATAGAGCAGGAAAATCTAGATTGGGCTTGTATAATATTACCATAGACCAGAAAAATGTAGATTTGGCTTGTATAATATTACCATAGAACAGGAAAAGGTAGATTTGTTTCATAATATTATGAAAATTGTTATGTTGTTTTTAAAAGTACTCCTTCCCGCGAAAAGGTGTCTATTTCTTATTTGCTCTATAAAATACGAAATCTCAAATACAGACCGGTATATTTAATGTTTGATATATTAAACAAATTATTGTAGAGCAAATCTTATCAGGTTTGTCTAAAAATATAAATTAGGATTTCCATTTACATATTGATTGCTTCGCCAAAATATTTCATTCAATCTTCAATCCATTCATGACATAAGCATGGTACTCCGTTTCGATATAATGTGATATAAATATAAACACAAAAAATGTCATTGATTTTCTTTATTGCACTGTGAATAATTGTCATTAAATTTTTATAGCCAGTCTAATTGAGATCTGTTTACATATAAATCACATTGAATAAGACAAAGGTATACAACCAATGTGTGTTACCAGTGATGACTTACGGTTCTGAGACGTGGTGCTTCACGAAGGATCTTTTCAAAAGGCTCAATGTCGCTCAGCGAGCTATGGAGAGGGCAATGCTCGGCATTTCTCTACGTGATCGAATCAGAAATGAGGAGATCCGTAGAAGAACTAAGGTTGCTGGCATTGCCCGTAGGATCAGTCAGCTGAAGTGGCAATGGGCCGGCCACATAGCACGAAGATTGGATGGTCGATGGGGCAAAAAGATCCTAGAGTGGAGGCCACGTACTGGCAAGCGCAGTGTGTGACGGCCACCTACCAGATGGACCGACGACCTGGTGAAAACTGCCGGGTCACGTTGGATGCAGGTGGCAATGGACCGGTCGCACTGGAAATGTGTTGGAGAGGCCTATGTTCAGCAGTGGACAGTAAAAGGCTGAAACGACGACATTGAATAAGAATGGCGATTAGTGTAATGTAACTAGCTGACCCGTGCCCACTTCGTTGAGCATACAAACCGTTTAAACCGTCCCTGGACTTACACGAATATATTCTATTTATAATCTATTTTTGGTCTTGAAGACCAAAAATAGCCGAATCGGTTCAGCTGTTCTCGAGTTTCAGCGAGACTAACGAACAGAAACTCATTTTTATATATAAGACTAGCTGACCCGTGCCCACTTCGTTGAGCATACAAAATGTTTAAATCTTCTCCTTCCACGGACTTCCACGAATATTTCAAGAACTGCTGAATACAGAAACATACCTCACGCTTCTAGCAAGTACATTAAAAGAAAATAATATGTGGGAACGTTGAACCAAACACAACACACTACATTACAAATAACATTAATACCGCGCTTATTAAAATAATTACAAACAAACATTAGGTAATTAAAGAAAGGGGTCTATAATAGTCTGATAATTTGGCTGCGATTTGATAGTAATTTCGTGTAAGTGTTGTTGATTACGAACCGAGTGATTCTGTATGATTTATATGTTTATCTACACGCTACGCAATTAATGTTTTTGGGTTGGTGATTAGGATTTTTTAAGTTCCTTCTCCAATAGTGTTAGTTACTGCAGTGTTTTTTTTTAATGGCTATTGTGTTTTCGGTTCGCTTTTTATTTTGAATCCTGTATGTTATATGTATTTATATACATGTTGATTATCACAAAAAGATTAATCTATTGTAAATGTGAATGTCCGTTTGTTTGTTACGCTTTCACGCAAATCTACTTAACCGATCATCATGAAACATGTACACATATTCTTAGAGGTATTAAAAGCATCCTTTGTACTGGTAATAAGGTGGCCACTTTCAAAGCTAATTTTATACTTTTGTAAATTGTAACTTAACATTGTTACTTTTTTTAAAAGAATAAATTTCCAATTTTTTGGCTAAAAGTTGGCCCCGCGCGAGTTTCTTACGCCGGTTCTTCTCGCCGGGTTAGTCCCAGAACCGGTGGTCATCATGTAGGACAATTGGAAAACTGCTAGTTTCAAACCTATTTAGAAATAAAAGATTTTTCATTTTAATTTCCACAAGGGATGCATTTCATTCCACAGAGGAGAAACTGCGGGTTACTAAATACAATTTTCAATAATTATACTTTGGTAAATTTTAACTGAATACCTCTAAAGATTATAGATTTTTCATCAGCATTAAAATCCAATCGTAGCACGTATTACTTAATTTAAATTTCGTTTGCACAGAAAGTAGAATGAATATTTGAAATATAATTAACCTAATTACAGATATAATAAAATGGAAACAATTTAATAATCATAAACATCCGAACGAAAAAAAGGTCCCTGAAAGGCCATGGAAAATAAAATTAATTCATTATTTCATTAAGCAATTATCCTCGGTCCGAGGCGTTTGGACAAAGAACGGAAAATTTCATTTGAACCCAATTAGGTCGTTCCAGAATTGAATTTTCTGACAATTATACCCGGGTATCCGGATATGGGACAGCGCGAGAGAGATGGGAACAGCAGAGAGGGACAGAGACGGAGCAACAGGTGGCTGGAGCAATTAAAACAGAGTTTTAATTAGTAGGGGAGTCGGTTATTAGCAGATCTCGCCGCTTTTACGGTTTAAAGCGGTATGCAAACTCGGCTGGGGGAGATTTCGGCTTATTCGCTGGTATCACTTGAGATTTTATTACCAGCTTTGTCTATTGTTTTGGTTTTATCCCCTAATTCGGGGCGGAGTTGGCGGGAAATTGTAATGGTTTAATTAGTTATTATTGTGGTTGATTAAAACTGATTTGCACTGTTCGGTACTTTTATGTATAGCTCTACCTAAAATATTGATTAAATTTAAATTGGTAACTTTAGTACTACACATTACTATACTACAATATGTTAGAGTAAATTTTATCAAGGGGCGGTGTAATAAGGACGGTTAAAACGCCTCACTCGGATTTTTTACAAAATATATAGTAAACACCTATAAGACATAAGGTCAGCTGATTTTTAGGAGTGCTACTCTAAAGACTCGCTTTTACGGATCAATATGCTATCAGTTCGGACTGAACGGATGCAAAATCGTCGTGTCTGTGCAGTTTGACCTTGAGGCAGATCGCATTAGTCGGCTGGATGGACTGACGCGATGGTATTTCGTTCAGTTGGATTAGCAGGAACAGTTGACATATACGTATTCGTAAATAAGCGAAAGTTGTATGAAAATTATGACAGCGTCTACGACATTCGGTAACGTCACGGATACGCGGCTGTCAATTGTTTTACTTGGGTTACTGATTGACGGACGAACTGAAGTGATAAGCGTATATTATGAACTTACGTCAGCAGGATTAATCCCGACATAATGGACAATCGAATCAGTTCGATCTCAACGGCTTTTGGTGCTTTATTTGTTGGATTAGGTACTTTGAAACTAAACAGGATAAAGAAAATCATTAGATCGTATCTTTTTGTATAGAGAATACAAAAAGTATCATATTTATCGACTTAAAATCAAAATGGACAAACGTCAATTCATTCGGGAGTAGGTACCTACGCGGCACGATCGAATCTGATTCAAAATCGATTCAGTTTGGAGAGTAAGGCCCCAGTTTAACCTGAATTAACCGGCCGACTCATCTGTCTAACATTACGACAATAACTCACTTAATACTCGAAATTCGATATATGCGCAGTTACTGTACCTTAAAAGTCAGTCAATATGAGTCATGACCTACACTGAATCCAAGGTAAAAGAAATAATTAAGAATAATTTATTGTAAACATACAGCTTCTGTTAACAATAATAATAGATAACAACACAGTAGATAAAGATATGATAATAACAGAAATACCTTTTTTTTGGTTCCTGCACTAGGCTCAGCCTGCCATGCAGATCACCAACATTTTTTATGTTTACAACAACAAAAATTGTACAAAAGATAAAAACTTAGTAAAATATTTAAAATGAAAAGCTTGTTAGTTATATTTAAAAATCAAGGAATGTTATAGTTAACGCCATGTTAAAATACCATGCCATCTCATTCATTGACAGGAAATACGAGAGGGATAACATGATATTTAACATGGCGTTAACTTTAACATTGCTTGGTGAAACACGCCCTAAGGCCCGATTTCACCAAGGCATGTTAGTATTAACGGCTTGTTAAATTACCATGCCTTCTCATTCATTAATAGGCATTACGAGAGGAACATCATGATAATAAACGAAGGATTAACTTTGCTTGGTGAAATACGCCCTAAGTATACCAAATATAATATGTTTTTATACTAAAATAAAACACGCTCAGATTATGATATAAACACCGTTTGTGAAGGAATACTTATTCTATACTTAGCTTTTCTTCAAATGTCTGCATTTCCTTATCAAAAGCCTCCTGGGAGGGGTGTTTTTTAAAAGAAATAGGGGGTGGGTGGCGGCGCGCGCGTGTGTGCGAGCCCCGCTTATGTTGCTCCACTCATCTATATGTGTTAATGCGTTTTCTTTTTACCAATTTTTCGTGCGTCCACGATTTTGGTATAAACTAGGACATTTGGTCCCGATTTAACATGCGAATGTTAGTGTTAACGGCGTGTTAAAATACCATGCCTTCTCATTCATTGATAGTAATTACGAGAAGAACAACATGATATTTAACGAAGGATTAATTTTAACATTGCTTAGTGAAACCTTAGGTTGTTGTTGGTTAGATATTTAGATAAATTCATATAGGCGAAGAGTAAGGACCTGAGTGAGTAAACAGGTTTTGCATTTAGCATTTTTCGGTTTATCCCCTTGTAGTATTATACAGGTTATAATATTAATGAGTGATAATACTTCAAGGTGTGTATAGGTCCCGTAGTTTACTGTGAAAGTACCAGCGCTGAAAGAGGTACTTTTTTTTCAATTACTGTATGGGAAAATTAACGATTTGGGGAAACTTAAAGTCAAAATGAAGTCTTTCAGCGGTGGTACTTTCACAGTATACTCTACATAGGAGGCACATAAACACAGTAAAGTGTTATCGCTCATTTATTTTACACCTTGTATATTTCATCACAAAAAACTTACAGTTAAATTGAGACGCATAACCTTTTCTCGTATCTTAAACATGACAAAACACAATTAGACTAAAGTTAGTAATTCATTAGAAATTAGGTAGGTACCTTATTTCTAATGAACACTTAATAAAACCCTTGCTTTTTTCATTGTTACAAATTGAGACTTTTCATAGAAGGACCAAAACATGGTTCACCTCGCGAAAGTCTTCGCTTCACACGTCCCGAGCTTGCATATTATTTGGCCGTCCGTGTGTGGGTGAGTGTGTGTGTGTGCGACGCGTGTGTGTGCGTGTCACTCGCTATTCACGATTTTCGCATCGATGGTGTTGGTATTGATTTCGTATTGTCGTTAGCTCGCGACATGTAAAAATAAAAGGGGTGCTAGGATTTCTATACACAATTATCGAGTTTCATCTATAGACCTAGAAGATTTATTTGCCTCTACATTATCTCTACACTATGTCGGTTGCCTTGTGTTGCCCTCTATCAACATCATCTTATATTTAAAAATTAGCTGTTCCCGCGACTTCGTTACTTCGTGGTTTTTTAATGTGACTTAATGCAGCGCACGCAATGAAAGTCCCCAAATGTAATTAATTTTCCCCGTTTTTGCAACATTTCTCACTGACGCTTCGCTCCTATTGGTCGCAGCGTAATGTTATATAGCCTAAAGCCTTCCTCTATAAATGGACTAACCAAATAAACAAACAAACAAACTCTTCCGCTTTATAATATTAAGTATAGATTATAATATTAGTATAGATGAATTGTGATGATTAATGATGTTCGTTAATATCACTAAAACTCGATAAAGGCTGAATAAATTCGGCTATTTTTGGTATTGAAATACCTATTCGTGGAAGTCTAGGGAAGGTTTAAACGGTTTGTATGCTCAACGAAGTGGGCACGGGTCAGCTAGTCTTATATACAAAAATGAATTGCTGTTCGTTAGTCTCGCTAAAACTCGAGAACGGCTGAACCAATTCGGCTGTTTTTAGTCTTGAAATATTCGTGGAAGTCCAGGGAAGGTTGAAACGGTTTGTATGCTCAACGAAGTGGGCACGGGTCAGCTAGTTATTTATATATTTCTACACAGTCTATATATACCCTAATTTCTTAAAGAATATCAATCCTAAGTTTTCAGCCAATCACTTTTATCTAGATTTATCAGAAAGCGAGTTCGTTTAAGTAAAATATAGGTAAAAAACGCGTTTATTATAACAAACATTACGAAGTTGTAACTGAATAGTGGCTCTTAAAATACATCAAGACACTAAAAGAAAAGTTCCAAAAAGAGTATCGATCCGCCAAATTAAAATACTCGAATATTTAAATAGAGTGAGTGGTCTCCCTAAAAAAGAAAAAGGGTCCGGGCGCCGTTAGAAAACGTCGCGATAAGGATGTTCAATCATTTCTGCACCAATAGGGTGGTATCGATTCTGTGTCACCCGAGTGTCACCCAGCCGCGTCACTAAAATATAGTTTAAAGTGCTCGCTTGTATGTAGATTTATATATCTATAGCACATCTATAGCGTGTAATTTTATGGTGCTAAATGTTAACAAATATAGGTACTTAGTTGTAAGATTGAATTGTATACAATAAATGTATTATTAATACTTTGAAATTGATTAGACATTGCAAGAACTTTATATTTGACTAGCTGACCCGTGCCTACTTCGTTGACCAAAAAAAACCGTTTAAACATTCCCTGGACTTCCACGAATATTTCAATACCAAAAATAGCCAAATCGGTTCTCGATTCTCGAGTTTTAGCGAGACTAACGAACAGTAATTCATTTTTATATGTAAGATAATGTCAATTGAACAAAATTTGGTGGTAGCTTTTTACTTTCACAATATTGATGTGCTTAGCTTACTGTTTTATTGGAACTTTAACTCATAATCTATATTTTTATTTACAGGTAAAACGCAGCGAAGTTGAGAATCACTACTATAGCTATAGGTAAGCTTTTTAGATTTTTTACGGACTTCGAAATAGAGGGGGGCCCTCAATTCGATTGTATGTTTCTTTTTCAGTTCAATGACTCATAAATAGGTACATTTCATTCAGATCTTTTCAATCGTCAATAAAAATTAGTCGAATCGATAATTATAAAGAAAATTTTGTAATACAAGTATTGGCTATCGTTAGCGCTGGTAGGTAGGGAATTTTAGGTACATAAATATATTCGATAGTTAGCTCCAGTAGGTAATAAATTGTAGGTACCTTACATTAATATATTTGATAAGAATTCTTAATATCTTTCCTATCCTTTACTAATTTATATAGTTAGATTACTGTAACTTTGAAATTAGTCCAATTTATATTACCCCATTATAGCCCACTTGAACGCGCTCCAAGTTCAAGAACGCTAATTCGTCCTATCCGCTAACAGATGGCGCTAGTAGGTAGCGGAGGCGTGCATACGACACACACGAAGGAAGTTTTCTAAACACTCTTTTCTTAGGAAGGGTGCTTCATTACGTATGTAACAGTTCCATATTCAGCGTGTAGGGGGCGGTTTTGTTTTGCTTTGGAATGCGACTATTTCTTAGACTTAATTTAATTATGTAACTATTATGTTTATTCAAAATTTGTCTAAATATACAGTGGGTATAGGTATATTTTCAAATGCTAATAGGTATGTAATAAAAATACCTCACTTTTATAAGTATATAAGATTATTAGAGATTAAAATAAGTTAAGTAAAATAATTAAAAGAGTCCTGGACTTCTGGTCTTCGTTCTACTGGATTCTCTGATCTTCGTTTATGTTTACAATTTCCTCTAAAATTTCATTAAATTAGGTATGTTAAAAAATTATATATCAATAAACTCTCATGAGCCATTGATGAATATTTCGCATTTTAACATCAACATTTACAAATTATGAACTTTTATTTCAAAGTACTTATATAAAAGTACTGTGTATTGGTCTGTTTATTCTCCGTAACCCATTCCCCACGTGGGGTCGTGTCACGTGGTGCTCACGTCACGTTACAACACAAGGTCAGGGGTTGGCCGCCGGGTGAACGGCCGCGTTGGTGAATAGGCACAGGTCAGCGCGCGAAACGCCGCCGCCAAAACTTTGACGTTTACTTTTTTTCATGTTTATTTTCTACTGACCAAGGATTTTTTTTGGAAAAATATATTCTGAAGAAGTGATTATAGAAAGTTATAATTAACATAACAAAGTTAGCAAATTAAAGTTGAAACGAAGAGACAAACATTACGATTTCGCAGTTTTGAAAGTCGCTTACCTGAAAAATATTATTGATTGTTATCGTTACAATAATTAAACTTCGCCGGCTTAAACCTTAATACTTAACAGTAGCTACGAAACTAACTTCGAACATCGCAAAGGGCTTATCTACCAGGGCAACACAAACCTATAGGTGAAAAAAACTTATAAAGTTGACAATACAACAGGTGTCCAGTTCAGCTCGGTGGGTGGCATTGCCAATGTTTGTTTTTTTTTATTTATCGCTACCATCATTTAACACTGAAGTTTTTGCCCATGGACCTACGATTATTTTTCTCAATTTTTTATATGATTACAATTGATTAATCACATTAAAAAAAATGTGAAAATTACTTAATTTTGACTAGTGACTGATGATTGTTAAGACGTTCGTTTTTTATTTAGATTTATGAGAAATAATAAGTTAGGCGTATTTTTTATGTTTCAAACACTTTGTTTTATTATAAATTCTTATATTAATCAAATTGGATTTTCCTCAACAAAAACTATGAAATTATTAATTACGATGAGATGAAATGAAGTGTGTTTAGGTAATTGGAGTTATTAAGTATTCAAGTACGTATTAGAGCCTCTATACCTACGTGAAGAAAATATAACGGTGTCAGTGTTAGTTGGACATATGCTTACCTAATGGGTTTCGCACTACTTATTATCTATAAAATATAATATATTCTATAAAAATGACCCACTTATTAAGTAATTATATGGCCTATGTTACGAATCTATTTCATTAAAATCGGATCAGCAGGACGATGGAACAAATTTATATAAACATAAATTCATTCATACTCAGATTCATACAAGTACATAAATTCATATATACATAGATTTATACATACATAAAAAAACCTTTTAGCCTCGCCGTAGTCAGGTATAAACTCAATCAAATTACTTTAATAATTTATCTCTACATCCTATCAGTCATGAAATTGTATCCACCTACATCTTCATTTGTGAATTTACATCCTCTTACGATCTAGTGTCGAACAAGTAATAAAACAATAAAGAAATAAAAACAATAAATAAAAATAATTTATCATAATTTACATACGAAAGCGATAAGTGTGCTGGAGGCTTTATGATGTATGATTAGCATATAAAGTATTATAATGTATTTGGCGAGGGCAGATTTTAATGGTGATATGAGAAATTTTATAGATAATCTAAAAATTTTACGACCTCCGTAGCGCAGTGGTTGAGCGCGTTGGTGCTAGAGCGGAAAGTCGCAGGTTCGAATCCTGCCGAAGAAAAAAAAGTTTTGCATGTTCCTGGATCATGGATGTGTATTAATATAGTAAAAATCTTAAATATGTTTATAGTATAAAAGTATTTCCGTTCCGTTCCGTACTACGTAGGTTAGGTTCCGTACCTGTAACACAAGTTCTTCGGATACTTATCACGGGGCTAGATTGACGTGGTGTGAATCGTCCACATTATTATTATTATTAAAAATACTATCTGATAAATCAAGTTATTTACCGAGTGTAAAATAAGTGAGTAATAATACTTTACGTATGTGCCTCCTATGTAGAGTTTATTGTGAAAGTACCAGCGCTGAAAGACTTACTTTTGACTTTCATGTTTGTACGAGAAATGCCGCAACATCACAAAGTCCATACAACTTAAAAAAAGATACTCTTTCAGCGCTGGTACTTTCACAGTAAACTCTATATACGGGACCCATACACACCCTAATGTATTATCACTCACTTACTTTACACCCTGTAAAAAGGTGAATTTTTAGTTTTTTGGAGTCAATATTATAGTAACTAGCTTTTTAAGGTTATTAGGTAAGAGTTGGTACTTGCTGATGTTAGTAGAGCATGGTTTAAAATAACACTAAGGCTATTCCATAAATGTATGGGAGAATTATCGGTTAATATAATTTACACTAGTCAAGTGGCTATTAAACCATGCAAATTTTAACCGATGCGACGTCCAAAAAAAAGCAGGTTCTCAATTCGATCTGTTTTTTTATGTATGTACACCGATTACTCTGAGGTTAGTAATCCGATTTGCGTGATCCTTTTTTTATTCGCCACAGAATAAGAAGTAGGATGTAGTTCACTTTGACTTATAGACAGTAAAAAGTAAAAAAAATTTTATTAATTAATGTAGGTACTTTCTCTGCAGAATAAGAAGTAGGATACTGTGGTTTACTTAGAGACACTAAAAAGAAAAAAAAAGAAAAATAAACTACGTTTATTAATTAATGTACTTTCCCAAGCAACTTAAATAGAAGGTGACATGTGGTGAAGGTGACTGACATTTAAATCTTACAATAATATGTCATTGAAGTTTTGATTTTACGTAACAGCTAAATATTAGGTATTCTCATAAACGTCAAACAAACTTAAACGCTGATGTCTACCGCGATGCGAATACATAAAAGCCTTAGGCCATGTTTCACCAAGCAATGTTAAACTTAACACCATGTTAAATATCATGTTATCCCTCTCGTATTTCCTGTCAATGAATGAGATGGCATGGTATTTTAAGATGGCGTTAACTTTGACATTGATTGGTGAAACACGGCCTTACTGTACGAAGCACTTAACCATACAGAACGGTATTCTGCAGGCTTACTCCCAACACAATCGAGAATTGAATCAGTTCGATCTCAATGGCGTTTGGTTTTTTATTTGGTGGATTACTGTGAAACTAACCAGGATAAATAAAATCGTTAGATCGTAACTTTCTGTATTCCCGACCATATTAATCGACTGAGAATCAAAATAAACAAACGTCAGTTTATTCGGGAGTACGCGGCATTACCGAATCTGAATCAAAATCGAATCAGTTTGGAAAGTAAGGCCCCTGTTGATATTTGACTTGAGCTGTATCATAGATAACCTACACAAGTAATTCTCGCACACACAATTGAGGACATGGATGGATGAAAGTGATATTATGTAGCTCTAATTTCGAGAAAATTGAGTTCAAACTGTCACTTAAACATTTTAGAACATATCGTAATGTATTAACTACCTACACATTAATCTAAACAATCGTTCATGACGTCTTTAATTATTATTTAAGGACAAAACTTATATTTCAATAAGTTCAGTAATCATATAAAGAGTACTTGGAAGGTCGTAAAAGTAACAAATATCAATTCTTTCATGCTTTTCATACAATTATGAATGATATTACTTATAATTATGAATGATAATTATGTATGATAACGTTACTTTTACGGACCTGGCAAATGTTCCTGCTTGGCTTATTGTGCATAAAATATAGGATTACATAGTAGCATATTACCGTAAAACCTAATGGTGTTCGGAAATCATCACTTTTCTACGGAAATGACAGTCGATGTATGAAAACGACGATTCTCGAAACACATTGTTAGTTAGTTTATAAATAGCCCATGTAGCTTCATAAAAACTAAATTGAGACTACTAAAAAAAAATAAAAATAAAAAACGTTTTATTTCCAAATGAAACTTACAAAGTTATTTTCGGAAAGTCAACAAGAAAAACAAGCTACTCGTAAGTTGAGATATTAACTGGACTAAAAATTGTGTTGTAGAATAACCTAAGTAGAATTTGAGCCTTATTTATGATAACAAAATTTGAATGAAAATTTATATATTTTTTTTATTATTATTATTTATTTAGAAAAACTTTGCTAGATGATACAGGACAGTTTTAACATAATGAAAGCCAATTACAAGTTTTCATAGACAATTCTATAGTAAGAAAGAAAGGAGAAATAGTCGTAAAACAGCAATCAAACAATTGTTATAAGAATATTTATACAACAAACAAGTATAATAATATTAATAAATAATTGAAAGTAAACTGAAAGTCTGAGACGTTAAAGAATTAGGCTTTAGGTACCTAGGTAATGCTAATGGTAGATGAGTTCACACCATTCCTTCAATAAGTCTTGTAGATAGATGAAATCTATAGTTATCGTTGCGGGTCCCAATACAGATCTAGCATGTCCCTTGGATACCCCTGGGATCAAAAGGTTTTTAGCTTGATTACCACTGTCGATCCTGGCTTCACAGGAGTTGCAGTGGGAATGTAGCGGGCCTTTTGCCCATTAAAATGAGGCAGTGTGGCCAGCCGAGTGTGCTCCGCGTGTTGTCTACATCCGAATAGACTGAAAGATGTGGAAACGTCTATTATTCGTCCATTTTTCCGTAGAAAGAGACCATTGATACGATCATGACACGTGCTGATGATATTGAACGCAGACAACCTTTTGTATAATGTATGGTATTCAATATTATACGCGTCATTAAATATTTCCATTTCGTGTGTCAAGTCTCGTGCACCGAAATTTTCCATTAGTTTTAAACATTAGCTCACGTGTCGAGTGGAGATTATGTTATGTCCTGATATAACCACGACCTCTGTAGAGTAGTGGCCGCGTTGCTGTACCTAGAGGTCGCGGGTTCCAATCAAAAATCAGACAAATAAGTTTGTTCTTGGATCATGGATGTGTATTAAAAAATGTAATATAATAAAAGTCTTAAATGTGTGTACAATAAAGAAGTATTACAAGTTCTTCGGATACTTCGCACAGGGCTAGATTGACGTGGTGTAATATTTGTCTGTCATTAGAATAAGTGAAGTTTTGATAAGTACATCCTAAATTACTTTATTTACTGTACTTGTAACGGTATTAGGTACTGTTAGGATGGTATTTATGTACATACTGTTTATTTCTATTATAGTTCGTCCCAGATAAATTTAACCTAAAGGTAAACACACCGAAAACATCGAAATTTTCACTTATTCACTTATTTTACACACATAGCAACACTTTCACATTTTATAACAATAAAACAGTAATTAATATGTTTAAACATTAAATGCAAATCTTACATGAAAAAATACGCCATTTTGACACTGCCGATTGTAGAATATAAGCTCATAGACTATGGATTCATAGCAAACTTTATTCATTGTATTAATATATTGGCCAAATGGCATCACTGACTAATCTATGGTTGTGTCATAGATGGCTTTGTTTACGTTTAGGTTAAATTTATCTCGGACGTACTATTGATACTATTATTTTCATTTGGTTATAGGCTCAAACGTAGAATATCTGTTGATATAATTTTCAGTGATAAAGTGTAGAGTTATTTAGTTTTATTGACTGAGCCTGACTTGCACCAGTCTCGATTTGTCTCTTTCTCTTTTAAGACCGAAAAGTTAGCGTTTTAATATAATGAAGCATTATAAGCTCTAGATTTATTAACAGACTTACGCATTAGCCTAAGGTTATGAATTAAAGTCAAAATTAAATAATTATATTGAGAATTAATTTTACAAAACCGTATTCTGATCGTAGTGTCTATTTATTATAATGCCTATACTAGGCTATAGTATAGGTTTAAATTTTCCTGTATGTAAATAGAACAAGTTGTTGTGTAGGCTGTTAAACCTCTGTTTGACGTACCTATATTATACTTATCAAATGATACCAAAACTCCCATCTTCTTAGACATATCAATCAGATTTGTACCAGGATGAAAGTCATATAATATACCTTTGTAGATAAGATGCACTTAACTTATGCACTAGATGACTAGAAGATAAATAGGCATTGTGCTCTAAAGTCTAGAATCTAGATAGTATAGGTCAGACGCATTGGAGTGAGGAAAATGGATATTTCAAACTTCGGTTATTTATTCATGTTAACAATAAAAAAAACATTGCTAAATTGTAAATGTGTCTGATGGCATTTTTAACGATTTGGTAACGAAATATTTATTGTTATTAAAACCTGGCCTCTGATTGAAGATGCCATCGCTACGAAGTTCGAAAACAAAATGTATGTGATTAAACATAAGCTTCGGTGTGACGAGCGAATTTGTATGTCATTTTATAGTGCCTAAAGGTGTGCGAAATACACGAGGACACTCTCTTGCTTTCTTTTACTCTCATAACTTAGAGGGACGGTTAACCAACACGATTGACGAGAGATCAGGCGCAGGACCGACTTTTTACATGCCCATCCGACGCATAGATCATTTTTCTTATCAAACAATCCGGTGATCAGCCTGCTTTGTCGTAGTCAAACTTGAAAACAACATTTTTTGTTTTTCCAACGCGGGAATCGAACCTACGGATCGAGAGAGAAGCTCTGAACCACTAAAATATAACTGTAACATAAAACTAGGAAAAAAGACATAATTAATATTATCATTATATCGCTGTAGTTTTTAAGTATGAAAAAAGCCTAAGCTTATTTTGTTGGGGATTTCTTAACAATCTCTACCAATTTTAACGAGGAACCTACAATCACGTCGTGTAGAGCTTGGATAAATTATAAATAAATTATGATTTTAAATTAAAAAAAACTAAAGGCATATTGCCCGTAGCACTAAGCCTAAAAAAATGTACGCTCAATTTCAGATTTTGACGCACACACAATTCATAATCTCTAACGATTTTAAAATAAGAAATCTACAATCTCATGTAGAGCTTGGAGACTATAAATTACGTGTTTTTTTTTTAATAAACTCTTTTGTGTGTATGAGATTCGATATTTACACTAAAAAGCAATTACGAGAGATATCAATGACTACGTAGGACGCAGATACGGCACTCGGCTCAATTGACTCATTCATAAAAACTCGGAGGTGGAGTTTATTGAGAATAAAATCCGTTACAAATACGTTTCTGTTGGTTAAATCTTGGTTATGGTGACGTAAAAACTTCGCTCACAAATCATGTGGAACAGAAAAAGTGGGTAGTTGTACAAAATAAAGAATAGGGAGCTTAGTGCTCTACATAATACTATGTATGTATATTGTATAGTACGTCCGATATAAATTTAACCTAAACGTTTAACTAAACAAACCCGTCCATGACACAACCAAAGACTAGTCAGTGATGCCAATTGGCCAATATTAATACAACGATTATTGTTTGCTATGAATCCATAGACTATAGGCTTATATTCTACAATCGGCAGTGTCAAAATGGCAAAATGTATTTTTTCTTTAAAAGATTTTCATTTGATTCGTTTAAACATATTAATTATTGTTTAATTGTTATAAAATGTATCAGATAATGAAGTATGACCCTTTAATATACCTGTGAAAGTGTTGATAAGTGTACACAATAAGATGAATCAGTGAAAATTTCGATGTTATCAGTTTGTTTACCTTTAGGTTAAATTTATTAGCGACGAACTATAGAGTTTAGTATAAGGTAATACTTAGGTTTTATTAAATAGTTTGTTGCTTTCCATATAGTAATTAGTTGGCTTGTATTCTACCTATCTATGTTTTCATACAGAATAGCTTTAAACGCACAGGATAACTATTATGAAAATAGGTAGATTGCACCACAAAAAATATATTCCAAAACAACATTTTTACAATAAATTGTGGTAGAAATTACAGAATTTCTGCGATTTTACCCTACCTTTACGCCATGCAATTTTATTGAACTGCAATAGAATGAAATGTTAAAGAAACTTGGGTTGGTAGAAATTACAATATATATTATAAATCCATACTTATCTAACATGACAAATGTGAATGTCCGTTTTTTACGCTATCACGCGAAAATTGCTTAACCGATAGTCATGAAACTCTTAACTATATTCTAATGTTCTTGGAGATATTAAAAGTAACATATTATGATACTTTTTATTCCACGCGAGCGAAGCCGCAAGCAAGAGCTAGTGTTGTTATACAGAGAAAAGATTTGTATTTTTGTATGTTTGTTACGAATAAACTTAAATAGTAGGTACTGGACGAATTTTGATAATTCTTTCAATATTGGAATGCTACATTGTTCTTCAGTAGATAACATGGGTTGTATATTTTTTATAAATTAAAAAGAAGAATTTAAAACCTTTTTTATTGCAGGCATTTCCATATCATGCCTACCAAAGTGTATTTTCTCAATAATTCTATGATGTTATGATAAAATCTAAGTGTTTTAATAAAATTCTATCTGGCTGATTCGCCTGTTGCATAAGCGAATAGGTAAATATTATTTTAAGTTGTGTATTTTTTATCTTCCTATCATATATTTTTCCCACTCTTAAACTAAGGTAGAGTAACGACTCTACCTTAGTTTAAATAAAAAAATAGGCACCGAATACCTACTAAGAAAAGAAATGATAATCACAATACTTATATCAATTTATTGGTTGTAATTTGATGATTATGATTAATGCCTATTTACTTTTAGTGGGTAGAAAGCCTACCTTCCTACCTACTAGGTGGACAAGTAGGTATTCCTACTTACAGATTCACTGACAGTTATGTGTTATTTGGTGTTAGTCATAACTCATAACTATGTTTTGTAAGGATATGTAAGGACAATATTCTAGTGGACTCTACTATTTTGGCTTTAGTCCAATGTGTTATATTTCTTTCTAATAGATATCTAATACTTACTTACTTACCTATCCAATAAATACCTACCTACCTAATTTATAATCCAAAACATTTTACACTTTTATTACATAGGTAAAACCTTTAGTAATATAAATCTTTGTAGTTACAGGGACTCAATAAGATCAAAACATGACGATCTTATAAGAAAATATCGTTTATCCGTTGTGATAAGAATAATAATACCAGATAAATCCATAACTACCTTTTACATTTAATTTAACCTAATAGGTAGTTGTAACTTGTAACATCCCATTGTATGTTGCCAACATAAAAAAATATTGTTTTCTCTCTACGGTAAATGTCATCATTTTTTGGCCAATTAAGGCGATACAAGATGAGACAATCGAGACAGACAGAGCCGAAAATAAATCGCGAATCTCAGAATCCGAGTAAAAAGTTCGCGGCCAGCGATTACACCGCGTAATTAAAGCCGAGGCGGGGCCGCGCTAATGAGGGAAGAGCAGAGGCGGCGGCGTAATCAACATTAAAGATTGGCGGGAGATGCGCCTCTCCCTCGCTCCCTCCCGCCCGCACGCCCGCGCGCCCCTCATTACTTATACAAAATACTTAAGACGCGCGTCGTCCCGCTCTCCGCGCGCTAATAGCTCGCGCCCACTCTATCGCCGTCCCGCTTCGCCCGCAAAGCGTAATTAAGCTTGCTTCGCCTCGCCTCAAAGGAGCCCCGCCCCCTGAGGGGCGAGGGGGCGGGTGGCGCAGAGCGGGGGGCCGCGGCGCCCGATCGCGCAGTATGCCGGCGAACGTAGACAGTGTAACGTCGCGCGCGCTCGCCCCGCAATCCGAACGATACAAGCTCAAAGAAACAACACCTTTAGTTCCTCATTAACAGTTTTAAGTGTTTTATCGGTGTCAGTTCCCTGTGTTTTGACAGATTCAGTGTTGTTTGAGTTTGAGAATTACTGGACAAGTGCTAATAAGTGACTGCGCGTGATATGCCGCAAAAACGTGCATAACGGCGTTCTGCGGGCGATGCTCAAAGGTTTTTATTTATTTTTACATAGTTTTACATTGCGAATTCCTACTTACTGGCCAAAAACTCTAATTAGAAGTAACTAAAGTGGATACCAATACCTTTACGTGCGACGTGGAAAACTTTTAAGCTGCTTTCGGTTTGTTTTGAAATTGAAATAAAATAGAGTCGAACGAACTTTTAATACTTTTTATATTTCCTTAAAAGTGAAGAAAACTTACAAAACTGATAATAATTTACCGATATTTTACAAAATCTAGTGTCATTTGGAAATAAGTTTGAGACATTAAGACGTTATTGCAAAAAAATATCATAAAAAAATATCACAGCTTACATTTTTCTCTTAACATTTTCATATTAAATTTAAATTGATTTTTAAACGGACCTACCGTTTAGGACTAGCTAGCTAGTAGTAACTTAACTATTTTCCAACCTGACTCTAATAAGAGTATGTAAGTGAAATTTATTATATTGCTGACAAAAAATACTAACTAGGTACTCAAATATGCCGCTGTGAACTAAAATGCTGTGAATTAAAAACTATGAAAACAATTTTTTTAAATCTTATAGGTACCTAAGTTTCATGAATATAATAAAAATAATCTTTCACTGTTTAGAACTTGAAACAAGAATAAATAATAATAGGTCCTATTACCTAGGTACCTAAGTATGTCAAATTGTTCATAATTTCAAGAAGAAATTTTAACTTTGTGAATACTTATAGGTAATAATTTAGATTTAAGTAATTACTTTAAAAACACTGTTGCAGTTGTTTTGTTTACGTGTTTTTAAATAAATAAAGTCGAGATAGCTGCTTATTAGACTACTAAAATGGTCAACAAAACAAATATCACCATAACACCATTGTAGAATTAGAAATTAGAAAATTTCGAATTAGTAGAAACTGACATTTTTTTCTTTAGGATTTAGGTAGGTAAGTAGGTACATGCATAATATGATATTATTCCAGGTTAACTTAATTCGGTAGATAGAGATAAATCTTATAAGGTTTATTAACTTATTCTAAATGGATGTGTTAAGAAGGTATTTTTATTCTTACTATTTATTACCTAGGTAGTACTTAGGTACCTACCTAGTCTCTTAAATTAAAAAAAAATATATACGAATTCCTTTCTACTATTAATAATAGGTAGCTATATGACGTAGGTATTCGTGTTTCGTATGTAGAAAGTTACTTACTAATTATTAGTAGGTAATTACTATTTCAGAATATACCTAATTGTTGTTATTTCCTATAAAAATAAACACTAACAAAAATGTAGGAAGTTGTTTACAAAAATATAGGAATCATCTGACAAAAATGCAGGAAGTCGTCTACACTCTACAATAAAATAGGAATCACCCGGATTGTTACGGAAGGTCAACAAAAACTCTGATTCTGACTTTTATAAAAAATTCGATGTCACTATTTATAAACTTAAATTAAAAAAAAAATCTAATGACGTAGGCTAAATTAAGCTATTTCCACATAGGTAATCCGAATAGGTACTTGACATTACATTTATAGCAAATCTTATTAGAAAATAGATACCTACTAGGACTTACTATAGCACATTTTTTTGGAAATTTCCTTGCTTTTATTACCCTACCTGTAATAAGATCAGGTAGCCTATCAGTGTAAGTACCTACGTAAGAGAATTATCGTTCCATGTAACCTACCTACCTACCTACCTACCTGAGTAAACATTGCGTCATGTAAGTAAACAACGACTGTTGAAATTAAATTAGCAATAATGAAAAGTTGTGCATAATTTTAGTTGACATTTTAAAACAGAGTTGCTCAATAATTCATTAACTTCGTCATCAAACAAACGGAATAATTTTATCTCTTTTGTACTAATTTTAGTTGCTCGTCTCCAGATGTCCATTTTTAATGCCTTAATATGGAGTAGGTAGTTTATATTGGAATGCATCTAGCATTCCAATTTTAAATAATTTAAATGGAATAACAATTAAACGTGCAGGGCCTGCATAGCGCGCCGCGGGCAGCCATCTTGCGAGAGCGTTTTGGTCGTTCTCCTCACAATATCGCTCAAGCGACATGAAATCATTAATCAAAACCAGATTTGTATCAGATCAAACAATATTTAATTTATTATGGAGCACATAATTGATATTAGCTGCGTAGGCGCAAGCTTTAGCGGACAATAGCGCCTCCGTCGCCATGGCAATGTTTATTTTGCATACTGTTTTTTATGCAGAACAGTTTAAATAATAAATATATCCGAATTGTAAGAATGCGGTAAGTGGGAATTCCGACCATTTTCATAATAGATTATCTCGTGTAGGCGAAATCAGGAGCATAAAACGATATAAATTTTGATTTATCGTGCAAAAATGTTCGTTAAATATTATTAATAATATGCTTTTTTTGTTTCATCACTGTGCAGATGTAAGTTAACTTAGTTGTATGCGAACACCTGCGAATATTTATTTTTGAGTTAAGTAACTTACTGGCACAACCAGAAAAGAGTCGAATAAGTTACAACACTGTTCTGAAATGTGTCATAAATATGGCGATAAACCACACAATTTGGCAGATTAATAAATTGTGTTTGTAGTATAGCAAGCATTTGTATCAGATTTTAAAGGTGCAACTATTTAAATTACTGTCTGTAAATAACCCATAAATAATATATTTTTTAAATTCATTGTTTAATTATTGTCATAGTCATACAAGGACATTATGCCTACTATAATTTACAAACGTATCCTCGGCCAATACCTAGCATGTATGTTTTAATGTAATAGCTTATGCTGTGTTGGCAGTTACCTACTTAATATTTTTGCTTACATAAGCTGACATAATATTTTCGGGATCTTACTAAGTAGGTACATATAAAAAATTTATAAAAGAACTATGTTCCTATTTACTTAAATATAAGATAAGTATGTAATTATTTTGATTCGATACTTAGGTGGGTGGGTACTTCTAAGATCACCAACATAAGCTGTCTCTTTTCTTGCTCTACCTAATTTTAACAAATTTTCACAAATTTTCGAATATTGAATTAGGTATTAGTAAATAATTAAAGTTAATAGAAAATTAATCGATTTCAACGGATCTAATTATAATTTAACTATTCTAAACTTAATTTAATTACTCGTTCCACTTCAACCACGGTAGAACGCTTCACAAAAAGTGCGTAAACAAGGACTTGCACGTGAACTCCGTTCAGCGCCATCTATCGGGCGATAGTGGAACTTATCAGCTTGGGAATTGGGCAGCCACTTGAGCGATAAGAGCCATCGTGACTTGAGATGAAGATACGTAGATAACGAGTTAGTCATCGATGTAGGTATTAAATAGTACAGTAAGAACATGGATTTCGGATATCGCTATTTTTCATCGTGCCTGTCATTTTCATAGAAAAACGTAGGTAGTAAAAAATATACTACTTAATTGTATTTTTGTACTCTACCAAATTAATTAAACAAAATATAACCTTTAAAACATTTTAGTTGAGTTACACTAAAGTAGAGATTTACAATTATTTGCTACCTCAGTTACATTTGAATGAACACAATTCAAAATAGTCGAGAGCCAAATGCATGCATTGCAGCATGTAAATATTTGTGCTCTATCTAAATGTTCCTTACTGTATTCGACATGTCACCTAAATACATATCATTATACAAAAGGTGTTTATCTGATCCGAACAGACGTAATCAGTTAAGAGGCCGCGGAGGTCGATATTCTCTTTCTTAAAATCACATGAATAAAATATGTTGTCTCTATTAGGTACCTAGAGTTTGAAAAGGCTAGAATATATTTGTTTTTAACATGTGTACAGGATGATTAGCTCGTTGATGAAAAAAGTTATTTTGTTTTTTCCAAGTTTAATATAAGTAAGTGTTTTTTGTATTTTTTAACATGAATCGTGACTTATGTTAATTGATTGTTATAAAAAATCGTAAATCCCGTAATTTAAGTAAATCGAAAAGCTAAAGATCTCTACATCTGTCAAGCTGTTAGCCAGTTGGAAGTCTGAAGATCGCGGCTTCAAATCCCGTTGAAGGAAAATTTTCTGGGTTCCTGCTCAGGAACAGAGGGCCATTTGTAATAAAATACAAGTCTATGAAAAATGTATCTTATCAAAGTACCTATAAAATATAATTCCCATCATCTGGTACCCGTAACACAAGTTCTTTGAATAGGTACTTAGTAAAACAGGTTTACTCCCGACACAATCGAGAATCGAATTAGTTCGATCTCAACGGCTCTTGGTATTTTATTTGGTGGATTACTTTGAAACTAAGTAGGATGAAGAAAATATGTAGTTAGATCTTAATTTTTGTACTTCCGGCCATATCGACTGTGAATCAAAATAAACAAACGTCAATTTATTCGGGGGTACGCGGCACGATCGATTTTGAATCAAAATCGTATCAGTTTGGAGAGTAAGGCTCCAGGTGTATTGACGCGATTTAAGGCATTCATAGGCGTATTAAAACATAATATTGTGATGTTTTAATGCACCAATAGCTATCGATCTGTTATTGTGATTTCAGTCGGCCGACCGTTAGGCGCGTGTGACCAGCACCGTTTAGCCATTTTTTATTTTTGTCTGACCGTTACAATTCTACGCGATGACCATATCCGTAATACAAATGAGTTACCCGATTCAAATCGAACCGGCTATTGAAAAATATACGAAATAGTAATGCTTTATTCATAAAAATATAACAACAAAATAACTGTCAAAAATTCAAAAAAATTTCAACCGCCAAGAGTTCATAAAACGATGAACCGTCATCTCACAAAGGTTATTGTGGCACTTCCTCTCGGCGACTTTGAACTGTAACAGTGATATATCTTCCGTTTTTCTGTGATATGTTTCCTTACATATATGGATATGGTAATTTGTTTCCGGTGCGGCGCGTGCGCATACCTCGACAGCTATTACTCGAATGGCGTTAGCACGATTTGCATTTGAATTTCGAATGGCTCGCGCCTAGGGCCTACAATAGACCGTGTCGAATTTCGTGTCTTGTGCCCCATTGTGGCCATAGACACGTGCGTACAGCCTTTTTTACCGGATATGAAACAAGATTTTCAGTAACACTTTGGTTACCTATACCCTTAAACTATGTATAGGTAATTGTATGTGTGCGTGTGTTTGTAATTAAAGTCCTAACGGCGGGCCGATTTTGATAAAATTGTTTAAGTGGATTTGTGAATGGTTTATATTATTTACATTTTGGGGATTAATGGTTGTCTATTTGTAGATTTTGTAGGTGTAGACTGGAATTGTAGACGTAGGTGTAGGTCTACACCTACACCTACGTCTACAATTATTTCTTTCAACAGGAATAATATTTCTGTTAGGTTAGGATAAATCAGGATTATAGAAGGAAAAGCATATGAAATAGCTCTGATACAGGGCACATTATCTTTTTCTACTATACCTTTGCTGGTTTATTGATACAAATAATTTACCTAATAAGAAAGATTAGCATTTGTCAACGTTCCGTTAAAGCGTTTAATAATTCAAAAAACAAGTATAAAATATAACGACCGACGCATACATTAAAATAACAATGTGCCTGAACTTAGACATATAAAAACGTGTCAATAAAAATGTTTTTAACGAATTTCATCGAGAAATTGATTCGAAAATGGCGAAGCGTGGGCGTAGCATTGGTATGTGCATTTATATTTAATAGGTAATTATTTAAATGAACACAATTTATGTGGTCGTGTTAGTATTATGTATAAATTAAGAATTAATTAGAATATTGATGCTATTATATGAGGCTCATTTTAATTAATTAAATGCAACGTCCGTGTGATGAATTAATATTCATATTTCATACACATCATCAATGCCATTCATACATCAATGTTTAATGCCGGCCATAGCTGAGGCATTATCTTCAGCAAAAAACGGCTTCCATACATTTTCAGTCAAAACCTGCAGCAAACTGGCTTTTTGTTTTAGTCACATTTTGGTGCATCATATTTTAATTGAAATTTGAAATATATTGCTACATTGTTTATATATAATGTACATGCTATTATATAAAGCTTTAATCTATTTAAATTATAATAATATTACATTGAATTTAGATGATAATTTAGCATAACTTGTTAGGCTCAAAAGGAAGAGAGAAAAATATTTCACATAATAAATATTTAGACTACTTAGCATCATCGTTACTAAGATTTATACATCCAACTTTCAGATATTATCTCAAAAAGCAATATCTTACTATACTTAATGTGTTTATTACATAAAATGTTGTATTGGGAAAATATCACATCATCGGCATGTACCTAATAGGTATATACCTAACTATACATCATAATATACCTACCTAACTCAAAAAACTCAAAACTTACATTCCTTTAGAATGTTTTTTTTAATTGCTTAAAACATCATAAAATACACTTAATTTATGAAATGAAATGCTTCTCTTAAATTAATTCTATTCTGGCACGAAGTTTCGACGCCAAATTGGACGAAAAAAGGTTTCTCACCTAAAATGCCGGCCATAACCACCGGGTAACGAGCAGGTGAAATTTGCTAATTAAGCGAAATTAATCTGAGCATTTCTCTCCGTGACGCTTTTGTTGAGTCAAGACTGGTTCCTTCAAGGCCAACCGTCGAACCGCTCCGTAAACACAGACGAAACATTGATGCACTGGTACGGAATTCGGAACTGATGATGTAACTTGGTATTGTTTTGTAAAAGTAAACTGGTATTTGGTATTTTTTGGGAATTCTTTATCTAGTTCTCTACAATTGATAGATTGTCGCTGAAAGGTAGCTGGAAGTTGAAAAGTGATTTCGTTTGGTCTAATTACGGAATTCTTCTACTTCTCTACAATGAATAGATGGATGAATGGAAGTAGAATACATAAGCTACATTTAAATTCATACCCAACCACTAGTAGGTACACAAATCAAATAGAAAAATCATAAAATGGCAAAAATAATTTTACGAATATTAAAACAGAAGTGGAGATCGTAAATCAAAATTCATACCAAAGTATTATCGATTTATGAGCTACGTACTTGCTGGCGTAAAATAAATTTATGACTTGAATCAGCCATACGCAGTTTTTAATAATAGTTATTGAAAAACGCCCGAGGTGTAAGCCTCGCGTGACAAACACTTTCCATATTGCCTTTAGTTTTTGAATCATACCTTTAATTCGATCTTTTATTGCCTTTTATCGTTAATTATATATTTGACTAGCTGACCCGA
The DNA here is from genome assembly GCA_905187575.2 of Celastrina argiolus. Classification (NCBI taxonomy): domain Eukaryota; kingdom Metazoa; phylum Arthropoda; class Insecta; order Lepidoptera; family Lycaenidae; genus Celastrina; species Celastrina argiolus. The sequence continues at coordinate 11,273,742 of LR994591.1, forward strand.
GGATAGAAACTGGTTGTGATGAACCGTTTAAACCTTCCCGGGACTTCCACGAATATTTCAAGACCAAAAATAGCCGAATCAGCCGTTCTCGAGTTTTAGCGAGACTAACGAACATCAATTCATTTATATATACTAGCTGACCCGTACCCACTTCGTTGAGCATTAAAAAAACCGTTCAAACATTCCCTGGACTTCCACGAATATTTCAAGACCGAAAATAGCCAAATCTTATATATATATTATATACCTTTAAATATATACATATAAGATGAACTTAGAAGTAATTACTCCACTTAGGAAACTTTTAGTACACATGTCTTTTTCTTTTTATGTAATTTTTTTTTGTTTTGTATAGTTTTTTCGTTAACTTTTCATGGGAAGAGTATTTTTATGCAGTTTAAGTCATGAGCACTTGGCCGCTCGCCAAAAGTTGCGGTAGTTTTACGACCATAACGCTCATATGAGAGAAAAATGCTCATAACTTCCTCGCAAGGAAATAGCCAGACTGTGTTTAGTATATTACGTTTTAAATATCTATTTCAAATACATTTGAATATAATTATGATATCCCTCAATAAAATTAAAAGTTTTTTTTACCATTAAAATAAAATTAGACACTTATAAGATACGCCACACTTCAGCCGATAGCCTTATCTCCTATAAGTACTAATTGACCACTAATCTTGTTTGTTTTGGCGATTACACTTCCTTGGGGCAGTTCATCAATCATCCTCGATCACAATTATTGGACACTTTATTAGAAAATGTCCAATATTTGATAAAGATCAGCTTTGATGCTCCATGGGTAATATTCAATCGCACCATAATAACTCAGTGGTTCATGTCGTGTGCTGAAAAGGTTACTATAGATTTCATTAGGTATAATTTCAAATTTAGGAGGTAGTCAAATTTTTATTACTTTCTACTATTTCTTATGAATTTTTTAATTATTTATATTATTTCTTTCTACGTCGCAAGAAACGAAAAAGCAAAAAAAAAAATTTTTATTTTTGTAAAAAAATACATTTCTAGAATGAGAAGAGGTAGTATAATCATATCCCAAAGTTATAGTGACTCTTCTCTTTACACCCGTTATAATATAATTCAAATATTGGACTAATGTGTTGTTTTGTTTTTTTTAGAAATTAAGAATTTAGAATCGGTCGGAACAGTGCATACAGAAAATATAGGCTTGTACACATTGCCAAGGCTAAAGCCGTACTATAGGTATGGCTATCAAGTAATTAGCGACAGTAGATAACTGCCCAAACCTTATCAGTACTATTAAATAATCAATACCAGATAAGCGATCATTACTTGTAAGTTTGGTCATCCTATCTGTGTATGAGTTATAGTTCAGTAACGTTTAATTAATTCTGTATCTGACCAATATATCATTGAGACATATTGATGATTCTATTATCTGATCATAAAATGCGTTTATTGGTTTACTTGCTGAAAGGCAGTTTAGATACTGCTATATTCAAACGAAATTATAGTTTCCATTAATACAGGTTGTATTGCCGGTTATTATTTTATCACAAAAGTGTAATAGAATAGCATTATCACAAAATCTAATATTCTTATTAAAACATCAAATAGTCAAATAGCTTTTAAATCTACACATACTCACACATCTATACTAAATTATAAAGCGGAAGAGTTTGTTTGTTTGTTTGAACGCGATAATCTCAGGAACTACTGGTCCGATTTGGAAAATACTTTTTTTGTTGGATAGTCCATTCATAGAGGAAGGCCGTAGGCTATATAACATTACGCTGCGACTAATAGGAGCGAAGCGTCAGTGAGAAATGTTGTAAAAACGGGGAAAATTATTGAGGACATTACATTTGGGGACTTTCGTTGCGTGCGCTGCATAAACGCTAACAAAGTCGCGGGCACAGCTAGTAAAACATACAACCCTACTATACCATCTGCTAGTGCTGTAAGTCGAAGCGTTATCGATATTCTGTTTTAATGACGTTCTGTTAGCAGATGCGGTTGACAAAGGCTAATTGTAAGTTGCGTTGGAAATAGCCGTGATGCCGTGTTTACATCGCGACATGACGACACTATGTAAATTTAATGTACAGCGAGCGACATGGTGTGCTTAATTGGATTTACCATTTAAGCACACCATTTTAGGTTTTAATATTGTTAGACAAAAAATACTTTATTTGAAATTGAACTTTGCGTTTTTACAATAGACCTGATAATGCAACACACATTCAAAACTCGATGCTTGTATATTAGATTTTCACCTCTATTTTTACCCCCGAGGCAAAAACGACGGGGTGTTATAAGTTTCTGTCTGTGTAAATGTATGTGTCTGTCTGTCTGTCATCGTAGCTCCCAAACGGGTAATCTGATTTTAATACGGTTTTTTTTTGGTTTGAAAGGTCAGCCGAGTGTTCTTTAGTTATGTTTGGTGGAAATCGGTTCAGGTCTTCAAGGTCATCAGGTCGTTTCTTAGGTGTGATAGGAATTTTACAAAGTCGGGGGGGTTTTTAAATTGTTTTAGTACAAATTACAACTTTTAGCGCTTTTTCCTGCTGGAGAGCTCAATAATAATTTTGGCCGTCTCAATTATCAGATAGCTATTTAGTACTATAGTCTTACCATTTGTACCCAAATCCTGAGTCTCTAAAGTTTTGACCCAGACTAAATTGTCAAATAGCTAAGTATTTATTGAAACACGGAACCATTGATTACTAATAACTCACTTGAGACTCACCTCGCTACCTGTTCGCTATTAAATGTTTGCTGTGCAATTAATGAAGATTACGTCATACCGATCATGCCCCGTCGAATAGGATCTAACTTGTTTGATACTTGCCATATTGTTCAGCTATAAAACTATAGTTCCAATAGTTTTGGAATTATAGCTTTATTGCATTATAGTAATAATAATATTTATGGACACTTCACACCACGTCAATCTAGCCCCGTGCTAAGTAGGTATACGAAGAACTTGTGTTGTTACATGTACCTACCACATGTTTTATATATCCATGATCCAGGAACAACGAAAACTTATTGTTCCTTCGGCAGAATTCGAAGGAAAAGGATCTCTCGTGTCCTCTCTAATTTCTATGATTTGGGTTTTGCGCCACCGAAACTATTCTACGGAAATATTTTAAACCAAAATCCTAGTGGTGTTATTAGCTTGACGTGTCCGTGTGGATATTATTCATAATCATCAATTTGGTCACTGCTTAAAAATTCAGGGTTCACTTAAAATTTCAATTTTGTTTATAGTATTAATAAACCTTCTTCTTGATTGTCCAGCTCATTATCTGAGCAGGAGCCTCGGGCAGCACGAATACTCTACAGCAGAGGAAATTCGCACCGCAGACCATATCGTTCGCTTCATGAGTAACATAGGACTGGGGGCGGTACTCTAAAGGAGTCACAATAGATCCAGAAGGGTCGCAGTGACGTCTGGGCCAGACAACGTCAACCTACGGTTACAAAAAAAAGTATTAATTGTTAATAAAGTCACAAGAAACACAACTAATCCGCCATATTATCAGAATTCATTTTTATCAATTAATATTGGTGGCAATTAACGGTAAATACTTTAATTATTTCATATCGGTCGGCACGTCAATAGTTTATCTTTACGGTCTAATTACAAAATTAACATTATCTATTAGCGTACAGTGTAAAACTTTTATTGCTCGTATTTATAACCCTAGTTCTTTCTGTGACTTCGCCTACGATTTAGACAAAAACTTGTCTTCTAATAAAGACTGAAAAAAATAACATCAAGACAAACCAGGTGAGGGTCCTAACAGGACATCTTTAGCACGTCCGTACCTCGGGGCCCCGAGGTCAAGAGGTTTGTCGCTGCCACTGAACAGGGTGTTGTAGTAGGTCTGGACAAAGCCTCTTAGAATGGCAGCAAATTTTCTATTATACAATAATTCTGTATTATTATATTATTGAATAATTAATAAGCATTTATGCAACCGTTACATTGTTTTAAGGCCACTTTAATGCCAGATTCCATTGTGTTGCAATGAATATTCAATATCAATTTAATTGCAATACAATAAGTATTACTAATACGAAGCTGATTGCCCATAACTCTTAATTAATGATTTAACATGTAGGTATATTATATTAAAAACTAAGCTAGCTGTTTTGCGACAGTATTCCCTATTCCTCTCTACAAGGTGTAAAATAAATGAGTGACAACGCTTTAGGAAGTGCATGTGCCTACTATGTAGAGAGGAAAAAATTAATTCCCTATACAATAAATTTAAAAAAAGTTTCTGTTTCAGCGCTGGTACTTTTACAGTAAACTCTACACAGTATGCATGTCGCAGTCATCTTATTGAATCTGGTTATTTAATTGAATCACTAGGCGGTTATATAATGGCGTCAAACAGCTCGTACATATAGCTATGTGTTGATATATTTTTTGATTAATTTACTTTAATGTTCGTTTTATTAGTACTCATTCGGAAATTTCGAAGTTTAAAACTAAAATATTAAATGGCTCTCCTAGTCTCGGATTCTAAAATTTGTGGGTAAAAACAGGATTCAATGAAAGCGCTAGTCATTCAATTAAATAGCGGATTCAATCAGATGACTGCGACATGCACATACACTCCCTTAAGTATTATCACTCATTAATAGTACAGCCTGAAAGAAATTATATTTGTCGTTAAGCAAATAAATATCTCACTACATAAGTAAATATTTATCCTCTGTGTGGCATTGACATTGTTTGCAAAGTTTTAACATAATATTCAATATTGAAAGTTTAATAATTTAAAGATTGAGATAAAAATTATCTTATCACATTTGATCTGACTTCCAAAAAATACTCTTTACGGCAGTCGGGTGAATATGCAAATGAGGGCTATAGAGAAAATGCTCCACCTGTCCCATCGCCAGAGGTCCCCCAGCCCTCCCATTGTTCCAGCCGTAAAAATATCTTAAAACAATGCCACCCTCCGGCGAGGGCATTACACGGTAATTATGCCGCATAAAATTAACCAACAAAGTGTAGGGTATAAGTGGCAAATGACCGACGCGAAGGCTAAGTTGTTTTTGCGAGCGGCCAAAGCACTTTGGTATCTTATTTGAAGCGGCGTTATACCCTAAGGTCCACCAAAGTGCCCGTAGTGAACGTTATGATATAACCAGAGATTTTTAGAACAACTTCTCATTGAGATTTGGTGTATTCTTTGATACATACAGTATAAGGCCTTTTAGAACAACCTGTCTGTAAGTTACTTCATATTGAGCTTTAATAACAGGACGGTAAAAATTGATCATGAACTGTGCAAAGGATTTGGTGTACCTTATTATACCTTAAGGTCCATCAAAGTGCCTTGCCGTAGTATAATGAGGTGATGATGATTAACCATAGATTTTTGGAACGACCTATCTGCAAGTCACTTCACATTGAGGAGACAACCTTGCTCTGTATCAGTAGAAGTTGTTTTTTTGGTAGGCTTTGTAAGATCTTTAAAAAGTAATGTTTTTTTTTAGTAGGGCTTTGGCCTGTGACAAGATATTGGGAGAGTTGCAAGTGTTGACGTCAAAAAATTACGACACAAATATGCTTTTTAAACGGCTTTCACAACTGTTTGGTGTCTAATGAGAAGTGCAAAGTGTCTTCACTTATGTAATTGTGTATCTATTCTTACAAGACATGATAGACGTTTTCCTTAAGCGTAAATAAATTGGAACTTGAAAATAATATTGATAATTTAAATGTGTTCGAAAAACCCAAATGTAGTGTTGTACTTTACGCAACATCGATATCGATAAACCACAGGCATAAACTCACTTAGCTCTGATCCCCGTGTATTGACCGCATTGATTCACAGGTGCCTTATTTAAGGTCCATAAAAACACCCGGGCCCGTTTTACTGCGTACTTACTTCGAACGTTAAATATCAGCCATATTACATTAAAATTTGTCAACGGAATATTTATGCCGACGACCAAAAATGTACTTAATTAGAATGGTCATGCTAATATTTGTTGGAAGCAGTTTGCTTTACCCTTTTCACGTGATTTTTTAATAAGTTTGTCGTCATCATCATCAACAGCAGCATTTTGTGCAACAACGACATTGCGTTCATTTTATTTTAATTATGTTTATTAAATATGCAATTTGCGTCAATATTTAAATTAGATTTTCAAAATGTAATCTTATTGGAATGTCATTCGTATTGTGAGTGTGTGTGTGAATTTTTAAAGTTCAGTTGTTAATTTCAACTTTTATATCTGAATTGTGAATGCGGTAGTCACTTAAAAAATCTTTATCTCTGTTTTAACATGAAAATTTGACCCCTAGCTTTAACGTCCGCCTAGACTCAGTAATGGATATCATTAACAGTTAAACGCTAGTAATTTTGTTTGTCACCTCAAATTATATCGTAAGTTCTGAAAATGACGCAGCGAGCGAGCCGCGTCAGAGCGTGTCGGTTAAGCGTATTTTAATAACATTTGGCCGGGGCGTAATTATTGTTTATAATATCATCAACACTCGCCGAGGTACAATTAAGTAAGTTTTTTGGGAGTAAGCGACAATCACGTTTTGATTACGGTCGTAAAATGTGGACATGGCCACGGGTTAATGCCGTCGTTTGTTTCTTTTTAATTACAAATCGTTATTAAATTACACTGAGTTTTTTAATTCAAATCGTGTTTTCTTTTACTCTCAGCTATAAAAACTAATAAGAATCGTGTACTTTGTGATATCCGATAACTTTTAATACAACTTTAAAAAAAGGCTTTTGTCCATGTTTTGATAAATAAGAAAGTTTTGTTTATTTTAGGTATAAATTACAAAACGATTACTCGTTATAAATATGAATGTTCATAAGTCATTATAAAAATAAAAATGTGGTAGGTAATTAAATAAATAATTTGTAGCATAGTTGCCTACTTAATAGTTAGCACTTCGAGTAGAGCACACTGATTAAAAAAGTTTTCTATCAACACTAGTGATGTCCTAAATGGAAGAAGTTGAGTAACGTACGCTTGTTCAAACGATTATGTTCCGTCACATTTGGGCACTGTAATTGGTGTTGAAAAAACACAATTTTGTGTCACACGGAACCATTACGGCAGGTAGATGATATCGTGTGAAACGTCTTTATTAATTACACTCACCTATTGTTCATTGTGACTTTTAATTTTCAACTTTGATTTTCTTTTAATATGATTTTAAAAGCATTATGTTTATATTAATTATTGTTTATCCTTGTTTCAGGTACTTACCAGAAATTTAGGAGACCAAATACTTCATGAAAGTTGATTATATTATTGCTGCAAATCATCTTTTACATAAGCCTGACCAACAGCAGAAATTCAGGTGTGTTATGGATACAAGAATTATACGCATAACATTTTGAACACTAAAATCAATGAGCCATAAAACGTAACCGAGCATTCCTTAGCTCATATTTAATATCCGGATAAGTATCGAAAATATTTATATGTATATTCATATTTTATCGATACTTATTAAACTGTGGCTACCACTCGCGTCGTGAGGTGAGAACGATGGCACCCCCCGCTGCGCGAGAGAGACGGGAACAGACCGACTGGCATTCGAAATGAACTTATGGCCCTACGTACCTTTTCTCGTTTGATAATATTATTTTATTTAGATGTTCGGTCACGCATTTTTGTATAATGAGCGATACGTATATTAAGTAGACACGACACGGTGTTATTTACAAAGTTAAAATTCTCAGTCTATTTGGAATGTTTAATTACAGTAGCAGTAGTTCGTGTTAATATGATTCTAGCAAACAAAGCACAGACCTTATTCCATTAGCTGGACGAGTTGTTCAAATATCGAGATTCGAGTGTCAGTATTTGCTGTCGCGGAGTAAATATCGACAAGTCAGTTTGCGTTACGCATCACTAGCGCGTGTTTGCCGAAGCTCGCACGGTACACGGGTGCAGGCGCGTAAAGGGTTGTCCACTCGAAAACATCATGTCGATAAATATCCTCGTTTACCTTGTTACGCTAACAAATATTGTCGAGTGCAAGTTCGTTTAAGTGAGCACTCGCATTCCCTTTTCTGCAATGGCTGCCAAATGGCACTTCATTAGGGCGTGCTCGCACTGTTGTCGTCTGAATATGCAAATCACGAACATTTATAAAATTAAATTAAAAATGTAAATACATATAAGATATGGAAATCGAGATTTTAAATAATGAAGTTATTTTAAAATTAACATTTCATTAGTCTGGTAATAAATAATGCATGAGCTTTTTATTGTTTACCAAATTGAGCATGTCCAATTTTTGTGCAATATAATAATATAAAAAAAACGTATACGTTTAATAGATTATTTAAATGTGCTCCGTGTACTTAATGTGTTTAATCAATCATACAGAATAATTAATTACTGCGTCGGTCGAGATTGTTATTTAAGTGTTTGGTTAAGGTTAATAACGAGATCTATTGTACAAAAGTTCAAGGTTCTGTAATGAGATGTATATTAATTAGGTATGTCGAAACGACCGGCTGTTTAGACCGAATTACCTGTGGAGATAACAAAGACGTGACTGTGGTGTTGCAACAACACAATATTGTCACGGATTCTTAATTTATTTCGCTATGTTAATGACGCATTATATAAATCTGGTATTAAGGTGCGGTACCACACGTTCGACTAACGAGCCATAATCGTACGAATTTGTCTCATTTGTCCTATTATACCTAGCAACACTGAAACTCGAGAAGAATTAATAGCTCAGCATAATCACTCTAGTCAAATTGCTTTTTAATTATTTGCCGCGTATCAGACAAAACTAGTTGCATCATTCTAATTAAAACTCGTCTGATGATGAAATTAATAATGGTCCATCGATAATCTAGTTGGATATTAATTATATGGGCATTCGATTCACCATCAGAATGTGCCGAGTAACGGTGGGACTACCGGTTTTACACCATGTACTTACACTTCGTCTAATTTGTCCAATGTCGACTATTCACGCTACCGCTTTATATTTTATCGATACTTTTTATCGACACGTCAGGCTTAGTGTTGTGCTCACCTTGCAAAGTGACGCGTGTTTTTCTGTATTTTAGGATATTATTGCAATTTTATTTTAACAGTTACAAATGCATAATTTAATATATTTTAATCGATTGGTGTTCAATATTAACAGTCACGGTGAGCTGTAATTGATGTAGGTGACAAGTAAATTCGATAAATAAAGCTTTTTCTTGTGCCACGAAACACTACACTTTTTATGCCAAATTTGGTTAAAGCTTGAAAAGACAGACAGACAAACATTGGTATTTGCAATATTAGTATAGATGACTAATGACTATAATAACAAAGATGCATATTGCATTATTAATTATCATTTCGAAGAAACCTCAGATCGTGTCTAGCACTTGACGGCGGGGATAAACCCGCGGTTAATTAAATGTCCATACACGACGGCTGTAGGATGTAAAACAATTAACTCTTAGGGCTTAATAACTTAATTGGAGTATTGGTTAAGTGCGCTTAACTAATAACCTTGATTTACAGTTAAACTAGCTTTATTTCTCGGACAACGTACCTAACCTAAAAACTCTATATAGCATAACCTTTAATTAATTTACAGGTTAAATAGCCGATGGCTAACTTAATCTAAAAACTATAAACTTAACATAGACATTTATAATATATGATTACTTATTAGTATGTTTAGATTGCCATGTTTATAATGCGTCTAAAATACCTCGTGTAAAAAATCTAACCTAAAAATGTATAAAAATAATCTAGACCATCGACTATATTTAGCTTTTTAATTCGAATGTTATAACGATAAATAAATCGAAAATGTAAATTAATTGCCATTTTTAGTTCCCCATTCGAAGACACCTTTTCAACAAGAACCACAAATTTGCACAAATATTTGATAACAAATTCGTCTAATCGATTCTCGGCGATCGCTACTGGTGTTACGTTCGTTATAAACGAGTTATACACCTACTCACATTGTTTCATCCAAGTCAATATACGATATACTTAACATTCCAATAATTGAACATTTAATTTGGTTTATGGAAATGTAGAGACCGGCATGCAGAGTGTCTAGTTGGAGATGGTTTCATTAGCTCTACCATTTCCTGTTGTTTTTTGTCCATTCCTAACTCTTTTAGATTTTCTAAAGTCACACTGTCTAAGTTCAATATCTAAAATTTTAACAGATTTTTGATCCAAACTTAAATTAATAACCCACAGTTTCTGGAGTTTAATTAGAGTTAAATATCCAACCAATTAAATATTTTTTGTTAAATTACTTTAACATCATAACATCTAAGCTAGAGATATTTGGCCCAAGAATATTTGAACCAACTTTATGAGACAATGAGAATATAATACGACGGTAGTTGGTAACTATGTACTTTGAAATTTTGTACAACAATATTCTAGTGCTGGGTACCTATAGAATATGGTCACAAGCATAGGTATTACCTATTAATGTGCTGATCATTTTTCTATGCTGCACGTAGCATGACTTAATATATTTTACACATATTGAGGTTAAGTTTTCATCATCATCAGCGCTTATTAGTCAATTTCGAATGCACTTTGCACTGATGGTTGCAAACAGCGACTGTAGCTTATCTGTGCCGATAACACAAAACACATTAGTCAAATTTGACACTGGCACTTATGATTCACTGCAAACTTCGAATAGACCATAGTGTTGGGCCCACCTGTGACGATAACACAGAACGTGCGTTAGTATGGCGGGGCGGGTAGTCGTAAACAACGGCCTCGTGTGATCTGAATAATTATCGTCCTGCCGCCCTGACACCCGCGCCGGTGGAAACATGACGTCACCATACCAACACTACCCAGAAAACTAGTCATTAGTCACTGAAACTCACGGAAAAACTAGTGACTATAATTACCGGTGGTAATTACGATATCCAATTATCAATGTTGCGCAATTTGACATAAAAACAGCAAGTTTTAGTCATAAACCGTATTGTGTCTATATTTTATTGTGTATTACGCGATACAGATTTCTCTTAAATTTTACCGGCATAAATCAGTAATAAAGCATTGAGGCTGGGACATGTACATGATCCTGAAAAAGCAGAGTACCAATTATTTACTTTTAATACAATACGGAAGGACTTATTTCTTATCACCGAAAATAGGACTCTATGCTAAAACAATTGAGTATATCGAACATACTTGTCAATCTGACAAATTTGACACTTGACTCGATTTTTATCTATCTCTTTCTATTCTAAGACATGAAGGGAAACAAGTACCTAGTTATTAATATTCAAATCGGGGATCGCGGTTAATCTTATTAAAAAAAAAAAAACTATTTATCTTTTGGTAATAAATTACACGGTAATCTATAATTTATTGTGTAACCTAAAATACGGTAGCGATTAAAATTGTTAGTGTCGATTCTGTTCTGGATCCATATCCTTTTATTAAGCCGCGTTTGAACCTTGTAATTAATCTGCTATTATTTTTAAGTACCAATTTTTAAGGTAGCGGCAGTTTTTTTTTCAGAGGGATGTCTAAAACTCTACTCCTATGTAAAGATTGGTATTTGGATGAAAATCTTCCAAAATATGGGCTTAGTAAAAAAAGTGGATAGAAATGGACTTACAAGAAGCCCCATGTCAATAGGAAAGTTGATTTCATAGAATATTACTAGTACTATATTACCTAAACTTATATAAGTTCGCTACGCCAAGGAAAAATACTTATACGAACTGAGAAATACTTTCGTACAGGTAAACCTGTTGAGCGTATATGTTATTTTTCTCTAGCTCTATGTGACAATTTTTATACTATTAAAGACTCAAGAGCACGTAGCCTGTATCCGCTGGTATGCCCAAGGCTGTATTAATACTCCGCTCCGATAGAATGTGATATAAATGTATACAAACTCAATATAATAATTATGGCAATTTGAATGTCACTTTCACCGCTCAAGAACAATGGTATTATTAATTTTAGTTCTGTAGAATTTCAATGTTTTGTACACATTGAATCAGCGGGCTTGCTCCCGACACAATCGATAATCGAATCAGTTCGATTTCAACGGCTTTTGGTATTTTATTTGGTGGATTACTTTGAACCAAGATAAAGAAAATCGTTAGATCTTAACTTTTTGTACCCGACCATATCAATTGACTAATTATAAACAAATGTCAATTTATTCGGGAGTACGCGGCACGATCGAATCTGAATCAAAATCAAATCAGTTCGGAGATACCCCTGAGTACCTACAGCGTGATGTCTGAACACAGCCTAATAACAGTAAGAAATAACAAAAATCCATTTCCATTCATAAGTTTACCCGGGCGATGCCACACCGACGTCCAAACCTGTTTAGATTTTGATAATTTTATTAACGACTAGCTGTGCCCGCGACTTCGTACGCGTGGAAAAGTGATTTAGGGCAGTGTTATAATAAATCTGTTTTAAAAATATTTTTATTTATAAAAACTGTCGTTGAGGTATTTAAAAAACTACTTTATGTTGACAATTCCTACTACCAGCTTGACAAACGACAGTGTACAATTAGTATAATGCGAACGGGACTACTTGATAGTACGCTCACATACACGACGAATATCTAGTACTAAGATTTGTATGGATTTTGCGCCGCAGCGACTGCAGACGATGATCGTTTCCACGCCGACGCTGCTGGTGTGGCGACAATGATATTAAGACAGCGCGCCGCAAAATTTTGCGGTCTTTTCGGTGCGTAAGTCCGACTCGCACTTGCCCGGTTTTTTTTATTTATTAGTAACCAAACATGTAGGTACTGATTATAAATCACTTCACTGTTAAAGTACTAACTGATTTTATACAGAAAAGTAGCAAAATATAGAAAGTCCCAAAAGAAAGAAAACAAACCTAAGTTGTACCTAACACAAAAAACCATTCGGTCCATGATAAAAACTAAGAAATAAAAATATCAAGACAAATATAAATCTAACTTATATTGACATAACTTTTTTAGTTTAACTGTAAACACAATACTTATGTTAATCAAAATTATATACCTATATTATGCAGTTATCGAATACATAATTTGGACAAAGAAAACTATAAAAATGTACAGTAATAGTAGGCTGTAGTATGAATTTAATCGGACGGAATGAGAACTATAATATAGAATGCAAAATAATATTATACATTGCTAATGATGCACGCTGAGTATAACTCTCGGATAACGTATTGTATAAATGTAGGTACCCACTCAACTTTGCTATAATTGTATTAAAAGTACGGCATTTGGCGTATAGATAGATTTGTATAAGAGAATACTCTATCAATATTATGATATTTTACAAAAAAACCCATAATAATCACACTGTTAACACATATCCAGGGCAGGCCGCAAAAGGCTAGAATTTCAAAAGGTATCTCGATTGGAATCGAGTTGTATCAACAGTTTTCCCCTGTAACACAGTTTAGTAACTATCGAGATGTTTTTAACGTATATCTTAATAAATAGAAAAAACAAAAAAAAAAGAGCAATATATTTATGAAAATCTTAAAACTATTTTTATGATTCCGTACCTCAAAAGGAAAAAACGAAACACATATTATAAGATCATTTCCATGTCCGTCTGTCTGTCAAGACCCTTTTACTCAGAAACGCGTGTTGTGATGAAAATTATATAAAATACTCAGGAACTACTGTTCCTTGAAGCAGTGAAAAAACCAGACTTCTTAGCCAATGCAATCAAAAGCAGTCGCTCATGTCGCTAAATTTCGTCATTTTCGACACTCGTAAGGGAATCAAAACCTAAAGGGAACTTCCGTGAACTCAAAATCATAAAATTTGAAACCAAGCAACGTCTAAAACCATACGTTTTTAGTAACATTATATAGATAAGTAGTAAAAATATTTTGATTTTTTTAAACTTCGTACCGTTTGTCATGAATGTGTTTAATTGAAACTTATAACAAATATATTCAAGATGTAACCAAATCAAAATTCTATGTCAATCAGGTTTGTATGGAACTCTCGGTGTGCAAGTCCGACTCGCACTTGGCCGGTTTTTATTTATTTACTTATTACTAACCTACGCTAACAAATATGTACACAGTACATATTTATCACAAAGGACTGTACAGTAAAAGTACTAACTATTTTTATACAAATAACTTTCGTAATAAACTCAAGAAAAAAAAAAGATTGTTCCTACCTAGCAAGCCTAAAAAAAACAAATAAAAGTCACCCCCGCGGCCCCGGTGCGTTTGCTGCTATTACAATTTGAAGCGCGCGCGGCGGCGCGGCGCACGGCTCCCGGGCCCGGCGCGCGCTTCCTACAAACGTCCAGCAAAAACGACATGATCCTTTAATATTGTCATAACTTTTTTATTTATGAACCGATTTACATAAAACAAACACTAAATGTTAAGTGAAGCTTGCCGCAATATATTAGTGAAAAGTACATCTTAATCGGATAAGCTGTTTCTGAGATTAGCGTGCACAAACCCACAGACAAACAGACAAACAGACAAACAGACAAACAGACAAAAATTTCAAAAATCATAGTTTTGGGTACTATTGCGTAAATAAAGATCCCCTATCATATTTTTTTTCAAATATCTTCAATGTACAGACACGACTCCTCTACAGATTTATTATATGTATAGATAGTATGCACGGCCGATCGGCCCGAGCCTCATATATTACGGCATTAACACAAATTATACAAGTTTCCACGCGTGGGCGCCTTAATGCCGCATGTGTCATCCGTTATTAACAACTTAAATGTCTCCCAAATGTCGCCTTATTACAATAGCTGTGTACGTCAAAACATTGCAGCAATTATACAATTTCACCGAGCTCAATTTACGTTTTCGATTCTACGTCTTTATGTCTACGCACGGCACCGTGAATAATTCCTCCGCTTCCTATCATTAAAACGTTACAAGTTGCGGCCCGTTCGCGTAATTTTCGATGTGATTCGAATGAGGATAGTTTGTTTAAAATATTAATAAGCGTGTGTTTATGGCCTTCGGGGTAAGTGCTAATGGCTGTATCACATACGGATTATATAACGAGTAGTAATCGTCCTCTTTGATCTTAGCAACGCTAATCGAATCGCAAATACGAGAGCCAAGTGGCCATCGCTAATTAAGATGGAGACAACGAAAATGTAGTAGGTTTTGACACAAGCATTGCTAAGTGACAAGCTTCACTATAATTTCTAAAGCGGTCCCTAGACGGTCAAAATTGCTTGACAAGCATTTACGTGCTTGACAAGCATGCTTGACGAGGCCACGACATCAAAAAACATTCTTGTCAAGCATTCGCATCATTTTGTCGGATAGAGTGACCCAGTGTTGAACTTGCGCTAAAACAGAAACATTTGCAAAGTAGTAGAATGTCTCTAGATGCAGATATGGCTTTTCTTGCTCTCACAATTGCTTTGTTGAAGAAAACAAAAAAGAAACGAACAAGACGATGGTCTAAGCAGTGGTATTTGTTAAGAGATAGATTTACCCATGAGCATTTGCAAAAGATTCTACAATTGACGGAGCCCAATGATTTCAAAATTTTTTTGAGGATGGATAATGATGGCAACCTGGTCTCTCCATAACGTTCCGTAGTACACTGAATGTGTTGCTTGACAAGCATGTTCTAAACGATCAAGCATGCTTGACAAGCATTGCAAAAATATAATTTTTCATCAAGCTACATCAAGCATCGAGTTTGCTTGTCAAGCACATCAAGCTTCGTTCTAGACGGTCAAAATTGCTTGACAAGCACGTTAATTTAACGTGCTTGTCAAGCAATTTTGATCGTCTAGGGACCTCTTAAAGGCTCTGTGTTTTTTATAACGACACCTTAATTATGTAAGCAATAAAGATGAGTATTGTGCTACAGGGCCCTGCTTCAAGATACATCGCTATTATCACTAAGTTCATGGCCTACCATCCCATACAATCTATGTTTAATCCAAAAAAAATGCAATAGATGTCAATACTATTAACGTTTGTAAATTATATGAACTCTATCCAACAAAAAAAAAATTTTTGAAATCCGTCTATAATTGACGAAAATATCGGTGAACATACAAAAAAAAAAAAAAAATTATACATACAGACGAATTGAGAACCTCCTCCTTTTTTTGAAGTCGGTTAAAAATGTAAATATGCCGCATTAAGTACCTACAAATAATGACATGTTAAGAAGAAGATACGAAACGAAATTAGTAATTAGGTAGTTTCCAATAGTGGCGCTAGATAGCGGTTTCCGGAATGTGCCTGGAAATCGAAGAAAACAAAAATAGCCAGTAGAATCGCCAGTATTAGGATGATACCATTATCTAGTACTAGGTCGTGTCTCTGTTAAACATTATCTTCTTTGTGCTAAGTCAAAAATAAAAGCGTATGGGATTAGACAGAACACGCGCTAAATGAGAAATTAATTCGTATGTCACTTAGAGAACCTTATGTCCCATAGATGTTGTTTTCAAACTTCGTGAGTGTTAAAAGCGATGGCATCTTGAATAAAGCCTAGATGAGAAACTGAACGCTTTGACTAAGCCTAATAGGAACAGATCCATTGGCCGCGTCGTCTCGATTAATAGCACCCAGCTCATTCCATTTAAGACCTAGTAGTACTTTAATTAGTGGGTTTCCGTTTATCGGACACCTGGTAAAGGCTATTTGACTTATAACTTGGCGTTGACGTTTACGGTATGCAAATATAGACCGTGCGCGTGCTGAGCAGAGTGCGATTTCGCGTGTGCCGTTATTATATTGACTCGTTTAATGAAGACAAGTGAGGTTTTTAGAACAATCTCATTGGTCAACCGGGCGATAACCCGGCGATCACGAGCTCTATTTTCAAATAGTTATGTTCGTTACTAGTTAAGTTTTCCCGCCCATAACAAATTGAATTAGCTCGCTTATGACAAGATCAACTTTATAAATTAATATTACATGCGCGGTCCGACTGGTCGTGGAGATTGTGAAATATTGTTTTGACAATTATTAGGTAGCGTTTATTAACACTCAATTTAGGACAATGTTTACCGAACTGATTTACTTAGGGTCAGCTCACAACAGGACGCGTTGCGGTGCGGCATTTTAAAGATAGCTAATTTTAATTATTTTAATAAATCGTGTAGGTATCGTAATCTTCTGGGGTAGTAAAAAAAGTTCAGTTTTAAATAGCTTTTAAATTTTATAGAACCAACGAATCCAAACTCAAAAAATGATATTTGATACCTCTTCACCCTTTGACAATATCTTATCACACAGCCCAAGCAGGAACAATAGACAACTACGTATTCTTAACTCCCCCAAAAGAAAATCACGCGATCGCCTATATCACTCGTCGATACGAATACGTCGCTAAGCCTACAGCATAATATTATGTAAAGACGTATCGAGAATTCTCTTTTCTATGTCAAAGTGTCAACAAATGGTTTTGGCTTAGGGTGCCCACACGCGGGCGATAATCGGTGACCGAATTTTTGTAGTTGAAAAATAGAACATGTGCAACGAACACGACAAAAAGTCGGTCAGAAAAGATAAAGCAAAATCTGCCCTACAAAATTTTCCTTAAAAATTATCCGTCCTACAAAAAGGCCATTGGTGACCACCCTAAACACGTGTATTTCTCTATCTTATGTCAAAGTTCTGTCATCAAATGGTTTTGGCCTCTGGTTATTAATCTAAGGTTTTGACTATCGGTGAGATGAAATTGATGGTCACCGGATCACGTGGGCGATTATTGGGCAATAAAAGCTCAAGACACTGATTACATTAATTCCTAATCTTGATGAACAAGAATCGCAGGTGGAATTTCTCTTTTGATCCCTAATGATTTTCTCATCAGCTCAAGTAAAAAAAATGAGTCAAACGAATACTGATCGATCAATTAAAGTTGGGACGTTATTCACAGTTTGTCTCTGACTGCTTAGCGGAATGACAAGACATTAAGGGCGTCTTAAAGCAATGTTAAAGTTAATCCTTCGTTAAATATCATGTTGTTCCTCTCGTAATTCATATCAATGAATGAGAAGGCACGGTAATTAACAAGCCGATATCACTAACATACGTTGGTCAAATCGGGACTTTATTTAACTATATTTTAACATTCGGCCGTAAGTAAAACAGAGAGAATTGGTGTATTGAGCGCGACTATTCTTGAACAAATTGTATTGGTGTCGTTCTAATGAAGATAATGAAATTTTGGTGAAAAGTAGTCTTACCTAATAAGCGCGACACGACGATGCTTTCAGTCGCGTCGCCAGTTAGCATTAAAACGTGCTAATGATACAAATTTCAACTCTCAAAATCTTCCTAACTAAATGCCTCGACAGTGCTAATAACATAATAGATGTAGAAAGTTTTTGTTGTCAAAATATACCTACCTACTTATTATCTCAGATCACTTATGTTTATTAGGAAATAGTACTGGTGTAAAACAGTCACTATAACTTTGGGATATGATTATACTACCTATTCTTATTCTAGAAAAAAATACAATTTTACTAAAATCTTGCGACAAAAAATAAAACATGATAAAAAGTAAAAAAAAAATACTTTTTAACATTATAAAATACATTTCCAAAATGAGGATAGGTATAATAATCGTATCTCAAAGTTATAGTGACTGCTATTTTTACACCCTGTATATAATTAAATTATTAAAATATTAACAAACTAGGTATTTAAAAAATCTTCCATAGTATAGCCTTAGGTACCTACTCTAAGTAGTGGGGACGCAACAGGTAGAGGTACCTAAGAGGTTTCTTGTTATTGTTATAACATAAAACCTTACTATAATGCAACATTGCAGCAACGTCAAAATTAATTAAATCGCGTTTTTATGTATGTCCAAGAATTTTCTAGTTGAAGCATTACGCACGTTTTAGACACGGCGACCGAAAATAAACAATCGGACATCACGACCACAATAATAAGTGTAAGTAACGGTACAGCTAATTACTGTTTGTATCGAAACCTCTGAATTCCGTGTAAGTAACGAAAAAATGGAGTCGTGAGTTGAAAAACATCGAAAAAGCAACCGAGTGAATAGAAGTATCATGTCATGAGTCATGACGCTTTTTATGTGTAAATATATTTCCGTTATCAAATGACTTTCTAAGAAATTACAGAACTTCTATGTCTATTATTTATAAGTATTGTTATGACAAGATCGATCTTAGCTTACACAATAAGTAATGAAGCATCGTAAATATTCATTAAGTTAACTTACGTTTGATCATATTAAGATTCTGGGTTTATTTTTTAACCCAGACTGGTGCAAGTGGGCCTAAGTACCTATATCAAACATTATGATTAATATAACTGATGGAATGTACTGTCGGTTCTTGATGGAAATTCAACTTTTATTTACACTTTTCCAATTTTTATTACGTTTTAATAAGTTCTACAAAAACACGACCGTTTCGATTAAATCATGTTAATATACTCAATATCAAAATAAATATTGTTTTCCATGTTAATAAATAAGTTATAATGAAATTAAAAAAAAATGTAAAAAAAAATACTATTTACTGTGGCTGTTCTGACGCACATTCCTCAGCATTATAAGTATTGTGCCATTTCTAATTTGTTACAAGCGCTATACAGTTTTTGCTATTATCTGTTTTACTTTAAAGAACATAATAAGTGGTTCGTACGTTTCAAATTACTATTTAATACTGTAGGGCTATGCGGTGTGACAAAAAATGTTCTCATTTAGTCTTTGGTATCTACGAATCGTGAAAGGTAATTTCATACCACATTTTCCGTTTGATACGCCTTTGAGACATTGCCCTTAGTTTGGTTTTTGTGACATCTAAGTATGTTATTATATTGTAATTAAAATATTAGAAAAAAACTTTGTTGGTTTTTAAACTTATAATAAACTAAATGAATTTCTAAAAACATTTCCCGGTCCTTTTAAAGCGTACTGTTATGAATTATGATCGATTAAAATATTTAACGGACTCTATCCGGGATAGTTTTTGTCCGATATCCCAAAATTGAGCAGATGTTACGTTCAATAATCGCGCTATTATGAAATATCCCAATTAGTTCCAAATGCAGCAAAATGTTCGTACATGTGCTACACTGTCATTATTTTGTCTTATTGTTGTGTGAAAATATGAACCCACATGATTTAGGGAATTTGTTATAATCCGGCATTGTCCTTTGTCCGTAGGGATGATATCGAGGGGACGGCAGTCGAGGGCGACGCATCGAAATATTTTCGCGAATTTTGGATTCTCGAAGGTTACGGCCATCACAGATACAGTCATTAAAAGTTATCGTGAATAAATTTAGCGTGCGGTACAGGTGGCGCGGTCGCCCGGGGCGGGTGGGACGGTCGTCCGCCGTGTCGGAGCGGCGCGGCGGTTATTAATAATCCGCATTCACGGCGCACGAGCGGCGAGCGGCCCGCGACGAGCCCGCGACGACATTCCACGCCATTGTCCCGGCTCGCTCTACCCGCGACACTTTTGTCTATTCACACCGATAAATCACCTCGCCGCTCCGACGTATTTACTCCGTCCCGTCGCGCTACATCGATTAATTAGTGTAACACTACAGATAAGATAGCGGGGAAAGCGATCGCTTTCAATTTCCTCTCGAGGGGCACTCGGCGTAAAGTACGCGTTAAGTGCGGACAATCGAAGATAAAATGTGCGAAACGAGACTGCCCTTAATCCGGTGATCGAAGATTGCGAGAAAACGTTTTGTCGTGGGGTGGCACGCTCGAGTCGGTCGCGTTGTTTGTCGGCCGGCTCCTAATTCGATCGGCCGTCACGTGGGCGACCGGCCGATACGGGACTAATTAATCCCATGAAATGCTAATAGAGGTCACGTCGAAATCCGTTTATTGTTATCACTCTCGATACTTATTCGTCGGCCACGTCGAATTCAATTAAAAGTTTTATCGTCTCCATAATCATAACATTTTATTGGTTATTAGGAAATATTTTCATAAATTACTATGTAACCGCTTCTTAAAATTCATGTAATGAAATCGGATATTTAGTAACGTAAACAAAGTATTACCATAAGGTTCCGTGGCCGCCACACGCGACGTCGCGGGCAGACACATCGTCGTCCGATCGCCGGGGCTTAAATTGATAATGGGTGTGCGGTCTGGCGTGGTGATTGGAGTCAGGTCTTCTAGCCTCATGGGCGTTTACATGGTCATTCCTCCCTGACCCCGCAAATGTGTCACCGACTAGTTCACACGTGTACACGTTCCGTTTGCATATTCTGCATAACGAGAATCGCCGGGAGCTCTGTTGCCTATCTCGTGGCATCGGCGGGTTAATATGCTTATTAAATGATGTCGATGGCAAAACCGAGGCGTACGTTTAGCTTTAGGGAGTAATTAAGAGCATGAGTTTTATTTTGATATTTAATCATCGACTTTAATTATTGGGTGTGTTCTGGGCCAGACCACACTGGAATTATGTGTTTCTCGTCCTAATATGACACTGATTTGCCCTTTAAAATGTAACGTTTTATTTAGTAGACCCTAAAGGGTTGTTTTTGTTGACCGTATAATTTGAACATAAAATGGAGACAAAATCGATTATTTGACCGAATTTAAAGCGCGTGAGAGCTTGGGCACGGTGGCATTAACCAACTTTGCATATCAATACCCATTTTATATGGACATGCATCATTTCATTTGATTACACTTCCTGCACACTCGTCAATGCCTATTAATTAGGTGGGTATTCTATGCCCTCCATAGAATAATGTAACATCAGCATTTGTCAGTACAAACTATCATCATCAGACCTCGTAGACCTCGTAGTTTAATCGCGTTTTTAGAAGACCATGAAATCTGTCCCTTGTAAGACCGTGTCAGACGTCTATATGATCGATGTCATTCCATACAGAGAAATATATCGCTAAGGCTAGAACACTTAATATAGGTCTTTACTTTCTATATAAATCACAAATTAATTCAGTCCTACATAAAATACTCCAATGACATGTGCCGCTCGTATACTCGATAAAATCCCGCTAGGTTCTCGTGTTTCGATTCACGCTTTTGTCCCCGAAATAAATTTACCACCAACCGACACTGGAATCTGTTCAAAAGTGTTAAATCGGTTAATATAATGATGATGGATGCCGTGGCCGACCGGGCCCGCAGCGGGGGTGTCCTACCCCACTATACAAATAAAATATTTTTATTATTAACCGGTCCCGAGTCCTGCTCCCACGCATACGATCGCCTAATCGCCGTCCCCGTCGCACCGTTTAATCGAAATCATATTTCTGTTTTGTCATTATGGTATCGCGTTTAGAGAGTTCCTCTCTTTTGTCCCGATTGAGGTTTCGGTCTCTCGTTACGGACGCAGGTTACTTTTTTTCGGAGGAGGCACTCGAAATACAACACCGTCGCGAAGCTTTTAATTTTTTCGTCCGTTTGCACCACCTTTGCAAATAATTGCAACGCGACTGTCACTTACCGAGCCGCCATGTGACGGCGCCATCTGTCGGCAAGTAGTCGTAACGGCGACCGCGCTTTTTTCCAATTTCACCTTTTCCGTCTTCGATATGAATGAAATCGATATAAAAACATGCGGGTGCGTGTAATTCAAACATTGTTTAAAATTTAAGACAGACGCGTCCGATTTCCTTCCAACGTGACGGCCTACCTGTGGTCCGGACAAAAAACGCGGCAGGTAGCTCATTTGTTTGTTATTAATTCTTGCGTCGAATATTTTTTTTTCGGCCATCGTTCATTTGATGCTGTGAGAATATTAATTATAATTATAAACGGGGATCGTCGCGCCGATACACTGGCTAAGGACTTTGTCGTTAATTTAAATCCGACAATTTATCATACGACATTGTCGGATTGAGGTTTTTTATATCGACGTTTTTATTAAAAAAAACTAAGATTATAATTTATGCAATTTTTCTTTTATTGTCAAACTCGTGTATAAAATAAAAGTAAACAAAAAAGTGTTTGGATCTTACTTCGGTCCAAAATGTTGTTTGTTACACTTATATTACTTTACTTATATTTCTTCCAGTTTTAAATTTGTGATCTACTAGGCGACATCCTTATTATGCAGGTGATCAATATTTAATAGCCTTTTGTTAGCAATTCATTCTGACATCACGTGAGCTACCTCATCATAATGTTGTTGGTGTATTTTTATTACGGAATATGTTGTAGTAGTCATGACGACATGTATTATCACCGAGAGGCGACACATCTAAGTGATGTCTGTAAGATTGTTAGTGCAATGTTGTGGTGTTTCTTATTAACTAGGTAGAGGTTGTCCTGTGGTCAATGTTAGTTAATTTTTAACTTCAGACTGTATAAGGGCCTTTTAGAAAGAAAAAAAGTAAAATATGTAGAGTACGTCAATTTGTAATAAAATTGTGTCTAACACACACTTGTAAGTAATAATGATCATATTGTGATTAATTATCTATGCCGAATTTCAAACTACTCTACTTTGCACAATTCTCTTAAAGCTTTACTTATTTTTTTGATTCACGTATTAATGGTTACAGATGCAGGTAACTTTTTTTCGGAGGATGCACTCGACATATTTTGACTCGAAAGATTCGCGTTTTAGTATAATAATAATAATGAATATAATGTCACCTACGTTGTAATAGTCTTGTATCACCAGTTTCTGAGATAAATCTCACATATCTTAGGTATTCTGTAAGATTCCTGTTGGGTGTTGTTGTTGATGCTGTATTTTTTGTTGTGAAATCTCTCGGAATGTTGTCACTGTTAGTATTCCAACATTGTGGTCCCTTAATTATGTCGTGTTGGTGTTAAAGCATTTGTTTGTTTTGTTTTAAAATAGGTATATTACAATTAGGATAAATTTACGTTGTAAGATGATATAGAGTAAGGACCATATTCATTATTATACTAGCTGACCCGTCCCCACTTCGTTGAGCATACCAACCGTTTAAACCTTCCCTGGACTTCCACGAATATTTCAAGACTAAAAATAGCCAAATCGGTTCAGCCGTTCTGGAGTTTTAGCGAAACTAACGAATAGCAATTAATTTTTTATATATAGGATAAGGTATTATAAACTCTAAAGACTAGCTTAAGTATTACTGAGTAAGTACCTTGTAAGTAATAACAAAGTAGAATATGTAGAAGCTACAACTGTCTGTATTACGAGGATTATACTTAATGCTTTAACAAGAATTAAATTCAATAAGCACCTGTATACTTACATTGCTTCAACATATTATGATACCTTCCACAGTTTCATACGCGGTCTAAGCAAAATATCCTACTACTTACATTCAATTATTTTTTAAATATTACATATATACTCATCTATACTAATATTATAAAGCGGAAGAGTTGGTTTGTTTGTTTAAACACGCTAATCTCAGGAACTGCTGGTCCGATTTGAAAAAATATGTTTTTGGTGTATAGTCCATTTTTAGAGGAAGGCTTTAGGCGATATAACATTACGCTGCGACCAATAGGAGAGAAGCGTCAGTGAGAAATGTTGCAAAAACGGGGACAATTAATTACATTTGGGGACTTTCATTGCGAGCGCTACATTAATGGCTTCAGTCACTCAAAAACCACGCGAACGAAGTCGCGGGAAAAGCTAGTATTTATATGAAATACAAAAGTGGTAGAATGCTGTATCAGAGCACAAGCCAAACCCTTCAAGGGTAGAAAATTGAAGTTTCCCGCACGCATCCCTAATTTATGACCAAGGAAATATTTTCAAAATTCAATCTTCAAGGGTTGAAATATATTTCACGTGATATATGTAAACCCTTCTCCTTCATATAGCAACCTACTTAGGTTCATATGTGACGTCAGTAAGTAGCTGAGTACGATAAAGCCCACATGCTAGCTTTCTAAACATAGTCAATTATTATGACATAACATTTAGTATTTTTGTAGTACGAATGTTGCTGATACTTACTTACGTTACTATTAAATAAGCAAAAAAAAAATTACATTTTTTTTTTATATTTACATTTAATCGAAACGGGGTATTGCCTTATAACATGCCTCTCTTCTTTCTTTAGAGTAAAGAGTTATAAAAATAGTTCAACTAGCCTGCCTATGAAGATTAAAAAAGTTACTTGAATCTTCAAATTCTCCGAAATGTCGTTGATGACCTTTTTACACCACGGATCGTGATCGTGACAAAAAATAGATCACTCCAACCTTGACTTTAGATCATGATTTAGTGTTTTCAAATGTCGCTTACACCTGTGACAGCTTCCAAACATTCTAGAACACATCGCCAGAACAGTCAAACTCTTTTAAGTGTTACTGACAGTATGGGCCAAACCAACAGTTCACAGGGCTTCTTATTTTTATTTCCTAGCGTTCCAGTATTCGGTCATAATACTCATTTTGTGCAGTTGATTATCGTTATGAAATTAAAATTTTTGCGTTACATAAAAAAGTTAATAAAGCATTGAAATTATTCGCTCCAGCGGTTTCAGTTTTTGTTATGAAAATGATATCGTAGAACACAATAAGAATTTTAAATTAGCATTTTTTGTGTAACCCCACGCTCGCACCCCATTACCTGTCTTTATAAGTTATTATGCAATATATGGCCGACTGTACACTACTGTATACCGGGTTATACACTATACATTATACACCCCTACGCGGGTGCAGCGTAGACAAGCCTCCTCGTAATTGAATTTGGATATTCGCATATCAGGCGGGCTTACGGCGGAACACGAAATGAAATTCTTAAGGAATAATATAAGTTTATAAGACACACGTATTTTATTATACAAATACACCTGTTTTGTTTACAGGTGAGCAACTCTGTACAATACTAAGTATATGGTATAATGTACATTTGAAATACTTATAGCAAAACCTCTATGCATTTGGAACAATTGAAGACATGAATGAATGACGGCAAAATGTATAAAAATTCTGATTTCGAGAAAATTGAGTTCAAACTGTGACTCGAACATTTTAGAATACGTCGTAACGTATTAAGTACAATAATTTAAATGTTCGTCTCTAGAATCAATGTACTTAATACATTTTATCCTCAAAAAATTTAACTCAATTTGCTTTATATAATATCACCTTCAATCTATCGTCTTCAATTGTAGATACTAAATATTTAACAGTAGGTTATATTAATGAATGATAAAATAGGGTCGTCTTGTTATCATAAACCCAATACTTTGGGTAGCTATCCTACTACGTTTGACGTTTGCACGTTAGACATCTGTATGACGTTTGAATATCACTTTGATGTTAGATGAGATAGACTTTATTGAAACTGTATTGTTGTAAAATTTCGCAGAATCGACCACCTTTAGCAATAACGCATTGCGCATTTAAAAGTTGCCAATATTATACTTCGCATACTTAAACAATGCATATTTTGTGTCGTTTATTTACTATGAATTGAATAGTACGACCTTTATATGTATATTTTAATTAACCTTATACTATAATTGACACATCACTTCAAGTAGGCAGCCAGGCACGCGGAATCCTAGTTTTATTATTTTATTAAGTTATATAGTAATGTTTTCATTATATTTAATTGTAATGCATATTAAATAAAACGTTGCCAATTAAGGCTTATAATCTACATTATAGCTCTACATATTACTCTATATTATAAAGTGGCAAAAATGTGGTCGAATGAGGATTGTATGACAATCAGCGTGTATAAAATGTTCAATTGACTATAGTATTGATAATGTTACGAATAGTTTGTTAGTTAATGGAATCAGGCGTTACTTTGCGGAATTATATCTGTATAATATTATATATATTATATCTAGCAATATCCAGCGTAAAAATTGTAACCGAGTGTGGGAAGGAGGGAGGTGCTGCTTTAAACATTTGCTTGCAGGTTGTGGTTACAATTTTTCGTGGGATATTGCTAGATATAAGTAATATAATTAAATTTTATGAATAGTTTGTTGTCAATTCTTAAGCCCATTACAAAAGTTTCCAGTGGATATGTTAGGATCTTTAGATGCTGGAATATATCATAGAGTCCAAATTTTACTTAGGATGGGCTGAAGCAATACAAGTAAAGTTTGGCTCAAATTATGATATTGATACTGATGACGATGACGAACTTCTATTAATCCGATCAGCCTTCCGAGAATCAAGTATGGACGATATGTAATTATTGAGCGATTAACATGGTCGTGTACAAACATGGCGTCTGATTGTGGGGTCGGTTTTAATTGCGCACGCGCATCCCGATATCGATTCGTACTATCCGTGAGAACCCGCTCATATCGGACCCGTACCGAATATGTAATTATATCCGGATTCTTCAATTAAAGTAATTACAGCTCCCAAAATAAAGTAGAGCTAGCATAGATCGCTTGTCTTAAGAGAGGCAACAATTGATTTATTTGCAAAGAACAAAAACAGAACAAACATAACGGCTTTTGATTTAAACGACAAAACACATGTTTGTCATAGGACTCCCTGTATTTTTTATTTTATTTTAGTACTTGTTATGAAACTTCTATAAAAATTTATTTGTCCAGCCATCACGGCTAAGGATAAACAGCGTGGTGACAGACCACACGGACAGACAGGGAAGTCTCAGTAATAGGTTCCCGATTCAGAACCAGGGCCTTTGCTATTTATCTTTTAAGAAGTTCGAAAACAAAATGTATGGGAATTGACATAAGCTTCGCTAAATGACAAGCGAATTCGTATGTTTAGCAAGCCAAAAATGATAGAAAGATGATTCACAAAATATCTGGCACCTCACGTAAACTATAAAACTTTCTATGTTTTAGTTGAACTAAGCCGACAATTATTGGAATTATGAAATATAATTTGGATTGTCCTAAATGACACACTCGTCACGCTCTCTAAAAAACTAATTTAGGACCTTCCAAATTATAGAGTGCCAGCGGCGCGGCCTGCACCGAGCGGCGGATGTCGCGGCGCCGGCGACCGAAACCGCGCGTCATTGTTTTTTGTGGACCAGCCCGACCCGATCGCTAATTAATTACTTCACGTGTATCGGTCGTTAATTACCCACGACCCGACCGATACCCACCCGTTACCTTTTAATGACGCCCGCCAATTTGTCCGACGCAATTATCTAAAGAATCATCGCCACAAAAACGAAATAACGATACTAACACGAGTTCCTTAGGTATCGAGAGATCGAATCAATCTTAATCTCTCACAGAAACGTAATCCAGATTTATTTATGATGGAGCTGCGTGTGCTATTATGCCCGTCTGCGGCAATTTGCCTCGGAAATTGTCTTAATCGGCCGCTCAAGGGACTATTTATGTATAATTATTTCCAAATTCGACGCTCCGTTTGATGCTTTTCCGCTCTCTTTGAGGTGGTTCGACAAAAAAGTCATCTGTTGGCAACAATTAACTGAGAAAAAATAGAAATAAGTATCGAAGGGTCCGCAGTAATTATAGGCGCAAATTGGTGGTTACCGGGAGCGGTCGTCGACGTGGCGCCTGGCGCATTACCACTCTTGTTCAAACAAGCCGCGGTCAACTTGCGACATTGTGGGACCGAGTTTGATCAGTACCTACCTAACTATCCGTTACGTAGCCAATCGGTTGCTACGGTTATCGTTTTTGCTTTGAGCTTTTACTTTTTCATCGTTAATTAAAAATAGTCGATGCTGCACAATACACCATGAATACCAAGCCAAGCCACAGTTTATCTCCTGCTAATTGTATTGTCCTTGATCTCGTCTGAAAATTAGAAAATCTCGTGTCAAAGTTCACAAGCTTAAACCACATTATTTAAGACGATAATTAAACAAATGGAGTGGCTTAAGATTCGTATTACTTTCATACGGTATAATTACAGATACATTCTGCCGTCTCATTTTGTCTTAGAAAATGGTTTAATTGTCGCTTTCTCCACAGTAGTCGGTGCCAGGTAGATGACAGATGTTTTATCGGATCCCATTAAGAAAATTACATTTCTAATAAGTCCATAGTTTAGTTTCTATAACAGAATTCACTGTGAGAGAAAATAATGATGTTTTGTGCAGATGTATTTTAATTGTTTTACTAAGAATTAATCCATCATTTAGGTACAGTTATTTCACCATCATGTTCTTTTCTTTTAGAACGTGGATAGAAATAGATATATCTCGTGGGACTTAATTAAAAAAAGGCTTAAAAAAATCCACAAAATCTAGATCCTGACAGATTGAGGAATGTTCGAATTTTAAAATTCCAGCTTAACCCATATCCACTTAGAGTAGGTAATTGGGGCCAATCAAAATAATTATCTTGAAATTAATACATGCATTAAAACCCTGAAATAACTTGAGGTATAATGTTCCCACGGATAATGTATATTGAATATTGTATTAATTTTGCTCGTAAGGCGCTCTTAACCTCTAACGAGGCTTCAATTACCTACCACACCTTACACCATACGTCGAGTAGGTTCACATAACAACTGAGCGAGAAGCATCGCATGAACTTTCCGTCTCTCTTTTGTATAATTCAAAGTTTCTTACAATGGATTAAGGGAACGAATGCTTATTAAAAATGTATCAAACTTGGAAATGGAAATATATAGGTATTCCAAAATCGTGTGTTTTAAATAATATTAGGTCAAACTGTTGAAACAACTAGTTTCCTTGGATGTCTATGACGAATTAGATTCATTTCAGTCTATTTCACCAAAGTAAAACAAAAAAGATAATAATACAATTGCAGCAATCTCTAAACCTTTTATTGCAAGTATCATAATGTATAGACGTTGTTAATACACATAGCACAAATACCTCCTGTCTGCCGACTGTCCCGTTTCCACAGCGTAATTAGCGTTTGTTTACCATAAACAAGAGGGCAATAGAGAAACGATTTGTTGATGGTATCCGCTCCCACACTACTTACATTACTTACGATTGTTACTTACACGCTAATAGAGACTTGTTTAATTCAAACTGATCACTATATTTATGTATCATTTCTGCCATTTCTCCGAGTTATTTTTTAGATGCGTACGCGTTGTAATGGTCAGTTCATATGTTGTATAGCATTACGTCATCAGCTTCAAGCATACCCGCGTCTCAGTCTCACTGACCCTTAGTTCCGATTTACGATAGATGTACAGAAAAAACTTGCTACGTTGTGAATACATCTCTTACAATCCAATAAGAAGAGTGGAATCTTATATGACTATATCTCATTCCAGACAACAATTCGCATTGATTTATATTGTGAGTTGCGACTCCATGTACACTCATGTTTTTGCAAACACTACCCTATATGAATTTTACACTCTTATTAAATAAAAAGCACGGTGTGTCTACGATTCTTATGAGAATTTTTAAACATTGCGCCGTTCTATAATTTTCCTTGCATAATTCCATATTTGGTGTTAGTTTAAATGACAGGATGGTCTGTGAGAATGGCTGCAGGTGGACATTAAACATTATAGTGACACTTCCCTATCGATTGCAAATCACAACACTCCATTACATGCATTGCTATGCACAATACATGACTAGGTTGCTTCGGATGTAGTTTTTGTTATATCGAATAAGAATTAGTGATTCTACAATTATTATTGTCACAAAAAGGTGTACTTTGCGCATTCTACTTTCCAATTCGGAGGACCGTGGCATTTGCCAAAGCGTGTTGGCGCGGTATTATGACACCGAGATCATATTAACACCAGGTACATTATCTGTAAGAAAATTATGACCATTACAGTTTCTTCACCCCAAGTCTAATTATTACTGTCTGCATAATATATACACTTAGCGTAGTCTGATCTAAAAATTGCCTTTGCGGACTATAATTACAAAGACTCTAAAGACAGCTAATTGTTCGGTGCGCCGACAAATCTCAAGCTGGTTTTGTTGTTGTGGTTACATTTTTTTTTACTTCAACATAATTAAGGTTCATAAATAAGTAATCAAAGTTAGAAATGTATTAAAATGTTGGAATTGAGATACTATACTAATTCTTTCAAGTGTGTAACCATTAAAATAAGTGTGTATGTAGTGTAATAAGAGATTCAAAATTAAGAAAGGATAAAAAGCATAAATATTGAGAAAAGTTTATAAGTATTTCTAGTAGCTACTAGACTATTGTCACACGAATCACGGTGGTAAATGTTTTAGCATTCATATTTTATATATTTACAGAACATACTTTTGAAACGATAAAGAAATAGAATTTAATTGAAATTAAATATAAATGTTAAAATTAATCATACCATCGCCGTGACGAATATTAATATTATTTACACAGCCGAGCCAATTATATGAATCGATTGATAACACACATAAGGCGTAACATTTAAACGCGATTTTAAATAAATATTGACTTACTTAGTTATGGAATTCTATATCGCGTTCAAGGTCCCAAGTTTGACCGTTACGACTGTAAACAAGGTATAAAGGAGCGGCCGAAAATTTAAAGAACGCCCAAGGCCTTCATATTTGGGACAGTATATTTTTTGTACATTTATCTCGTACACGATTTCCGGTATTTGTATATTCGTTTATCGGCCGTCCGGTTATTCATAAATAGATTAACACTTAAATTAGTCAGACTTAGCTTTAATTACGTGACATTACACATCTAGATCGTAACATTAATTTTTCCTCAAAAATTAAAGTCACAGGACTATTATTATCTGCGATCATAGATTTATCTAACTCGTTCATAATAAAGTATAATTTTAGTCTGAACACCTACAAACTGGATATTTATGTCTTTTCACTTCCAATTCGGCATTTATAGCGAATTTATTATTTTCATTTTGAATTTCAATGATCGTAAATTTAAGTTATGTTTATCTGTAATTTCTATGGATGTTTATAGGACGCATAAGTACCGTCGTATCTCTGATAACATCAAGATAACGGAGATGACGAGTTAATCTCTTCTTATAAGAATTTTGTAGATATTTTTATTTATTTTTCGACGTTGATAATTTATAGTATCCCTAATGCCGATCAGTTTAAGGAGGAAATTTGTACATTGTCGAACGCAATAGTCGTGTTCCTCTATCGAATTTTTGTAATATTGATTGCTTAATTGTGAAAATGTGAGTTGACAGTGTTGACAGCTTGTCATTCGGATAAATTGATGTGAGTTGTTTGCGCAAGCGTTTGATAAGATTTATTATCAGTATTTTAATTTAAACATTCAAAATATAAGGTGCGGGTTACCCACGGGAACAGACGTTTATCTCTGTTCGATTTTTAAAATATTGTTCGACGTGTTTAATAAATCTAGTTGGATTAGCTGAATGAAATTCTCACGGAATTGTTTGACTCCACCCACTTCCGCCTCCATTGATCGCAGTAGCTCATCCATTCGAACGTTACACAAACGCGAGCAAAAATTACGTAAACAGGAAAATTAGGACTTTGTTTAAACAGATCCGTCGAATCAATGCCATTGTTGTGGGTTTTTCTTTTTAACTTAATAGTTTATTACATGGCCGGTGATTTTATGTATTAAGACTTTGTTATTATTTTCAGGGGAGCATGTGATGCCGGCCCTTGACGCCCGGCGCCATGCCCACGCCGCTGCAGCCCGGCGGCCCCGCTAGCGGCCCGCCCCCGGAGCGCAAGCGGCGCCGCAAGCGCGACGACCCACAGAGTTCAGTGGCGCTCGAGCCTGACGACGACGACGGGAACATGAGTCCCGAGGAAGAGCCCAGGAACACGGCCGCGGCACCGGCAGCGCCCACGCCGGCGCCCTCCGCACCTGCACCCACCTCGCCGCCGGCCGCACCCGACGCCGTCGACCTTACTTCACGACGAGACTCCCCTCCTCTGTCATCGGACGTAGAACACTTCGATGGCAAAATCGTCTACAACCCCGATGGTTCCGCCTACATTATCGAAGATCCCGAGATATCTGAAGGCGAAACGAGCCTCCCCGATTTACCTAAAATAGAGCCGGGATGCATCGTCGACAGTCGGGAAAGTAACGTCGTCGAGAGATCACTCGACTTCCCACAGATAGCCAGCGCGTTCTATGTTTCGAGAAATTCTTCACTCTATGGTGCTCTTTATGGCAGATTAGCAGCGGAACGTGCGCGGGTGAGACCTGATGCCCCAGTGATGCATAGTTATAGAGTGTTTAGTTTTAGAGGAGGAAAAGATGCGCCTAGACCGCTTTCACCTATCCCGGAGTGTCCTGTTAGCGTACCAGTGAAACCCATTCTCATGTGTTTTATATGTAAATTGAGTTTTGGATACGCCAAATCATTTGTGGCTCACGCTCAAGCTGACCACAGCCTATCGTTGCTTGACTCAGAAAGAGACGCGCTTTCGAGGGATAACGCGTCCGCAATTATTCAATGTGTTGGAAAGGACAAGGAAGCGTTAGTATCATTCTTAGAACCAGTCGGAACTGCTGCTCCACCGCGCAATTCAGTGTCGTGCAGTCCCGCTAATGTATCCGAACTCTCCAGTCCATCAATAGATAAGCGGCAAGAAGCTATCACGCCTGATAGAGATAACGACTCTATGCTACCAAATGGGTCGTGTGATGATAGAAGGCCGAGTCCGCCCGCGTGGAGGCCACCACGTTTAATGACTGAATCTTTAATTCCTCAACACTCTATGATCTCAGTGGCACACCCACACACAATAAACGCTTCTATACAGCCTCGTGCTAGTCCTAATTCATCACCAACATTTCAAACATCTCCCGCTGCTTTCTTGTCTGGAACAACAATAGGAGTATGCCCCGATCATCTAGGAGGACGACCTTCTGGTGCTGAATGTACGAAATGTGAATTAATTTTAAATTCCGGAAGATTAGGAGGACCACTGGCTGGTATGCACAGTCGAAACTCTTGCAAAACCCTGAAATGTCCAAAATGCAATTGGCATTACAAATATCAAGAAACATTAGAAATACATATGAAGGAAAAACATCCAGAAGCAGAAACCAGTTGTATTTATTGTATAGCAGGCCAACCTCATCCGCGATTAGCGAGAGGTGAGACATATACCTGTGGGTACAAACCCTACAGATGTGAAGTGTGCAATTACTCTACTACGACAAAAGGAAATCTAAGTATACATATGCAATCAGATAAACATTTAAATAATATGCAAGAATTACAAAACGGAGGAAATCCAGGTGAAAGCAACTTACCTCCGACGCAACATACGCCTCCAGGACCACACAAACCACCGCTGCCTCATCATTCACCACTGGGACAAAAACCCAAGCCAACATTTAGATGTGATGTTTGTAATTATGAAACAAACGTTGCTAGAAATCTAAGAATACACATGACTTCCGAAAAGCATACACATAACATGCTTGTTCTTCAACAAAATGTCAAGCATATGCAGACGCTTTCTGCTTTACACCATAGGCAACAAAGCCAGCAGCAATTGGAGAGTTTATTACATTTCCATGGGGGTGATGCCCCGCCGCAAAATCCTGAAGCCGCTTTAGCAGATATGGCTTATAAT
This sequence comes from Celastrina argiolus, assembly GCA_905187575.2. Lineage (NCBI taxonomy): Eukaryota > Metazoa > Arthropoda > Insecta > Lepidoptera > Lycaenidae > Celastrina > Celastrina argiolus. Next base: position 11,308,169 of record LR994591.1, read on the forward strand.
CAAGCTCTCATGATCCAACTAATGACAGGTGGCCCTGGCCCGTCACCACCAGAGCTGGGAGCACATCTCGATGTCGGCTTAAACCCAGAAGCGATGGAGCCTCCACCAGAACCGGCAGATCCTGAACCAGAGAGGACGTTCCATTGTTGTATATGCAACTGTTTCTCTACGGATTCCTTAGAAGCTCTAGGTCATCACTTAGCTCAGGACCGAACTAAAATAAGAGAACAAGAGATCCTGGCGTTAGTGGCCGGTCATTACGTCTGCAAGCTTTGTACGTACAAGACGAACCTAAAAGCTAACTTCCAACTTCATTGCAAAACTGATAAACATCTACAAAGGTTGCAGCATGTAAACCATGTTAAAGAGGGTGGTCCCAGAAACGAGTGGAAGCTAAAGTTCTGCGGTGGCGTCGGAACAGGCGGTGCGGGCGTTGGCGGTGTTCAGGTCAGATGTTGTGCCTGCGACTACTACACAAACTCGGCGCACAAACTGCAACTTCACGCAGCTGGTGCGAGACACGAGGCAGCTACGTTGTTATTAAGACATTTGAGAGATTGTGCATCAAGGATACCGCGTGAACGACCACGTATATACCGGTGTGCATTATGTGGTTTCGGTACCCAACATCGATTGCCGTTATTGCAGCACGTGCGTTCCGTGAAACACTTGCAAATGGAGCAAATCCACCAACTTCAGCGGCGATCTGAAGGAAAAGATCCTACGCCTGATGTAGCTGAGCTCTTTCAAGTTATACCTCAGCCTTCTGAACTACCGAGTCCATTCGATCAGCAAGATAATGGTAAGTAATAATTGATACTTCAAAAATTATTAACAAATTAGCAATTGAGAACCTTAACAAACCTTCGGCTAATTTATGAGACAGAAGTATTTCACTCGGCTTACATTCTTTACGCGATAATCAGACTAGTACATAATACGGAAATTGTTTCGCGCATTTGCCACTAATGTTACACCAACCGTGACCACCCTATTGTTAATATTATTGTAATTTAACTTCCTCGAGTCATTGTCTCTTTAAGTAACAAGTTTTAATGATATCTTACGCAGGAATAAAGGAAATGTCACAAAAACTTTGTTAAAAGTGCCATAAAAACTAACAGAGTCTAATTAGGTGCGCGTGCGCAGTTTACTCGGTAGTGTCAGTCTGTTGTCGCTAGATGTCGCTAGCACATTTAAAAATTGTTACATTTCAAGTTAGCTCATACAAAATAATGTTTTATTACTTTTATATCAAAACGATTTCGCAAGATTTATTATATAAAACGTAAAAATACCATTAAAATTAATTCAACCGAAACCATTACCGTAGTTCATATCGATAAAGAAATATAGAGTATACTTATGAATGTGATTTCGAAACGTCACTATCGATTTCCAATTTAAACCAATTCGTTCCTTAATCAATTTTGTTGTGCATTTTTTACGAAGTCTCCGCGGATGGAACACATAGTGAGGGATAAATTCTTGTCAACGAACCAAACGAGACATAATAAGGTTAGTCGCTCACGTGATGCTTCATTATCACAACACTATATTTGAACGTGGCCATTTAAAGCGACGATCGTTTAGCGAAGAATTCGTAATCACAATAATGAGATAATTACACATGGACAAAATTTAATTTAAAGCGCACATTAGAACTGGTTTCTTTAATAACGTACGCCTCACGATGTCGCCAGCGTCGGCGGTCGTCATTGGTCGAGGCGGCCCCGCCCCGCGACTGAGACGGGTAGAAGATTTGAGAAGGCGAATTTTCCATAAGTGTATGGGACAATGACACGCGTTACGTATGTGGCCGCGCATTAGCGATGATTGTCCGCTGATGAGCTACATCTTACAATGTCACCGGCTGTTGCCAGCTATGAACGGACGCGTAGAAATGGACTATTGCTTACCTTAAAGGAAGAAGGTGAGAATAGAGAAACGTTATAAGTATTCTTAATGATCACAGGTAAAAGAAAACCAGATCGGTTTTATATAACGGTAGCATCAAATTAACGGTTCTTTAGGGTATAATTAAAAAATCATTAGTCGTAATCTTAACAGTCGTGATTACTACATTTCATTGTCTTTCATTAGTTTCGCAAATTTATTTTTAAATTCCGTTATTCAATTTTTTCTCATTTCAAGTGAATGTCGAAATTAAAATAATTCATTTAATTCAATTTAGGTGTTTGTATCGAGTTTTATTTACCGTGGCCCACTCCGAGCTCTACCGTTAATTCAAGATGGTCGTTTAATCCGAATTTATTGCGCCGATTTACTTAACTCGAATACTTTGATTTAAATTACTGTAGCAATTTAAATTGTATAGCTAGTAAGTAAGACCCATCGGCTTAGTTTGTTGTAAAATATGAGGCAAAATAAAGAACTAAATTCTAATTAAAGGCAGCGCAGAAATTATAAAAATAGACTTGAAAATGTTATCTATATTTACAGCTGTAAAAAATGTTGGGAATTTATGTGGTTTTCGGGAATGTTTTAAACATTCGACATACATTATTTCTGAGACTAAACTAAACATAAAAATTATATCACCATGCAGGTCGTAAAGTAGATCTTTTAAATCGTACTGTTTGGACTCCGTCGTTTGGTCTTTTAATTACCTGTCCATGAATGGACAGAATTTATAACGATTCCCTTTACACCTTGGCCAATACAAAAAGGGCTAGACACAATGTCTCGCAAGTAAAACTTACTAAATCTCTGCCTCCACGTGACATCTATAGAAAGGACCCTTTTGTGGGTTTTTTTCACACATTAAACCCCTCGGAGATGTCCAGTATGTGTTCTTAAAATTGGACATTTTATTGAATGTTGTTTCTCGAATTTGTCCTTAAATTGGTCAAATCGGTAAATAAAAAATACTTCGCTGTAGGTTTTTTTCTACATTTGACAGAGGTTATCTTTTAATCTTAGCATTAAAATATTATTTAGACAATATTAATATTGTATGTTGGTTATCTTAAGTGTGTTCTAATTTATCACTGAGCTTATATTTATCTTAGGATGAGAAAAAAACTTATCGTAATTTATGTTAATCAATTTGTGACAAAAAAACCCACTAACTTAACTTCTAATAATAGAACGATCATTAATTTAATACTTATCTTCAATTAATCGTGCGATGATGTTTATGGACAATGCATGAAATAATATTGATAATTACCAATATTTAATAACATAATTTTATTTGACATTTTGCCTCTACGACACTAAATAATATCTATTAAATTTTTTTTTTTCATTATTATTTTGCATAGCTAGTTTGGCATCCATCTTTTAAAACTTTCGCACTAATATTATTATGTTCATCACAAATTATGATGACCCTGGTCAAAGTCCGGTAGCTAAGGGCTGAGGTTTATTATAACTGGTCCCCCTTCATTAGATGTAACGGTTTTAACTGCTAAAACTATGAAACCCGTTCCCAAGAGGGGACAGGTTTCGAGGACTGTGAGATAATTTCGACTTTTAATTAAAGGTCCATCCATTACAATCTTAACAATGACTTGATTGCTATTCACTTTTTTGGCAAGGGTTTAAAGTAGGTACCGACTACCGTCCTACCGTAAATAATATTATTTTATCCTTAACAACTCAATCCCTACTTACTAATAAATTATTGAATTTGAATCTGCATTTATTTGTTTAATAAATAAAAACTTTTTCGTGTATGTTTTTGATACTGTCGCGTCCATTAAATTTATAAAAAATAATCTAACGCTTTAAGATCCAAACCTTGGATTTAAAGTACCAATAATAACGTGAAGATTCGTCTCAGATGGTATTGTTCGGTTATCCCGAATAACAAAAGTTTCGTCCCTTGATCGCCTTATAAGTAAAACTTAATTGTAACAATATAATAACGAATTTTGCGCGTCCCACCTGCCTTGTTTGAGCGTAAACAATACGTAGCTTTCACACGCTACGGTAGCTATACCCCTGGTCAAATAATTACGTCCAAACCTCGGTACATATCGGTCACCGCTAGGGATGGAATAGGAATCGGAAACGACTCGATTACTCGTTTGGTTCGAGTAAATAATCGTTTGTACTAGTACCTTGTGGTAATCTTAGTTTAATATTTGAAGAACACAATTTCAAATGTGTCTTGAATAGTTAAATGAAAGCCTTCATTAATAAAATTTAATATTATTGAACAGTGCACTATTTAAATATTGAAGATACAGTCTGTTATGATAAGGTTACCGATCGATTGAAGTTCAAGTGAACTTTTAATACTCGATTTATTTACAATAAAGTGTAATAAAATTTCTAAATAGAAAGATAAGCTCTTTAATAACAATCAATTTTGTATCGAATACAATTCTAAATCGAGTTGGCCAATTCGCCCGTGACCCATCCCTAAACTAAATCTGATCCAATACAAAATTTTATATACGGAATCCTTTGTAATAATCAAGAATAATTGTTCGGTCGCTCATGTCCTTTGTTAGCCAGTGTGCGTGTGTGCGTACTTGTATCTTTGTCTTGCGGGCTCGTCGCAAACAAAACGGGTCTTCCTAGTAACATAATGGGAAGAATTTCATTTTTAAATTCAATTCAGCTACAGACGCAGGCGAACAATAGTCAGCTTCATTTATAAAAGTAATCTTTTTTGCAGATAAATCTCACGTAGATTTAGGTAAGTTTTGTAGGACGGTGTTCTATTTATTTTGCCATTTCGTTCGTAGATTTCGTTATGGAAGGTTTGTTGAAGGTTGTCATTTAAATTTTTATTGCGGGTCGAAAATTAATTTGATTTATGGTCTTAAGCCAGAATAAAATATGATTTAAAAAAAAAGAAAAAACCTAATTGTAGTTTAGATTAAAAACAACAATTAGCGTTTATGTCTTTTACTTTGAATAAGAACATGTCTTATTCTGTTGTTTACTAAAAAGTTATAATTATTTAGATCTTACCGTTTATTTTTTTTCGCAGATTCCAAGGAGCCTATTGATCAAAAGCCGGACTTAACAAATGAACAAAAAGTCATGAGGTTTTTGGAGCATCAGCAACAGCAGCAAATGCAACAACAACAGAACCAACAACAAACACCTATGCAGCCACAACAGACTTCCAACGATAAAGAAGAGGATACAGATACTAATGGCAATCAGAACTGTCCATACTGTAACTTCAGCTGTAACAATGAGAGCCGACTGCATGCTCACATAAACACAGTTCATGGAGATACTGCTAGACATTTCATCTGTCCACTCTGCCAAGACGCCTTCAAAGACCGACCAGCCCTCGAGCGCCATGTTATGCAAATACATTCAGTCAATTCTGAAGGCCTTCAAAGACTTCTCCTGCTCGTCGATCAGAGTCACTGGCTAAACGGAGGCAATCAAGCACAGAGAGAAGATTCGAGACAAGGAGAAGAGAACGAGAGAGAAATATCGTCGCCTCGTTCCGAAGGAAGCGCAGACGGCGAGATGGAGCGCTGCTCGACCTGCAATCGAACTTTCCGCAACGTCGATGAACTGTGTCAACATCAGAATGAATCAGGTCACTTGGAACTAAAGCAAACACCGCAAGGACCCGGTTACGTTTGTTGGAAAAAAGGATGTAACAGATATTTCGACGCGGCCCACGCTTTACAAAATCACTTCAGAGAAGCCCACGCTCGTAATTCAATCGCAAATATGTCAGTGTCTGAAAAACATGTGTACAAATACAGGTGCAATCAGTGCAGCTTGGCGTTCAAAACAATAGAAAAGCTGCAACTTCACTCGCAGTATCATGTCATACGTGATGCGACGAAATGTGTTTTGTGTGGGAGGAGCTTCAGATCTGTGTTAGCCCTTCAAAAACACGTCGAAACTTCACACTCTGAGCTCTCCGAAGAAGAACTAAACGCGTTCAAACGAAGCTTAGCATCAAACCCCTTGTTACAAGGAAACCAGGGTGTAGCTCTCGATCTTGCGTCAGCTGATTTGCTACGAAAGGAGGCATTACGGACGCCGGATGACGAGGGAGGCGAGGCAGAAGATAGAGACTCCAGTGTGACCGCCAATGATGAGTCGGGCCACAATGACGCCGACAACTCTGATGATTCTATCATTTACAAAGACCAACAATATCTTGAAGATTACCTGAATTCGCAAGCGATGGCAGAAGATTCCTACAACGACCCTAATCGGAAATACAAATGCCATAGATGCAAAGTAGCGTTCACTCGCCAATCCTATCTAACGGCACATAATAAAACTCTCCTACATAGAAAAGGTGAGAAACTGACATATCCTATGGAAAAATATCTAGATCCTAACCGGCCATTCAAATGTGACGTATGCAAAGAATCGTTCACACAAAAAAACATTTTGCTCGTGCACTACAACAGCGTGAGTCATTTGCATAAATTAAAAAGGGCCATGCAAGAACAACAGAACAATAACAACCCGCCCGTGTCACCCGGAGCCGGGACAGCGCCTTCCAATTTGACCCTTACGCCAAAAAGTACATCTAGCGAGGAAGACGACCGCAAAAGATACAAATGTAACATATGCAAAGTAGCTTACACGCAGGGCAGCACGCTCGACATTCATATGCGATCGGTATTACATCAAACGCGCGCAGGTAAACTACAGGAGCTCGCCGCAGCGGGCCACGTGGATCTATCGCGGCCTTTAGTAGAGCAGCCTGAAAGAAACGATCCCGCCAAAATATTACACGACGTGCTATCGCCGAAAAATACATCCCCTTCGTCTACGAGTAGCGGGGGACAACCCTCCTCGCCCCCCGCCCGCCCGGGCAGCCCGCGGTCGCCGCACACAGGTAGCCTCACGTGCGAGCGCTGCCGGGTCCCATTCCATAGCGGTGAGCTACTCGACGCGCATCGTGCGACATGTCCATTTCACGATGCGCGTGCCCATTCGCCGCTCGGTGAAGTTGATGTCGCGGCTTTGGACGATATGGTGTCAAAAGGCAACGCGCCGAAAAAGAACTCTCAAATGTATAAGCAACTTTTGGAAACGTTCGGCTTCGACCTTGTGATGCAATATAATGAAAATCAGCGGCGCAAATTACAAGAGGAACGCGAGATGGTGAGAGCTCCGAGCCCGCCCCCTCCTCCCCCGGAGGAGAAGCCTCCGGATGGTGAAAACAAATCGACGTGTCAGCATTGCAACAAAGAATTTTCAAGTGTGTTTGTGTTAAAGACTCATTGTGAAGAGGTGCACAAGGATAAAGTTCCGTTAGAGTTTCTGGAGCAGTTCGCGGAGCAATTCAAATCCGAATACGAACGCAAATCGGGTGCGCCCAACTCGCCTCGCCCCGAGTCGCCGGCCGGTCAAGATGAACGATCATCATCACCCCGCGGTGACAGCTTCAATGACTCGACCAACGGGCCCAGTGACAACCAAGCTGGCGCTCTACTGGCGGCTCAAGTGCAAGAGATGCACGCCGCCCTCAACATGCTGCAGCTTCAGCAACAGCTGGGGCAGCTACACCCCATGATGGCTCAGATGCTGTCCCTTGGTCTTCCTCTTGGCCTAAATGTTGGAGCCTTGGCGGCTATGAACCTTCAACCACCACTGGTCTCCCTGATGCTGCCACCACCGCCCTTCGACGCCATGTCAGCGCCCTACTCCCACGACGCCCAGATGAAGCAACAGCAACTGATCCAGCAACAACAGCAAGTAAGTAATTTTTATTTACAAACGCACTAAAAGTTAATTAAAGACAATTTGCATAAAATTAAACATGGCTCGTCGCATACACGGAATGGTATTGAATATAGTGTTAATTACAATAATAATAAAATACATTATTCATCATTAATAATATTTAAAGTAGCATGTTACGGTAGCATATTGTAATTAATTAAAACGTTGAAGTTTAACAATTATATTAAAATTATAGATTGAATTATATTATTAACTTTTTAAAACCAAATCACATTTTACTAATTATTTTGAAAATGTATGTACCTAGTATACATTTAAATATTACGCAATTATTGTATTCGACACTATACGAACTCTCGATATAAGTAATGTTACGTATTAAAATAGTTGTGTAAATATAGAGTCCATCAATAATTTTGTTTTAAAAAATAAATTACCAAATCTTTATCATGTAGGTATCCAGCACTGTCACAGAGGCACTACAAAACAAACTAATATTGTAGTGATTGGTATTTATTTTATTTGTACTGTAAAGGGTGCCTTTCCTAATCTAAACTTTTGGAAATTAATTACATCATTGTAAGAGATTAATTGAATTTCATGAGGATGACAAATATATTTTTTAATAATACATAACACTCCTTTCTTTTGAGTAAGCTACTTAAAATCGTAGGTACTTGACGAGTACAATACATGCTTTCCAAAAAGTTTATTTAAACTTTTCTAAAAATGACTATCTCATCTTTTGTGTTAGGAGTACCTTTTGTGTCCAAAGACTTTTGTTCTACTCTTTGTTTTACAGCTTCTTAAACTTAAGTATTTCAAATCAAGTGTGTCAGGTGAATTGTTTTATATTCGAAAATATTTGGTAATTGGAAAGAAAACCATAAAATTTGTTCATTCGTTTTTAAAAAGTTACCTTTACTTAAATTATTGAAATAAATAGCTATTATCTTAAAACGATTCCCTTGTACTCAGTATTCGTTAATACGAGGAAAAAAATACAAAAGTCGAACCTACGTAGCATATTTTTAGTCGGGGATAAAATATTTATTTACTGTGTTCGATTGCCTTTAGTGAACTAACTTCGATAACGAATCAGAAAGATACGTACAATATACTAAGATAAGAATAAGCTGTCTGTTTGTACAAAGTAACAGAGGGTTCATTGTTAAAATACAGGGACGCAGTATTATTATTTAAACCGTCATTATTGAACGTTTCCTGCGATCTTTACTGGTTCGAAACGATATATTGTTAGTTCGATAACGTCACAACTTACAACTATCTTGTTCCTATTATGGTATAAACGATCATAATTTTAGTACGTTTTTTAATTATTCGTTACGGTGTACGCAAATTAGTATTATTTAAAATGTACTATTTATATATTATTGCACATTTAGTATAATATTGTTTTATATACATTTTTATTTTTATGAATGATGTATTAACCTATTTTCTATTTTTGCAGGCAAATGCGGCTGGTCAAAAGAGAGCTCGTACACGCATTACTGACGAGCAACTAAAAATACTGCGATCTCACTTCGACATTAACAACTCGCCAAGTGATGAGGCTATCGCGAAGATGGCAAAACAATCGGGTCTTGCCACCAAAGTCATCAAACACTGGTTTAGAAATACATTATTCAAAGAACGACAGAGAAATAAAGATTCTCCTTACAATTTCAATAATCCTCCTTCTACCACACTGAACCTCGAGGAGTATGAAAAGACCGGGGAAGCAAAAGTCACTACACTAGATTCATCTATAAGTTCCGATGAAAGTAAACCCCCGCCCGAAAAAAAAGCAAAAACTGAGGACTTGTCAATGTCTAATCATCCAGAGATTCTGAATTTAAAATCGGAGCCTGATGAACCTACAATGGAAGAAAAGTACAATTCCTACGACGATAGACATCAGGAAGACAGAAGTTTTATGTTTCCTAATGTTCCACCCCAAAGCCCGGCTTTGATGAACAACTTGGAGAATCACCAGAATGTGTCGCGGCCTCATACACCGCCGCACATTTCACTTAATTCATTAATCCAATCCCAACTGGATTCCATACCTGCGACGAGCATACCGCAACCGACGCATCCATCAATGTTGCCACCAAAAATAAATCCTAATTTCGCGTCCCCAAACTCCGCGCCCCCGAATGTCCTACCTTTGACCCCAAATCGCAGCCTCAGTCCCGGCAGGGGACCGGCCGATTTCGGACTTTCCGGGGGCAACTCGAACGGATCCAACAGCTCGGGGTCTTCAGGCAAACGCGCCAACAGAACTAGATTCACTGACTACCAGATAAAAGTCTTACAAGAGTTCTTTGAAAATAATGCATATCCAAAAGACGATGATCTTGAATATCTTTCAAAGCTTCTGGGCCTTAGTCCTAGGGTAATCGTCGTTTGGTTTCAAAATGCACGACAAAAGGCAAGAAAAGTATATGAAAATCAACCAGCGGCAGATCCACCTGCAGGCTCCATGGACGATGCCAATAGATTTCAAAGAACCCCAGGACTTAACTACCAATGTAAGAAGTGCCAATTAGTATTCCAACGTTATTACGAATTAATTAGACACCAGAAGACTCATTGTTTTAAGGAAGAGGATGCGAAACGTTCAGCTCAGGCCCAGGCGGCTGCAGCTCAAGTTGCTGCTACTCTAAGTAGCGAAGATTCAAACTCAAGTATCGTAGAACATCACGTTCCGCATGTGCCAGTGTCACCGGCACCACCTCGAACTCCGACGCCTGCTGCACCTAATTACCCTGTTTCACCAGCCCCGCCCACGCCACAAACTCCGGTCACACCTCTTACACATCAACAGTCACGAGAGGAAAAAGATGGTAACTTTCAATGCGATAAATGCAATTTAGTGTTTCCTAGATTCGATTTGTGGCGGGAGCACCAATTGGTTCATATTATGAACCCAAACTTATTTCCTACATACCCACCTGATTCTCCCTTTGGGATTTTACAACAACACGCCCAGCTGCAACAGTTAAATGCGTCACTGTCGAACGAAGAGGCGCGTCATCCGTTGGTAGCAGCGCTAAACCAACAGGTATCTAAAAGGAAATATGATGATTTTGAAGAAATAGAAACGGGTGAACAGCCGAAAGATAAACGCCTGAGAACAACAATTCTACCAGAACAGCTAGATTACTTGTACCAAAAGTATCAGATTGAGTCAAACCCATCCAGAAAAATGTTGGAAAATATAGCTCGAGAAGTTGGCTTAAAAAAGAGAGTAGTGCAAGTCTGGTTTCAAAACACAAGAGCGCGCGAAAGAAAAGGACAGTTCAGAGCCCATGCACAAGTAATTAATAAACGCTGTCCGTTCTGTCCTGCGCTGTTTAAAGTAAAGAGCGCGCTAGAAAGTCACTTAAGTACAAAACACGCTGATCAATGTGCTCGTGGTGAAATCAATGTTGACGCATTACCCGACGAAGAATTAAGCACCGAGTCAACACCCAGCTTCGGCTCCCAACAAAGTGACCGGCAGCAAAATTTTTCGCAAGCGGGGGCTCCCATGTTGCCCCCTATTTTTCCACCCTTTCATTCAGACATGGAGAAATTTATCAAGCAGTACAGTGAGGAATCAATGAAGAGATACGTCAGTGAACTGCAGGCACACGCGACAGCGCAGCAAAACGGTGGCAGCAACGAGAACAGTGAAAGAAGCCACGAACCCGGGAAAACTGAAATACCATTGGACCTCAGTAAACCGGTAGATCTATCCCGACCGGGTTCCGACGCCGATGAACGATCTGATACAGCATCAGAAACTATGGAGTTTTACGAAGAAGACGAACCCACCTCTCCGGGTATAGCGGGTCAACCTCACACGCCCCGACCTCCCGGCAAAAGATTCCGCACTCAAATGTCATCTGTACAAGTGAAAATCATGAAATCATTATTTGGAGACTATAAAACTCCAACGATGGCGGAGTGCGAGGCGCTCGGCCGCGAGATCGGACTGCCAAAGCGCGTGGTTCAAGTGTGGTTCCAGAACGCCCGCGCCAAAGAGAAGAAGGCCCGTCTGGCAGCCGGCCTATCGGAAGTGTCAGACGCGCAACCTCCCGAGGAATGTACCGTTTGTGATTTCAAATACAATCACAAATATTCAGTGCAGGATCACGTGTTTTCGCGGGGACATATCGCCACGGTTCGCGCGCGGATCGAGAACAGTGCGAGTGCGGGGGAGGACAGTACGCTGGCTCTGATGCAGATGGCGGCTCGGCTGGAGGGAGGCTTGGGCAGCGAACTCCACAACGCGTTCCTGCGACCGCAACTGGCCGGCAACGGTGAGTGCACGTCTTGACCGTGGTCGCCGTCGTCTAGCGCTCCCGAGCACTATGCGACTTTGGACCTTTTGAAAGTAGAGAGCGGTTGACGTCACGAGATTTGCTCTTTCTTCCATTAGCATAGGACAAATCTTGTTTCGTTCCGTTGGTGAAAATTTCCTATTAGTGAGTGTTTCTGTAAATAATTTTAGATAGTAGAGAGAATTGTAGTGTGTATGCTGACTGGTGTTGATATTTCAATGTTAATTTTAAGTTCCCAATTACGAAGATATTAAATTATGTTAACATTTAAATACGATACATATCACAAAACAAAGTATTTTTCGCATTTAAGTACAGATCCGCATGTTGTTAGACTAGTCAGTACTTTTTGAGTTAACAATTTAGTCTCGAGTATATCAAGAAAACAAATCAAAGAATATGCTCAAACAGGCGTATTCAGAATTTTAATCGACGTTTGCCCAGTAGCTATAAAATATATTTTATCATTTAATATTTTAAGATGTTCATTCTTCAGAATCTGTACCTATTGTATGGTGAGAATTTTAATCGAATTTTGATTTAATTTTTCTTCAAACATATTTTAATACAAGTTGCAATGTTTTTTTATTTTAATTGTCTTTAATAAGATTTGCGTTTTAGTTTAGTCGTTAGTCGTAATCTTGATTTTGTGAAACGATCTGCTTTGTTTTCCAAAACGTATCAATGACACATCATATTATCTTATGTAAACATGATCAAAATGATTGTTATTTTGTGATTAGGTTTCTAGAGTAGGTTGTCATCGGAGGCGAGAAAGGCGTGCCCGTAGTGGGCGTCCCTGTTTAAGCCGGTATTCAAATGCAAACGAACATACAATGGTAGGGGTTAGGACGCGTGAAGGACATCGTATATGTAATAGGCCGGCGCACATGCATGCACTCATGAATAATCAATTATTTAAATGTCGCCAATCAAAAGCTTTCTTAGAATTTTCGGGACATATCTCCGATCTGCCTTATAAGATATTTATTTAATCGCATTGAAAAACCAACACTACAATAGTTAGCATATCACCAGCAATACGCCGCATATTCTTCCTAGTTGTTTATATTTAAACTCCTACTAGTTTATAGGAAATCGATAACTGTTGTAGATTTGTAATCAAAACCAAATTATATATTTTAGAGAAATGATAAACGTTTAGTTAATATGTAAATTTAAAATGCCTCCTGTTGAATAAGGTGCCTTTTACGAAGTTTTGTAAATTATTATCTAGAGTTACAATGTAAATATTCGATAGTAGAAGTAGCTATAGAGGTAGGACGTTGTAAAATGCAAAAATATACATCACAAACGAAAAATATATTGTTACTTTAGAGGCGTGTTAAGTATATTATGTGATATGTGTCTTAAAATATTGTAATTTACTACGACTATTTATGCACAAAAATAAATGCAGACATAACATGAGGTCGTATATTACATGATAATGAATTCGATATCGTGTGGGGCCGCCACAGCTGGGGCAGGGGTTCGATGTTCTTCTGAGGCATTAACATAAAGCTAAGAATTGGGGAGTTAGGCGATATGCAAATATTTTCTTTAAATTTAAATGACTTAGGCGATGCATTTCGTACACAAAGTAGGGCGTCCGCCGCCTCGAGCGCACGCAGCCTGCGCACGCGCCGCGGGTGTGTACGCATCTATTCACAACCCCGCGTCTAGGCTTACACATAGAATTATATTTTCCACCATTTCAATGCAAATCCCTTCAACCCTACGTCTTACATATCAGGTGTTTGCATATCGATTTTATTATTATTTATTTTAATGTTATGTTTGTATTTCTTTTTGGTTATTTTTTAGTTTTATTTTATTATTTTTCTTTGTATAAGTTCATATGTACCAAGGTAATCTGCTGGACTAGATAATGTCACCTTGAAACGATATAAAAATCATTTATTATTTTTGAAATAATTGTATGCAAAGTGCATTTAATGTTATACATATTTTATTTTTAAAATAGACTTAACTAAAGCCCAGTAACAGTGTTTTACTATAACTATCAACAAAAGAAGACTTATACACTGAATAGTATTACTGTTATTTTTATCGTTATAATTGCAGAATCCAGTGAAATAAATGCAATATTTATATTATGAGTTATGTTTTCTTTTATGTTTTCCTTTGGTTCCTTTATCCTTAGTTTTTATTATTTTTAATGCATGCCGACACAAAACGACGAGTAGAGTTCCTGATTCCCGACGATGTTGGTACAGGCGAGGTAAATGATATAGAAAAGAGTAGGTATTACAATATTATTTACAGTTCTACAAAACAACTTGACACTAATAATACCCTATATTTATATAAAATAAATAATATCTTGCAAGTCAGCGCTAGTTATCATCTATAAACGCATTCAACCCACGAGATTGAAGACAGTAAGCAGGGCGATGATGATGAATTACAGCTAAAAATATTCGATTTCGGCAGCTTTCGATTGTCTGCTTAGTAGCTACGATGCCACAGACACATTTATGAAAATAATCATCACACAATAAACAATAAGTTCCATAATCTAAACACACATATATGGATAATAAGACCATCGAAACAATAAGAATATTAACTGAAATTACCCCGAAATTATAATTATTAATCTTACGATGAATAGCCTTTAAATAAAGATAAAAAAAAACCAAAATAAACAGCAGTTTATTCATACAATAAGTAATTAAGGTCTACCAATGTTGAGTAGGTATATAATAAAGATTCAATAGACATAATATGGTTTTTAGCACAAAAATCATCTATCTGCCAAATTGAAGGCAAAACATCAATCTGTTAGTTAAATAACTAAAATCTGGTCTAGTTCCTATTACTATTACAGTCAGTTTTCCATATTATGTATCAAATATATTGATATGGCTAAGATAATTTAGCTTAACGCAAATCTTTCATAACAGATTGGCATTATATCTTTAGTTAGCTGGGCACCCTATTTACTTGAGTAAATCTTATTAACATAACAAGCACTGCATCAGCCCGGGATGAATTTCATGCACGATTTTTTCCACAGCCTTTTGTGTTTGAAGGTAATCGATAGATCTATTGAGAAACCCACTCACTTGAGCTACAAAAAATATTAAATTACCTGATATCAATGAAAAGATCAAAAAACCTCCGTTATCCAACCACCTAATTATCTGTTTGAATAACAATCGTACAGACGTGCTTACTTGAAACTAATACTTTTTGTGAAAGTACAAAAGATTTTTTGTCGCAACATTCAGGGTTATTAAATAAGAAAAATTATGCAGCTACATTTTGCCCAAGGCTCAGCTTAAACTACTGACACTAATATTATCATCTGTGATATCTACCTAAGCTAATTAAGAATGATTATCTGCGCACCCATTTAGTAGGCAGTTCGAGCATTCACAGAAGCATCATGCTACTCGTAGCTATAACTGAAAGTTCAAAACGTTCTGTGTCAGCGATCGCGTATTGCAGAAACGATGTGCAAACCGCAAATTACCGCAGCTACATTCAGCTTATCTTGACTCTTCATTAAAATCATAGAAATATTTTAAGCTCTTGATTAGATATTACTTAGTAACCTAAAATACATGGATCACAATATGATCCGAAACGATATGCAATAGAAGCATGTCTGGAGAAACTGCTGTAAGTTTTTTTCACAGTTTCTTTTATTGATTCACCTACTGTTGTTAAGCAAATTAAATTTCTATTCTGTTCTGAGAAATTTTATCATTAATTGCTCGCACTTCTGATGGACTTGGAACACGAGGTATCCACACGTAGCCATTAAACACCATTACCGCAATTACAAAACAATACAGCATTACAATAATTATAAAGCAATAAGCTAGATAATACAATTCCGATTTCGCACATTCCGGAGTCCGATGCTAAATTGTAATAATGTAAGGCACAGTCACGTCTGCGGCGTCCCGGGCCATTACCGACCGTATCGACAAATAACGTCAATTATTCGATAGCTCCACAATCTTTTTACAATTTCTTCTCCGTTATTATATTTCTATTAAGTCTTTTTTGTGAACAAACTACTAATGATTCGATTCCATTTCCTAGACGGACGCACCGATGTTAATGACACTAGGTAATTAGATCCGGATGGTTTGAGGTCGACGACTCCTGCGCATCGCTCATGACCAAGTGTCAATTTTAGTAGAAATATGGTAATTGCCGCGACCATTTGGGACGGAAATGAGGAAATTTTGACAGAATATTGAAACTGTCGAGAAATCTAACGGCTAGGCTGTATCTAGATTTACCTACCTGGACACTGAAATGATGGTTAAATTAAGTTTCAGTTACATGATGTTCTTGTCATTCGACTAAATAGACAGGCAACGAAAAGGACGGCTCCTAACATTAATAATAATTAACGTTGGACTACCTATTCAGCCGTTTGTATGCCACTTGACAATGATTCAGTAGGGTGGCGACTGGCGATCATTAATGCTATTTCTATTTTGGAAACTGCTATTATTTATAAATATATATTGTTATTTATTCTCCTAGCCGCTTATGAAAACTGTAATGTAAGTTTAAACTTAAGGAAAAGCTTAGGTACTTACCGACTTAAAAAGAATTAGTGGTTTGTTGATTTGTTGAATCCATAGAGTTTTAGTCTAGGTATGGCAGGAAAAATAATCTTGTCTTTCAGCCCAACAGAACTTGGTAAGTTTGCCAAGGATTTGACAGTTCACAGAAGTTTCAAATGAAATACGAAGGTACCTATGTGTAGATACAATTGAAAGAATTCTATCTAGAGTTAGAGTTAGAGTTTCTACCAGAATCACAATGGAGACACAGAGGTCTGTGATCTCTACCTAGTATCTTCCTCTATTGTCAAACGACGTGCGTTTTTCTATTGTCAGAATTAAAATTTCTTTTTTTTTCTGTTAATAAAATATATTCTCATATTGATAGAAAAAGTCGTAACAAATTTTAGCAGTAGGTAGGTACTCACCTAAACTTTTCCATTGTGCATATTTTCATAACAAACGAGTTCTTTATGTGTAGTGCGATTTATGATCGTCGGCAAGACTTTCATACTAATTGTGTCTAACATTATGACTGTCGGCAAGACTTCGACAAAATCATCACTCGTCTATTCCGTGCGAATAAGCTAACTGATATTTATTACGTGATAGTGAATAATCAAAATATAAAAACTATCCAGACGACGAAAAAAAAACATACTTGTATTTTATAATCTATGGTCACCTCATTAATTAAAATCGGATCAGTAGTGTTAAACAAACATAGACAGCCAAAATCATTAATTTTGCCTACAATAATATAATATGTAAGTACTAAGTACTTAATATAATATCTATGGACGCTTAATACCACGTCAATCTGGCCCTGTGCTAAGTATCCGAGTACTTGTGTTACAGGTACCAGACAATGGAAATATATTTAATACTTTTATACTATACACATATTTAAGATTTTTATTATATTATACACAAATTTAACACACATCCATGACCCAGGAACATTGAAAACTTTTTGAGCTCTCGGGGGGATTCGAACCCGCGACCTCTCGTTCGAGCACCAACGCGAACCACTGAACTACGGAGGTCGTTAATGTATCTCTGTTTTACACACCAATTTAGTGGATGTAGGAAAATAAGTTTCGTTCTATTAGCAAATCATTATGTTTTTGGCTTCGCCACGGTCGGGTAAAAAGGCCGTTAATGGGTAAAGCTAGGTAAGGATGTGGCAACACGGAAACAAATGTGACAAATACACGTGTTAATTTACCCGTACTTAGAAAGTTATTAAACACAGCAACAATGCCGCCAAGTTACCGAACCTTTATTAGCGGCACTTCCGCGCGTCCGCAAATGACAGCCTGACAACTGATACTTGTTACTTACTCGTAGCTTAGGACGGGCGCAACGTGGAAGTAATGTTAGAGGCAGAGTAGAAACTTGCTAGTACCTACCAGTAGAAATAAGTTAGTAGTAGAATTTAGTAGAAGCTTAGGACGGGTGCAACGTGGAAGTAATTGTTAGAGGCAGAGTAGACACTTGGTATGGCTGGGAGTAGAAATAAGTTAGCAGTAGAAATAAGTTAGTGGTAGTGTCTAACTACAAACACGCTTAGTAGAATCTAGCAATCTATGATCAGCTTACTTTAATTATTTTTGTGGGTGTTAGGTTAATCATTCTTAGTAAGTAACTACCAATTTCACCAAAACAATGATCCTGCTATCCCTCTCGTATTTCCTGTCAATGAATGAGACGGCATTGTATTTTAACATGGTTGAAATCGGGGCTTAAGCTGTTAATTCGTAACCTATTTGAAAATAAAAGATTTTACATTTCAATTTTTACCCGACTAGGCAAAGCCAAGATGTAGGGATATAGGTTTTTTTAATACAGATAGGAATAAAGTATCTATCAGTTATACAGAGCATAAAAACTTTGCTATATGTACACAATTTGACAGAATCCTATTGTAACTAGTTCCTACTCAATACGATGATTATTTATTATGCAACCTAAATTGCTTGGGCCTATAGATGGGCACGTACCCGGGTATTTACCCAGCTGCTGGGTAAATACCCAAATGTGCCGGGTAAATACCCATATCTATCCAAAATGCTGGGTATATAAAATTCAACATTTAAAATCATTTATTGAGCCATCTATCGTGCAAATACCATTGTGTATTGGGTAAATACCCGATAAATACTTATATTTTCCCAAAAGGCTGGGTAAATAAATGCTAATTCTATAATTCATCATATCCTATAATTGTATTAGATGTAAATTGGGGATTTGACAACATCTAAAATATTTAGTTTAATTAATATCCTCTATTATGGCATTTTTACTAGGTAAATGTAAAAAAATGTGTAGTTTACTAATCTATATAATAATATACAACGTGTAAAAAGAATACCCACTATTGCTTGAAGATACGATTATATATACTACCTTTCCTCATTTTGGAACCGTTTTTTTTTTGTATCAAAAACAAAAAATATTTTTTTTTTACATTTTTGTAAAAAAAATAAAAAAATGCATCATTTCTACAATGAAAAAAGGTAGTATATTCATATCTAAGTATCTCAGTCAGTCAAGTTATAGAGACTATACTGTTGAAACTTGGTAAGTAGATATATTCGGTGACTCGCAATAAGATTTTTATACAAAAATAGAAAAAAACCAGTTAATTTTTGGGGCTCCCCATACTTAGAACTGATACTATGGTGGGTGGTGGGGATTTATGGATAGTTATTCAAAAATTGTATTGAGATTTATAATAAAATACATTACATGAAAATGTTGAAAAAGAATGACCTATAGGTATTTTTATAATCTTCATTTTTACTTTTGTTTTGACGAAAGTAAAATTATGTAACAAAAATAAAGTGGTTCATTTTGAAAAGTGAAAAGAAACGTTGGTTTGTCTGTTACATAGGTTCTCAAATAGAGGTTGCGGTCGCAATTCTTGAGACTGAGTTTGAGTTTGTTTTATTAATACGGGCGTTGGTTTGCATCGTAGAGTACATGCGTATACAGTTTACGTATATAGTTTTATTTTTCTATTTTTGTGTGAAAATGTCAATGCGGCTCACCGAGAACATCTACTTACCAAGGTTCATTAGTATAGTTCTTATAGTTTCGGAAAATAGTGGCCGTGAAATACAGACGGACGGACGGACAGACATGTCGAATCCATAAGGGTTCCGTTTTTTGCCATTTGTCTACGAAACCCCAAAAACGGGAGTGGAAACAGGTGATGAATTTTATCTACCCACTACTTTTGGGTATTTACCCAATCTACCCGGTATTTACCCAATATACCCGGTAAATACCCAAATGGGCTGCGAAGGCTCATTAATTTTATTTAGATTCAATTTATTTAGGGTTTCGTACATAGAACGCAAAAATGAAAACCTTGTAGGATCACTTTGTTGGGACAGGGACGTCCGCAGGTATCAAGTTAAAGTTCATATCAAATACTTAGTACCTAAGTATTCTGTTCCATAGAGCTGAATAGTAGTGTGCGCATGTCTTTACGCTACTAGCGACACCGAACGTCTCATTACTAATGTACTAGAGTCGTGATTATTATTTTAATCATCTCGCTAACAAAGAAATACCTGCGGAAACAAGTCATAATTATTTAGGGTTTTCTGTTTATTAACTTTACCAGTTTATACCGCTTACAACTTCTGAATATTTATTCCTAATTTTGCTTTGTCATGAAATAATTAATTTGTAATATATTAGATATACCTAGATAACATAATACAATTTGACGACCTCCGTAGCGCACAGGTTCGAATCCCGCCGAGGGAACAAAAAGTTTTCAATGTTCCTTGGTCATGGATGTGTACTAAATTTGTGTATAATATAATAAAAATCTTAAATCGTGTATAGTATAAAAGTATTAAATATTTTTTTTCGTAGTCTCGTACCTGTAACGCAAGTTCTTCAGATACTTAGCACGAGGCCAGATTCACGTGGTGTGAAGCGTAAAATTAAAAATATATATATTCTACTCTAGTTAAAACGGAGTAGACTCTCTTTTATGACTTTCATACATCCCTCTACACCATTTTAACTTGAGTAGGTACATAAAAAAAAATATTAAATAAATAATAAATCATTTAAAAAAAATACTTTTTGACTAGCTTTTTCAAACCACAAAAACAGAATGATATATTATAGAGACAAAATACATACTTTTAAATACAATTCAAACAAACGTTTGTCGTTTTATCGCCGAGTTCCCGTGGCCACCTTCATGTCCGAGCATCAAAGCCCGTAAGATTTATTTAAACATAGATATGAACAGAAAATTAAAAAAGGATTTTAAAAATCTTACATCAAAAATCTGACGCTAAATCGGGGTTAGGTAGATCTTTACCCCCTTACGAATAAATAAAATTACACACTGTATAACCTGAACAATGTTACCAAGTATTGCAAGGAGAAATCCTATGTATAACTTATTCTGTGTATAAACATTTTTATAACAATAAGTAACGAACACACACATTGTGAATTGTGCTTAAAACTGAATTAATACATTTATAATTTCAAAAGTCATAATGTAGACTAAATAAAAACATTTAAGTACAAAAAATAGAAAACACAAAGTAACTAAGTGGCACATTTCAGTCTCGCGGTGCGCACGCGCCAATATTTTCATTACCGCGGTAATCACCGGGTGAGGCAACCGCTGTTGAGGTTATTTAATTAATTTAAATAATATACTTTTCATAAATGCAAACACACCTATATCTACATTTATTTAACACGCGAAACAAAAATTTTAACCACTTTTTACAAACATTGCGAGGGTTAAATAAAATTTCCCTATACCTATAATAACTTTTAATTAGTGAATGAGTTCATAATGCTTATATTTCTTAAAATCTCGTTTGTAATTTACACGAAATAGATAAAAATAACAACACACGCTTACTCACACTAACACAGGGCGAGCTCTAGTAAATACTATAAATTATACTTACACCTACATAAATAAAAAAAGTTTTATCTATGGATGATTGGATAATGTTAAAAAATGCACTGCTTTGAAAAATGTAATTAATAGGAACATAGAAGAAAAGAAAATCACAGTATTTTTTATATAATACAACATCAACTAGTTATACATACGTATTTAGGGACAGTAAAGTACAACCCACTTTAGTATGTACTAACGCGTCATCCCAACATAGTAGGGTAGCTACTAATAGTACTGCTACCCTCGAAAGATTTTTAAGACATTTCCGAATTCAGTTGAGTTTTACATGCTCTACTTTCCAGCTAATATGTAGGCTGTATGCTTAACAGAAATGCTAGTACACTATTAAAGATCATTAATTTTAGGTCTATTTATTTTCCAAAAAAGTTGTGTGTTTATCATAGAAAGATAATAACGTTTTTTTAAACTTCTAAATCATTTGAAGCGTTCAATTCTCATAATAATTCAATACATAAATGGTGTAGGTATATGTCGCAGTCATCTTATTGAATCTGGTTATTTCATTGAATCACTAGGCGGTTATATAATAGTGTCAAACAGCTCGTACAGATAGCAATGTGTTGATATATTTTTTGATTAATTTACTTTAATGTTCGTTTTATTAGTACTCATTCGGAAATATCGAAGTTTAAAACTAAAATATTAAATGGCTGTTCTAGTCTCGGATTCTAAAATTTGTTGGTAAAAACAGGATTCAATGAAAGCGCTAGTCATTCAATTAAATAGCGGATTCAATCAGATGACTGCGACATATACATATAATAATATGTGCTTAATACTGTGCTATAGTAAATTGTTTTGTTTCATCAATAAATGAATTTTAAAGACATCCAGTGAGTCCGTTTATAATATTATATTTATCTGCCTTTCAATAATATAAAGATAGCAAAAACTTGTTGCAATCTTTGTATATTAATAAAATGGTAGTGTTCAGTATTTTCACGGTCAGATTGAGGAAAAAATGTCTTCATTACGTGCGTAATTTAATTTCAACAGTGTGAACAGATTGGTCTGTACCACTCCGTGAAATAACATTGGATACACAATTATTACATTAAGTTTTTCACCAATAAGCTTCCTCGCCTAGAAATAAAGTGAAATGTTTTTCTCGGAATGTTGAGGAAAAGAGTTCAATCCCAACCCGCACAAAAGAAGTCGAGAGACAACTCGCACGGGGCCATCAAGTTTGAAAAACGTTTTCTTGAAATATAAATAATAAGTGCCTATACCTACAAAGTGGCTGATCACCTGATTGTCTGACAAGAAAGATGATCCATGCGTCGGATAGGCATGTAAAAAGTCGGACCTGCGCCTGTTCTCTCGCCAGTCGTGTCGGTTTACCGTCCCACTGGGTTATGAGAGTAAAAGGAAGAGAGAGTGCTTCTGTGTATTGCGCACACACTCGGGCACTATAAAATAACTCCTGTGTCTGGCCTGGTTTCAATGAAATCGGCTACCGACACCGAAATCGGTGAGGGGAGCTATTATAAAGTGTAAAATGAATTTGTGATAATACTTTAGGGTATGTATTTATTAGCACCAGCGCTGAAAGGCGCATTTTTGACTTTCATGTTTGTATGAGAAATGCCCCAACATCATAAACTTCGCCATACAATAATTTTAATAATGTAACTCTTTCAGCGCTGGTACTTTCACCGGTAACTCTATATACGGGACCCATACACACCCTTAATTATTATGACTCATAAATTTTACAGCCTGCTACATATTATGTCATATTTTCGCAATGTACCTACTAACATAACTACTACTACTACTAATCCGAACTAAAAAAAAATCGCCTCCGTGGTCTAGTGGTTCAGAGCTTCGCTCTCGACCCGGAGGTGCTGGGTTCGAATCCCGCGTTGGAACAACAAAAAATGTTGTTTTCAAGTTTGGTTAGGACAATGCAGGCTGATCACCTGATTGTCCGACAAGAAAGATGATCCATGCGTCGGATGGGCATGTAAAAAGTCGGTCCTGCGCCTATTCTCTCGCCAGTCGTGTCGGTTTACCGTCCCACTGGGTTATGAGAGTAAAAGGAAGAGAGAGTGCTTCTGTGTATTGCGCACACACTTGGGCACTATAAAATAACTCCTGCGTAGCTGGCCTGGTTTCAATGAAATCGGCTACCGACACCGAAATCGGTGAGGGGAGCTATTATTATTGAGCTATTACTACTACTAACTTAATTTTTTAATTAGTAGCTACTAAGAAGTAGCCTTGAAGGTGGCTCTGCAAAGTAACCACTACTACTTGGTCACCGTAAGGAGGAAGGGTTTTCGGTTTTTATTCGTGGTCTAATATTAGTATCTCGGAAAACAAAAAAAGTTTTTTTTCTATATCGCGTAAAGTTATAATGTTTAGTATCCACTATGTGACAAGTAGGGGGGGTGGAGTTTGACATATACTACGGATTGTCACTTAAGGGGCCAAAAACTGCTCAAGTACTTTGAGAACGTTCCCTAATCAAAGTCTTTACTTAATATTCACTGAGATAAGCTTCGACTATAAAAACTGGCAATGTATCTTTACATTTGCTAGTTTTATGGAACTTGGAGCTCTATCGCAGGTGTTTAGCGTTCAATTTGCGCCAACACAACTGAAATGACGACTCGCACTTAGCATCTTGCATATTAAGAGACATTACCGTGGATGGCCGACGCTTTGACAGTCGGAGCCTGCTGCATAAACTTACTTTATATTCCTTGGATATTAAATGAGGTACAAAATCATCACAAATTACCTTAAGATTTGACTGTGAGATATATTTATGACGAGCCAGTCCAAGAAAAACGTTTATTTGTTTAATTCATAGAGGAAAATTTCTGATTTCAAAGCATTGTTTTCATCAAAGATTCATAAAATACCGTGTTTTCGGTCCTCGTATTTACCTTGCGATACGAATTCCTCGGCGTGTAGAATGAACTTGGTATTATGACGTCATCACGTGGCGCCTGGCGTGTAGCTAACTAGCTAAACTGGGTACCAAGCCTGCAAATAATAATTAAAAGTTGAAAAGTAAAACCCAACTAAGCATCATATTTAAGACACATAGCCTTACACTCATACCCTACACTACACGCGAACTCGCACTATTCTTATGAACCTATTAACTATTTGCTGAAATCGGATCCACAGTTTAGGCTAACACACACAGAATGTCAGAATCATTACATTTCGCTTCGCCGTAATCAGGTAAAAACTCTAAGCACAAGTTACTAATTAACTCTGTGATAATGATATTGTGACCATTGGGTCACAATATCATTATCAAAAACAAACACAACAACACAATTTTCATTATTTTATATAAGACGAATATTCGTATAATTTTTAAAATGAATGAAACATGACCAAAGCATTGCATACTAAGGTGCATGTTTAAAACATTCATATAATTTTATTGGTATTTGAGTTGGACTCGAGGTGTTTCACTATACATAAATCTATTACAGGGCAAAACAACACTTAACTATTATCTGTAATAGCAAAAATTACTGGCTTGGAAATGCGGGAACACTATGATAAGGACAGTGGGGTAAGCAGGGACAAATAACAGCTACGTATTCGTACGGGCGTTGTTGAAACGTTCATACTGTTGTCTTTCGATAACGGATACGTTCGTACGGGTTGTTCATGCTTGGCTCACAGCTAAAAGTCGAAAATAGCTGCATTTATGACATGTTATTTTTAAGTCAACATTTTCAACGACTACTTAATTGGGTTTTCATAAGCTTATGCACCCCAACTGTTTTTGAGTTGGGTAAGTTAAAGTTAAACAATGTTTGCTGTTACGTAGATTGTACCTAAGTTGGCATTCTGAGACATGATTTCCCTATGTTGTTTCCAGCAATAAATTTTTATAATATTAAATGTCCTGTATGACCTTGTGTATCTTATAACTAATAATGACAATAGAATAGAATAGAATAGAATAGAATAGAATTCATTTATTTCCAAGAAATTTGTACAATCAGGTCTTACAATTATTTAGTTGAGCTCTAAATTTCTGCCTCTTGGGCGTGGAAATATTGTTAGAAAATTGTGCATGCTAAATTATCAATTAATGTTAGGTACATGCATATTTCATAATCACTTAAAGATATTACAAATTCATTTTGTCCAGGACTAATCTTTTAAATACATAATATTTTATTTAAAATGGTAAGTACATTACTTTAACAAGCTTATAGTTTATTTTTATTTTATTATTTCATTGTAATATAATATTTAATTAATCAATTTCAGCAACCCAAAGTAGGCTGAATTTTTTTTTTTTCTAACGTTACTGAAAACCAAAGAGGATCTACCAATCACAATTTTAATTTTAATACCTACATACCATAGTTTAATAATTCTTATGTCACATAATCTAATACTCATAGTCACATACAATTTCATAACTACCATACTGTTATATTAACTTGATATTATACATTTTGTTACAATAAAATGTTAATTATAGTGTCTAACTGTCAAAACAATATCATCACAAGTATAAATTGAATGTCAGTTGGATTTATTAAATAATTGAATTGAATGTTAGATGTCCTACAATAATAATTAAATGTCAGTATTAAAATAAATTAATAAAATATCATCATAATACAAAATGTCAATTACAGTACTTAGTGATTAAATTTTAAAATTGGCATTTAAGTATACCTACAAATAATACCAATACATTTTAATTACTATTGCAATGATTTACCTTTTTCTTATTATTATTTATGTTCTAAAAACTCATTTATTGTGTAAAAACATTTTTCAGTAAGCCAGTTGTATAGTTTTTTTCTAAATAAGTTAGAGGTTAGTTCTTTTAAGTTCTCAGGCAATTTATTATATATTTTTATAGACATACAGTAGCTGGTTTTACTAAAAAATGTTGTTTTTGTAATTGGTAGTACCAGCTTGTTCGGATATCTTGTATTTATATTTAGAACTTCTGATTTTTTTGTGTAAAATTCACCCATATACCTTCGAACAAACAAACTAATTTCGAAAATATATAAACATGCTAAGGTAAGTAATTTTAATTTTTTGAATAGGGGTCTACATGATTCAATGGGTTTAACTCCACATATAGCTCTGATACACTTTTTTTGTCCAATAAATAATCTTGATATGTCCACTGAGTTGCCCCATACTATCAGCCCATACCTAAGAGCAGACACCACAAATGCATGATAAGCAGTTAATGCAGTCTGTGTGCAGGTTGTGTTTTGTAGGCGATTAAGCAGATAAACAAATTGGTTAATTTTCTTGCACGTCATTTCAATGTGTGGTTTCCACGATAGGTTATTATCAATACTGACGCCTAGAAATTTCACAATATGCGACTCCTTTATTTCATGTTTATTGTATGTTATACATAGATCTTTACCTTTATTACCTTTGTTATAGAATTGCATATATGTGGTTTTTTTAGCATTAAATTTTAAATCATTATAGTCCATCCATTCAATAATGTCATTAACAGCTTTATTAATTTCTATGTTATATGTCAAATCGTTTATATTCTTAACTATTATGGAAATATCATCTACGAAAAGTGTACAGTCATGCGAAATAATACTAGGTATGTCATTTATGTATAAAATAAAGAGAAGAGGACCCAGAACACTTCCCTGTGGGACTCCTTTAGTCTTTACTCGGCTATCTGAATTAAATGACACTATTTCTTGTTTATTATTAGTCTTAGTAATTTTTACATACTGTGTCCTGTTAGATATATAGCTTTCTAACCATTTATTTGCTAGTCCTCGTATACCGTAATGTTCACATTTGTCCAATAGTAGTTTATGGTTTACATGGTCAAAGGCCTTAGTCATATCAAAAAACACTGCCGATACCGCGATTTTATTGTCAATACACTCTGCTAATTTTTTTATCAATGAAAAACATGCCAGCATAGTTGATTTCCCTTTCTGAAATCCATACTGTTCCTTACTTAGAATTTTATTTTTCACTATAAAAGACATAAGTCGCTAAAAAGACATAAGACACATCTATACTAATATTATAAAGCGGAAGAGTTTTTTTTTGTTTAAACGCGCTAATCACAGGAACTACAGGTCCGATTTGAATTTTTTTTTTTTTGTTGGATAGTCCATTTATAGAGGAAGGCTTTAGGCTATATAACATAACGTTGCGACTAATAGGAGCGAAGCGTCAGTGAGAAATGTTGCAAAAACGGGGAGACTTGTGTTGCGTGCGCTGCATAAACGGTTTAAGTCACTCAAAAACGCGAACGAAGTCGCGGGCACAGTTGGTGATAAATAAAAACGACACTTCCAAATGACAATCAAAGTGATTTCACTGTTAATATTAATGTACAAATCCTAGCGTTCATTTAGGGGCCCAGTAAAAGGGGCCAGCCCGCATATCCGTCACATCCTAATTGAACCCATCGCGCTAAATACTCCAGATTGGGCCCCGATTGTCATCCCAAACCCGAGTCCCAGTCCCGACTCCCAGATCAGACACAATAAGGAAGTCTATCCGCTGATGAAGGATATTGGGAATAAGGAACTAATTGAAGTGGTGATTCGAGGCAAGTGTCTATGACAATTGAATGATTATGAATTTATGTTGGTAGACATCTTTACTTTATATTATTTAACTGTTGTTTAAAAAGTTGTCAGGCTTTACATTAGGTAGAGAATTAGCAGATGTGGGTAGAGCTAGCGAAGATATGTATAGAGTTTAATTCACATTACGTTTAACTCAGATCTCAGAATAAAAACACATTTTGTTTATAAGTTATAGTAAAAAATATGTTGATAATTATTCACGGCAATATTTATTATCCTGTGGAAATGACTATACAAGGTAGTTCTATACAGGTTGATTCATATTTCATGGTTCAGATAATAAGCCGAATATAGTGTGAAGAAAATAACGCGTAAAGCCTTTTTTGTTTTGGCATCTCATATAAATTATAACATAACGCGACAAATTGCGATTTAAAAAGTCACGAAACAGATGAGTTTCAATCCTGGTCAGGTCTTAGGTCAACGACCAGTACGTTCGTGTGTCTATATAGACTAGGAGCCCGCGATCCTGAGCATAGTAAGATTCTCATTTTGTTGTCACTTTTGACTTGTTAATTATTTATTTTTTGAGTTATATTAAGTAATTTAATATAATAATATAATAGCTCCCCTCACCGATTTCGATGTCGGTAGCTGTTTTCATTGAAACCAGGCCAACTACGCAGGAGTTATTTTATAGTGCCCAAGTGTGTGCGCAATACTCAGAAGCACTCTCTCTTCCTTTTACTCTCATAACCCAGTGGGACGGTAAACCGACACGACTAGCAAGAGATCAGGCGCAGGACCGACATTTTACATGCCCATTCGACGCATGGATCGTCTTTCTTGTCAGACAATCAGGTGATCAGCCAGCATTGTCCTAACCAAACTTGAAAACAACAATATTAGTACTGAAAGACTTTGATCTGTTGCAAGTAATTTATCTGAAACCACTAGCTTGTGCAATCCGAAAGACACAGTCGCACTCTAAGTAACTTATTTGAAACCCCCAGATCAAGAATCAGAAAAGATAAAGGCGTTATGAATTATAAAAATATCCTTTGTAAATGACCAGTCCGCGGAAATGAGATCCATTCAAGTCGTCAAATCGCAGAGTGCTAAAAGCATTCACTCGGACTCCTTTATAAAAACATATGGGAGCTGCGTATCAGATGCGACGGGGCCTTCACAATACCGTGGCCTCATTATAAGGGCTCTTTGTCCTAAGAACTGGTTCTATTATTGAGTTTTTATTTAAGTAAAGCAACGGGTCGTTCAATAAGTGTATCAAATCAGTGTCCCCTGCTGCCAGATCCTTTATACGAACCTCTTCAGAATCCAATGAATGGCAACTTAACTTTGATTTTAATTAAACCAAATTGTCTTGTTCCGATGGTTTGGTATTGTGGGAACACCAAAAATGGGAATATAATCCATTGTGCTATTGGATAAAGCTTACAAATTACAATGTATAAAAGATAAAAAAATATAATATATAAAGACATCTAGTGGATACATACTATAATGTGTTCGTTGTGCTATTTTGGATATAGAATAACAATGTTATCAAATTGCAATTTATACTAAAAGATTTTAAAAATTTTTAAAGACTATATAATCTTAAATAATCGCAGTCTCAAACAAGACCGCAGGTTAAATACATTGTCAAATATAAGTTCAACATTCACACAAGTCTACAATACAAAAGTATGAATTCAAATTAAAGATTAACGCAAGTGTAATGAAAATTACCAATTTATACGAGTATAAAGGACAATCGTATGTTAACTCAGACTGATTAACCCAGACTGGAACAAGTGGGTTTAAGGGACTAAAGAATGCATCTAAAATAATGAATTCGAATTAAAGACAGATCCTGCAGTAACTTTGTCACTAACCCATACTGGAACAACTGGGCCTAAGGGTGTAAAGACTACAATCTAAAATAATGAATTCGAAAGACAATCGTATGTTAACTCAGACTGATTAACCCAGACTGGAACAAATGGGCCCAAGGGACTAAAGACTAGGTACTTTTAAAAGAATCAAATCAAAACATTTTATTCAGAATATATTTTTACAAAATGTTTTCTGAAAGTAGTGTCTATGTGATGCCTACCACCGGTTCGGGAACTAGCCCAGCGAGAAGAACCGGCGTAAGAAACTCGCATGGAGCACATAAAAGAGACACGACCTAGTACTAGAAAATGGGTTCACCCTTATACTGGCAATTCGACTGGCTATTTTTGTTTTCATCGATTTCCAGGCACATTCCGAAAACTGCCATCTAGCGCCACTATTGGAAAATACTAATTACTAATTTCGTTTCGTATCTTCTTCTTAATTAAGGAGTTGAATTTAGCATAATGTGATGTTATGCTTAAAAAATATGCTTATCTTTATTTTAATGTCAATATTTGTACATATTTGGCATATTTACATTTTATAATTTACAAACGTTAATAGTAGTGACATACATTTTTTTTGTATTAAAGATTTTATGGGATGGTAGGCCATGCATGGGGCCATCTTTTAATGAATTCTAATTAGAGACTGAAGTAACAACATCCGAAAGTAACGACTTGCAACGCTTTTTAGTTGCATTCAAAGCAAGTGTAGTGCGAAATTACCGACAAAAGAGGACTAGTGTTGGAAAGTTTATTACATCCTATAATCACGGACATGGGCACGACACTGTAATTTCAATTAATTGTACCTCAAGGTTTCACTTTTGAAGCGGAGGAAGACAAAGGCGGTACGGTCTAGTGCGGGTCTGTTTACCCTCCCATTATACACTTAATGAAGCCTCTAATGACTGCTTCGTGGTGCAGTAATTAATGCCTCGTACTGTACTGGCAAACGAGAATCAAACTAAACGTCGTGCACCGCTCGTTTTCTTCAAGTTTCATTCTGCGGAATGACACAGAAACGGCAATGGAAGCGTTACGCACTTTCTGTGCAGCATGTGGAATTGCGATACAATTAAGAACGAAAAGCAATTTTGACTTCTTTCTAATGTCTCCGTGATACAGGAATCTAGACGCTAACACAAATGGGTAGACGATATAATCGAATAGCAACGAATGCAACATCATGTATGACACGTGTAATTATACGTACGCCTTTCATTTGATGACTGTTGGTTCTAGTAAACGCTTAATTATTAGCTGCAATTACACGCATCCATGCTTCTAGGGCAGTGATAATAATAGATTTCACTTGCAAGTCGCGAGTTCGCGAGTAGAAATCTTGGAAATTAAATACTTTGGCCTCGGAAGTGAACCCATTATGTCAAACAATCGGTGATGCAATGTTTTCGACTTAAGAAGAAGAATTAGGTATAGAGAAATCTCAGTTTTGACAAAGCTATAGTCTCGACCCGGAGGTCGTGGGTTCGATTTCCGCGTTGGAATAACAAAAAATGTTGTTTCAAGTTTGGTTAGGACAATGCAGACTGATCACCTGATTGTCTGACCAGAAAGATGGTCCAGGCGTCGGATGGGCATATAAAAAGTCGATCCTTTTGCATTTCTTTCTTTGTATTTGTATTTCTTCATTGCGCGATTAAAAAATTGCATTTAAATTGGTAGCATTTTATCTACTAAGCTATGGTTTACATTAGGACACATTGTATAGGAACGGGGTACCTTAAAGATGTGTCATTATCATCGTAAAAATACTAAGCTTATTCTAGAATCTGAAAAACATCTCAAGCTTTAACAAACAACAAACTGACCAAAGCTAACCTTCCTCATTACCTCTGGTGTTCCTGCCATTGGCACGTCCACCGGGAACCTTGGGCAAAAAACCGTATCAATACTAAGTCATAAATTCATTATTAAGCCCGCGCGTGACCAGCCCGTGATAATGTCACTTTTTCGCACTTTTCGTGTTATTCCCAACAAAAGCGACGTGACGTGGCGACGTGACGTCCTCACTCGAGGTTTTAACAGTTTATGCGTAACCTTCGAGTTTAAATAGAGCTTTATGTTTGAAGGTATTTGATTAAGTAAAAGTCTAAAAATTTTATTCAGAATAAATTTTACAAAAATGTTTTCTGAACGTCGTTTCTATATGATGCCTACCACCGGTTCGGGAACTAGCTTATAGTCAGAGTTCCCCCGTACATTGTTTTCACTTTATTAGTATCAAGCAAATTTTTCGTGAGTACCTTCATTTTGATGAGTTGCCCAAGAATTTCTTGGATGGAACTTGTTAGCTAACAGAGATAGCAAGAAAAAAGTTTGTGGATTTGGTGGTTTGTGGAAATATAATTTTTTTTAAGATAATTCTCAAGATCTAAATCTAAATTAAGTATCCGAAAAAATATTTGTCCTACAAAATCTATGGTTTGATCAAAGAGTTCCCTCTTGCAACTTGTATCGATAACGAGGTCATCTTAAATTATTAGCGACCTCCGGCTAGAGCAAAAAATGCTCAACCACTGCGCTACGGAGGTCGTGGAAATTATAAGTAAATGTATAAAAGAAAATATTTGAGTTAACATAACACCGGCTTATTTTTGGCAAGTAAAAAGTCTCGTACGAAATTTTAGCGACGCGTGTACACGAGGTGGGTCTGATCAAGTTTTATAATCACGTGTAATCCGTAATAGAAAAAGTTTTCGTATTCAATGTAATTGAATAAATTTTCCTTTACAAAATTATCTATTACAAAGTTTTTCCATCACGGTAATTGGTTGTTTTTCACTTCGCTCGCGAGGACGTGGGGGGGTATTTTTAATCGACTCAGACATTCATGAACATTGATTTTGTCCGAAATTTAGGGATTTTGAGCAAAATTAACTAGGTATATTTATTTTGGGGTAAACATAAATTAATTGTATAACTTAGTGTCTACATTCTAGACTAAGTATATAATTTCTGTAGTAGCTCGCTTTGGCATTTCGTTGCTTTGCCTTCTGAACCTCGTATCTTTAAAACTACAACTTTTCAGTTGAGTCAAAAAACTTAATAATTTTTGATTTTATTATGACATGGATTTTGGATGTACTTACTCGTACTGTGTACATAACTGAACCAAACAAAATACATTTCATAATAAAATTTTAAAATTATCAAGTTTTTTGACTGTAAAATGTATTTGGTAATGAAAAATCTCCATTTCATTTTTCTGAATAGAGAGAGATATAAAAATATATTTAAATTAGATCAACTTTTTTTCCAAGTTTGCTTACAAAACTTACGCCTATTTCATTATCTTCAGGGGTTCTCAACAGTTTATACCCAGTAAAAAGAAAAGCTTTTATTCTAAATTATACCATAAAGTTTGTTTTTTGAAGGTCAATTAAAAAAAATACAAATACTGTTGAGCACCCCTGCGAGCCGTTCGCGCAGCCCTGGCTCACGGCCGATCACACGATTACCAGCGCACCTGTTGAGCTTACATACGATTTTCTAAGAAAATCAAATAATTTCATTTCACATGCTAACTACAATCGCCGACGACTTTGATGTCATTTAGCCAACACAATGGCAAGATCTGCGCGCGCGCCGCATGCTGATTCGGACATTTTATTTAAATAACCTTATTATTATACACTCGTCGAACCGGCGACTATTTTTAAAGTAATGAGTCACTTTTGCACCTAGCGCGGATTTTCTCCGTCAATTAAAGAGTCGTTTGCGTTTTTGTCCGCCACGGTGGATCACCTCCCGTTATGGTCACCGTGGCCGTTAGTAATTCGCGATTTGCCTGCGCCTTATGGACTTTCCTTCCTTTCAGCTATCATAAAGTGATCAAATAAGCAATCACAGTCATAAATCAGGGGCTTTTCCTACTGTCGCGTCGTTATGATTCGCGACGCAGCCTTACGCTCATACTTTCTGACATTTTGCCAACTTTTTGTGCTATTATGCTAATATGTAATGATGGGTTAGTTTAAATGTCTCGTGAAGTACGTTTCCCTAGAGTAATCTCCGCATATACAATAAACATATCGTACAGTCAGCTTACACACAGAAGCGTTAGCTAAAATGATGGTGAGAAAATTATGAGCTGAGTATTTTAATTTAAGTCGTTGATATATTTTTATTTGAAGTTAACAATGTAAAGCATAACTTTTGCAGTTATTACAATATAGTAGCCACAACATACAGGCTTTCCTCCTCTTGTTCCTACATTTAAATATTCATTCCATCGATCGAGTTGATTTAACAACATCCTTTAAGATTCCAATCGAAAAAAAGGTTTACGACATCTGTAATGCGATTATAAAGGACATATTTAATGTTATTTATAAGAAAATCGATTTTTTACGATCCTCACTTATTATTCCCGTAGCGTTAGAATCATTCATTGTACATTAGTGAATAAATAAAGTCCTACAGAATATTTAATTAGGTGCAGATCTAGTGCTACATTATTTATATGAAAACTAAATTCGTTGTTAGTATGCGACTGACACACGGACGGACAAAGACGTTATATCCTGTTACTTATATTGTCCTAATGAAACAAATTTATACAAATTTTAATTTTGGCAACACAATAAAAATACTCTTAAAACGAAAATATCTTGTTAAATGTTGGCTTTACTGCCTTTTTTATGTTTCGAATAAATTGACGACAATATAAATAATAAGTAATAATATTTTATTGGTAATCCAATATCGAAAGTTAAAAGTGGAAAGTAACAAAAGTTGATTTCTTTGCAGGTAAGTATCATCAGGTTTGCTGATTTTACGTTGGTGGTAAGTTGTTAAAATAAATTTAATTTTAGTAGATTTTTAAAACTTTGTTACGATCAATCGTGTCGATTTTCTAACCGAATCGTCCGTTAACGTTCTTTGACGCAAATGAATGGAATATTGAATACCTAGGCTTACACCCAAATACTGAGAAGATAATTAATATGCGCTTAAATTATTGCGCTCGTATATAATATACTAGCTATGCCCGCGACTTCGCTCGCGTGGTTGTCGGAAACACTATCGCTTTTATCTTTTGATTGCCCACGTTGGTTATTGTTATTATGATTATTAAAAAGGAATAATTCTTTCATACATATTTGTTGAATTTGTGCAGCGTACGCAACGAAAGTCCTGAAATGTGAATAATTTTCCCCGTTTTTGCAACATTTCTCACTGACGCTTCGCTCCTATTAGTCAGTGTATATAGCCTAAGGCCTTCCTCTATAAATGGACTATCCAACAAAAAAAGAATTTTTCAAATCGGACCAGTAGTTCCTGAGATAAGCGCGTTTAAGCAAACAAACTCTTCCGCTTTATAATATTAGTATAGATACGCATGCATACGATAGACTCAGGTTAGGTTAGGCGTCTGTGCGCTAGAATGAAATAAATTTGTGATTTTATTTACTTGTGTAGGGGCCAATACTATTTCTACATAGTACCGATATGTACATTATTGTAGTACTATGTACAGTATTGTAGTCCATATAATTATATGTGTTACCTTTTTTGGTAAAAACCAACAACTTTTAGCAAAAGGTATCTACTTAAATCGCAAGTAAAATACTACCATAAACAAAAAGCCCCATCACAGCGTTTATCAAAATCGTACCGAAAGTCCCCTTTACAATACTGTATTAATGCGACATCCTCGCTTAACATATTAGTGATGTATATCATATCATTGTTTATCTGACTATTGGAATCTGCATTAAAAGCGAGGCGGGGGAAATGCAAATGGCCGCCGAGATCGACTGTCCGTCAGACTTGGTTCTCCTTTAATTTGAATATCTAATGTACGCATTATGTATAACCTCTATTGATGGAATAAATTACCAGGTGAATGACATAAGGTCCGGTGAATTCCGATTTCGACCGCTTTTTATTTTCGTAAGCAAATACGCAAATACGTAACAGAAAAATATTTTATAGAGCTAAGGGCGTGTTTCACCAAGCAATGTTAAAGTTAATCCTTCGCTAAATATCATGTTGTTTCTCTCTTCATTCCAATGAATTAATGAGAAGGCATGGTAATTTAACAAGCCGTTAACACTAACATGCATTGATAAAATCGGGACTAAGTATTATAGTCCCAGTAATACACGTATATCAATTATTAGTATAGATATTTTTACTTAATCTACAATCGAACTCGTTATCTACTATTGCTAAGTTATTGCATATCACATATTAAAACGACGTAAAAAATACTTCATTTTCCTTGCAAAGGATATAACAGATTTAACGATTGTCTTTATACCTATCAATATACATTATACTTGTTACCACATCAAAACCCTCAATAATTAAGATATAGGTACTTAGATCGAAGGTTACGTGAGTACGTTTAGTTAGTTATAGTAGATATCTAAGACAAATTTAACCGACACGTAAACAAACCAAATACACCGAAAATTTCACATATTTACTTATTGTGCACACTTATCAACACTTTCATCGGAATGTTAAAGGAATTTCATCATCCAATGCATTTTATAACAATTAAACAATAATTAATATGTTTAAACATCAAATGAAAATCTTTCACAGAAAAAATACGCCATTTTGATACTGCCGATTGTAGAATATAAGTATATAGTCTATGGATTCACAGCAAACAAAAATCATTTTAAATATTATTGGCCAATTGGCATCACTGACTAGTCTATGGCTGTGGTCATAGACGGGTTTGTTTACGTTTGTGTTAAATTTATCTCAGACGTACTATAGAAGATAGGTAGATACTAACGTACCATTCTTCTACAAAAGAGCAGACTCTACAGTTCGGCTGGAGGTCGACTAACGGCAACTTTACCTGTCAATAACACACCTCGCAATTATAAGAATGTTTGCCAAATACTCGTCGTATAATCAACGCTTTTCTCGCGTATTTTTATTGATTCTCTCAAACCGGGCAGCCTCCCACCCGCCTCCAAGGAAGCCGGCTGGGAGCTGCCTCCTACCGCGCATTCATAATCGTATCGGCACACATGACACACCGCCGTCCCACTCTCCACCTTAAATTTAGAATAATAGGGTGCGTTTTCCCAAAACACGGCCCCGGCTAAAAGAATGGAACGGAATCGTGCGTTACCAGCCACGAGACATTAAGCGTCATATAAATTACATTAGCATATAAATAAAGTATTTTTGTTGTCGCTCCACCCGGCCGGGTACTTTTACGACGTCGCAGGGTTAAAGCGAGTGGTCGTTTTTTGTTCTTTTTAGATAAATCCCCGGTCGTTACGACCGCGAGCGAGTACACGTTATCGACATACATTTATTGCTTTTACGAACTCATAAATAATTCCAATGAAAACATGAAATTAATTTCATTGTGGACCGAGCACTACTTATTTTCAAAACGCTCAACAATAGCCTATTAAGTAAAAAATATTACAATATATTCATAATTCGAAGCTAAATGGATTGATTCTGTGACTACATTAATAAATAGTATAAAAATTGTTAAATGTATATCCGGCCGCCGTCTCATACCTGAACACAAGTCTAACTTAGACGTTCTGCACCAAAATTACATGATATTCGTTTTGTAAAAAAGATGATTCGTTTATTTATTTAAAACTAACAAAACTATACCAGGAAAGGGCTTAGTATTCAGCTGATAATAAATAAAAAAACATAAACATCAGACACTTCAGGTTCGGTTCGTGCGTTATAAGCTGCATCTTTCTGCACAATGTAGCTTATTTCAGTAACTGAAATCCCAGGCGTTTCCAATATATAGTGATGAAATTTGAATCTCAAATAGTTAACTCGCAGACGGAGGCTGGCACCAGTCCAGGACTTGTCTAGGATTTAAATTTAAAACAGGTCTAATAGGCATTCAGCAGGAAGCCTTCGGACGGGCGTTGGCAGCGTACTAACTTCTTCTGTTAAGTTTAACTATTTCACTTTACATGTTTATAAGTGCTGTAATATTTTACTTATAAGCTTTAGGGCGTGTTTCACCGAGCAATGTTAAAGTTAATCTTTCGTTAAATACCATACTATTCCTCTCGTAATTCCTATCAATGAGTGAAATCGGGACTTAATTTCATAAAAATTGTAAAAGTTCACCTCTTTGCAGGTTTTTAAAATACCCTTTCTTAATACGCCTTCGTCGTAAGAGGCTTTATTGGACTATATTTTAGAAAATAGTTGAAAAAAGCTAGCAGCCGTGGTCTAGGTAGGGCCTATTACAAGCTCTTAATTCCAGCCAGTTTACGCCATACAACATGGCTGCATGGAATTTTCGTATTACGATCATCTATTGACAGCCAGTCAGCGGTCACGTGACACTTGACTTGCTACATTGTTGTAATATGAAAAAGAACAAGGCAGCTTAAGGTAGTATTATTGAATTGTCTGGAACCAGGCTGGTATCGTTAAAGATCTTAATACGGCCCCAGAGGTGACAAGGGTGCTGTTTGTGGGTGTTCAAACCCCGAAAATTCTTAAATTCATTACGTACTTGTGTCCCCATGTAAGCGTAAAATCTGTATCTCAAATTAAATGCGATCAAATCCGTTAGTGTTTTACAATAAATCATTTTCGTGTAAACAAAAGAAATCAAGTATAAAGTAATTCGGCGCGTGTGTTTTTGCTTGACTTATCCCGCAGATTACCAATTCCACGAAAAACTCTCTTTCCCCCGAACATCTTATTAGCAATTCGAATGTGCGCGTATAAAATAATTGCGAATTTACATACCTCGGTAATATCGAATCAAATAATATTCTATTACGTTTCTAAGAATATTTATCATAAAAATAATAAAGGCACCAGGAGCGGAATTGGCAATTCGAGTAAAGATAACGCAACCCTTCTCCCCGAAATTTATTCCCAAAGGTATGCTCAATCAGTGACATTTCATCATTTCGTTCCGTTTTTGTTCCTGCCAAAGATATATATTGAATAGACACGGCATTCACGCATTAAATGTTGCCGTAATTAATCATAAAGTCCTTTGACAAATTCGCAAGACAGGCTCCATCTAGATTACATTTTACTGACAACTAAGTTTTGTAGAAATGTGTTTTAACAAGTCGTAATCACTAACATGCGTTGGTGACATCGGGACTAATTTTTATTAAAACTGTAAAAGTTTCACCCCTTTGCAGGTTTTTAAAATACCCTTCCTTAAGGCGCATGCCTTCGTCGTAAGAGGCTTTATTGGACTATATTCTAGAAAGTAGTTGAAAAAATGTTCGTGGTTTGGTAGCATCAAAATACTTGCTTTTAACACTCGCTATTAAAAACTAAGCATATATTTTTCATAAAAGAAGTGAACGCAACTACAAAAATTAAAAGTATATTACCTAGATTGGTGATAACCAATCTATTGATAATTATTTCTTTAAAATCGGATCTTTTGTTTACGCGTTACGTTGGAAGAAATATACATACATGTTGCTAAAATTATTACTCTGTCTTTTGCTTTCGACGTAGTCAGTTAAAAATGAAGTGCTAAATTATTAAATAGGCACTTTATTTTACACACTTATATAGTAGAAATAGGTAAGAAAAAACCTTATACCTATAAGAATAAAGTAAGAAGGTACAGATGAATTTGCGTTGCGAATAGGAAAAATTATACCGATACATATCGACTGATCGAAATTCTGGGGCATAATTTGGGATCGGGCGACATGTAGATAGATGAAGGCCGCCACCCCCTTGATTGAAAGTGGTGGGCCACTATTAAACGCTAGGAGGCGAATACTGAATACTCAAATAAATGGGATTTGGATGATTGAAATATTTTTTGCGAGGGTAATGTGAACATTTTAGATGGTACACGTTAAAAGTGGATATATAAATACGGTTAACAAATCTCAATAATGTAATGCTTTTTAATGTATCTAAATCTTATTAATCGTGTAATAATAAAAAACAAAGACATGAATTTGGTTTTTTTTTTTTTGTTTACATTGAATCGGATAAGAATACGCAATTTCATAGTCAACACCCAAGGGTTACAAGTATGAAGATGTAAGAAGATTTACTTGCAATTAGTAGACGCGATTTTTTTCTCCGTAGGTCCAGTGTCACTGCGAACTGTCTGAATCTGTTGTGTTATATCTTCGTTTTAGGGTAGGTCCCCAGTTCTATGTTACTTTCTTACACGTGCCCACTTCGTTGAGCATGGAAACCGTGTAAACCTTCCCGGTACTTCCACGAATATTTCAAGACCAAAAATAGCCGAATCAGTTCAGCTGATCTCGAGTTTTAGCGAGAGTAACGAACAGCAATTGATTTTTATATACCCTATGTTACTCAGTGATAATGTAGCTTTCTAATGAAAAAGAATTATTAAAATAGGTCCAGTACTTTTTGAGTTAAGTCGTTACATACAAAAATACAAATCTTTCCTCTTTATAATATTATTATAGAAGTATAGATGATGTTGCAGAGCTTAGAGCAACAGTCGTCCCTGAAAAAGAAACAAAAAGAGAATTATACACCGAAAAAATTAATACATGACATTTGCATGAGAATAGGAAAGGTGGAATTGCGTATTCAAATTACCATTAGAAGTCGGGTCGGGAAATTGCCTAGGCAAGAACAAATCAAAATGCACCCTTCCCTACGTGCGTCGGATCTCTGATAGATCAGCCACCTCGTCGCGTGCCATTTTTTATTTAAATCATACTATTTAGATATGCCACAACACATTTTTCTATGACATGGGGTATTCGGTGTAAGCGTGTATTGAATACTTTCGAGTGTTGTAAATCTTGTGGCACAAAATACTTGACAAATTTGTATTCTTTTTGACTGTACCCTTTTTAGCGAGGTATTACAATATGTGTGCTCAATACATTCCCTATAGTTAAATTGTAATTTCAGAAGGCTACCAAATGTTTAATATTGTTTATATAAATAAGATAAATGAATAGAGAGATAGAAAACTCTTTTTCGCAGACTCAAATACTCTTAATGATAGAAACGTTACAAAAACAGTAGATTCTCTTTTCTTTCAGATAATATTATCTGATATACTCGTATATTATTAATTAACAACTTATGTTGTTAATTAATAATCTACGAGTACTATCTATATCCATTTTTATTTCCTACATAAGCGTTCACTTGTCTAAGAACAAAGCACATAAGGTAAGCAATACCTACACGGGACCCCAATCAGAGCTCTCGCTTGTTCATTAGAAGGCGTCGATGAGATGTGAGTAATTAAAAGGCAGCACGCATGCGCGACCACGCCCAGCGCCCGCCTTTAATTACTCGAGACATTACCCTTATATAACAGCCTTCGAGGAAAACATACTTTCTGATTTCCGCTAGGCCAATACTCCCGATACACATTATCTGTAATGAGGCACCATTACTTCGATGTTTTCTTTTAACGATAACGCATTGCTCGTTGATGTGTACACATTTATTTAATTTGTCCCTATAAAGCTGGTGGCTTTGTTTTCAATTTGGTTGTTTTATTAGATGTCCTTCGTAGATTGAATTGTTTGACAATCAATTAGTATTTTTGGTAACTCACGGTCTTCTGTATGCCACGCCAGACTTAGGCCGCGTTTCACCAAGCAATGTTAAAGTTAACGACATGTTAAAATACCATGCCATCTCATTCATTGACAGGAAATACGAGAGGGATAACATGATATTTAACATGGGGTTAACTTTAACATTGCTTGGTGAAACACGCCCTTAGATTAACATTTTAAAATTAAGTGACGCTCAAATCACATGTTACCCTTCATCCACCAAGCAGTGACAGTGGCCGCCTGTGAATATGAGCTCCTAGCTTTAATAATCGTTTTAATATTCGGTTCTGTTGTAACAGAACATGTAAAAAAGTTTATTTTTATCCCAAAAAATGTTTAATAGTACATAAAACGTGTGTTTTATACAAATAGAAGCTGTGGAGGCTCATTTGTTACGTGCCGACGAATGCGGCGCACGTCCGGAAGCCTTCTCATTTTTCACTACATTGGTCTTACGTGTGAATTATTGTTCGCCGCTGTACCTACTGTGTACGTACTTCCTAAAGGCGTTTGGGGGGGCGCGTTGTTTACTTTTACCCTGCTACAGCTAAGGGAAGAATAATTTTGGCAGTATACACATTAAAATATGTATCGCCTACTGTAATTAGGTGAGAGTTTTCATATTATTCGTTAATCTTGCGTGTGTAAGTAATTGAAGTCGTTATACACGGATATTTCGCTTTTGATGTTTTTTGTGTATGGCTGATAAAATAATAATCTTAAGGCAGTATGAGTTTGTCGGGATTAGTATATAGGGATAGCAAAAACATTTGGTATATTCTTACTTACTTACGTCATAAGTATATCTAGCCAAACACTGTCCACGATACAAATAAAAAACCTATAAAGCTTATTTCTATTTCACGATGGAAAATTCCAATTTACGTAACCCAATAATATGTAAATCTTAAGCAACAATATAGGACGGCAAACAGCCACGAGAGGCTACTCGGAGCCTGTACAAAGAGGGCACATCGTTTAACTGTCCAAACTCGATCTAAATTTCATTTTACGCGCCGAGTATCACGTACGAGCATGTAGAATGGCCTATCTAACTCCGGCGCTGTCAAATTTTAATTTCTCCCTCAAATATTTACCGAAGGAAAAAGGATTCCCCGGCGGGCCGGGCTCTAATAAGTTTTCCATAAGCGGAGGAGGAGCGAGCGAAGGGGGACCCCCTCTGAGGATCTTATTGTGTTTGCCGAAGCGGGCGCAGCATACCTAACAAGATGGATATGTACTCAGCCACCCCTTTCGGACCGCCGTCTGAAATACTGCACTGAAATTGCATTTCCGAATACTAATTCCGTTCTTTAGCCCGACGTTGGTCGCAGACACATTCGTTTGTGCAATTTTATTTCCAATCTCGGACCGCCACTTATTATTCACATTCATTTT
Organism: Celastrina argiolus; assembly: GCA_905187575.2. Lineage (NCBI taxonomy): Eukaryota > Metazoa > Arthropoda > Insecta > Lepidoptera > Lycaenidae > Celastrina > Celastrina argiolus. The sequence continues at coordinate 11,351,080 of LR994591.1, forward strand.
CAAATATTCTGATTTCTGACGTCAAGGAAAACCGTTTGCTGCAGTCGCATACATCCTTCACAGTCGTGCATTCGGAAAAAAACTTATGCATCACGGAACGCCCGACAAATGTGATAACTTTGCCAGACAGACTGGCGCCGTAACGCGTTACGTAACGCCATAAGAAGCCTCCCATAAGAAGTTATCACTTCTAAATTAAATATACATCATACCCACTAGGTAATTATTTAGTATTGCAACTCCTCCATAAATAAATCGTTATAAATCGCCACTAAACATTTTTGAGAATTCGCATTTCACACAATTGGAGATCGCATCGACCTATTCACGTGGAGTTTCTTCGATCGAATCGTTTAGATTTATTTCCTTATTCTTTGAAACAATACGAAATACAAAAGAGGCCAAACGATTGTCGCCACCGAATCGGCCCTATCGCTTTTTCCCTTCGATTATTTCAAGCAGTCCTTAATGTTTTTATTTAACGCCGAGTATTGAGTGGTGTCGGTATTCGCCGCTTGTTCTAATTTATTACGTTGCTGCACGATCACTGCGCGTTTTTGTGCGTATCCAGACCGCCCAAACGAAGGGAATCCGCCCCCGAACGTTTCGAAATGAAGCAGTCCGCGCGTTACATTGAACGTTCTATTCTCCCAAGTTTGGTTTCGCCTCGCGTCGACCGGCGATGGATCGAGGCGTGGTTTTAGTGTCTACGTAGTAAATATTCCGCGGACCAGCCTAGTGAATGCTGAACGAATCCTACGCGAGCCTCTAGCGGGTTTTTGCCCGCGTGTCGCTTTAATTACCCAATGGAGGCTGGAACGCGTCGCGGAGTATTCCGGTATGTGGCTCCGTTAACGCAAAACCCCTCCGAAAAATCTTCGGTGTTTAAGAACTTAATTACTTGGCCTTCTACGATTGGGCTAGTAAAAACGTAACTGCTCCTTCGACCATTATTGTGGTCCGCAGCGTCTGTTAGTTATTTTGTGGCTTCATTTCGGGATTTGATGTGGAGTACCTACCTTTAATTAACTACGTCTTTGTTTAAAAAAATAGCTAACACAACTGAGTCAAATGCATTTCACTTTCAAATCTTTTTGGAGTATATTTTAACTGTATTAAAAAAAAAGATTCACTTCATTAGAACCCAAATAAGTCATTAGAGCGTGTGCCGTCTATAATATAAAGAATGCTAGAGAAAGCACACTTTGCAGTATTTTACATAATTGCACATACATCTTTTTTCAACGGTATGTTAATCAGGAATGTCGCGGGTAATCGGGCGTGGCGACCGGGGCTGGCGAGCAGTGGCGAGTGTTCGCACGTCAGCGCGCTTTAATCGCTCAACAAGTAGCTTTTATTATATATCTGCCACTTACGATTTTTTTGTTAATTGGCGGTCTCTTTTACTTTTCCAGTGTATTCATATTTTTACTCTGTTATTAGGCTATTATTATATTATTATATATATGTAGGCTATTAACCTCAGCTCAAACTCATGGCAAATAGCGTAGGATAGAGAAACGTGTGTTTTTCTCAGCAGATCTTTACTTAACCTAGCTATTTTTTTAATATAATCCTAATTAATTGTACGAATATATTAATGTAAAGAAATGACATTTCTTTTTTTTAAACATTACCGCGCTTGGCGCGTTTAACGTTGTATGACGTCGGGGTGACGCTTGGGTTATAGAAGAAATGGCGGAATACAATATGGAGTAATTTACTGAAATATAACTTAAATTGATTTATGTGAACTTTAAATGTCGTTTCTTTGTATTTTTCAGGTAAGATAAGAGTTTTGTAATGTTTTGTTTGTTTGTCAAATAATTAAAACTTAAGTTTCGAGGTTAAATAAAATCTCTTTGTATTTTTCAGAGAAACAATTTGTGGTTTACTTTTACTCTCAAACCTCATAATATCATTATAAAACGACATTTTTCATCACAAAACCGAAGATGACTCGGCTACAATTTGAATTCACAGTGATAGCGTCAAGTGATAGCAAATCTAATATATTAGCTATAACCTCCATAACCACTGAAGAAGGAAAATGTTTTGCTATCCCAGAAGAATTGAGACCAGTTAATAATCATAAAGATATTATGAGTTTGAGTAATTACTCTAAAATAAAAAACAGTTTAAAAAAGAGACATCAATTTAGGAGAATATGGATAAAATTAAACGAAGAACAAATAAAAACCTATGTAGATGAAGAAGGAAATATTCAATTTTTGGACCAGTATTTAGAGGAAAAAACTGTGAAAGAAGACAAAGAAAGGGATAATAATTTGGAAAAAATCCTGGAAAATTTAATAGAAACAACTACAAGGAAAGAGGGTCAACTTAATTTAAAAAATGTGTCAGAAAAATTTATTATAGAAAAATTCACAAGTCGGAATCCAAATGCAATGCAATGGTTAGAAAATTTTGATAAGGAATGTGAACGGTTTAATATTATAAAGAATGAAACTAAAATAGAGATATTAAGATTATTTCTAGAAAAATCCTGTTTAGATTGGTACAGTTCAATGATCATAAAATTAACAGTAAAATCTGAATGGAGTGATTGGAAAGAAAATTTTTTAGAAACTTTTAAAAACAGAGGGTGGGACACAGTCTCATATGCTCTTGCATTTAGATATAAAGAGGGTTTATTAATTGATTATGCGTTGAAGAAAGAGCGACTAATATTAGATATTAACAAATCCATAGATTCCACAACCATAATAGATTTAATTTCAACAGGCTTACCGGGATTCATATTAAATAAAATAAACAGAGATGAACTGCGAAACACCACAGACCTTTTCAATGAAATAAAAAAATATGAGGGTATGATGCATAAGAAAAGCTCAATAAGTATAAGAAATAGTACAATAAATCCAAAGATAAAAAGTTATGAAAAAAAACCTTGTAAAATTTGTGAAGATTTAAACAAAGGAATAAGATATCATTCAGAAGAAGTATGTTGGTTTACAGAAAGGAAAAATGAAAAAGAGAAAACAAATAAAATTAGAAGTGTGAATAGTAATGCTTTTCTTGAAGTAGACGTTAATTCAAATCAAAAAAACATGTAAGTACACCATTAATCAAAATTAAATTGTTGCTAGAAGATAAATTTGAGGTGAGCGGTGTTTATGACTCTGGCTCACAAATATCTTTAATAAATTCAAGACTGATTAAAGTAAGAGAGAAAAATGATAACTTTAACATAGCATATATGAAAACGGTTAATGGTGTAAAGAAAACTGATGGATTAATATCTATTAAGATAAAAATTTTTGAAATAGAAAAAGTGATGGATGTTTATATAGTTGATAACAGAGATTTTTATGATTTCATTATAGGATTAGATATAATAAAGGAGTTTAGATTAACACAAAATGAGAATCTGGAGATAGGACAAAAAAGGCAAACAATAATGTATAAAGAACTACAAAGTGAAACTGAAAGAAATATAGAAAATAAAGATAACAATATTAAAACATACCTAATAAATTTTAATGAGCATGTACAGACAGAAGACTTTATGATTAAAATGGACCATTTAGATGAACAGAAAAAAACGGAAATACAGAAGATAATAACACAATATAAGACTATTTTTGCTAAAGACAAATATGATATTGGCACAGTTAAGGATTACGAGGCACATATAGACTTACTAGTAAACACATATTGCAATAAAAGACCATACAGATGTACAATGCAAGATAAGTTAGAAATAGAGAAACAGATATCCAATCTACTAAAGAATAATTTGATAGAAGAATCATATAGTCCTTTTGCGGCTCCTGTGACGCTGGCATTTAAAAAGGATGAAAATAAACGTTCACGACTATGTGTCGATTTTAGAGAGCTCAACAAAATTATTGTACCAATGGCTCAACCTTTTCCATTAATAGATGATTTGATTATAAAAACAAGAAACTGCAAATATTTTACAACATTAGACATAAACTCAGCTTTTTGGTCTATTCCAATGAGGGTGGAAGACAGAAATAAAACAGGATTTGTAACACAAGATGGCCACTATCAATGGACCTGCTTACCATTTGGACTTAAAACATCACCTGCAATTTTTCAAAGAATTTTAAGCAATATTCTAAGAAAGTATGATCTCACAAGTTACGCTGTAAATTATATTGATGATATTTTGATATATTCAACATCTTTTCAAGAACATATAGAACATATAAAAAAAGTATTAGATGCAATAATAAAAGAGGGATTTAAATTGAAATTTAAGAAATGCTCATTTGCATCAAATTCTGTAAAATACCTTGGACATATAATTGAAAACAATTCGGTAAGACCGCTTAAAGATAATTTAATCACAATAAAAGAATTCCCAACACCAAAGTCACAAAAAAATATTAGACAATTTTTATGCAAAATAAATTTTTACCATGAATTTATACCAAGAAGCGCAATCATTTTAGATCCATTGCACAAGCTATTAAGGAAAAATGAAAAATTTTTATGGACAGAGAAATGTGAAGAATCATTTAACCAAATAAAGGAATATTTATGCTCTCAACCAATATTACAAATATTTGACAATAATTTACAGATAAAAATCTTTACAGATGCATCAATAGAAGGTATAGGAGCAATATTAAAACAAACTCAGCCTGATGGCAAAGACAATCCAGTGGCATATTTTTCAAAAAAACTAAACGAAACTCAAAAAAGGAGAAAGGCTATTTACTTAGAATGCCTAGCGATTAAAGAAGCGGTAAAATACTGGCAACACTGGCTCATTGGAAAACAGTTTACTGTATACTCAGACCACAAGCCTCTAGAAAATATGAACATAAAAGCAAGAACAGATGAGGAATTAGGAGACTTAACATATTATTTATCACAATACGATTTTATTGTAAAATATATTCCTGGTAAAGAAAATATAGAAGCGGACTGCTTAAGCCGAAACCCAGTATTAGAACCTGATGACAATAAAGATGAATTATTAAAATTAGTTAATCTTATACAAATAGAACATATAATTAGAGACCAAGAAAATAATGAAAATATAATAGACAGAAAACAAAATTTCATACAGAAAAATAATATTTTTTACAAGAAAGTAAAAAAGCAAGAAAAAATTATACTCTCAGAAGAATTAAGTAAAAAACTTATAAAACAGGTACATGAAAATTTTTGCCATATCGGGATTAGACAATTACAGAAAAAAATAAGTTCAATATACACAGCTAAAGATTTAACAAAAAATATTATATATATCTGTAAAAATTGAGAAGTTTGCATAAAGAATAAAACAAGAATTCAAGGAAAATTTGGATTAATGTCGCAATTGGGTCCAGCGACTAAACCATTTGAAATAATGTCTTTGGACACCATCGGAGGATTTGGAGGTACTCGATCAACAAAAAAGTATTTACACCTCTTAGTAGATCACTTTACAAGATATGCATTTATTATAACTTCAAAAACACAAAATGCAAGTGACTTTATAAAATTAGTAAACAAAGTGTATGAAACAGATGACATTGGAATAATACTCACAGATCAATATCCAGGAATAAACTCAAAAGATTTTAAAGAACATTTAGAGAAAAATGATACAAAATTAATTTTTACAGCAGTAAACACACCATTCTCGAATGGATTAAATGAAAGGTTAAATCAAACAATAGTCAACAAAATGAGGTGCATAATTAATGAAAATAATTGTAAAAAAACATGGACCACAATAGCAAGAGAATGCATAGACAGATACAATGAAACTGAACATACGGTGACAGGATTTGCGCCAAAATATTTATTGGATGGCACAAATGTTTACATTTTACCAAAGGAACTAAAGAAAATGCAGACAGATGATAGGTGGATTGAAGATAGGAGATTAGCATTAGAGAACACAAAAAAATCGCATGACTATAATAAGAGAATATTTGATAAAAACCGAAAATCATACGAGTTCAATGTAGGTGAAAGAGTCTATGTAGAGAATGGTAATAGATTAAATAGAAAGAAATTGGACGAATTAAGAATTGGTCCTTTTCGAATAGTAGAAAAAATATCAAACTCAATTTACAAAATAGAGACAGGAAACAAGAAAGCAGAATCTACCTTATTTCATGTAACAAAATTACAACCAATCACTGAAGAAGATATAGCATGAACATAACTATATTATGTATGTATCTTAAATTTTTTTTATAACTTATTGAGTTTTATATTCTCTCTTGAGGGGGAGGGGAGATGTAAAGAAATGACATTTCTTTTTTTTAAACATTACCGCGCTTGGCGCGTTTAACGTTGTATGACGTCGGGGTGACGCTTGGGTTATAGAAGAAATGGCGGAATACAATATGGAGTAATTTACTGAAATATAACTTAAATTGATTTATGTGAACTTTAAATGTCGTTTCTTTGTATTTTTCAGGTAAGATAAGAGTTTTGTAATGTTTTGTTTGTTTGTCAAATAATTAAAACTTAAGTTTCGAGGTTAAATAAAATCTCTTTGTATTTTTCAGAGAAACAATTTGTGGTTTACTTTTACTCTCAAACCTCATAATATCATTATATTAATATAGCTACAATTAATTATATTTCAAAATGTACATATCATTTACTAACTAAGTAATTAGAAATGTGTGATTAAATGTTGCATGGTTGGCCATAAGGGCTTTTTTTAATTTATTTTAATACATTAGGTATTATTGATTATTAAAAAACGTTCAACGTAATTAAAACGAGTAAAGTGAAAGAAGTAACCACCATTCCGCGTCGTAAACTCACAAAACTAACAAACACAAGCGTAATATTCGTCTTAATGTGAGGAAGGTGTGGACAAGCATAGTGGAATTTCTAGAGCGTTGCCTCCCCTAGGGGGCAAAAAACATACATTTTTAACGTGTTCACCCCACGGAGGGTGGAAAGGGGGACGAATTACAAAAGAAAACAGCCTTAATTTCCAATGTCATCTCCGCTCTACCTAATCTTCTTATCGTTTTATATTTTCGGCCTTTGAAAATTCATTTATTTTCGTTTGTTTAAGGAAAACATTCAGTGAATTTCGGCCATTCGCAAACTGGTTTATTGATTTGGCCCTTGGCGTTTTAGTGGCTTAGCGGAAAAAGCGGACATGAATATGTAGTTCCGATTCTTTTGCTCGTACACACCACGCCATCTTATTGGGGTAACTTTTGTACACAATTGCGAAGAGGACAAAAATACTGCTTATGGCAAGCTTTTGTATGGAAAACGTTTCTACTGCCTTCAATATTTTTTTATTGATACACCAACAGTACGATAATTATAGATAATATTTTATAAACGAACTTAACGTGAATTCGACTTTCTTAACTGAATACAAATACCATTATGGTGCCATTTATTTCGACTTGCTACTTTGTTCTCGCCTTTACATAATATCAGCTCATGTAGTCTACGTTACACCTATCGCACATTACCAATTTATTTCTCAGAGTACAGTTGCAGACCCCCGCAGTGTTTTAATTTAAACTTTATTCCTATAGAAACAAGGCCGAAATGTGTTCATCGTTCGTCGGCGACTGTACGTTAAAACCGATAGGATCAGTGCAGTTTGTACCGCACAATAGAACATAGACGGTCTAATTTCCACAATGCAACAATTGGTTTAAATCTGTACCCGTTTAAAATTTTAACGGCTTGAGCTCCCACGTAGGTTATGATAAACTGATATTTATTGTTCATACGTCGGTAGTCTGTGTAGAGGTTGCAAGATCCATGACAATAATAACTTTTTTTAACTTTAGGTACTGAATACGATTTACGTATATGTTACCGGGCTGATAATGCTAATCTATTGACATCTATTTTTTGAAATCGGAGCATTAGTTTTGCATTTCATTTAAACAAACATACATACATACATAGTAGATACTGCCAATTTTTGTTTCTGCTACATGACTCTTTTATTATAATATAAGTATCTAGAACAAACAAGAATGTCGAAACAACAATTACAAACAAAAAAAATAACCTCGAAATTCAAATTCAATTTGAAATTCTAACGTCCTCTCACATAAATGCTAATGACATCGAACACATACCTAGTTCACATTTTTGCTGATACAATGGCAGTGACTGGGAGGACATTAATCAGGTGCCTGCAGTCCATAACTCAATCAGGCCAGCCTCTGGATATGGGTAACGACCATTATGACACATGTATTCTTTATAACATACTTATTATTGTTTATGTACTATGTTTTCTGTGTAAATGATGGTAAGACATTTTTATGATATTTAAAAGCATTAAGGTAGGTAAGTTATTGATAAGATCTTTTAAAAAAACAAATTTAACATCCCTTAAAGGGCTGCAAATAATGTCATGACTGACCAAAACATACTAAGTGATGGTCAAAAACATCTACCGAAATTGTTACCTATTATACAGACTGTAATATTAATTAGTGATAATACTTTAGGGTGTGTATGGGTTTTGTCTACTGTGAAAGTACCAGCACTGAAAGAGGTGTTTTTAAATTATTGTATGGGAAAATTTACGAACGTCAAGAACAACAATTTAACCAGATTGTTCTAGAGTAATGAGACTAAGTTATACCAAACTTAGACCGTTAGTCCCGTATCGTCGGATCTGGCCGGGAGCAGTCTTCATATTTTACATAGAATGGCCGCCTGTCCACGGCGCGCTCGGGCTCAATCACTCCCTATCGAATGATAAAATTGCACCTAACAGACTTGGAAATATAACTTGTTTGTTGACTTTTGACCTTTAAAACCTTACAAGTGGACCTATTGGTGAATAAAGTCTCTATTGTCGTAAATCATATTTACATCTCAATTATTGTGATTGTTTTGGTTGAGAACAATTATGTTTTTTACGTAGAGTTGGATACTAAGATATTTATAAAACTTTTGCACGTGGAAATTCGTCAGTATATCAGGGCTTTTTAATATTGTATGACCATATATTTTTATTGAACTGAACGCACCAGACAGGCTAGCCAGCAGTCGCACAGGAAAGTGAGATCTAAAGACATATTGTCGTAGCCCATTTTTACAAATAAGCATTAATACTTCAAGCACAATCAAACAAGAACTAAAAATGATACTGTGCTACAGATAACTTTGTACCTATCCAAAATAAATTTCAAGACGATCTCTTTGTTTGGAATTTTACTATAAAATTACAATGAACACGGGAATTTAATAAACTGGAACGTCCAAAAAGAAGTTATCACTTTTTACCCGAATGCTTTAGAAACGTCATAGATCATAAATAATGGAATAAAAAGTGAATAAATCTTATAATTTATACCGGGCCGTTCGGTGAATTGACTATATTAGATGTCTTTAATTGGTTTAAACCAATAAAGACAACCCTACACGTGTAGGAATACAAAAACATTACAGACCCTTTTAGATTCACGAGAAGTCTCGCGAGAAGACGTCTTATCTCGTCTTAAGCGAAATGCAGCCCATAGACACTGGGACATGATTCCTGTTCATCCATATTCTCTATTGTCTGGGTTTCTCGGCGTTACGTCATGATATACACCATGATATTAGCTACCGACTTGTTTAGGGCAGCAATGCAATATTGGGAGGCTACTATATCATTATTATTATTAGCCCAAACTGTTCCACTGTTCTACTGCTGGGCCTTTGCCCAGCAGTGGAACAGGCCTCCCCCAGTGTCCTCCAGGTATTTCTTTCCTATGTCACCGCTGGCCAGCTTGGGTGGTATGCGTCCAGCTCGTCGCGCCATATTGTTCAGGACCGGCCTCTACTATGATATAACATATCTGCAAATTAAATTGTGCTAATTATATTTGTATGTAGGTACTAATTTTATTATTATGTTTTTTTTTCCTAGGTAAATTATTGTAATTCAGAAAAAAACACAAGACTTAAACTACATAGAGTAAGCTGTAGTGCCTGAATTAGGATATCCTGTATTTTAGGCAAATTAAAGGTCTGTCCATATTCACGATTCTCGGGTATTCTCGGCGTGAGTCTGAGCCTTAACGGATCGTGACTCCGGCAGCGTATTCTAAACATTTCTGGCCTCAGCTCGGTTTTTAATTGTTGTTTTTGTTTGGATGCCGTTTTTTGTGATTGATTCAACTCGCAGTTGTCATTGTATTGGGCCGGGTCTCGATCACGTTTTTTATTCCTTCGTCCAATTGTTTGTATGTTTTTAAAGGATTGGGTATTAATCAATATGGTGAATTTTAAACATTTTTTTCTTGACCCAAAATGATTTGAATTTTGATGAAGTTGACCTGAAGTGTCAGAGCAAAAAGTGGCCTTTGTAGCGTTAGTATACGTTGGTAACTCTTTCATCTCTTGATAATTCCTTGTAAAATACAAAACTTATGAAATTATGCTCATGATTCTTGTATAAATTACACACATTTTATACAAGAATCATGTGAAAATAGTATATTTTGCAATAATAAAAAGTAGCCTACGCTATTTCACGTGGTCTTTTCTATGTGCATTCCAAATTTCAACAACATAGTTTTAATAGTTTCAGATCCTATTCGATCCAAACAAACAGATAATTCCTCTTAATAACAAAGATTGACCTAACATTAATTCGCGAAAAGCAATCTTAATAATGTAACGCGATACAAAATCACGATAGCTTAATGCTGTATATGAAACGAAAATCAAAACTGATGCAAGTCATTGGACAAACATCTATCACGGCTCACCCTCATAATAATGATAATGTATGGATCTTTTATAATATTTCATTAAATATCACATAAGGGACAGTCAATCGCGAATCATTATTGACTAAAAGCTTTTTTAAACTTGGTTTAGTGCTTGTTTGATCTTTGATATGACACTAGCACCGTTATTATAATTAAGGCCATAGGCTAGTTTCAATCAATCAATAATTTGTTGCAAGAATGTAGAAATAAGGTCCTACAAAATTACATTCTAACATTACATCAGACATTCTAACCTAAGATTTTCGGACGTCTACCTACTTTTAACGGCAGTGCATTCTTTATGTAAGTAAACGTAATTTGGTAGGTACTTCATTTAGTAAAAGATAATAATTATGTTTGCCTCACTAAATAAAAAAAATAATTTAATACTCTGTTCACAATGTGATAAAAATTTTCACCGCTCATTAAAAAGACAATGACACAAAAATTTTGTCGAATAATATTTTTTTATAACTAATTGAATATACATCAATATATTGATTATTGATGAAAATTCGTGTTCACAACAATACTTGATACACAACTTTTTATTTACACTTTTCTACTTTCATTACGTTTTCATATTTTTTTACAAAATAACCTGATGATGATTTAATCGATCGTGTAAATAAAAAGTTGTGTATTATTATTGTATTATTTTTTGTATATATTCATTTCACATAATTAGACGCCAGGAACATAGTTAAGCGTCATCGATTTTCAGTTGTTTGAAATATCTGTGATCACGTTTTAACAGACTTCCAAAAGTTCTCAGTTATATGGATATTTTTATGAACACTCTCTTTCAATGTTATAAACTTCTGGATTGCGCAACAGCAAGACGACTTACGTTTACATAAAAATAGCGTAATTCAATATATTTTATTCAAATTTCGGCGCTGATGATGGGAGCAATAAAAAGAATCACTGGAGATTTGCATCGGGCGATATCTGGGGCAATATAGGAGTAATAACAGCCGCCAGAACAAAACATAAAGCATTTTACGACCCCGTTGATTTATTCATTCATAATTTGATGCTTTTGTACAGTCAGCCGCGAATTTTGTGACTTAAAATCCACCACAACTCTTAACTCAACTTATCTGTTCGCAGTTATTTACATCTATCCCAGTTTAATCTCTCAATGCCCATAACCTAAAGCCCATTCCTTCATAGTTATTGTTGTACAATGTTAAGTATAAATCGTTAAACATATCCCTCGTCGACTGTAGTTCGGATTTGATAACTTTCGATAGGGATCGCTAAGACAGATGTTAAAGTGTGCCTTGTGTAACAAACATAAAATTCACATTAAGACGCATTAAGACCACCGTCAGATCTTTTACTAATCTAGTTATTTAAAACGTTTATGCGTTGACGTCATCGTTTTATAGCCAATATTGAGCTGACTGTATTTTATTAGGCTCAATCAGTATTTTATTAGTAAAAGGTTATTGCAAAATATTAACATAAAAACGCTCTCGAAGAGTTAAAATAGATTTTTCTTGCTGTGATTCGATGTCATACAATTTGTACATAAAAACACAGAGGACTGTCGTCTTTGTATTTGAAAATTTTGATGCAAAATTTCAAAACGCTCTGATTGGCTCGATACGCCTTTCTTGCAACAAAATAGTATTTAATCATTGGCGTTCCGATGAGGCAATACGCCAGCGGGGTTGTGGTAGTATAGCAGTTCCCATGGCCCCGCCATAAAGCTTGAAAATGAAAATGAAAATGAAAAATCTTTTATTTCCAAATAGGTTAGTTACTAACACTTTTAGAATTGTCCTACAAGATGACCTACCACCGGTTCGGGGACTAACCCGGCGAGAAGAACCGGCGTAAGAAACTCGCTCGGGGCCACCTTTTAGCAAAAAGATGGGAAAATTGTACGTATATATATATATATATATATAACCTTCATTTTTATTAAAAATTAAAATTACAATTTACAAAATTGTATTATATAATATAGAAGTAGCCTCGAAAGTTGCCACCTTATTCCCAGGGTGTGCTATCATTAACAAAATCATTAATCTTATAATAAGCTTTAGCACACAAACGTTCTTTAACTACTTTTTTGAATTTATTGATGGAAAAATTTTGAACGTTTTCTGGGATCTTATTGTATAGGCGTATACACTGACCTTTAAAAGATTTGCTTACTTTGCTAAGCCTGATCATAGGTATATCTATCTTGAAGAAGGACATCGGGGGGTTTTAGTTGGTAAACTCAGTGCGAGCACTGGGGAGTCCATCATAACCTCCCCGGGGTTGGGAGATTTCTCCTCGAGAAAAAGAAAAAAAAAGAGCGATATATTTATTTGGTCCCGTGGTTTGGAACTTGGCTCTTGACTGGGCCCTGGGGCCTTACTCTCCGAACTGATTCGATTTTGATTCAGATTCGATCGTGCCGTGTACTTCCGAATAAATTGACGTTTGTTTATTTTGATTCTCAGTCGATTGATATGGTCGGGAGTAGAAAGAGTTACGATCTAACAATTTTCTTTATCCTGGTTAGTTTCAAAGTAATCCACCAAGGAAAATACTAAAAGTCGTTGAGATCGAACTGATTCGATTCTCGATTGTGTCGGGAGTAAGCCTGCTGAAGATGCCATCTATTATCACTTACGAATTTCGAAACAAAAATGTATGGGATTCAACATAAGCTTCACTGTGTGACATTCGAACGTCACTTAGCGAAGCAAATCCCATACATTTTGTTTTCGAACTTCGTGACTGATAAGCGATGTCATCTTGAATCAGGGCCCTGGAGAGTTAGATCCGTGGGTTGGAACAACAAAAATATTTAAGTCTGGTTAGGATAATGCATAGTACGTCCGAGATAAATTTAACCTAAACGTAAACAAACCCGTCTATGACACAACCAAAGACTAGTCAGTGATGCCAATTGGCCAATTTTAATACATACAATGAAGTTTGTTTGCTATGAATCCATAGACTATAGGCTTACATTCTACAATCGGCAGTGTCAAAATGGCGTATTTTTTCTGTGAAAGATTTTCATTTGATCTTTAAACATATTAATTATTGTTTAATTGTTATAAAATGTATTGGATAATGAAGTTTAATCCTTTATTATACCTTTGAAAGTGTTGATAAGTGTGCACAATATGTGATTATAGGAAAATGTATATGTTTTCCGTTTGTTTACCTTCAGGTTAAATTTATCACGGACGAACTATAGGTTGATCTAATAATGCCTCCCACACCGATTTCGGTGACGGTGGCCGGTTTCATTGAAACCAGTCCAGCTACGCAAAAGATCTGAACGTCCAGTGGTTCAGAGCTTCGCTCTCGACACGAAAGTCGTGGGTTCGATCCCCGGGTTGAAATAACAAAAACTTGTGTTTCCAAGTCTGGTTAGGACCTGTCTGACAAGAAAAATAATCCATGCGTCGGATAGGCATGTAAAAAGTCGGTCCTGCGCCTGATCTCCCGCCAGTCGTGTCAGTTATCCGTCCCACTGGGCTACGAGAGTGAAGAGAGAGAGCTTCTGTGTATTGCGCACACAGTTGGGCACTATAAAAACAACTTTTGCGTAGGTCTGCTGGTATGTTTCCAATGAAACACGGGAGGCATTATTTATATAATATTAATTACCTATTCATTAATGGCCGTCAATTCATTTTTGACTAAAAACTTATTTAACACTATTAGAAACATGATATAATATTCGGAATAACTTATTCTCGTCTTAAGTCACTTTACACGGGTACGTGAATTTTCACAATAATAAAAAATGGACGCCATTGTCTTATTCTTTGAACAGTATAAGATGCATTCATATTAGTCAATAGTTGTCAAGGACAGAAGTTTGTTGGCATTTCTTTATCCCGATTAACTATTTAAAGTTTTCCACTCCCAGGACCGACTTTTTACGTGCCCATCCGACGCATGGATCATCTTTCTTGTCAGACAATCAGGTGATCAGCCTGCATTGTCTAAACCAAGCTTTAAAACAACATTTTTGTTGTTCCAACGCAGGAATCGAACCCACGACCTCCAGGTCCAGAGCAAATCTCAGAACCACTAGACCACGGAGGTGCTTGATATATCTATCTATCTATCTATCGAAAGTTCATCATGCGGCCCTGGCGTTACTACGACATAATTGTTATCGTGACTCCTTCGTGTTACATATAGTACTATAGTAGGGTACTATAGTATAGTCAGGGTTCCCCCATACATGATTTTCACTTGATTAGTATCAAGCTATTTTTTCTTGAGTAGCTTCATTTTGATGAGTTGCCCAAGAATTTCTTGGACGGAACTCTCGATTGTGGTAGCTAACAGAGTTACCAAGAATAAAAAAAAATGCTCAACTGTCGAGCGTAGGACCGGGATAACGTACCACGCAATTTGTAGGACAATTATGTCTGTTGAATTACATTAATATTAACTAAGTAATAAAAACAAAATCAGCTGGTTACTAATAATTTAAGATGACCTTGTTATCGATACAAGTTGGCAAGAGGGAACTCATTGATCAAACCATACATTTTGAAGGACAAATATTTTTTCGGATAATTTAGATCATTATCTTGACATTTATCAAAAAAAAATAGATATTTTGGAATCACCAATTCCACAAACTTTATTCTTCCTATCTCTGTTAGCTACCACAGACAAGAGTTCCGTCCAAGAAATTCTTGGGCGACTCATCCAAATGAAGGTACTCACGAAAAATTAGCTTGATACTAATCAAGTGAAAACCATGTATGGGGGAACTCTGACTATATAGTAGGTACCCTCCTCAGCCCTATGTAACTTATGAATAGTTAGGGGTTGGTGCTGCGAATTTCCTGCGCTGTAAAATATTCATGACACCTAAGATATCTTGCTGGTTTCTGTTCTTAAAGTGATAATACAGGCTATAATATTAATGAGTGATAATACTTTAGGGTGTGTATGGTGTTTATGTATCCCGTATATATAGAGTTTAGAAAGTACCAGCACTGAAAGAGGAAATTTCATGATGTTGGGGCATTTCTCATACAAACATGAAAGTCAAAAGTAAGTCTTTCACCGCTGGTACTTTCACAGAATACTCTACATTGGAGGCACGTACAGGCCCTAAAGTATTATCACTCATTTGTTTTACACCTTGTTTAATGTAGATTACTAATTATTTCAAGACTAAATCGCCTCGTGAGTATAATATATTGTACAAACATTAATTCGTGAAAGTAGTTAAACATATGAATTGGTGATAAATGAATGGATTTGTATGAATTGAGGAATCTGCCAGGCGATTGGCAGCACTGTCAACATGTTGTACAGTTAGTCAGTTATACAGTGACAGCAAACACTATTTACTGTGCTAATTATATCTATAAATTCCCCTGAACGCTATCACTCCTGCCTACATTCAGCTAGTCTTGATAGTTTACCTATAATTTAAGAACCATCTGTATATTTAGTATATTTTTGTGTACATTCTTTTCTCATAATTGTTATACATTATATATTTAAGTATTATTATCATCTATTCTTATGTGAAGAATATTTAATTAGATTTTCAAATATATTTTTTGAACTGTGCTCTTTGTTTCTCTTTGAACAAGTCTTTGTGATAAAGGCAGCCTCCATTCTTTCATGATTACTGCAAAAAATCTAATTCATAAAGGTGCGATTTTTTCGAACTCCATAAATTCTTTTATTCCTAGAACAAAAGGCGTCGTTAGCTTAACAAAGCCATGATAAAAGAAGTACTTAATACTCATTGTGTGGATCTTACCTGGAAGACCGAAAGACTGAAGGTATATACACCTTTGTTAATGTATTGTAGTAGAATAATACTATGTACTACGCAAAAATGGCCACTATAAACGTGGGCTGTAAATTATAGGATTTCCCTCTTCTCTGGGTTTTCAATCGATAAATAATTGCGCTTATTAATTATATGGACGCTAAGACGCACGTAATGGTGTGTATGCATCAAGTGGATGTAAACACTTAATTAACATTGTAAAGTATCAAGGCTCGGCAATCTCGCCACACTTATCAAACGTCCATAACAATTTGTGACGTGTTGTTACGGCGAGGTGCAAAAGTGGCTAACCTGACATCACGCCTTTGACCTCACAGCTCTCGCCTCCCGCTCGCGCCGCATTCGCCGTCCCCCTCACTCATCACGCTCCAACTTTTCATAATCATCTTAAAGTCGCATGTTTCGGTCGTATATAAAATTAATGGACCCTATACCTTCAGGTGTAAATACGAATTTGGTTCGGATCCGTCTATCTGCTCTCGGCCGGGTCATCTCCCTATTGTCATGTCGTCCACTTCGGCTTTATAAACAATCTTTTATTTTCACTTACGATAATCATTGCTGGAAGGACCCGCCTCGTGCTTGGTGGTCTCAAACGAGATACGTTTGAAGTGTGTCAATTCGACGCCATTGTTATCGTTTATAGAATAAAATGTATTCTTTTCATAACCGAGCTGGAGTATTCTGAATGATTAAATCTAGTATGCAGCTAATTTGGGTGAGGTATTTGTATGAAACGTACTTAAGGTACAGTTGACAATAAGAAATCTTGCGAATTGATTACACTACCGGATAGGAGTACCGTTAATCCGTGCCAAATTATTTAAGTTATCCGAAATTTCGTCCCCGATCGCTTCCAAACTTCGAAAGAGGGAGAGAATTAGACATCTCACAACTGAATATAATAAGGTCAGCGACAGACGACAAATTGTGTTTCGAAAAGGCGAATTTCGTTAAAAATACGTATACTTTTACCGCCTTATTCATAAAAGTATTTAAAGCTGTAATGAGCCTTCATTTAATTAAGTAAGAGTCTGAGTAGGGGTCAAATTGAACTATATATATATATATAATAGAGCGGTCTAAACTAGTTGAGAAATACTTTCATAAAACATAACTCAAAAGGCTTTTGTTTTTTCCATCAGTAATTTGTCACTTCGCCACAGACGTTGTAATTATATAACATACTAGACGTTTCACGCTACTCGTACGAAATAAAATCCTGCTGGAATCACAGATTTTGTTGCGGTAAAAAGTAGCCTGTGCGTTAATCCAGCATGTAAACTACTACCATACCAAATTTCATCAAAATCCGTCTAGCAGTTTTTGCGTGAAAGAGTGTCAAACACACATACAAACTTTCGAATTTGTAATATACTAGGATTAATTAGTTGTCTGCATATTCTGGTATTTTAGTTTATACTCTGTAAGGAATGCGACGATAATTTGTAATGAGCGAGTCGTGAGCTGTTTCTTTACGCTTCGCCTGTTGAATATGCCTCGTTGCGTTGTTCCCATGCTCCTGGCTTCTGGGTTTTGGATCTAAATGCATATGTGCTTCGCTTTTAATTACTTCTTATTGCTTCCAAAAACGCCTAAGTAGTTCAGTGCTAATGGTTTTGACGAAAGAGTCGATTCCCGCGTGGGATCAATCACGTTGTTTTCAAGTGTAGGACAATGTAGGCTGATCACTTGATTGTGTGACAAGAAAGATGATCCATGCGTCGGATGGCCATCTAAAAAGTCGGTCCTGCGCCTGTTCTCTCGCCAGTCGTGTCGGTTTACCGTCCCACTGGTTTATGAGAGCAAAGGAAGGTGTCCTTGTATACCGCGCACATCCTTGAGCACCCTGCGTAGATGGCCTAGTTTTAAAACCGGTCATCAAGACCAAAATCAGTGTGGGAGTTATTTTTTTAAAAATTGTATCTGAATAGTACACAAAAGTAACATCATAAAGCATATAACAATGTCGATAGAGTCCATTTCTTATTTTCTAAAAAAAATCCATTCATACCTTTATTTTTAAAGAATTTAAATCTTTATAACCATTATTTTTAATTACTATTTTATTAGCTAAGTTTAAACCATGAAAAGTGGCATGAAATTTCATAGAATATATAATTTCATAGGCTATAAAATTCTGTGCCTCGTCTCGCTCAGATTTTATTTTCATATATTTTTTTATAGATTAATTAATCCACGAAGGACTTATTTACTCTCCTCTACTTGTCTTGAATGGAGCACCTAGTTAAGTAACGATTGAGGAAACTTCGCTTTCATTTATTCTCCCTCCTCTTGAGTACCTACTCCTGACTCAAGTACGCACTTTCGTATTGTTTTACAATTTCTTAATGCGGCATCTTTTTATTTCGATATTAAAATCCGACTGCAGTTATCTCCTTTAGGATGTTTTACACGTTTCTTTTTATTCTTCTACTCTCAGATGAACCCGTATTTAGTATAAGGTGAAATAATAGTATCTAGACCAGCTGTTGCTGAAATTTCGCCCAAAAAAAGTGTTCCGTACTTTTTTTGGGCGAAACCATAGCTTACCTACTAATAAACTTGGACACTCGTCGCGTAACTCATACTCACGAGTGGTCGGTGCCTACATGGTGCCTACATACAACATTTTAAAACTAAGTAATGAAAACTGAGTAGGTATTCAAATTTGCAATGAAATATTGCATTTTCGTGGGACCACTAACGCTAACTATAGTAGATAATCCCCCCATAAACAATCTACTAGCGTATGTTTTTACTAACGCGGCTACTTGGCTCTCATACATTGCGTCGAAGCTTTTCGCACTTACGTGTACTAACGTAATTCGCCTTTCGTATGGTAAGAAACGATTGACAATTTCTATTCGTAGGGTAAGCAGAAACAATTTATATATTGTAAATTAATCTAAAAAGAATTCCATGACAGTTATAAGAGAGGACAAACAATTGAAATTTGATAATATTACGAATACGTTGTAGTCGTTCTGCTTGGCACAGGGTAATAGGAATATAATTCTTTTTTCAGTAAAATTTTTTCAGTCATACATTGTCAGTCTAACCTGCTCTCACATTAATAAATAATAATTAGACGAGTGGGATATACTGACAATCGGACCGATATTATACATCGCCTCCGTGATCTAGTGGTACAGAGATTCGCTCTCGACCCGAAGGTCGTGGGTTCGATTCCCGCGCTGGAACAACAAAAAATGTTGTTTTCAAGTTTGGTCTGGACAATGCAGGTTGACCACCTGATTGTCTGACAAGAAAGATGATCCATGCGTCGGATGTGCATGTAAAAAGTCGGTCCTGTTCTCTCGCCAGTCGTGTCGGTTTACCGTCTCACTGGATTATGAGAGTAAACGGAAGGAGAGTGTCTTTGTGTATTGCGCACACACTTGGACACTATGAAATAACAGTTGCGTAGCTGGCCTAGTTTTAATGAAATCGGCTACCGACACCAAAATCGGTGAGAGGAGCTATTATTATTATTCTAGAATCGGAGCCCTTACATTGTTGCCCGTGTTTGCAGATGACTTGCAGGTATGACTTACACGTGTATAATTAAACTTAATCGGCCAATTAATTTTTCCATGTATGTGAATCTCGCAAAAACACACCTCTTTCGGCGCTCAGTAAAAATTACATGTAATTAAGTAAACGACAGCGTCGTGGAACGTTCGGAAGAAGTCGGAATGCGCGACACGCTCGGTTGTAACATTCCCCCCCTCCGGCCTCCCCCTTAATCGTGTCTAATGGAGATTTTATAGTGAACATTATAGTGGGGACTTTATAAATATTGTACACCTTGTATGACTCTTGTATGAGTTATTGAAGATGATATGTTATGATTTTTAGACATTATTATTAGGGAATTTTTCATAATCTAATACGTGATAGATTATGAAAAATAGATTTTTGTTTTGCTTGATTTATATTAAGCGATAGAGACAAAATATACGGGCTATAATATTAATGAGTGATAATACTTTAGGGTCTTGTATATACAGTTTACTAATAAAGTACCATTACTGAAAGAGGTACTTTTTTAAAATTATTATATGGGAAAATTTATGGCATTTTTCATACAAATATGAAAGTCAAAAGTAAGCAAGTAAGCCTTTCAGCGCTGGTACTTTCACAGTATAGGTACTCTACATATGAGGCATATACACACCCTAAAGTATTATCATTTATCACTCATTTATTTTACGAGAGGGGGCGCCTACAACACGTAAACAATAATGTTACGTTGTGTGCTTGTCTATGAATAAATGTTATATGACATGTCATGATTATTCATAGACAGCACACTATATAATATGTTTGCTTGTTGTAAGCGCCAAATCTTATCTTACTTATATTAGTAGATTGTAAAACGGACCCTCAAAATAATTAATGAATAAATAGAAAAAACTATACAAGTAGTCTTTTGATAACGCTGCTTTGGTCTCGATTATTTTAACCGACTCCCAAAAAAGGAGGTTCTAAATTCAGCCGGGTTTTTATGTGCGTGATTTTTTTTTTATCCAACGAAGAATAGCTACCATTTGGACCTATAAAAAATTTTACATGGTTTGGGCACGTACTTTTGTTTTGTAGTAAGTCTGTAAATGTGCATGATAAATTAATATTTAATTGTAGCAACACTTTCTAATAAACTTTTTTTTTGTTACAGGTAAGTTTGAGAACATGTGATACCTACATTGTAAGTTATAATTTAATACTTTCAGTTATATTTCCAATGAATTCATATTCTCAACAATATATAGAGTTCCGTAACAATACGAGAGATTATAGAGGTGTAAAGGAAATGAAGCATATTTTTATATGCTGAGTGTGAGTTTTTGTCACTAATCACCACGAAAAACCTAATTACAATATGTATAGCACCGAATCAGTCATCATAGTAAGTATACAAGGTGTAAAATAAACGAGTGATAATACTTTAGGGCGTGTATGTGCCTACCATGTAGAGTTTACTGTGAAAGTACCTGCGCTGGAAGACTTACTTTTGACTTCCATGTTTCTATGAGAAATACCCCAACATCATTAATTTGCCCATACAATAATTTTAAAAATGTAACTGTCACAGCGCTGCTACTTTTAGAGTTAACTCTATATACGGGACCCATACACACCTTAAAGTATTATCACTCATTAATATAACAGCCTGTATATAGGGGCGATGTTTCGATGTCGTTCAAATTGTACTTAACTTCTCCTCATTAATGTTATTGAATTTCAATTAATGAATTTCAATATTTAATATAAATAATTTTAAATATTGAAACTCATGTTACATTCTATTTCACTAATTATTTGCACTTTATTACTTATATAACATCAATTTTATTAATACACGACTGGCACCTGATGATGACTTAGTCGAAACCGGTCGAGTATTGTAATGAAATAAGCAATAAAGTCGAAAAAGCGCAAGTAATTTGTGTGTGCTTTGTAACTTCTTTACGGCAAGCAGTGAAGAAAACTTGCACTCAGCCTGTAGACCGTCAATGACGTCACATCAGGTGAACACTTGTTTTGTTTTTGAGGTCTGCCCATTTGCAGATCATTTCGTAAGGCTCGCGTCAGACGTTGAAAAACCACACGACTTTTACGGAGAGAGACGCGGTATTTAACTACCAAATTCATCATCATCACGTAACATCGTAATCTGTTATTATGTTATTCATCGAAGTACATTGTTAGAGTTGATTTAACTTTTAGAGTTAATCAAACGCTTGCCTATGCGTACACTCACTCATTTGTTTGCAGGTTGTGGTTATCATTTTACGCGGGATATTGCTAGATATAATACACTTTGTTGGGGGACATTTTGGAACATTTACAATTTTCTAATTGCATACAACCTTAATGTACACGTTCAATTGATTCGTATAAATAAATATACTAAACTTGTCTTGGAGCATTCAGTTGATTTAAAAATTAGAAAGCAATTCGTTTTGTTAACCTTACGTCGGGTCGGACGGTTAACGCGGCCCATAAACATCCGACTTAGTTATAAATGAACAACAATATCCATAACATTTAAATAATTTTATACTTTACAGTATGTATATAAACGGTGATTTATTATAATATATAATAGTATAAAACAAGCCTCTCGTCGGGGCCAACAATGAGAAGTGGAGGCGGTATAAAAACACATGACATAAAATATTAATAGAAATGCACGTGCGTTCATTGTCAATAAATTACCCGAGTGACAGAGTAATAAAAAAGTACATTTCTCGTGGAGTGAATGGAGGCCTGCTGAAGCTGCGAGGGCTCGTAAAGTCTGGTCGTAAAGCCTCCGCGCCGCGCCGCGCAGACTGCGTGGCGAGACGCCGCTGCAAGGGTCGAGCGGGCTCGGGACTCGGACGCTTGAAACTTAGAAGCTTTAATTGCTAAGTTTCTAAGTGAGAAACTTAGCAATTAAAAGCTTTTAAAGAAGTACGCAGTGCCAAAAACTTAAGATATTGCGAACTTTTCTAAGAGAATAGTTATGCTATACAGAAAGACAAAGCGCACTGCGTGTTGATGAGGGCCGGCCTAGTCTATAAAGGAGAGCCCTTTACCCCTCACTTATATTATTATGGTCATTAAAATGAAACTCTATTATTTATTATAATAAAGCAGTAACTTTAAAATTAGATTAAAACTTAGAAATCGTAAATCAATTTAAATAAAAAAATGTAAATCTATAAATAAAACTTAGTAATAGATAATTTAATAGAATTACATTTTTAATCCAAAAACTTAAAATGTCGCACACTGTTTGCTACATGTTCTAAATCTTAAATCAAATCCCTGCAAACTGCAACCTGCAATCTCACGCCACTACATTATAATGTAGAGCAT
This sequence comes from Celastrina argiolus, assembly GCA_905187575.2. Taxonomy (NCBI): domain Eukaryota; kingdom Metazoa; phylum Arthropoda; class Insecta; order Lepidoptera; family Lycaenidae; genus Celastrina; species Celastrina argiolus. The sequence goes on from LR994591.1 coordinate 11,374,447, forward strand.
TCTAGTTCGATACAGAGACGAGCGGGGAATGAATTCACTATTTAAATGACAGTGCATTAGCAATACTAAAATGTCCTAGAAACATCCGCGTTGCAGCCATGTTAAATTCAAACGCATATATTGTTGGATCACGTGAAAATAGCGGGAAGGTTTTTTCCAGAGCCAAGTGCAGCAAAAGGTCAGAGAACTTACGAACTGGAGATCACTATACAGACTGTTCTAAACGAAATTAAAAGTAATCGTTGCCCGTCTTGAACTTGAAAGTTTCGTTATATGACAAGCGAATCGCCTGTCACTTAGCGAAACATAATATTTCAATTCTCATACATTTTGTTTTCGAACTTTTTAATCGATAAATAGTGATGGTTTCTTGAAGGCTTTGGGCTCAGTTCCTTAACGAAATTAGTACCTAATAATGTATGCTTATCAGACTAGGCAAAGGGTCCTGTGATTAAGCACGCGTAAAAGAAAATTTCGCGAGAAACGTATCTACATTATACCGCGATAAATTAAAAGTAAAAAAAAGAGTTAAAAAAAGTTAACTCTATCCTTCTCCGGTCCACACTACATCTGTGCCTTCAATATCGATTTAGTAATATATAATATGTCCTGTTTAATATTAGCATACCCGGGATAACTGTAAATAATAAACTCTACAAGTAGGAGATTAGTTTGAGTGACATATTTTTAACTAATATTTTCATTGAATAAAACTCCGATTATAATTGGAGATCTTGAATCGCATAATTAAATGTGAATCTATATCTATTAGTACATAACTATACTGATATCTCCTAAACTCTAATGGTACCTGAGACTCAACCTAATCACAAGACAAGGAATTTGATTTGTGTACGTCGGCCGGCTGTCGCGATATGATCTGACCCGCGCGTCTTATCTCCACGAACCATCTCCGTCTTGTTTAACATGCTTTTAATTAGATTATTGATTTCGATCGGTACGGTATAATTAATCTGCGATTAAAATCGATGCTATCTTGTTGATTCATCATCATCATTATCCGCATCCTCTTCGTATTTAACAATCATTACTATTATCCAAATTATATTCTCAGTCACATATTAATGTGTGTCTGAATAAATTTAATAATAATCATAATCATCATTTTTATCTGTTTCATAGTCAATAGCATCATCATCATTATCAGCAGCATCTACATAATAGTCAATATCATCATCATCATTATCAGCAGCATCTACATTATAGTCAATATCATCATCATCATTATCAGCAGCATCTACATCATAGTCAATGTCATCAGCATCATTATCAGAAGTATTACTATTTTATTCTAAGTTATCATTGTCATCACCCTCTTCTTAATAATTACTATCATCATCACCGATCCAAAACATCTTCACTGGCTCAAGCCTCGCTGATTTGAGAAAGCTCCACGCACCCTATGTTCTATACTTTGCCGTATCTATTTAATTATATGAAACCCAATATTCACGCTTATTGCCTTTCTCTTAGATTTTAGACAATGGGAACATAATCCTTCTTCTTGCATTACCTGCGATTAACGATTTTGTGTGAAGCTAAGCGTTACGTTGTCTGTCTTTGATGGAGCCGCTGTATGTCCTTCGGTAACTATTATGTTAATGGTTTAATTACTTTGTTGTAGGTAAAATTCTTATTTGGATGATTTCAGTTCTTAAACTTAGAGCCAATTTCACCAAAGCCTGTTAAAGTTAATCGGTGATTTAATTATAATAAATGGCATGTTGTATATTATTCGCATTAATGAAAGATCGTATTAGAGATAGTATGATATTTAGAATAACGATATACACTAATAAGCGTTGTTGGACATATACAACGATTGTGTTACTTTCATTAACAATATTTTTCTTGGTATAATATGACAACGTAAACGCATACAAAACCAGCATCCATCTTAAACATTTTCAATGTAATTTCATTACAAAACTAATTTGAAGCTTCTATTAATCTGTACGTCCATCAATAGAAACGCTACAATGCAATATTTCAACAAAAAATGTGGATTTAGATAAACACAAAAAGCACGTAGCGTTATTGACAAAGTTTCTGGGATATTGACGAAACAACCGACCCTCGGAATCGCAACTTAGCTAATGAAATAAAAAATAACAAGTACACCTCATATACAATGACTCGTATGAAAAGATTTTTTTCGAACGATACGCTTTACCTGCACATTGTCTACCTACCTCGAGCAAAGGTAAACTGCAGCCGCGCAGGGTTTGCGATATTCAAAATTCACGGATATTCATACAATATTATTGATGATTCATTACTTTATATTATCACTACTTATATTAACATATAATATTTGTAACAATTTTGCAAAAATGAGAATTCTTGATTGCATATCATGAGAGTGTTGTGTTTGTAAGCTTATTCAATATTGATTAACAAAAAGTATTGTGAATTAATAACAATAGGTTGATCGAAATATCGTTACCGAATCCGTTATAAAAATAAGCTCCAACTAATTTACGAAAGATAAAACGCACCCCTGTTCGAGCTGCGCGTCGTAACAAAAGATTTTTATAATTATTATTATTCACTGCCTCATTTTTGTCACAGTTATCAATCAACATAAAGGCCGACGCTGTATCCCTGTCCCGCGCGTTGTTTCCGATATGGCCATCCCTTTCCCCGGTATAATTATTGGAACACCTGGGCGCGAAAGAATGTCGCACAAAGAGATACGTAATGACGATCTTAGATCGGGGATTCTGTTACCGAGAAAACCTTTTGCTTCATTAATTATGAAACACAATATTCTTTACAATTTTCGTTAAAATTATGTCCGCCGCGCTGTCATATACGGCTTGATAAATCACCTATGCTGCGCCTTCTGTTTGACAAAAAACGCTGGCTGCATCTTTGTTTCTCGCTCATTTTACCTCATTTAGTATTCAGCTTCTGTGTTCGTTTTAAGATATGTGCGCGGCCTGTAAGAAATTAAGACGTAAATTTTTAATCAAGCATCATTTGTTACGCAAGTGAACTTTTTTCTTTTGCATTTGTAATAGAATAAATTAAATGTAAAGAGGTTAGGTTTTACTGTAGACCCGTGTTTTACGTTAAATATACCTGCTAGGGTAAGATGTTTACGTGAAAGATAAAAGATGTGGATAAACTAGGTCTAAACATTTTTAACTTCGGTACTTCTATCTAAGATTACGCAGTTACTGTTTATAATATTGCACACTTATGCAGTCGGCACTACGGGTTTGCAGTTATAGTTTGTATTTAGACTCCCGATGCTTACATTTAGCGGATTTCAACCCGCTTAATGCCCGAGGTGTGGACGTAAACGTCCATAACTCACATACTTACACGATGGGCTTAGTGGCCAGAGCCCACAAACTTTAGCGGGAGCGGTAGCGAGCGCGGACGCTCACATACATGCTGCTGATTAAGCTTTTTATGACAAAAAAATATAATACAAAACGATTATTGCTGCCCATGAACATCCCCAGTGAACCTTAAGTAAGAATAAAAAAAGAAACAACTTTAAACTAAGTAACAAATAATATATTAAATAAAAAGTACATTTAGTAGCTACGATGCTACAGACTAACAGACACCATATTTATTCCACCCCTTTTTGTGTCGAGTCATTTATAAATACAAAAGTGAAAAACTCCTAAATTTATCGTACTGAACTTACATAATTAACGTAAATCATCTATACAAAAAATGTACCGTCAAATATGTATAGCCTCTAGAAATTGGTGGAATGTGTTCATAAAATAAAAACAAAATATGTAAAATTTATATAATATCGGTGTACATAAAAAAACATGCAGAATTGAGAACCTCCTCCTTGTTTGAAAGTCGGTTAATAATAAGTGTGCGCTCCCCGCTTCTTCCATCCCATGACTTAACGGACAGAGCGAGCCTTGTTTGACTGCACTCTACTGCAAAACCGTATTGTGAAGTATCACTTCACTGGATCCGCGTACATTTAATATTTCACCAACAAATGTTAAAGTTAATCGTTCATTAAATATTATGTTATCTGTCAAAGAAGGAGAAGGTTTGGTATTTTAACAAGCCGTTAACACTAACAAGCGTTTGTGAAATCGGAACTAAGGGCGTGTTTCACCAAGCAATGTTAAAGTTAACGCCATGTTAAATATCATGTTATCCCTCTCGTATTTCCTGTCAATGAATGAGATGGCATGGTATTTTAACATGGCGTTAATTTTAACATTGCTTGTTGAAACACGGCCTTAGTATGCTAAATCTACTACGACTTAGGTCACTTTTTTATATAGCCCTCGCTCCCGCTTAAGCCCGAGTTCGTGGCCACACCATTAAGGCTGTATAGCACTGACGAGAGTCGTTAATGAAGAAATATGCGCGTGCGAGATAAGTCGTGAGTTCGCGCCGTGAGCCTTTTAATTATTACTCAAAACTCTGAGTTATAACCTATCTGATAGCTGAGCATAGCTGGAGCATTGTGAGGTTTTTAATACATAGGGCGTGTTTCACCAAGCAATGTTAAAGTTAATCCTTCGTTAAATATCATGTTGTTCCTATCGAATTCCTATCAATGAATGAGAAGGCATGGTAATTTAACAAGCGGTTAACACTAACATGCGTTGGTGAAATCGGGACTAAATATTCGTTTAAACATTTAGTTTTGGCAGAATTGCAAGAGTTATATTTTTTACAGTTTTTTGCTTTATGATTTATACCTATATGTTGTACTTACGTAAAATTTATGTTACAGTGGCTTAAAATGCAGGGAAACCTGAATATATAATTATTATGTATTTATTAATGCTTACGTTTTCTTATTTATCTGTCAGTGAAAACCTATTATTGGCTTTCTGTAATTTTATGACAATGTTTTTGTTATAACTGGTGTAAAAAGAGCAGTCACTATAACTTTGGATATGATTATTGTTAACATTACATGATGTACTTATGCCGTGTTTCACCAAGCAATGTTAAAGTTAACGTCATGTTAAAATACCATGCCATCTCATTCATTGGCGTTAATTTTAACATTGCTTGGTGAAACACGCCCTTAACATTACATAAATACACCCACCTGTAAAAAATATAAAAAAATGTCCATTGATTCCGTTAATCTCAAAGTTAAAGCAAACAAAGGTATGTTTACACCTGCCCAGTAATTTTACCCTTAGTCTTACTCGGAAATTCTGTTTTGTGGGATTAGGATAATCTGCATTGTCTATACGGTGCCTTATTTTACCTGAGCATAACTTATTAAGGATTATCCTATATGCTAAGAAGTTTTAGAACAATAAGCAAAACATTTTTTGTTTACTGATGTCACAATGTGGATGATAAACTTATGTTAAGATTATAATGTTAATGGACTTCCACACTACGTCTATCTGGACCTATGATTAATATAATAAAAAACTTGTGTTACATCTGTGTGACATATCTGAGATTCTTATAATGTTTGTGTCGTTTTTCTTTATATGTACCTAATCTATTTATCGTTTATGTGCACAAAATATTGTAAAAATAAATATCTTGCACATATTTAATGCACACCCATAACCCAGATAGACAGGAAACTTTTTGTTCCTCTATCGGGATTCAAACCCGCAACCTCCGTCTCGAGCACCGACAACCACTAAGCTATAGAGGACGGTTAGTACCTTTGCCAATCCTAAGAAATAACATTCTAGTAGCGCTATGTTTAAGCTAAATCTGAAATATTATGCCAAGATATATAAAGAAAAGCTTATAACTAAAACACAGACCTATGATAAATAATCTTTCCCAAAAACTACTTAACACCCGACGGAATACCACCACGCATAATCCCATTTTTCTCATGCCATCGAATATTGGATAAACAGATATATAAAAAACGACGCATAATCAAATTGAGTATCAATTCTCGTGATGATATTTCGGCATAATAAATTGAATCTATATACGGTCAAGCAAATCCCGGAATGTGTTTGTTTAGGGCAGCCCACCCCTAAATATTGACGCTCGGTTTGCCGAAGTCGCGTCAATAGCTCTAGTTTTTTTCCCTTAAAAAGATAGGTTATAATACCCTGTTTGCTGGAGATATGGTGAACTAACAGTCTATCTCTTCGCGGAATTAATTATTGATTTTTCGACCAATATCTGTGGAGATATCGTGTTTGGACGGTTTTATGATGTTCCGAAACTATTTACATAGTATGTTTAAGGCTCTACATTCTACAACTATAAATTCTCTCTCGCAGTTATCTTATCCTAATACTGATGAATGTAAAGGTTTGTGATTATGGATGACTCTTTCATGCAAAAAATAAAGAAAATATGTTTGTTGTAAATTAAAAAAAACTAGTTCAAGCTCCGGATTAACATATACTATATTTTGTTATCCCGAAAACGTAATGTTCCTGTAGGATGCTGTTTATACGCGGAGTCTTCTACATAATCTTCAAATAAAAAAAAATCTTAAGAATAAGTTTTAGACTGTCACACTTTCTTAATAAAAAATGTTCTTATTTGCAATGGGAATTGTAAAGGTGCACAGTTTGTGGTATATTGTAGCGCGCGTACAACTTTTATGAAAAGACAATTTTAAGACAAACAACCTTTGCTTAAAGGTAAATTAACAGCAGGTGAAACAATGCGTTCGGAAATCGTAGGTGGTGTTACCTGGACGCAGTTATTGTCTGTCCAGACTGACAATATAATAAAAACAAAAGAAACCTTTTGTTTTGACAATTTTTAAAACATAAATTATAATAAATCTCGCTCCACGTCTTATTTTTAAATTTTAAAACTTTTTTATTAATTTATTAAGTTATATTGTTATTTATTTGACAATGTAAATCATCGATGTTAGGTAGCTCCGTAACCGTAACCGAAACGATCGGATATCCGATATAAAAAATATCCGTAACCGTAACCGAATCCGATAAAATTTTCGCTACTGTAAAAAGTTAGCCAAAATTTAATATCCGTAACCGAAATTATCCGAAACAAACTCATAATCCGAAATAATTTCCAATCTGTATCCGAAATTTCATATCCATTTCATGCCTGATGTGAATAAAATAATATTATAAAAGGGCCAAAGTTTGTGTGTGCTCGTTACTTCTTCACGTCAAAACTGAACTTACATAAAATTTGTCACACAGTAAATTGACACCCTGGAACACATAGGCCACTTTTATCCCAAAATCCCCGTGTTCCCGTCACGGTCAATGAAATCATACATTTTGCCATTTACTCCGCTACAAGGCCGCGGCGCTGGATTTACAGGCTGGACCGTCTGCTATTTATTTTTTTAATTTCCATAAATTATAATCTTCTTTTTTTAATTTTCCCTCAAGGTCAAATCTAGAGATCCAAACCAATGTGCCTTTCTTATTTAAAATTGTCATTCATTGTTAAACGAACGCTTGATTTATGTTTCCCATTGCTATTGCTCACCTGTGGAAGACCACCCATTTACAAAGAGTAAAAACCTCATTGCTTTGTTAAAATTAACAAAACAATTACAATGCGATTCCTAAGCTCTGCAATTCCTTATCTAGGTTTAGATTTTTTGATTTCAATAACCTTATTAAAAGGTTATTAATTAACCTAGTTACGACTACGCAGATCAGACAAGTGTGTGTTTCAACAATTAGTTATAGTTTGACTTGAAGTTAAGTACGATGTATAGTTACTTTTTTTAACGGGCTTTGGCCCACCTCACATTCCCACCACTGCAACTCCTGCGAGCCAGGACCAACAGCGTTAACCGACCACGACAAACCCTTTGATATGATCTTAAGGGTGCCAGAGGGACAAGCTAAATCTGTCTTGGGACCCATAACGAAATTAATCAGAAGACAAAAGGAGATATACCTATATATGTATAGTTACTTACTGCAATAGAGATGGCCCGTGATGAGAGCGCCACCTGTAAACTTTACTATACATTTGTATGACAGCGTCGTTAGTGCCATTTTCTGCCTCGTTCCAAAAATTTAACTCTCTACCTCAATAATATAAATGCAAAAGTATAATACTGTTAATTGCAATTGTCATTGGTCCTTGCAAAATCTCGTATTATCAGACTTCTGAAAGTTGGTGAAAATTATTCTAAACGAATCCGGTACATATGTCGCAGTCATCTGATTGAATCTGCTTTTTAATTGAATGACTAGCGCGGTTACTTCATGGCGTCAAACAGCTAGAACAGATAGCAATGTGTTGATATATTTTTTGATTAATTTTCTTTAATGTGCGTTATAATAGTACTCCTTCGGAAATTTTGAAGTTTAAAAATAAATTATTAAATGGCTGTCCTAGTCTCGGATTCTAAAATTTATTTATTTTCATTGCGCGCGCTAGTCATTCAATTAAATAGCGGATACAACCAGATGACATATACATTTATAAAACCAAAGCTACTCTACAAATATACTCTATGTGTTTTGCAAAGATCTTAAAGACCTGTGGATTCTTTTATGCTTATGTCAATCGTAATATTATACATTATTTTGTAGTTCATGATAAAAATCCTACTTTTTTTTAGTTTTGAAAGACTTAAAGACCCCGGTTCGCCTCAATAACATGAATCATCGGGTGCAAATATAAAAAGTTGAATTAAACAGACATCTTGCCGGCAAAAAGAACGTGTGTTCAGGTATTTCACAAAGATCTGCACGTCCTATAGATGTGTCCACTTCATTAGTTGCTAAATGAACACCTGAGCGGCAATCGTGTCTTTAATGTGACATTTAACTATCAGGAATAATTAATGGTTTGTCCATTTCTCATAAAGCAAAATGTACGTCCATTGATATAAACCATTGTCTCCACCCCACGCTCACCTGAGCTCAATGGAGGCGTACAATAAAAATAACATTTTTTATTCTCCTTCTCGTTTTTGTCGGTGGCGAATCTATATTTCACGCCGAACAATTATCATTGTCTTTGGCACGGTGCGCTGAGGTTGGAGTTTATGTATTTTTTTGTATAAATTCAACTTTGTAGTGATTTAATTGCCTACTGTGAGTCTATTTTCTACAAGAAAGATTCGTATTTGCACTTTTTAGGAGTACTACTTCTTATATTAAATACTACTTCTATTTACAAACGCCCCTGTGGTCAAAATTCATATTTAAAATTTTTACTTTCTTATGTATTTCGCCTCTTACATACATTACATACATACATAGAAGTCTTCAGATACTTGTGTTATACAATGTACAACACACGGTATTGTCAGTGAATTATTAGTGTCTCTTACTGTTAGTATTAGTAATGTTTTGTATTTCTAAAGGGGGATTTTAAGGTGTATTAGAATTCTGCAGTGCTTCTTCTTCATAAAATGTATAGTATGGGAAATTTCATACTCCTCCGTCCACGTAATGTTCGTAAAAACGGGTACAACGTTTTTGCTTCACATATGAATATACTTATGTACCATGTTCGTGTTTAATGTGATAGATTAAAGCTCAACTTACATTTCCCATTAAACATTAACCAATTTGAAATATATCGTTAGCAATAAAGAGTTACAAATTGATTTATAGCAATTATTGAAAATACACACGTAGTTATTAAAAAAGGGAAAGCCAGATTTAAAAGTGATTTAACCGGGAGCAAAATTTACTGCTGGCAATAAATTTCCCGTGCGCCGATGTTGCCATTTTTTAAACCCATTAAAAATCCTATCAATGACATTCGGTTGACAGATATCGATAGAAACGTATTGTCGAAAGTATATCTGTCCCGCTCCCGCACGCGTTAATGTTAGTTCTAATGTGAGAAATTAAAATCGAACGCGCGTTACAAATTTCAATAAATAAGCAAATAAATTGCATTTCAATAAACCATTGTTAGGGTAATGTTGATTTATATGAATATTCATATCGTTAACATTAACAATATGGAGGCTGATATTAATAATAATATTTTAATACCCTCATTCTATTGTTATTTTTATATTAGCGATACGGTTTTGACTTTTTATTTATTTTATAGTATTCTTTAATATAGAAATATGGGTTTGTAAGATTACTTTTATGTGACTGACTATTACTATTGTTTATGCGAAAAGATATATAGATTAAGTATGATATAGCTATAGTTAAAATAGCTTGATATGTATATAATATTAGGCCTTGTGTAACAAGCCGCTCACCCGAGCGGCTTGTAAGACCCCCTAACCTGGGTTCTAAACCACCCTTAACTGATTCAACTGTCTAGAGAAGACCTTTAATAAACAAAAGTTATTCAGTTTTTTATTTTTTTGATATCTGCTCAAAATTCGCTCAATCAAATTTTATGATATCGATTATGTCTCAAACTTTGTTAAGTGAGTCTTATAAGAATTTTCAGTCTTTCTCAATATTCCACTAACATTCAGCTGGTCGAAGTGAAGTAGGTATTACTTATACTTCTTTTGTCTTTATAATTTACATAATATGAATGTTAGATACTACATATAACTATAAGAGGATATAGGATATTTAATACTTTTAAATTCTTATGTGTCGTGACGATACCGTCAAACTCCTAAACATAATATCTCCTAACCATTGAAAATTGGAAAACGCTATAGTTCGATAGCCAATAAAATCACCTAGACTATCGAATGCAGTGTCATGTCTAAAAGCGATTCGTCGTTGAGCAAACATGTTTTTAAATGCTACCTAACTTGTCTTTTTTATATCGCTATTTGAATATTTCCATCGTTCTGGAACGTTCGTGTCACGGCGCGGCACGGGCTCACGTGAGATATATTTATAAAAGAAAAGCGGTGGATCACAGATATTGCGTTATTTCCAATTTAATGATTGCTAATACCAAATCGGTATGGCACGGTATCGTTTATTACCAACCCACCGAATCACTCACAAATCTACTTTGATTGTTGTTCTCTATGATATTTTTTTGGCCGAAGACGTGCGTTAACTTATAAATAAATAAATAAAAAGTCTTTATTTCAGGCATCAGCAGTTCACCCATAATTTTATAAAACATTGTAAATATAAAACTAATAAAATAAATTGTCGACATTTATGTGTCCAGTCTTAAAATTTCAATTTAACAGTTCATACTTCATGTGAACAGAGATCCACTGCTTGAGCATTGGATTTTCTGGAGCGGCGCAGGCTGTGCTTCGACGCAATGTTGCTGAAATACGCTTGCCAAAGAAAGCCTTACCTACCTTCTAGATGTCTAGTACCTCAAATATAGACATTGAGTGCGTATCATTATAGTCTAACCCTTTTAATATATTCGGCGTTAAATGTAAACATTAAAAAAACAACCCCATAATGAGTAATCAGCTTTTGAAATGTTACACCACAAGTATTAAAACCGATAAAAAAGTAACAACAGCGTCGAAGAAAAAAATCACCCGCCGTATGCAAATATCTGTGCCACTCTAGTCATTACTCCGCTATGAAGTATAACAACAGTCATTACGCGGATAATTAGAAAAAAAAATCACCCCGTAACAAAAACCGCTTACGGAGCACCCACATAGTTTGTTTTGAATATAAAAAAATTTAAAAAACACAAGGGCGCCGCGTCTTATGCAGAAAAAACTCCTTACATATTCACCCTCGCGAATTCTATTTTTAATGAAAGCTTTTTTTCACTCGCAGTTGTTTTGACGGATCGCAATCTAGCCACTAATTGCTTTTTCCTCCTCGGGGTGAGAGTTTTGCCTCGCGAAATTACATTTTATTAATTGAATAATATTAATGATACTTCCTCCCGGCGATCAATCTTTAATGACGTTTTTATTCGTCGGAGCGGTCTCCTTCGGAACACTGCACGTTCATTTTTTCTCGGCCCGATATCGATGTTAATTATGTATCTAATGGCTCCCGTGATACACTTTCATTAATAATATCCCGGGCGACATCGTCCGCTCCTCGAGATTTAATAACCACGGCGAGGACTTGATTTATAGCACTGGCGCATTGAAATAAAAAAAAAAACTCGCACTCGACTTACTGTCAACTTTTTTTAGTACGACGTCCGTAACAGAATTGTTATTCAAATTTTGGATTTGGAACACTTTATTAGCGGGCCCGCGAAACAAAACGGTACGCACTATTTAACGCGGTCGCCGAAACTATGTGACAGCTGTCGCAACTGAAATATTAAAAATATCTGTGCTAACTAAACAAACCGTGATTTGATTCCGAACGTATAAATTGCGTATTGTTCTCGTCCGTTTATAAATGCCTTTTAACCATTTCGTTTTATTATCATAACGATTTTTTTGCAACGAATCCGCGCGCGTATAATTTCTTTTGTTGCGCGCGCTGACATTGTTTTTTTTTTTGTTATTTTTTTTTATTGCGTCGCGGTGTAAGTTGTAACCATCGGCTGGTGATTTATTCTCCCTCTAGAAACAACACCGCCGCGATTAGCCGGCTACGTAATATCTAATTACTATGGGTCGGCACGTTCGACATAACTCGCGTCCTACGATGTGCTTTATGGTATTCGATCCACATATTTCGGTGGTTTCCTGTATTTATCGCACGGTATCTTCCGATTTACACGTAGGTTACTTAACCTCGTTAACTTTATGGATATATTACAAAGTATTACAACTTTCCTTCACGACACTGAAATAAAGAAACTAAATACAAATTATGTTTATTTCCATATTAATTGTAGTTCCTGCAGGTATCGTAATAAAACGAATGGATGTGAGACACAAAGACCAGAAATCATTTTTGTAAAATTCATCGTGAAATTTGATTTTTTAAGGAGAGTTCCCGTGTGTAAATATATTACACACGGGAACTCTCCCTTAATTTTTTATGTTTTTAATCCGGAATCATCTCGAACAATGGCTAAATGGCATCTTCTAAGATATTATAATTAATGTTGGTGTTGTCGCGCGCTGACGGGAGCCACGGGCGGAACAATGGGATAAGACCCCACCATAAATACGATTTTTTCTTAGAAACAAGAAGCTACCTGCGATAACAGACAGCCCACTCGGAATTAATTTAGATTGGTCATTCTTCTTTGTTAGCTTTTTATTAATTTCATAGATTAGATACGAGATTGCTTAATGTGTTTACGCGGTGTTCTAATTATTCATTCCGCTCGTTTTTAGTATGGCGACTTACGATTAAAAACAAAAGTGACAGACACAATCTTATAAGAAGGCATTTTCTAATAAGATAAGTACTTCTTTGTAATTGAACACAGCGGCCATTTTTCCCTTCAAAAATAGGGGTCTCTACAATTTCTCGTGCACGATAGAATCAGAATCAAAATCGAATCACTTTGAAGAGTAAGGCCCCAGGGCTGAACTTGTGACCGGCTTTGCAAAAAAAAACGTAATGTAAAAGAAAGTTACATCATGTATTAAATATTAATGTAACAACTATAGACTACTGAATAGATGTAGAGTAATAAAAATAATGAAAAAAAAACTCCAATTTTTTATCATTATTTCCGTCTTGATGATACAGATATATACAGTTACAAGCTTCCTCGATAAATGGCTGAACTAACACTAAAATATTATCAATTCGGATTTTCGTATAAATATACACTTCAGCATTATAATATTAACATAGTATTATAGATAATCGTATATCATAGATGATTTTAGTATAGATACTAAACTTCAGAATATTAGGTTTGCAATACAACGAATAGGTTCATAAACGAAAACGAAACGGAACAAATGAAAACACAATCATAACTTTCTACGAGCTACTAACATTTTGCGAAAAGTTGTACGGACGAGCATTTTTAATTTATCTAATCTAACCCTCCGTCCGAACCCTTCTTACCCCATACAAAAAAACGCTAATAGTTAAAATGTACGCACATATATTTTTTTACTTGTGGGTACGAGTTGGCAATAAAAAACTGCATTATATCACCGTACCCCCTTATTATGTGACACAAGGGTCCCCTGCGTGTGTGCGTGTCCTATTCCAGCCTTGTGTGTGTACACGCAAGATATACTTTTTATTGTTTCATCATTCTTCTAATTTTATAACCGCCATTAAATCATTGGATTAACCTAAAACGTTTCTTCCGCACTTAAAATACTACCTTGACGGAAAATCAACATGTATAGTACACAAACTTGCACTTTTTTCCACTTTATTTATTTAAAAATAAGAATAAAGTGAAAAAAGTTGTTTGCTGTATAATATAAATTTTCCACCAAGAACTTACGGTGTAACAATATTATAACATTTATTCAATTAAAAAACTGAAAAACTAAGCAATTTGATTTAATATGCATCACTTGTGAGATAGACAATAATAATATATACATTGTATATTCATGCGATTACCGAGTCAATCTACTTATTTATTTAAAACATGAAAGATTTTTAATAATATTGATATGATCGCTATAAGATGTTGTTAGACCGACCGACTTACCCCAGCTTGGCATCATGTGATGATGATGGATCTCATAACTTTTTACGGCAAAAGATCTTAGTTGCGAGACTTGGCACTTTTTACACGTATTGTTTTAATGGTATTTAAATTGACACATTAGAAAATGCTGTTTTGTTCACTTTTAAGAAGTCTAATAAGAATACTATGATTTTAAAATGGTTATGTCGCTAATAACACATAAATAGGATGGCTTGAGATAAAATATGTTGGCTTTACAATATATTTTGTTTTTACTTTGAAAACTAAATAATTGCTAATATCTGGAAGAGTGCCAGCGACAGACCTGTTTACCTTTAGTCACAGTAATATGACGTAGGTATAATGTTGTGGACAAAGCTGTACAAACTAGCTAATAAACTACAAATCTCTACAAATTAGAAACATAATGAATAGATGTTGTCCTGACTTCGTGCACGTAAAAAGAAAAACCTGCGCATATCATTATTATTTTTTTGCGAAAACTAGCCAATCCTATTGGTCTATTCCTCCCCCACGGTCTATTCAAACCCATCAAAATCGGCCTAGTTTCTTCGAAGACCATTCAATGTAAACAAACAACAAAATCTTTCGGTTACACAATATTAGTACGTCAAGAAAAGCTTTTCCGAATACTTTATAACTGGCCACCTATAAACTGTTTATTAAATTGGAGTAAAACAAATAAACATTAGGGCTAAGACCGTATCGCTATTCCGCGCCATAAAAATAATCAAATATATTCGTTCCATCTCATTTGGCGGCGTCTTAAACGATTTCTCTCGTCGGACCTTTATTACCGAAAACATAACTCCTCATTTTCTTTTTTATCCCCTCACATCGCCTCCCCGGCTGGGGTAGCGGTACCCCATATTTTTATGTATGCTTACGCTTTAGGTTTTTTCTGTTTGTGTAATTATTCGGGTCTAATGGATCGCGTAAAATATTGGACGGTTTTGGCGGAAATATCATAATTATCTTTGCTTTTGCTAAAAATTAAAATATATGCATTAAGGCGAAGGCAATGCACTAAAACGGCCACTTTAGTTATTACTTACGTGAGTAAATACAGTATAGGATTTAGAGCTGTAATTAAATGCCAATAAATTAGTTTAACTATTTACTTAAAGTTTGAACCGATTACTTTTTTTAATAAGATCTTTGTGTCATTGTAAAATTTATTTTAAAAAGAGTGGCGCTAGTTATTCCTTGCCTTAACCCTCAACCGCTGACGTGTAATTTTGTTACACTAACACTGGGGTACGTATAGGATACGTATAATATTTTGTAGACCTTCTGATGGGTCAATGGAATGTAACTTCAGCTATTACTGAAATCTATACACTTAAATGTAACGAAAATATTCACCAAGTCAGTATTGAGAAATGAAAAATGTTTAATATAATAACCCCCATTATAAGTTCAGAAGCTTTAAGGCACGGAACATACGCAACTTTACAAATTTGCTATATTATAATATATTATTAACGATGTCCGTGCATTCAATTTTCAGCTCTATTGTAGGTATTACCGAAGATTTCTATTACTAAAAGGTAATTTTAAGCCGGAAAGATTCCGGATAATGTGTTACGAGACTTACGCAAACACATGTCCTAATTACACCTAAGTTAAGTTAGGCTAGTATCAGGATTAGTATTTTATTATTTTAAATTACTTTAAATAATAAAACATTAATCTAATAAGAAAATTATAGTGATAAAATTTTAATGTTATTCTGCAAATTTACTCAATTACATTACTACTTAAGTTTTTTACCATAGTCATAACTCATAGACAAAATATTTTCGGCCCCCGCTGCGCTCTTTTACGTCCAGAAAAACACATTTCCGTAATCACCTTATAAAAGGGATTACTATAAATAAAGAGGAAAAAGGAAATTAACCGCATTAGAGGAAAAAATCCCGACCCCTCGCAATATGTGGGCTCCCACTGATAAAACACTTTATGTATCGCTGTAAATGAAACAATGTGTTATTATATATTCATATCAGGTAACGGACATTCGACCGTATATTAATATACGCAAAGTACAATTTAGATCGCCGCGTTAATGTATGAAATTTATCATTCGAGTATAAACAGGATTACAATATTTGATTTCCATGTTCTATTTTTGTCTCCTCTACTTCCTTGATATTCCTGGGAGGTTTTTGTTTTGATAATACTACATCTATAATTTTAAGAAAAAATAACACTGATTCCTAAGATACAAGTACAAATGGACTTGCACCTGAACTTAGGCCTGTCAATGGTGTCAAATAAAAATGAACTAAGTAGTAGGCAAAAAAAATTGACACTTATATTTCTGGCGGACTTATAAAAAAATAAAATATTCTTAAAATATTTTCGTGTTTTGCTGTTATGCATGACTTAATTTTTTTCATTTGGGTTCATTTTATTTGGTCACTCTCTGGACTTATTGCAAAAAATGTTTCCAAAGAAAGCCCATACAAGCCGCTGTCTAACAATATGTATGTTTACATTTTGCAAACGAGTCCTTGAATAATATTCTTAAATGAACTTCATAACATAACTTAATTTCCGTAAAGATCTAAATTCTCGTAAGTCATTAGACCTGATTTAAACCGTCTCGTAATTTTCGACCCTAACTCAATAAAGATATTGCTGATCTGCGTCTTGGCGGGCCCTGATTAAACCTTCATTGGATTATTTCAATTACTGAGTCCTCCTTCGTCAGTTAGGCTGGAACTAAATGATCCGGAATCTGGAAGTGCGGAGTAAATTCAGAGCACTTAAAAATATGGGTTGAAACATCAGAGTTGAAAAACAAAAACTCGAGTCTTATCATGTTTGACATTGACATAGAGTCTCTGTATTCCATTTTCAAAACTATTGTAATTAACGCAAAGTTCTATTTTATGCTCTTATTTTTTTCTGTCTGGCGCATTTCGGATAATTTATAGCCAGTACTAAAATGCAATATGTAGGTATACAGAATAAAGAGGATAGTAATTTTACGTTTTATATTTTTTTAAACGTACAATTGCTGTACCGAGTTTGATGAAAGATGTGTCAATAGATTCGTAGACCGGGTAACATAAGCTATACTAACTTACGCACGTTTACTCTAGATTTTAAAGATTAACAATGTTGCAAAGTCTCCTTCCAAATAATGCTAACCCTGGAGTTACGTACCTTTAACGAAAACAAAATAAAACGTCTTGGTCGTTTAAATTGCAAATGTCATAAGTCATCCGCGAATTGTTCGGGAACGTCGAATTCATTTTCGGGACATAACATGGCCTTGGAGCTGAACGATTCATAATGAAACAGCGGCTCAATGTCGGCGTAGAATGTGGTAGAAACGCGAGTATCAAGATTAGTCATCAAAACAGTGGGCCATCTCTTGAACAAAGTTGACTTTGGAATTGCGTTTGAATTTGACAGTTTGTCGCGACACTAGCGCCAAATTGGTTTGGAGTTGAGTGACGATTTATGGAACTATTCCAATCCAGTGTTGTCGGTATTGTTTTTGAGAGTAGCGTAGGGTCTTGGATTGGCATTAAAAATGAGAGTTAGTCCCCAGATATTAGAGTTATTTTCGTAAAACAAGTCCCGCGGCAATTAGTGGAACTAAATATGGTCCAATTAAGAGGAATAGTTAAATATTTATGAAGTACTGAGCACCTAAATAAAAACACTTCAGTAAACATTGCTTTTTTAAACATTGTATTTAATTATTATTATATTATACAAATTTTCCTTTGAGGCTCTTACAGTCACTATCGCGCGAACACAGCGCCGTTCTTTCACGGAAAAACTTTTCATTCTGTTTCCACCTGAATACAAATAATGATACTAATGAAATTACATATTTTTCATAATTTGTAACAATACAAATATCGAGACTGCAGTGTTGTGTTTTCGAGTTCTTTCCTCAAATAAAAAATGAAGCCCCTTCACGAGGGATGTACCAGTGCCAAATCAGTACATATTTTAATGTCGATGTTTTTTCGCTCTCCAATAATGTTTTTGTATACCCATATTAAAAAAAAAAATTTGGTATGTGTAAATTAAAAAGCCTTCGTCACCCCGGTTACTATTACACTAGCTGTGCCCGCGACTTCGTTCGCGTGGTTTTTGAATGACTTAAACCATTTACGCTGCGCACGCAACGGAAGTCCCCAAATGTGAATAATTTTCCCCGTTTTTGCAACATTTCTCACTGACGCTTCGCTTTTATTGGTCGCAGCGTACCTAATGTTATATAGCCTAAAGCCGTCCTCTATAAATGGACTATCCGACAAAAAAAATCAAATCGGACCAGTAGTTCCTGAGATTAGCGCGTTTAAACAAACAAACAACCACTTCCGCTTTATAATATTAGAATAGAAATGTTTTGACAGCTTATTAAAATCGGTAGTTTATGCGCTACGGCGAAACACACATACTTAGACTGCCAAAGACATTTACCCTTCCTCCGTAGTCGAGTAAAAATGACGTGTGCTCGCTGATGGGTCCCGTTGTCATCAACATGCACGAAGCCTTGACCCAATGCAAGTATTCATTGTATTTATAAACGTTTTTCTCGAAACCTTTTTTTCGTTGGCGCGTGATGTTTTGTTTTATCTTGTTTATGGAAAATTCCGTCATGTATTTTAATAAAAACGAGACTCTAAATTTGAAGTATTTTATGTTGAATTTATCCATAAATTTTCTGTACCCCCTACATTTTATCGCTCATGTTTGCGCAATCTCATATTACATTTACATTCCGTCACGTGTGGGTTTTTTTACAATAATTATAATATCAAATATACCAAATACTAAAGAGAAGCAAAAACGCGCCTGTCGTATTTTACCTTTTTTATATGTACTCGTATGAAATATAATATTATGAAATAAAATATTAAATACATCAAAGTAGGTAATCAATTAATTGTTATTAACGTTTTATAATCGAGGAATGACTGAGCAATAAATCAATAGTAATTTCAGTAAAACCAATCAACATTCAACATTTATTTTATCCTTGCAAAAAAAATATCATTAGAATAACATCGATACTTGAAGCACAACACTAAACATCTTATAGCTATCGATAAGTCATTTTTATAAACAGACGCAAGTGTCGTATTTGCCCGGGCAACTGGGGGGACCTCCACCCCGCACCCTCATTTCAACAATTTTCCTTCGCCTTCGTAATTATAGATTTTTTTGCCTCCACAGGCGCGTTTCATCGCGGGTAAGTGAAATTTTAAATGAATATTTCATTTTTATTCAAACTAATCTCATTACAAAGTTTTTTATGTTGTTACCTTTGCAATTTATCAAGTATTATTTACTTAAGCAGTTCTTTTTTAGAAAAAAAATGGAAAAGCTCTTCTATAACTATTATCTATTTATTACATAGTATAACTTATATTACGGTAAAATGGCGAATAATTAAACTTCTTGAATAAAAGGCTTATTTAATAAACATTTATTTTCAATACTGTTCTTACAAGAAATTTATACCTATATTATAATTATTTAGCTTTTGCTACTTATTGATCTGACTACGTCTGTAGTGTATACGGTCTTGTATGCAAAGGAAAAAGTTCGGAATCTATGCGAGCAGTAACTAAAAATAAAGCTAATTCATTTAATTTGGAAAATGTAAAAAAGATAAAAGAATCGAAGAGCAACACAATAGGCGTCCTGTGACTGTGCTTATTAAACCCGAGTCCCCTCCAAGAACTCATAATAAAGGTTGGTATAATTTTTTCCCGTAAAACTTTTTGATTAGATAAAATATTGGGGGGTAGGGGTAGGTAGGGGGAAGGTGGTTCGCCAATATTGTATTATAATTATTGTTTTTCTCCGAGCCGCCCTAAACACCGCGCAACAAAAGCTTAAGCCATTTTTAATACACCCCAAAAGATGAACGCTGGCGGCGTCAATTTATGTTTTGCACGTTTTATCTTATCTAGTATAGATATAGCTCTATATCCTTTGAAATGAATCGAAGTGAAAATGTGATAAACTGTGTATCAATATTATATAATGTTTGGTAAAACCAAAGCAAGCAAGAGTTAATGGTTTAAGAAAGCTGAAAATACGAGACGCCCATAAGACTACATAGTCTAATACTAGATTTTTTGTTCTGTGGATAAAATTAAAGAAACTTTGTACACGTCATAATTTCTTACCTAAAACGTAAAAGTTACAGTAAAGTTTAACCGAGAAAGCCAACTAGTATGAATGAATCAAACAGCGATTAGGTCAATGACCACATGCCAGACAGCTGATATGAAAAGGGTTTTACTAAAAAAATATATTTTGTAATCATCGTATAGCAATGCTAGAAGTCAATAACGTTTTAAGCTTAATAGAATATATACAAGATCATTTAAGTTTTTCAATCATTTTCTTCCTAGTTTTTACAATTAATTTTACCCTGTACCTAGATGTATTAACGTGTATTGGTGATCGAAGATTTTACCACACAATATACCTACTTAATCCGCATCTTTAGTGCAATTGAAGCCATAAATGAATGAAGGTGATATGTAGCAAAATTATGATTTCGAGAAAATTGAATTCAAACTGTCACTTAAACATTTTAGAATACGTCGTAAAGTATGGAGTACATTAATCTAAAGATCCGTCTCCAGAATCAATGTACTTTACGTTACTACTTAACCTAAAATGTTTATGTGACAGTTTAAACTAAATTTTGTAGGTAATTTTTTTTTTGCGACATATTTATTGTCTTCATCGATTCATATCTTCAATTATTGTTTGACGTTTTCTTACAACAATTATTTAAAACGCGTCTAGTAAACACGTGTGAAACAATAAATAATAATACATCTCAAGTTTCTTGCTCCAGTTTGGCTGCGACGCAAGTATCTATTACTTGTCGTTTAAGGAAGTAAGGCGACTATATAGATCATATAACTCACTTCTTATAACTTATATCGGGAATTGGTGTGATTTATCTGGTACTTATGTAGGGTGACCATTATCTTATAATATTCTGTCTTTCAACGCGTGAAGGAGGTTTTTCACAAAGTATGGTTTTTCACAAAGTATTTTGAAAATCTTACACATGAAACATATTTAATTGTAATTTTTAATATTAAAGAGAATATTTAAAAAAATAATTAGTTCATTGAATGAGTAAAGCATTGTATTTAAGTACAGCTGTAAGAGAACTGTGCGAACGGAGGCCTACGAAAAATGACACAGTTAAAGTTTATATGAGAGTTGCCAGCAAATTGAATATGTTGACTTTTGTCAATCTGTCATAACTTTTTTAATTTTTTACTCTTTTAGGAGGCAACAGATTAAAAACCTTTAAAATATTCAAAAATTATATAAGTTATTTTGGCCGATTGCGACCACAGTGCGACCTATTAATATGAGTAAATAAGTGTACTGTAGACCAAGCAGGAACATTTGAAAAGTAACGTTATTAAATAAGTAACGTTATTGAATGTGAATAGTATTGGCGCAGTCATACTTTCCATACTCAATTATCATTCGATATTGTCACTTTTACGGAGCGTCAAATATTTCTGCTTGCCCTCTGAACATTACAATAATTATTATACTTGATTGTATTTTCAAGTGTCAACTACGAGACTAAGGCCGTGTTTCACCAAGCAATGTTAAAGTTAATCCTTAGTTAAATATAATGTTGTTCCTCTCGTAGTTCCTATCAATGATAAATAGAAACAACTTTAACATTGTTTGGTGAAACACGCTCTTAACCCGGTCTTCGTCCATCTGTATAAACTCTGTATAACATTGGCATCGTCCCATGTCAATATTTGTCCATTTAAAATCTCTTGTAAAACCGAACCCCTCGAACCAATCAATGGAAGTTTGAGTTCGACGTGTGTTCGTGTCAATCGCAGGACAGTTTTTAAGTGTTGTTAAAAATAATTGTCGCAACCATTTACCTTCCAATTCGAGTTTTAGACACCCCTAGTAACATTATGGGTGCAAGTTTTTTATTGTGCCTTTACACACATATGCTTTAATATTAATATGAGATAATACGTGATGAGTATGAGTCCCATATATAGAGTTTACCTACTGTGAAAGTATCAGCGCTGAAAGATGTACTTTCTTTAAAATTATTGTATGGGAACATTTATGATGTGGCATTTCTTATACAACATGAAAGTTAAAAGTTTAAATAAGTTAAAAGTAAGTCTTTCAGCGCTGGTTCTTTCACAGTATACTCTACATAGAAGGCACATACACACCATAAAGTATTATCACTCATTTATTTTACACCTTGTATAAATAAAATAATTTCATTTCGTTTCTGTTTTAATATAAAACACTGGGAACCAGTATCTAATAATAATAAACGACAATTTGCTGTCGTCGCATCTTTGTAATAAACTCGTCGAAAATAAATGACATCAAAAAGCTTGACGGTATTCATTTTAACTAAAGACTATATTATAAGATAGTTCTTATAATATAGTCGTGTGACTGATCAGTTTGGTTATTCTATAGTTAGAATAACCAAACTGATCGAAGGATACCTTAACATTAAATCTAGCAAATGGCTTCCAAGCACGTGTTGCGCACATCAATAATAAAGCCGCGCAAAAAATTATCGACATTTTCAAAACTTATCAATTTAAACCCCAAAATATAAAACGTCACGGCCACATCGCGAGCCGTTAGGGTTGTCCCCCGTTTTTTTTTTCAATTTAAACCATTGAATCGATAGCAGCATTGGCCTTTCCGATGCCGTACAATGCCGGTTTTCAATAAGATTGGTTACACTACACTAAGCAATGCAATCAATCAAAATTGCATCGGTCGGCCGAGCCCTACCCACGGGCCGCGACATGCGCGAGAAAATTGTGCTATTGTTAATATTATATTGCAATAATACCATTTTGTTTATATATTTAACGCGGTAACATCGCGAGGAAATTAAATCTTAAATTACGTCACTATAGTTCGTCCCTGATAAATTTAACCTAAAGGTAAACAAATCGAAATTTTCACTCATTCACTTATTGTGCACACTTCTCAATACTTTCACAGATATATTAAAGGATTAAAAACCTTCACAGTAAAAATACGCTATTTTGTCACTGCCGACTGTAGAATATAGTCAATGGATTTATGTAGCCAACAATAATCATTACATTAATATTGGCCGATTGGCATCATTGACTAGTCTATGGTTGTGTCATAGACGGCTTGTTTACGTTTGGGTTAAATTTATCTCGGACGTACTATACAAAACCGGCCAAGTGTGAGTGCGCACGACGGGTTCCGTACAAAACTCACAAAATATTACGTTTGTTATACAGGAGCCACCCTTCAATATTCTTTTCATAAGTATTTGTTATTATAGTGGCAACAGAAATACATAATTTGTGAAAATTACAACTGTCTAGCGCGATTTCACACGCTGGTGATAGACGGACTAGCCTGTATACGAGAGAGGAATTAGCGGTCTTTAAAAGGTAGAAAGTAAATACCAGCCATTAGTGCAGCCGATAGCAATGGAGTAAAAATAATACCTTATCATAATAAGCCTTTTTATTTTCTTAACCATATTAATAAACATTTCATTCATATCATCATATCAAACAAATAATATAAACATGTAATTTAAAAAATATATTGATAGTATTTCTTTATTGTTATATATTTAAAAAGAAATGTCATTCAATTAATATCTGAGTTCCGCTTTATGAAAAGTGTTTATAGTATCGGAAAGAATGAATTAATTGAATTATTTTTTTATTAAATTGTTGTTTACGTCAGGATAAAACAAATCTCGATAAAATTCTTAGTAGTTTATTTGTATTAAAAGTAATTTATTTATTCAATAGATACACCAACAACTTATTGCTAATTACATTGATAACTTAATCTAATACTGTTTGCATAGTTCTATCACAATAGTTAATTACAGGTGTACACAGCATTTAAAGACAGATCTCCATAAAAATTTAACAAAAACATTTTTAGTAGTCAGTTTAAGATTTAATTTAGTTTCATTTCAATAAGCGTACTTTAACTTTAATTAATTAAATAAATAATATTAAATCGTATATGAATGTCAATTTGAATATAAATATGAAAATATGTCAAAGTGAGGACAATTACATGTTAGAATTTACAACACAACTTATGTACTAGAATTTGGATTACATTATCATGCATATTAAAATCAATAAAATAAAAATGATTAATACAATAAAATTAAAATATAAGTACCTATTATTTTCTAGAGGTGACAAGTCACACAGTCAACAAGAACAAATTAAGGTCACAATATTAATTGATGTTGTCCTTAATTACTATGTTATACAATTTTTTCTTAATAATTCTGATATTAAATTAATACTTTTAATTGACGTATATTATTCCGTTTCAAACGATCCAGATTTCGACCTACTCAAACACTTTAAACCCTTACATTTTTTACTCGACAGAAGCCTTTAAAAAGCCTAATAAATTATTATTATCCAGTCTATAATTTTACCCGTTTCAAATGTCAAATTAGTAAATTAAAAATGCATGAGCCCGCCCCCGCGCGTGGCCGAACATTTATTCGTTTGTCTTTCAACGTGTTCCTATTTCACTTTCGTTGGTATTTTTTTTAATTTACCGACTTTTACCTAATTATAGATTACTTCCCAAATTCGGTAAACCTCTGCTTTACTAGAGCATATGGCTCTATTCTATGTGATGGTGGCGGGTTTATTCTATGTAAACAAAATGGCCCCGTTTCCTAGACAGTGATAATTGTCACCGTCGTTTACACGGGTAGCTTTATTAACCGCTGTATTACGGCGGCTATATGACCAGTTTTATCATACGAAACCAATCAAAACATGTTTAATTATAGTTTGGATCAATCAAAATACGTTAGATTAAAGTTTGGACCAATCATAATGGGTTTGACATTAAAGCGATAGCTCAACTATTCTATAAAACCAGAGTTTAACCCTCAATTGTTCGTTTACGTTGCAATGAAAACGGAAGCTCCCCCATTCATTGAGGAAAACAATTTGAGTAATAAACTGTAAGCGCCCTAATGCCTTAATTACCAGCACTAACCTGCCTCAACGTCGGGCCTCCGCGACCCTTCTCGCTAATTGTTAAGCCCTAACCGCGCGCCGGTTAACCCTGCACCGCCGACATGCAAATTAACCCTTTCTCCGGCTGTTTACAACTCTTTATTGAATTAGAGCCTCGACACCGACTTAATAAAGGGTTGAGGGATGATATCTTGTTTGTAAGATTTCGGAGGCTTAATTAATGACTTAACCCTTCCGCTCTGTCATTAGTCGAGGTTTGGCATTTAATTACGGGGAGGAAGGGTTAGGAGGTCATCGTGTTGTTCAAACAATATCAATCATTAAAATGTTTGCATCCCTTTTTGAGAATTGAGATCTTAGTTATGAGAAAGCGTTTTTTGTTTAGACTCGCTTTTTATTCAATAAAAAGATGAGCAGTTCAATAAATTGTTTTATTTTCGCTATATTAGTTATCGTCTAAAATAAACCAATCATTAATCATTGTATTTAGTACAATATATATTGTGGGCTAGCACTGTCACAATTTTTTATTATTTTAAACACTATTATATCAGCTAAACGTTTTCAAAACTAGTAAACTATCTATGTGCTACAGCAGCCATCTAATAAACCTAAAACACAATAATTTAGCATCAATTACCACAACAGAAAAACTTAAAAGTCACCGAACAAAAATCCACCTCAATTTCTTACACAAAATCCGCAAATCCAAACACCAAAAATCCGGATGAAAGAGAGCGTAAACAGAGCCACCCCAGGCGTTGGAAAATTACGGGAAAATCTCAAAATGAGAGAGTTTTAATTGCTTAATCGTCGGCGGTAATTGGCCGCTGACCGACCACTTCGCCGACAGTCCCCGATAATTGCCGACAATCGCCGACAACTTCCGACAACTTAAAGCAGCCGTAATTACAAGGCGAGATGTTTAATTACGCTCCGACGCTCGGACAGGAATTAATTAGAAGTTGAAAGGGATTGCGGAGCTGCTGGGAACTGCTGGGAACATTTTAGCTTTGATGGCCTTTTTGCGGTTTGACTTCCGCGTTTGTCGTTTTGAGATTTATTAGATTTGTTGTGTTCTATTGTTGAACTTCGGGGATTTTTTAATTTCAAAGTTTGTTTTGTTACACGTTTATCGTTTTACCACAAATAAAGTTAGTTTGGGACTTAACAGTTCATTATTACAGATATAGGTTCCGTAATTTATAAATTTATACTAATAAAGAAGTTAGATTTTTGTGTTTGTATTGTAAAGGTAGGCTTCGAAAAAACTAGACCGATTTTGGTGAAATTTGGCTCAGATATTAGAGTATAAGTAAGGAGTTTGGGTGTTGCGCGGCAAAATGTACAGTCTGCGCGAGATTTTATTTTGCGCTCACAAAGTCGCTAGCAAGAACTAAAAACATTAACTAATCTATAAATAATTTCATATACCAGACAATAGAATTTAGCATTTATTAAAAGATAAACAAAAACAGCTAGCTGCAAAATCAGTATTAATTGCAGATTTTCAGAACCAACGAAACGAAAAATAAAAAGTCGTTACGAAGGAAAATTAGAATAAAAGCAAAAATACTGAAGCTAACAAGTTTCCATTACAAATGAAACGGGCCGGTGTCAGGCTGGCGAGCCGAGGAGCCAAGGAGCTGATTTAAGGAAATGAGAAAAATCTAATTACAACAAGACTTCCCGTAGCCGCTCTTTAATTGAGAACTTTCGCCCCCTCGCGCGCGTCGATTACATTTTTTTAACATTTTTTAATTTCGCCCGAGCCATTTAAATTTTCTCTACCTTCGCCTTTTCTTTAATGCGAGACATTTTTTGCCGGAGATACTTCTCGCCACCATTATACCCGCCGTAATGAGATTTTCTTTCATTATGTTTAATCTTGCGATTAATTCGAATGTTAATCTCTTTTCACTCCGGTCGTGACGGACGCTCAGATTTCCGGATCGGAATAATTAAAGGAATCGAGTGTCGTTCGACTCGAATCGCCTATTAGATGGTCGTCGATCGAGTTCGTTACCGGACGGCGAGGACGTGTCCGGCACCCCAACACCTCGGCAAATTGAATACACCGGCCGGCCTGTAAACACGTCACGTGATTTAGGTTTTAATCAAGAGAGGACGCGCCCCGCCGTAATTGTGACAAATCCTCTGTTTGTTGAGAAAGTTTGAACTGGAGCGGCCGGCACTTGGCACGTGCGGGGGAGGCACTTTTTTGCCGACACATGTGCTCCCCTCGACCCGGCCGTCTTGATTAATTTTTAATATTTTTTCCTTCCAGTTCACGTACGCAATTTTCACTTTCCCGCATAACGGCTGCGCTGCTGCCGGCCCTGAGATCACGTAGCTGCAGTAAATTCATTGACTTCCGATTCCGTAGTGCGTAGTATGTAAAGTTTTTATCTGATCAGTGGTAATTTACGACGGCGTTTAGCTCGCCCGCGCTACACCTACGTAGCTCATTAGTGAATTAGCTGAGCGGCAATTGCGGCGGTAATAAACTATAGAGTTACGACTTATTACGACACGTAGATATGACAGCGTACGCCGTAAAGTCCCCAATGTATCGTTATTTTGTTGCAGTTTTAAAACAGCATAGTAAAACTTTAATGCCTTTTAATTTAACATCGCTGTAGCCCTAAAACGATGAGATGGTTCGCTTCTTTTCGTAGTTCTCAAGTAGACGTCTTGTCTACGCGATGAGATGTGTCGGCGTGGCGGAGGGAATCTGCCGCAATTATCGCGTGCGGCGTATCCCGATTAGCAGCCGTCGCGCCGGCAATTAGGTCGGCGGACATTCCCGTTAACCTGCAATGAGGATACGCCCAAACACTCGCCGCGTGCCGACTCAGCCACTCTCAATCCCGTAATGCAAATACACAACAGGTCAGCACTACCCCGCCGAATGCCGTATTTTTACTTTGTAATTCCGCCGACCCACCCTCCCCGAGTTCAAAGAGCGGGGTTATGTCCAAATTATAAATTCGCATTAGAACGGACGCGCACGGTTCGTTTACCGTTTCATTTTGGTTCAATATCGCCACTCTACTTTGTTCCACACACACCCTTCCCCCTATCTCCACCGCCTCGAGACGCCGGGAAATATCTGCGTTTTAAGCTATATTTCTTTCATCCCTCATTTTTGCAGTTCGTAGCAATCTGAAATCCAACACGTCCCCCGCGGGGGTCTCCTTCGGGTGGCGACCCCCTTATTCTTACCCGGATAAAAAAACGATATCTATTTATAAAATGTACGCGAGCGTGTACGTAACGCGTACGCACGGGAGATTAGCGTACGTGTGCGTGCGTGTGTGCGGGCGCGCGGGGGTGTGCGTGCGTGCGTGCGTGCGTGTGTGCGTCGCGCTCATTTGCAAACGTCTCCTGAGATAACGTCCTCGAGTCGGTTATCCCGCTCTTATTGCCTCCTTCCTTTCTTGATTGCCGAACATGTGAAGAGATTTAACTCATTTCTATCGCTTGGAAATTCTAACACGATAGTATTGTACAGAGTACACATATTTATTGAGTTGTTATTGATAATATTTTATCTGCTCTCAGTACAAATTATGAGCCTAATTTGCAGGCTAATTTCAGTAAATTCGGATATAAATAAGCGAAACTAAAATCGGTTTTTGAATATTGACTAGCCGATAAAGTTCTAACAAAACAAACGTTAAGTTGCGTGTTAATTTGCCATGACCATCCTCCCCAATTTTCGTTCGTAGTCGTTAAAGATAAGTTGAAGAGTAAACCTTAGTAAGAAAATTTCGAGTGCACCGTCTTGAGACAGGGAAAAAACATTAAAAGGAAAACTATTTTAAATAAGTACGAGGGGAGGCTGGGGCCCACGTATGAACGTAATTATAAAAATTGAAGGCAACTCGAGCCGGGCTCCCCTCCGTGCATTTTTTCGTACATATTAAACCCCCCGCCCGCCCCCGCGGCTGCGCTGCTGCCGGCCCTGAGATCACGTAGCTGCAGTAAATTCATTGACTTCCGATTCCGTAGTGCGTAGTATGTAAAGTTTTTATCTGATCAGTGGTAATTTACGACGGCGTTTAGCTCGCCCGCGCTACACCTACGTAGCTCATTAGTGAATTAGCTGAGCGGCAATTGCGGCGGTAATAAACTATAGAGTTACGACTTATTACGACACGTAGATATGACAGCGTACGCCGTAAAGTCCCCAATGTATCGTTATTTTGTTGCAGTTTTAAAACAGCATAGTAAAACTTTAATGCCTTTTAATTTAACATCGCTGTAGCCCTAAAACGATGAGATGGTTCGCTTCTTTTCGTAGTTCTCAAGTAGACGTCTTGTCTACGCGATGAGATGTGTCGGCGTGGCGGAGGGAATCTGCCGCAATTATCGCGTGCGGCGTATCCCGATTAGCAGCCGTCGCGCCGGCAATTAGGTCGGCGGACATTCCCGTTAACCTGCAATGAGGATACGCCCAAACACTCGCCGCGTGCCGACTCAGCCACTCTCAATCCCGTAATGCAAATACACAACAGGTCAGCACTACCCCGCCGAATGCCGTATTTTTACTTTGTAATTCCGCCGACCCACCCTCCCCGAGTTCAAAGAGCGGGGTTATGTCCAAATTATAAATTCGCATTAGAACGGACGCGCACGGTTCGTTTACCGTTTCATTTTGGTTCAATATCGCCACTCTACTTTGTTCCACACACACCCTTCCCCCTATCTCCACCGCCTCGAGACGCCGGGAAATATCTGCGTTTTAAGCTATATTTCTTTCATCCCTCATTTTTGCAGTTCGTAGCAATCTGAAATCCAACACGTCCCCCGCGGGGGTCTCCTTCGGGTGGCGACCCCCTTATTCTTACCCGGATAAAAAAACGATATCTATTTATAAAATGTACGCGAGCGTGTACGTAACGCGTACGCACGGGAGATTAGCGTACGTGTGCGTGCGTGTGTGCGGGCGCGCGGGGGTGTGCGTGCGTGCGTGCGTGCGTGTGTGCGTCGCGCTCATTTGCAAACGTCTCCTGAGATAACGTCCTCGAGTCGGTTATCCCGCTCTTATTGCCTCCTTCCTTTCTTGATTGCCGAACATGTGAAGAGATTTAACTCATTTCTATCGCTTGGAAATTCTAACACGATAGTATTGTACAGAGTACACATATTTATTGAGTTGTTATTGATAATATTTTATCTGCTCTCAGTACAAATTATGAGCCTAATTTGCAGGCTAATTTCAGTAAATTCGGATATAAATAAGCGAAACTAAAATCGGTTTTTGAATATTGACTAGCCGATAAAGTTCTAACAAAACAAACGTTAAGTTGCGTGTTAATTTGCCATGACCATCCTCCCCAATTTTCGTTCGTAGTCGTTAAAGATAAGTTGAAGAGTAAACCTTAGTAAGAAAATTTCGAGTGCACCGTCTTGAGACAGGGAAAAAACATTAAAAGGAAAACTATTTTAAATAAGTACGAGGGGAGGCTGGGGCCCACGTATGAACGTAATTATAAAAATTGAAGGCAACTCGAGCCGGGCTCCCCTCCGTGCATTTTTTCGTACATATTAAACCCCCCGCCCGCCCCCGCGGCTCCTATTTTTAATCGATTTTCCCGGCACAAGGGGTGAGCGCTCCGGGGTGAATGTAATTTTTTATGCGTTTTTCTCGGAGACCGTCGCCGGAGGTACCATTACGCCACGGCTCGTTGAGAATATTTTAATTATGGAGCATTAGCGCGTTTTATGATAGCACTCCCAGAGCTTATGAACGATCGGGAGCTGGAGTAATTAAATATTTGAGTGCGGTGAGATTTCCGCGGGGGATAATGGCTGCGAGTGATGGATATAAAATTCGATCAAATTATTGTTTAATGGTCGCTCAAATTACTTCGGGGCTGAATTGCATTATTTTTGTAGAGTTTTCCCGCAGCTCGAACGAATCGTACGATAATAATTGCTTTTTCATGTCGCTTTAAACTTTCTTATGAAAACACTTGGAGATTTTATCACCTCCCTCGTATTCTACGTTATTAGAATGTTATGTACTTACAACATTGATCGCATAGAAGTATTTGACTTGGGTAGAAGAAGAATAATAAATTATATTTTTATTTATTTATTTTATTTTATTAGGAAAACTTACAGCATATGGAACAATACAATAAAATTACATATTAACAAACTTAATGCCAATAACAAGTTTCCACTAGTAGGAAAACAAATTATTAACTCAGTAACTTAAGACTTAATTTATTATACTTTGTTTCCAATGAGATGACTTATCTTTGTACATTAAAACCATGTTTCTATAGGAATCATCGTCTATTCGTATATCGTCCTTAGTCAAAATCTAAATACCTAGTTTCTGAGACTGCGCTGTATGTCTGTCTGTCGCCAAGCTGTATAGCCGTGATAGCTAGACAGTTGAAAATTTCACAGATTTCGTATATCTGTACTAAAACAGAATTGTGCACTCAGGCTCAACGCATACTGGGACATAGTCGAATCGCCAGTGTAAGTTAAGCCTAACAGCGACCTAATCCGCGTTTAAAAATCAATAGAACACTGAAAATAGAGTAAACTCGTAATTGCATTAGCGGGAAGTGTAAAGCGGATTCTGACATTAACACGTTGCTGTAACCCCCCCCCCCCTACACTCCACCACACACGACAACACCTGCGTAGGGTTTCCTTAACACGTTCGTCACTAATTTACAGGTGTGTAAATCAACACCTAGGTGTTCTAAGTCATTATGTCATCGATTTTAACCGACTTTAAAAAAGGAGGAGATTCTTAATTAAAATTTGTTGAATGATAAGTGGATACCGCCGTGCGTTGGATGCTTTACTGTATTAGTGATAACAGCGTTTCTAGGCTTTTAAAGTTCCTTTATTTTAGAATCTATTCCCTGTGATATGACCAGCTGTTTCCCAGATTCTGCCCCAGAACAGTTCAGTAGGCCAAGCAGGATTATTTGAAAGCGTAAAGTAACGTAATTGTATGAAATGCAAGACAGCGCCAATACAATTGAAAACTAAATGGATGAAGGTGATATGTACCAAATTTCTGATTTCGAAAAAATTGTGTTCGAACTGTCTGTGTAATCTTTTACGTACATTAATCTAAAGATCCGTCTCTATAATCAATGTATTTAACAGGTTCCTACATACTCGTATCCTAAGATGTTTAAGTCACTGAATATTCTGGGTACAAACTGTTTGCGACATATCCTTATAACCTTATAACCTTCATACATTCTAGTCTCAATTGACAATCGACTCCTTACGGAACTTTGAGAATATGTTGCTTGGGCTACTGTTTCTATAAATAGAAACACATAATATAATATTTCGACTTATTCGACTAAAAGTTTAGTATGCGAAACGATGTTAAATTGTAACCATTATCTAACTAACTAAACTTTCTTCTTCTTAAAATCCAAATCCGACCATCTATTTTAACCACCTCAACCATTTTACATACAGTCTATGTTTCTCTGAATAGTTCGCGTCTAATTGCCAGTCTCTTGACTGTCCTCAGTGACGCGGCTTTGACTCGACAAACTAGATAAACTAAGATTTAGACGATAGTGTAGGGACATTGTAAAGTAAACTGTATTTACTGTAGTTAAAGCTTGTTTTTATTTGTTTCCTGTTAATTGTATGACGTAACTGTATCGTTACGATGAAAATAGACCATTGTTATTTCGTGTATAATTGTTATAATAAATTATGTAATAATGTATTTTTTTTGCACAATATCCTCTGAAACTTAACATCACGATGTGCGTGACAACCCAAAATTTTAAAAAATTACACAAATCTATACCCAAGTTAATGATAATAATATTTAAGTAGAAATAAGTTAGTGACATATTTAATTAGAAAGAACACATATAAATTGTGATTGTGTGACTAGTCAAGTATATTCTACTTCAATGATCGCATGAGAAAGATAAAATTAAATAAACATAACGCATGTTTTTAGGAAAATATTTCCAGTCTGGTAATGTTCTTTATGCATTTTCTAATTCCTTTAAGAAAAATTCCAACTAGTTCTCTTCTAAACCAGCAATATCCCGTCTTCCAGTCGTGGTCCAGTTTAATTACCATCCATCAGGCCTATCGCTCCATCTCCAGCTACTGACTAGACTCCCAATACGGATAATTGATGTCGCTAATATCTGTCCTCAGTGGTAGAGGAACGTGGGACTGATCGTTTTTTTAATGGGAAACGGGACTCCGTCAATCCTGGATCTAGGAACTTGAGGGAAACCTTATACGGTGAATGTTAAAATAGTCATGGCGAAATACCGAAAATTATAATATTATAATAAATATAATAAACTAGATGACCCGTACGTACCCACATCGTTGAGCATAGAAACAGTTTGTGATGAAATTTTTTAAGAATATTTCAAGACTAAAAATAGCCGAATCGGTTCAGCCGTTGTCGAGTTTTAGCGAGATTAAAGAACAGCATTAGATTTTTATATATAGGTAAGTAATAAGAGACAAGCGAAATTGTATCCCACTTAGCGAAGCTTATGTCAAATCCCATACAGTTTGCCTTCGAACTTCGTAAGTGATAATATCGATGGCATCTGGAATAAGGTCCCAGAGGTGTAATTGATATTTCGATTAGCTTCTATCCTATAGTTTGGGATTTCGCCTACCATGATCATTTCAAAATTCACCTTTTATATTTGATTGCCAGTTGGTTGAAAATTCTTTTGCAAACGTAACAATTACGCGAACAAAATAAAAAAAAAACAAATATGTAGTAAGATTTGAAATTATAGTTAACAAAGTACGCAGACTAACCCGTAAATATTTCCAATGCATTTGAGTTAACTGCAGTCCAAATGCAGCGGCTAGAGCCGATCGAAAAAATACTTTTCGAATAATTTCAAAGATCGCAATCTAGATTCTCCTTTACAATTGCGAAACGAATTTCAATAGTATTCCAATAGTATCCTTAATGAGATGTAAATGAGCGAAGAAGTGGCCAACTGCGCGCGTTATAATAACGCGTAACGACCTACAAGTCCGGATTAAGAAGCCCTTTGACTTAAACCTAAGCATTCATCGAAATAGCCATTCTGTTTCTGGGCTAACCCGCCATTTTAGACTTTAAATTGACGGTAGCAAGTGTTACTTTCGTTTGAGGTTAGTCGGGTATTACGTGCGCTCGGCGGTGTTGCCAGCACAATAGTGTGGATATTTTGAAACTAATTGGCAGAAGGGTTGCGAATTAACGTCAGAGCCGCGGCTGTCTCCGTAACCGGCTCGCCTTTAGCCTGATAAACAGTTTATTTTAACCGCTTAAATTACTGAATACCTAAGTTTAGATACGCGGAAACTTCGCCAAAGTTTTATTAATTTTGTAACTTATCTTAACTTATTTTTAAAGTCGATGCCGAATATGTTTCAAATAACCTAATCGTCTTACATAAGACACAAATTTTTCATCTTTCATAGTTTTTTACCCGACTACGAAGCCAAAAAGAAATATCTTATATATTATATTATCATCTTTTCTATTGTAGCGACTGCTTTGACTAGATTTTTGGTATTGTATTAAAAATAATCTTGTATATAAAAATTAATAGCTAATCGTTAGTCTCGCTAAAACTAGAGAACGTCTGAACCAATTCGGCTATTTTTAGTCTTGAATATTTGTGGAAGTCCCGGGAAGGTTTCAACGGTTTGTATGCTCAACGAACGGCACGGGTCAGTTAGTATGCTATATAAATTGCGTTCTAGTTTCAAGCTGTTTCTATATACAAAAGTATCTTATAATAACATTATTAATTATTACCTTTTAGCTATAGCCTGGCCAATCGCTCAATCCGTTTGTCGGATCATTAGGAACATTGTCATTACGGAGACGCGAGCTCAATCAAGCCAATTGTTGTGCTCCAGTACACAGCTTTGCATATTGTCTAGACTCCATGCATCTTTTATTCAATGCCTTTTGATTTCGCAGTGATGTATCTCAACAAATAGTTTTATAATTTTAAATGAATAAAAGTGAGATGATGAATAGAAACGTATGAACGAATTACATTATTTTATTAAGACGTAAAGCATAACTTTTAGTACAAATTTACAAAAACTGTGCAGATACAGGGATATTAAATTTGGCACAGATTCAGTTTATATGAAGTACTTACACCACATAAACTTTAGAGATGCAAAATGATTTTTAATTAAATAGAACACCTAAAATAAACTTGTATGTGCCAAGTAATCTGCTTATGTACTTATAACACATGTTTTATTATAAGGTATCTACACATTAGGTATGCACTGACAATGTATGAATTCATTCAAAGTGATTTGAAAAACAAAACAAATTTCACCTTGTTAACTTTATTGAAATTAACAAATAAACATAAGATATCAGATGTTTATAGAAGTGGTCGAGTACTATATTATGCATTCGTGAATATACCGCATAAAGCAGTGAACTAACAGGCCGGCTTCGGGGCTCGTTAGAAACGCATCACGAATCCACAATCGCCGGGGTAAGGTAAACAGCGTTTATCTGGTGTTAAGAAACAATGGGCCCTCCAAATTAGGGCCTCGAAGTCGGTAGGGCCCGGATTGATGGACCCTTAACTGGTTTATTATGCTAAAGTTTCGGTATGATAATCGCTGAAACCTTTGTTCTATAAAATATGTATCCGCTCATCGGATACGTGGAAATATAATTGAAAGTATTAAATCTCGTGTGTTTATGTGTACTATATTATGTCCTCAAGATCGGCTTCGTTACTTATGATATATTTCTTTTTCTCGTATACTCTTTAAAGTTAATAAGAACCCAAGTAAAGCCTCTTAAATAAGACACTAAAATACAGCGTTCTAAAAATCTATTTCTATTGTTTCAGGTGGCAATCCGAACGCACTGCTGCCGCAACCGCAGCAGCAATCGCAGCAGCAGCCGCAACCGCAGCCGCAGGGCCTGATCGTGGAGACGGGCAGCGGCGCCAGCGTGCTGCAGCTGCCGGCCACCACGCTCGAGCAGATCCGCCACATCGCGGCCGACCCCGGTGCGTCCACCCTGCGCCTGCCGCCGCCCGCGCCCGAGCCGCCCGCCGGCGCGCGCCTGCTCGACCTCGACCTCTGCCACGTGTGCAAGCACTGCAAGGTCGCCTTCCCCGCCGCAGCGCCGCTGCAGGCGCACCAGGCTCGCTCGTGTTACGCCGGGCGCGAGGCGGCGCGCGGCGTCATCCGCGTCGTGCAGCCGTCGCTCGAGTGCCGCGCCTGCCCCGGCGAGCGGTTCCGCAGCGCCGCCGAGTTCCGCCGGCACGCGGACGCCGACGCGCACCGCCGCGCCGCCGCGCTGCCGCCGCCGCCGGAGCCGCTCAGCCACGAGATGGAGGACGTGGTGAACCAGATCACGCTCCTGGCGGCGCGCGCGGCGCAGGATGACGCGTTCTGCGCGCCGCAGCGCTTCCCGCAGCCCGGCGAGCTGCCGCTGGCCAGCGCCGGCCACTAGTCCTACCCGAGAAATGTATAGTTACTACTATAGAGGGGGCTCGCCCCCCACGTTGTCCGACAACGCAACAGTTCACTATTAGCTCCTAATGCTTCTTTTCGTCGAAGACGCCCGCGAGGCGCTCCTAGTGGTTTAAAGCTTGTAGTCGTGTAAGTTAGGTTAGCAGCGGTCGCCGCCGGACTGGGACGCGGCGGCGACGGCCCGCTCGGCCGCACAGTCGATCTCATATCATACGTTAGACAGGTTTTATTGTGCGGCGCGCCGGTAGCGCGGCGGCGGTCGAGCCGGCTCCCCGACACTCTACCATCGTCTCCCAGGAAAGCAAGTTCCTATCTTTATGGCATATTATAATATTATCGATATTGATAATTACGATTTAATTATTGTTTAAAGCTATGTAATACATACATATAATCGTTCTAATTTTAGGCATAGATACGTTCTCGTAAGAAGTTCCTGACGCACGGTTAACGTACGGAGATATGATATATACGTATATGATTTTTTTAAAACGTGAGGCGAACTAGGTACGTATTAGGCGGTAGAGCGGTCGTCCTCTCGCGCGGGTCGACCTCCGACGGCCCGCGACCGATCTCGAGCGACCCTCCGGTAGCGGAGCTTTCGACGAAAGTGCCCCCGCGCCGGCGGCGGGGCCCCGGGGCCGCCCGCGGAGACGCGACGACACCGCGTAGGCTTATCGGTAACGTTAATTATAATATTATTATCGTAGCGAACTTTTCCAAAACGAACGAACTCGAAAACTCGGGCTGCGCGCCAGCGCCCAGCCTACCTCGCATACAAGTGAGTTTATTTTGGAACTAAGTGTGATTCTTGAATTTTTATTGATATTGTAATGATTACTAGTAGTGGCGTAAGTGGGTCCGCGGCGGCGCGGCGGCGCGGGCGCGGGCACGCTCGGCGCTCGCCCGCACGCCCGCCCGCACGCCCGCACGCACGCAAGCCCGCGCGGTCGTGTGCGTGAAGTCCCCTATATATTTTCGATGGCACGGATCACGTTAATAGAAATATTTTACATATTTACATTTTATCTAGCGGAGTTTAATACAATATTTTATCTACGAGCGAGACCTACTACAACATTGAGTTTGTTTTTAAGTGCGATGTTTTATTCCACCGGTAGCCGGCGGTCGTGTTGTTGTTACGGGCCCGCGCTGACGTCACCGCGCCGCGTCTCTCGTGCAGGTGGAGCCCGCGCTCGCCCGGGACGGTGACGTCACGCCGGGTTGCCGACGCGAAGGCGCGCGTGTACTACAAGATTGAGTTGCTGTGTCTTGTCGCGGTCGCGGCGGAGTTTGTTGTCGTGTTTAGTTCGCGTCGCGCCGGAGAGCGGCGGGTGCGCGAGGGTCTCCGCGGAGGGACGACCCGCGAAATCATGGTTCCTATGTATATTTCGATATTATCATCTAGTTTCGCTACACTTGTCGAGTACGAATTATAATGTTGATCGTCGTCCGCCGCCGTAGGAGCCGCCCCGGCCGTGTTGTTTGTTTACTTTTATCGATGTTCTATTCGTTTTAGATATTTTTGTGATTATGACACGCTTTTCGCGACTTCATGTATCATCGTGTAGTTACTACGTTACGGTTATGTAATAATTTAAATCACGAAAGGTAGCACTCGTCTATCATAGTTCCTATACTGTCTTATTAAATTAATTTTTAAAATTGTCATAGTGAAATATACCGTTCCTATTATTGTAAACTGTATTGAAAATTTTATGTAAACTGTAATAGCGCATATGATGTTTAATGTGTTTTGTGTTTACGTTTATTTACGGAGTTGGTCAATTCCCCGCGAGCGGCGGCCGCGCGCGCGGCGCCGGCGTAGACCCGCTACGGCGGCGCTACGCCGGGGCTACGCGCTACGCGGCCGGCGCCGTAGCCGACAACAGATTACGATACATTGTCAAGTGTAAATGGTAAAATAAACTCAAAGTTAGTTTATCAGAATACTCGCCTTTTATTTTTCACCCCCAAGCTATATAATATGTTCATTAACCCCCTTACAAAAACATATACACTGGATAAGCTACTCAAGTTACTATTCTAACGTGTCATACGAGAGAAAAAATTGTATAGCTTATACAGTATATACAGTCTGTTAATATTTTTACGTGTTTAAGCCCTGTTGCATAGCTAAAGATATTAATGTATTCCATGTTGGTTATAGTAAATAAAAAAAATATCTGATAGAAAATTACATTATGAACAGAGGAATAATATGGGTTTCGAATAAGTAGTGTAAGTAAAAAGTATACCATAAAATTATGGTATACTTTACTTATGTATGAGCAAGGCCTAGGTATGATTAAAGGTAAAAAACAAATTCAGATGTTGGCTCACCAAATTTGTATCTTACAAACTTTTTCTATCGGTTTTACTGAAAAAAATATTTTTACTTACAAAAGAAATAGACTTAATAATTAAAAATAAAACACTATCAAATACATATATTGATCAGCCGTTACATTATTCATTACATTATACAAAAAAAAAAAATAAAAAAAAAATACATTATTCATTATCTAATTAAATGCAAGATTTTATACACAGTATAGTTTCTTCAAAGAGTAATAAAAATTATGCTTGATAAAAATATAACGTTTTCCAAAATCAATTATAGAAACATAAGCTACATGATTTTTGAATAATACATAATGAATCCACTACGCTACTGAGGTCGTCAAAATACAATTAATTTCAATTCTTTATTTCCGGAAATTGGTTACATGGTTGTTACAAAAGTTTACACACAGTGGGCACAATTTCTGCACATTGGGCATTCAAATATTTGTAGTAAAAATAAAAATCATATAAAAAGAACATTGCAAAGTGGATATTATCAAAATACTTTCAAAGTGTATCCTCAACATACATATGTTGAGGATACACTTTGAATGAAACACATTCTAGCTATCTTATACAGTTTATTTTATAGTGTTAGGTAAAAGCCTCTTAAAAGCGATCAGTAAGTATTAAATATAATCTGGTTAATTGGAGAAGCTGCGGGTTCCGGTATAGTAAGTAAGTATGTGCAGTAGTAAGTATTTCCAGTAATGTAAGTAGTAAATATAGCGTAAATCTGTCGAAACTATTCACAATTCTCCTTGGCGATGGATTCGAGAACTTGCCGCGATCTTATTGGTCAATGCTCAGCGTGCCAAGAATTTATTGGTTGTCTTGGCAGTTCTATTAAATTTGAATCTGAGTCGATTTTTTTATTATGTTATGAATTAAAAAAGACTCGCCGGTACAATAGTAATAAGTAGGTACATTGCTTATTGTATATAAGTAGTCGCCTCCGTGGTCTAGTGGTTCAGTGTTTCGCTCTCGACCCGGAGGTCGTGGGTTCAATTCCCGCGTTGGAACAACAAAAAAAGTTGTTCTCAAGTTTGGTTAGGACAATGCAGGGTAATCACCTGATGGTCTGACAAGAAAGATGATCCATGCTTCGGATGGGCATGTAAAAGGTCGGTCCTGCGTCTGTTCTCCCGCCAGTCGTGACGATTATCCGTCCCATTGGGCTAGGAGAGTGAAGAAAGAGGGAGTACTTCTGTGTATTGCGCACACACTTGGGTACTATTAAATAACTACCGGCTACCGTCACTAAAATCGGTGTGGAAGGCATTATACAACAAAAAATGCCACATCCAGGCATAAAACTAGAGAGAATTAATGAATTCATTCCATAAATAAATTTTCAGTGGCATATCCTTACAGTCAGTATTTTTACCTATTTTGACGGTTTTATTACATTAATGCTTTCATAATGTGTCAACAATAATCGCATTTCAATAGCAGTGTTAATTGATATTTTGAAAACGAAACTTCGTTTTAACCTTAAGACGTTAAGTAGATACTGTAGTAGATGTACTTACATATCTGCAGTATAACTTAACTTTCTGTCAACAAGCATAGGTTTACTGTGAAGCCGTGTAAGTCATATTGTATGTACATAATCGTCATATAGCCGACAATATTGACGCATCGTGTTAGGTGGTGTTAGTTTTAAATCGCATTAATATTTATTGACATTTACATCTTAATTGCATTACGGCCTACGCGTTGAAGGTTTATAATTATTCTATATTAAGATCACAAGGTAAATCCCCTTGTATCGGTAACGCCCCCTTCGCTGTATAGAACGTCCCGTTTAATTTTAACCTTTACGTAAACAAACCCGTCTATGACACAACCATAGATTAGTAAGTGATGCGAATACAATACAATGCTTATTGTTTCCGACTATAAATCCATAGACTATTTTCGGTATTTTTGGTTTGTTTACGTTTCAGTTAAATTTAAAGGAGACGTGCCAAAATTGCGTGTGTACTATTGACAAATCAGATGTCACACAATCAGTTGCGTCCAGGCATTAGAAGAAAAATCGCTTAAACGGCGGCGTAGAATCGTGCATACGAACACATACGTGAAATACGTAATTAAACCGTTTGGGAGCTACGATACCACAGACAGATACATACTTATACACACAACGTTTGTGTGCTAAAGCTTATTATAGGATTTACGATTTTGTTAATGATAGCACACCCTGGGAATAAGGTGGCCACTTTCGAGGCTACTTGTATTTTTTAAAGTATACTTTTGTGAATTGTAATTTATGTAAGTTGTTATATATATAGTTATATATTTTTTTTTAAAGAACAATTTTCCCATCTTTTTGCTAAAAGGTGGCCCCGAGCGAGTTTCTTACGCCGGTTCTTCTCGCCGGGTTAGTCACCGAACCGGTGGTAGGTCATCATGTAGGACAATTCTAAAAGTTTTAGTATCTAACCGATTTGGAAATAAAAGATTTTTCATTTTTATTTTCATTTTCACTCCTCTTTTTGTTGGGTGTTAAAACAGTTATTCAAGAGTTACTTGACGAGAAAATGAATGGTAATCGTGTCTTTCAGATTTTTTATGAAGCTGGGAAATGAGCAGACAAATTATTTTTCTCGAAACCTCCTTTTCCTTCCTACTGCTCTATTAATTTTAGTTCGAGAAAA
Organism: Celastrina argiolus; assembly: GCA_905187575.2. Taxonomy (NCBI): domain Eukaryota; kingdom Metazoa; phylum Arthropoda; class Insecta; order Lepidoptera; family Lycaenidae; genus Celastrina; species Celastrina argiolus. Next base: position 11,416,418 of record LR994591.1, read on the forward strand.
TAGCACTAAAATAAAAATCATTAAGTGTCATTTCCTCGAAACCGCCTTTTCTGACTTACTGCTTTATTAATTCCCAGGGCAGGATTACATGATAATAAGCAATTACTGAAGCACATTGACACCAATTAAACCATAGAAAGGGTATTTTTATTGCTAACTAGTCTACTGCTTTGCGGGCTGCACATGTACGGGCCTACATGACGAGCACATGATATTTACAGTAAGTATTTTATTGGGCAAGTATGTGTAGTAAGCAAGCTACTCGTATAAATAAAATTATAATATACTAAACACAAATTAATAATGTTTTTACAAGTGCAATTTTTTGCGGAGTATCTTGAGTAGAGAGAGTAGGTAGAGGAGAATGATTATAATTAATCCCTATTGATATAATGAATAAGGAGCTAATAAATAAACAAATGTAACTAAAAGATTTCCTCGAGATTGCGGATGTCGATTTCATCTTTAATTTAAACATGTAGGGAAACTGTTGAACCAAAATGGCAGCTGACATCAGAAAGATAAGTAAGCAATACAAACATTTGGAATTTAGTAAAATAAAATCAAAGCAATTCAAATCGCGAGTTACACTGGAATTAGCCAATCGTAAACATCAAATGCCATCCCGACACATCTCTAATCAGCGACTGTTTGAACAAAAAATACAGCCCTTTAGCTCGAGGACCTAATAGGTAGCGATAGACATCACTATCTGTTGGAAGAAAATGTTACGAATGTTATATGTGACAACTTTAAGTTCCTATTACGTTTTGAGAGATCACAATATATTCATATAATAATATATGCCCATATTGGATACATTGATACATATTTAAAAACACATTTATCAGGAATGTAATATAACATGCACACTAGTACAGTTTGATGATGTTTGAACTAATAAATTCAAGAAAAAAGAAAGTAATAATGAATTCAAAATCTAAACTCTTAAAAGCATTGGTTATTTTTAATGAGTACCTACAAATAAAATAAATAATTAGTTTAGGTAATTTAAAACTGGTATATAAAGACATAATGACCAGTAAGATTATACAAGGTGTAAAATGAATGAGTGATACGAGTAGGATGATGATACTTTAGCGTGTGCCACCACTGTAGAGTTTACTGTGAAAGTACCAGCGCTGAAAGACTTACTTTTGACCTTCATGTTTCTATGAGAAATGCCCCAACATCATAAATTTGCCCATACAACAATTTTAAAAAAAGTAACTGTTTCACAGTAAACTCTATATATGAGACCCATACATACACACCCTAAAGTATTATCACTATGAATATAGCCAGTAGATAGCGAATTCCGATTTTTCTACATGACTACTTTTTAAATCAACCGATTGCTATCGTACGTAATACTCCCACGGAACTGTCACACGGCTGGATGCAAAGGGGATCTTAGTGAGTTATTGATTATATTGGAATAAGTCCCCCTCCCTTCCCCCTATTGCCACCCCAGCCCACTCCATATCGGCCGCATTATTTTACATATATCAGATATAGTTGCAGCGAAGATTTAGAACGAATGATACAGCAGTATTTTTAATATTTTGATGTGTTATTTCGATTTGATTTCGCTGTAATGGACTTTTTGGTGTTTCGGAAAGGGGTTGAAAAGATCTATTTCTATGTACTAGAGGTGCTTTAGTTGCGACACCCATTTTCGAAGGGCTTACCCACTTTTAACTATTTATTATTATTTCTCAGGATTTAAAAATATATAAATTATACTCGTATAGGGGTTATACAGGCTATCATAATAAAGAGTGATAATACTTTAGAGTTAAGGGTGTGTAAGGGTCCCGTATAAAGAGTTTGCTGTGAATGTACCAGCGCTGAAAGAGGTACTATTTTTAAATTATTGTATAGGAAAAATTATGACGTTGGAGCATTTCTCATACAAACATGAAAGTCAAAAGTAAGTATTTCAGCGCTGGTACTTTCACAATAAACTCTACATAGTAGGCACATACACACCCTAATGTATTTCAATAATTTATTTTGCACCTTGTAGATAAACATAATATGAAAAGCTTCTTATACTCAACCTTGGGACGATTACACACGTTTGTTTCTGTATCTGATGCTCAAGCATGATGATGATGTCAACATTAACTGTATCCATAGCTAAGGCTGTTACTGTAAAAGTAGGTGGAACAGGAACTGGATCTATAGTTGGAAATCAGTAACTAGAAATATCACTGGTGCTGAAATCCTGTCTGAGCATACAGCAGGGTGCTGACTATCACACCTCGAACATAGTTTCTAATGTCAATATGTCCCACTCGTACACGAATGATTTTACGCGCGTGAAAGCGGGTTAGACTGACATTCGAAACGAACACAAGGTACGAGAATTAAGCCCCAGGAGCACGATTCTCGGGCAGTGGAAAAAAGTCCGAATATTAGTATATCCCGCTCGCACGCGCGGTAAATCTCATTTGCATGAGCGGGACAGACCGATAGTAAAAACTATGTTCGAGGCTTGAGAATTGCCGCCCTGGTCTGGTCGCCTGGTCATCTGTTCCATGTTGGTTCGCTCAGCTCTCGTCACCGTCAAGCCATGCGACCCATATCTATAAATTACGTATACAGTAAACATTTGCTATGTAGAGCTTGTTACAAAAGTTTTATCTAAATCCAATAAAATATCGTCCTAATTGACAGCAGCAATCGATGGCGAGGGGACAACCCTTCACGCGGTTCCCGCTGGTTAAAAAACCCATCGATCGGTTACAATCGAGATATACGTGTATTTGCAGCAGCTAGTGTTACTTACTAGTAGTATACTGATACAGCGCCTCCGTGGTCTAATGGTTGAGAGCTTCGCTCTCCACGCGTAGGTTGTGGGTTCGATTCCCGCGTTGGAACCACAAAAAATGATATTTTCAAGTTTGGTTAGGAAAATGCAGGCCAAGAAAGATGATCCATGCGTCGGATGGGCATGTAAAAAGCTCTCGCCAGTCTTGTCGGCTTACCGTCCCACTGGGTTATGAGAGTAAAAGGAAGAGAAATTGTCTTTGTGTATTGTGCACACACTTGGGCACTGTAAAATAACCCTACGTAGCGGGGCTGATTTCAATGAAATCGACTACCAACGCCGAAATCGGTGAGGGCAGCTGTTATTATTATTAGTAGCATACATGCCATGCTTGAGAGGATATTCATGAATAGGCGTGAGTCAAAAAGCGTACAGTACAAAATAAACTTCTCTATTTTGTACTGTAGTTTTCTACTGAAGATATTTTAGCTCATAACTATTGCATTATTATTAATCGCTCATAAGTGTTTTTTTTTTTATGTAAGTAATTGCTAGTATAAACTAGCAATTACTAATAGCTGCACCTGTTTAGTGATTGTAGCAAATGTTTACTCTACCCAAACTGAGTCCCGGGACCAATACGTCTCGTTGCGCGGTGCGAAACCACATGAAATACGAACTAATTTTAAGATATTTTCTAAATTATGTATATTAACTATATGTTGATAAGGATTAATATTATATCCGTCTAAATAGTTTCTGATACTTTTTTTAATTTTAACGATAGACATATCTTATATCCATTAAACGTGTAACTCTAAAAACATTTTCAGCGCACGTAGAATAGCTCGCATCTCGATTTTTATCCTACTTACACAAAGTGGTATATTGTGGACTATTATTATACTTAATTATATAAAACTACTCCATATTATATTATGTAGTAGTTATAAGTATTGGTTTATTTTAGTTCTAATTTTGTGGTTTGACATTAAATCTAAAACTTTTATGCTTATAGCATGATGTGTAATTAAAAGTGCATAAACCTCGATAGTGTATCATAATCAACATAATACTGTGTGAACAATTTAAACTTTTGTTGATTGTTCATAGCAATAAATAAATAAACAGACACAAGTAAATTAAATATTAAACACCATTTATTGCAGGCTGCATAGGCCCATATTATAAATACCTTAAAGACTAACATACATAAATTTAAAATACTTAAAAACTACACTACACGTGTTGTCACAATGTTATCATGTTACAATGCGCATGTAAATAATTGTAGCCAATGCGTTATTCCTATGTATAATTCTACAGTTTCATTAAAATCCGTTTACTATTTTCTGTGTGAAAGAGCAACAACATAGTCGCATATTATTATTGAACTTCTTTTTATCTTTAAGGAAATCTTTCAGGTTTATTACTGAGAATTACTTGATGCACTTATTAATCTCATTGCCATTTTATCATTGAACTTTTTTAATCTATAAGGAATCGCGCCGCGGTAATGGCATGTACCGATCCGCGCTCTAACGATGGGGGAAGAATTTTAATGTACCACCATTTTGGCGCAATGCTCAAATTTTACGAGCTCTAAGTCATTATGAGGGAAATTATTGGCACTCTGATTGCTTTAGCTGTGATAAAAATTCTCAAGACGGCAATAAGGTGGAACTAATTCCAGTAGTAATGGCGCCTGTCTAATGGTATGGGACTTTCGAAAATCTTTGGCGATTATTTTTTCATAATCTCCAGTGTTTTATTAAAAATATTAATAAAAGGGGGAGCGTTAAGTCACCGGTGGTGAAGATAAGCACTGAAATATGACTATAGTAATAGGTTTTTCTACTCCGTAAATAATAAGAAAGACATTGAGTGTAATGAAGTAATATCAAAGCTGAAAACGCCGAGAACATAATTATGTAAAATGAAACTACATAAAAGTTTGCGTCCATATTTTAAAAGGAACTGTACGAAGTATATAATAAGCCGCGCCAGAGATATATTACTATTCAACATACTTAAAACTCCAAGTCCATCAGAAGTTCCGAACAAAGCTTAAAGTTAAAAGAAAATATTCAAGTCAGGTGGAGTCTGGTGAATGGACGAAGTTTAGTGATTAATGAGGGACTGGGAGGGACTGTTTATACTGAGCCAACTGGATTACTGGATTTTGATTACATTAAAAATTATGTCTATGACTTAGGTGCTAAGTAGTTATTTTACCAATTTTTGTTGAAGTTAATCGTTGATTAAATATAATATCGTACTGTATATCGTACTACGTATCAATGAAAGCGTGTATAAATCTCTCTGTTTTTGTAATTTGGTTGAAAAACGATACGCAATAGTTATTAGTATCCAGTACTATAAAATATCGTGAAATTGGCCCAAACATTGGGATACCCTTGCTTAAACTTTTCATTTCAAATGGCTTTATAAAAAATCTTACAGGCACTTTAATTACTTACGAGCGTTTATGCATAATGGTTAATCTTGACCGGGCTTCGGGCGTTGGTGACATTGCGACTGACGCTCTTGAGATACATTCGTTTTATTAAAGTATTCAACCGTCAGAGTCATCATTTCATATATTGTAATTGAATCTTCTATTATACGTAAAACGAGTATTTGATAAACACAGAGGATCATGACCTATAACTCATCATCATCAGTTCAGTCTTAAAAATTCAGGCGCATATTAAAATATGTTTATAAATTAAATTATTGAATCTTTTACATCTGATGAATCTTCTAACGAAACACAGGTTTTTTTGTAAACAAAAGTGTTCTTAGCTATAATTATATATTCATCATCGCTGCTTGAAATTTCAGGACTTTATTATTATTACTAGCCTAAACTGTCCCACTGCTAGGCAAACCCCCCCCCCCCCCCCAATGTCCTCCAGGTAAGATACCTGAGGCCTGCGCCGCACATTTTGGGGGTTACCAAATTTCATAATTCTGTTTATAGTGATACAATTGAACCATCTATTATACTGTAAACAAGTATTTGATAAATACATTTGGTCCTACGGGACAACTGCTCATTACGTTTAAGATACGTGTTCGAGAGCGGTATTAGTATCCCCATCACCCCACTAAAGGGGTAGATGTGCATTTGTCGGACAAATTGAGCCCCCGTGTTTATCTGGCTCGACCCTCGCAACCCCTTGTATTGACTTTTGTCGAATCTTACGTCTTTTGTTTGTGCAATTGTGACGTCACGTTACGTCTGTGCATAGAGGTCAAACCTGCACTTTTTTACGTAAATCGAAATGTTTGTTATTTCTAACGCGCGTAGTAAGTTTCATGTGAGTTAATGATAATAATCTGAGTTTGTATTTTAATTTTATTAATCTTACAATACTCAAATAAAATTACAAAAATATTTTTAATTTTATTTTTTGAATTGTTTAAAAAATTATATATATTATTAGTTCAGTTCACTGTTCACACCCAAATGTGCGCTCAGTACACAGCTGAACTGTCAGAGCCGAATTATGGATCTCAACAACGAAGACAACAAAAAGACGTCACAATTGCACAAACAAAAGACGTAATATTTGAAAAACATAACATAAGGGGTTGCGAAAGTCGAGGAATATAATCGAACCCACGACCTCCAAGTCTGAGCCACTAGATCATGGCCACATGACCACTACTGCTACCACTAGGCTAGGCGTAATGCGTATATCATCACAATTTTAGTGAAGCATCATAATATCTACGTAAAGCACGTCCGTAATTTTTTTCGTTACTTGACACGGATCAACCCTAAACGGTGCTTCATGACATGTTTTAAAATACATCACAACTTTCACAGCATTATTACTACGCAGCATATTAACCCTAAACAGCCTATGAATACAATATAGATATCAAAGTCGCTGCATATACAAGGAGATATAAACGTTGGCCGGATTTATGGCCGTAATCCTAGCTGAAACGGCGAGGTGTTATCGTGGCCACATTGACACTTTAATGCTATTGTTTGATTAAGTGGCTCATTATACCGCGGGAAGAAACGCTCGTGAGCGGCTAATGCCCGATAAGTATGCTCGCGAATGGCTAATTTGTCTAAATTTACCAATGTCTAAATATCTGTAGGTCAATCGAATTTTACAGTTTTGCAGCAGCCAGTAAGATTGACTATACCAGCTGTGGTAAATATCATGTATTTTATACATCATGATTCATATATGAAGCCGAATACCTTATCATAACATACATCAGGCTTCGCCGTAATGGAGATGTCTTTGTCCCTCAGGACTCAACAGTGACAGCCTATGAATAGCTGGAGCTGACTAACATTAATTAGCGTTTAAATTTTATTTGGCTTAACTCATATTATCAATGGCGCAGAGATGAAGCGTCAAGTTTACACCTATAGCTTAATATGAATTTATACAGGGTGATTCTTGGTTCATATATTGATCGTCTTGATGGCGAATAATACGTAGAGCATTTTTTATTTTTGCACCTCATATAAATTACTTAGCATAACGCGTCAAATCACGATTCAGAAAGATCTTCAACAAAACAGATAAGTTTTTATATCTTGGTCAGGTTGTAGGTCGACGACTAGTGCATTCATGTGTATAGACTAGGAGCCAGCGAGCCCCAGCTTAGTAAGATTCACTCCTTATGGTCATTATAGACCTTTGATTTTTTTTTAATATAACTAAATATCACAAAACATATGAGTTTCAATCTTGGTCAGGTTTTAGGTCAACGACCAGTGCGTTCATGTGTATAGACTAGGAGCCATTGAGCCCCATCATAGTAAGATTCACTCCTTATAGTCATTTTAGACCTTTGATTTTTTTAATATAAATGTCACAAAACAGATGAGTTTAATCTTGGTCAGATCTTAGATCGACGACCATTCATATTGCGTATAGACTAAAAGCCAGCGAGCCCCAACACTACTATGCTGGGGCTCGCATAGTAATGCTGGGGCTCGCTTACTAGATTCACTCCTTGTGGTCTATTAGATCTTTGAATTTTTTTAAACTAATTTATATGAGGTGCCAAAACAAAAAATGCACTTCGCGTCATTCTATTCACACTATATTCAGCTTAATATATGAACCATGAAACATCCTTAGGGTGTATTTTACTAAAAAACAGAAGGCTGTGGTGAGTTTGACGCCGCCTGTCAAGAGTGGCGAGTATACTACCCCCGTGATTACTCTGGGGGAGGTTTTTGTCCAGTAGTAGACGTCGTAGCAAAAATGACGATGATGATGAATATTTCCTTTCCACAGTACGCACAGGCCACAGGCCCGCCGTGCAGTACCGGCCGCGCGGTTTTAAATATGAAGTAAGGTATTTTACAGTATAATTTTATTAAAATTTAAACAATACTTGTTTTAATATGCACCTTATGAGTACTTACTTAAGTCTACATTAGATAAAATTAATATGATTAACTCAACATTACTATTTTTAAGGAAAATATAATAAGCCCTTGATAATCTAATCTGCATTAACAAATTGCATAAAAATTATAATGGCAGGTTTCATATTTTCCATTCCTATCCGCGATCCAAGGCTATAATCAGATTGCTAATTGACCAGTGGTCCTGTATCTGAGAAGTAACAACAGGGAACGTTCCGCTCGAGGACAATACGATATAAAATGATCAGTTGGAGCCAATAATGGCTAATGCTGGCCAATCATTAGCTACGAGGGATAACGGGTTAGTAAACGGAACGTCTAGCGGATGAGATCCTTCCAGAACACGCGTACAGACGCGCAGTCAAATTTTGCTCAAACCGGTATGAACTAGTTTTAACCGACTTCCAAAACGGTTCTCAATTCAGCCATTTTTTTATGTATGCACAGTGTACGTCGAGATGTGATTTTTTTTTTGTTTGAGCAGAATAGTTGCTATTTCTCTCTCAAAAAAATTTTACATAATTTTTGAAGTCGATGTCATACAAAGTTCCAGTTGATCACCTATCATAATAATAATATCTATGGACGCTTCACACCACGTCAATCTGGCTACTATGTATCTGAAGCTTTTGTGTTACAGGTACCAGACAACGGAAATACATTTAATACTTTTATACTATTCACATATTTAAGATTTTTCTTATATTATACACAAATTTAATACACATCCATGACCCAGGAACATTGAAAACGTTTTGTTCCCTCGGCGGGATTCGAAACCGCTACCTCCCGCTCGAGCACCAACGCGCTCAACCACTGCGCTACGGAGGTCGTCATACTCTAAGTCGGGTTGTTACAAAACCCACCTTTGCTGATACCGAATCGAAAAAGAACATTAATATAATTGTAACTACATTATAAAAAAAATATTTTATACTATTTAGATGTTGAAGACGGTTGTTTAATCGTATTTTTTTATTCTAAAAAGAAGCGGTAAAAACTGATTTCTTTGAAACGAAGTCGGTTTGAGCTACTGTTGACCAGATTAAATTGGCTTCACCCAGATGTTCGGTGGGTTATCTGAAATTATTATTTTATAATCTGAGTTGTTTACCCTAATGGTTTTTATTTCACCTTCTTACGCATTACTTCACAGTGGATACTTAAGTTAGGGTCAAACCTTCGGTTTGAATCCGTTTCAAATTATTAAGAACAAAATCCATTTAAACATTTATGAATCTACCCACAGATATTTGTAAACTTTTATACGACCTCTCTGTGTCGATACTCTTTGTAGTCTATGCCCGTGACCAAACGTCAATACGTCGACATACACACCCCGGGGCATCCTCCAGGACAGGATGACTTCATTGTAACATTGTTCCTGGGTTACAGTTCCTGGAATTCCGTTTTACATGTAATTGCGATTTAGTGACGTCCGTATATGAGGCGAAACTAATATATTGCAGTAATAACGTTACTTAGTTGCTGGTATAAAGTGTGGTTACATTAGACAGGTTTGTTACTTATTATGAAAAATGTGGCAGTCATTAATACTGAACAGTGTAGGAGAATTTGAAAATTATATGAAAAGTAAGCTTTAATAATCTACCTATATTATTGCAAGATATGTGCATTAGTACATGAAATGAAGGAGAGTAAAAACTTTTTTTATTTAAAATGAAATCTTTTACAATTGAACTATCTTAGCTTTTAGCATAATAACCGACACTATAATAATACAAGTACTTCTTTACACCGATTGCGGTAATGTTGGTTTCATTGAAATCAGACAAGCCAAGTGTGTGCGGAAATCGGAATACACAAGACCACACCCTCCTTCTTTACTTTCGTAACTCGACTATAACCAACTGGACTGGGAAGAAATCAGATAAAGGACCGACTTCAACATACGCATGGATCATCTTCCTTGTTGTTTTGTTGCAGACTATCAGGTGTCGGTGGTAACCAGACTCGATTTTTTGTCATACCAATATACCAGCTACACACACAGCTACACAGCTTCCGAAGTCAAGAGACAATCTCTAAGCAACGAAACCACAGTGGCGTCTACTGCCATTAAACCGAATATGTTAATTAAGTACTAACTAATTATTTTACGTCCAGGGGCCTTCCTCTCCAAACTGATTTGATTTTGATTCCGATTCGATCGTGCCGCGTACTACCGAATAAATTGACGTTTGTTTATTTTGATTCTTAGTTGATTGATATGGTTGGGAGTACAAAAAGTTACAATCTAACCATTTTCTTTATACGGATTAGTTTCAAAGTAATCCACCAAATAAAATACCAAAAGCCGTTGACATCGTACTGATTCGACTCTCGATTGTGTCGGGAGTAAGCCTGCTGGACCCTTAGTCAACATGTTATTATCGCTTACGAAGTTTGAAAACTAAAATGTGTGGGATTTGACACAAGCTTCGCTAAGTGTGACACACGAATTCTCACTCATGTCAAATCCCATTTTGTTTTCGAACTCAGCAAGCGTAAATAAGCTAATCTATACTAATATTATAAAGTGGAAGAGTTTGTTTGTTTGTTTAAAGGCGCTAATCTCAGGAACTACTGGTCCAATTTGAAAAACTCTTTTTTTTGTTGGATAGACCATTTATAGAGGAAGGCTTTAGGCTATATAACATTACGCTGTGACCAATAGGAGCGAAGCGTCAGTGAGAAGTGTTGCAAAAACGAAGAAAATTATTCACATTTTAAAAACTTTCGTTGCGTGCGCTGTATAAGGTTTAAGTGACTTAAAAATATTAATCCAAAGAATAATTCCTTTTTAATAATCATAATAACAAAAACCAACGTGAGCAATCAAATATAAACGCTATAGTGTTTCTGACAACCACGCGGGCACAGCTAATATTTAACAACGATCGTTGCTTTTTAACTATCATACACTTTTAAAGTTCGCAAGTGTCGGACGATAATGACGCAACAGTTGCATAACGAATATCGACAAAGTACAGCCCTATCATTAGCACGGAAAAGCAATCAGTCGAGGTTGGCTTGTGTTGGTTTAGAACAACCCCGTAGGAGATGCATTCCACCGGCGCACGAACTCACGACCGAACTATAATTACCCGAGTACGCCATTATACTTCGCCAACGATTATTATCAAACTAGCGGTCACCGTTCCGATGTCGATAAATTATGTTGAGGATGCAAAGTGCTCGATAATTGTTATCGACAAACCATATCGCACATGCCTAGTGCTGGTAACATACCTACTGCATTAATCTCTACATTGGTAAATCTCGTATTAGCCTGTTACGTGCGAATTTGTTCCACTTGTGTCTAATTTAAAGATCTTTTTTTACAAACTATGTTAAGTTTGTTTAGTTGTGTCTTTAGTTACACTTAAGATTATGTAAGAGAATTTTAAGAATTAGAATGATGTATTTGACAACATATTATTTATGTAAGCCAAAAATTATTTTTTTCTTTGCTAGATGAAAGCCTGCAGGCATCATTGCTAAATAATATATAATCCAACGTAAATTGTATATTTTCTAATTTAATTTATGTTTGTTACTCTATGTTTAAATAACAGAGAAAAAAAACAAATAAAAAAAAACAAGAAAAATTTATGACAGTATTTAAATACTGTTTTTATAGCAGCAGGATGTGAAAGGAGAGAGGCTACTCCGTAGGCTGCTGATCCACCTTGCCAGTAGAGTCGGACATATCCTTGTTGGACCAGCCCACAAGGATTCGCTGAGGATTATCCCGCCCTCCTCGTGGTAAAAAAATACATCTCACTCATTGTGTCACCCTCACCTTTCACATCATCGGAAGTTTAGGCGCTAATATAAAACATAGACTGCCAAAATACCCTTTTCTTTGCCGTAGTCGGGTAAAGCTCGTACTTCCTAGCCTTATTAAGCCTCTACTATAAAGCACGGCACAGATTTTGTCGTTGCGTGCAGTACCGGCCGCCCGCGGCGCGCCATACTTCAGCGCTAGGATGTGGCTAATTTTCTATCATTGTGCCGCGTCAAACTTTATGGGGCTAAAATTTTCAAATTGAGGTGTCAGTGCATCATATTTATTGCTCGTATCCAAAGGAATCACTAATCGCAGCTTACGGCTACGTATTATCTTCTTTCGTAATGTATTTTGCACATTTCTCTAAGGTTCGAAATTAAGGGAAACAAAGGCATGGCCTACCATACCATACAATCTATCTTTAATACAAAAAAATTGCAATAGATGTCACTACTATTGACGTTTGTAAATTACAAAATGTAAATATGCCGAATTAAGTACAAATATTGACATTAAATTAAAGATAAGCATATTTTTAAGCATAACACCACATTAAGCTAAGTTCAAGTCCTTAATTAAGAAGAAGATACGAAACGAAATTAGTAATTAGTATTTTCCAATCGCGGCGCTAGACGGCGGTTTTCGGAATATACCTCACCCTATATCTATTGGAAATCGAAGAAAACAAAAATAGCCAATCGAATTGGCAGTATTAGGGTGATACAATTTTCTAGTACTAGGTAGTGTCTCTGTTATATATCTTTGGCCCTAGTAAGAGGAACCATTAGAGCGTTGCGTTGTCGCAGCGTCGACGCTGCGTTGTTTCTCGTGGCCCATGTCATAAAAAATATATAGAAATCGAGGCAGCGGAAACGCAACGCACTAATTGGGCCTTGCCCTTATGGTTCAGCCACAACTGGGCCCTTGGCAAGATGTCGTTGTGAAAAGAGTTCGCACGAATTGTATGTATAGGTATGTATGACAATTGACAATATTCGGCAACTGAATTGGTGAGTAGGTAAGTGTTTATTGTAAATACCAGAGCCTTTTGTCTATAAGTATATGCCATATTGCTATTATCACTTATGAAATTCGAAAACGAACAGGATTTTGATTTCAAACTTCATTAGTGACATTTGACATAAGCTTTCGTATGGCACATAAGTCAAATCCCCTACATTTGGTTTTTGAACTTAGCAAGTGATAATACCGATGGCATATTGACTAAGGGCTCTGGTATTCACAATAAACACGTACTCACCAATTCAGCCGAATATTGTCATACATACACACAATTCATGCGAATTCGGGATCTGCGGAGATTTCTGGCACAAGTTTAATAGTTACTTAGAAATCTCCACCAACGTTTGTAAAGTTGTATTGTATGGTGACTGATTTTTTTATATTGTCATACATGCATACAATTCATGTGAATAACAAGTGGGGGTAGGGTTACCATATGACAGGCGTTTGCCTCATTTGAGAGGCATTTTAAGGCTTAGACAGGCGTGCGGCCAGCATTGGTATAAGACATGCATTTTCAAATTACGCGATGTCTTTTACTTATTAGTTCTTACCTGCACCGTTTTGCTTTGCCTGTCGCATTTCACTGAAAAATCAGGCTAGGTACGTACAGGCATTCCTCTATTTATATAAGGTAACTCAAAGTGGGGGAGACCCGAGCCTCAGCAGTTTGTGATCAGGGTCATCCCTTCCATTGCCATCCATCATCATCCCTGTTGATGAATGAAGAAGTATCAGTGTGCTAGCCTCTTGTTATTGTCACTACTATCGAAACAACGCCGCTGAGTGGTACATAATGGTAATGCCATACACATCAAACCTAACTTCTTCACAGCAAGCAGTGACAGAAACTAGCACTCAGCAGAGGTCATCAACGTTAACTCCAATCATTACAAGTTACAGCTATAATAATAATAATATCTATAGACGCTTCACACCACGTCACAGCCCTGTGCTAAGTATCCGAAGAACTTGTGTTACAGGTACCAGACAACGGAAATATAATAATTATATTTAATACTTATATACTACACATATATTTAAGATTTTTATTATATTAATACACAAATTGGCATGACCCAGGAACATTAAAAACTTTTTGTTGCCTCGGCGGGATTCGAACCCTCTCGGTCGAGCACCAACGTGCTGAACCACTCCGCTACGGAGGTCGTCTAAGAAATTTATTATACATCTTAACTTAATTATTATTAACTGTTGTGCTGTCATTACCATTGTCACTGTTGTGCCCGAAGGTACAACTTGCTCCACATTTACAACAAAGTACAATCGCGCACAGAGGTCAACGTATCAGTCACTGTGGCAGCGTGTGGTTTGGCGCCATTATCCCCTAATCTCCTCTCCTCGTCTCCGTGCCTATGCCTCTCCAATCGCCTCTAGGAGTCTCGTCTCGCGCTCATTACCACAATGTGTTCCGTCATCGAGATTAACTCTAATGGACTCTCTATTTATTTCTACGTCACAATACTCAATACGTCACAATTGCGCCTAATTGCGCTTTTAGTAAAATGGGCAATTTCGTTAAGCTGTTTGCCCTAAATGTTCGAATTGCTGCGATGCTGTTTACGTCGTTTATGGATTACATTATTGTCTCAGATTGTAGTGTTTTGTGACTTCACGACACTTATGGCCAAACACCTACAGCTCAAACATTCACTGAGAGATATAAAATAGTATTTATAAGAGTAATATCAATTGAAAACATAATAGTCAGGGTATACATTGTTTTCACTTGATTAGTGTCAAGCAAATTTTTCGTGAGTACCTTCATTTTGATGAGTCGCCCAAGAATTTCTTAGACGGAACTCTTGTTTGTGGTAGGCGGTAGCTAACAGAGATAGCAAAAATAATAAAAAATATAAAAAAAGGACAATTATGTCTGTTGAATTACATTAATATGTATTAACTAAGTAATAATCATCTTACATTATTAGTAACCAGCTGATTTTGTTTCTATTACTTAGTTAATATTAATGTAATTCAACAAACATAATAGTCCTACAAATTGCGTGGTTCGTTATCCCGGTCCTACGCTCGAAAGTTGAGATTTTTTTTTATTTTTGCTATCTCTGTTAGCTACCACAAACAAGAGTTCCGTCCAAGAAATTCTTGGGCGACTCATCATAATGAAGGTACTCACGAAAAATTAGCTTGATACTAATAAAGTGAAAACAATGTATGGGCCATGGGGGAACCCTGACTATAAATAAATTTGCAGAAAAAATGTAAGTATAATAAGTATCATATTGCGGTATTCTCGTTAAGGAATTGCTCGGTTAGACGCAGGTAGTCGGTAACCACTGCATCATTATGACTCCATATTTGCATCTTATGATATTTTTAATTCAATTTTCCCGCGAAACTTCCGAACCTACTCGTCGAGTGTTGAAAGCTATCCAATTTGCGTAATACTGCCAAAATATCTCATTTCTACGCTCACCGTGTGCGCCCAACCTAATAACGGCTTATGTACACTGGCGACACAGAATAACGCACTCAAACGACTAAGATATAAGAACCAAAATCATGACTTAGGTATAAATATGTGCTCTTTAGAAGTGAACTGTAAATAGGCTTTTGGCAATTCCATAATGCGAAAGTGGTCTGTTCGAGCTTTTGACTCTATGAAAAAAAACGCGATACTCGGAAAACGATAGAAAAAAAGGAAACATTTATATTTTTCATAGAGTATTTTTATTTATGGTCTGATAAATTTGCGTAAAGGCGGTATTTAGAGCGGCACTCTGCCGATTATGTACGTCGGTCGCCGCTCGCCGCTCGCCGGAGCTCGTGGCTAACCCTTTCGTGAACCTGAAAGGCTTCGCAATCACAATTATTGCTTACATGAAATTGATACGGGCTTTAATATTCTTGAGCGCGATTTAGATTCATATTTTCATTTTGAAATTGGTCGGTTGGTTTAGATTTTGAATGTAGAGAACATTTAAGTTAAATTAAACTTGTATTGCGAAATTTCGGTGCTAGCATACAAATTCCAACTCTTTAGTTTACAGAAGAATATAAATAGGTGTTCATATTGTTAATCGTCTGCTCCAACCAAGGAAAACAAGTGGAAGTGCAAAGTAGGCGTGACTCACGTGTCACGAGTAAGTTACATGTATTTATTATTTTTCAGGATTTTACAAATTTTATTTCAGTTCCGTCTTCTACAGAACGTTGTAAGTATGTTCCGCAATATGACAAAAGAAACCGTATCTATTGTAAATAAATATTTTCAAATTTAGATATTTATTTACATAGGAAAGTACGAAAGACTTTCTTCTATAGTTAGTTAATTGTAATCTAAATGTAGGTTGTCTATTGTCACTACTTAGATAGAAGTTAATTAATGTGATTGGGGTCACGCGTTTTAATTAAGTTAATATAAAATAATAAATAAATGAACGCTAGACTTTACATAAAATATACAAACAATTAAAAAATACATTTTTGTGCTGTGCGCTGTATGATTATTATCGTTTCATTAGTGGCGAAAACGGATTCCATATTAGCGACTAATTGAGTCTATATCATTTCCACTCGTCTGTTTCGTAGCTCGAACACAACCTACCGAAAGGGTTACAGAAAAAACGCTATTCCGTATGATAATTTTCGTGATTATAATGTTACGATAACAAAAAATTAAATGATCCACCAAAAAAGTCATGTGTAATTTCGTAATAATTATCCGGACTACTTGAGCGTGGGACGGACATAATTGTTTCTTATTAAAATCAACGTTAATCTGGTCCGGACAGACTCCGTCGGTCGAACCATCACATTATGTTAAGAATCGACAACTATAATTTCTTATAATTTCTGTTCAATCAAGATTTAATTGTTTTAATGAGGCCCGTGCGTGAATGGCGGGGCCCAATTATTGTTTATTTTTAATCGCCCCGAGTGGTTTTGTTCGCAACAGCCCGGCACGCATGGGGCCCCGGGCGGCCATTTTCATTATTTTAATAATGTAAACTACCTACAATAATTTATACTGATTTAGGGCTAAACACGTTAAAACATGGTCACTAATTTCTAAGGTCTGTTAGGCTTGATCCCGAACCGGCAGATTTGAGGCCCCGCGTATCGTTATAACCTTTTGGCTTTTGAAGGTTTTGTTTCACTTTGTTTTATAAAGTATCCGCGTGTTTGTAACGCAGATTCATTCTGCTAGGAGTCTAACATAAGACATTTAGTTCGTAAAAAATCACACTAACACTGATATAATATTGTTTGTTTTATTACACTAATGAACCAATTATGCACCATCATGGACCACAGGGAAAACACAGGCTATCATTTTTTTGCGACAAACTCCACGGGAATCGTGTAGTGTTCGATAAATAATCAAATAAAGTGAATTGCTTATTAACCACTAACGTCACAGGCAAAAAAATAGACCAATAAAGACTATAGAGAAGATAATAAACATGAAAATATATTGTTGTCGATCAATTGTGCCTGTTTATTAGTACGATCAGTAATTGGGAGACAATTCGCATGTTGTTCGTTCAATTAGTTACAATTGGTCGTGTGTTGTATATGTGTAATTACGTGTATGGCCGGGATTAAATCATAGAAGATTGAAATTTTCAATTATGATTGATATGTAACTATTGGGCAATAGGTAAACCCATGCAGGGCAAATTAGGTTTGTAGTTTTTGAAACAATCAAGTCAACCAAAAATTATATTTTTTTTAACGAATGAACAGTTGAGTTTATAAACATTTTTCGAACTTCAACATTTTTCGATGTAACTAAAAGTTGAACTAAGAATTTCAGATGCGTATAATGTTTTGCCACAAGAAAGGTTAAATAAACGGACGAAATTCAACAACCTAATTCAGATGAATTAGGTTGTTGAATTTCGAATAAAAACTTAAGCTTACAACCCTCAGTATGTACAGGTCCACTGAAGCTCAATTTTTTTTTAACTAGTTTCAATATGATGGATTCGGTCAACTCATTCGAATACGCCCTGAATATACGATCGCAAGCCACCTGAAAATTTGAGAACCAATTTTTATTATTTAACCAATAATTAGTTCGATATTATTTGATGTATACGGCGTTTTTAAAAGACTCACAAAAACGGCTTCTGCTGTGTAGCAAGGAATTTCATCGACATATGTGGTAGGTCTACAAAATCCAGTGCTATGTCTCACTGTTCAAACTATATTATACGTACTACAGTGAGGAGGCTTTCCTATCGGATTCACTTACATTATCTTTGGTCTTCAACCATGTCTACCTAATATATTGACTGACTAGCTGACCCGTGCCCACTTCGTTGAGCATACAAACAGTTTAAACCTTCTCTGGACTTCCATTAATAATTCAAGACTAAAAATAGCCGAATCGGATCAGCCGTTCTCGAGTTTTAGTGAGACTAACGAACAGCAATTCATTTTTATATAAAAGATATGAAGGATTACCAGCCATCCCACGCTATTAATTTGTAGACTCTTTTTTTCAGTGCCAGAATTCACAATAAATAACCTAAATTACCTATATCTATAGTAATTAATATCTTCCCTCTGTTTGTCAGTCTCCTCACGCGGCGGTTAATAAAGCGATACATGAATTGTTGGTACAATAAACCACGCACGCACCTGCAATATTAACTCGCTAAATTTATTATAACCCACTAAATATCGTGCTCTCCCGGGAACTAAATACCCGGTAAATTATTATTCTATTTGGTCAGCTTAGTAAGCAGTGTCAGTTTTGGTTACCTATCTAGTTGACTCAGGTTTATATAAAGTTCTGTTAAATATTTATAGATAGTATTATCGCCTCCGTGGTCTAGTGGTTCAGAGCTTAGCTCTCGACCCGGAGGTCGTGGGTTCGATTCCCGCGTTGGAACAACAAAAAATGTTGTTTTCAAGTTTGGTTAGGACAATTCAGGCTGATCAACTGACTGACAAGAAAGATGATCCATGCGTCGGATGGGCATGTAAAAAGTCGGTCCTGCTCCTGATCTCTCGATAGTCGTGTCGGTTTACCGTCCCACTGGGTTATGAGAGTAACAGGAAGAGAGAGTGCTTCTGTGTATTGCGCACACACTTGGGCACTATAAAATAACTCCTGCGTAGCTGGCCTGGTTTCAATGAAATCGGCTACCGACATCGAAATCGGTGAGGGGAGCTATTATAGTATTTTCAACTTGTTTTTTTCGGAGTGTTATAAGTTTTTCATGTATGTGTAAATGTGTATTTGTCTGTCTGTGGCATCGTAGCTCCGAAACGGATGATCCGATTTTAATGCGATTTTTTTTGGTTGAAAGGTTTATCAGTCGAGACTGTTCTTAGCTATGTTTGGTGGAAATCGGGTGCTCTTCAAAGTCATCAGGTCGTTTTTTAGGTCTCACAGAATGTTACACGCTAAGGGCGTGTTTCACCAAGCAATGTTAAAGTTAACGCCATGTTAAATATCATGTTATCCCTCTTGTATTTCCTGTCAATGAATGAGATGGCATGGTATTCTAACATGGCCTTAACTTTAACATTGATTGGTGAAACACGGCCTTAGGGCGTGTTTCACCAAGCAATGTTTAAGTTAACGCCATGTTAAATATCATGCTATCCTCTCGTATTTCCTGTCAATGAATGAGATGGCATGATATTTTAACATGGCGTTAACTTTAACATTGCTTGGTGAAACACGGCCTTAGTCGGGTTTTTTTTTTTTTAATTTTTAATTTAGTTTATTTATTTACACTAAAGGTAGTGTAAATAAATATTGTTTTCAAGTAGTATAGGTAAGGACCTATACTAATAGCTTATCATAAAATACTTCTGATTTCGCCGTAATGGAGAAGCTGTCTTTGTACCCAAGCAGTGATAGCCTGTGAATGTCTAGAGCTAACTAGAGCTAAAAATTTAGCGGTTCAATTTTAATTTGGCTTAACTCATATTATCAATCGCGCAGAGTTGAAGCGTCAAGTTTACACCCTATAGCTTAATATTCGTCTATAAAGGGTGATTCATGGTTCACATAATAAGTCGAATATAGTGTGAAGAGAATGACGCGTAGAAAATTTTTTGTTTTGGCACCTCATATAAATTACTTAATGTAACTCAAAAAAAATGTAAAATCTAAAATGACCACAAGGAGTGTTTCTTACTATGCTGGGGCTCGCTGGCTCCTTGTCTATACACATGAACGCACTGGTCGTTGACCTGAGGCCTGACCAGGATTGAAATTCATCTGTTTTGTGCCTTTTATGGAGATCTTGCTCTTGAACTTCATCGACGATTAAAAGGTTATGGGGATTAAGAGCCAAAAACCAAATTAAACTGGAGGGAAAGTTTTAAAATTCAGTAAAATTAATTTGGCGTCAATATTTGTTTGACGTAACATTTAATTGATAGTTCCTATGATTGTCACTACATTCATCTTGGCGCTAGTGTCGTAGTAAAAATTAAGCAAAATATGTTCAATTTGAATGCTCAAACACAACAGCGAGCGATTTAATTTTTTTTGACGTACAGTTTTTTTTTATTACATTTTTGCTAATCGGTATTTTTACGTAATCAGCCGGCCAAAAAGGAAATTGGTGTGGGAGCTTATTATTGTTCAGCCTTAGACCTCTCCACAGCATATTCCTTGTGCAACAAAACACATGTTGTGTAAGCCCCCCCACCCCTCGTAACCGGTGACCCCTTTATTACTTATTAAGAGGCTCCGTGTGCCCCACGTTATTTATGTCCCGTAATAATAATTTGTATTAAATCACGGACGCTTTCTGCCAGACAACGGATTTGTTAGCTTTTGTTATCCATTCTGTCTTGCGGAAACATTTTTTTGCCTTTGAAAGCATACACATACCGTTTGTCGGTATTTATGTTCCAATATGTTTGTTTAGCGTTCGCAATGCATCGATATTCCACTTATATTATTCAAAAATCCATGAGAATGGATTTCTTATACAATTTCGTTCTACACATATTGTGATATTATGCACATGTCTCATTATACACGAACTATTTACTCGTAATAAACTAAAAATACCATCTATTTTTTTTAGGGATGGGCCGAATGTGGTTTGAACCGAATACGAACTTCGGCCGAACATTCGGTAAAAATGAAAAGTTCGGCCGAACTTCTGTTCAATTTCGACAAGTCGGAAGCGCTTCGTGGTGTGACTTGTTTACTTGCTGCAAATATAGTTATATTGTTAAGAAAAAGTAGTTTAATTTATATTTTTTGATTAAGTGAGAGGAAATTGCTAAGACTTGATGAGAAGGCCACTAAAGTTTTGTTTTTTGATTAAGTAAGAAAGATTGCTGGTTTTGTTAGTGAGAAAAGCGGTTTAATTTGGGTAGGTATTGTTTGATTAAATAACCAAAGATTTTTGAGACTGGTAGTTAAAAAGGCCAGTTTAAGTTTTTTGTTTATCACGTATGATTACTTTTTCTAATTCAAATAAATGATTATGAATGAATATATCAGACTTACTTTATTTCACTGTTACTACAGATAAGTTTTTTCATTAATTTCTATTATATTTAGTGTAAGTATATTTAGTGCCGAATGTTCGGCATTTTAACCGAAATTCGGCCGAATGGCGAAGTTCGGTTCAAGCTGCCGAAGTTCGGTTAAACCGAATGTAAAACGAATTTCGGCCCACCCCTAATTTTTTTTCATATAACCTTATTTAAATTCAAATGAAACCAAAATTTATTTTCTACAATTCTTAAAATTTTATTCTCATCTAATTTTCAGCTATAAATTGCGATTCTTTGAACTTGCAAAAATAAAACAATCAGGTTACCAAAGTCGTTACGTGACGGTTAAAAGTTGAACCAGCCAAATTGTCCTTATTTAAAAGTTGATTAAATTCCTAACAAAATTAACCACGAACCATCATATTTATGTCAAAGGAAAATTTAAATTCAACTGTTTCAAATTTATTTCGAAAATAACAAACGAATAGGCTTCTACTTACCTAATTGAAAATCAAGCATGTAACTTGTACATTTTATTTATTAATTTAGCTTTTACTCTACGTTATGTGCATATTGACATAAAATATACGATATTTAAGAAAAACGAATGTCTAACTAATTTGTAAGTACTCGTAGGTAATGGTGACAAACGTTGACGCGAGTGACAAACGTTGACGCGACATCGGGCGATACATCCTTCCATCATAAGTACATATTTATGCCTTAAAAAGGAAAAATAGAGATCAATATCATGCTATAGGGAAATAATATAACGGTTATGTGAGCTGAGTCTTAGAAACTTGATTGACTCTACATAACATCTTATTGCGATCATCTGTCATCGTGAGCCAATATTATAGCCACCAAGAGATAACATTTTACATGAAATGTTTTTCGCGGTATTTTGTCTTCACACGATAGGTTGCATGTTCATATTAATAAAAAATATGGCTTTTAAAGTACTAAGACTTCGTGTAACTCCAATGAAAATCACATGACACTTTCAAAAATTAACTGTCACAAGCGAAACAGTGATTGTTGGTGAAATAATGGCGCCAAATGACGGAGTTCCCATCATTAAGTCACGGTAACGTGCCAACTGAAATGCGATTCTTTTGAATCACAAAAACGAATTAAAAAGTTTGAATAAAAGTGGCGATATTTTTAAGCATCTGCTATTTTCATTTCTCCTGACACGCTTCGGCTCACATTCAACACTGTTTAAAGGAATGCTCACTTTGCACGTAGCGAATTTAAGTTTCACGTTACTGCAGATAAATTATACATATTTAATTCGTCGACCTATTGGAAGTAGAATATACTCTTTCAATACAGCGATAGCAACATTAGTGTAAAAAATTATCATACACTTATTAGTTAATACAACAAAAATGTATAGGACAGGACAGGATATTACATTATTTTACTAGATACCTACTTAATACATTGTAAATATATTAAGTAGGTATCTAGTAAAATAAAATAAATTCATAGACATTTGGCATTAAATCTGATTTTGAACCCCTCATATAACAACAACAAACTTATCAAACAATTGATATCTTAACCTAATTGCAACAATAAAAAAACAAAAGTGACGTTAATTCGAAAAACGAACAACAGCGGTCAACGAACGGTAAAACAAGACATGACACAAAGTGTAAATCTTTGTGCTTATCTGTGCCCAATTCGCATACATTACAAGTTGAAGATACTGCGGGCGACAACATTTGCATTTTAAGGACCAGACGGTAATTATAAGTGGGCGCTTTAATTATTTGTCCGGTCAAGATGTGAGTGAGGTATGTGTTGCAATTTGTTCTCGTAATCTTAATGGCGCTGAGAGGAATGCGGAGTTGATTTTGAGCTTCGCGCCGGTAAGATAACACCATTTTATTTCACACAACATATCGTAAACGTGCCAAAAATTGTTTTTTAATTATTATGTTTGCAAGGAAGTGGGAATGGGAAAAAGGAATGAAAAAAACCTCTGATTCATGTTATGAGTCTGAAACATTACTATTATTTGGTACTTACTACTTACCTACCTATATCAACATTTGTAACAAAAATATAATAACAATAAGTATACAAATTAAGGAATTTGTTTTACCTAAATAATAGTAATGTTTCAGACTCCTAACTCCTGTATTATATAATATTTAAAAAATATATAATACATTATTAGGGATCCTGTAAAACAGGATTCAACACCTATTTTTCCATTATATTATCTGTTAATAAACAATATTCATTTACTAATAGTAATACTCATTTTAACAATGAAGCGACTTCCTTATCCTACGAAATACCAATGTAGAGAAGTAGAAATCGAAACTCTACAAAAGCGTAAAATACTGGCCACCCGAAAAAAACGTTCTCTTTTGCCACTCCGGAAAACCAAAAGCAATGAAATTATCTGTGGTAACTTTTTAATTCCAAATTCAAATTACTAGTTATAAAGTATTAAACGTCCTCGAACTTGTGGTCTCAGTACTCGTGTATTCCCCGAGCCCTGCGTCACGTTCAAAATTGAATCCTCGCCGCACTGTCAGATACTTTACCCCTTTGTTTCCGAACTACGATTATACCAATTATTATTAATTTGTTTCTATCTCGACGATAAACTTTTTTATCGGAATCAGTTTTATATTTTTTTACTTGATGACTGAAGTGTTTAACAAAATTATACGTTTAGGAATGAAAATATTTAAACAATAATTGTGATAAATCTCGATTTAACAAAACTGACCCAATTTAATCGGCGTAGTCTAGATAACATAATCATATCTTTGGAGTATTTTTTTTAACAATTAGATTTGATTAATGACGTCGATATTAGATGACGCCTGAATGATTTCTGCAGCGGTTATTACTGACGTCTCCGACACTAACGAGTATATTCTAGTTACAGCGTTAAATCGCCACTAGGTCAATGCAAATCAGTCTTCAAAACAAGACGTAAAGCAAGTTACGCACTTCACATTGTATGACTGATAAAACATAGTGTTTCTGGAGTTGGCGATAATGGTGGTAATTAAACTTGTTAGGCTCTCGAGTGCCAAATGATTTTGTCGGGTTATAATTATAACTTCGCGAAGTGGAAGCGATAATTACAACGTACAGGTGAGTACATTTACCGTTGGCGATACGCCGCTCACGATATTCGGTAACCAGCAACCACTTAACCGGCTGAAGTTATGGTTACTGCTGCGATACAAACGAACCCGAAGCGGACATTAGCGGCAATAAATGCGGTTGCGCAACAACAGATGTCCGGGGGTTTATTAGAAACGTGATGACTGTATCGGCGATGAGCTACGTGAGCGACACGACACCTTCCGATGTGAAAAATCGTTTTTTGATCACTCAATACACCAATTTATAACGTGTAATTGCCCGATTAGCGGTTTTTATTCGAACGAAACGATAAAACGATAATTTCTCGGTTTTCTCCCGTACCCCGGTAAACTGATTTCCTGCTACGTGTAATCCGACAACCTTTTAATGACATTTCGCTGCAAAGAATACAGACATGGTAAGCCGCAAATCATAGAAAGATTCGCTGCATTGATAAAAATAAACGACGGACGAGATTACGAAATCAATATGAAATTGCATTTCCTAATGTCAATTGTTAGTTACGGAGTGCAATAAAGTTCCAATAATCATGATATGAAATAATTCTTGGACGATGCGGTCTTTTGTCCCTGTCTCTTGTTCGGAGTGATCGCTCCGTCTCCCTCTGTGCCGGAGGATCGCACGGGGTATGATGAACTCGGTAATGATCCAATCAGAACTGAAGTACATCAAGTCTCGCCGCTGTGAGAATGCGGTTGGGGGTGCAAAAACTATGAGCAGGGATTTAAATTAAACTGACCACTTGTTTTTGTTTTAAAAACACCTGTGTCTGATCATGCGCATTTATGATATAATATTTAATAATTATTGTTCATTTACAAAAATCAGTAAGTATGCATAAAAAAAAAACATTTGCTAACAACATTGATATGTAAGATTTGGCTACTACTAAAATCACAATTCTTAACTCTACTAAAGTTACATTAAGGTTTACTGTATCTTCTAGGTACTAAATAAGTTTATTTACTAGTTAGGTACTAAATGTAACCAGACTAGCAATAATTTCTGATAATATAGTCGCAGTGGCAACTAGCAACTGAAGCTGCTGGATACGGTAAATCAAATTATCGATGAAATCATTACCAACACTAATGTCTCTACAATTCAAATTACGAATATTCCACCATTAAATCTTGCTCAATCCGAATCAGTCACGAAATTCTAGCCTCATCTAATTTCAATCAACAAAAAGGTTTATTCCATTTTGTTCGAAATTAAAAAATAAGTAATGGTCTAAAAACACTGGCTGTTACGTTTCTCCGATGGCTTGTAATTATTTTAAATGTCCCGCGTGCGCCGGCGCAGCGCTCGAGGCGATGCGAGCGCGATCCAAACGCCATATTGAACATACATTACAAAACTATGCTTATTTGTATTAATATCGCACAATTTGCGATAATTATGGCGCAAATTACATTTTCAATCGAATATTTGAGATCAATTTTAAATCGCACATTGTATTGATGATTCTTTCGCGTTTTGTCGGCCAGACCAGAGCAGGACTCTTAAAAGTAGCGTAGTGTAGAATAATTATTATGTTTTCCAAGTTGATAACACTTAATACGAGTAGGTATATACAATAATTGATGTATAAAAACTGATATTATAGGCGTCGCGTCGTGGTAGCCCAATGTCATGTAAGATTTCACTAGAAACATTTAAAAAAAAAAAAAAAAATCCATCAATAAATTTAAAAAAGTAGGTAGTTAAAGAACGTTTGTGTGCTAAAGCTTATTATAAGATTAATGATTTTGTTAATGATGCAGACCCTGGGAATAAGGTGGCCACTTTCGAGGCTACTTCTATTTTATAAAGTACTTATACTTTTGTAAATTGTAATTTATGTTAAGTTATAACATTGTATATATACCTATTTCTTTTTTAAAATAACAATTTTCCCATATTTTTGCTAAAAGGTGGCCCCGCGAGTTTCTTACGCCGGTTCTTCTCGTAGGACAATTCTAAAAGTGTTAGTAACTAACCTATTTGGAAATAACAGATTTTTCATTTTCATTTTCACTTCCCGTGTAAGAGCGAAAAGATTTTCTCTATGGAAGATATGTCCTTCTTACTTCTCCTTAGTTTTTGCCTATCAAACCGGCATGGCAGGACCGTGTATACAGTAAAAATCTATATCTGTATAAAATACCCATTGAATTTACTTACCTACCTGAAGTTAAAAGTAAAAATGTTTAAGTTACAGATTTTAGTTAAGCTAATTTAGTTAAGAATGAATATTATATAAAAAAAGAATAATTAAATAAAAATAAATAAATTAAGTTAAGAATACGGAACCATCCGTAGAAGAAGACTTCAGAAAGTTATAATTAATCAAATTCAAAAGACTGACTAACCCCGTACTTGGCATAACATATTAGGTATATCTCATAACTTTTTACGGTAGAAGAACTAAGTAGCGAGACTTTTGGCACTGTTTACAAGTTATGTTTTTGATGGGATGATAATATTTACTAAAAGTATTCCAATGTAGCATATTATGTACCTACCTACTACGTTTCACGTATGCCCACTTATCTCTGACGTAATTATTGAAGTCTTAAGTCTTATCAACTGGTCTTATCAATATCAGTAACTTCACTATCGTTTTCCACGCATTTAACATTTTATCTATTGTACATTTTCAAACGTTTCACTTGTAGCTGATTTCAAGATAGATGTTCGTGTGCTAGTTTTTTTTAAATAAAACAGTTTTCCACCTTACCACCTCCTTTTTTGAATTCGGCTAATAAACAGATAAAAATGGCTCAATATTCATTTCACAAACTTTGCATACCGAAAGTTCGAGATGAGGTAAGTTGTTTTTTTTTATTGCTATATCAACAAACTAGGCAAACGAGCAGAGGTATATCCTGATGAAAAGTCTTTCCGGTGACTTTTAGACACCCTTCGAAAGAGTTGCTAATTATTTTTAGAGGACATACCTACTTACCTATTTTAGACCAAATCGTAAAACTTTAAAAACTATGACTATAAATAATATAAAACGTAGTTATTTAAAAAAGTTCAACGTGTTATAATTAATTCAACAAAAAATTTTAAATAGTCCAAATTAATGTGTCTTTTACATTTTTAATGTGAAATTTAAATTTAAGTACTCGTATATTGGCCTAATCATGGCCGGCCAAAATAAACTTAGTTTAGGTACCTATATTACTATCATATTCGTTCGGAACGTAGTATCTAAGTAAAAATATTTATTTTATTATAAGTAATATTAGTAGATAGGTTAAGGTTGGTAAGTACCAACCTACCTACTTAATAACTTAGGTAAAGTAAAATATATATTTTTTATCGTTTTCATCAATAAATAAATAAATGTAGACTACGTATGTAAAATGCATCACATTGAGACATAGGCCGTAACTTGGTTGTTACTAAAAAATAACCTTACGGATCACTTATAAACCAATTTCACCCGAAACAGTTATTTTAAATTTTATTTTTATTGCGATCGGAAAGTAAGTGGTCAAGCACATCGGCGGCCAGTGAACGATCGGTCACGGCCAAGGCCGAATCGAGATTTGTTCAAACGACGACCTTCCGTGCAAATAAATCGCCAAAATCACCTCTCACCACACAATACACCGGGAAGTTACTTGTATAGAAAACTCAGTGTTACCGTAGTGTACTACAATAATTATTATTAAAGGTTAAAAGTTACATTGGTAACGTGACTGTGAAAAAATGTTGAATTCTGCTCTACGAGAGATTGTTGCAAGAGCTTCTGTTGAATCAAAAAAGAGAACGGTTAGTAATTTATATTATATTCTTTATATTCCTACGTCATTGTGCATATATTATACTGTAGGTACATACGAGTTTAAAAAGCCTGCGTAGTAGCCACACTTTTTATTATTTTGTGGATAAGAAAGGAGCATACATTGATATCTAACTTCTCTGGAAACTATACCTTAAAATATAATGATACTAATATTTTCCAGTTTTAAAATATTTTAAACGCTTATAATCTGCTTAAATTCGAACGCCTAAGTAAACTAAACCAACTAATCTATAGAAAGACAAAATATTATTTGATTTTGATTTAGCGCCATCTAGTTTCTGAAACTAAGCTCAATACTGCGCAGTCGTTGTTTTCGAAAATGTCAATATGACAGATGACACTTGACATCGGCTGTTTGACATTTCTTATCATGTTTTGAAAATTTTATACCATGGAAAAATAGTAGTTTTTCTACATTTATAAATAAAAAACGGATAAAATAAGAATAACTATAGTTCTACAATATATATAGATACTGTGCTAGCTTAAAAAGTACTAGCATTATAAGTTTCAGTAAACATTAGGTTATGATCTTATTGTAACATTGTTGTGATTTTTCCTTTTAAATATTTAAATGCTAGTAAATTTTCATGCTATCATAATTCTAGTGAACTTGTTAGTCAATTCAACATGTTGTTATTATTGTGAAAAATCTGATATTTACTCTTATTACACAAAGGAATCCAAAAACACTTGCAGACGTGTTTTAACCAAAACCTGTAAGAAGGGCTCCAATTTTGACACAGAGCTCTTAGAATATAATGAAAAGATGGCTAATAATAATGGATTGAACGGACTATATAGACCAAGGAGTGCTTTAGCTAGAGCATTTTATGAAAAGCACCGAAATGATAGACAACTTCAGGAATTTGATCAGACAGAGGTAAGTCATTTAAAACATAAATAATAACAATAGCACCAACAATAACAATAAAACGGTTTTTTTTTAAACGGGCAGGAGTTACTTT
This sequence comes from Celastrina argiolus, assembly GCA_905187575.2. Lineage (NCBI taxonomy): Eukaryota > Metazoa > Arthropoda > Insecta > Lepidoptera > Lycaenidae > Celastrina > Celastrina argiolus. The sequence goes on from LR994591.1 coordinate 11,445,803, forward strand.
ATAGTGCCCAAGTGTCTCCATAATACACTGGAACACTCTCCCTTCCTTTACTGTTGTCAACCTGTCAGATGGATGACCAACACACCAGCCGATCTGACCCTTGGACTATTTAATCTGATCACCTAAATGTCTGACTAGAGAGTCAGACAATTAGGTGATCAGCCTGCATTGTTCAAATGAAACTGGAAATATTTTTTTTTGTTTCAACTTTTGTTCCAACACATGGATCAAACCCACAACTTCCGTTGAGTCGAGAATCAATTCTAAATCTTAAACATGATGTATAAAAGTTGTAGTTTATTCAATTTACATTCTTATACATTAGAATGTAATTTGGCTGTAATTATTTGTTTACATAATATTTAAAATCTAGAAATATCATATTCATCGAAAAAGTTATTCTGTATGCTTATATTAATTATGTGAGGTTGGTATTATTTTGCAATACCTTTTTGTTGGTATAGTCTTAGCTTATTGGTCATTTAAATACAAAATATTTACTCCAACAAATAAGTGCCAACAGTAATATCTATGGTCACTTTTAGATTACCTCAATGTGGTCCTGTGCTAAGTTCTCTATGAATTTACGTTTCAGGTTCCAGACACCACAAACATATTTTATATGTTTCATATCATACATATTATATTTAATATCTATCTTAAACAAATATTTAATGCACATTCATGACCCAATGACACAGAATTTTTTTTGTTTCTATGAGAGATTGAAGCCTAGCCTTTGGCTTGAGCACCTTCAAGCCATAGAGATACAAAATTCATGTAGCATTTTTGTTGTTACTATTGTTATGGGGTGTTATTTATTTAAATTTAAGCCTTTTATTCAGATTTCAAGATATGATGTCTGTCAGTGTGCGTCTTGGTATATTTTAGCGACCTCTTTTTCATTTCACACTCTTCAATACCAGTAAATGATAGCTCTATGGATATTTATTATAGGGTTAGTGGCATGAAATATTTGTATATTATAATAAAAATCATTAAAAATCTATTTTGTCTTTTAAATAGTAACACAAAACTTGATAAAAAAATATTGGTTTAAATTACTTATTTTACTTCTATAAATGTTAGGGATTTAGGCATATATTTAATGTAACAAAAAATGTCTCCATATTGAAAGCTTCTTGAAAGTGTTTTGTATTTATGTGTATTATGTTTTGCTAGAGTCATTTATGTATATGATAAACATTGTACCAAAATCAGCTTCTTGTTAAGAGGAAACACCACGAAATTTTTTCCATACAAAAATAGGGGTCTAGGGGATTTCTATTTCCTCCCTGGATAACACCTCTAGAGTAACAATTTTTTTCCTGAATATTTATGGATATTGTTTGTACGTCCCTATTTTTTCCTTTTTTTTATAAATTAATTATTTAAAGAGATATGGACGTTTAAAAACCTAAAAAAAATGGCCAGACTCTTCGCTATGTTTAAATATCTAGGAAACAGATTTGACTACAATAAACAACAAAAGCAAAAAATAGGAACCTAGCTCAATTCTTTTTTTAGCTAATACAGAAAATATTTAAATCGGTTAAGTTTTGGAGGAGGAAACAGAAATCCCCTAAACGTCGATTTCTGGTACTTTTAATAGGTAATTTCAGTCCAAGTTGCAGTTGTCTCTATCGCGCTAGTGCTGGCTAGCTAAGGCACTGCGAGACAGCAACAGATTTTATAAATACCTATTTTGTATTTCTCTCAACCGTGGTGTTTCCTCTTAAGATCCTGTATAAAAAACCTAATTAAGTTACAATACATGTGACATTATGCATGATATTTATTTATGAACTAGCTGTGCCCGCGACTTCGTACGCGTGGAAAAGTGATTTAGGACACTTTTATATTTTTAAATATATTTTTAGTTTATTGGCGCAACCGCTGACAACTTTCGCCAATAGGTACTTCCCAGTGTACCCCAGTGTTGATCCCGATCCAGCAAGTCACGTACCCGGCAAGCCTCTTGGTATGCAGGGTATAATAATAATATAGTACCATCCTTTCGGAGCTCGGCAAAAGAAGTAGGCCTACGAACAATATGTAGAAGTCAGCAAAGGTATTCGAAGTTAGGATAATATTATTCGAATGCACCGTATAGACCCAGCCAATTTTTCACGTTAATTTAGTAAATTATTTAACTTCGATGTCCGTCTGTCTATCTGTCTGGTTGTCAAAACTTTAACGCGTGTAGGTATCAAGCTAACAATCCTATTAAATACTCAGGATCTTCTGTCCCTTCTAGCTTTTAAAAAAACAGACACCTACCCACATCTACCCAAAGATTCAGCCGTTTATCTCTCTAATTTTCGACACTCCAACGGAAACCAAAACCTAAATTTGATACGAAGCAACGTGTTAATAGTGCCGACATAGGATAAATTGCGAAACCATAATATTATTTCAATTTTTTTGAACTTACTACCGTTTTTGTCATTAATATTTTGAGATATTAAATTGAAACATAGTATATTGCAATTATTAAGATATTTAAACGAAACTCTCGGTTAGACATGGGCGCAGCGGCACGCCCCGTCGAGGATCCAGCAGGCTTACTCTCGACACAACCGAGAATCGAATCAGTTCGATCTCAACGGATTTGGTGTTTTATTTGGTAGATTACTTCCGAACTAATTAGGATAAAGAAAACCTTTGGAACGTAACTTTTTGTACACCCGACGTTATCAATCGACATAGAACAAAAATAAACAAACGTCAATTTATTCGGGAGTATGCGGCACGATCGAATCTGAATCAAAATCGAATCAGTTTAGGGAGTTAGGCCCCAGCTCGGCGCGCCGATCGGTTTTAGTAGCGTTTTTTTATTAACCTACCCTAAGTATAACAATAATATAAATAAATTAAATTTAGTTTTATAGAAAATATAAAATAAAAAAAGATTAAATTTGAATGTTTGCAGCGCGGTTCCTGCCGCGCTTCATACAAACGTCCAGCATTTTTTTTTAATTGTCATAAGTTTTTTATTTATGAACCGATTGAGATGAAATAAATGTTAAGTCAAGATTACTACAAATATGATTGAACCACATCTAAATCGGATAAGCCGTTTCTGAGATTAGACGGCGAAACGATTTTAATTTTGCTATATTTCCTAAACTACTCATTATATTTGCATGGTATAAAGGGCAAATATTATAGTCTTCATGGAATGCTTAAGCCAACTAACGTATTAAAAATGATAAGGATTAATACCGTGATGGTATAAATAGCTTTGCAAAAACCGCTTAATTGCCCCTTTTTTAGTTTATTACGAAAGGCTTTCTTTTAATTATACAGTTAATTAAGTTGATTTTATACAATAAATAATAATTTATTTCAATTTGTGAAGCAAGTTCAAAAATACAATTTTTATTATGACACTGTGAAAACACTGTTTTCCCAGAAAAAAAAACCTGATATTTAGGTACTTATTTGATGTTCTAATCTACTTTAGTGCCACGTTCTATTGCTTCGCGTCACTGTGTAAGCGATCCCCCCGCGCCCCCCGCACGAACCGTTCGACCGCAGGCCGCGCGCGCGAAATTCATCCGACTTGCTTCAAATTTATCGTCACTGCTCGGCTCCTATGTATCGTAGCGTTATGTTATATAGCCTATAACCTCCCCAGGAATATGGGCTACAATCGTACCAAGTTTGGTTAAAATCCCTTCAGTAGTTTTTGTTTTTGTTCCTATCGCGCACATACAGACAGACAGACAGACAGACAGACAGACAGACAGACAGACAAAAATTTTACTAATTGCATTTTTGGCATCAGTATCGATCGCCAATCATCCTCCAATATGTATTTTGAAAAAATATTCAATGTACAGAATTGACCTCTCTACAGTTTTATTATAAGTATAGAAGATGAGCAAAAATATGAGCTAACAGTAGAAACAACAAAAAAATATTCAGATTTTATTCAAAATTTCACAGATTATTATGACAGCTTTTGTAGTATATTGTATAAAAATATAATATACTGCGTGACTGAGAAACATACACACAGCACATACTTGGGCACTATAAAAATGACTCCTACGTAGCCTGGTTTCAACGAAACCGGCTACCGACATCGAAATCGGTGTAGGAGCTATTAGTATTTTTATGACCTACTAGCTGTGAACGCGACTTCGTTCGCGTGGTTGTAGCAAACAATATCGCGGTTATCTTTTGATTGCTCAGTGCTCACGTTGGTTTTGGTTATTATGATTATTTAAAAGGAATAATTCTTTCATGTATGAACGGTTTAAGTATAATATACATATTTTTTGAGTAACTTAAACCGTTTACGCAACGAAAGTCCTCAAATGTGAATAATTTTCCCCGTTTTTGCAACATTTCTCACTGACGCTTCGCTCATAAAGGTCGCAGCGTAATGTTATATAGCCTATCCAACAAATAAATATTTTTTCAAATCGGACCAGTAGTTCCTGAGATTAGCGCGTTTAAACAAACAAACAAACAAACTCTTCCGCTTTATAATATTAGTATAGATTAGTATAGATGTAATTTTGGTTTATAAAGTTCGTAGTGTACATGTCGCAGTCATCTTATTGAATCCGCTATTTAATTGAATGACTAGCGCTTTCATTGAATCCTGTTTTTACCAACAAATTTTAGAATCCGAGACTAGGACAGCCATTTAATATTTTAGTTTTAAACTTCGAAATTTCCGAATGAGTACTAATAAAATGAACATTAAAGTAAATTAATCAACAAATATATCAACACATTGCTATCTGTACGAGCTGTTTGACGCCATTTTATAACCGCCTAGTTTTATTCAATTAAATAACTAGATTCAATAAGATGACTGCGACATACATAATGCGATACTGTTAATGTTCAACTGACTGACTCATGCATGCCTACTTGCAACCTACAACCTGCTAACCACAACTCTGGTTTAATGGGTATTGTGCTATTCGGGACGGAGACTAATCCATGAAAACAAAAACCCTGAATATCAGTCCAGCTGTCGTGTTTTAAGTAGGTAGATACCCGATTTTTTTAAACATTTAGATTTTAATCCTTAGTGCTAATTTCACCAACAGTAGTTAAAGTTAATCCTTCGTTATCATGTTATCCCTCTCGTATTTCCTGTCAATGAATGAGAAGCATACAAGCCTTTAACACTAACAAGCGTTGGTGAAATCGGAACTTAAACCGTTACGCTAAAATAAAGTACAACATAAACATCGAGAAACAAGCATTTTTATATTTGAATAATTTCATTTACTTGATTGATCGAAACACTTTCTGTAACTATTGTGTGGGCTTTCATCTCGTGCAATTGGGACTCACGTGCGCCACGGTAACGAGGATATATTTGCGTATGAAAAACACGAAATACTCCTGAATTGTGGAGGGAATAAGACATTCAACCCTCTCCCTCCCTCCTCCCTTGCAGGGGGGTACCTCGCGACCCTTTTAACTTTCATCTCTGTCGAGTGCTCGGTCCACATACTTTTGTTCTATTTGATCAATGTTATTAAATGTCGCGGACTTACGGGATCAGTTATGTATAACTATTCGGTATAAGTAGCTTACCGGCTTGTCAAGTTATGGGGATGAAATGAGACGTATCGTAGCTGATTAGTAATAATAATATCTATGGACGCTTCACACCACGTCAATCGGGCCCTGTGCTAAGTATCCGAAGAACTTGTGTTACAGGTATCAGACAACGGTAATATATTTAATACTTTTATACTAAACACATACTTAAGATTTTTATCACATATTAAATAAATATATAAAATGTTCCCTCGGCGGGATTCGAACCCGCGACCTCTCGTTCGAGCACCAACGCGCTATAGTATACCTTGATTTTGAGTTCTAAATAAGTTTTCTAGCGCTCAGATTAGATGTGTCGTTTGTTAAGGAAAGGAAGTATGTACCTAACACTCGGTAGCGACGGTAAAGTTGTCATAATATGACGGATGTTACACACGCTCTGTACTTGAATGATCAAAGGAGAAAGCCCACTCTCCATAGTGTCTCAGGCCCAATGTGGACATCAAAAAATCGCATTAAAAATGAGTGTTCTAAAATGTTAATAGTAAGGTCGAGTCTTGTAATTGCAACTAAAAATATTGGAGGCCTTACGTCTCCGGTTGATAATTCGATATTCATAAGCAAAATACATTTTTTTAAAGATTCGTTATTAAGTAAATTTTATGTAGATTTATATCATCGTCATAAATAAAGGAAAGCTGTAAATAAAAAAAATCTATTAAATAATTTTCTGGCACAGGCACAAATAGTTGCAATTACCCGTCCTGGCGGGTAATTGCAACTAATTACTTTTTTTGCTTTTTTTTCTGTGGGTACTGCTACCGTTATATTGAAAAAATATACCTTGTTCAATATTTCATAATATTTTGATATCTATGCCCAAGTAGTAACGTTCAATTTTGCTCAAAATCACTTTTTAGGCATGGGTCCGGTAATTGCAACTATTTACCTACAAATAGTGTTGTGAACCTTGTTGTGGTTTTATCGACATGTCAGGAATACAGTTTTATCGATGTTTATATTGAGCTTAATCAAAGGACGACATCGTACATTAATAATTATTTAAATTGAAGTAATCTATACATATAATAAAACTGTAGAAATGTGAATTCTGTAAATTAAAAATATTCAAAAAATAATAAGCTGGGCGTGTTACTACACCGCTATAGAAGCCAAAACTGTGGTTAGTTTTTTGTCTGTCTGTCTGTCTGTATGTTTGTTCCACTATCACAGGAAAACTACTGATCCGATTTGAATGCGGTTTTCGCAGATATATTTGTCTTCTTCCAACTTAACATCTGGTGTATAAAAATTTTCCCTCCCACCCCTCTAAGGGGACCAAAGAGGGGTCAGAATTTGTTTCACTTTCGTATATAACTCGAAAACTACTGATCCGATTTGCATACGGTTTTCGCAGATATATTTTTCGGCTTCCAACTTAACATCTGAGGGGTTAGTGCGAGTTTTTTTCGATCGTACGCATTGAGCGCGTAAACGCGAATTTGTATGGGAAAAAGCAGTATCTCACGTAAGCCAGTAGATGGCGCTGCTTTGATCCCATATAAATTCGCGTTTACGCGCTCAATGCGTATGATCGAAAAAAACTCGCACTAACCCCTCTGGTGTATAAAATTCCCTCCCCCCACCCCTCTAGGGGACCAAAGAGGGGGTCAGATTATGTATCAATCATTTTTTTGGACTTCATATTATTTACTGTGTTTTTAAACTTAACATCTGGTGTATAAAATTCCCCCCCCCCTCCCCACACAACCCCTCTTAGGGGACAAAAGAGGGGGTAAGATTTTGTATCAACTGATGAAGTAGAAATACTTTAAATGGCAAAACAACGTTTGCCGGTTCAACTAGTTTAAAATACTTCTAAGGTGTAATTACAATAGGTAATCTTTTAGAAATCAAACAGACATTTTTACTTATCTTTGCAAAAAAAACAGTCTTATCTCCGACCTTAATTTTTTCAAAAGTAGTAGTAGTAGATAGTATTTGTACTATCTGAAATATTTGCATATTAAAAAAGTAGTAAAATAAAATAGGAAATCATTTACATTCAAATACCTCTACTTTAAAAGGAAATATGACTGTATCTTTTTGTTTATTTAACACGGCGTTGGGCAAATATGAAATCACATCTTCTATATCAATTATGGAAATGTCGTTTTCAACGAACTTGAATTCTCTATTATCTTTTTTAGATTTGAGTCCTTTGACTACAATTTTTTCTTGGTTAATATCCTCAATAAGACAAACGTATTTGTACGTTCTTTTGCCTTTAGTCGACCTAAATCCAGCCAAAATGAAGTCACCCACGTTGAGATCTTTTTTTTTTACCTCAGATGCTTGTGGTTGTGGCATTTTATTCTGAAAATAAAAACAAATTGTTATCCTTCCTGTACTACTATATTATAACTTAGAAAGTTTATGATATGTGTACTTACTTCCTTTTGTGTAAATATTTTCTTCTTGGCAGTGTAAGTCTTTCTTTCCTTCACTCTTTCGCTTTTTATTTTAGGTGTCTTTTGTTTTTGTCCTTTAGAAGTAGATGGTAACGGATCATCAAAATCTTCGTCGAACCTTTCTTCCAAAACAGTACAATGTTCATATAAACTACCCGCCTTCTGAAAATTTGTACTTATTTTATTAACATAGAACATAGATTTCCCACGATTTTATGCCCCGGGTGTACCTATATCACTTAATAATATTAATAACTACCCTGAATTACTTACTTCATTCTGCCTTAATGTTTTTTTCTGCCCTTTATTCAATCTTTCACTTTTTATTTTAGGTCTATTTTCTTCTTGTCCTTGTCTAGTAGATAATGGTAATGGCTCCTGCAAATTTTCATCAATGCTTTCTTCCAAAATTTTTTGAAAAAAAACTTCAGGGCCTTCATCTTCTGTAGAATTCATTGAAGTATATGAACAATCACTCTCACTGTCTGGGTCTAAGGTCTTTTTCCTTTTATTTTTCTTTGCTTTGGACTTATTTAGCAGTGGTTTTTTGTTCTCATTATAACTTGCTCTTTTCAGTTTTTTTAGCCGTTTAGTTTCTTCTGCTTTTTCCTTTTTTTCTTTCTCATTTTTCAGACGATGAAGTGCATCTTTGTAAGTTAGTATTTCGCTTCCTTGACTTATCCGTTTCTTTGAAGTTTTAGGTATGTCGTTACGTGAAATAGTTTTTAATAGTAGCTCTTCGAATGAAACTCGTTCTTCTTCTTTGCTTTTATTTATTGTTGAGCTGACTAATACATTATCCAATATTTTTACTTTACAAGAATAACTGTTGGCATTGGTATTGGCATTATTAGGACATGAGAGTTTGAAAGTTTTAGGGTCCTTTACAGTCTCCCACTTTTGAAACGTAACCCGAGTACCGGAGTACGTGTTCATATCAGCCTTTGTACAATTTTCTGTCGGTAGCTTTTTCTTCATATCCCGTGTAATGTTTGCAATAGCCTTATCAATTTCGTCTGGCAATCGTCGTATCTCACTGTTAATTGTTTTAAGGCATACACTTATTAGTGTTGGTACTTTATGTTCTTTCTGACTGTTATATTTCTTGGTGTGACTTCCTTCAACATTTTCTTCACTATTACGATCAGTATCATTACGAAGCTGTTTTTTTTGCTGCTGGTGTTCTTCCCATCTTGACCATGCCAGACTGTCGAATTTTTCTTTTGCGATTGCATCTTTGTTCATAGGGCATATGCCCGCTTTCCTGAAGCCATTTTGAATGATAACAGGATTTAAATCATCCCATATATTAGTTATGATTCTGGCAAATTCTTGTTTTGGGAGTTTTGCTCCCACATGGAGTCTTTGCCATTTCACAAGTTCGCTGTCCCATTTGTCTTTCATAGGTTTCATTGTACTACAGTCTAATGGCTGCAGTATGTGGGATGAGTGAGCCGGCAGTTTAAGAACCGTAATGTTTTCGGCAACTAGAAGGTCTATGACATTCAAATCTACATGTGTCTTATGACCATCATAGACCAATAAGACTGGTCGTTCTGCTCCGATAGCTGGCAAAAAAACGGCTTTGATGTATTGTTCGAAAATGGTGGTCTCCATCCACCCTTTTTTACTTACAGCGTAAGCTGTATGAATGTTATCATTTTTAAATAGCCACTCGCTCCAAAGATGTTTCCCTTGAAATATTATTAAGGGTGGGATCTTTTTGCCAAGTGCATTCGTAGCGAGGAGCACAGTGGTGTTATTCCTCCCAGGAGAGCCTGTCGTTCTAGTAGAGGGAAACCCCATCAGACCCACAACTTTAGTTTTGGTGGGGTCACTACAAAAGCTGGTTTCATCCAAATTATATATACATTGCGGTTTGTCAGCCAAACCACACTCTTGTATTGTTCGTTGTAACATATCGAAATAATCGTTAACTATAAAAGGATCACATGCTTTTTTTCGAGCTATTTCTACAGACTGTGGCTTTTTCAAACTTAATTTGTTTCGTTTTTTAAATCCTCTAAACCATTCCTTCCCAGGATAGTTATCCTTAAATCTCGTAACGATTCCGTTCCTTCCAATATAATCAGATATCAATATTTTTACTTCCTTGGAGGTTAATGGATACCCACATTTTTCCATCACATGGAGATTAGAAGCTACTTTAGTTTCCCACTCTTTTGACAATTCAGTAGGTCTGCCAGGCGTTGGCTGTTTGGCACCGCGTGTTCCGTATAAACGGTGAATAATGGTTGACCTTGGTATTCCGTATTTTACGGAGGCTTGGTAGCTATTAATTTTTTTTTGTCGTACATTTTCGACAGCTTCTATTAGATCAGCTAATGAATACTTCGTCTCTTTTATTCGTTTATATTTTGGCATCTACAAAATAAAATAAAAAGATACTCAAAAACAAGAATACAGGTCATAGAGGTAAAACGATATTGTTTGGTAGTACTACTGTACAGACACCAGAAAATCAAGCTACTACAATCTGTCAGATTTCTTGGATAGATTTTCGACTTTATTTCTAGAGCATTATTAGGTTCAAGGTTCATTGGGAAAAATTTACAGTTTCGAGTAGCTTGACCTGCTGGCGTCTGTACATCAAATAAAATAAGGTGACCTATTTAGGTCACCTTATTTTATTTGGCATTTGCCAGGATTCCACTTATCAAATACTGAGATAAACTGAAAATAAATAATTTATTATTCACTACTACCTAGTGAATTTTAATATTTGACTCAAAGAGCGACACTAGCGCCAATAGTTTCAAATATATAAACGTAAAACGAACTATTCAACTACTGCTTAGTATGAATAGTATCCCTTTCGATAAAATATTTTTATCGTAGTAGTTATTCTCACTGTCGCATCACTAGCATTATCATATTTCATATAAAAGTGGTCAGATAAATGCAACTAACCTAAAAATTTAAAAATAGTTGCAATAACCTGACTTTTGATTTTTAGTCTGGTAAATGTAACTGAAACCATAAGTTGGGCTAGATTTATCGTGGAATGAAACAAATACGTAAAAAACAACTTACCGTAGTAGATAATCACTTTCTTTATAAATAAACCTACCAAAAACCACAAAAAACAGAATTAAATAACTATTGCGCTCCGCGTTTACGCCGCGTCACTCAGAACAAAATGGCGGTTTGACAAAAAGTCATGTCATTTACACAGTTCAATAGCTATCAGCGCCATCTTAATCTTTTCATTGGAACTTAGGATAGAAGAACAATATTACGCCTGTCGTTGTACGAAATAGTGATGATAGATGGAGTTATTTAAATTAGTTGCAATAACCATATAGTTGCAATTACAAGACTCGACCTTATTAGATATCTGAGAAAAAAACTTAAAATGCCGCCATTATTGCAGAAATATATATATTTTTACTTTTTGTCTATTTTTTTTCAAGGCCTTTTCCGACTTTTCAATAATTTATAATAGTAAGATATAATAAGATTAAGATATAGTAAGATATAATTAAGATTCAATTATTGCTACCCAGCAATTGTGGCAAACAAGATTATCGCCTGACACCTAAAACATATTAACATTAATGATAAATATTTTAAACCGTAAAAGATTTAACGATTAAACCATAATGAAAGAAATAATAGAAACATTTTATTATAATATTATGATTACCTGCTGCCGTGCAACCCACTGCTGTACGATACTTAATTCTTCGGGCTCTAAAATACAGTTCTCGGTAACATTATTACCACAACATATTATGTAACAATGTCCTTCAGATATTTTGGTATGCACAATCAAATAGCGTAATCCTTTAATCCAGGGCTAAGTAATCGTAGAAGGAGAGAACAAAACTAGTAAAACAATGCCAAAGTCGTACATGAAAAGCCGAAACAAGTTCAGGCGAGAAAGCCAGATTGCGGTGAAAAAAATCGAAAACAAAACAAAACGCATCTTTGAGCAACAAGCGAACGGTCGAGATCATTCGTTTGAAAAATGACATTTCAGTCATCAGTGTTGCCGCTTGTCGCAAAAAAATGAAATCGATAAATCGATTACATAAAAAATAATCGATATAATATGACTTTTTATTAATCTTTATCGTTTATAGTAACAAACGTAAACATTCGTTTTAAGATAAATGTTTTCTTTTGATTAATTCTTTATAGAATTACCAACAGTGACCCATTATTTGTATTTTACATGAGTTTATTTTATTTGTTTATAAATCGATATTCGGAATGATTAATTAGAGTTTTATCATCGGGTAACATTTCACCTCAACGTTCTACTTAGGTTCCAAATAATCCAATAAAATTCCTTTTTTTATTGGAACATTACTGATTATAGTGGCGGTTATTTGAATGTTATCAAAAATCATGTCTCTTTATGGTACATTTCTGGAGAAATTAAGTCTTCTTAAGACGGCTGTCCACTCTGGGCCTGAAATGGGCTTTCTCCTTTGCACATTTTCACTTTTGCGAAGTGTCAAGCAGGCTTTATACATCATTATAATATGCTAATAAATGCTTGTATTAAACATCGTGGTACATCATTAACACCCTTAGGCCGTGTTTCACCAAGCAATGTTAAAGTTAACGCCATGCTAAAATACCTTGCCATCTCATTCATTGACAGGAAATACGAGAGCAATGTTAAAGTTAACGCCATGTTAAAATACCATCTCATTCATTGACAGGAAATACGAGAGGGATAACATGATATTTAACATGGCGTTGAAACACGGCCTAAGGGCGTGTTTCACCAAGCAATGTTAAAGTTAACGCCATGCTAAAATACCTTGCCATCTCATTCATTGACAGGAAATACGAGAGCAATGTTAAAGTTAACGCCATGTTAAAATACCATCTCATTCATTGACAGGAAATACGAGAGGGATAACATGATATTTAACATGGCGTTGAAACACGGCCTAAGGGCGTGTTTCACCAAGCAATGTTAAAGTTAACGCCATATTAAAATACCAGCCATCTCATTCATTGACAGGAAATACGAGAGGAATAACATGATATTTAACATGGCGTTAACTTTAACATTGGTAGGTGAAACACGCCCTTATTGTAACAGGTTGACCACCTCAATGATTTGACGTAGAAAAATAACTTTCAGTATGAACCCGTTCATTTGAGCATAAACCATATAATACAGGTTGCACAATGCGCAGTCTATATAGTAGTATAATATCTTCCAGTTATAACCAAGTTGTACCATTATTATACAATTTTAAAATCTATGTGCAGCCATCGTTACTAATCGCAAACCATTAGGTTCATGGTGAGTGCACAAAACGTCAATAAATATACTCCGCCGTCTATAAACTACTAACGATTTGCTTTACTCGAACTGAGTAAATAAAACTGTAAACTTTTAGGATCAGCGCAATAAATTTGGACTGTTATTTTAATGTGATGCGTGGCTGCGTTGAAACAGTTCGTACGCATGAAATATGGATGGTATATATCCGAGTCTGGTAACACCGGCTTCTTTCAATCATAATTTGCCCGGACGTCTTTTCCTATAAATTTTGCTACTGAATTTGTGGCAACACTGATCTCTTTACATACCCTTAAGTACCAAGAAAATCATTCTGCTTCTAATCTAAGGTATGTAAACAATAAATTGACACTTATATAAAGTACTAGCTGTGCCCTGCGACTTCGTTCGCGTGGTTTTTGAGTGACTCAAACCGTTTACGCAGCGCACGCAACAAAAGTTCCCAAGCGTGAATAATTTTCCCCGTTTTTGCAACATTTCTTACTGACGCTTCGCTCCTATTGGTCGCAGCGTAATGTTATATAGCCTAAAGCCTTCCTCTATATATGGACTATCCAACAAAAAAATATTTTTTCAAATCGGTCCAGTAGTTCCTGAGATTAGCGCGTTTAAACAAACAAACAAACAAACAAACTCTTCCGCTTTATAATATTAGTATAGATTTCCAAAATAGACTGTCAAACATGTCCGCTTTATGACTTTGCGAAGCTCTGAAGTATAACAAGAAATTCCATTTTTTCAATAATTGGGGGAAGAAAGACATTAATAGAGCTGTTTAACCTATCTTTGTTATACTTTAACATGAGAAACCATGCTTGGCAAGACTGGCTTTTTTCCTTTAGACGCTAACGGCCTGACGATGATGGCCCACAACCGTCACACGCTCGGCCGTAATCACGGCTATCCATTTTAAAACCACCCGGGACTAAATTATTTAAGTAGACGCTTCCGCTAATCGTCAGCGGAGCGGTGCCGCTCTAAATAGATTAATTTATACTTATGAACGAGGACGCTTTTGGTGTCACGCAATGGTGGGGTGATTGTTGTCGCTCCCGACTCCCGAGCCCGAGTCCCTGATTGTATATAATGTAACCACTTAACGTCTTCTGGATGGCAGAAGAGAGCGAATGAACTAAACTGGATTGCGATGGGTACATAATTCAGGTTTCGTGGGTTACTCGAAAGATTTGAATTTTGATGATTGTATCAATGATTTCAATTGGGATTTCAAAAGGTTTTTGGGATGAAACGATTATTGCGGTAAGGAAAACAGGCAAAACTATCCACTTTACAATTTTATGGTAAATGAGCAAAGTTATGAAGTATGCCATCTCCTTGTCATAGTCCATTTAAGCTTGTTCCAGGCTGCTATGTATTAAAATTTTGACAAATTGACAGAAATGTCTGGGATTTTAATAAAGCCTGGCGGTAGAACATACTTGGCTGCCGGCCATGTTGTACAAATAGCTTAGATTTAATTTTAAAAGTAATATTGTTTAAAATTGGAATGAATTAGGGTGAACGATGATCTACTCTTCCACGAATAGATTTCCTAGACTACTTTGTAAATATTTTCATGAACCTAGAAATTATTATAGTTGATTGTGTTAGTCTATGTGCGAATGCAATACCCAGTAGGCTGTGGTATTTGGTGGACAACAGGCTGTAGTCCACCAGTGGTGGAGAACTGGGGGCCTATTACAAGCTCTTAATTCCAGACAGTTTACGCCTAACATGCCTGCCTGGAATTTTCGTATTACGATCACTTAATGACAGCCAGTCAGCGGTCACGTGACACTTGATTTGCTTCAGAATGTCGCTTTCAGACTACCAAAATAGGGTGGATCCATTCAGAATAACATGTCGTAATATGAAAAAGAACAAGACAGTTTAAGGGCGTATCATTGAATTGCCTGGAATCAGGCTGGTATTGTAAAAGATACTACCACGGCCCCAGGCTGTAGTCCACCACCGGTGGACAGTAGTACAAACTCTAAAGCCTTTTAAGGAGACCCGTATCCATTTATGAAGACGCCACATTATCAGTTTATATCAGCTCCCCTTAAAAACTGACTACCCACAAATTCTCACATGAGTGAGGATTGGTGCTATCACAGGTTTAAAACTCGATAAAGTTTACTGGCGATAGACGTTGGGTTAGGTTAGTATTTCCACGTGCTCGTGTTTTATAACACGAGTTTACAACCTTACTATAGCACCTTCAGATACTTTTTTATCACTCAAAGCATCTTCCATTTTATTTTTCCTCGATTTGCTCAAAGTGTCAACGCTCACAGCTGCTCGAGTGTAAATATGAATTTCAATAAAATACCTACGTGCGGAACAGGTACTTAACTGTATGCAGAAATTACGCTTAAAATTGTCTATGATTTTCAACAGAATAAAGACAAAACATTAAACGCATATGCTTAAACGTTTCAGGTCAGTAGTGCAAATCATTTGCTGTAGCTGAAATAGTTGAGACTGTACTGAAAAGTTCTCATCAAGCGCATTATTCGTTATAAAGATCGAGTATATTGTACATATACAACCGCCAAAGATCTCTCGGTAACATCACATAGTGTAGGACGCAGGTCCTGCATACATCGTGTAGGAAGGCGTGATGTCCGCACACCGAGACACCTGAGACGCCGGGCGCATCGCTCACTGCAATCTGTACATTATTTCTCCATTGTTCGCGTAACGAGCCCTCCCTGCTCCCCCCGCGTCCCCTTGCACCCCGCAGGGGGTCCACCCCCACCCCGGGCGGTGGGAGCTCGCGCCTTTCTTTTATCATTCCTCTCTTTATTTCCGAATGCAAATAATCCTCCACACGTGTGAGAACCGAAACCATTGTTCTCGCTTTCCACCCCCTAAGGGGACCTGTGACGCAATCTTTTTCTTCACCGTTCAAGTAAATGTACACTATCTTACCTATTACGGCAATATATCAAATATATTGTGTTATATTTTTATCGTATCAGCCAATATCCCTAGTATTCATTATACAGGCACACTTACCTACGCATTATGAAGGAAGTTTAGTTATTAAAGTTTCAGTTACCTACGCATTTTCCTATAAAATTCAGCTACAAACGTGGCAGTAATGAAGTTTTAACTTTAAGTTATCAGACCTTAAACATAATCATCTTCTATTTGACCTAGATTTGCCCCTTCCCTATGATAACTCTACTTCATAGCCTCTCGATAAAATATTTCTCTCGTGTTCTGCTCACTCAATTACGTAGCCCTAATTGTCGCCTGGAATTCAGTCGCTTTATTGAATCAGAGTCAACGGATTAGTTAAGGCGGGAGGTACCTCCGAGCGAGGACAAACAGCTCGTTAGCGCCCGGACGGAAGGGTGGAGCGCTCCCAAGAAAACGCTAAGTGGGGAATCAATACGTATTAGGCGCGATATCGGTCCCAACACCTGTCATTCCATGATGGATGAACTTCCTCCGAATTTAATGACAATATACAAATTGATGTCCGCCGACGCTTCCGAAACGCGATATCGCACCACTCACATTATGTAAACACGGCGACGCGACGGATCGCTCTCGATCAATTTGTGTAATAGAAATCTCAATTACGGATATGTTTTTTGCTCATCTATCACGAGGTTATAAGTAGTTCACAATAGCGGAATGGCGACGCCTCCGACGTGTCGCGAGCGATATTGGAGAAAATCGACAGGCGGGATTCAGTCGCACCTACATATTGAAAGCTACTCGGAATTCGCAAATAAATACATGCACGACGCCGCCGCCCCGCCTCGCGCATCACTTTTGCCTCTAAAATTGAATCGCATTTGGTGACTGACTCTCGAAGGCTATGGTTTCTTTGATATTGAAAACTACCAGCCAATACCGCTACTTAAAATTCCAATATGTTCCGAGTCTAGTTTTATTAGACTTTATTAAATTTGGGCGAGATTTTCTCATAATATATAGCTTTACACAATGTATTACTTCGTTTATTAGAAAAGTTTTTTGTTAAATTATGAATTTTATAACTTGATTCGTGCCCAATACTGTTAATTGCTATAACCCAACATTCATTGACAGGCTATCCTAATTTAAAATTTATTTAAAATACGAATTAGACTTAATCAGGTAAGCACTTTTAAGTCCTGTGGCCTGTTATTGAATCTTGGCAAAGGTTCTTTTGTCAGAAAATATGAGATTGCAAATTCACAGCACTATTCTTAACATACAAGAGATTAAGTCTAGTGTAGTCGGAGCGAACACAAGACGGCGAGGAGGGGGCAGGGGGTGTATTTATGTCACCTCGGGGACGCAAACACTCGCCCCTCCCAATTATACCGCAGTAAAAGTCATAAAAAGGCACCCGAAGTTTTTACACGAAGCTAGAAGCGCACGCGAAATTAAGAGGGGCGCCGAAATGTGAGATGAGCATGAATTTTTTATAAGATCAGATGATGGTTGTTCGTTTATGATGTCTTATGGCGGATAATGCGCACGCTGCACGCATTGTTTGGCGTTTGAATCATTGATGAGCCTGCCTGCCACAAGTGATGCCAAATAATTAATAACCCTGCCGCAATCCGCTGGAGCGACCCATTTTATATATCATCAGTTGGAGGATAAGCAATCTTAAGCTTTTTTTCTAATAATCTTAACTTAAGTAATGTTTTACGAGAATTTCGAGAATTGCCAAAGATGATCCAATTCGAAATAACAGACTTACTGAACTATAATCCTCTCGTTCCCAAAATATATGTGACCAACGTCCAGGCGGATTCGATTCGTATTATTTAAACCTTTAATTGAACACTTAACTCATTGTCGCCGAACAATACGTGATTTACTTAACAAATCCTTAAATAACAATTCCGTAAATTGCACCTTTTCAATATGAGTTGATGAGGATTTTTTACGATTTACGTTGGCGAAAGCAGGTCGAAAACGACTCGAGAGCTGGTTAACGATTACGATTTTTATTTTGTGTTTGTCGTACGAAACAATACATTCTCACGTTTAATTTCCTACGAAACCTAAATCGATCCTTTTACGAGTGTGTTTATTGTTCTTTCAAAACGCGAAATGCCAATTGTGATATTCGCTATGAAAATGATTGTAATAAGATTCGGCAATCGTAATGTAGTTTCTGATTACGGCAGCTTGCTAAAAGTCTTGGTAACCCCCTGATGTTACAATGTTTAAACCAGCAGCGCAAATATTAAATATTAAAGAAAACATCGTAATAGTATTCCTTTAAGCTAAACCAACCGGTAGAATATTACGGTTTACTCATATGTTATGGTTTGTAAGTGCCTGCATAAGCCATAGAAATATGAATAAAAACCGGGACCTAACCAGCTGGCATAAAAATGTATTCGTGATCAGCGTCACACTTCAAAACCAGCGTCAAAATCGAAACACGTGAGCAATAATAAATACCGACTAACAATAAGGAGCTGATTGCCTTATTTTATGCGTAAGTTTAATTTCTTATTTCGCTTAGCGTGTCGAGTCGGCAGCTGAAAAAGATTATACTCGTTTCGTTGACACGTCGAAGGCTCATACACCATAACTTGCAAGTTTATACATTAAATTAAACAATGTCCTCTTTTTGCTGTTAACAAAAAGGCACGTATCGTGTTAATTAAAAAATTATACTCCCGATATAAATTTTAAAGGCATTGAAACTCGTAACTTCGCTATTTTCGTCGAGGATTATTTTTTTCACTTTTCGGCCAGTAGTCGGCTACTTAATTTACGAGCTAGTGTTGGGAGAACACCTTTCGATATTTAATGTAAACTGCAATTTTATGTTCACTTAAAATCGATAAGCTATTATTTCTCGGACATCGCAGTATCGTTTGGATCATTTTTATCGCCTCCCCTCCCTCGCGTGATACTCGCGTCAATTAAATCAACGATTACTTTTCCATTTGCCGTCCCAGTGACATCGATCTGCGATCGAATATGTTCTAGGAATGTTCCCGAACAAAATAAATTCAGACGGCGTAAGGTTAAAGGAGGTCCACCATCGCGGGTCGCGACGTGGCCTGTCACCGGTTTCGGGTGAGCAGTGCCGGGCGCGCCGTGCGTGCCTCAGTCCAGCTAATATGATTATGACAGCGCTACGTGCGCCCCGTCCGGGGATCCTCGCACAAATATTCATTAATCTTTTACGGTCGGACGTCAGCCGCGATGGAGATTTAATCAGATTAAAGATCATCTTTTTGCGAGAAAAGTCATCCCCTTTTGTTGCTAGTCAGACGTCCCTAGCACTCTTGTGATGAATTTATGACCGCCGACGTTTACTTTGAATATAAAACGCGGTGGATCTTTCTGTCCTTCGCTACCGCCGATGCCATAAATACGGAAGGCTACCTAACCACATAATGATTAATATATTTTCTGAGGCTCGTCTAATGTATAATTCAGCTCTTAACTATGTACTTCATGTAGAGGAAAGCTTTGAAATTATATTGATAATAATATTTAAAATAAATAGAATACAATGTGAAATTCTGCGAAGGTACGTATTTATAAAGTAGGCACTCGTGTGCCTCGCCACGCAGTCTGGGCTCGGGCTCACGTACTTGCTTTATGAAACTCTTCAACTCTTTACTTTTTCAACTTATATGCTTGAGCTTTATAGCGGTATATGAAAATCTTGATTGAATTTATTGACACTTAACTTTTGTTATTTTATTCTGAGGCCAGATTAATCTATCGTAAAAACTTAAGGTCGTTTAAAAACATGGTCGTATTCCATTCTTAAATTCTTATGTAATGATATTATCTACATAAACATCTGTAATTCTGTAACATAAAAAGATAAATATAAACGAAGCCGCCAAAAGCGCATCTTCTTTATATTCGGCGGATAAAGACCAAAAGGCAATATTTAAAAAATGTCAACACTTAAAAGTTCCTACGTGGAAAAGTCAGCTTGATTCATAGATAAGACACGAAATGCCAAATAAAAAGTAAAATTAAGCCCGTCGAAACGCGCGTAAAATTATTTTACCATTGTATGCAAATCAACGTCGCGTGATTATTTTATTTCCTAAGAGTCCCGGGATATAAATCTGCACAACAAAACCCTCTACTGTATTTTTATTTGATGTGTATGTTTAATATTTAAATACATTTTAACATGTTGCTTATTTTATCTCATTTACCTTTCATCTTATGTTTACCTTTTCTCGAAACTACTATTATATTTTTCGAATGATGAATCGTACGGTTAACATATCATCGCTCGCCGCTGCCAATTTACGACTGTGACAGTGGTCGTTTTTTCTACACTAATTACTGTGACTATCAATAAATTATAATTGCTCTACAAAATCATTCGCTGACCTTTCCTCTAACCACACCAGCCTCGATCCTTTCGACGCAATGTATAACAGATTGGTCAATATTAATTCCATTACATAAATGAAACAATGCATTCAATTATCTCAAATGTTATTTCTATTGGCCAAGAAGCGAATGATCTTTGATTAAAATTGCCATTGTTGGCATTCCCATGGCACGGAAATAATAGGCGCGAGTCGGAACGGCTGGAGCTTCGGTCACGTCGCCCATAAATTGCATCCCCCGATAGAACAATTAAAAGACGCGCTTAAAACAATTACGCAACGGTGGCCCTTCGGCTGCTCGTGACGCTACAGACAATGGAACGGAATAGATGGCTTCTGCGGGACAGGTTTGAATCTAGGCTATTGGTACGTATGTAGAGCAAGTTGTCAAAAAAAACATTGATGTGACTACACAAAATAGAGTTTCATTCTAGTCACGAATATGTGAAACACTGCTCAGTACTTTTTTTAATGAGCTTTGTGTCTTATAAAAAAAATATTATGACTAAGAAGTAAGACCCACATAACGAAGCTTCTAAGTCCTATTCGATTCTTCGTCTATGGTAGCGTAGAAGTGTTAATCGAAATCAATTGTTTTCCAGATATAAATCATATTAAAATTTAATTGAGACTTTCCAATATATTGCCCGCCTAAGGCAAAGCGAATTGTTTATCCTGACCAGAGTGTGCTCCGAGACAATAGCATGCAGATAACATCTAGCATAAATATACCATCATGACGCAATCAATGGTAGATTATTTCTGTATAATTAAGTACTATCACTAGACCGACCTGTGGTCGATTTTCGACCGTTTATATTTAAATTTCTACCTTTTTTGGAGCGTATGGAATTTTTTATGCGTATTCAAGAATAAAATCTAAAGTTTTATTCTTGAATACGCATAAAAAATTGATGTTGTCTATGGACTCCCTACCACTGTATTATACAACACATAGTAGTGCCGTGTGCGTTGTTGTTGTCGTTCTAGGTATTAAAATAAATATTAGCATTCCGTAAATATTAACTATACCTAAGTGTAACAAAATTTACAATCCTCTGTCGCTACTACTGTACCTATTTTTTTAAATAAACCTCGGGACACCCACGAATATTTCAAGACTAAAAATAATCGAATCGGTTCAGCCGTTCTCGAGTTTTAGCTAGACTAATGAACTGCAAATAATTTTTAAATATAAGAATATCATAAACCCGCCCTCAAAAAATCCCAGCAAACTTAGAGACCAAAGTTATAAAATATGTCTTCTATATGATACTGCAAACATTAGTGAATGTGAGCTCATCTTGCCGTCGCAGTCCGAGCAATCTGCATCTAGGCTGATCCCATTTTAATGGAGCGCTGGGCAAACAAGCTCCGAGCCGCTTACTGGCAAATCCAGCAAAATCCTATGCGCCACTTAGTCTGAACATACACTGATATACCAAGTTTCAGCGTATAATTTTGTATCGTACGGAACAAATTTTATACTAAACATCGTACATTTTACAACGGTTCCACTTTACCGTATAAAATATTATATAACAATCTATATTTACACACATTTTTGATACAGATTTGCCATGCTTAGAATGTTGAGGTTATACGACTAGTGATTGATCGTTTTGAGTGGAGTAGTACTAATTAAAACCTAAATATCATTCATAGTAATATTTGTAAACATTAAGCAATACCATTAGACCTTGTCCAGAAAGGCGACGTGCGTAAACTGTGCGTATAGCTTCGATACAATGTATGGCAACTTAGTACGATACGTGCGTTACAAAAAACGCACCTTCAGGGCCCGCGATTCTCGTTACTGCAACTTCGATTCGATGTTCAGTCTATCCCGCTCGCACGAATGCCAAAGCGGGACTGATTGAGATTCGAAACGAAGTTCGTGGAACGAGAATCGGGCCTTGAGCCCTTATTCACGATGCCATCACATTTATACGAAGTTCGAAAACAAATGTATGGGATTTGACATAAGGTTCACTAAATGGCAAGCGAATTCGTATGTCAATTAGCGAAGGTTATATCAAATAACATACATTCTGTTTTTGAATTGAACTTCGTTAGTAATATCGATGGCATCTTAAATAAGGACCTAGTACGTCGCGCGAGTCATTCCGCGCGTGAAACTCGCTTTCTAGATTAATTCTAAACTTTGAAATACCAATTTAACTAGTAATGAAAACATTTGTATTGAGGTTTGCGTGCGCATTAAATTATCAAATTAACAACTTAGCCTTTAAGTCGGTCCAGCCTCAGCCCGCAATTTAACAACGCTCAAATAGAAATGAATCTAGCATTGTTCGAGAATGTTCGACGTTAATATTTCGCTTCGCATTGACAATATGTTCACACAGCTCTCCGATTCATTAGTGCAAGGGCCAACGACCGTCGAATAAAAGATCTGCATCCCAACCATTCGTTTCGTCAATGGCCCGACGTACTTCGCGCTAACGAATCAAAGGATAATGATCTTATTGAAAATGACGCATCGCGATGACTGCGAATCTCTCCGGTGACCCTTTGACCACTACGGTAACCCATATACGAACAGAACCGGCCTCGAAACTAGCACTGAATAAATCATCGACCATTTGTCATTTTTAGCAGGTAGATTTTTAAAACGCTGCTTATTTTATTTATGTAAATCTAGCTCTACACGAGTTGAAATGGAATCTTAAAGCGTAGATCTCATAAATAATCTAACTGAGTGCCTGCGTACCTCACGTACACCTCCAGTTCAAAACAACAACGCGGAAGTTATGTGCATAGCTGATACTTGATGATCTCAATAATTTGCAATCATTAGAGTGATCCGAAACATCCAGGCGAAGTCCAAATATCCATGTCGATACTTCTAAATAGATCGAGGCATTATGTTTTCAATTGATCGCATTTATGTTATTCAGTTACGTAAATAATCAAAATTAGAACACCGATCGTCGAATAATTCCGAAGCAGAATATTATCAATGACGACGGCATTCAAAATTTTCCACAATTTGTATTCCGTCTGGAGAATTCGCCTCGTCGGATCCCGTAGTTCCGATGCAGGTTATTTTAAATGTAAAGACGGCGCATTGTATAATCACCGACGTGATTCTCCATCAGTATTCCCTAGTAAATATTTATTTGTCTCGACTTATTCAAAAAGCCTTCACAAGTTGTTACGTTGCATTTTCTATGACAATTAATGCTATTGTAACATTGCACAATAGCAAATGTTTTAAATAAAACACATAAAAAGTAATTTGAAATGCTAAATAAATTGTTGCACGTTTGTAAAATATCGTTTGTTTAATGGAAAACACCCAGAAATTCACAAAAGGGGAACTCATTGAATGCTTTTAAAGGCAAGAATATCTAGAAACCTCTTGAGGTGCCACTGCATCGTCTGTCTGTATTTACACTAATCTGATGGCAGTAATCTTTTCATCAAATTACGCCTAATTGCGCATTGATCTTACAAGAATACCATGTTTGGTAAACAATTCAGCCTTCAACTACAAAGAGAATTTGGTTTCCAAATAATGTTTTCGTATCTCGTTTACGAGTTTACTAGAAAAATTAATAATGTAACTCGTACCCGGACATGAAAAAAATATTTAAATACTGTTTACACTTTCATAACAGAGGACAGTCGATGTTATGTACAATGTAGACTCGGATCGAATTGTGCAGAGAAAATTGATTTAAATTTTAAAATTCTTTTTGCGTTCATTGTATATAATCCATAACTTCCATATGTCTCCTTTTATTTGCCTTGATGGCTTATTGTACCTCAAAAGGTAAACATAATTCTTTACACGGCTTAATTGTTCGTTATTATTTTTTGTCAAGGGCTCACTGCGATGATTCAGGATGACCTTTCACTGCAGATGCTCTTTTCTTAGTGCGCAGCGTTGTTTATCATTCCTTTACTTGTTATCTTTTGTTAACGCGAATTTACAAATTGTATAATGAATAAATCATTGTAGATTAGAACACTAACGGATATTGTCGCGATCAATTTTTTATTTCCCGTGGTATCGGGAGGACAGAGCACTACCTTACCTGCGTTTAAAGTTACCTTAAAACACTTTATTTATTTTTTTCTGTTTTTAACTGACTTCCAAAACAGGAGGTTTCTCAATTCGGCCATATATGAGAGCATTTTCTATGTTTGTTCGCGGATAACTTCGTTGTATATGAACCGATTTTATTTTTTTTGTTGTTTAGTGTATAATTCAAATTTGGTCCCGTTGTCACCTGACACACACGTGTGACCTGATGACATTATCCATGAGGAATCGAGGGAACGCCTCGAAATTTATATGGAAACATTATATATCAATTTTGATTTTTCATATTTGTCATCGTCATATGTAGTTATATATATTATGTTTTGAAGGTGTCTTCAGTCAGCACCTCTTCTGCCTGCTTTACAAAATTCCCATTTCTACATTATCGTTACAGTATCCTAATTTTCCCTTTATCTTCTTCTTCTATTCTATCTTCTTCTTATATATAAAAATAAATTGCTGTTCGTTAGTTTCGCTAAAACACGAGAACGGCTGAACCGATTCGGCTATTTTTGGTCTTGAAATGTTCGTTGAAGTCCAGGGAAGGCTTAAACGATTTCTATTCTCAACGAAGTGGGCACGAGTCAGCTAGTAAGTAATATCTTAAAAGTTTTAAATAATAAATGTTTAAATATAAATTCTTATACGTTTGAAGTAAAAAATATTTTGTTAACACAATTTAAGTAGATATTGTTTAGTCACCAAGTTCTTCGTATATTCGATAGCCACAAAAAGCGGCTGAATCTAAACTGCGGAATACAGTAGCTTCACAGAATCAATGTGAAACTGCAATTACGTCGGCGGCGTGTCGAATCGGTATTCATACAACAAACATCTAACGTCCGAGTAACCCTATTAATTTTTTCTCGCTACCGTAAGGTGATTTGGATTTTAATAAAAAGACAGATCGGGCATTAATTAAGTCGGGCTGATGAGTTCGTGGCCGGCGTCATTACATGAGGCGAGATGTTTTTTTAATTCGTTATTATTCCGTGGCGTAAAGAAATGTTAATTCGAGGCGGCGTGAAATTAACAGTCGCTGGGCCCTTTGTAGGGCCGCCTCGAGTTAAACACACAACGGGCGACGAGCGTGCTCCGTTCGCTCTTTATTTGCACTCCATTACTCTTTTTTACGCGCTTTCATTAAAAACTCAATCAAACGACTTACGCATTGTCAGTCGTATGAATAGCTACGTGCTTCGGAGTTATGTTCAATCGAATGCCTGTTTTTTTACGGAGACACAGATAAATTAGTAGCGAGTTTTATACCATTGGTTCTAATATTAAATGTATTTGTGGTTACTTATGCCTAATACACACGATGAAACTGGTTAAAATCGGTCTTAGGCCGTGTTTCACCAAGCAATGTTAAAATTAACGCCATGTTATAATACCATGCCATCTCATTCATTGACAGGAAATACGAAACGGATAACATGATATTAAACATGGCGTCAACTTTAACATTGCTTGGTGACACACGCTCTCAGGCCCGTATAAAACAATCTCAAACTGAAGGAAGGTCGCTAATGTTTAACACGATTCATTGAAATGGTGTACTTAGGTTAGTTACAAAGATATTGTAACTAATTTGCCATTTTCAGGGTTCTGTATTCCGCAACCATAGAGTAAAAAGCGTGACTCCATTAAAAGTCAAAGCCAATAATTATTTATTCAAAATGGGTTTACAAAAAAAAAATTTTTTGACGTCAATAAACAATTAAAGATTAGAATATATTTCAATACAATTTAAGCCGGCACAAATGTTAGTAGCGTTACATTATGTTATATTTTATGTCAAGAGATTAAATTATTATAAATTCCATTTAAACAGTAACATTACTAATAGTACTGGATTACTAAATAGTTACTACACACTTCGCTGTCCGTCCGCTCGTCTGTCCGTCTGTCACCGAGCTGTATGAATCGTGACAGTCAGATAGTTGATATTTTTACAAATTATTTATTTATATTGCCGCTAAGTATATCAACAAAATAAAATTAATTATTAAGGGGGGGTTCCCATACAACAAACGTGAATTTTTTGCGTTTTGTACGGAACCCTTCGAGCACGAGTTGGCCTTTTTTTTTAATTTAAAATTCAGGAATGTGACTTTCGAGTCTAAGGGCGTGTTTCACCAAGCAATGTTTAAGTTAATCCTTCGTTAAATATCATGATCCTTTCATAATTCCTATCAATGAATGAGAAGGCATGGTATTCTAACAAGCCACACTAACATGTGTTGGTATAATCGGGTCTAAGTCTTAGATTCGTTTTTGTTCTATTTTATTTTCATCTTTCGTCATCTTGACATTACAATTTTCTGTTGTAGTGGTACAAAGTAGACAAGGCCCGGTTGTCTCCCGAGCTGCAGCGCAAGTTCGTCCAGCTGAGCCCCGATGAGGAGACCCAGGAGTTCCTGTCATCATCCATCGACAAGTCCTCGTGGGTGTGGACTCAGATCTGGTACCTGCTTGCCAAGGCTGTGCTGAAACATTTCTGGACCATCACGGATATCAATGGGTAAGTATTTTTCTTGATGACGATATCAATGTTTTTTTTTAAGTCCATTTTTTTTAGATTAGTTGACACTTACGATTTGAATCAATCTTGCAAGTGCGAGCATGATGTAATTGTAAAATACCTGTCCGTTCCTTTCTGTCTGAAAATATTCCACCAATCAGCGTTCAATATGTGTTGTTTCTTGAATGCCATGTTAGTTGATCATTCATTTGAATGGCGTTCGAGAAACTGGGGGTATGTCTTAGAAACCCACATCGCTAAGGAAGAGTGTGAAACAAAAGACTATACGATGATTTCGTGGTGACATTATGTGGTCACATAACATATACGCAGAGAAAACACTTTCTAGTTTCTATCGTTTGTGATGTTGAAGTGAAAACTATGCATGATTGTCCTGAAACAATTGATGAAATGAAAGTAATGCCTCCGTGGTCTAGTGGTTGAGAGCCTAGCTCTCGACTCGAAGGTCGTGAGTTCAATTCCCGCGTTGGAACGAAAAAATTTTGTTGGTTAGGACAATGTCTGACAAGAAAGATGATCCATGCGTCGGATGGGCATATAAAAAGTCGGCCTGCGCCTGATCTCCCGGCAGCCGTGTCGGTTATCCGTCCAACTGGGCTACGAGAGTGAAGGAAAAGAGAGTGGTTCTGTGTATTGCGCACACACTTGGGCACTTTAAAATAACTCATGCGTAGCTGGCCTGGTTTCAATGAAACCGGCCACCGTCGCCGAAATCGGTGTGGGAGACATTATTAAGGTATGTGATAACAACTAGTGTTTGAAGCCATTTTTTACCTTTATAGCCCCCAAATATTTGTCAAGGTGGACGTAGGTGATGATTTCTATGATTTGTGGTGTTTAAATTGGGTTACTGAATGAATATGAAAATTGTTAACTTTTGGACTCATTACGCAACGAATCAAAAAGGGTGTTAACCCTTTTTGATGTCACAATCGGTTGTTCCCTTCTCGTTCGCACATTAAGTTTAATATCTTAATTTTTTTAAAGGTACTTAAATAATTTTAGTTTTACTTTATTTGTATACCAAGGGAGGCAATAATCACATCAATTTAAAAAATGAGTTGTCACGGTGTGTAGATTTTTAGATAGAGCGTAATACATTCAGGTAGCGGGCCTAAGTGTTTTGAGAATGTTATGTAACTTTTTTATTTACTCTGAGCACCAAATATACACCCCTAACAACTGGCGGTACAGAAAAGTCGATGAGAAACGGGTGATGATGAACAGTCGTTTATCTTATAATTAACAAGCTTTGTCCCACACAACGGTCGTGATTTTTGCATGAATCACTCGCCGGGTTTAACCCACAATGAAACGTTATTAAGTGCGTCCAGATTCGTCCAATTACGCCAATTACAATCTCCTGTGACGTATAAGTACATGTACATTATTTCCTCATCCATTGTGTCGGATCTGCACAAATTAACTAATTCGAATCCTCCCTAGTGATGCGACACGTGGAAGTCGGGTTTTGTCGATATCGATAGATTTACATTATTTTTATGGTGAGCGTTAAAACATTATATTGAGAAGTACCTAATTGACATCTTAGATCGAGTAGAGCTTTTACAAGTGGTAACATTAAGAAATTTTCATTTAGTATTCCAACTATGTCTGCATAATACAATGTAGTTTTCATGAGTATAATATTATGGCTGTTAACAACTTGAGGTGTGTTGTTTGTAATTTTGAACATTTGAATATTTTATTATTCCGTTGCATGAGAGCTGTTTAAAACTAAATTGAACACTTAAAGTAGCTATAATTTTTTAACGAAACTTCTTGCGAGCAATCGCCTGTTCTTTGGTGAACCTTTATTGTTTTCCAGCGACAGCAACGGCTTTCGTGTACATAAAATTGTTATGATTCATACATTTAAATTGTGCGCATCACTAAATGCGTCCGGAGCGCTGCAAGCGTGCACTGAAAACGATCGCGGGTACGGGTGTCTATAGCCGGGCACTAATAAATAATTTAAATAAATTGACGGACGAGATTTACTCATTGGCTGTTTCCGTCTCTCAATTACGCTTTATTTATCACTTACTACTTGTCGACCAAAGATCCCCGCGACCTCACTCGTGTACCTTAGGTGCCATTAGCTATATTGACCGTGCCGGTTTAATTAAATAATTGGAACGACGTGCTACTTCTATGCGAGATAGATCGTAGTATCTCTGCAGTGACAGCGCTTGATACATGTATCAAGAATATCGACTCGATAAATCCTTAGATATTACAACACTATTTTAAAATTTTGTGAAACGAATAGAAGTTTATAGTTGTATTTAAAATTATTGTACAATAAATTAAGCGCAGATTATTGAACTAATTGCCTTATTAAAAAAAAGGTGGCTTCACACTTTTCGTTACATGGGCTTATCTGACCTCATTTAATAAGAGAGAAGTAAAAAAAATCGTACCATGAAAGAGACTAGAGCTATCAGAAAATACGTAAATAGATAAGTTACTTCTGGACGAGTGCCACTGGAACATTAAGGTTAAGGCAGTGACAATAATTGCGGCGGTCACATACGGGACAGACCACCTGGACGGGCTCCATTCATACTAATTTAAAACCTCATTATAAGAATGGCGTTTTAAAATCCCGTAGAAACAAATGAGCATAAAACAGAAGTGCACAATAAATTATTACAAACAATGATTTGACTCGACAAACGCAACGACTCGTTCAAATTAGATGCAACATTTTGAAACATAAAAGTGTATTAAACATAGAGGATATTGGTGATGCTTTCGCTCCCCTTAAGCAAAATATCCGGGATATTAATCATTCCGCCTATAGTTAGGATAAATGACTCAATGAGCGCTCGCCTCGGCCAATATTGACTTTTCCGGTGTGAATTATTAAATTAAATCCTGAATTAGTGTTTGAGTGTCATTGATTTGTTTTGTACAATCCGAGCCCCCGGTTCTCACATTTAATCAGCGGTCATTTAGGGGTCAGTGGCTGTTTAAGACTTTATGTGGCTGATGTTTTGCTCACATTTTTCAGGTTGATTTACATTTCGTCAGTTGATATGTGCACTTTTTAAAAACACAATTTAAAAAGTTGAAATGTAAAATTTTTGACGTTTTAACTTTTTATATCGTGACTTTAGTGTAACTTTAATGTTATATGACCTCACCCATAGACCACCTACATATCTGACAACATTTGAAGTTTTTATATTTCCTAGCGTGAATTATAATTCAGACCACCAGACTAGATCTAAATAATTATTCAAATTTAGTTTGGTGCCTTTAGCTTTCAATATTAATTTTAAACAAGTTTTTTGGTTAGGGTGTCTACAACTTAAAATATTTTGTTAAGTATTTCTAAACATCAATTCCAATGTTTTAGCACTTTTTTATGATCCTTTGATTTCCTTTTTAGGATTACAGCTTTCGTTTATAAGTAAGCTACATTGACATTGGGATTGGATAGTTCTCTAATTTAAAGCACGATGCAAATGTCAATATCATGCCAACAAAGCGCTTGCATCGTGTTCGGACTTCAGAGAATTCTATTATCCCAATACTATTCTATTAAATTTAATGCGAGAATTTGCCTTATGTTATATGTGATATAATGGGTGTAAAAAGAGCACTCACTATAACTTTGGGATATGATTATACTACCTTTTCTCATTCTAGAAATATATTTCTTTTTCATTTTTTAATTACAAAAATTAAAAAAAAAAATTTTTTTTTGCTTTATTGTTATTTTTGCTACAAAAAATAAGAAAAGGTGAAAATTAAAAAAAAAATTTTCGTTTTTGACAACAAAAATATTTAAAAAAAAATACATTTCCAAAATAAGGAAAGGTAGTATAATCGTATCTCAAAGTTATAGTGACTGCTCTTTTTACAACCTGTATATATAAAATGAATCATTAGTAGGCAAAAATTAAGTTCGACTGCTATAAACTCGTTTCGATGAAACTCCCGGTAGTTTACTCGGGAGTTAGGATCGGACTTAAGATCCGTCTGCCCGTCTAGTCCACAATGTTGTCCATTTTGAGAACTCGGCGTGCGTTCGATTTTCAACTCTATAGTATTAGCGTGGAGTTCTATTTCCAGTATACAGAATTCTCTCCGGAAAGGAAAATTCAGAACCTTATTGGCAGCGGCCAGCGGTTGTGTGAAATCCGACAGGCCACGAGAACCGTGACGTCACAACGCACACGTCACAATGTTACGCGCCACAACCGCACTTTCGGTTTCGTATGATGACGTTCGTTCTGTATTAAAATGACATTTCAGTTTCATTTTCAGGCAGATTTTTTACCAATGGGTAATGTGTTCAACCGTAGCGACTAAGCTACCTGAAAAATAGATTCGTAATAATAGTCCGGGTAAAATAGGCTATTCATATTATATCCTAGTCGGGTTAAAAATATTTTTATTAAAGAAAGGCTATAACTTAATTACAATATAATAATATTGCTGTACACTTTATTATGTATGAAATGAGACTGTTATAATATTTATCACTAGCTGTGCCCGCGACTTCGTTCACAAGGTTGTCGGAAACACTATCGCGATTATCTTTTGATTGCTCACGTTGGTTTTTGTTATTATGATTATTGAAAAGGAATACTTATTTCTTACATATTTTTTGAGTAAGTTAAACCGTTTATGCAGCGCATGCAACGAAAATCCTCAAATGTGAATAATTTTCCCCGTTTATGCAACATTTCTCACTGACGCTTCGCTCCTATTGGTCGCAGCGTAATGTTATATAGCCTAAAGCCTTCCTCTATAAATGGACTATCCTATTTTTCAAATCGTACCAGTAGTTCCTGAGATTAGCTTGTTTAAACAAACAAACAAACAAACTCTTCCGATTTATAATATAGTATAAATATAGGAAATATAGGAAAGCATGCAGACGGATTGCCATGAAGATGTACAAAGATGTTGCTTTATTGCAGGGCCCATTTTTGCCAATAAACTCACCACTCACTCAGTTTCTTTTAATAAAAAACGTTTTGAAATTTAACCCCGTTGTTATCGACAGGGTTAAGTTTTAAAATATCTCTCTTTGTTATCTTCAATCTGACTGGGATAGTTCTCGGAAGTGTAAAAATAAGCAATCAAGTTCGTTTTAATCTGCTAATTAATTTTTAATTAATCCTTCCGATGAAATGTCTGTGGGCCGATACCTGGAAGGGTCTAATGACGGCCTTAATCAAAAAAGGTTATATGTCTCTGATTCATAAGCCTTATGATTCTTAGATTGGTCTTGACTCTTGGGTATCAATCACAAAAATCTACGTGATCGGTTAATATTGAATCAACGATGCAGGTGATAAAGGCTAAATTCGTTGGATTGAGCTCTACCAACGATGTTTTCTGCAAAACTGGCGATAAGTAATAAATACGCTTTGCCTATGAATCGAACAGAAGCCCCTAGGAAAATCACACACATAAAATATTATAAAGGCGAGAGTTTCTTGTGTGTTTGTTACTTTTACGGCTGTACCAATTTTGATAAAATTTGTTTTACAATAATCGGACAGCCTGCATGATGAAACAGTACAGAAACAGTATAGGGAGCTGAGTGAAAAAGTTTTTATAAATCTTCAGTATTCAACGTTACATGTGTCTTGTCAATGTTGCACACGCACTGTTTTTCGAGGCTCGCGACCATGTTGTGAGTGTCCGAAGCTCTGATTGGATCTGAGCAGAGAGACCTTTTCGGGTCGATATGGCCTGTCCCTACAACAGTAATATAATAATAGCTCTCAACACCGTTTTCGATGACCTATAACCCAGTGGGACAGTACCCGACACAACTGGCGAGAAAACAGGGGCAGAGCCGACTTTTTACATGCCCATCCGACGCATGGATCATCTTTCATGTCAGACAATCAGGTGATCCGGCCTGCCCTAACCAAACTTGGAAACAATTTTTTTTGTTGTTTGGCCGCTGGAATCGAACCGAACTCCGGGTCGAGAGCTCTGAACCACTAAACCACGGAGGCGTTGACAGTGATATAAGCCAATGGCTTTAGCACTTTCGTTTCTTGCGTCCTTCGCGAGCGAACCCGGAGTCATACTCGTAACTTGCGGCTTATAATTAATAAAAGGTCTCGCATTAAACGCAATCACTGTTTGGACATTTTAATTGCTCCGACCTTTCCAGATTGCACTTTATTATTCAAAAAGCCTTTAATTGCATTCCGGTCAGAAAAAATATGCTTTTGATATTTCTTAATTGCCTGCCTTAATTATATAGAGTTTGCGCTAATAAAGCCCGATTTTATAATTGCATGTTAGTGCCATCAGTATGAGATTTGAGTAAAATATTCGCGCGAATTCTGCTTGTTATGGTCGTTTATTGCCCTCATTAATTATAATTAAGGTAATAACGAATATAATTATGAAGGCCCGATTCTCATGCAATAGTAGAGTTCACATTCGAGTTTTTTAGAACGTGTTGGATATCTGCTTTCTTTCAGTACCTTAAACCAACAAAATATGATGTATAAGAGCAGAAAAAATGCCCTCGATTTTGAATTTCGATAGAGAAGGTTCGACACTGTGTGTTACATTCTGAAAAATACTATCTTTATATATTTGAATGTGACTTTTCTCTATTGCATGAGAATCGGACTTGACCTTTTTGTTTGGCTTTATAATTATTATTCTAATTAACATTTGTGTAATTGCCATGTAATTAATGATTAACATTTACAATTCTAATTTAGGTAAGTAGGTACTTCAAAAATGTGATATCAATATTATTATTAGTCATGAGTATCAATCTGTTTATATCTACATATTCCAGTTGTTTGGATTAAGCAATAACAAGGATTACCTAATCCTAGTTATATAGATTGGGAAATGTATGCTAGTGCCTAATCTTAATATATTATATATTTCTTGTGTGCGTGTGTATGTGACTGAACTCCTCCTAAACGACTGGACCAATTTTCATGAAATTTTTTGTGTGTGTTCGTGGAGATTCGAGAATGGTTTAGATTTACAATTGGAACCGATAGGTGGCGCTGCAGTCAGTATGTCAAGCAATTAATTAATAAGGCAATACGAAGTTTGCCGGGACAGCTAGTATATTATATTATAATTGTATATCTATGGGCCGAGTATTGAAGCGATAATACAAGCAGTGACAGTGAAGTACTGTGAATAGGACCTTTTTTTTTCGCCGAGAAAATGCATTACGCATTCCGAGGCAGATGGGGACTTCTACCGCGGGTTTGTGGGACTCGCTGCGTCCGAAAAGATGATAAGCTGGACGCAGCTCTACCCACTAAAAACTCGGCGACTCTCCATCACTACCGCCGTTGGTGGAGCCACGGGGACACATTACATACATGCGCGATTCCGCCGACTGTGAATAGGTCCTAACCTTGCGTTTTATTCGCCGTTAGTCTGCTTACCGCCAGACTATCTGTCTACTTGTTCTCTGTAGAGAATGGTGTACCATTAACGAAATTGCAGTTTAATAGCTCCCCTCACCGATTTCGGTGTCGGTAGCCAATTTGAACCAGGCCAGCTACGCAGGAGTTAATTTGTGTGTACGCAATACACAAAGACATTCTCTCTTCCTTTTACTCTCATAACCCAGTGGAACGGTTACCCGACACGACTGTCGAAAGAACAGGCGCAGGACCGACTTTTTATATACCCATCCGACGCATGGATCATCTTTCTTGTCAGTCAATCAAGCGATCAGCCTGCTTTATCCTAACCAAACTTGTAAACAACATTTTTTGTTGAACCAATGCGGGAATCCAACCTACGACCTGCGGCTCGTGCGAAGCTCTGAACCACTAGGACGTTTATAACAATGATAGCCGCTAATACGCGTCGACCGTAAACGATTTAAAGTATTTCGCACAACGCAACGAGTGTACGATTCGCATTGTATTGTGCGGTGGTCTGCGCGGCGGCGGCGGTCGCTTCTCGATCGTTCGATAGTGTACCATTAGCGCGAAGACTCGCGCCGGCAGCCAATTGTGCGAGTAGATATCGCATACAAACGTCGATCTCTTCCCGCGCCCGCTCATCTGCATTCAATCCCATTGTTGCCCTTTATTATTGGGTATCGTTAATTTAAGAATTGAAATCGCTAATGGCTTGCCGACCTAATCCTTTATTGTCACGTGTAATCTCAGGAGGGTTTATGCCTTAGACTAGAGCGCTAGAGCGGCCGGCATGTATTGGTGGGATAAATTACAAGTCGCACTTTCGAAGATCGCTGTGAGATTGGCGGGATGTTTTATACGATAAGCTCTTGATCTACCTGCCGATGATTATTGGATATATAGTTATAGAAAAAATTAAACCGACTTCAAAAAAAAAAAACACAAACGACAAAAACTTTAACCAAACAAAAACAGTACCTACATAACTAAAAAGCGATAAATAACCTAATTTATCTACTTAATGCATATTATATATCTACAACTATTTAAATATTGACAACTAAATACCTAATACTATAACAAAGTCATCTTTAACTATTTAAATATTTACAGTTATCACTTATTTTTGAAGTCGGTGCCAGCCTGCAGCCTAGGTAACGTAGTCTGTTGTGTTGTTTGAGAAGCCACACGGCAAAATACAATCTATACTAATAAATTATAATGCGGAAGGGTTTGTTTGTTAATTTAAACGCGCTAATCTCAAGAACCACTGGTCCAATTTTAAAAATTCTTTTTGGAAAATTTGAAAAATTTTAGTGTTTTCTTAATTAAATTTATTTGTTTGGCTGGCACCGACTTCAAAAATAAGTGATAACTGTAAATATTTAAATAGTTAAAGATGACTTTGTTATAGTATTAGGTATTTAGTTGTCAATATTTAAATAGTTGTAGATATATAATATGCATTAAGTAGATAAATTAGGTTATTTATCGCTTTTTAGTTATGTAGGTACTGTTTTTGTTTGGTTAAAGTTTTTGTCGTTTGTGTTTTTTTTTTTTGAAGTCGGTTTAATTTTTTTTTTAAAAGTCAGTTTATTTCTCGATTTTTAGTTGTGCTAATGCGTTGTGAACTTAAATAGATGCTAGTTCATTTACTCAAGGGTTTCAGTTTATTTGATATTATATACCTATAGTCACTAATTACAACGTCCGTTTGACGAATCGTTCATATTTTTAGGAAGCTATAATTATTATTAATAGGTACTTGAAAGAGTTTGATATTACATTTTAGGTATTTATATTTTTTATTATCATAGGTAGACCCAACGACATTGACAAAGTTATAATATGCAATGGCACACAGAGCCAAACCTGCTGCAGTTTCAATTTCGTCAATGTCGTCCATACTGCATAGGAAACAGATCTCAAATGAGAGTGTGAATAAAATGCTTGTTCTCGCGAGAAGGCCCGGCAAGACTTCTCGGTGAGATTTCTTGCCGTGAGTCTGGATGGTATATTACAAATATCACGTTAGCCCTACATATTAAGTCCTTACATATGAAATTGG
This sequence comes from Celastrina argiolus, assembly GCA_905187575.2. Taxonomy (NCBI): domain Eukaryota; kingdom Metazoa; phylum Arthropoda; class Insecta; order Lepidoptera; family Lycaenidae; genus Celastrina; species Celastrina argiolus. The sequence continues at coordinate 11,482,521 of LR994591.1, forward strand.
CGTTTTGTATTGGAGGAACATAAAGGCGATTTTTTCATATTAAAATATATTTTATTAATCAAAACTATTGCAATCTATACACTTTTGCTATGTTATAGGTAGTTCATTGATCCCTTTACTAAAAAAACTATTCGGACGGGAACCAATGAAATCTTTGAAAGCGGTTTGGACTGCCTCATCGGAATTGAATTTTTTTCCTTGCAAGAAGATATCCAAATTTCTAATAAAATGGTAATATGTTGGATCAAGGTCCGGAGAGTACGGTGGATGTCTTAGACATTGCAATTGAAGCTCCTCTAATTTGGTAGCCGTCTGTTGGGCCGTGTGTGGTCTAGCGTTGTCTTGAAGCAGCAGTGGCGTAGAGCGATTGACAAGTCTCGGTTGTTTAACGACGAGCTTTTCCATCATGGTTTGCAGTTGCTGACAATAGACATCAGCCATATTCGTCTGACCAGATTTAAGAAAGCTATAGTGTACGACACCGGCACTAGTCCATCAAACGCTTACAAGTAACTTTTTTTGAGTCTATTCTCGCTTAGGGCAAGACTTTGCTGGTTCACCAGGGTTCAGCCATTGCGATGAGCGTTTACGATTATCGTACAGTATCCACTTTTCATCACATGTAATGATCCGATTTAAAATTGCTTCATTTGTGCCGGTTGAGCAATGTAACGCAGCAGTCGACGCGCGTTTGTCGGTTTGCTTCGCTTAATTCATGAGGTACCCACCTTTCAAGCTTTTTCACCTTCCCAATTTGCTTGAAGTGGATTAAAACGGTTTTGTCACTAACACCGCAGCCTGTAGCTAACTCTGATGTGGTTTGCGATGGATCTGCTTCCACAATAGCCTTCAATTCATCATTATCGACCTTGGTCTCCGTCCGTCCACGGGGCTTGTTCTGCAGGTCGAAATTTCGAGAACAAAAGCGTTGAAACCAAAAAACGCACCGTGTTTTCTTTTGCGACACCACCCCTATACACATAATTAATTCTTCGAGCCGTTTCTGCAGCACTGGTGCCACGGTGCTCGTACTCGTAAATAATGCGATATTTTAAGTTATCCATTTTGTGAAATGAATGAAAACGAGAAAAAAAACCAAAAGAGAATAAAACAAATGAATTACGGTGTTCAAAACACAAATGCATGAGTAAATAGCTGTTTAAATTTGAATTTGAAATTCGTAACTAAACAGGATATATTTAAGATCAAAGTGGCCAGAACGACAAAACGCCAATTTCATATGTAACCTAATACATTCGATCGACCAATTACAGTACTGCTCCCAACTCTTAACCGTTAAGGAGTACTGTAGCTTCATTATCAGCACAGCAGCATCAGATGTTGATTCAAGCATACCTCACAAGCAACATGTTAGCCCTACATACTACGAAATAGTTTACATCGACCAATTGCAGTACTGCCTCCCAACTCCTAACCGTTAAGGAGTACTGTAGCTTCATCATCAGCGCAGCAGCATCAGATGTTAATTCAAGCATACCTCACAAGCAACATGTTAGCCCTACATACTACTAAATAGTTTCCATCGACCAATTACAGTACTGCCTTCCAACTCCTAACCGTTAAGGAGTACTGTAGCTTCATCATCAGCACAGCAGCATCAGATGTTGACACCCTGAAGCATATACCTGAGTAAGACATAATTACGTAACAAAAACACCATACGAGCATACAATTTTTGGTGGTTGCCCTCGATTTCTCATGGATCCCATCATCAGATCCTGACCTGGTGAAAATGGGACCACCCCAGAAGTGAACTCTATCCAACAAAAAAAAAATTTTTGAAATCCGTCTATAATTGACGAAAATATCGGTGAACATACATAAAAAAAAAAAAAAAAAAATATTATACATACAGACGAATTGAGAACCTCCTCCTTTTTTTGAAGTCGGTTAAAAATGATTAGGCGTTTAGGCGCAGTCTAGTAATCCCTATGTAAACTGTCAGAAAAGAATCAGCTTGTAGCGAAGAATCCATCGCTAATTCCAATGACCAAATTCGATAAGTGACATAGCACGCGACACTTACCTACCATACATTTTTGATTTCTAACTTCGTCATCGTAATCAACAATGACGATGGTAGCTTGGCTAAAGGTTGTTAATGTAAAATTACGTCCATGTTATTAAATCTACTTGGACGTAATTTTATTAGAAAAATTATATTTAACATGGACGTAATTTTACTAGAAAAATTACGTCCATGTTAAATAACATGGACGTAATTTTTCTAATCGCTTATTACGTGTTGTCGAACAGTTCATTCGAATACGTATATTCGAATACGTATACGTAATATGTCAACCTATTGCTCGGTCACGTAGAAAAGCTTAGTTACTGTTTTTCTACGGCGCAACTACGCCAATTGTAGCTAGTTTTCTTTTAATCAGGTTTTTTTCTCGAGCGAATGCGGTAATTATTTACAATAAAAAGGCGGCGGACAGTAATAAGGACTGAAGAGCCGCGCCGGGTGCGTCGCGCTGTAAAAAGCGCAAAGAATACACCTCGATATGATCGCACAAAGGCCGCTGCTGGATCCCGGCTCGATGCTAATTTCCACTATCGCGCTCGTCCTCATTCATTTTCAATCGAAGCCAACCTCCGCTTACTTCTATTTTTTCAAAATCACATTAAAGAATCGAATATGGCGGTCGTTTTTTTGCGCGGGCCGTGCGTGCGACGCGATTTATTTATTTGCGTGGTTTTTTAAAGGGACATTCCGGCCCGCTGTATACTTGTGTCCACCCGCGGACGGCGCGCCCCGCGGCCGCGCGGACGTCGCGGTGGCCGTTTTTAACGCTGCGACGCGACGCTCGCCTCGCGCAAGAACCCGACGATACAAATAAATTATTAATCGTTTGTCCTGTCTCTTATAAATTAAAATCTGTCCTTTTTTTCGGGGCCCGGGGTCCGCTCGTGTATTTTTTGGGCTCGACGGCTAAGCCCGTCTCCGAATTTATTAAAATCCTTAAGCGCGACTCGGGTAATTAAGGCCCGACAGAAATTAATACAGCGCGGCGTGGGGCGCGCGACGGGCCGCTCGTATTGTATTTATTTATAACGCCTTATTTTCATTTTTAACACATAAATCGTGTTACGTAAAAGGGGGTTTTACACTTTATTTGTGTCCTCGTCGGTAAGTTATTTAAGCGCTCGAACCTCCGGCTCGGCGAGGCCTGTAAATGAATGATGTGTACGGTGTGCCTGCACTTGAAATGTAAATAAAAATAAAACTCGTTTAACGATGTATTTTTATCACTATTCGTTTTTTTCTCGATTCGATCGAAGATAATCTTGTCGTAAGCGATCCCCAGTAGGTACATACGTTGGTTGTAAATGTAATTGATCGTAAAGAAGTGCTTAATTATAAACAGCTTTACGATATAAAGTTGGTAGTACCTGATGCATTTAGTCGGGTGTTCAAATCGATTGATTTCATTTAACACATACCGTTATATGAAAATAACTATTTATTCAGAGCTCTAAGATATACCGAGTTAACGAAACAAAAAGATTAACCAAACCAAAAAATTGGCAGCCTGAGATTTATAGATTTGAAATGACTAAAGAATTATAAATTAAGTAATTATAAAATTAATGATCCTTAAAAATCGAGGCGATAATGAAGATGATTAAAAGTCATAAATTATTAGTTGCGGTCCAGAAGAAGAGAACGGCATAAATCACCATCACCAACAATGCAGTTCTTTGGAAGCGGCATAATGAAATATTTTAGCGCGATAAAATTTCGACTGTCAATCTGAGGGTTAAGGGTTTTAACTTTTAGCAGACGGAGGTCTTTCGTCTATTGTACAGTCGCGATATACAACTTTGTATGTACAATTCTGTGTACAACTTTAGTTGCAAATGGGCGGCAGAAAACTATTCGGTTACCATAAGAAGACTTTGGATCCAGTCTTCTTAGCAGAATAATAGCTATTAGAAACATTGGAAAATTTACAAAAAATCCAATACTAAATGTTTCGTAACTGTAGGTTGCGTGGAAATAAAAAAAAATGTAGTAAAATTGAACAACCATAATATTTACTTTAGGTAAGCAAGTAGTATTGTAGTAGTATTGCTTAAGTGGTAGTGAAGATTGAAGGTTCATCTTTCGCTCAACTTTCAAATGACGTATAGGGTGTAGATGTTAGTTTAGGGGGATCACAAATAATACTCATTTCAATAAAATTATGATGTAACAATTGAAAATTAATTCACCGGACTGTGTTTGATATTTGAGGCCCTGGGAATAAGGTGGCCAACCTTAAAAGCTGCTTATAATTATTTACTGTAGATATGTATAATGACTTTCATAATTTTAATGCAGATTAAGTTAAAACATTGTAACAAGAACAATTTTCCATCTTTTTGCTAAAAGATGGCCCCTTGAGAGTTTCATACGCCGGTTCTTCTCAGCGTTCTGGTGTTGAAACGGTGGCATAATTTTTTTTTGACTTAAAATTTTATAAATTTTTATTAAATTAAAATTTCACTTAATAATTTAATTTTTAATTTAATTTTATTATTTAATATAATACTGAAAAATTTTTATTATCCGAAAATGGCTTGTTAATTTTCATTTGGGAATAAAATATTTGTATTTATTTATTTACAAGATTCCAAGCAAGTTACAACCAAGCAATAGTCCGTCTGCGCGATCCCCGAACATTAGTTAATTAGCCGGTTTTTATTGCAGCGTATTCGGTTAGCTGTAACAAAGGCTAAATAAAAATAAAACTGACTCGTGACGAATCATGAGGTGTTTCGGCCCGAACCCTTTGTGCTTAATCTAGAGTGGCCTCTAAGATGGCCGGGTTTAATTAATGTAACATAACATCACGTAGTATAGCTTCCTCGCACTACTCGCAGGGTTGCCAACTTGAGAACTTCGTATAGGAATAGAATGTACATTTTTGTCTCTAAATCACCTAAAGGTTGACTGGTAGAAAATGCCTTGAGGCATTAAGTCCGCCTATGTATAAAGGTACATTATGTTTAAATAAATAAATAAATGTTAATAAACTAAATAAAAAAAGAAACCCCCGGCTTAGCGTGTCACATTCCTATCACACCTAACAAATGACCTGATGACCTTGAAGACCTGAACCGATTTCCATCAAACACAGTTAGAACACTCTCGACTGATATACCCTGACTGGTACACATTTCCACAGACACGTCAAACTTGAGCTTAAAAACGACAATTTCATATTCAAACTTGGACCATTGTACCTAATAAAGTACATACAACCACGTATTTTTGGGTGACTTTTTTTTAGTAGAATACGTAATAATTATATTATTAAATGAATAATTAGATAATCATAGCTGACTGACCCTTGCCCACTTTGTTAAGCAAACAAACAGTTTGTGATGAAATTCAAGCGCTTAATTATTATTTAACATAGAAGTCAAAAGTAAGTCTTTCAGCGCTGGTATTTTCACAGTATACTCTACATAGGAGGCACATTCACACCCTAAAGTATTATTACTCATTTATTTTACACCTTGTATAAAATTGCTAGCTGTCTTGTATCGCCTTACATTTCAGTTTATTAACGCACTGATAGCAGCACCTACCGCGTCCAATTGTGAATCCACTTGAAGACACAAAAAAAAATTGGGTCCCGCCGTTTAGAACGAGTTTAGTAAACGAAGAATGATATTTAAAGATATAATATTTGTTAAAGGCTTTTATTAAATCTGACAAAATTATACACATCGGAGTGAACACAGTTGGTACCTAGTACCTACGCGCATCTCGCGCTGATATAGTTCATAGGCAATGAAATATTATATTGACATTGACACAGTTTGTCGCACATATACGACCTCGTTGCAACTGTCATCAATCAATCAGATTTTTTCAAAGAAAAATTTTATACACGGTGTAAAAAGACCAGTTACAATGACTTTGGGCTATGATTATACTACCTTTTCTGTTACTAGAAATGTATTTTTTTACCAAAAACTAAAAAAAATGTAGGGACTTGCTTTTTTACATCACTTTAATATATCAATATCTCGGTTATCCACTGGATTTGGTCATTTTATTTAACAATACAACTTACAAGTCAGGAACAGTGGGCCTATTGAATCTAATTTCAATGGAATTTGACAATTCATCTTAAATACGACGCTAGTTGGCTTGAAATTGAGTGACAATTTTATAGAGCTAAATTAAATCTGCAAGTTTATTGCTTTCATTTAGTTACATATGGGTTGCCATCTTCAAAACTAAAAAACTAGGACATAAGGCGTCAAAACCAGGATTCTGGAGCTCAAAATCAACAGATACCTATACGCCTCACCAAATTCCATAACATTTTAATACAAAAAAAAACTAATTTGGATATCAGCCGTCCGGTCCGGACGCTCCCCGGACGCCCTCAGAAGTAGGACAAATCCGGGGAAACCCGGACGGATGGCAGCCCTAGTTACATAGCAATTTTCCAGATTATGCTAAGGAAGTTAACATATAAATAGCATTTCTTAAAAGCAATAAAATAATTTTTGACAGCCCTGTAATTCTGTGAGCACCATCAATAATTAGTGAAGCTCATCAAAGTGAGCGTCGAAACAGTAGCTCCATATAAAACTTTACATCAATATAAATGAAATTAATTCCAAGTTCTTCATAAATAATTATCACCAGTGATTTATATGGCGAGCTGTCAGATTATTTCTATAACGATATGTTTATTACGCTATGCCAAACAAAATATTTTAATTACACAAGTTATTGGAAGTCATTAGTTAGCAGCTTGAGAATTCGAATGTCAAATGTTTTGATAGTTTAGATCTATTTGGTCATAGTGATATATGTTTTCGGATTATATGTATGATGACAAGATATATTATCATTTATATGACAATTTTTAGTGAATACGCAATGTTATTATAATTTATCTACGTTTACGCATACGTCAAATGAAAATAATAGCGATTTCGGTGGCGATGGTTTTGTTGAAGCCAGCTACGCACCAGTTATTTTATAGTGTCCAAGTGTGTATAGTACACAAAGGTCTTTTCCTTTAAAGCCTCTTATGACCGAGTGGGACAGCTGAAATAACAATGTTTTATGTTATATATATCTCGCCATTGCAAACATATTGTGTGGGTTACATCTGGCTTAAAGTGTAGAAATTTAACTCTTAGTTGCCTCCAGTATTGACGCTAACTATCTTCTGTTAACTAGTAACCCAGAGCAAGTGGACCTTGGGTCGTTAATCGTTTTACTTCTGTTAAAATAATTTTACTCGAACATCAATAGATATTATGAAAACAATTTATTCTATCTTAGAATATACAAAGCCGATTTGAATGCGATTAACCCCAGCCGAGAAAGGTTTATAATCTTTTCCATTTTTTTTTTATTAAGTTTCCAAATCATATCTACTTGATTACAAGTAAAACTGTTTATATGCGCAGCTAGTTTTAACTAAACAATAATTGTTTCTAAAACCTATTTCGCCATCGATATATTTGTTCATCGTGGTTAATGATTTGTCAGGCACAACACTCTCGAGTAGCCTCACTACTCCAACAGTAGCATGAGCAATAACTGCCCAATCATTAATATGAACAGATAAATAAGGGTATATAAACCACGTTATACTTCTTGTGACCGACTTCTGTATGTGAAAACATAAGTAGTGTAATAGTGCAAAGCACACGTCATCAAAGTCGGGCAGAAATAATATGGAGGAAAGATCCCCGATTATTGGTCATACAAAAAGATTAGGCCGTGAGTAAGCACCCTTAATAAAAAAACATCAAAATAAATGTATCTAGCATCTGTTAATGCACGAGAGTAGACAGTACCAAAAAAGCGTACATTAGAGCCGTAATAGCGTCGATTATAATCGATGATTATTTTCGAGGCGGTCGGATCAGAGACGCACGCGTCGCCACCGGGTTACGTACGGCGGTGCGGCTGTCGACGTCGCCGATTTTATCGATACGATTTATCGCCCACACTCCACCGACACGTGTTTAGAACGCGACATCGTTAGACGATTTTAATTACTCAAGTATCGATTTGTCAATGTGATTTATGTTTTTTGTAAGGTGTTATTCGGCCAGTGACAATGCTGGTTCTCCTTGAGGCAAGCCTGTACAATAGGCATCTAGATGAGGATCTTCAAAGGGCTAAGTGAGGCCAATAGGAATGAAGTTCCGCGAAGTACGAAGAACTCCTTATTAAAAACATGAAAGATTGTTAATAATATTGATATGATCACTATAAGACTTTTTATACCGACCGACTTACCCCAGCTTGGCATCACATGGATCTCACAACTTTTTACGGCAACGGAACTAAGTAGCGAGTTTTGGCACTTTTTACAAGTTATGTTTTTGATGCGATTTGATAATATAATTTTCATTGTCCCATAGTAAAATGCCTGCTTTAACTGCGAAATATTTTGTAGAGCTATGTAGAGTCTTCGTCATTATACCCACAATATGTCTGACGCCATCCACGCTTTGTTTTGCCTCAATAATTAGTGGCCATATAAAACTAAGATAAACAAGACTCGGAGACCTCATAGTAATCCCTCAGTTTCTTTTGTACGTTGTGAGTTTGTAAGAAAGTGTCTGCGGAGTGCGGACTGCGGTAGTAACGAGTGTATAATTACAATCAGTGCGGCGCCGGTAGCCGAAAGGCCGACTCATCGTAATTTGATGGCGTCGACCGTACCCCCCTCCAGCGGCACCCCGCACCCCGCGCTCGCCCGCACAAAAAACTAATTAACAGAGAGAGGCTCGCCGCACGCTGAGCGCTGCACTCGCGAGATTAATTGAAATTTTCTATCTCTGTAAAATGGTAATACTTTTTATTAATTAATTACTTTAAAACCTGTACCGAGTGTGCCGATGAAAGAGCTCTTTGTTGGTTTTAATTTGCTGCACTCGCTATTGACCGGCTCCAACGTCCAATTATGATTTTCATCGGAATGCTTGGTGCATCGAGGCCAAAGTAAGTTGTGAGAACTAGGTAATTAGCGAAAGCAGCAAATTGCTCGCCGATATGCAAATCCTTTTCGGTCAATCCTTTGACCGTTGAGTGTTTTATTTCATAAATTAAGCCTCGCTATAAAATGAAACCGTACACTTGATTTAATGCCACCGGTGCCAATTAAGTTTCGCAGGAGGTATAGAGTCGTCGGTAGAGTGACCCGTGGCGAATTAGGTTTGGGCGGTCGGGACACGGTGCGACCAACAAGCCGCGCTTAATCCTTTACGTACGCGTTGTTTATGCCCTTTCGCTTCTTATGATGGTGGATTACTTAAGCCCGCACGCATGATAAAGTAGATAAAGTACTGTACTTGTAAGGTAGCTGAAGGTTCTCTTTGCAGATGAAACTCTAAGTGTAAGTAAAACCGATAGGAATGAAGTTATAAGAATCTCGCGCTGCTGGTGGAGTTAACACTTAAGAGTACATATGTGAAACAAATTAATTGATCCTTGAAGATGACAAAATGAATAGCGGGCATTACCTAATGATTGCGATGTAGCTCATCTAAACTCTATAAAGCTGTTTGATGAATGGGACCATGTTTTAGTCAAATATTTTTGTAAAACGAGGAGTACACCACATATATGTTATATCTTTAAAATTATCCTGATCTTTCATTATCTATGATCTTAAGGTGGTATTTTATGAATTTCATTTCGTTACACAAAGGAATTTCTGAGAACAAAACTATGGCGATTCTAATAATCGAGCAGATTTGTAGACACAAAAGTGGCTACGGGAATTAATTTACAAAGGCGTGCGATGCAATCGGCGAGATGGAAGGCTGGCTGGGGTTAATTAGCTATTCTAATATGTGGAATGTTCCGGCGCCGCAATAGGACGCCTCATTAACACGGCCCCGCGACCCGCGGCCCTTCCCAGAACCCGGCTACCGGACCCGAAAGGGCATAAACACAAAAGGGTTATAAAAACTGTGACAGAATTAAGAGCGGACGCGTTAAGAATGGCGGGCGACGCGAACAAGTGAAACATAATGCGCGAAACAAAGCAGCCGGAGCGAATGCCTTAAATCATTTTTAATTATGTTATGGCGCGGGTTGGGTTACGAGCATTACGTGCGCCGGCCGCTCGAGCTGTGACCTTGTCACCTCCTATAGCTTCCAGTCCATATCTCATGCAGCCTCCTATAGTATATTTATGCTGCAGAAGCTGTTCGGGCAATCTACAAGCTGCCCCCCAACACTTCACTTAGAGAAAAGTGGAATGCTAACTGTGGCTTCTCAGTAAGTCAAATGTATTATATTTTAAGAAAAATGTACATCATTTTTTTTATGCGACAACCATAATAGAAATACTCTAAATAAGCATAAACTTGATGTATCAGTTACTAGACTTAGTAAAGTAAAGAATTCGTTTAAGGGCCAATGTAGATATACGCCTTTACAATAGGATCCCAGAAAACGTTCAAAATGTTTCAAACAATAAGTCCAAGAAAGTGGTCAAATAATGTGTGCAAAAGCAAATTATAAAGTTAGTAATGATCAATGGTATTGGGAATAAATGCAAGACTACAGGCATATAATATTCTCATACTCATAGAATACCGTTAAAACTTTCATTTCTCAGATTCTATATCTTCATGCACAAAAAAGATTAATGGTAATGGAAAAATTGCAAAAATGGGGCACTGAAGATAAAAAGTTAAAAAATGCAATTCACGTAAATTATAAAAATCTAAAATTCAAGATTAGATATCGGGAATAAAGGAATGCTTCCTGGAAATAGCTAACTATCCACGGAAATAGCTAACTAACCCACGGATAAGTAGGAACTTTACTTTCACAGACTTCCTTGTGGATTGGCTTTCATAAAGGCATTCTCAGAATGCTCCTACTACTATTCATAGAAGTTAAGATAAAAGGATATGCTTAGTTAAATAGAGCAACGGCTATGTAAAGGAAAATGGAGGTAGTTTTAAAATTATTCAGACTACCTTCATAACTCTGAGAAATACAGTTGAGCTGAACTAGATAGCTTGCAAATAAACGTTCAATACTTAGTTGCGTTATTTTCTTATCGTCGAACAGTGAAACGATAAAATTGGGATCCCTCCTATTCGTAGGATGTAACTGTCACTGCTTGGAGGTATGACAAGGACAGCATGTGAGCACTAGCGCCATTTAGTTCAACTATCGTTTCAGTTTTTATTAGGATGTATGAAGCCGTATTTTTAACGGTCCTTAAAGTTTTTGGACTCCCTCAATAACAGGATGCCACTGTCACTGCTTGGAAGAACGACATTGCATAGTGATTTAATTTTTTGAAATGTTTTTGGACTTATTAAAAATTAAACTTGGACAAATTCAACTGTCTACGAAATTAGATGTTCTGTGATCATAATGTGATGAGTTAAATAAAATTATTGTTTATAAAAAAAACGTGAAAGAGGTGGTGTTCTGAGTATTATTTCACGGTAGCTTAGAGAACGTAGACAACGTAAAACGTAAACTATTTTATAATTGGTTTCTATTAGCTACTTGTAATTCAATTTATGTGTTTTTTTGTTTAAAAACTTAATAATAGCTTTTACATTACAACACCGATTTCGGGTGACGGTGGCCGGTTTAACCGGACCAACTACACAGGAGTTATTTAATAATGTCCATGAGTGTGCGCATTACATGAGACTCTAAGCACTCGATCTTCCTTTACTCTCATCCTGAGGGACGGATGTCGAGTTCTGGACCCCGATTCTCGTGCCTCAAACTTCGAATTAAATCTGTCCCGCTCGCATGCGAAATAAATGATACGTACACGAACGGGACAGACTGAAGATTCGAAACGTAGTTCGGGGCACGGGAATCGGCGCCCAGGTGAGGGACCGACCTTTTAAAATGCCCATTCGAAGCATGGATCATCTTTATCGCCAATCAGGTGATCAGCCTGCACTGTCATAACCAGACCCATGACCTTCAGAATCGAGAGTAACCTTAAGTCCCGATTTCACCAACGCATGTTAGTGATAAGAGCTTATTAAAATACCATGCCTTCTCATTCATTGATAGGGATTACGAGAGGAACAACATGATATTTAACGAAGGATTAACTTTAACATTGCTTGGTGAAACATACCCTAAGTCCCGATTTTACCAACGCAAGTTCATGATAACAGCTTGTGAAAATACCATGCCATCACATTCATAGATAGGGATTACGAGCGGAACGACATGATATTTAACGAAGGATTATCTTTAACATTGCTTGGTGAAACATACCCTAAGTCCCGATTTTACCAACGCAAGTTCATGATAACAGCTTGTGAAAATACCATGCCATCACATTCATTGATAGGGATTACGAGAGGTACGACATGACTTAATGATTAACTTTAACATTACTTGGTGAAACACACCCTAAAGGAACTAAAATTGTGGTCCATGACCCATGGATGTGTACCTATTTATATAAGAAAAATCTTTAATGTGTGAATAAAAATCATAACCTTTTAGTAAAAAGACCAAATTAAGATTGTTGTCGGTATTCAGTTAGCAGGTTTTAGGGTCGGTCAATTTTAATTATTTACGTCACAGATGACCTCTTACGTGTTTATAATTGACCTGACATTATTCAGTTCATTATTTTACACATTCATTACTTTTGTAATCGTTCAGCACAGTTTTAATAAAAGGCCAAAATTAATTAACTTAAGTTAATTAGTAACTTCCATGTACGTCGAATGTTGTATTTTATTAATTATTTTATGATGCTTGTAACTTGATTCACATTTAAATTAGTGTTGCAACAGAACTCTGCTTCCGCTTCCGCTTCTGCAGAAGTTCCGCATGTTTTTTCACTTCCGTTTCTGTTTCTGGTTCCGCAAACTTTATAACAGAACTCTAAACGGAAGCGGGGAGAGAGCGGTGAGGTGCGGTGCAGCCGATGCAACGGCAGGGCGGCGCGGGCGTTGCGATTGAAGACATTTTAGTGCAGCCTTCTACTTCCAAATCATCATCATCATCATTACAAGTATTGGAATCAATTTTAAGTGTAAATGAAGAAAAGGAAGAAGACTCTTCTACAGCTAATGATGGTGACCATTTACTTTTAGAGATACAGTCACACCGGGATTCGGGATTACAAGAAAGAGAAAAGACTACCTCTTCATGAGGATCCTTTTATGTGGTGGAATGGAAATGCACACAAATACCCCCTAAATATATTTTACCTATAGTTTGCCAATACTTATCAGCTCCCCCCAGCAGTGTAGCCAGCGAGCAATTGTTTAGCGGAGCTGGTTTAATATAATAATATGAAGAACATCGAAATAGGCTAAAAGGTGAAAAAGCGGCCAAGTTTCTATTTATTAAATATAACTTGCCTCTATTTAATTTTGACTACTAATCCTTTAAGGGAAATCCTTTCCTCAAACCATTTATATTTTACTACTAGAAATTTAATAATAAAAAATCTAAAAAAAAAACAAAAATACACTAATTTTCTTTCGCTCTTTTTAAGTTCTGCAATTTCCTGTTTTCTTAGGTCTTCTGGAAGACATTCCATTTTTGGAATAAGATGTACCTTTGTACAAAATGTATTTTAGCAATGTTTCTTTGTAAATTTATTGTGTGTACATAAATTGTAAAATAAATAAATAAATAAAATAAAATTTTGCTTTTTCTATATAGGATTAAGGCTTCCGTTTCCGCTTCCGTTTCTGCTTCCGCTTCCGTTAAGATTTACCTTTGACATCTGTTTCCGTTTCTGCTTCCGTTATGCTAGTTCCGTTGCATCACTAATTTAAATAACATACAATTTATTTAATTTGAAATATATTGTCATCGTGTTTGTATTTATTGTATTTTATGTTCCTGTACTTGAAGGGTAAAATCGGGATACAATTCTGAGTTTGTGCTGTCAGTCCGTTTGTCTGTCACCAGGCTGACACTATATTACAAGAACTGTGCTAGCTAGACATTTAAAATTTTTATGTATTATGTATTTCTGACCCCGCTATTGCGACAAAATTGAATACATATTTAATGGGGGCTTACATGCAACAATGCGTTTTGTACGCAATCCTTCGTGCGCGAGTCGCACTTGGCCGGTTTTATATTTCATTCATATTTTATTCGGACTGATCTTAAAATCGAATATAATATATTACTTACTAAAGGTCGCACTAGTCGAAATTCGCTCATCGCTCGCCCATTTGGACATTATTTAAAACTATTAGCTAACCTGTACTCAGTGTTATTGCTCTCATGCCTAGATACCTAAAAACTAATTCAATGTCAGGTCCATTATCCCCTTATACCTACAAAATGGGAGTTTGTGTCATCAATCGCACCTACTTGGCGATGTGTGATAATGTTAAGGCTTACTACGCATGCACTAAGGCTTCTAAGGAATGCAAGCGCAAGTAGTCTGCTCACATTTCCCATGACATAGCTACGAGTACTAAAAGTAGTTTGTGCCATCAATTAGATACCTACATCACAATAACTAATAGGCATGTTTAATATCGTCGCTTTACCTTCTCAATCTCGTATCTAAAAAAACTATTTTTTCTCGATAATAGATATTGTATTGACACTATTGACCTAAAGTATATAAATTTTTTTTTCCCCTCTCGTATTTCTTGTCAATGAATAAATGTCAATGAGAAGGCACGGTATTTTAACAAGCCGTCAACACTAACATGCGTTGGTGAAATCGGGACTAAGATCATGCTATCCCTCTCGTATTTCCTATTAATGAATGAGAAGGCATGGTATTGTAACATGGCGTTAACTTTAACATTGCTTGGTGATGAGGTGAAACATGCCCTTAGGCTTCCTACACTAAGGCCGTTTTCGCCGCTAAAGGTTTTTTACCAAGCAATGTTAACGTTAACGCCATGTTACAATACCATGCCATCTCATTCATTGACAGGAAATACGAGAGGGATAACATGATATTTAACATGGCGTTCGTTAGTGTGTGCGCATTACATAAGACTCTAAGGGCGTGTTTCACCAGGCAATGGTAAAGTTAATCCTGCGTTAAATGTCGTGTAGTTTCTCTTGTAATACCTATCAAATACTATCAATGAATGAGAAGGCATGGTATTTTAACAAGCCGTTAACACTGACATGCGTTGGTGAAATCGGGACTAAGGGCGTGTGTCACCAAGCAATGTTAAAGTTAACTCCATGTTAAAATATCATGCCTTCTCATTCATTAATCGCAGGATATACGAGAGGCATAACATGATATTTAACGAAGGATTAACTTTAACATTGCTTGGTGAAACACGCCCTAAGGCTTCTAAGGAATGCATGTAGCCGATTTGAGCCGAGTGACAGATGCGTGCCGGTACCAGGAATGCATGACCGATCGGCGGTGGAAAAAGCGCTGGTGAATGAAGCGATTAGCGCTGTATAGCCGGCACGCGGAACCGAGCGCGCCGCACGAAGCACGACGCCATTGTCTCCGCGCTTGACCCGTGCCCCGAGAAAAAGTGGGGCCCCCGGTAAAAACGGGCCCCGAAAAGCGATGAGCTGCTACTGTCGAAACTCTTAATTGAACGAAAGATTTTTAGTGGTAGTTAATTATAATGACACTAAAATTAATGTTGACATATTATATTCTTATTTGTTAATGTACGTTTCATACGATTAAATTCCGCTATATACAAGCACAGTATTAATATAATTATAATCATCATGTTAATACGTGAACTGTTTTATGTGCAGTTTGGAGGAATGTGAAATTTAGCACAGGTGAAATGTAATGGAACGTATGCAGAAAGCTAATTTAAAAACAATTGAAGACATGAATGGATATGTCGCAAAAAAAAACTAACCAAAAAATTGCGTTTAAACTGTCACTTAAACATTTTAGGATAATTATGTAGTAATTAAGTAGAATTAAGTACATTGATTCTAGAGACGGATCTTTAGACTAATGAACATAATACGAGTACGTCACGACGTATGTTGTGTATTGCGCACACACTTGGGTACTGTAAAATAACTCCTGCGTAGCTGGCCTGGTTTCAATGAAATCGGCTACCGACACCGAAATCAGTGAGGGGAGCTATTATTATAAAGGAAGAGGATACTCTTATGTACTGTGCACATACTTTGGCACTTTAAAATAACTTCTGCGTTTGCGTGCCAGAGAAATCAGTGCAAAAGCTAATATTATTATGTTTCAATTGGCGAGATTCTCAGCTCGAGAAGTACAAAAACGCCACATATAAAGAAACAACCCGTTCAAAAACGATTCCTCCATATATACCGTTTCGTAAAAGCGAAAGAAATGAAGACTCGCAGTCTATTATTTAGCGAAACTCAAAAGTTTTTACTCCTCGAATATGGTGAGTCGCTTTATCAAGTTTTTCGGCCGACGAACTGGCTTAAGATTTTGGTTTGATTAAAGTCTTGCGAGTGTGGAATCTTGATAATGTTACGCTTTACGCTAAGATTTTAGAAAGTCGATTGTTTTCAAACAATTATATTTGGTGTTTTATTGTTATTGGTATATAAGTTTTTATTCCTACTTACGACGTCATGTGTCCTACTTACGACGTCATGTGTATAAAGTTTAACAATAAATGAAGTGTAACTTTTAATCGTTGTCGTAAAATAGTCAGCACTTCATTTCGTTTTAATGTTAGAAGAAATTGGACTCGTGTGGTGTATGGCAACCCTAATGCAAGATATGCACCACGCTTTCGATCCAATTAATCAGTCCTCTATTTAAAAACACGTTGAAATGTCAACATTTTGACGTTTTATCTTTTTAAATCGTGTTTTAAAAAGTTCAAACGTATTCAGTGAGCAGCAACGTAGAACTGACCCTGGCCGCGGATTGGCATGACGGTCTACACTGTATGTATGTCAATATGAAACTGATACAATCTAACTGATCAAGTCGATTGGACGATGTACTGATGGTGTATTTAAACATTTTCTCCACTGTGGCAAACTCTGGTGAATTGTTTTAAAATAGTCACTAAAGAAACTGTCCTCGCTTTTTTCCTTGCTGTTCATAATCAGGCGTTGACAGTCCAAAAAAAATTACATGTACTTTTATATTTTTTTTCGTTGAAATACATACTCGTAAGAATGAATTAAAAAAATAGCATTGTCAAAATTCAACATGTTGAATGTAAAAAGAATTAATACTAATCTCAAATCCCTATACGGAATGAAGTAAAGATATATTATGCTTTCCAGTGATGAAGTCATTGAAGGTCAAACTCAGGTTAAACATATTTGTTTAAAAATATAAGTAACTAATTGGTATTTTTTAGTTTATATACAGAAAAACTATCACTGACTTTATTTCTCGAAATATTTTTGTGATCGGTACAATTAAAAAAAAATTGACAATCCCCATTGCATCTATTGTGTTTTATGACTCCTTTTCATGTTATGTAGCCGTGCAGTTTTGCGTATCTCGACAGTTGAATCCGCGGCGAGTGTCAAATTTCATAAGTATGGGAAAGACACTCACCGCGGATTCAGCTATCGACATACAAAAACATTATTTACAACAGCAGTACCTACAGTTAGATAATATATTATTTAATGAAATATTTAATCACATAATTCACAAGTCATTCATCCATTTGCTATCGACTTTATACTCGTACATATAACGGCTTTGTGCGCTGTCCGAGGCTGTAATAAGCCGCGGAGAGTTTTATGTTCCATCCAACTTGTACAGTGTACGGTCTGCAAGGCTCCGCAGGGATTGAGGTATTTCCATACCATCCGCTCATACGGGAATATCCGGGAAATGCTCTCCTGCATATTGTACTGTAGACCGAGGCATGGGTAGATGTGGCTGATTATACGAGAGGAATAATAAAAATAAGGCGCCCCACACCGATTTCGGTGATGGTGGCCGGTTTCATTGAAACCAGGCCGACTACAAAAAAACGCAGGAGTTATTTTATAGTGCCCAATTGTGTGCGCAATACCCGGAAGCACTCTCTCTTCCTTCACTCTCGTAGCTCAGAGGGATGGATAACCGACACGAGCCTAACGAGCTTTTTACATGCCCATTCGACGCATGGATTATCTTTCTTCAGACAATCAGGTTCAGCCTGCATGTCCAAATCAAACTTGAAAACATCATATTTTGTTATGTCGCGGGAATAGAACGGGTTCTATTACCCTGCCGACCCGGGGGTCGGCCGGGTCGAGAGTGACCCTCTGAACCACTACACCACGAAGGCGTTCAGCGTAACGTTAGGCTAGTAACAGTAGGTACATGTGCGATATACGGCGAATTGAAAAGGCTTCTTAAACTTAAATGTTCTCCTATTTATAGGCTGTCTCTACTTAGTCTTGTCGGATATGTCATTTAATTGATCTACCTATTATTTCAGTATTCAGCCGGTTGACTCGTGAATTGCAACTTAGTAAATGGGATGTAAACTTTTTTTATTTTTTAAACCCATGGTTTAGCTGGCTAATGCCAGCTGTAGTCAGCTAGATCCTTTCTTTTATTTCAGATGCCTTTACTCTTTAGTCCAGGAGATCCCTAGCCAGTGAAGCGCGCCTTCTCCCTACGTCGAACATTTGTAATCCTACAGTACTTGCTAGGTATATTTTTTAAATGTATAATTTAATTTTTTTTATTTACTTATGGAATCCTCCACTCAGAACTCAGGATTTATATACCGGATCATATCTTCATAATCTATGATATCTTCGCTAGTCTCTATGCCGTGTCTAATACGTTCATACTCTACGTATTATACGAATATAATCTTCAAATTAACTTGTAAATTCGCCGTGCACGGCAAAGGCTCCTACATAATTGATATAGCCTCCTCGATTATGTTCATATTATCGGGACTCGGTCTGTACCTACTTTATGTTTGTACAATTTCCTACTACACTCCGATGTATGGTTGGGCTAAATCGACTGGAACTGTAATTTTATTGCGTCTTTCGATTCGTCTTCAAAACGGTTTATTATTTGTTTATTAGTTACGTATTTCATATAGTCATTGACAGTTAATTTATATTAATTAATTGAAAACCCCAAAAAAATACACTGTAATTTAATAATTTACAACTAAGCTCAGTGAAAAGATAATTATGCTAATTGTTCTCTACAATAGTGTTAAATTACCCGTAATTATATACATTGTATACCGCCAAGTCAGTCGACTGAAACAATAGGCGTACATTATATACCGGCCGACCAATCGCAGCGCTGAAACAAATAGGACAGTAATTAAAAATTCAAATTAAAGTCCCCTCGAGCGACGCGATTGGCGTTTAATTACGGGCGACCAATTAGAGCGGGGCGCGGCGGCCATTGGCGCCAGGGCCGGGGCGGGGTAATTAGCGCGAAAGGGTTGAGATTTCCCGGGTGCAGGCGTGCCGCGCGCGGGGCGGATCCCGCCCTAGTCTTGGCGTTATTTACTTAATTACTCTCTTAGATGGGATGAGGCAAAGAGGTGGGAGGTCGAAGGTGATAGTGATGATGGCTAAATGTATCTCTATTTCTATAATATATTTGTATAATCTCTAAAACGTTGTATGTGCCTCGCGCGGGGTGGGTTCTCGCCAGGGTGGGTTCCCCCCTAGTCTCATGTGTTCTTTACTCTAATTACTCTCTCAGAAGGGATGATGTGGAAGTGGGGCTGAAGTCGGAGGTGATAGTGTGGTAAACAATATTAATTTATTTGATGTCTCTAAAACGTTGCAAGTGACTCGTGTGGGGCGGATCCCGCCCTAGTCTTAGCGTTAGCTTTCTTAGACGGGATTAGGTAGGATTTTGGAGAGTGGGACTGAGTTGGAAGGTTATGGTGATGATGGTAAACAGCATTAATGTATTCTCAGCGTTGTATTCAATTGCTCACTTAAGGTGGTGGAACTATAAATGATATGATGCAGCAGTGAAGATTATAAAGAAGTTTCAATAATTACAAAGTAAATGTGGGATTCTTTGTTAGGGACTTTCTAATTAGATGAAATAAATTGGGTAAGATTATGTAAGTACTTGATTAGTACATAGCTTCCTGATCGCCTTCGTGGTTTAGAGCTTGGTTGTCGACTCCTGAAGTCGTGGCTTCGTGGGTCAGGGCCTGATTCCTGATTCAAGAATCAGGTCCTGTATCAGGCATCTTGATGTCATCGATATATATAGGCTTCGCTAAAAGACATACGAATTCGCTCGTCATTTAGTGAAGCTTATGTATATGTCGCAGTCATCTGATTGAATCCGCTATTTAATTGAATGACTAGCGCTTTCATTGAATCCTGTTTTTACCAACAAATTTTAGAATCCGAGACTAGGACAGCCATTTAATATTTTAGTTTTAAACTTCGAAATTTCCGAATGAGTACTAATAAAACGAACATTAAAGTAAATTAATCAACAAATATATCAACACATTGCTATCTGTACGAGCTGTTTGACGCCATTTTATAACCGCCTAGTGATTCAATTAAATAACTAGATTCAATAAGATGACTGCGACATATACATTTTGTTTTCGAATTTCGTTAGCGATAAATAGTGACGACATCTTGAATCAGCAGGGCCCAGGTCCGGTTGAGACAATTCAGGCTGATTGTCTGACGACGATCCATGCGTCGGATAGGCAATAGGCCCTGCACCACCCGATCTCTCAAGTCGGTCTCCGTCCCACTAGGAAACGAGAGTAAAAGGAAATCTTCCTTTTACTCTCGTTTCCTAGTGGAGTGTAGAGAGTGTAGAGTGTTCACGACTCATGTATATTGTGTACATACTTGGCCACAAATAACACCTGCGTAACTGTCCTGTTTTTTATTTATTTATTATAGTTTCCCACACATAATTTCATACTTTGTTGTATTTTTTGTGCAATATGCAGTTCCTTATAACTTTTTTAATAATATACCAGTGTAACAAGTTACAAGAACGAAGTTCTGATTTTAGTATCGAACAAAAATGACATGACAAAAAATCCAAACTCCCATCAACGGTAGTTCAAATTCAGGTAATACGGCCAATATAACTTTATTTACCGTCTCACTTAAATGAGGAATTGAGCGTAACTCCCTGCCAGTAATAGTGAGTTTAAGGTACCCACGGGATACATTTGTGACCGACATTTTGTAGGTGAAAAATAAGAAAGAAATAAAAAAAAATAGAGCATGATTTCAATAGTGCAACGGCAATAACGATAAAAAATCGGCCGACAAACAGTAGGCCGTGGGTGCGCACCCTTTGCCTGCTGTTCAGAAGGGAGTGAGCCCCCGTTGTAAATGGTCCCGCACGCACCTCGTACGACCTTAAGCGCTCACTATTTGCCTAAACGAGCAATTCCGTCCTTGATCTCAGCAACTCAATTCAATTGGCTCCAAAATGGAGTAGTTCTGAATTGGGTGGAACTTTTGTATATTCATATTACGTTTTGCGTAGATGATTTTGTTACCTGAACCTTATGTCTGAGTCTACATAGCATCAAATTTAACGAGATATGGGTTTAAATTCTTGGTCTCTATCCTATCAATCTCTAGTCTTGCCGAGCAATTCTGGTCTTGATCTCAGCAACTCAATCCAATGGGCTGACTTATTACTCCAGATGGAGTAGTTCCGAATTGGGTGGAACTTTAGTATATTTATAAGAGCTGACCCGTGCTCACTTCGTTGAGCATAGAAACCGTTTAAACCTTCCTTGGACCTCCACGAACGTTTCAAGACCAATAATACCCGAATCGGTTCAGCCGTTCTCGAGTTTTAGTTTTACGTTTTCACGAAAAGTTTTAGCGAGACTAACGATAGTCTCGCTAAAACTTTTCGTACAGCAATTCATTTTTATATATAAGAAAAGATAGATGATTACGTTTTGTGTAGATATTGTTTCCTGAACTTAATCAACGTGTAAGTGTATATAGCATCAAGTTTAATAAAACAAACTGGGTTTTTTCTTGGTCGCCATCCCATCAATCTCTTGTCAGTACCTTTTAACGTGATTGCTAAAGCTTTGCCCTGACTTGAGTCATCCTCCTGAGGCTTGACCAATGCTGTTTGTTGTAACCGCAATATAGGCTAGCTCTAAAAAAGAACACCTCACAGGGGTGAGACATTTTTACACGCGGTTGAATTTAGAAAAATCATTCCTTAGTGGATGTCTTCGTCATATGAGGAATACGTATGCGAAATTTCATTTATCTAACCTTAAGAGTTTACGATGATACATCAGTCAATCATAATATAAAGAGATGTCCAATGAAGGCATCAAGGTTAGGTGACCTGAGACATATGGACAATACTAAATATTCAACTCTCATTCGCCTTGGACTGTATATGCCAAAAATCGCAGCTAAGTTCTGGAAGCTTCCCAAAGGTTATCTGTGTTATTGTAATTTCTTAAATTATGTGCTCGCCTCTCCACGTCGACATGTCACACTGGGCAAGCGTGAATGGTATAAAACGGACTGTTTATGCGTCCCCCCGTATATATCTTTTGATTAAACTCTCATTACAGAATTACATAACCTAAGACGTAGCTGGAAATGATTTCGAAAGGCTCTATGTAAATGACACGTCAGATAGACGAAGTTGCCAGATTCATATATCAATAATTTCAGCTCAATCATTCTACGGCATTTGCATAGACCATTCCAGGTGTATGTAATGCGTAAACAACACCCTGTGGTCGCTTGGTATGCATCAGTTATTACCTTGTGCTTGTTAAATACTCTGAAGGCAGTTTAGAGTTGTGTAGACTCGTTTGGAATTCAATTGTAATGTGGATAGATCCACGAAGTTAATACGGTGCTCTTACTTTCTTAAGAAAGTTAACCTGACCAGGTTCAACCTGAAACCTTAAGGCTCAACTGACAGAGGCGCCGAATTAAATCGTCATGCTTTTCACCTATTCATTTTACAATAATTAGTGTACGAATTTGTGCTATAGAAATGTAGTACCGAGCGTATTTGTTTATCTCGCTCATGTTTCTAACTACTTCTTAATACATACTAAGTAGTAGCTTAATAAGTACTCTTCAATAATGGGTGCAGGTAAAAAACATAACGCTCCGACTTTGCGCCAAAAGGCCCAACTCTACACTAATGTAAGAAAAAATCGCCTCCGTGGTCTAGTGGGTCAGAGCTTCGCTCTCGACCCGGAGGTCGTGGGTTCGATTCCCGCGTTGAAACAACAAAAAATGTTGTTTTCATGTTTGGTTAGGACAATGCAGGCTGATCACCTGATAGTCTGACAAGAAAGATGATCCATGCGTCGGATGGGCATGTAAAAAGTCGGTCATGCGCCTGTTCTCTCGCCAGTCGTGTCGGTTTACCGTCCCACTATGATTTATGAGAGTAAAAGAAAGAGAGAGTGCTTATGTGTATTGCGCACACACTTGGGCACTATAAAATAGCTCCTGCGTAGCTGGCCTGGTTTCAATGAAATCGGCTACCGACACCGAAATCCGTGAGGGGAGCTATAATAGTGTTAGCATCTCGAAACATGCAACACTCTCGCTACATTTGTGTGTGTTTTAACAAATTGTGTATTTCTATTAAGAGAATCGATGAAGTGTAAATGATGCACAGTGAAACTGAACCCCCTACCGCCCACCCCGCGCCCCGCGGCCGTCACCGACAGAAGAAAAATGCTAACACGCCCCCGACAAAACTATTAGTTATTTTGGCACCCTCGGGCCTCGCTAGTCGCTATAAGGCCGTATACTTTTTTCGCCATATTTATTTAAACAGCCTTTTCGTTCAACTGAATTCAATGTTTACGGAATTGATTGCGAAGTTTGAATGTTGACTAATAGCCATAGGATAGGCCTTTGATTAATAGGCGTCATGTAGGACAATTCTATAAGTTTTATTTAATAACCTATATGGAAATAAAACGTTTTGATTTTGATTCTGATTGATTTGAAATACTAAGAAGTTCGAAAGTTGAATGACTTTTTAGCGAGAGTTGGTATTATATTAAGATGCGACAGCGTGGAATTTTCAGGGACCTATTCACGAAATGTAACAATAATATTATCAAACATTATGGACACGTGATGAAATTCAAAGTATGATAAAGTATATGACCCATAAAAGTTTCACTGCTGTTAACTTATTTATGAACGCCGCTACATATTTAATACTGCTCTCATAAAAGGGTTGTTTAGGGCCTGTATGCCTATCTGAGAGGGGGGATTGTTTACTACTCCTGATAATAGATTCTAAGACGCCGTAAGTTAGGGCTAAGCCCTCGCACCCTACGATTCGCTACAAAATAGATGATGTTTTCATAAACATCCCGGCTACTCGATTATCGCGATAAAAGACGTTTTGACGAAGATTCCAGTTTAAGTAGTTGAATGTTCAATGTCAGAAAATCCTTCATAAGATTTTAAGGCTTTACATAGTGACGTTGAGGATACGTTAAGGTATTTAATATAATGTCTTTTCAAATCTTAATGTTGACTTAAATATAATTTTTCACTAAAAGAATTTGCAGCATTCAACATACGAGTATTAACGACATTGTGATATTCTGTGGAACTATAAAGTCTTACTCTCATTAAGCTTACTCCCGACACAATCGAGAATCAAATCAGTTCGATCTTAACGGCTTTTGGTGGATTGCTTTGAATCTTACCAGGTAATAAAACAGATCGTAATTTTTTGTACTCTTGACCTTATCAATCGACTGAGAATCAAAATAAACAGACGTCAATTTATTGGGAAGCACGATCGAAAAAAGTAAGGCCCCTGATTTTTTGCTTGCGTTATCGCGTTCTAATGTTAGTTAAAAGAAAGTATTGATATACAATATACATCCTGTAAAATTAGCGTGTGTTTACCGACGTCGCCGCAGTAATACATTGCCGGTTTTCGTTCGATCACGGTGTTGTGTGCGCAAACATTGCGGGCGATCTATCACGGACGCTTCCACGCTATAGATCATCATAAGCGCTCCCCATTATCGTGATCCTCTAATGTGAATTAAGTGATATTTATGTTATTGTTCCATTGCTCGTTTAAAATATTTAAACTGGAAATAACAATCTCGTATGGCGTATGCATATTTTTATTAAGTTATTATGTTGCATGCATATTATTGTTATTATGTTTTTAGCTTAAACATAACATTATAAAATCTGTCATTTCATATGATAATTAAGTCAATAATTATTGTCAAAACTAGTTACAATAAGTACGTTAAAAAGTACGTGTATGAACGTAATAAGACGTACCTTTTATTATACGTCTTATATGTTAAAGCTCTACAATTAGATTCATAGTCGCCATCGCGTTAGGTTCTTCTCGGGGGACTAGGGTTAACCGGTATATTTTATTATTAGATAGCTTGTTAAGTTTCATTTGGAAATAAAATATTTTGATTATGTCACATTACGGCCGTGATATTGCGGTGAATTACGTTTCTTATGAAAAAACAGTGACAATTACCTCTGTGTAATGAGGAAGTACCCGTGCAATTTTGTTTACATAGAAAATGTTCTTTTTATTATATTTGAATTTACATACTAATATTTTCCACCTTTATTCTCATCGAATACTTACAGTAAACTATAAGAGGTTTAATTCAAATGTTGAGTTCTACATAGTGCCTATGTAGTCTGGCTAATGAACTAGCGTACATAACGGGGTACCGACCGCCGAAGTTCAGACAAAGCGCGGGGTCATCTCCCCTCATTAGGCGGTTAGTTTTCCGGGCGTGTCCGCAGACTCCGGGGCGCGGGGCGTGGGGGGTCGCACCCCTCGCGCGGGGGGTCCGGCCGATCCCGGGGTTGCTTAATTAATCCCGGCGAGGCCGCCATTGGCCGGCGCTGGGCGGCGGATCTTCGCCCGCGCGTTAATTGGGCGCCCGTATTAGCCCCGATTAATGAGGAGGGTAGGTGTGAATACCTATACAAGTATAGACAATGTAGTGGGAAGCTGAAGGTATTGTCTTTTACCTACTTAATTAGGGTGATATTTCAGGATGGCTAGGCTTTACGTAGGTATGTAGGGTATTTACAACCACACCTACCCCGATGGTTTTCATTTTAAAGTGCTACTTTAGTTGTAGGTTTCTGAATGATGATTCATTGTTTTTTCTTTGTATTTTTTTTTAATACATTAAAATAAACGTAGTTCCTAAACAAGAACCTAGACTCCTAGAACAATATATTGAGCTTATGACATTTCTGTTCTAGGTTTAGGACGTTAGATAATAATTGGCAAACGTTGTGCTGTAAATAAACATTACGTGGCATGTCATGATTATTCAGTCAGCGCACAACGTAACAAGTATACATGCTGTAGGGGCACAATTAGTATTACTGACCTAAGATCTATATTACCTATACATAGTCTTATAGGTAATACTTATGATTTTTACCTCAATTACTATATCATCTTAGGGTCGGTTTTTCAATCGTCAGATAACTTTTATCCAAGAAATAAATTTGTGACTGACAGATTTTGTATGGAACAAATGTCAAAGTCACATATTTATTCAACAGATAAAAGTTATCTGACGATTGAAAAATCGGCCTTAAAACAAGCAACTGGTAAATGAAGATAGGTAGAGTTCAAATAATTTGGGTCGTCAGGGTTTTTGTGTCGTGAGAACATTTCTTTGGGCCCTAATCTCATAACGACGTTATTTATCATCTAGGACTATACACTGATATATAATGTGGACACTAATGTAACACTAATGACCGTACAAGCGATGGCGGGGACGTTTAGCTGGAAATATAGTAATTCCTAATGTAAGTAAGGGTAGCCATACCAGGGTGTGACTAATCACACCCTGGTATGGCTACCCTAAAGGAAAAGGTAGTGTATATATTTATATGTAGTGCCTTTTGTGTTGTTGTGTTTTGTTGTTAGTTCTGTTTTACTATAAAACAGATGTTTTATAGTAAAACACAAACTACTTGCACATATTTAGATAAATGTCTACCTTATTTACTGGATGTGGTTTTCCTGATCCATGAGGGAAAACCAGCCTTCGCCATTGCCATGCCACCATTGTATATCGGCCTATCGGCATGATGCTGCCGTGTTTTGTCCGTGGATTGGCAAGCCAGTTGGATCTGGATCAAGCCTGCAGCGTTATGCCGATTCGACGATACGCAGTAAGGTGTATGGCTCCTGTGCATAACAGCTCCCACAACGAGTGTCGGTTGCCGATTGTTGAAACCAGACTGAGCATAGCTATAGTGCCCAAGTGTGTGCGCAACACATAAGACATTCTTCTTTTACTCTCATAAATCAGGTTACCCGACACGACTCGTTATCGAGATAAAAACAGAAGTATTTAATATGTTTTCTTATAAAATGAGAGACGAATACATGTCTAAGATTCATTAATATTGTTAGAGCTCAGAATTACATCGGGATTGCTATCTGCGATCAAAAGCGTGATAATATCCTGTAGGAGCGTACAGGATAATAAACAGTCTGTAGATGGAAGCGCTCCTTACGTAAGCGACCTCCGAAGTGTTAATAAATATATCGCGGAGAGAAGTAGTTGGCTCGAAACTAATATCGCCGGTCGCGTCAAGTGAACGTATAAAGCTCAGATTTAGCGAGAGCGAGACGCCCAGGTGAAGTGCCTACTTATAGCGCGATATACGAGCCACGTAAATTATAATATCGTGTGTGTAACCCTCTCGCGCCGTGTGTGCAAAGAAAAGCAATTTCCCCGGGCGGGCGGCGCGGGCGGGGCGGGGGCGGGGAGGGCGCGAATATAATTTTGTTCATTTTTTTATTCGGCGAGTTAATTCGCCTCCGCGGCGTAGTCGGCTATTGATTAGGGAGCGTCTTACGTTTTTAATTTGTTTGCGCGCGCAGCGGCGATGCACCCGCCGAGATGAGGTCTCCTTCCACAGCCTCCCCGGGTGGGGGGAGGCGGACCGCCGTCTAATGAAGCCTCCGCTAACTACGCTCGCTGCAATAATCACGATCCTTTTCACAATCACGCTTTGACGTCCACTGTTTACGTAGCGGGCTGACAAAGGCGCCTGGCTTGAGGAAAACATGACGCTTACCCTGTAAACAAAATCAAACGACCTGCTATCGTCCAAATACTGGTACCCCCAGCGCCGTTCATTATGGTTTTATTACTTTCGAAGTAATAACCTGGGGGCTGGGGTTAAAAAGGGAATTAAAATGCCAGTTTTACATAGCGCATTGGATGTTTCGCGTTGGTTATCTGAATATTTTTAGTACACAAAAGTCGCTCTTTAGCTTGTTAGCAACTTAAAAACTACCCAGATTATAGGCAGATAGATCGCACTGTACCGGATGAAGCTATTAAACTAAATAAAAAATTACTTCGAATATAAATAATGCAATAATGTCTTTCGGAAATCGTCGTTTTTCACAATGTATTCCCTTTTGATTTTATGTTTGCATCAGTGGCTTCATCCAGTCAGTGCGATATATCTGCCGTGAGATTTTTTTTATTTATCTTTATTAGTGACAACAAACAGTGTTCACAATATATCTTAAAAACTAGGTCTTAAGTTTGTATTATTTATAGTGACACCAACACCCACATCATCATTAACAGATTAAAGTCGCGACATTACTCGAAATGTATGTATGATTGTAGGTTTGTTTATACATGTATTGGTATGTGTGTAAGAGATAAAAATATAATAGGCCGATAGATCTGAGACTATATATAAATCGCAACTCACTGAAGTTAAATAAAGAAATAAATAAAATAAAAATTATTTATTTTCACTTTTCAGATCATAGATCCATAGTGTTACTAACAATTACTTAAAGATTATTTTTAGTTAGTATGCCTTACAGATTTAAACAAAAATGAAAATAAAATTAAAAGACCATTTTTGACAAAACAGTTTTAACGATGACACAACACTTATAAAAAATCCTTTAAAACGGTCAAACGATGTTTAAAATTGGTACGGAGAGTTCGCGGGTAGATCGTCGGTCACCCCCCCTCCTCCTGCCGGTCCCGTGGGGGGTGGGGGTAGAAACAACGCCGCGTGTGTGTGACACATTAGTAAATGAGGCGGCATTCGTTACGGGGAGGAGTACTGGCGGCAAGGGTACGGGTGTACCACTTTCGAGGATAATGTCGCTTGCTAATTATACTTACATCTTAAGTACGGTTTTACTGATGTTGTATATGAGATCAATATTTCATGTTAGAGGTCATTTTAGGTGTTGAAAGATAGTAAAAGTAGGTCATAGCTACATAAATATAACAAACTAGCTGACCCGTGCCCACTTCGTTGAGCATAGAAACAGTTTGTGATGAACCTTTTAAACCTTCCCGGGTACTTCCACGAATATATCAACTACTAACATCATATATCACGACTAAAAATAGCCGAATCAGTTCAGCCGTTCTCGAGTTTTAGCGAGACTAACAAACAGCAATTCATTTTTATATATAACTAGCTGACTCGTGCCCACTTCGTTGAGCATGGTAACCGTGTAAACCTTCCCGGGACTTCCACAAATTTTTCAAGACCAAAAATAGCCGAATCAGTTCAGCTGATCTCGAGTTTTAGCGAGACTAACGAACAGCAATTGATTTTTATATAGCCTGTGTTACTCAGTGGTAATATAGCTTTCTAATGAAAAAAGAATTATTAAAATCGGCCCAGTACTTTTTGAGTTAAGCCGTTACATACAAAAATACAAATCTTTCCTCTTTATATTATTAGTGTAGATGTAGATAAAATAAATAGTGATAATCATAGAATTAATATTATGTTAACTTCTTATGGTTTATATAGTTAATAATAATGTTATAATAATATTAATGGAAGCTTTCACACCAATCTGGCCCCATGCTATAAGTTCTCGAAGAACCTGTGTTATAGGTACCAGACAATAGAAATATATTATACAAATAGTTAATACACATACATAAGCTCCTATGAATATTTAGCTCACTCCGCAGAACTCCGAACCCGCGACCTCTGGTTTGACCGGAATGCGCTAACCATTGGGCTACAGAGTTCGTCAAACTTTCGTCGTTTCAGCTGTGACGTCTCCTATTAGACACAGCCCCCCTCTAATTATTTCATAGGGGATTGTCTATAGTCACCTCACCTACAATATATGTTTTTGAATTCTATATATTATCGAAATAAGAAAATTCTTTGATCTTTATTTGGGAAAATCGTTCTTCATGTAAAACGTCAGCGCCACAGCCCGCAATACTTTCGTTTTCATTTTACATTACGAAATTTCCAGAGCGTTTCCATCGTAAATTTTTGTATCAGGAGTTTAATATATTTTATAGTAAATATTTTAACGCTTCAATGATTTTTGGTAAAAAAAATTATATGGTAGGTATACTTATTAAGTAGTCCCGGTATATGGTATACTACCCCTGAAATATATGGTACCTATAGCTATAAAGCATATTCATATAAAAATTACTTCTAACTTAAAAAGCAACTATGAAAAGTTTGTTATTTAATAAACTGTCCTGGGTTTCCCACTGGGTTAATCTCAGCCAAAACACTCCAAAGGCTTTCCTACTTACTTTCTAGAAAAAAAAAACCTAAATTAGGTTCTACCTATTCAAACTTAGCTTTACCATCTCTACTTACACTAAACTAATTTAAGTGCCTCCGTGGTCTAGTGGTACAGGGCTTCGCTCTCGAACCGGAGGTCGTGGGTTCGATTCCCGCATTGGAACAACAAAAAATGTTGTTTTCAAGCTTGGTTAGGACAATGCAGGCTGATCACCTGATTGTCTGACAAGAAAGATGATCCCTGTGTCGGATGGGCATGTAAAAAGTCGGTCCTGCGCCTGTTCTGTCGCTAGTCGTGTCGGTTTACCGTCCCACTGGGTTATGAGAGTAAAAGGAAGAGAGAGTGCTTATGTGTATTGCGCACACACTTGGGCACTATAAAAATAACTCCTGCGTAGCTGTCCTAGTTTCAATGAAATCGGCTACCGACATCGAAATCGGTGAGGGGAGCTATTATTATTATTAATATTACTAAAACTTAGCTTTACCATTCTTCACGGACGTCCTTGTATATTTCGTGGCAATGCGCGCGTGGTGTCGGCCCGATATAAACTTGGTACCGGCCATTAAGGCTCGATAGTACCACATTACATTGTTTCATTACTCTCATTTTATTGTTTTAATTTGTGTGCTGCGTGCGCGCACGCCACGCCCCCCGGCGCCGGCCAATCACCGCGCGCCGCCGCCGCGCCCGCGCAGTATGGATGGACACAAATCAACCTACGTTCCACATTCAAAATCATTCAATATTATACCTACCTCCTTTTTTTCGAATCATAACAATGTTTAAGTAACTGCACGTGATGTGTGTCTCTCGTTCTTTAGTTCTCTATCTACAGTGTTTTAAATCGTAAGAAAATCTATTAATCTAAGTCCCGATTTCACCAACGCTTGTTAGTGCTAACGGCATGTTAAAATACCATGCTTTCTCATTCATTGATAGGAATTACGAGAGGAACAACATGACATTTAACAAAGGATCAACTTTTAACATTGTTTGGTGAAACACGCCCTAACCATTGGTTTTCGAAATAATCTTTATTCGTAAAATTTAACACTGTTCAAAAACTTTACTTTATTGATTGCAATAAACTACCTATAGGTACATATATTAAAAAGATGTAGATATCAAAGTTATGTACTTTGATATAATCTGTGGCTAATTGTACCTTGTAGGTGGCCAATATCAGTCAGTAGGAAGTTGATGACTTCTGCTAGTGTCGTCGAAACGCCCACAACGACAATTTCAATGTCAGCGCGAGATTCCAGCACATTCGGCGGTGCACGGTGGCGCGCAATAAGCAATAAACTATCTCCAAGAAGTTATTTCCAACTCGGTTTACACGTTTTAAAGGTTATTGTGTTCGCTAAACGGTCGACACAATGCCCGTCAGCGGCGCAGCGCAGGAATGCTCAACATTTTTTGCGGATTGTCCTTACGTTGATTACTTTGTTTCGGGGAATACTGCGGATGTGAGCGCCTACTACTGCCCACAGATACATTTAATGATTACATGAGGAGTTAGTTAATGTAGATTTTGACTGAAAATGTATGGACTTCGTGTCAAAATATCTGAGTAGTGTTCTCGCCGGGCTAGTTTGCTAACCGGGTAGGTCATGTAGGACAAGTCTAACCTTTTCGGAAATAAAAGATTTTCGTTTTTATTTCATTACGTACGAGTAATTATACAACTATTTCAATAGCAGCAGCGTGTCAAGCAAAGGAACTGGCTAGCCAGCGTCGAGTCGACTCAGGAACTACTGGTCCGATTTGAAAAATTCTTGTTTTATTGGATAGTCCATTTATAGAGGAAGGCTTTAGGCTATATAACATTACACTGCAACCAATAGGAGCGAAGCGTCAGTGAGAAATGTTGCAAAAACGGGAAAAATATGCACATTTGGGGACTTTCGTTGCGTGCGCTGCATATACGGTTTAAGTCACTCAAAAACCACGTAACGAAGTCGCGGGCACAGCTAGTATACTATATATTTTTTAATTCTGATAAAAACTTGCCATAATACTCCGTCACCGGCAACCGCCGGGCTAAAATGGTTAGTAGTGACAGTCATAAAAGTATCGGAGGTAGGTTTTCTTCATAATTGTCAAAGCGCTAAAAATCTATCACTTTTGGTATATGAGTGGTGAAACAAAATGTATTGGTATTCGTAGGTATATCGTTATGTATGTAAAATATTCAATCGAATTTGTCTTGCAAATAAATTCACTTTGCATTATTTGAAACGCAAAAAGTAACTCTTGAATTATTTTCAAGCACTGCGGCGGTTGATACGTTGAAAGTTGAAACACTTGAAAACTATGAATTAATTTATATGTTACGAAAATCAAACAACATGTTCTTTAAACAATATTATCTGATCTACTACTAGGAGGCTATTAATGACGACGTTCGTACTTCGTAGCGCAGTGGTTGAGCGCGTTGGTGCTCGAACGAGAGGTCGAGGGTTCGAATCCCGCTGAAGGAACAAAAAGTTTTTCAAATGTTCCTGGGTCATATCACATGGCTTTAATATTATTGTTGATTTTCATGAATTTTCAGTATTTTTTTTTAACGTATCAGTCAGACACATTGTATAATATTATTGTTAATTTTTTGAGAAGGACATTTAATCCTAATCAGTTGTATAGTTTTCTTAGGAGGGATAGTAACTTACTATGTAACAATTTCTACTTACTATTAGTAAGTAGAAATTGTTACAACTCTACATTTACCGACCGTTTTGGGAGAGTGGATGCTAGCTAAATGTTCTGTGGTCATTAAACTTTGGAGCACTTAACGAAATGTAAAACTGTTATGTTAGAATTCGTGACTATAACCTATGAATAGTCGGTAGTCGGTACGCACGATACGTTATACGATATTATTGAGATCAGGTGCAGGACCGACTTTTTACATGGCCATCAGACGCATGGATCATCTTTCTTGTCAGACAATCATGTGATTAGCCTGCATTGTCCAAACCAAACTTGAAAACAACAATTTTTGCTGTTCCAACGCAGGAATCGAACCTACGACCTCCGAGCACAGAGCTAGGCTCTAAACCACTAGACCACGACAGCGTATAATGAAAATAATAGAAAGATTAAGGGCGTGTTTCACCAAGCAATGTTTAAGTTAACACCATGTTAAATATCATGAGGTGGCATGGTATTTTAACATGGCGTTAACTTTAACATTGCTTGGTGAAACACGGCCTAAGTTAAATACGAGAATTGGGTTCGGTTTTAGTATCCCCATTCTGAAGTAGGTAAAGGGAAGGGTGATTGGAAAATACCCAGTTTCATTCTTGCAACTTTAAATAATACGTTTCATTGCAAAAGTAATTTACTTAATCAAATAATAACAAAAGACAATAAATTATTCCATTTATGAAAATTAAAAAAACATTCTCTATCATACTTAAGCGAAATGGTTGCCTTAATTATCCAGTCGAGTTTGCGAGCTCCAGAAAAGAATTGCTCTCGTTTATATGTAAGAGTGGGGGTGGGGCCCCCACCCGCGGCCCGGAGGGGTTAACCCCTAACCCACACACGGGGGGAGGTAGGCTCACATGGGACGCGCTCTAATGAGGTGCCTGAAAGCGACAATGTCTTTGAGCAAAGCAAATGTGTAGGTATCTACATAAGGGGTGGGTCTTCCTTAACTACGTCTTATATTTTGTCTATGTGTTGTTTTTTCTAGTAATATATTTGTCTTTTTTGCGTACTGGAGTGACTAGTTAAATGACCTCTAAGAGTCGGGACACACCGATACGAGCTTTTATGATAGCGATTCAGAATTGAACTTTATACATAAAAGGATACAAGAATCTTAAGAGCTGACCCTTAAGAGTCAAGGGACAATAAACTTTACGAAAAGAACAATACAGTATTCATAAGTTTATAAACATTATTCGTATAAACCTTTTGAATTTTTAATTGCTGCAGGTTGAACAGATTACCTTAGTCCTAATGACTACAGGGCCTTTCTTATATGTATTATGTTTCCTAATATGTACTAACTATTTTTAAGCTCGGTGTCAACTCCCGGACATCTTTTCTGTATATAATTAACCAAGACGGTACCCGAGTGCACTCGGGAGGCCCCCGCCCGAGGCCCCCGGCGAGCCTTCCGGTCCGGGGCCCGTTTTAATTTCCCGCGCGGGGGCGTTAAGTTTAAACACCCGGAGATGAGCACACGTACTAATATCATGCACGGCCCGGGCCGTTGCCATGGCGACGCACGTGTGCTGGTGTGGGGCC
This sequence comes from Celastrina argiolus, assembly GCA_905187575.2. Taxonomy (NCBI): domain Eukaryota; kingdom Metazoa; phylum Arthropoda; class Insecta; order Lepidoptera; family Lycaenidae; genus Celastrina; species Celastrina argiolus. The sequence goes on from LR994591.1 coordinate 11,517,284, forward strand.
GGGGGTAATATGATTTGAGCGCCCGCGGGCGGGGGCCTGTTTGCTCTCCGATGCAATCGCGATACGACGCCCCCGTCTCACCTACGTCTAACCGCATCGGATTCCTGTCGCGGGCCTCGGATGCCGGACACTCGACACCGACACCGCAACCGCAACGCTTCTGCTCGGTCGGATATTGCGAGCGTATATTGCGAAAGTTTCGTCTCTGTTACCTCCTTTAAGGCTTTAAGCCTCCGTATGACGCCAGTGACCTTGCACGACTGATTTTGATACTGGGGTATCGACCGCAGTGTCCAAATCGCATTTGAGGATGAATATGCAAACTGACACGACTATCCCCTGAGCCTTGCCTCATTAAGGCCCGTATCAATAAAGAAGTCTCAAACCCAACCTCACTTGAGAACCTATTTGACAGATAAAAAACGTTTTGTTTTGGTTTAATGACCTCTATTTCTCACAGTCGTCACTTACACGAGAAAAAAGTAAATACAATCAATATTTAAATAATTGTCGACAGAAACGTTTCGTTTCACTTTTAAAAATGAAGAACATTACTTGATATGTTACATACTTTAATTTATTTTTTCTTTTTTAAAACGTAAAAATAAAGTTTATAAAGGTATAGATTATACTTATTTTGATGTTTTTCTGTAATCTATAATATGAGTATTCCGGTATTAAAAGAAAAGAAATTAAAGTACTATGTAACAATAATGAAGATGTTCACTTTTAAAAGTGAAACGAAATGTTTTTTTTTTATCTGTCAAATAGGTTCTCAAGTGAGGTTGGGTTTGAGACTTCTTTAATAAATACGGGCCTTAAAAATACTGAAGTAATTTTCTCGCTCGCTTGACTAATGCGAGAAGAGAGAAAAGGTTTTAACTTAAAAAAGGGTGGACTTGAATATTTGCGCGCACATTCCCTTCATACAAATTCTAAAGGATCAACACACATTGGCAGAGTCACTTTAGGGTATGGTATGGGTCCCGTGTGTAGTTTACTATGGAAGTACCAGCGCCGTAAGAATTACGTTTGTTTTAATCATTGTATAGGCAAATTTATGTTGTTTGGGCATTTCTCATAGAAACATGAAAGTCAAAAGTAAGTATTTCAGCGCTAGTACACAGTATACTCACACATACACAACCTATTACCTTACCTATTATAAAGTATTATCACTCATTTATTTCACACCTCCACCGAGCGTAGCGTTGTCGCACATTATGTTTTGAATACATAGAAGAATAACACGTGGTGACATTTCGACTCTGTGCCAATGTGGTTGCGCCTCATGATGATGATGTCATTTCACTTATGACGTCCAGTAGGACATAAGCATCCCCTAACGTATTCCGTTGTCTGGTACCTGTCAGTCCTGTATAACACAAGTTCTTCTGATACTCAGCACGGGGCCAGATTGGCGTGATTTGAAGCGTCCATATTATTATTAATTTGTTAACATTGAAGGAACTACCTTCTGTATTAACGTTGTTAAATAAAAATAGGTCGAAATCGAAGACGTATACATACGAGTATACGTCTTCAATGATACTCGGCCTCGCAATGGATGTCCAATGCCGAGTTTGCCTCGTCCGGGCGACAATTACGGGCGTGCTCATTAGCCGGTGAAGCGTCTGCTTCATGTATCATGTATCGCACGTCGCCGCCGCCGCCGGGACAATAAAGCAATCAATTGGCGGCAAACGAACCCGCGACGACCCGCGACAGACGCGACAGCGCGCGACAAACACGCGGCCGCCTCTCGCAAATATGTCACTACGAGGTACCGGCTGCAATAAAGGCTGCCCTCCGGTTTGGAAACGCGAAAATGTCGCAATACAGGGCGACGAGTTATGCCTCCGCGATATAAGTTACATTGTAAAGGCAACAAGATGTTAAGGCTTGGGAAAAAATTATTACTCCCTCGAAAATGCCTTAAATAAAAGGTAAAGGCTGGAGACCGCCTCGTCGGGTAATGAAACAACGTGACGCACACCAGTGTACCGAAACTACGCCTGTGAGGTGAGCTGTGCCGGTGTCTGATCTGACCCGACTTCGGTAAGGACAAAAGGAAGGGAAATGTTTGTTTGTTCGATCTAGCGGCGGCTAAACTGATTGACCGACCGACCGACATTTAATAAATCAGGTGTCAATCGATTCGTAATGGTCCCGCGAGTAACATAGGCTATATATATATTTTTTGAAAAGTTTTGGACTTTCAAAGTTAAACCTTAAAAACTATCTCCGAAATAAATTAAGATAAATAATTGTCGCGTTTGTTTGTTTTGTTTGTCCGCTATTGGGATTGAATATTGTATTCGTTTTACTTTTTGACGTGAATACTACTTTAAAATTTTCCTTTTATAGGGTTTATGTTTTTATACAGTTTAGTGTTGCAGCTACATTGATGTAGTTTTTCAGTTCTTAGACAATTTCGCAAATACCTCAGGTCTGGACGAATAGTGTATTGTGCGCGGGGGTGCGCGGGGAGGGAGGAGCCGGTAATTGCGGCGCGGACGCCGGGGGCCGCGGTAATGCCCCGCGTGATATATTGTACTACGGCTAATAACAGAGCACGGCCGGACGATTATCCCTTTACCGTAGGTGATTCGTATCGATCCCCGCGACGGCTCCGTCCCGGCTAATGAGTGCCAGGATTTCGCTATTCATTATCCACTTTCGCCGAGTGCCCCGGGGCGGAATGAAGACGTCGCGCCCCGGACAATTGCCCCGCTCGGAGTGCCCCGCAGCACGCTTTGTGCTTTATCTTTGATAATTGCGAACCGACCACTATGGAAGTGGTAATTGCGCCATTATGGAATGTTATCAAAGTGGATTATGTTGCGATGGAATTTTGAGCTTGGGTGGAGGAAGATTTCAAAAATTAGTGCTTATACAGACTTCATGCTGTGATTAGAAGAGGGTTTGCAAGGCTCTATTTTTCGTTAAGCAATACATGTACTAAAGGTATTTCCTATTGGCAGACTTTTTTTCTGAGTCCATTAGCATCGAGTCATCCAGCCGACTAAGTAGGTAATTTATAATATAGTCTACTAGGTATTGCCCGCGGCTTCGCCCGCGAGGAATTCAATTGGAAATGCAGACGGTTAAAAATCATTACTCTTTCTTTAGGCTGCGCGGGAAAAAGGAGGCTCATGGATCGGCTACAGATTTATGTTTACATGACAATAATATCCTTCAGGTGCCTGCTGTAGGTACAGTGATAATAACATAATATTGGCTTCGTTTTCAGATGGCTGGGTCGCGGTTCCATGTTCGTACTGTCGCGCGCACAAGCGACCACGCTGCTGCCCGTACAGGCGAACGGAGAGTCGCTGGTGGACGTGGGCGCCGGGGACGGGGAGGTCAGCCGCCGCTTCGCGCGACTGTACCGCAGCACGTACGCCACGGAGATCTCCGCCAGCATGCAGAAGGCGCTCAGTGGCAAGGGATACACGTAAGGAGATACAACCGTACCCAGGGGGGGGTAGAGGAGGTACTTTTGAGTAAACCGCGCAGTGGACTCTGGCAAAATACATGGTGCAATTACCACTACTATTTTTTTTACAATCAGCACCTTTAAGTATCAACTTTACTAATTATCCATTTAAACAGTCAATCTGGGGGCACGGCAGTGCCCCCGCCAAGTTGAGCACGGCCTTACCATCTTTTTTCTCGAAGCACTTCAGGCCATTTTCGTTTATAACTTCGTTGTGCATAAAACTAGAAGCCTGCATTTTTAGTTACTAAGTATGCATTGTATGAACAAAGTATATTCCAAATTTCATTCAATTTGAACCAGTAGTTTAAGAATTATAACTTCTCAAAGTTTTGTCACTCACCCACTCACTGACCGATCATCAAAAACATTAGACACTTCTAGCAGACATGGAAGCTTCAAACTTGGAACACAAGTAGTATTTAGTGTATAAATAAAGAGAAAACCTAAACATTTTGGAATTTTTCTCTAGTTATCTAGATACACCAACTGCATAAATAACTTTGTAATCTCGTATAAATGTATAGAATTACAAAGTTAAATTTGCATTTTTTGACAAAAACACTAGTTTAAGTTAAATTTCCACAAAAAGAACCCATGAGACTCTCATCTAAAACAACACTTGTAAAAAGTGCCAAGTCTCGCAACTAAGATCTTTTGCCGTAAAAAGTTACGAGATCTAAGCTGGGGTTGGTCTAACAGCATCTTATAGTGATTATATCAATATTTTTAAAAATCTTTTATGTTTTAAATAAATAATAGAATGACTTGGCAATCGCAACTTTTTACAGCAAAAGATCTTAGTTGCGAGACTTGGCACTTTTTAAAAGTTATTTTTTTGATGGGATTGAATATACCTCTACGTCACAGCGCGCGGTGAGCGTTAACCACTTACTGGGTGGTCTCGCGTACTTAATATACTTAATTCTCTTCTCTCACATTCCAGTATACTGGACACGGAGGACTGGTGGCGCAGCGACCGCTTCGACTGCGTGTGCATGCTGAACCTGCTGGACCGCTGCAGCAAGCCGCGCAGCATGCTGCAGCAGGCGCGGGCCGCCGTCGCGCCCGGCGGCGTGCTGCTGCTGGCGCTCGTGCTGCCCTACAAGCCCTATGTTGAAGGTACTGTAGTGGCGCAGCGACCGCTTCGACTGCGTGTGTGCGTTTAAAACGTAAAAATATATATGTCGCAGTCATCTAATTGAAATCGCCATTTCATTGAGTGACTAGCGTTTTTATCGAATGACGACATTTTTATCGATAAATGTAACTTTGCAAATTCTAGTATAACATAAATACATCAATTTAGTGTAGTTTTGTATGTTTTATCAGCTAAAGTAGTAAAACGATGACGTGTCTTTAAGAGTAGCCGGCGGTGATGTAATAATTGATCCATGCTGTCACACTATTTTATAACGAGTATCGCACTTTAATGTAGATTTAATGAAAAAATATCAACACAGTGCCATCAGTGCCAGCTGTTTGACGCCATATTTGTTTTGGTGACTACTAGCGCCGCAGTGACAAAAAACTTCAATCACCTGGCTGACTATTGTCAGTCAGGTGATTGAAGTTTTTTGTCAACATTACAATCCGCTAACTAATTGGACGTTGACTGACGATTGTTCAATCAATATTCGGCCTAGTCTTTCAATTTAATGTCGTCATTCGATAAAAACGCTAGTCACTCAATGAAATAGCGATTTCAATTAGATGACTGCGACATATATATTATACTTATTTTAATGCTTTTTCAGTAATCTATAATATGAATATTACGGTATAAAAAGAAAAGAAATTAAAGTTCTATGTAACATTAATTAAGTTGTTCACTTTTAAAAGTGAATGAAACGTTGTTTTATCTGTAAAAGGTTCTCAAGTGAGGTTAGGTTTGCGACTTCTTTATTAATACGGGCCCTAGTGTTCATGCTAATGATACACTGCTGATTGTAAAAAAAAATATTTATGATAATTTTAATAATAAAAATATTATTTATGTTAATTTCCAGTGACCGCCGACCACAAGCCTGAAGAGCGGTTGCCCATCACGGGCGTCAATTTTGAGGAGCAGGCCAGCTCGTTTGTGGACTTCATGCGGGACCTGGGCTTCGAGCTGAGGTCGTGGACGCGCGTGCCGTACCTCTGCGAGGGGGACTTCGCTCAGGCGTACTACTGGTTGGACGATTCCATCTACGTGTTCGCTCCGGTGGAGACCTCGTGACGTCACACGCGGAACACGCTGTAAGCTGATGCGTAATACCACTTACAAACCATTCCGTAAAGGAAGTCGATCCAACCATATAAAACGTGTGAGTGAGATCTGCACTGAGGGTTCCGTACAAACTTGATTCGTACAAAAATTGCACGTAGTTTGTGTTTTACTATAGTACGTCCCAGAAATTTAACCTAAACGTAAACAAACCTGAAACACCGAAATTTTCACATTTTTACTTATTGTGCACACTATCAACACTTTCGCCGGAATATTAAAAATCATTCTTCATTATCCAATACATTTTATAACAATTAAACGATAGTTAGTTTAATCATGAAAATCTTTCACGGTATAAATACGCCATTTTGATACTGTAGAATATAGCCAATGTCAATGGATTCATATTAATTATCTATATATAGATAATTAATATGAATCCATAGATAATAAATAATAATCATTGTATTATTTTGACGACCTCCGTAGCGCAGTTGGTTGAGCGCGTTGGCGCTCGAATGAAAGGTCGCGGGTTCGAATCCCGCCGAGGGAACAAAAAGTTTTCAATGTTCCTGGGTCATGGATGTGTATTAAATTTGTGTATAATATAATAAAAATCTTAAATATGTGTATATTATAAAAGTATTAAATATATTTCCGTTGTCTGGTACCTGTAACACAAGTTCTTCGGATACTTAGCACAGGGCCAGATTGACGTGGTGTGAAGCGTCCATAGATATTATTATTATTATTATTATTTTGGCGAATTGGCATCACTGACTAGTCTATGGTTGTGTCATAGACGGGTTTGTTTACGTTTGGGTTAAATTTATCTCGGACGTACTATATATAACATGAATTTCCACCAAGAACCTACAGTACATTCAATAACATCTGTTTCGTACAAGCTGTAGCAAATAAAATTTTTGCGACATCTTTGTTTTACAGACCTAAGTATTTGATATGAGTTCCATCTTTATAGCACATCCACGCATAGCAACCAATAGCGGTTCCCTATTTTTCATTTGGGGCACGAAACCCTGAAAAGGGTAAAAGGTAATATTTACTGATATTCGGTGTTTTTTTTATGAAATAATAATTATGGGCCGTGTTCAGTGGCTAATTTTTTTACGCAGGAGCTTGGGTTTTTGATTGGTGCTTTACAAGCGCAAGCGCCAAAAAATAAGCCACTGGCAACACATGGCATTTGCCAACAAACACAGCCTAGATAAAATTTTGTTTCGTTAAATGCCGCAGGATTTCTGCTACGTAATGGACCCTACGATAATGTATTTTTGGATTTTTTTCATTTTTCATACATCGTCCTTCATTTCCATTGAAATACAATGATTTTCAAAGACCATTTAGGAACTGTGTAACTACCATAGTAGTGAATATTACCTGCAGTCAATATGACCTACAAAAACCTCGGCACTAAGGCTTAGACCATATGATCCGACCCGGAAGTTCGGAGATTCAAAGGACTTAAAATAGATCTCTGGGTTAATGCAGTAGCAATACACAAACTTCTTGCACTTCTTTCCACTATATTAGTTATTTTATATTAGGTTCGACTAAGTCATCATCAGGACTTAGTCGAAACTGGTCGTGTATTTTAACAAATAATTATAGTAAAATAAATAGCACACTTTGTTGAGCATACAAACCGTTTAAACCTTCCCTGGACTTCCACGAATATTTAAAGACTAAAAGTAGCCGAATCGGTTCAGCCGTTCTCGAGTTTCAGCGAGACTAACGAACAGCAATTCATTTTTATATATAAGGAAAAAGTGCAAGTAGTTAGTGTATTATTACTATATAACATTAATTTCCACCAAGAAAATACACTACAATCAATAACATTTATGTTAATGCTATTCTATTTTACAGTTGAGCTAAAAATCATAACTCTATTATATTAGCGAAGAATTCCATTATTTCTATTGTTAGTGCTCATAACTTCCTCCGGTCTTCCGAATTCCTGATCATGTAGTCCCAGCACAAGTCACCTCGGTGGCGCCACCAGTCGAATACTTGGAGCGATATCTACATTGTGCTGCTTTAATTACAGAATTGCCTAAATTGTACTCATACTGAAGTACAGTTCTTCCGACTAATTTCAAATTTGTTATATTCATTCCAACATCTTTAGTAAAATTGGAAATTTTGTTAATGCGATCAAATTTTTTTCGTAGATATCTGCATAATTTTATGTTTCAGATATATTCACAGATGTCAGACACTTGAAATAACTGTACTTTACCAGCTTATTAATAAAATTATAACAAATGTTTTGTCCTAGTCTGATACGTTAGAAAAGTCACTAGACAGACAAGGACAAGACATTGATATCCTATATCTAAATATTTTTCTATCATCAGATTACTTTAATCTGAGGAATAAATATTATAATTGTAACTTTGACAGATTTTGTATGAAACAAACGTCAAAGTCACGTGTTTGTTCGACAGATAAAAGTTTTTATAATGTCATGCACTTTTTACATAGCCGGAAACACAAACGAAAGATATAAGTTATCTGACGATTGAAAAATTAAAGGGGTTATATTAATGTCTGCTTGTAAAAATATTCCATAAACTGCCAATAGTAACAGCATAATAATAAAATATGAAGACTATTTTATACTGAATAAGGTGTTTAACTATAATATTGTGTAGGTGTCTTAAAAATGTTTACTTAAATTTTCTTCTGTAGCTGGCATCCTATAATTGCCTAAAAAATTCTTTAAGTGAGTGTGTTTATTGATTATTAAAATTGATTAACTACTTTATAGAGTATAAAATAATGTAAGAAATTTTTATATGCAGTTTTACCGTATGCGATTTAAAATAGCCAGCGTTTTAAAAAAACGTCATCTATGATCAAGTTTATGAACTGAGCTCGATTTGTGTTTAGTGTAATATGTTTTGTACAGCCTTGTCCTGTTGAACTTAAACGGACTTAAACTTTCAAATAATCTGGTTGTTAAATGCATTTATATATACTCCTAACCATATAAATCCCTCTTAGCTTTAAGACTTACGTAATAAGGTAAATGTGAGTAAATTAAATTACAGAAATTCTAAAAATTGTTATACATAATATTATAAACTTAGTAGGTTGTGGAATCCAAACAACGATTTTCTTCAATTGAAAACATTATTTAAGCAATAATCTGAATGTAAATTACATTAAATAGATAATAATGTTATGAATTAAAACCCCGCTATTATTAAATAATTTTCTTCTAAATGTTTTTTCTACATTCCGTGTCGTATGTCGTGTAGATTTTCTAACTTTTGTAGCTTTTAGGAACTAATCTATCTTCATTAAAATTGTTGTTTGGTGAAAGCTCACCAAACAACAATTTTAATGAAGATAGAAACTCAAATAACTAACCTTTCAAGCCAAGAAAATTCTTATTATTTTTTTGTATCTTATTACTAATAACTATCCCGAGGATAAAATATATTCTTGCTTGGGTAAAGCGGTGAGTAGTTGTTTTTTAATGTGTTTTGTAATATTTTTCTGTGGCATCTTCGAAGTTGAATATTTTTATAATATTATTGCAATTCAATTGTATTGTTATCGTGTTGTTTATATTATGTTTGTAAATAAAGTATTCTGTATTAAACAAAAGTATTATTGGGGTCCTACCGAGCGAGGAGACGGGTGTTCTACAATAAAAAACAAGTTACTTTTATCACTTTAATATAAACTAAGCACTGATATTCCTCGAAGACTTATGATTACATTTCTATAGGTAAGTTACAGCAAAAACAATAAATTACATGGCAAGGCCAAACTTTTTACATAACCAAATAAATAGGGAAGATCTCACCGCCAAATGTTATCCAATACAAGGAAAAATTTATCACAGTACAATGTACCACATATCAGAAACCCAATTCTCGTGTTTAACTCAAAATTTTAATTTAACTATCAATGGCAGTGTTGCCAGTACGATTTCCCAAAAAAGTACGACTGGCTGTCTAAAAAGGTACGGATTTTAACTCAAAAGTATGGTTTGCCAAAACAATAAAATGCTATAGTCTACCCATAGTAACCCTTTTACAGTATGAATTATTATAGCATGAATTACTAGTATAATTTATAAGGTACGAAAAAGGTAAGCTGCACACAGGTACGGTAGTGGTACGGTTGTATGACAAAAGTAAAACCGTACTTTTTGTCATACAACCGTACTTGTTACCGTTACTTTCTGGTACGTTCTGGCAACACTGTTAAATGGGTAAATGTGCCTTGATATCATAAACTGAGTTTGGACCAATCGAAATGAATTTGAAGTTGGTTTAACGCTTTTTGATTGGCGAAGCCTCCGTGAAATACAAGAATTGGGGTTCAGATTTGAAAGCTGTAGAATTGCAAAATGCATTTTTTTATTCACAAAATATCGTATGCAATGACATTGAAAATTACATAAAATTCAATTCACAAAATATTTTGCAATGACACTGCAGTACAAAGTTTTTGAAACAATAAGTGGAACTGATAAAGTAAAGACCACTAGCAAACTAGACTTGTGGTCAAAATAAATCTTTGCGCCATCTTACATACGACATAGTTCTATAAAAAAAATTGTTAAGAAAGTGCCAACAAAATTTTCTTTGGAAGCATAGATATAATTTAGGACCAATGTAGGCACTGTCTTTGGTCTAAGTTCTATTCGAAAGATGCAAGATTTTTTATGTTTTACAAATGCTTAATTTTAAAATATACCGCAGTACCACGTAATGTAATAAGAAAGTAGTAACCTGTTACCAAATAGTAGAAAATATATTCAAAAAAGTATTCATATAAATAGTTCAATCTTAAAACTACTCGCACTTAATCCAAACTACACCTAGTTGACAATAGTCGATATAAAACCAAACAGTACTTTCTAAGATTCGATAAACGTACGCTATAAAATAAGCTTTACAGAAGGATTACGTATTAGTTGGGAAACCCCCGTGGAGTCTTGTAGAAGAAAATAATTTTGACTAGATAAATTTTGTTTCAATACAGAGATTCGTCCAATAATAATACTTTTGAAGATAGTATAGAACCGCGTCCCACAAACGCCACAATTTTAGCCTCGATATAAAATAACACGTAAATTGCATTCATTTTAACACAATAAAATATTTTTTACCTCATGACCGGCACTGGTATTGTAGCTGTGATGATAGCAATGTGATAAAGCATATTTTTAAAGCTTTTTGTCTATGTAACATACTGTCACATTACAAGAAATACTTAAATATTGGCAATATTGCAAAACTAAAAAAATAACTTTGTTTCAAAACGCTAAGATTGAAAATGAATATTATTCTATAATCCTTACATAAATACAACCTCATACACTACGACATAATATCCATACACTATGTATAAATTTAGAATTACAATTCCTTATACAATATTAAAAAATTTAATACAGGCTTTGCCTAATTATTGCACAAACGCTCTACGTAGTCGGATATTCAGTTGATTATAAAGTTACAAGTATAATTACTAATTTTAATAATCACAAAATTACTATTATACATGGAAGTATAATTTATACAACGTAATATCCTATACAACGATACTATACTCATAACTTGTTACTGACGCGAGGCATCCAAGTTATTTTCTATTTTGTGATGAAAGATATAATTAGATTCATTATTATTAATATACCTATTAGCTAATGAGACATACTAATAAAAAACCCAATATTGTTTAACATACATTAAAATAAGTTGTTACATAATTAAAAATCAATTTCACCGCGCTTAAAATAATCTAAATCCAATCCAAAATCCCACAAATGTATTCGCCATCTTAAACCATTACCGTAATACAGTTTACTCAACGATAATTTTTGCAATTGCAGTCTTCAATTCGGTAGTAATCAAGCGTTTACTCCTAGCGGCGGTGTTTCAACTAAACATTTATAATAATTATTATAAAAGAAATATATAAATGCCTCTTTTTGGTGGTTCATTTTAAGATAATTTAGCTGATAAGAGCACATTAAGGGCCATTCAATATTTTTAATGTATAATTATAAGTTATAACACTACATGCCAAATAGTGAAACGCTATTTAAAGGTAAGAACCCTTCTATTCAAATGTTGCCACTGTCACTGTCACTGCATGGCGAAATGAGAAGGTGACTTGAGCGGCACTTAATTTAACTATCGTTTCAGTACTCGGCTTATGCGACTTTATGGTACATAATTTTTATTATTTAATTTCTAAAGAAGTATGTCAAGACCTTGCTCAAACCTACCTATAAACACCAAAGGGACGCGTCGTGAAGAACTAATTGTTAAAAAATTATAAAACCCATTGAGATCAAATATAAAGGAAGACCAATTACTTTACTAAAGCTTTAAAAATACTTTTTTTTCGCTTAATTTTAAACACCAATGGTATTCAATATTTAAGTTTTTTTTTTTTTAATTTTGAGATAAGTTTTATATAGATTTTCCCAGCACGCCGCGTCTCTTTCGAGTGACCTTACACCTCTATCACAGTGGACATAATGCACTTACGATAGTAATCAACACGACACATTCGAAGCTATACGATAGAATATGTCACTCAATATAAATCAGATCAAAAACGATAGTATATGAATACTAAACGGTTATACAAAGTTAATAATCAACCCAACAAGAATAAAGTGTACCAATGACAATCATTATTATTTTTGTAAGATTAAATGTTTTTAGTTTGGAAATAAGTAGGAAAAACTAAAGTTTAAGGCTGATTTTCCACCACTAATGAGCGAGAACGCTTTCCAATATAAGAACTTATAGTTAAATGAACTGATTCTATTGGTTCATAAAAAACCCATTCCTTGCCACGCATCCTCACTCATCACTGGTGGAAAAGCAGCCGTAAAGAGGTTAGTTTCTGACTGCATTATAAAACTAACTCGGTAAAATCGTGCACATTAAGCAAATCTATTTACATAACATTTGTGCAAATCAGAATTAGACATTCTTTTAACCATAACTTAATCTTAATTAAATATTTCAGATAATTTTCACACATTAATTTCCAAACACTATTGCACACTTGTGCGTCTCAGCACATATTTTTGATAATCATCACTTAAATTGAACAATTATTTTCCATTATAAATCGCATTTCCAAATATTGACAGTAATCTTATTAAATAAAATTGTTACTCCAAAAGCATTGTGATTAAAAAGTGTATAAAATAATTAACATAATACTTGAAAATAAAACATAACAAAATAGTTTTGAACGTAAATAGAAATACAAGCTTAGTATATAATAGAATACATAAAATATAGCGACTTGTATATAAAACGTCGTTACGGGGTCGTACGTACTGTACGCAAAATACGCCCGCAACGCTGCGTCCCTGCGCGCGCTAATTACCACTGACTATCTTGCGGCTCTCTAGCTCATCCATACTGTTTGACCTGAAAATTATGCACACACAAAAATATTATAAATTTGGAGTTAGTATACGTTGTAGAAGACCGTTAGATAATAGTTGGTGCATTTAGCACACACATAGCAAGTATACATAAGACATCATGTGCTGTGTATGAATAATTTTGACGTCACGTAACATTTATTCATAGACTGCACACAACTTAACATATACATGTTGTAAGAGCCAACTCTTAACCACCTATAATTTCCTAATTATTTTTCTTGCAGGTTTGCAAGTGAACACAAAAGAAACAGCATTTTATCCTGCATACTGCTTTTCCACCAGTGATGAGAGTGGATGCGTTGAGAGGAATGTGTTTTTCAAGAACTAATCTCACGCTCAGCATCTCTCCTCGCTCATTACTGGTGGAAAAGCAGCCTGTTAGATATTAAATATCTATACTAATATTTTAAAGCGCAAGAGTTAGTTTGTTTGTTTAAACGCGCTAATCTCAGGAAGTACTGGTCCCATTTGAAAAATATTTTTTTGTTGGATAGTCCATTTATAGAGGAAGGCTTTAGGCTATATATAACGAAGTGAATAGGAGCGAAGCGTCAGTGAGAAATGTTGCAATAACGGGGAAAATTATTCACATTTGAGACTTTTGTTAGGTGCGCTGCATAAACAGTTTAAGTTACTCAAAAAATATCTATGAAAGAATTATTCCTTTTTAATAATCATAATAACAAAAACCAAAATGATGAGCAATCAAAAGATAATCGCGATACTGTTTCCGACAGTCACGCGAACGAGGTCGCGGGCACAGCTAGTAAAATAATACAAAAAAATACATTTCCAAAATGAGGATAGGTATAATTATTGTATCTCAAAGTTAAAGCGTTCTTTTTACATCCTGTATATTATATACAGCTGCCAATACAGCAGCGTTTCCGCGGCCATTGTTATTATAACTGCGCTCGTCCCGCCTGCCGAGCGTGACGAGTGTAGGCAATTTCGATACATGAAATAATTTCGGGAAAGCTCATGTCCAATAGTGATCGCCCTTGCTTAAACGACGAAAGTGATACAATATGTTTGAAACTCACCGCAACTTATCGTCATTTTTCCACGATGTGACCTGGATGTGCGGCGGCGGCAGGTAGCTGCGCAGCGACTGAACCAGCTGTATTGTATCCAGGAGAACTGAAACACCATTCACATATTTATTAATCGATATACATACTGACGTGAATTACGTCTTAAATGAATTGCGTTTGAACCGTGGTTTAGATAAAAGATAAATAAATAAAATTCACGTATACTAGAGTTATCTACTGAAAAATGTAAAAAAAAAGTTTGTGACCCATATTTTGTAGTTCTTTGAAATGTTATCACTCACTCATACCGTCTCTCTCGCACACAGCGTGGTACTCACTCTTCTGCAGCTGCTCGCTCTGCTTGCCGTAGGGCTTGCACATGGCGGGGCGCACGCAGGGCCGCATGCGCTGCAGGTTGCGCGCCCGCTCTTTCACTCACTCATACCGTCTCTCTCGCACGCAGCGTGGTACTCACTCTTCTGCAGCTGCTCGCTCTGCTTGCCGTAGGGCTTGCACATGGCGGGGCGCACGCAGGGCCGCATGCGCTGCAGGTTGCGCGCCCGCTCTTTCACTCACTCATACCGTCTCTCTCGCACGCAGCGTGGTACTCACTCTTCTGCAGCTGCTCGCTCTGCTTGCCGTAGGGCTTGCACATGGCGGGGCGCACGCAGGGCCGCATGCGCTGCAGGTTGCGCGCCCGCTCTTTCACTCACTCATACTGTCTCTCGCACACAGCGTGGTACTCACTCTTCTGCAGCTGCTCGCTCTGCTTGCCGTAGGGCTTGCACATGGCGGGGCGCACGCAGGGCCGCATGCGCTGCAGGTTCCGCGCCCGCTCTTTCACTCACTCATACCGTCTCTCTCGCACGCAGCGTGGTACTCACTCTTCTGCAGCTGCTCGCTCTGCTTGCCGTAGGGCTTGCACATGGCGGGGCGCACGCAGGGCCGCATGCGCTGCAGGTTCCGCGCCCGCTCTTTCACTCACTCATACCGTCTCTCTCGCACGCAGCGTGGTACTCACTCTTCTGCAGCTGCTCGCTCTGCTTGCCGTAGGGCTTGCACATGGCGGGGCGCACGCAGGGCCGCATGCGCTGCAGGTTGCGCGCCAGCTCGCCGAACGCGCGCACGACTCGCTCCTGGCCGCCCTCAGCCCGCGCCGCGGTGCCGCCGCCGCCGCTGCCGCCACCGCCACCGCCAGATAGCGACTCTAGAGACTCGAGGTTCGCCCTGTAAACAGATCGTTTATGATGGCGTGTAGGCTGTTCAGAGTGAATGACTGGCAGTTGCTAATATGAGTGAAAAAGAAAGAGTCAACTGTCATTCACTGTAACAAAACTCCAAAACCTAACGATGAAAAAAGAATATACGTATGAATAAATATGTATGACTTAACAAAAATTGTTCGCAGAGTCTACATCCAGAGGATGCTCGGGGATCGGAGCGAAACGCGCGTCGAGCTATACAACCAGCTTGGTGGTGGGGCTTTGCACGATCGAGTTAGCATTATTGCTTGTGTGGTGGTGGTGTTTTCAAATTTTTACTTGCGAGTGTACGCATAAGCAGGGAAGGAGGGAGGTGCATCAAACATAATATGCCTATGCATACACTCACTCATTTGCTTGCAGGCTGTGGTTATCATTATTCGCGGGATATTGCTAGATATAATATATTTTATTCTATGGATTTTATGTAACGCCTGATTCCATTAACTATACATACAAATATAAATATACTTACGGAAACCATAATCCTCCTTCTGGAGCAGTTGGGTAAAAATAAATATTACACACCTAAGGAAATCAGTGAGCTTATGTTCATCGGTGTAGTGATGTTTGTTCTTGGAGTCGCTCGACCCTGACGAGCCAGACGATCGGTGGGTGCTGTACTTGTCATGAAGCGAGCGGTTCTGGTGTAGCAACATCTGTTGGTGTTGCGATAGCTTGTCCCCGGAGCGACGGTCCGATTTCTCCCCGGCCAGGTTTGCTGGAAATATTTTAATATAATATCTATGAAAGCTTCACACCACGTCAATCTGGCCCTGGCCTAAGTATCCGAAGAACTTGTGTTACAGGTACCAGACAACAGAAATATGTTTAATACTTTTATACTATACACATATTTAAGATTTTTATTATATTATACACCAATTTAATACATCTATGAACATTGAAAACTTTTTGTTCCTTTGGCGGGATTCGAACCCGCGACCTCTCGTTCGAGCACCAACGCGCTCAACCACTGCGCTACGGAGGTGGTCAAATGATTTTGTTGTCGTTTAATAACTTTGTTATAGGACAAATATTATATTAATATGTAAAGCAAAATTTAATTTTACGAGAATTTTGCTATCAGAGGAGAATAAAATTTTGCCTGTAAATAACGAGATAAAGCTAGGTAGGTGACAGAAAGATGAACAAACAGTGAAGTCTCAGAAATAGGGTCCCATTGAAACCCTTGGGTTCATTGCAAACCCAAGGTCGATTATAAAAATTATGCATTTAAAGATTTTTTCAAATAATAAGATTTTCTAACTGTAGTATAAATAAAGCACAAACACATGACAATGTTATTGCTTTACAATGTACATCACGATAAAATAAATAATATTACAAATTGTATTTTAAAGTTTTACTTTATTAACAAGCCTGGTGCAAACAGTATAACTCAGAACATATTTTATCACTAATATTTTATAAAACACAACTTTTCTAGAATTTTAATGAGTAATTACCGAATACTGAAACGTTTAGCACTTCTATCCACATGTTTTCACTGTCTAGCGGAATTACAAGAACAACATTTAAGCAACCTGGGGAGTACCAGTTTACAACCAATAAAGTGTGAAATGATCTAAATACATTTAAACTATAAAGAATAAGAATTTTACTTAGCAACTCACTGAGGGCAGCCAGATGTGGGGCCAGAGGTAGCTGATAGTCCTGCGGCAGGGCCGAGCCGCGCAGCAGCCGCTCCACCGCCTGACTGTCGGACAAGTTTGGTGTTCCTGTATCTGTTAACAAAAAAATATGACATGTTTATCATCTACTTTGTTGTGACATTAAGTTATTAATTCTTAAGTTAAGTAAAAAATTAAAAAAAAACTATCCATTCTAAACATTATACTGGTTACATATTATCATAATCCTCTTGCACTAAAGTGAGTTACAGGTAGAAGACAACTAGTTCAATATTTTGTGCATTATATTGATGGCAAAGATATGAGATGGACTATACAGACCACCAAATGGAATGGACCCTCTGGCAAAAGGAATGTTGGAAGACCAAAGCAGCAATGGGTCCATGACATAAAGCAGGTGGCTGGAGTCTCATGGCTTGACAAAGCCAATGACAGAGAAGTTTTGGAAAAAGTTGGGGAAGGCCTATACCCACAAAGGGGTCAATTTTCCAGAATAATCTAAAATATTACTAATTAACATAATTTAATAAAGTGTAAATATAATACTAACACTAAATTGTAACAAAGGCAAATTGAATAAATGGCTTTTTTATTTTTTTATTTATTATATTGATGGCTCCTACGCAATATAACATGCAATATATCATATGTCTAAAGAAAGTGTTTTGGACATACAATATATTACGTAGGTGCCATGGACATATATTATGGCTTAAAATATATTATAAAATATTGTAAACATTTTATTTAATATTCAAGCAAATCAAAATTGAAGATTTTTAATAACTTTGTCATAATTATTTATTATGTTCTTACCTGGAATATATGTGGGCTGTTGGGACAGATGTTGCTGGATTGATTTCTGAGTCATTTCCAATTGGTTCTTGTAATAACGACATGCCGGGTTAGGGCAGTTTTGTACAACCTCTATTATGAATTCCTTTTCCATTCCAAACTGGTCTCGACCTATTGTGTATGATTCTACAACCTTTGGGATAATAATAATAGATTAACAATAATAACATGTAACAAAAACATTTTGTACACAAATGTTTCTAAGAAATATGACACAATTTCATTAGTTTCGAATAATTATATATAGTCACCAGTGGATGAAATCATATTTAATTTATAAATTAAACATTCAAATGTCAAAGATTAAAAATATTATGATTTTATATCCATAGCACTTACCGCTCTCACAGTTGCTTCTAACCCAAGATGTAAGCCATGAGGTCCATTCATGTGTTTTAACATTACTGCATTTGCAAAGTGTTCATATGGCAAAATAATTTTTCCATTCTCTCTATAAATTAATCTTCCTTGTGCATCTAGGCCTACCCTTGATGCCATCATTCTATAAGATAAACATAGTTACTAAGAATAGGAAGATTCTTAACATTTGATTTTAGTGTATTTTATTACTTTTTAATTTTATCTAAAAATAATTTATTTATAATACATACTGTAAATAAGCAGCACTGGGAAGCATAGAAGAATCTTTCAAGTCACTAAAGCATTGCAAGAGGTCTATATTGGCGCTCCAGCCCTTGTTCTGCAGGTACAGCTGCAGGAGCATATACAGCTTCTCCGTCACGTATCCCTCGGCCCCATGTGGATTGCTCGTACTCGAACTGCTAGCTGTGGTATTTGTACTTCCTGTGCTTTTAGCCAGTACGTTCTTCATCGTTTCCGCGAGGTCCATCTTGTAGATGTCAAGGTATGTCCTCTTTTGGGAATCCTTTAAAACATATTTATTATGTTTATACAAGGAGATCGATAGTTAATTACGACAGGACACAGCCTGCCAACAAACAACAATATGGACTCACCAGAATGGAAGTATTCTGTAATTCTAAAGCTTTGAAATTGGACGCCCTATTTATAAACAAATGTAACAAACATCCACCTAATTAATATAATAAAAGGCGAAGCGCCAAGGAAAATACTAAAAATACAAATTCTCCACCTTATCCACAGACAGAAATTAATATTTGACACTCCGACAACAAAATGTCAAACGCTGCTGTCAGGATTCCATTTCGACTCCTTCCTCAGAACAAAGATCATATGGAACTGTACTAATAGTTCAATTTCACACGGCAATAATACTAGACTACCTGTCTCTTTCTTACAACAAGAGTTTTAAGTAAGAAATAAGTATCTACACTCTTTTTATCAACGCCCCCTTTATTGGCTGTGATATACTTCTGCTGCCACCGACGCCATTTTACATGTCACTTTGTTTACATGTCAAACGTTGTTATTGTGAGATTTTTAGGGTTTTTGAGTGATTTTCGATTTAATTACTGCGCAAAACTGTAAAATAATTCTGAATTCATTATATTCGGTAACACGAAGTCCTCTGTAGTAAGTTGTGGCCTATGCAAAATCACCGGTAAGTAGCTAACATTTATTTAAATTGTTGTATATTGTTTAGTTTATTTGATATATAGTGTTTAAAAATCAATTTCTTTGAGTTAGCTCAGTTGTGGGGTATAAAATCCGCAATATTCTTAAAAAAAAGAAAGTGGGCAACCCTAATCCGCCATGTTTGTATTCAGTTTTGTTTATTTAGGTATGCAGGCAAAGTACATGCTTATGCCAGTTCCATATGATTCTTTATTCTGAGACTCCTTCTTTTCCGCTTGTGTGCTGCTGCTGCTGGCTGCATCTGGAACACGGGGCATGTTCCAGATGCAGCTGTCAGCTGTCAAAAACTGTTCAAAACGCTCAGAATGATCAATGATCACGTCATTTTGCATATTTTTACCCTCAGATTATTATCTAAAGCATTCCTATTTCTATGTTTTTATATTTATAAGTCTGTGGTTTTTACCCATCTTGTTTTTGACATTTACTTAGATTTCACAGATTTCACTGATCTCGATGTTATTTTTAAATTATGGATAGAACAAATTTATTCTAGATTCTTTTTTAATGTAGTTATTATTGTTAATTTAAAATATAAATAGAATTTTTGGGTTATACAGGAAATATTGAATTTTGACATCTGTCAGTCGTTCCACTAGCATTAAGAATGATCTGAGCGTTCAGAGTAAAAAGAGCGCCTAAAGGAACACGCCCATTAAGTACCAGGCCCCCTGGGGGCATACCAAATCGCGATCATTTTGCGTACCTTATGTCAAATCTCATACATTTTGTTATCGAACTTTGTAAGCGATAATTAGCGATGGCATCTTGAGTAGGCCCCCTGGGACACTATTATTTTTAATATAGTCAGTTTCTTTGTCCGTACTAACGTAAGCTAGTTGATAAAGCATTGGTTTTCTGTTTCATGCTACATACGGTGTCCCTTTTTGCATACCGCACCGACGTGACGCACCGTAGTCCAAGTCTTCGTTTCTTAAATTAAAGACTATCTATTTTATCTGCATAATTTTTTACCTGTGGCCATAGAGAACAAACACAAACTGATACTTTTGTTATGACATTTAAAATGTCAAATTTTAACTAATTTCATCTAGGACAGAAATGTTCCAGAGCTTTTATTGACCGATAATAATTTGATAAACCTCTCGTTCGTATCTTGCGTTGTATTTATCAGATTTTATAGCCGTGATTTTTTAAACATGTCGCTAAATACAGCCCATGCGGATAACGGGGTTCTTATTCACGCCGGAGAATGGTGAGTATGTTTTGATCATATTGTTTTTCATACCAATAATTTTTTAAAGAATAGATGTGAAATCTCCTAAGATTACGTGTTTATTTTAGACGAACATTTTATGTAGACACTTATTTAAAGCCAATATAAGTCTAAATATTACAATATTTTTCCTGTTTTTTTCTACCGCTTATCATAAAAATGTGAGTCACTAAAAGAAGTGACGCAACCATTGGGTTTATCCTTAAATTGAAAAATAATGGCCATAATATCAGGTTTATGTGATGTTAATATCGTCATCGTACTAAATGATCATGTTCGAGAATGCTAAGGTGCCAGGGTCTGACCTAATGTTAAGCATCTTTTCGTTTTGTAAAACAATATAAACTATAATTTGTTTTCCGGCACAGATATTGACTATAAATTATTTTTCAAATGACACTTTTATTTTATACTTTAAAAATATTAATTTGTTAACCAATATTTTATAAACACTTTCTTATTTTGTTCCTATTGTTTATTAGGTACAAAATAGTCTTACAAGTGTGATTTGCTTTTTAATAATTTTATTTCACCGTGTGGACCAAGTCCTCCAAAAATTTGCCTATCAAAATAAACACTTCCTTTGGATTGTAGATTGTCTATCTGTATTTTATTGTAAACAATAAAATGTATGATCAGATGTTTGCCTGATAGTCTTAAGAAATGTTTACTGATTGCTTTATCTTATATTATTAAACTCCAATAAGAATATTCAAACATAATACAAATATGAATATTGAAATTAAGTTAGTTATTCAAAACAATATTTAAATAATAAATTTTAACATCTGTTGAAAACAAGATGTTTTGTCTTCTAATTGAGTTCTTTTTAATAACATTTTAAAATTTTCAGCATTAATTTAATAATTGAAATTAAGTTAGTTATTCAAAATAATATTTTAATAATAATATCTTAACATCTGTTGAAAACAAGATGTTTTGTCAGAAATGAGTTCTTTTTAAAAAACATTAAAAAAATTTCAGCATTATTTTATTTTCGGATAATGTCTCCGTTGAGTTCTACGGTAATGAGACGGCAGAGTTTAAGGGGACGAAACATGGTCGCATGTACCTGACCACACACCGTATGATTTATAACTCCAAGAACACTTCAGATACATTAAGATCCTTCAGCTTCCCTTTTATTACGTTACAAGATGTAAGTATTAGATAATTTATAACAGTGGTTGTAACAATAATGAAACTTTGATTAAAATTATATTAAGATTTCTTCTCGGTTGTTTAAAAAATAAATAGGTATGTAGTTTTATGTGAAACTAAATTTACCTGAGACTTTTAACCCTTAACCACTTATGTTTATATAAATTTTGTATAATACAATTATGTATAAATAATTCAATTAAATAAGGATTCTTCTTGTTGTTTAACTTGCTGTTTTTTTCTAAATTTGTTTAAATATGTAAGGTAACTGTGGACCAACCACTGTTTGGCGCTAACTGCATCAAAGGGAAGGTCCGTGCTCAACCCAATGGCAATTTCATTGGGGAAGTGAAGTTCAAACTAACCTTCAAGTCTGGAGGTGCTATTGAGTTCGGGCAAGCTATGCTCAAGGCCGCTCACTTAGGTAATTATATTTAATGTATATAAACTATGGTTATTTAAATACATACTTACTTACTACATATTTTTATGGACTCTTAGAACTATTATTATTAATCTAAAAAGATAGTAAGTCTGTCTACTCTCCTAACTTTTGTAATAATGATTATGCAAGGCAAGTCAAATGAAATTGGCTGATATCAAAGAGTATAACTTTTTCAACTGATGTTTTATAGTCAGCAGTGTGTGGCAATTCATTCATAATATATAAGTAAATAACTAAAAAGTATATTTTTTAACCTTATGTATTCTATAATAGTATATTTAAAATGTATTCTTGTAAACATCATTAGTAATCAGTACATTTGAGAATGAGAGAGATGATAACGAATAAACTTTTTTTTTTCACTTCCAGCCTCCCGCCACATGCAATCGGGTGCGCCGCCGCCGCCGTACGCGCCGCCCAGCGGACCGTGGTACGCCGCGTCGCCGCCAGCGTACGCCCCGCCCCCTCAGGGCTATTACGGCTGGGTGCCACCATATTCAGTAAGTACAGCATACGCTAACAGCCTGTTCCAATAGACTATCTATCTTGAACTAAAATGGGCTATAAAATAAACCTGCCAGTACTATTTGAAGTCTCGATTGCACATATTGTACTGATTTAGCTTTATCACCTTAGATTATATATTACAATTATTATGATCTAAGTATATCACGGAGCAAAGTATAAGGTGTATATTTTGATTGCTTAAACTACGTCTTATAGAATGAAGTAATTCTGACAATTTGAGCTACTCAATTAATAAGTAAATTACTATTGAAAACCTACCTAAAATAATAGAATCACTCGCTTCAGGCCTTCCCGGATCAGCCGTCCCCGAATTCCGTGTTTGTGAGCAACAGCCCCCCGCCGTACCCAGGTATAGGGGGCGCGTCTTATTCGGCCGGCGGCGGATTCTCCGGAGGCGAAGCCGCGCCTGGTTATCCAGGGGCCGCACCTGGTTATCCTGGGGCTGCACCCGGTTACCCGGGAAGCGCAGCCGGTTTTCCGCCAAGCGCACCCCCGCCCGGATACCCGGGTGGGTTTACGGCGCAGGCGCCGAACGGCATGTCATCCAGCGGTATGTATACGATAATTTGATAGCTAATTGTTTTAACTTATTATAAAATGAGTATTTTCGTTAATTATCTAGCTGAGTATTATTAAATTTGATTCAGTTCAAAATATAGTAATTTTTCCCGTTTTGAATATTTTTCCCGTCTATATTTCTTTACATAAGCAGTAGTTAAATCATGTGCATGAAGTAAATTTATTTTAGCAATATAACTGTACAGTATGTTTTTTTGCATTTTTTATATAAAGTATATATGTACCAATTCTATAGAGTATAGAGATATTAGTCAGAATATACCTGAGGTTGTTGTAATTACAAGTACACTAGATTCAGAGTAGAATTAAACTTTTCAGATGCCAAAGCCGCTGAAGCCGCCCAGAGCGCTTATTACGATCCCAGCAAACCGCAGACAGCTTATGTGCCGCCGCCATATGTAAGTGTTAATAGTCTCAACACGAGAGATTCTTCGGCATGAATGTGCTGGCGATATGGAGATATACCACTAAATAAGGGTGTGACAATTGAATAATCATATTCATGGGTAGATTCTGCTAATTAAATCTTACAATAATAAAGTTGCAATCAAATGATGATGTGAAGATGATTCAATTATAATGCATTGTGATTAAAATCATGAAAGTCTTAAGTGAAATACATGAACTGGGGTGCAGAGTTTCCGAATCGGATTCGATCGGGATTTGTATACTCCACCAAGAGCCCACTTGTTAAACCTTTGCAGGTTTACTATTGAATCGCCATTGGGACTGGATTGGTATTTGACAGTTCTCTTATTTTTACACAGCATTGTGTTTAAAGGTAGAACTTTCAAATTCTAATCCAATCCCAATGTCGATCCATTAAATCGGGTGTTGCCAGTTTTTTTTAACTAAAACGCAAATAAATATAATATTATCTTTCTAGGATCAACCGCCGACCTATCAAGAATCAACAAAAAAGAAAGACAACTAAAGGACTGCCCGCACTACTATCTAATCACGCGTAAACACACATAGCCGTGAATATACTTAATCGTAACTCAAATTTCATCGTATACAATACATGATCGCCTATGTCTAGATTATCGACTCTAAATTATATGCTAATTCTTCGGTCAGTATTAAAAATTTATACAATAAATGATATTAAAAAGTTATGCATCATACATAAATATAACAAATATATGTGTTAAATTGAAAACCCTCTGTTTTATCAGTTAACAATAAACTATGATTGTTTGAATACATTGGCCTTCTCAGATATTAGATATTTATTTGATCTACTCAGAATAGATTCAATGTTTTTAATTAAAATAGTATTTACTTTTAACAGTGAATTAGACATATGTAATTATTTTTTTTTTAATTATTTACTCTTGTTAAGTTAAATGCATCTTATTATTCTTATCTTTTTATTATTCTAGAAAAAGCAAACACACTTGCACATTTATACTACAGAAGGCACAATGACTACTGTTTTGCATTTCTATGAAGTATATTACTGTGCTGTATAGAAATAGTTAAATAATCAGTACCCTTCCTTTTGGCTTCTCCAAAGTCGGGTAAAAAAATTGGACTTGCACTTACCATGTGAGAAGTATTATTTTTATACAGCTTTATTCTTTAAAAATCCATTTAAAAATATTAAATTTTAAATTTCTGTAAATAAATATTTATTCAGAATAAATACTTATTCCAACCTAACATAACAACGTATCCAAGGGACACTGGAAATTACAAATATTTAGAGTGTGTGATAAGTCAGTTATTTATGAAGATTTATGAGACTTTTAAGCTATTGTACAATGTCTTGAAAATTTTAGGAATGCAACTATAGTACGTCCGAGATAATTTTAACAGAAATGTAAACAAACAAAAAACACCGAAATTTTCACTTATTTATATACTTACTGTGCATACTTATCAACACTTTCATGTTGAAGAACTACATTTTATTATTCAATACATTTTATAACAATTAAACAATAATTTAAAAAATTGTTTAAACATCAATTGAAAATCTTTTACAGAAAAAATACGCCATTTTGACACTGCCGATTGTAGAATATAAGCATATTGTCTATGGATTCATAGTAAACAACATTCATTGTATTAATATTAGCCATTTAGCATCACTGACTAGTCTATGGTTGTGTCATAGACGGGTTTGTTTACGTATGGGTTAAATTTGTCTCGGACGTACAATAGCATCACTGACTAGTCTATGGTTGTGTCATAGGCGGGTTTGTTTACGTATGAGTTAAATTTGTCTCGGACGTACAATAGGTATAACGACATTATCCCTTGGAAATATTTTTATTGTAAGGGAGCTTGTATATAAATAATACTACTCAGGGTGGTACGGTCCATATGTATGTGATGTGATATAGAATAAGTAGGTAGTTAACATTCCTTTCTGCGTGTGGTTTATTTTAACGCCATTTCTATTATAAATTAGGACACAAATGTTGTTAGTTGCAAGGTTTTATAATATAAAATAATTATAATTATTACATTAATATGAATGTACCTATATTTCAAATTGAATAAAGTTTATTAAAATATTGATTATTGGATTTTTATTTTAGTTTTGCCTTGATTGTTTTTAATTATAATTTAATTTATATATTAAAATTTAATTTTGTCAGTATGTAATTAACTGTTTTAAAACAATGCAACTGCTGAGCCTTCTTCAATTATTCCTGCTAACACTTTTGTTCTTATGCAGTGTTGCCAGTATGATTTCCCAAAAAAGTACGACTTGCTGTCTGAAAAAGTACGATTTTGCCAAAACATTTACAATGCTACCATGTAATACTACCACATAATGTCTACACATAGTAACCCTTTTTTATTGTTTGTATTAAATATAAATTACCAGTATAATTTATAAGGTACGAAAAAGGTACGGTCCACACCGGTACGGCAGTGGTTGTGTCAGAAAACCACGGAAAAGCGTACTTTTTGGTACTTTTATGCTTGAAACGCGAATTTGAACCCGGGAGCAGTCCAAAGTATACTATACCCACTCTTTTTTTTTAATGCGGGTTTTGTACCCACATTTAAAGTTATTACTGAAAAAAGGTTAGGTGAAATCAAGCATCACCTCCATTGCTATGACGAAGAAGAGAGTTTATATGCCAGAAATAGGAAAAGAATAAACATGTCACATCTGTAAATTTTAAGTGTCACAGAAAAAATATCAAGAAAAATATCATGGCAAAATTATAGTTGTTTAATATATGTGTAGAGAATGGGTATGTTATTTATTTTATCAGAATAAGACTCGAGCCGTAAAATATTAGAATAATTGTTAATAAATTGTTATATTATAATTAAAAAGTATATATTTTTATCTTGTACCTACTTAATATCGCCTTCAAACGTATTTTATATTCAACATGCCTCGTAAATTCTTGTCTTTCTGTGCCAACAAAAATCTCTAACTCTGCATATCTACCAGCACTTTTTATCTGCCACTTGTACCTACCTATCCAGTATTAAAACTATAGTGTAATAGCTGGCTTTACTTGCCACAAGATGGCGTTGGTTACTAACTATTTCTATTTAATCATTATTTAAGCTTTTATACGTCCGTTCAAAATTTGTTTACCGCTGCCAGTATAGGCTGACGATTAAAGTTTTACAACACAGAAACTTCAAAATAAAATAACTCTGACTAAGTTTTACAACTTATAAACAGTTTTAGCAATTTTACTAAAACAGCCATATATTTAATATCTGCTATCGATTGGTTTCTTAAGCTCAAATTAACTTTAACAAATGCGTATTTGATCTCATAATTCCAACGGATAAAACGGGTCGTTTTAACGTGTTTTGCAGGTTAAGTGTATTTTTTGCTTTGCCTCTCAAGTTCACAACGATCGAAGAAAAAATTTACTGACGTAAGTGATCATCTTGTACAAAATATGTTAGTCAACGAGTGGCAGATTCAATATGCTGGCATATTATGATGGTCCCAGATTTATAGATGTATACGTTATTTATTTTTTAGAATAAAAACTGAAAATAATGGCACCAAAGCATCCACCGTGTACGCCCTCTTCCGGCTCGTGTCCTCCCGGAACTTGCAACCCCAAGCCGAAACCATGCGAAGAACCCGAAAAGTGTTTAGAAACCTCGAAACGCAAAAACGTGCGACCGGGATGCAGGAGCGCCGTCTCTATTGTCTCATCCGGAAGCAAGAAAGGCAAGAAAGACCAAAAGAAAGGGGACAAGAAAAAATCTAGCTGTTGCTCGAAGAAAAAAAAGGAAAGAAAGAAAAAAAAAGAAAGAAGATCAGCACATGACAACTGTACCGGGTCCTCGAGTGACGCAAAAGGTGCCTCAAAAACGAGCGTTAAACGAAAGAAAAGGGAAAGAAAATGCTGTAAATGCTGTGAAATTCTTTAAATTTTAATATTTATACGAGGTAAATATAATCATTGTTAGTAACTTGTTGTAACCAAGTATCTACTGGAAGACCTACAATTTTGAATATTCGCCTCCGCACTCTAATATATCATAGCTTCGCTCTCGACTTGGAGTTGGAGTGGGTTCGATTCCCGCTTTGGAACAACGAAAAAATATAATTTTCAAGCTTGGTTAGGACAATACAAGCTGATCACCTGATTGTCTGACAAGAAAGTTGATCCATGCGTTGGGTGTACCGTGTCGCCGCCAGTCGTGTCGGTTCCACTGGGCTACGAGGGTGAAGGAAGATAGGTGCTTCGGAGCATTGCGCACACACTTGGGCACTATAAAATAACTACTGCGCCGCTGGCCTGGTTTCAATGTAACCGACCGGAGGCCACAGTCACTGAAATCGATGTGGTAGGCATTATTATGTAAAGATGTATTAAAGTTTAGACAGTACTTACTTAACGTAAATAAAACTCTTCTATGTACGGTATAGGTACATAATATAATATGGAAATAGTTATGCTCACAAGTAGCTCACTGTAACATATCTAGAAAAAACGCTCTCAGCGTTTCTTTCTGCGCTTACATACTCGTATCTAATAAGTTTTGTATGAAGGCAATGAAAAGTGTAATAACTTTATAGGGTATTTCTTAGCATCAATATATACAAAAGAATCAATGAAAAATACTAGTTACTCATTTATTTAATAAAGTATATTTATTTATTTACTTATAGTTTTTGTTTTATTTTTATATCTTAACTAACCAGTGAGTAGGTACTTAATTAAAATACAACATTGACCCTCGGATGTTTATAAACTTTTTTAATTAATATTTTCTATGTCCGCAGCTCCAAAATCATGTCCGAGGTCATGTGCGTCAGAACTAACATGCAGCTCACATAGGCACAAGACAAAGAAGCGAGCGAGCTCTGCGAAACGGCCACCTTGTTGCTGTGCTAAGTCGGAACATTCGAGACCCTGCTCACAAAACAGCCCCAAGAAATGTCCCAAAAAATCCCCAAGTTCGCCTGAGAATCGGTCCAAGGATAAAAAGAAAAAGGACGACAGCAAAAAGGATGGGGGGAAAAAGCAAAAAAAGTGTTGCACGTTGTTATGACTCCCTACGATACCTTTAATTGGTTATCCCGATTTTTAAATTTTTACTACTTTTCTTATATCAGTTTAGCGAGTAATGAAATGAATATATGATACAAAAAATAAAATTTTCATATCGTATTGGTTTTCTTAATCTTTCTGGAATCTGGACCAATAGAGTATTTCTTCTTAGTCCCATGTGAGAGAGATACTTTTATGGTTGATGGCTTTGAGGCTGCAACAGCCAGATAAAGCAGACTTTCGGGATCCTTTCGTTGAGCGACATGGACGTGAAAGATCATTTGGAACCCAAAATACGTCTGGCTGCTATAGGTAAGTTATAACTAGTGCGCGAAGCATTCCTTTATGATACCATGGACCAATAATTATTGGTCTATGATGATACTAATAATCTTTGGCGCGAAGACTATTATGGTAGCCTCAGACTATAGAATAGACAGTAGACACGTCAAACTTATAAGACCCTCTTTTTGAGTGGGGGTAAAAAAAGGTAAAAATTACTAGGATTGGATGTTTTTATTCCTGAAAACAGTTAATTACTGATCTCCTTATGTATACCACATATCATCTATGCTGACCACGAGTATACTTATTATAGTTAATTAACTACATTGAGTTATTAGCTATTACCAACGTATTACCTGATGATCTTATCTACTCTGGTTTGCATGGGCGCCAGAAAAAGGCGCTTTTTAATTAAATAGATGGTGATGATATAATATTTTGTAAGCTATTGGAAGTAGTATTGCATCTAAATGGAGCTAAGAAATGGGGCAACATTTCAGAACTGTTTATTTTTCGACTTGATTTATTTATTTACAAGACATATTAGTGAACCCTCGAATGTTACCTTATGTAACAAATGTCTATGTTGTAGGTATAAGTCCTCAAATTCCTCATAATTTGAAGGTTTAAGTTGCCATCCAGTAGAATATCTCAAAACTAAAATCACATTTGAAGATTCTGCCGATTTTCATCTCTTTTATATTAGCGCAGTGTTCTTTTTACGCAGCCGTTCTCACAGATTAAGAATTAGTTACTACGTAACAGATGCGACAGCTATATTTTACCGAGTTTCCAGTTGTTACGTTTTGGCAGCACTGTAGCATCTGTCATTTTGACCGCACACCACAGACCATAGCACATCACAGACTACAAACACACATTGTATAAGTGGTTGAATAATCGAGTCCAGCTATCGATACTTTAGTGATGTATCGATTTTTTTTGTAGGTAGGTTTTTGTAGTTCAGGTAATTTATTTTTATAGTAAGTAATACAAAATAAAAACAGGTTACATTTATCATTTATTTATTGATTTTTTTTCTGAATGTCTAATAAGCCCTGATTGATATAGCAAGAACATTAATATTTAACAGAATATTTTTTTAATTATTATCCTAATAAAACTCTCTAATGTCATAATCCAACCATCTAGTGATGGTAACACACAAGTCCAGGTTTTCCTGTTTCTAAGGCCACTTGCCTTACTTGAAGTGTGCTCATATTTCAATTGTTTTCATTTCTTTGATGACACAAAAGTTGATCAGTCACTTCTGTAAATAAATAACACAATATTTAAGATGAAAAAACAATACATAAGTTGGCCGGTCACTTAGTCCGGCCATCAACAACAACAAAACAAGGAGGGTTTCTAGTAAAAACTATAGTTAATTAGCAAAAATAGATTAACTAGTTTTGTCCTTCAGCACTATAAGTTGATTACCCTAAATAAAACTGCAATAATATTCTGCTATCAAATATGCTTAAACTGCCATAACACTTGTTTAACATTTATGAAAATACCATCTTTTCATAAATGTTAAACAAGTGTTACATAAATTTTTTGTTGTTTCAATGAAGTTATTGATACCCACAACCTCCAATTCCTGAGCCAAGTTCCAAACCACTAAATCTTGGTATTTCACAAAAATAAAACAATTTCAGTATCTTTTGATATGTTAAAATATCATATAGAATGAGTGTCAAAATGCCATAGTACTTAATACATACCCCCTCTTCCAATGACCAACATTTCATCAGAAGCATTTACATCCTCATTGGAGTTCTCTTTGTAATAATTGTTATCACTAAGGCCTAGGGGTATTTCTTTCTGAAACAAATGAGTACAGTTAAGATTAATATTGATATACAAAAGCAAAAAACATTGGCAAACTTAATGAGTCAAAGATTAAGTATAATTATATTATATTGTTCATACTTTATATTACACTAGCTCTAACTATAACGTGTTAAAAGTAAAACTCACCTGTGAACTAATAGTTGCGTTGCAACCGCCGTAATATGTTCCGTTTTGATTATAAGTGTGCTACAAATGTTGTTGGCATCTAGAGTAAATGAAAATAATTATTGATGAACCTGCCTTGTCCAATTTTTCCATAATATCAGATGGGCGCATTAATTTACGCATTGTTTTTATAAATTCAACAACGAGACGGTAGACTGAATTGTTTTTTTCCTATATCTGTCAAGTTGTGTACAAAATAGCTTTACTAGTAGATAAAACGGAATACAGCTCGAGCCTGGGGAAAGCGAGATTTGATACGCGGGAGGAGCTGGGGCGCGCGGGGCGCCCCGCTCATAAATCGCCAGTGAACTGTGAAGCAAGTGCAAATAACAGCGATGAGACTTTTTGTGTGTTGATAAATTTATAATCAATATTTATTTAATTAATTATAGCCCAAATATATCCAAAAAATAGAGTTAAAATAGCTTACAAAGTTTTAAATTTTCTCACATACAACTTTATTTATCAACTGTTCAGATTATTGACGTTTCACGGGAGTCGAGAAATCTATTTGGTGCTGTTTGTGTCGGCTTATTAGCCGTGGGTGTGCGATAGCAGCGTTTAATTTATAAGATAGTATACAGTACATTTATTTAGGAATAGTGACTGTGTTTTCTCAGTGTATAAATCGATTGTTATTATGTGGTTGGATTTGATTCTGATGTGGCAAACCGGATCAAACCAAGGCGGAGAAAACGTGACGCTGTTATAAGGTCAGTATCGCTTTTCTTGGATAATTAATTCCTACTCTTATACTATCTCCGGGTAGACTCTCGATATGTACATAGATAGGTACCCGACTTGCTACTTGTAAGTTTCAACAAAAATCAAAACGTCAAATTTATAAATGAACATTAACATTATTTACTAGTAGAATAGAGTAACTATTTAGTAATTCTCTACTTAATAAAATTAGTAAAACAAACAATCTTAAAGTATCTTGTCTAGATTTATTTATTTTGAAGTTTTAATCATTACTTAATCTACACTTATATCCCTATACTTTCCTCATATTCAAAAAACTTTCTTCTCAATTAAAAATGTCCTATATATAGATAACACGGAAGATACACTAATACCTACATATTTTAACTTGACAGTCTCAAGGCATCCTAAGGTATAATTAGCCTTGTCCTAGTAAGACTTTGCCAAGGTTTGTTAGAGGATTAATTTAATTTTTCTCATGCACAATAATATTATACTATTGTAGTATTAATCGTTTAAAAAAAATATTATTCTTTGATTCTTCTAAATTATCCTATATGTCATTGTTTTTGCATTTATCTGCTTAATGATTTAGCTTCTTTTATTTTATTTTGTCTCTACGTCGCCCTATGGTTAACTGGTAGAAAATACCTTTTGGCATTAAGTCTGTGATAGTACATTTTCCATATCAAAATGAAGTTAACATAACATTTGTGGGGTTGGTACAATTGAAATGCTATTAATAACATCCTTTGAGAGAAATGTATGAAAATTGCATTGACAATGCTCATAAAAATGACAATCAATAACATTATGAGTATGATGTAGGTAGCTGTACATTTTTCTTTCAAGGGTTACCATACTTAATGCTGTTCTGATTGCTTGCAGCAGATTGTTTTCGAATGTGATGAATTTCAGACAAACTTTTAATGTATGGTCTATTCAAAAAAAAATTTCTTATTTATTGTTTTTACATGTTCATTTTATGAATAGATACTATTAAGTATTTTTGTTCCTGGACTTTCTTAGTTAATGTATGAAAAGAAACATAATATTATAATGTCTTTCCTCAAGTTTGTTGTCTGTTATAATAACTTTTTTATTTAATTGTTTCTTATCAGCAACACTACTGAATGGTCCAATGATTCAGGACATACACTTTATAAAACAAAAATGGAATTGAACCTCTAAAATTATTTCTTGAAATGTCAAAAATTTGCCAAGTTTTGTTTCTTACCAAAATTAATCTGGTTTATTTACCTGATCACTTTTTTAAACTCAGTTTGAAAGTTATTAGCCATATTAGGTAATTAAAAGAAAAAACCCTCAACCTGTATATTATTAGTAAAAAATGTTATATCTAGTATTAGTAAATTCTATTATTATAATTCTATTAGTAAAATATATTATTAGTAAAAAATATTATATCTTCAAAGTTCTTAATTTTTTTTGTGGGCCAGCTACTTGACATTAAGTCCAAAAATTACACTATTACTCCTTTAGAAATTAAATAACTCAGTAGCTAAACTTTAGCACTTCATAAAAGTTGACTTTATATGTAGTGCTAAAACTGGGTTAGCAAAGATATTATTTATAGTACAGTATAAGGATTTTTACACTATAGTAAAGTGTAAGGGCTCTTATTAACAAGATCAATCAAGAGCGAAGTTTTCGTGTCCAAGTGGTAGAAACTGCATGGAGGGTGCGCCGTGCGCTTCGCTAAGGCTTTCGTTAAGCGAATGTTGCGGAAACACAAAACACAAGCGAGTAAGCAACCCACAGATATTTCCTTATTTCCATACGTTTCTCCCCGTGTAAATGATGTAAAAATATACGTTTACGTACGCTTCTTTATTCAAATTAGTGTTACCATGATCCCGACAGAGCGAATCCACCTAAAAATTGCTACGCAATTTGATGGGCTACATGTTTTAAACAATGTTATTTTCAAAAGTAATGATTTTTGTTATTAAAAAAAAAACTTAAATATCTCGTAAGTCTTATCTCATTATCATCATTATTATTAAGTTAGTTATTGTTACACCGTCCGTGGGCCGCCGGAGTAAGAACAGCACCTGGTTCCCGTGGTTTTCCTAAAAGGAAACGCAGGGAATATATAGGTACCCGGAAATAGGCAGTAGCGTTTCCGCAGACATTCTTATTTTAAAACTGCGCTCAGCAACGCGTCTGCCAAGCGTAGCTACCCTATATACCCTATATTTTATGAGATACTTTGGAGAAGGCTTGTGTCTAATAGTTGACGACATAGCTGAAACGACGTATAATTTTAAAGTACTCGTATATTATGTATGTATTGACAAAAACACGATTCCTATGTACGGACAAAACCTTCGTTCGTCGAGTAGGTATTGTTTGTGATTTGTGTATTTATTTGTACAGCTGCTAGAACACTTGTTCGCGTGAGGTAAACGTGAATGCAGAGCTGACTGCAAAAGTTCACGTTTTAATTACACAATATTCAATAGACCATCTCGGTTCCGTAGATCGGAAGTCGGAAATCTTATACCTAGTTGCGTTATATCCGTACGTCCGTTTTCAAATAATTCCAAACGGTTAGTGCTAGTAGGAACGGAACGTTTTTTTCACCTGTCAAATAGGTTCTGAAGTGAGGTTTGTTTTATTTATACGGGCCTATTATTGGTCCCAACTTCCAATGTCAGCGCATGCTGTCTTACTACAACACACGCATCTAAGTGAGTGTACACGAAAGTAAGCTGTTACACTTTACCCTACTGCGAACTAAATATAAATATTTAGGAGAGACCTGTTGTCTCAGTCTACCCCTATGGCTAGGGTGTAGGGTCTATTATAGCATTAATTTAGGATTCATAGTTATTGTACCCGATATCCCGGCGAACTAAGTTGCACTGACAGCAGCGCCATTCAGAACCACTCTATGTCATTGGTGAAAACAGCTCGAAGACTGGTGCAATAGTCTTGAGTTTATCGCGAACAGACGGAGTGACACAGCTGAGGATTTTGTTTTATAATATGTCAGGGTTAAGAATTCAGACTTAAAGTACCAGGAGCAGTAGCAGACGACGTGTCGTTGACGAACGGTGTCGAGTCGGATGAACGCGGTCGTCCTCTACTGCTGCTGAGTGCAGTCGGGTTCCAATCGGTACCTATATACTGCATTAGTGGTAACGATGAAAGGTGGTCACCATGATAACGCTCGTTTCTGTTGCAGATGGGTGAACGCGCGCGGCGAGCGAGCGGCCGCGCGTCGGGTGACGCGGGTTGCGCGACGCTTGCGCCACTCTCCAGATTCGAGAAGTACGTATTGACTGATTCTGTCTTGCCTGCCGGAGATGCAACGCGAGTTTAATGACGCCTCGCCCTTGTCAAAGCTATATCGTCCTTGTCAAAGGTCGTGACGGAATATCTATTGGTGAGGATAGATGGATAATGTGCGTCGCTTTGTGTCTCCAGCAGTTGTGTTATAGGGGCAGTTCTAGAAATATATCTTAAGAACGATGCACAACGAATTTGCCTAAATGTTCGTCTTGAGATTGCATTTGTATACCGTATATTTTTACAAGTTACAATTGATACACGCAGAGTTGAAGCACGAGAATCGAAAGAATAAAAAATGATATCGAAAAGACCTCTAAAATGTTAACTATCGCTATATAATGAGTATGTTTTTAACCACTTAATATATGATAACAAACTACACATCTGCTAAGATGTGTCCCCGTGAACACAATGATGACCAAATCTTATTAACAAGGATTAGTTTTAAATATTAAAAGAAACGTTTAATAGTTATGTGTTCAATGCGTTAACGCAAGCGGGCGGCCATTCTTCCTCAGGAAGGGCATAGCCATCCGAGTCCAAACAGTAGTGGATGTCTCCCGCGATCTGGTTGGGGCGGTAATTGCCGTTGGCCGTGCACACGGCGGTCACAGACATGCCTCGCTCAGGGAAGTATAGCATCGTGTCTCGGGCGCAGTCTGAAAATGCAAACAATTACAACAGAGTCAGTTCTAACGGAAGCAATTTAAATTATATCCTACAGTGGCGGTTCCCTTAACTCCATTCCTATCGGTAATCCCCCTCTCACTTGTTGAGGACTCTTAACCAAATATTACGGCTACGACTTCCTTCTGAAAAAGAACCGGGATTAACCACTGATATCCTAGTAATGAGCGACATGTAAACTAGAACTATTCCTACTCTTACATTTTTCTGAATAATTTCGTTGCGGGTCCTAAGACAGACCTAGGATGTCCCTCTGACACCCCAGAGGGGTATTTTGGTATACAACAGTCGAGCCTGGCCACACGGGAGTTGGAGTAGGAAATAGAAAGGTGTGGTGGGCATTTGCTCGTTTAAAAAATACTGTAAACTTTTCAATTGCGTGCAGTCGCTAACATTGAAACACAGTTAAAGTCGCGAAGTCTGCATGCGCGCTCCATGATTTGCCAATTTGAAGAAATCGGATATCAGTAACAAAAGCCGCAGCAGAGAGCAATAACTCGTTTGATCCGCGTGTCAGGTGAGAGGGGAGTTGTGCAACTTCAGTAATGAGACCTTACCAATTTTATTGTCTTCGAAATGTTATTATATATACAGACTAGCTCCAAGTAGGTCGCAGACGCTGGCAACGAAAACAAAGATGAAATCATAATTCTCATTGTCATCAATTATTGTAAATGTAGCAAATTTATGTCGTTGAAGCATATTAGATGTGAGATACAAAATGGGAGATGTGCTGATTGTATTAAAAGTCACACTTAATCTGATTGGACGAATCAGATTTCGACTATCACTTAACTCAAAAAAAGGCGAGAACTTAATTATTCTTCGATTCATTATATTGGATCTGCGCTGGAAAAATCTTTTTAAAACGGCTGATATTTTTCTAGTAAAAACTGAGGCAAAGAATCAACATTTACTAAGCGCAGAAGATATTCTATTTAATATCAGAAACTTCCGACACAGCGAAGAAATGAAACTTAGATTTCAAATTATAAAATATCTTATAAAAATGTTTTTGCAGAAAACAAAAAAGAAATATAACATCACTGTTTGTTTCTTTTCAGTCTACAATTCTACACTGAGGGACAATGAAAAATTAATAGGCTCTTTTTTCTGACGAGTGCAGTGCAGTGAAATGCAGCTTTCTTTAGTCAACAGTTTGAAGTGTATGCAAAAATATGTACGAAAATAATAGTATGTTTATGACGCTTTGGACATATTAAATTTACATTCTATAAATCATGCAATAAAGATATCGAAAATAGTACACAATAATAAGAGATAGGGCGCCGATTGATATGACAAAAAGTCTTCAAATAATTAGGATATACACTCAGTAATTATTAATTATGCATGAAACGCAAGCTTTTCAAATACTAATGTATTTTTATTTTCAATTTTCCAATTGGCTTTCGTTTGGGCGCCAACTTAATCATTATCTAGGTCGTTCGTAGGCATCATATTATACACGACGTTCAGCAAACATTTCTGTAAAATTAATTTCGAATAAAATGATTTGATTTTGATGCGATAAAAAATGAATTTTCCATTTTCAGTCCCAGTTTGGGCGCCACCGTTACTGTTGTCGGTACCGTATCAGTGCATACTGCGGTATCTCACTTGGCCACATGTGGACAAGCGGGTCACGGCCATCGACCGGTCGCCATGGTCCCGCATTCCCTAACGGTTCTTATTCTTTTCCGCGTATCTCGCTTTATTGCCCAAAACGATTTGCATATCGACGATATGTGCACGATTTATGCTAATCCAATATTTCATGTCTCGCTTTGATACCCGTTGCCCTGATTAACTTGTAATGGTGTGGAGGAATATGATAATTAGATTGCATTGCTAATTTATTACTCTACTAGAAGTAGCAAGTTGAAAAATTTACACATTCGATCCGATTACGTTGTTAGAAATGGTGTCTGTAGGAGAAATGGAATTGGAATTGCATTCTTAATATTTGTCTTTTCTACTAAATTTTGTGTCAAAATATATAGTTTGTATGTAGGGGTGTGGTGTTCAAAAGTCACTTGTCACTACTGAGCACTCGACAAAGCCCTTATCTTTGTTTCTGTCTAGTGAAGGTCTCCCCATGCACGCTTTGTAGCTAAACTTACCTTTTTCGTTAGGTTTCGATTACGGTTCAGAACATTGTTTTCAATTTTTTATCAACCAACACCGCAGAATTTGTTCATCGCTTTTATGATCCATTGGTTTAGATTAGCTCTCTGGTGGTTGTGGATTCCATCACCGCGTTGGACAACAGATAATGTTGTTTTTAATTCTGGCTTAGGATAATGCAGGCTGATCCATGCGTGAGATGGGCATGTAAAATGTTGGCCCTGCGCCTGATCTCTGTCGGTCGTCCAGTCGTGTTGGTCATCCTGAGTTATTATAGTAAAGGAAGAGAGAATGGTCCTGTGTACTGCGTACACACCTGCGTAGCCGTACTGGTTTTATAAATTAACGAAATTAGTCACCGCTACCGAAATCGGCGTGGGAGTCAAAATTACTTCTGTTTATTATTGTGCAGCACTAATTATTGTTCGGTTTGTATAGGTTCATGGCCTCGTTAATGACATGGCCGATTGAAAGCCACGCATTGTTAAACTCTATTGGAATATTTACACAAAAGTAACTCACTGCAGTTCATATCTCCCATCACACTCGTCTCCGCCTGCCACGCGCCGAGGATATTGCCGTCTCGACCAGTGCAGTATGCTCTGAAAGTAGATTTCATTTCGAAGATATTAAAAGGCTATCGTGGACATACTTTGTGTTACGTGAGAACGTCTTTTAATCGCTTTTATATGGAATATATATATATCTTGGTATAATTAATCTCAAACTACATTATCTTGTCTTAAAATATTCTTGCATAATCTGCTATCTACTACAGTTTACTGTGAGAAGCGGGCGTGTTATGGTATTGTTAAGATACGTACGTCATTTTGCAACAATTTATTTTGGAATTCGCAAGGTTGTATCTAATATTTGTGCGCGATAAAATGAATTCGCTAAATTCCGCGTAATGTGTACTCAAACGATAGCGTTATCAGTATACGATCTTAAATTATGCATACCGCTAGATGTAGCTCGCATTGTATGCGTTTGGTCCACTTTAACTATTAAACCGACTGACCATTGATCTTGTTAATGTACATTTGAATTGCAAAATTATATATATTGTTGTGGATACATCGTATCCTGCTATTTGTTTCATTATTTGACATCCGAAACATCGCAGTGGCTCCTGTTTAGTTGAAAATTACAAAATCATTTACGATGTAGAGTAAATACGAGGGCGGGTCAATAAGTCCGTGACTTTTTGAATTTCTAACCTCCTTACTGAAAAAGCAACACTACTCCTGTCAACAGGCATCTGTCAGTTGACTCCTATCAAAATTTGAACTTGCTGCGTCAGTTTTTTTATTTATCAAAAAATCTGTGTTTTATTCCAAAAGTCACGGACTTATTGACCCGCCCTCGTATAACCCCCAGGGATGTTGACTTGTGTCAAATATTATATTAATACAAATTTTATTAAAAATTATTGAGTAGATTAAAATAGAGGTCACCTCACAATAAATCGCTCTCTCTCTTATTCTAAATTTAAATTGTATCTTCGTTTTTATAATATTTACACTGGCTGTACCCGCGATTTCGTTCACATGGTTTTTGAGTGACTTAAACCGTTTATGCAGCGCACGCAACGAAAGTCCTCAAATGCGAATAATTTTCCCCGTTTTTGCAACATTTCTCACTGACGCTTCGCTCCTATTACTCGCAGCGTAATGTTATGTAGCCTAAAGCCTTCCTCTATAAATGGTAGTCCATTAGAAAAATTCTTGTTGGATAGTATCCAACAAGAATTTTTCAAATCGGACCAGTAGTTCTTTAGATTACCGCGTTTAAACAAACAAACTCTTCCGCTTTATAATATTAGTATAGATGTTGAATAGACGTAAACAGAGGCAACGTGCCTATTGTAGCATGTGCAATTGAAAAAGTACCAAATATCTTACATTCCGTTTTGAATCTGATAGGCGCCGAAGCTTCCGTCGTAGTCGCAGAACGAAGTCGGGTTGCCGAAGAACGTGGTGCCGTGGTCCGTCTGCTCCTTGTACAGGGTTGCCAGGGCGTGCGTCACACTCTCGCACCTCCTCAAGTAGTTCTCGCCGACGCTAGACGCGCTGTCTGAGGGGAGAACTCTATAAATACACGGGAGACAAACGAAATACGCGAGAGGAAGACCTTTGAATGTCTTACCCTCGTCGTTGCCGCTTGAGCGAGCAGCGTCTATTTTCAGCTTAGTTTTTGTCGGATCATTGTAAGGGGATAAACTTACAACGGATTAAAGTTTGACTTGTATTCAGTAGCTTGCTATAGGCTATATATAACTGACTTACATTAGAGAGATATAAAGTAGGTGTTACATGGTATTACGTTACCTAATATTATGTGAATTATGTTAATTTATAACTTAGCTGTCTGAGATTATGGCGAACAGCAGCCTTACTCTCCAAACTGATTAGATTTTGATTCAGATTCATACGTGCCGCGTACTCCCGAATAACTAAAATTTGTTTATTTTAATTTTCAGTCGATTGATATGGTCGGGTACACAAAAAGTTACGATCTAACTATTTTATTTATCCTGGTTAGTTTTAATGTGATCCACCCAAAATAAAATTTGCCCAAAATAAAACTGCTCAATAGACAGACGCGCCGAACGACTTCGTTTTATAATATGTAATGTGGATTGGTTTCTGGGTTCGTAAAAATGGTATCTGATTTTTTATACCTATAACTGAAATTTATTTATATAGTCGACCACTTGATATTTTGACCCCAAAATACCAGTCTTGAGTCTGCGAATGTCGCTCAATTTCACTTTCCCTAGTGAAATTGTCGACACACCTTTATCGGAAATCGCAATAACTACACCAGTATGTAAATTACTTTGTTTTTTTATGTAAAAGCAGATTTTACTGAGTAAGATAACAGTTATTTTTTGGTAAATATGTAACAGTTATATTGTGTTACTTAGGGTTTCCTGTCCATATAGCTGGCGCTTTCTAAACGTAAATAATCTTTGGCTTTTATTCAAGTAGAATTACGCCATGCGCCAGAACCAGACCAAAACTACTAGTATGGTAATCTATTACGTGTTATATATTACATTTACAATACATTTTGTCTGTCTCCTTGGCCCAAAATAAAACTGCTCAAACTCTCTTGAAGAGAGTTTGAGCAGTTTTATTTTGGATGGGAAGAGAGTCTCTTCCCATCCCGCAACCCCTTGGGCGAACCTCCGCAAACTATGCAGTCTAGAATCTGGAGAGCCAGAGAAAATTCATAGCATTGTAAATAGTCGTGTTTTTTATTTAATTTTTTGACCAGAGTTCTATTCAGCACTCTCAACTGTATCCGGACGGTAAATTTTCGGATAATATATTATGCAGACCCTACATTATAGTTGTTACTCTTTGGCCCTTAGGAAACGGTTGGTTGCACTTTGCCCCTAAATGCGACAGGTGACGTGAAGCCTTACTACAGTGCAGGCGGTAGTTTCCAACTCGTGGCAACACTTACAACACGGCAATAGCTCCATATC
Source organism: Celastrina argiolus (assembly GCA_905187575.2). NCBI lineage: Eukaryota > Metazoa > Arthropoda > Insecta > Lepidoptera > Lycaenidae > Celastrina > Celastrina argiolus. Next base: position 11,558,938 of record LR994591.1, read on the forward strand.
GACGTCGGGCACGGGGGTGACAGTTGGCTGGCCGGTGCCGGGGTCCGCGCACCAGCACAATCCGGCGTCGCACTGCAGCGGCTCGTAAGCACCGCTCGCCGTGCAGTGCAGGGTTACAGAGCGACCGGTAGCTTCTAACTCGTGACGACGTCTACTGCACGCTGGAACAGGGTTATGGGGCCAGGGGATTAAAGAATATGATGTTCTGCTGAACCCAAATACTACAATTATAATAGGCACATTTCAAATGCTGATACTTTTAACCCTTTTTGCTCTCGCTGGGTAAATGCAATTGGCCTCCCCCAGGTCCTGGGGGGTTTGTGGGACTCTCCTCCGATGCCAGTATACACACTAAAACCACCTGCAGATTGCCATCAGAAGGGAGTTTCCCGGATCTGTCTAACATAGGGCAACCGGACGATCTACCTCGTAACGGCCCTAATGGAAATTACCAGGAAAATACCAGGCTCAGGAGGCCTTCGATAAGATACTTTTAACTCTACTTCTTCACTGATATTACTAAAAGTTCAGTAAATAATATCATGTTGTTGTTATCTCTTTGAATACATTTTATTTTTCCTCTATATTTTCTTTACAATCCAAGGCTCTTTGAAATAAATTAACTGTACATTAATAATCAAATTAATTGGTTTTCCGTGATTAAGAGCTCTACCGTATGATAATTTATTACAAATAGTATTATTAATATAATTATGTATATAGGCGATAGAGGTTAATAATGCATACATAATTAACTCTTAACATGAATTAAACGAATACAACAAAATAGACATTTAATATTTGAATTTTATTACCATAATATTATATTTTATTTATGCACTTGTTAAATTGTAAGAACACGAATTCCAACATCAGTTTAATAATAAAAATAATACTCATACAGTATAAAGTTTATTACCTCTTAATAGTAATTGATAGCAGGATGGTTTGTTAAGAAAATGAGGAAACCACGACCGCTATGTGTTGGCGTTTGGTCGACATTCGATCGAGATGTGGTCTAGAGTCAAGACAATGGTTAGCAATGTGCTATCAAATCAAATCGTTTATTAACAGTAACAAGATAAAGTTTAAAAAACTAAAACCCGACTACTAAAAACTACTAAAAACAGCTGATAAATTCAGGTAGCAAAATTCAGATTTCGAGAAAATTGAGTTCAAATTGTCACTTATACATTTTAGAGATGTCGTAACGTATTAAGTACATTAAATGTACTTAATACTACATATCCTAAAATGATTAAGTGACAGTTTAAACCAATTTTCTGGGTATTTTTTCTTTTTGAAACATATAACCTTCAAGCAAGCAAAGCTGTGAGCAACAGCTATTAATATTTACATATTTGAAATGTGTTAACAAAGCTCTTTCATCTGATACCCCACACGACGTCGTCAAGATAAAACAATGTTTCATCTCTACTTCATGTCCCATGGAGGGCGCTGTAACCATTTTGATGGAAACTAATGTAGCCAGCGGTCGATGAAGGGTCTTCCAACGGCACCTCATTCGTCTAATTATCATAACTGGGTTAAATTATGTGGGAACAGATGAACATCCATAGTGGCTATGGCATACATACATACAACTCAAAATCATAATCCTCCTTTGCTTCGCAAACTAGGCGCTGCCTAAGAGAGAAATCTGACATTGGTCTTGTTTTATTTTTTTAGTCGACTGGAATGGACCACAATCATCCATACTAATAATGTTATAAATGGATAACTGTATGTGTGTGTCTGTTTGTTTGTCCGTCTTCCACGGCAAAACGGAGCTACGAACTGATGTGATTTGTTAAAATTCGTATAACACTGGACAAAATTATCACAGCTTCTGAGATGGGCGGTCGGTACTACTATTACATTACTTAAACCTACACAATACTACACCTGTAAAGTAAAGAAGTTTTTGCCACAAACATAATTCCACGCGGGCGAAGCCGCGGGCAAAGGTTATAACATAAACAAATTTTGAGGACCATTAACATTAGCAAAACTTTTCCCTGTCTGTACTTAAAAGAGCTATATAACCTACTTAATGCGTAAAGTCGGTTCCTCTGGGTTTGAGAGTTACAAAATAGAGTGTCGTTGTACTATAACTTAAATGACTCCTGCGTGCTTGGTTTCAATGAAACCGGCCACCGATACTGAAACCGGTGTGGAAGCTATTTATTGCTTAATGCTTACCACATGTCATTTCACTGGCCTGGTTCCTCCACATTTGTCCAAATATTCTGTTCCCATTTTCGTCGGAGCAAAAACATCTGCAAAAAAGAGGCTATAATATATAATGATAAGTCCGGAGCGAGAGCTTTTTGGTCCAATGCTATGTAACTAAAGCTTATGTACAGTTAGCTTTGTTGGTGGGCGCATCTGGGTGTAATTACTTTTGTTCAGAAGCTTTTGGGAATAAATTTTATTCAAAATAAATATGCCAAACATGCACACAAGGGTATAGTCGCCGACACATCCAGTGGACTTTATTGCCTCATATAAGATATATGATTAGATACGCCTAGAGTAGTTTACGGTTACGAGTAAACCGTAGCGTGAATGTTGCACAATTTTGGACACCCACATTACACTGCTCAAATTGACCCGACAGATGAAACTGTGCAGGTAAACCTGTCAGGTTGATACCCCTTACGTGTATACCTTCCTTAAGTTTAGACAAATTCCATATTTTTATTATACTAACCTCCTTACTAATAAAAATGTGTTACTGTTCAAACTTTGAACAATAACTTAGATTTTAGAATATTCAGCATAATATAGGTAAATGTATAATATAAAGTTTGAACTATACAACGTTGAATGTTTTTTCGAAATATTGTATAGCTTATCCAGTATGTAAATATCTTTATTAGTACGGAGACTAATATATATTTTCTAAACTAAAGTTCAAACAAGATCCGTGAATAGAAACAGCGATTCCAACTTTCCTACTTCAATTAATCGATGTTCTTCAATTATTACCAATTTAATTCTAATTGGCTTACCGTCCTTTGAACAGATCTCCTTTGCATTGTACAGCCGCGAACCGGCCATCCGGCAGACAACTGTTCGGGGCCTGACACGGCGCTGTGAAGTTTATTATTGTGTAACTTGACTGTTGCATAAGAAAAGTTGCAATCTCGAAGCTTGCAGAGTGAAAGCTTGCAGCTGCAAGCTTAGAAACAAGAGCAGACACATGGTCACTGTCGCCGTCAGTAATAATTTTGCTCGCCATTAAAAGGGTTAAATTGGGACAATATTTGAATATAATCAGATTATAGATCGATTGCAGATGGAACCATGGAGGCTTTAAACGCCTTCGTGGTACAGTGGTTAAGAGTTTGGCTGGTCGTGGGATCGATTCCTAATGGACAATGTGTTGGATGGACATGTAAAAGGTCGATCCTGTAATATATCTCGCCAGTCGGTCCTGCGCCTGTTCTCTCGCCAGTTGTGTCGGGTTATGAGAGTAAAAGGAAGAGAGAGTGTCTTTTTGTATTGTACACACACTGGGGCACTATAAAATAACTCCTGCTTAGCTGGCCTGGTTTCAAGGAAATCTGGGAGCTATTACATTATCTCGCCAGTCGTGTCGGGTAACCGCCCCACTGGGTTATGAGAGTAAAAGGGAGATTGTCCTTGTGTATTGCGCACATACGTCGTGCACTATTAAAATTATACAAAACGGGCCACCGAAATCGGAAGTCTATTATTATTATATTTTAAACTTAATAAGTAATGGCTGAATATGTAATGTCACTAAAACAATGATGCTCATTGAAGGCATACTGCATAATTATAAATGGCGTCACATAACTATCTTATAGTTCACCCGGGTCATATCCATTCAAGAATATTATGTCACAGTGCCTAATGTTTTTGTGCGAAGTTATGTAGTAACTAGGCGGATGTGATATTTTCCTGACTATAAAAGTTTTGACTTCATCGACACAATCATAATATTTTAAACATCTGAGTTACTTTTTTTTGTTTTTTTGTTGACTTACCAAGTCTGGACATGTTAATAAAATTTTATTGAATAACCTTCATTTTTTTATTCTCTTAGGCTAACGCTGTTGCTGGTTTGTTGTTTACCACAGACTGGTGCAAGAGTACCTAATAGTGTTGATAAGGGAGCGATACAAACCCTTTTATAGCATTTAACAAAAACAAATTATGCATTGTGAAATGCGATTGTAATGCGCCATAACGGTGGAATGACAAATTAACAATGAGTGTGGTGTGAGGTGTCTAGTTTCACCGCGTATCGGTTCCACTTTCGCCATGAGATATCGACCTTCATCTCCATACCATGCCAATGACTCACGGCACTGATAACGTTTCTTTTTTCTGACGTACAATTGCATATTATTGAAATATTATTGTTTCTGAAAGATATTCAAGTTAGCTTTTACTGATACGAAACGAAACTAAATCTTCTCAGTATTCAGAAATGTATTTGTAATGTCTTCTAACATTGCCAGCTTATTTTCTGAACCAGATTAAGTGCCAATATCACCAACACTTGTTACGGTTAATTGTTCATTAAACATTATGTAATTTCTGTCTTAGTATTAGTGAAAGAGTGAGCATGATTAACAACAGATTATTATTAAAAGGCGTTGGTGAAATTGGAACTAAACCTAACGGACAATAATAAGATTCGAATAGATATAGTAACAATTTATGGATGGGTAGTTAGCTGTTACCATTATTATCGTTTTCTTCTTCGCCGCCGGCACTGGGGAACTGGCAACTGGGGCAGCAGCCGAATATGTTCGAGTTTGGGGTCAGCACCATGGCGGCACCGCACTCCACCTGGGACAGATCGGTCACACACACGTCCGCGACCTCGCACCGGGACGCACTCGCCCATCCCCGATTAGAGCTAATCAATAACAGGAATATTAATAACACCATATTAGCCAACAACGCGACAATAAGTGTTTCGTTTATTACTAATTGTACTGTTATCTGATAAAGGAAATGTCTTATCTGCGATTTCAATAAAATGATAAACGGTTAATGAACAGGTATCGAAGTACACGTCGCGGCCGTTGGGACCGATCTGTAATGGCTAGCCCTTAGAAGAGTAATTAGTTTATGTGCAAAATCCTACGCGAATAGTGTCAGTGCTTTGTGTTTTGAATGCGTTGCGTGTTATCAGTTGTGACTTGTGCCGCTATCTCGGGCTAAATATTAAGTACACGATGAGCGGCAGAGAGGCGGCGTGAGTAGTCGTTTCCTCGAGGACGAGCGACATCTACCTGCGCTCCCGCGCTTATCTTATCTGTTTTATGTTTGAAAAACCACTCCATTTCTCATATTTATACGAAAGTGTCATGAATATCATCGTTTATTCAATCGCCTTTATCCCTGTTCCAGATCGGACTGAAGCGGCCGTTCCCGGCTAGCATGGAGGAGTGCAAGAAACGAGTAGTAAGCACAAAAGTTTCCAAGATAGCGAATATATTTCAAGGAATGCCGTCAAGGGACGACGAAGACATGCGCGGAAGTGACGTGACGGTCGTGAGGACCGAGAGCCACCTGGCCAGGTTCAACAATGCGCGGGCTCTGTTCGAGAAGCTGGGCGAGGAGAATCGTGGTTTTCGAATCGAAAAATCACCCTCCGCTGCGGCCAGTTTCGCCGGGACTCGCGGTCTCCCGCCGGGAATGCCCACCCGGTCACGCTCGAGTTCTGCCGGCTCAGTGAGCCCGTCGAGAAATAGTGCAACGGCACCGTCTAATATAAACGGCGACCGTGTAGCCAATGGTGCTATGCAGCAGCCCCCGCCGAAACCGGTCAAACCTAGTGTGCTCCCGAAACCGGAGAAACCGGATAGACGCTTCAATAAGGAGCTGATAGAAAAACAGAGGAATTGGACGGCTCACTTTAACAAAGCTCGTCCATCTAGATACGAACAGGATCCTAAGATAGAGTATAAGTCTAGGCATCAAGAGAGAAAGTCTCCCGAAGCGCCGGACAGACCTGTGATCCCCTCGAGGGTGTATTCGCCTCCTCTCTCCCCGGGTATTAGTGAACCGCAATTAGATCGTCCCACGAGTTTCCCTAGTTCTTTAGTTAATCGAAGTGTTCATGTAGCGAAGTCGCCTAGTCCTGTTAAAAATATTGCCCCAGTTATACCTTCGCCTAGATCTAATAGCGTAGTGTCTCCCACGGTTAGACAAGAGATACCGTGTATCGCTAAGCCTGTAGTGCCTCAAACTGCGATCCCCGTGGAGAAGGAACCTAGTGAAAACAATTATTATAGTAGTCGTAGATCGGCGTCACCTAGGGACGAAGAAAAAATTCTCACTGAAAATAAACAACTTTTATCTGAATCCGAGATAACCTCGATATCGACGACGTCCATCGACAGACTATCGCAGAGCTCGCTGCCGGGTATACTCGACGATATAAGTAGAAGGTCCTTATCGCCTTTACCGAAATCGCCTCCGCCGCCTATACCTGACAAATGCAATTTCGACGACCAGGCGAAATCACTACCAGACCTCACAGCGGACACGGTAATAGCAGATAGCCAAGAGTACAACGATGGGTACGAGGAGATCGTTATCAAATCGCCCACTCCTTCACCGGCGCCGTCGCTGTCCCAAAACGACACGGAGCGAAACGACGCCGAGGACCAGGAGATATCTCTGAATCCCACCGCCGACGTGTGCGACAACTTGGCGAGTTCGCCGTCGAGAAGCCAAGAGGATGACGGCTACGACACCATCCACTGCAGCGGGGAGTGGCAGGACAAGAGCAAGCGTGGTTCGTCCACGCCGGAGTCGCCGACGAGCGCGGCGCACACTGACGACGCGTTGCGTTCGCCGCTGGCGTCGCCGCTCGCGTCGCCGGTGCCGGGCGACAAACCGCTGCCTCCATTGCCCACACACGGTAAGTCCAATTTACTTTTTTTTTTGTTAATATTTTTATTCCGATTGATTGTACAGGCTATAATATTAATCTTTACTAATATTATAAAGCGGAAGAGTTTGTTTGTTTGTTTAAACGCGCTAATCAGGAGCTACTAGTCTGATTTGTAAAAATCTTTTTTTGTTGGATAGTCCGTTTATAGAGGAAGGCTTTAGGCTATATTACATTACGCTGCGACCAATAGAGCGAAGCGTCAATGAGAAATGTTGCAAAAACGGGGAAAATTATTCACGTATGAGGACTTTCGTTGCGTGTGCTGTATAAACAGTTTAAGTTACTCAAAAAATATGTATAAAAGAATTATTCCTTTTTGATAATCATAATAACAAAAACCAACGTGAGCAATCAAAAAATAATCACGATAGTGTGTCCGACAACCACGCGAACTAAGTCGCGGGCACAGCTAGTGAGTGATAATACTTTAGGGTGTGTTTTGGTCCCGTATATAGTCTACTGTGAGCTACCAGCGCTGAAAGAGGTACTTTTTTTAAACTATAGGAAAATTTATTATGTTCGGGCATTTCTGAAAGAAACATCAAGGTCCAAAGTAAGTCTTTCTGCGTTCGTACATTCACAGTATAAGTTCGTACACTAAAGTATTATCACTCATTTATTTTACACCTTGTATATTTCATTCCTATTGATTATACAGAATGATTCATGGGTCATATAGCAAGCGGAATGTGGTGAGAGAATAACGCGTAGAGATGTGATTCCTTTCACAAAAAAAATTCAAGGTCTAAAATGACCACAAGGAGTGCTTCCTATCTCGACTGACAGAACACCTATATCGTTTGGATTTTTTTCAAATCAAAAAATCAACAAATTGCAAATTACCATTACATCATGCAAACGTAAATAACAATACTTGTAATTCATTACAATAGTTAATAATAATTAATTAATTATTAATACATAATATACTATATTAATAGATGTTGCTTGTATATCATCAAACCGCATTTAATAAAATATATCCCTAATACAATAATTATAAGTAGTAATGAATTATTAACCTTCCTTCAATATTATGATTAAAATTAACTGTACCTATTTTCTACATCTACACTAATGTTATAAAGAGGAAAGATTTGTATTTTTGTATGAAACGAATAAACTCAAAAAGTACTAGACCGATTTTAATAATTTTTTATTAGAAAACTACATTATCACTGAGTAACATAGGCTGTATAAAAATCAATTGCTGTTCGTTAGTCTCGCTAAAACTCTGAGATCAGCTGAACTGATTCGGCTATTTTTGGTCTTGAAATATTCGTGGAAGTCCCGGGAAGTTTTAAACGGTTTCCATGCTCAACGAAGTGGGCACGGGTCAGCTATATATTGTAAAACCTTACGGAATGGTATCACCAATTTTTATCCGACGGCGAGGTTAAAAAAGTGTTATGATTTTGGTAAGTAGTCTAATAAGTAGTCTAATAAGATAATATGTATGATTATTTCACCTTAGCACTTTAACTACTCATCCGATTTTAATGAAAATAGCAATAGGGTAACATATTCTATATAATTTACGCAGTCCTTCGAATGTGACAAACACAAAGACTACTGCACCAAATTCAAGCTGTTTTCAGCAATGATAAACTAAATTAAAAATTTAAGAAACCCCCGACTTAGCGTGTAACATTTCTATCACACCTAACAAGCGTGTACAATTACTATCACACCTAACAAGCGTTTACAATTCCTATCACACCTAACAAGCGTGTACAATTCCTATCACACCTAACAAACGGATGACCTTGAAAGACCTGAACCGATTTTCACTAAACATAGCTATGAACACTCTCGACTGATATACCTTTTAAACAAAAAAACCGCATGAAAATCGGATCATCCGTTTGGGAGCTACGACGCCACATACAGATACATAATATACATTTACACATACACATCAAGTTATAACACCTCGTCGTTTTTGCGTCGAGGGTTAAAAAGAATTAAAAAGAAAGTACCTATTAAAAGTACCAGAAATCGACGTTTAGGGGATTCCTGTTTCCTCCTCCAAAACATAACCCATTTAAATATTTTTTCTTTATTAGCTAAAAAAAGAATTGAGCTAGATTTCTATTGTTTGATTTTGTTGTTTATTGTAGTCAAATCTGTTTCCTAGATGTTTAAACATAGCGGAGAGTCTGGCCATTTTTTTTTAGGTTTTTGAACGTCTATGTCTCTTCAAATAATTAATTTATTAAAAAAAGGAAAAAATAGGGACGTACAAACAATATCCATAAATATTCAGGAAAAAAATTGTTACTCCAGCAGCATTATCCAGGGAGGAAACAGGAATCCCGTAGACCCCTATTTCTGTATGGAAAAATTTTTGTAGTGTTTCCTCTTAAGGGTAATAATTTTACCTGGTGGTGTTGCTGTCAGTACGTCAATGTACGAAGTTAGGACAGTTACATTAATAAAAGATCAATAATATTATAACTTTATGGTTTTTGAGTGACCTAAACCGTTTATGCAGCGCACGCAACGAAAGTCCCCAAATGTGAATAATTTTCTCCGTTTTTGCAACATTCAACACTGACGTAATGTTATATAGCCTAAAGCCTTCCTTTATAAATGGACTATCCAACAAAAAAATAATTTTCCTAATCGGACCAGTAGTTCCTGAGATTAGCGCGTTTAAGCAAACAAACAAACAAACTGTTCCGCTTTATAATATGAGTATAGATTTAATACATTAGGCGAAATAACAAATGCCTCTAAACCGAGAGTAGAGTTATAAAAATGGACTGTAAATTTCTTTATCTCCTCCTATTCAGACTTCAGTTAAACGTTTTTCAGTTCACTCGATTGTAATCATAATATCGACATGCTAAATCTGTCTTGGGAGGACGAGCAGTTCCGCACCGCAATTAATAAAAATAATTCATAGGAGGAGTAGGTAAGTTCCTACTCCTCCTATGAATTATTTTTATTAGGGCCATACTCTCCAAACTGATTCGATATTGATTCAGATTCGATCGTGCTGCATACTCGCGAACAAATTGACGTTTTTATATTTTGATTCTTGTTATAGTCGGGAGTACAAATAGTTAAGCTCTAACGATTTTATTTATCCGGGTTAGTTAGTTTCAAAGTAATCCACCAAATAAAATACCAAAAGACGTTGAGATCGAACTGATTCGATTCTCGATTGTTTCGGGAGTAAGCCTGTTGTTCCAGTTTCCCTCCACAAGTAATAGGTATTATAATTTCTATTAAAGCAAATTAATCCTTTCTAATAATACGACATTCGTTTTTAGAGACTTCTTCACAATATACATTACATATTAGAAATAAGTCTTATTAGTAGAGACAATTTATGTTTTTGCGTGTGTTTCATAAGCAGAGATATAACTTGTGAATAACCCAAATTTTCATCTCTGTCACATAACATTCATTAAATAAGCTATTCAGTTATACAGCGTGTTCCAGATGCAGCTGTCAAAAACTGTTCAAAACGCTCAGAATGATCACGTCATTTTGCATATTTTTACCCATCTTGTTTTTGACGTTTACTTATTTCACAGATTTCACTGATCTCGATGTTATTTTTAAGTTATGGATCGAGAAAATTTATTTTAGATTCTTTTTTAATGTAGTTATTATTGTTAATTTAAAATATAAATAGAATTTATGGGATAAAAAGGAAATGTTAAATTTTGACATCTGTCAGTCGTTCCACTAGCTTATGAATGATCTGAGCGTTCAGAGTAAAAGAAGTGCTTAAACTGTAAATGTCGGCACTTTAAGATTGTGAAACAGCCCGCAAGATCGCCATTCAACGACATTATCCGAGTAAGGAGAATTTCGCAGCGCGAATTAAGCGTGGAGCACCAAGTGGGCGTCTATTGACGTACGCTCGTCGGTCTCGTGCTTGCGGGTTCAATGTAATATTAAGGAAGTCAAGGTATTTGAGTCGTAGCGAGACTCGCGATCCCGATTTAGATGCGCTGGCGCCGCCGCCGAGACGCAGTGCCCCGCGCGACGCGGCTCCGAGCGAACCCTCGGTCGAAGCTTTCTCGATGACCGTTTAACCGATTAATTGACCACTTAACTCGACAATGACGTGGTGCATATTGTGGCAGTTATGACAGTCGACTGGACTACAGTGTGTTTGTTTGTGGTCGATGCCAACATAATGTCCTGTGCCGAAATATAAATGGATTTCAATAGGATAATGTATTGAATACTGTAAATCGTTAGGGATTACCTCCTTCTCGAGAGCTGTAACTTTCTTTCTAGTTTAACTAACAAAAACAGTAGCTTTTAACATTCCGAAACTATCTTTTAATTGGCATTCAGTAATTAACATTTTAAAATGCTGTTACTAGAATAACATTCTTCATTCATCCTACTTAGTATCCAAGCGTTCTTATAGAAATCCTTGTGCGAAACATTCGGGCAAGATTCCCCGTTTCGAGTTGAAAGTGACGATATGCGTGAACGGCACAGCGAACGCCTGGCGCTGGCTCGGCGATGAGAGCGTGTATGCGCGCGCGCACCGCGGCGGGCACAACATGCGGCTCTGCGGGTGCTGCTGCGGTACGTGTCGACTGCATTGCAGTTTGTTATCTGACGAGTTCTGAGTTGTTTGTAAGACAGAAATGCTGCTACAAGGATAACAGACTCCACTAAATTTCTAGGCATTCTTATAGAAATTCTTGGGCGAAAGATTAGTTTAAGATTTACTAAACTATGCTTTGGCTTTACTGACGCTGCTGCTTGTCACTGTAAACAGCATTGCAGTTTGTTATCATTTTTAATACTAAAATGCTCCTACTGGGATAACATACCACATTAACAAGCGTTCTTATAGAGCTCTTTGAGCGAAATGAAACGTAAGTCAAAATTCTTAGTTTCATTCGCACAATATGGGCTATGCGGATGCTGCTGCATTACATGTTGACTGCATTGCCATTTGTTATCATAACATTCACAAACATGCATCTTAAACTTGAGAGATTTGCACAGGTTCTGTAATGTTATTTGTAGGCAATTGTGTGTCTACTTTTGCATCGTGCGGATCAAATGCATCGGTAGTTGTTAACGATATAATCAAACATCAATGCTGTTATAATTTTGAGTAGATATCAAAAACTGCTCATACATATTATTATTTTGATCCGCCATTCAAATTTGAGTCAAGTTTCTAGTGTCAGTTAGTCTATTGTTTATACAATTGCTGTATTGTGCAAGCCAGCTACAGCTTTGTTTCAAATAATAATACGCCGGTTACAATAATATTTGAACTCAGTAAGTTGCAATAGTGTGTTATCATAGTTATGTTCGAGTTGCAAAGTAAACATTAAGTTGTTTTAACAAGTAACATAAACTGTTAGTTATATGGCCAACTAACGTAGGTAAGTCATTTCTGCGTGTGTACCTAATGTAGATTACTTGTGAGGGTATCGTTAAATACCGGCCAAGTGCGAGTTGGAATCGCGCCCGTTTAGTACCGCATTATCTGTACAACTATAGTACTAATATCGTGAAAAAATAATACACTAAATTAAAAAAAAAAACACTTAAGAGTGTCAAATTCCTATCACACCTAACAAACGACCTGATGACCTGAACCGATTTTCACAAAACATAGCTAAGAACACTCTCGAATGATATACCTTTCAAACAAAAAAATACGCATTAAAATCGGATGATCCGTTTGGGAGCTACGATGCCACAAACAGACACACACAGATACACAGACACGTCAAACTTATAACACCCCGTCGTTTCTGCGTCGGGGGCTAAAAAGTTTCCTGTAATAGGCAGACGGACAGATGGGCAGACAGAAGAGTCACTCGACTCTATTAGTAAAGTAGAGTCTCGTTCCTTCCCCTTTGGGTACCTACTGAACTCTAACTAAACCAGTAAGATTCAAACTCCAGAGTAAATATGAATGTAGAAGTAGTGAGTAATGTGATTAACATAGTAGAGAGAATATACAGGTGATTCTTGGTTCATATATCAAGCCGAATATAGTGGGAAGAGAAGGACGCGTAGAGCATTTTTTGTTTTGGCACCTCCTATAAACTACTCGTACTTACCATACAAATCACGATTAAAGATCTCCATTAGTCACAAAACAGACGAATTTCAATCCTGACCAGGTCTTAGGTCAACGACAGAGCATTCGTGTGTAGACTATACTAGGAGCCAGCGAACCTCAGATTTTTTTTTTGAGAAATTTATATGAGGTGCCAAGACAAAAAAATAATATTTTATGTACTTTTTCTCTTTCATTTTAGTCTTAGCATGTTTTAGGTATAAATCGCAGGTTAATAGTTAATACACATCATACAGTAGCCTATATACACTATACTGCCTATCGTCTAATCGGCATGGGTTGGCACGACAGACAAACGTTCCTAGTGTTTAAGCACTGCAAATTGAATCAAGCCTGCAATGTCATAACGGGTCTGTTGAATTTGTTACTGCTAATTAATATAGAAGCACCCAAAGAAAAATGAAATTCGGCCTGTCGAGTGTCGTATCCAATTTATTATAGGACTGGGGACGGTACTCTAAAGCGAAGGAGTCACAATAGATCCAAAAGGGTCGCAGTGACGGCAGGGCCTGACAAGGCCAGCATTGAACAACATCCGCAAAAATCCAATTTATTCTAATGATACCAACTTAATTACCTCTTATTCAGGTACGATACTAATTTGCCGTTTTATTTTGGCGTGCATTGTTTCGATGACATACAAACTAGTTATTGAATATAAGCAATAATTTATAGACATTTCCGGGGTGATATTTCGATGCTTAACTAAATTGTAGTTACTTAACAGAAAAAAGGATTGAGACCGGAACATATACCGCAAAAATGAGCGTAACGCGAAACAGATATAGGTCGGCCTCGTCGGCATGAATGAGTCTGTTTATGTAGAGCAGCTCGCTGTCGTTAATCTCGCGAGATGTTTTCGGCGCACGCGCACCTAGCCAGTAGCCAGAACTATATCATTTCCGATACTTGTTTTAGAACTTCTTAAGAAGCACAACGGGCGGGCGAGAAATGCAAAATAAGTATTTGTAAAGTCTATTGCTGTCCCGCACCTGCCCGATCAAACTGATAGAATATTTAAATTTTGATACGATTTCAGGATAATTCGCGTATTCCAACCTAGGGTTGCCACATTAATAAAATATTTTAGGAAGTATAGAGGAAAAAAATGTTTCCTTCTAGAAAATCCTCATGGGGCATTCCATCTTACACACAGTAAAAATATCAACAAATGAAAATATAAAAAAAATGAAAATATAGTATTTGGCGTACGTTATGTTACTATAATTGTAGTTATAATTGAAATATTTCAACCTCACTAATGATTCAGTAACAAAATTCAGTCAAGTGAAATAGTGCTCAGGAAGTTAGGATCCTAATTAGCGTCCTAAATCGTAAGAATAGAGGGTTCTGGTGAACTAATTTACCATCCTAATTAGGAAGCAATTTAGGACGTTTGAATTTATTGAGGTGGAATACGCGCTTGGAGCCAGGCTCGTCATACTTTTTGTCGGACCGATAATCGGGCAGTCTTATATTATTTCTGATCGACTTTTTGAGTGACGTGCGTTGCACTATAGTAATAATTTGAAGACATGACTGGATGAAGGTGATATGTAGCAAAATTATGATTTTGACATAGTTGTGTTGAAACTGTCACTTGATTAGGTACCTACTTAATCAATTGTTTTGGTGACTACAAGCGCCGCAGTGAGAAAAAGTTTTAGTCACCTGATTGATTTTAATCCGCTAACTAATTGGACGTTGAGTGACGATTGTCAACCTATGTTCGGCCTAGTCTTTCAATTTAATGTCGTCATTCGATAAAAACACTAGTCACTGAAATGGCGATTTCAATTAGATTTTTTATTTTAATTAGGACTAGTGTTTTTATATAATAAAACATTTTAAAAAAACGATCTATAATAGTGGGCGTGGGTGGGGATTGCCTCAATAATAATTTACGAAACGGGCCTTACTCTCCAAACTGATTTGATTTTGATTTAGATACGATCATGCCGCCAACTTCCTAGTAAATTGACATTTGTTTATTTTGATTCTCAGTCGATCGATATGGTATAGGTAGTACAAAAAGTTACGATCTAACAATTTTCTTTATCCTGATTAGTTTCAAAGTAATTCACCAAATAAAATACGAAAAACCACTGATATCGAACGGATTCGGTACTCGATTGTGTCGGGAGTAGGCACTCCCGACACATTCGAGTACCGCAGCTCTAAGTATTTCATTATTAACTTTATTAGGCTGTGAAATAGAATACATATATTTGAGAATACTTGTAAATTTTTAAAATAAGACTATTGAAAGAAATATTATATGGCGAGGCAAGGTCAAAATAACTTGAAAATTGTCAAGCGTGGGTTCCACTCAAACTGTCGCTAATGTTTTACTAATTTATAGTTTGTCATATAAGGAGCGATCGCTATTACCTAAATATCGTATTAAACCATCTTGGAGACCCGGAACAAAGTGGCCTCTTGATAGATAGATAGGTACTATTTAAGGCTTTGTTATAACGCCAATGACCTTGAACAACTATTTGTATGGCCACAATGGGGTATCAAGCCGACAGGAGCCTGTTGAAAATTTTTGAGACTACCTACTAAAACAAGATGCCTGAGTCTTGCCTCAATTAAAATATTGAAGTAATTTTCACACTCGCGTCACTAATACTTTATATATATACCTACAATAAAGAAAAAAAAAGTTAACTTTAAAAATATGATGTAGGTACTTTTAAAAGCACTTTGTTTTGAGCTATATCTTTTAAAATAAAATATCAATTTATAAATCGACAATTCTCTGGTAAATATAATGAAGCATATTGTTTTGGGATTTTTGAATACGACCAGTATTGAGAAAAAAGGTTTCAAAGTACATACTAAAATTTTCAACTTATACTTTTAGAGAGATTATAGTGGTTATTCACAAATTATTTTTAAATTGAATATGATATTAGTAAAATTGCAATTTTCACGGTAAATAAGTAGCATTTAAATTTTAAATTATATATTGTGTTCTATTGTTTAGTTAAAATAATAATTAAAAAAACTAAAATAAACACGCATACCAAAGCGTTGGTCCTCGATACGTATGCAAAATTTAAAACTACTAGAAATTGGTAAAACATACGCAATGATCCTGGTGTTTCTAATTCTATAAGAAATTCTTAATGTACCTGCTTAAATTCCAAAAAGAAAATGTGTTGTCTCAATATATATATATAATATGTCGCAGTCATCTTATTGAATCTGGTTATTTAATTGAATCACTATGCGGTTATATAATGGCGTCAAACAGCTCGTACAGATAGCAATGTGGTGATATATTTTTTGATTAGTTTACTTTAATGTTCGTTTTATTAGTACTCATTCGGAAATTTCGAAGTTTATAACTAAAATATTAAATGGCTGTCCTAGTCTCGGATTCTAATATTTGTTGGTAAAAACAGGATTCAATGAAAGCGCTAGTCATTCAATTAAATAGCGGATTCAATCAGATGACTGCGACATATACATAATATAACTATATTTTTTTGAAAAAATATAATTTATACGTATTATATTCATATACGCAAGCTTATAAAAGCGTGTTAAAAATCGTGGTGGTACTTTGGGTGAACTACCGCCATCAACAGATTCCGCAGGCTAATTAATTATGCATTTCGCAACAGCAATTCGACAGGCGTAAATTGTACGATTGTGTACAATATCGCTGTCAAGTGTAAGTATTACGTTTGCCTACCGTGAACCGCTCGACCTTATTACGATAAGGTTCAGAAGTAGTACGAATGTACATAGTGCATACATATACCCCTTACTCATAAAATTATTTACACTGTACTATGCTAAACAACGTTTTGTCCTGATCTGTCAAGTGACTTTCCTAACGAATCAGACAAGGAGAGAACATCTATATATCATACTATAGTATATTTCGCAGTCGTCTAATTAATTCAGCAGTTTAATTGAATAACTAACGCGTTTATGAAATGACGACATTTAATTGAATGACTCAAAGGAGAACTTGACAAGTTGTTTAATGTAACATTCATCGCACATTTTCATTTTCATTTGGTGTGTCATGACTCATGTCATGTCCTCATTTTTGAGGACCTTTTAAGTTGCGATCTTATGGTCACCCCTACGAAACAGTATGATATATCCCATTAAACGACTATGCTAAAGGACGTTCAGTGAAGACGACGAGTTGTCCTTTAGTCATTCAATTAAATATCGTCATTTCATAAACGCGCTAGTCGTTCAATTAAACTCCTGATTCAATTAGATGACTGCAAAATATATACTTATGTAGTGTGTATATATGAATGAGTGGGAAATCTATCAGAACTTGAGCTATACAGAGCAGTTGCCATCGTTATTATCACTCACGAAGTTACGAAGAAAACTAAAGTGCATGAGATTAAAGCAAATGACATACGGATTCCG
Organism: Celastrina argiolus; assembly: GCA_905187575.2. NCBI lineage: Eukaryota > Metazoa > Arthropoda > Insecta > Lepidoptera > Lycaenidae > Celastrina > Celastrina argiolus. The sequence goes on from LR994591.1 coordinate 11,576,379, forward strand.
AGGCCCCAGTAAAGTTAATTTGAATTTTCAATCTGGTAGCGAATTCGTCGTAATTGGCTACACTACAGAGTACCCATATGTTACATGTTCCTGTGTTTCCCAAACCTATATTAAAATAGGTAATTGACCTAGTTAGAAGGCGCCCGCGTCGACATTAACTAACGCAGATCTGCGTCGTGTATGCAATTAAAACGTTTCTTAGAAATAGAGGTACAGCGCACTACATACACAATAATGTTTCAATAATCTTTACTATACGCTGAACGAAAGTAGATCTGAAGAGACACTTTGCCAATATAGAAGTTAACTAGATGTGTGCAAAATTTATATTTTTATTAAGCTTTTCTTCACAAATTCACATTTTGTCAGTATAGAAGTATATGTAGTCAGGTGTGTGTAAAATCGGTTAAGCTTTTTATAATATGAAACTAATAGACAAACGTATTTACGTGTATACAGAATGTAAATAATTGAGTGATAATGCTTTAGGATACGTATATGCCCCCTATGTAGAGTTCATTGTGAAAGTACCAGCGCTGAAAGACTTAGACTTTCATGTTTGTATGAGAAATGCCCCAACGTCATAAATTTGCCCATACAATAATTAAAATAAAATAAAAGTTTAAAAAAACTATAACCCGACTTCGCAAAAAAGGGCTCTAAAAAGAATGAAACAAGAAAATAATGTAATTTGAAATCCAGATAAGCATAGGTACAGATATGGCCAAGGTAGAGCCGTGGTCGTACCCGCTATTGGGATTGTATATTTCAACAGCAGACGACTATTATAGATTTGTTTAGCGGGTACGACCACGGCTCTACCTTGGCCATATCTGTACCTATGCTTATCTGGATTTCAAATTACATTATTTTCTTGTTTCAGCCTTTTTAGAGCCCTTTTTTGCGAAGTCGGGTTATAGTTTTTTTTAACTTTTATTTTATTTTACATTTTTTTTGTTTCCACATAAACTATAACATTATATTTTCACTAAACTAACGTTAAATTAACACATAGAAAGTAACTAAACAACTCCTAGATACTATTTGTGCGACCGCATTTTAAACGTTTATTTTGAATTTAACAATAAAATATAATAATTAATTAAAATTTTAAATACATATTGGTAATGTGCTTGCCAAGACCTATCATTTGATACCAAACACGATACAATTATCTTAATTTAATTTTTTTTGGAGATAGTTTTTGACCTATAATTTTCAAAATCAAAAATTTTTTGAAAAATTATATAGCCTATGTTACTCGCGGGACTACTACGAATCGATTGACACCTTATTTATTAAAATCAGACCAGTAGTTTAACCGCTACGAGGGAACATACATACATACATACAAACATACATACATACATACATACATAGACTGCCAAAATCATTACCCTTCCTTTTGGCTTCGCCGAAGTCGGGTAAAAAAGTAACTCTTTCAGCACTGGTACTATCACAGTAAACTCTATATATACGGAACCCATACACACCCTAAAGTATTATCACTCACTTATTTTACAGCCTGTATGTGTAACGTGTATACAGCTTACGTTATAAAGGAAACAGATAAAATATCAAAAAAAAAAATATTTGGGGTCATTCGATAATACTTGATACTCATCAAACTGATAAGATAATGATGGCATCGTGTCGTAAAAATTGCGTGTTTTAAAGGACCATGTTAGACTACTGCCTAACCTAAAGGGGGGATAATTGAAGGTATGAATGGATGAAGGAGATATGAAGCAAAATTATGATTTTGAGAAAATTAAGTTCAAACTGTCACTTAAACTTTTTGAAATACGTCGTAAAGTTTTAATTTTATTCATCTAGAGATCCGTCTCTAGAATAAATGTACTTAATACGTTACTACATATCTTAAAATGTTTAAGTGACGGTTTAAACCCAATCTTTTGGGTATTTCTTTTGCGACATATCACCTTCATTGATTTATGTCTTTAATTATTATATAGGATTAGATTGTACTCCAAAACGTAGAGTAGTACGTAGCCTCTAGTTTAAATTTATTAACATTAAGGGTACATCAGCCCCAGCCCTAGAATAGAATGACTACCACAGGAATGGTTTATTTCTACGGTTGACATTGATAAAGGAAATAAGAGATTGATAAAGGAAATCTCTCACTTTGTCCCTACAATCTGTCATTATTTGTATTCTTGACAACTCATACCAATTTCTACGGTTGGTCATGTTAAGCGTGCATTTCCTTTTCATCCATCCTTTAGGGGTTTACGATCATGAATATGGTAATAACGTGTATTCTCACTATTGCAGTAGCCGGTCGCAAGTCAGAGGAGGAGCCGCGGGGACGGTCGCGCGGCTCGTCCGTGTCCGACGAGGGCGGCTTCAACGAGCCGTCGCCGGAGGTGGTCGCGCGACTGCGGCCGGCGGACTACCGCGCGCCCGTGCCGCGTGACGACCCCGACACGCTCTCCGTGCTGCAGCAGGTGAGATCTGAGGCATCAGCATCAATTTATAGCTATATAGAGGGCAGCTCCAACAAACTGTCGCCGGAGGTGGTCGCGCGACTGCGGCCGGCGGACTACCGCGCGCCCGTGCCGCGTGACGACCCCGACACGCTCTCCGTGCTGCAGCAGGTGAGATCTGAGGCATCAGCATCAATTTATAGCTATATAGAGGGCAGCTCCAACAAACTGTCGCGGTGGTCGCGCGACTGCGGCCGGCGGACTACCGCGCGCCCGTGCCGCGTGACGACCCCGACACGCTCCAACCACGCTCCGTGCTGCAGCAGGTGAGATGTGAGGCAACTGCTGTACGTAATCGTAGAAGCGGCGTAGCTTTCAATCCCAAGAATCTTCGGAACCGCAAAGCATGCTGGATAGTGCGGCAATTAATATTTATTTTCCCGGAAATTTCTACGGGAAGACGGCTGCTGTAAAGTGGCCGAAACGTCGTTAAAGAAAAATTTACCTTGAAAAGTATATAGTTGTACCTTTAATAGTAAATAGTACGAACCGAAGCAAAGTTCGCTAATGTGTGACTTATTTTACCTATATTATTTAGTTTCATTCACAATGTGCAATATTCGTTTCAGGACTCGGGGGTGGTGGTGAGCGAGGCCAGCCAGGGCTCCGTAGAGGTGCTGGACAAGTCCACCACCAGCCAGTGGAGCGTGTCCGAGGCCACGCGCACCGACGACGACAAGCAGCCCGACAGCATGACGCCCGATGAGGCCGAGATCCTGCTCAGCTCCAGGTGATTGTGACCTCTATGGTGCTCGTATTATGGGCGTTATTCGTACTACCCCCTGGGGCGACTGCATTGGTGCCGCGCTCTCTGTTTATATCCAATTTAATCGCTATAATGCTACCGATTTAAATGTTACTTATTTACTGTACTGCAATCAACTGTCGAATAAATTTGATTTAAACAGAATGTATGTGAACTGAGACTTTTTTCTTTTAAACTAAGTATAGTGCCTGATGTCTGGATAGTAGTTATTATTATAACATTGGCGGAGAATGAATTGAAAAGCTGATTTCAATATTCTAATAATAGAATAATGATGATTATACCGTTGCAAAATTATCACGCAATAGTAAAAGACGGCTATTGCATAGCATAGCTTTGTCTCTATCTGCGAATCTTTAGCTTTTAGTCCGCAATTGAATAAGTTTTCGTTCAATTCATTCATAATGCCTGAGAGTTCACTGCCCATTAAATAAGTGCGTAAGAGTCGGACAATTGTTCTTCTCACTTGAGATAAACCACTAGTTTCATTCACTTACCGACAACCATATAATAATTTATTTCATTGTGTCTTTATTAAATGCATTCTGATTACGTATGTACGTGTAGGTGTACTTAATACCTACGCGTACATATTATGTGACAGCGAAACTGTGAAATTTATCAAAAGTGAGAAGTTATGAATGGCATGCATTCTAAAATCTATATGCACATGTTACTTTTTAATCAATTAATCTTTAAGACTAACTTCTGAATTTTTAAGTATTTAAATAGTATGTAGCGACTATGATGTAAAAATCTACTAGTACTCTAAAACTACTAGTATGCAGCTACTATTTATGTCGGCTCTAGATAGACACTAAGGCCCGTAGTAATAAAGAAGTCTCAAACCCAACCTCACTTGAGAACCGATTTCACAGATAAAACAACGTTTCGTTTCACTTTTAAAACTGAACAACTTTATTAATGTTACATAGTGCTTTTATTATTTTTATACCGTAATATTCATATTATAGAATATTACAGAAAAACATTTAAAAATGATAACCTATATTTTTATAATCCTTATTTTTACGTTTTAAAAAGAAAAACAAGTACACATCACATAACTTGAGGTCTTCACTTTTAAATTTGAAACGAAAAGTTTTTTTATCTGTCAAATAGGTTCTCAAGTGAGGTTGGGTTTGAGACTTCTTTATTCACACACCCCTGAAACTGAATGACTATTCAGTATTTGCCATTATTTTTTATCTCAAATCTAAATTGTATGTATAGTAAACAGTATCGTAGCTAGGGTCATAATCGCCCAAGGCACGAGAACAATATTGCGTCCCCCAAAACAAAGGGCACAAATAACACACTGGGTTTTGAGTGCACCTCTTTGAAAAGATGCCCAAGGCGAATTGAAATTGAAATGCAGTTTTATATTATAGATACGACTCTAGATACTAGTTTGTATTGCACTGTATATTTAATGCACCCTATTGAACAAGATATTTCACACAACAATAGATGCTTTCATCAATTTGTCATTTTGTCTATTTCTCCGAAGAAAAAGTCTTTTCTATGGTAGTACTACGCGTGCTGGTCATAGATAGATGGCCCATTGCACAAGCTATTCGCTGAAGTGTCAGGTAGCTTTATTTATATTTTGTCTTTGTAGCCTAATTATTTTTTTTGTATTATATTAATTATATTAATAATAATATGTCGTTTTGTGGTTGCTTACCACAAAACTTTTGAATAAAATATCCGACACTTATTATTTTAATAAAATAAAATAATCTTATTAAAGATTGTTTTATTTTAGGTATCAATGACATTATAATAATATAATCTATCTATGACCCAAAAGTACAAACGTAAACGTTTAGCTAGTTATAGATAGGTAGGTTATTACAACAGGCCATTAGGTAACTATGATCTTCAGATGTCTGTTATTTTAGTGCGTAATTTCAGTGACATAATTGAAGACATGAATCGAAGGTGATATATCGCAAAAAAAAATTACCCAGTAAATTTGAGTTTAAATTGTCACTTAAACATTTTAGGATATATCGTATTAAGGGCGTGTTTCACCAAGCAATGTTAAAGTTAACGCCATGTTATATATTATGATGTTATCCCTCTCGTATTTCCTGTCAACGAATGAGATGGCATGGTATTTTAACATGGCGTTAACTTTAACATTGCTTGGTGAAACACGCCCTAAGTATTGTATGTACTTCATATTTACGATGTATTCTAAAATGTTTAAATGACAGTTTGAACTCAATTTTCTCGAAATCTGAATTTTGCTACATATCACCTTCATACATTCAATGTCTTCAATTATGAAGATGAAAGATACATATTTACAAAAATTGCACGGTTAATATGTGGTATGAAATGAAGTAATGATCTTGTTTGTTGCACGCTTATCTAGTCTTTCACAAATTCCTTCTTCGTAAGTATTTTCTGAGTATGTAGGATGTTGCTTGTACTTTTCGGGCCTGTTACTGTTATTAAATGTTATATTTTTTACTATTTTGCATGCCGCCTGTGCGCACTACGCTTCATTCTTGAACGAACACATTCGCAGTATACTGGAGAAAAAACTTAGGTAAGCTGGCTTTCGTTGTAAGCGACATCTATTTTACAGGCTATAATATTAATGAGTGATAACACTGAAGGATGTGCACCGGTTCCGTTTATAGAGTTTACTGTGAAAGTACCAGCGCTGAAAGAGGTACTTTTTTTAAATTTATAATGTTGTGGCATTTCTCATACAAACATGATAGTCAAAAGTAAGTGTTTCAGCGCTGATATTTTCACAGTATACCCTACTACCCATAGGAGGCACATACACATCCTAAAGTATTATCACTCATTTATTTTTCACCTAGTATATTATCCCCGATACTAATTATTTTACGTACAGTAATAGCTATACAATATTATTTCCTTGTCTGACACGTTATAAACGTCGCTTGACGACAAGGACAAAAAACATAAAAAATATAGCTTATCCACAGTGTAGATATTTTTATTAGTATATCATTTTTATTAGCTTCTATCGCCGAAATTTAAGTGTACAAGCTTAAATAAGATAAATGTGATTCTAAATTGGTTTTCGAAATCGTAAACTTAAATAAAAATTCTGCATTATGTTTAGTACAACGTGTTATGTAAAGACATTTAGGCAGAAAATTAATTAACAACTCAAAAGCAAAAAATATAAAATAACATTGCAAAAATTTAATTTTGTATGAAACTAATATGAGATGCTCATTAACCTCACCCTATCACAAGGCTGATTTAAAAAATATTTTTTGCCTAAACATCTTTACAATAAGCAATATATCATGCGCCTAAAGTTTACGTCGTAACTTTTGCGAAACGCTACATATTTTGTCAATGCCATGTAGTACGAAGAGACAAATACAGACATAACTAATCGTTATGAAACACACTATGCTTAGTACAGATTACATGGTTATAGACAACTGTAACGTTTCGCAAATTGAATTATTATACTTTCGCTTCGAAAATCTTAAATGATAAATGACGGTATTTATAAATTATCGTAATTTGTCATCTTTAAAATTTACGGTATTTATAGACAAGAGGCGCTGCTGTCGGACGAGCAGGCGCAAGAGATCGTGGCGATGCTGTCGCCGCACGCGCCGCCGCACGACAACGGCGTCTCGCTCAACGACAGCTACCAGTCCGTGCTCTCGTACGAGAGGTAAGACAGATACCGTAGACAAGAGGCGCTGCTGTCGGACGAGCAGGCGCAAGAGATCGTGGCCATGCTGTCGCCGCACGCGCCGCCGCACGACAACGGCGTCTCGCTCAACGACACCTACCAGTCCGTGCTCTCGTACGAGAGGTAAGACAGACACCGTAGACAAGAGGCGCTGCTGTCGGACGAGCAGGCGCAAGAGATCGTGGCCATGCTGTCGCCGCACGCGCCGCCGCACGACAACGGCGTCTCGCTCAACGACACCTACCAGTCCGTGCTCTCGTACGAGAGGTAAGACAGATACCGTAGACAAGAGGCGCTGCTGTCGGACGAGCAGGCGCAAGAGATCGTGGCGATGCTGTCGCCGCACGCGCCGCCGCACGACAACGGCGTCTCGCTCAACGACAGCTACCAGACCGTGCTCTCGTACGAGAGGTAAGACAGACACCGTAGACAAGAGGCGCTGCTGTCGGACGAGCAGGCGCAAGAGATCGTGGCCATGCTGTCGCCGCACGACAACGGCGTCTCGCTCAACGACACCTACCAGTCCGTGCTCTCGTACGAGAGGTAAGACAGATACCGTAGACAAGAGGCGCTGCTGTCGGACGAGCAGGCGCAAGAGATCGTGGCCATGCTGTCGCCGCACGCGCCGCCGCACGACAACGGCGTCTCGCTCAACGACACCTACCAGTCCGTGCTCTCGTACGAGAGGTAAGACAGACACCGTAGACAAGAGGCGCTGCTGTCGGACGAGCAGGCGCAAGAGATCGTGGCCATGCTGTCGCCGCACGCGCCGCCGCACGACAACGGCGTCTCGCTCAACGACACCTACCAGTCCGTGCTCTCGTACGAGAGGTAAGACAGACACCGTAGACAAGAGGCGCTGCTGTCGGACGAGCAGGCGCAAGAGATCGTGGCCATGCTGTCGCCGCACGCGCCGCCGCACGACAACGGCGTCTCGCTCAACGACACCTACCAGTCCGTGCTCTCGTACGAGAGGTAAGACAGATACCGTAGACAAGAGGCGCTGCTGTCGGACGAGCAGGCGCAAGAGATCGTGGCCATGCTGTCGCCGCACGCGCCGCCGCACGACAACGGCGTCTCGCTCAACGACACCTACCAGTCCGTGCTCTCGTACGAGAGGTAAGACAGACACCGTAGACAAGAGGCGCTGCTGTCGGACGAGCAGGCGCAAGAGATCGTGGCCATGCTGTCGCCGCACGCGCCGCCGCACGACAACGGCGTCTCGCTCAACGACACCTACCAGTCCGTGCTCTCGTACGAGAGGTAAGACAGACACCGTAGACAAGAGGCGCTGCTGTCGGACGAGCAGGCGCAAGAGATCGTGGCGATGCTGTCGCCGCACGCGCCGCCGCACGACAACGGCGTCTCGTTCAACGACAGCTACCAGAACGTGCTCTCGTACGAGAGGTAAGACAGACACCGTAGACAAGAGGCGCTGCTGTCGGACGAGCAGGCGCAAGAGATCGTGGCCATGCTGTCGCCGCACGCGCCGCCGCACGACAACGGCGTCTCGCTCAACGACAGCTACCAGACCGTGCTCTCGTACGAGAGGTAAGACAGACACCGTAGACAAGAGGCGCTGCTGTCGGACGAGCAGGCGCAAGAGATCGTGGCGATGCTGTCGCCGCACGCGCCGCCGCATGACAACGGCGTCTCGCTCAACGACAGCTACCAGTCCGTGCTCTCGTACGAGAGGTAAGACAGATACCGTAGACAAGAGGCGCTGCTGTCGGACGAGCAGGCGCAAGAGATCGTGGCGATGCTATCGCCGCACGCGCCGCCGCACGACAACGGCGTCTCGCTCAACGACAGCTACCAGTCCGTGCTCTCGTACGAGAGGTAAGACAGATACCGTAGACAAGAGGCGCTGCTGTCGGACGAGCAGGCGCAAGAGATCGTGGCGATGCTGTCGCCGCACGCGCCGCCGCACGACAACGGCGTCTCGCTCAACGACAGCTACCAGACCGTGCTCTCGTACGAGAGGTAAGACAGACACCGTAGACAAGAGGCGCTGCTGTCGGACGAGCAGGCGCAAGAGATCGTGGCGATGCTGTCGCCGCACGCGCCGCCGCACGACAACGGCGTCTCGCTCAACGACAGCTACCAGACCGTGCTCTCGTACGAGAGGTAAGACAGACACCGTAGACAAGAGGCGCTGCTGTCGGACGAGCAGGCGCAAGAGATCGTGGCCATGCTGTCGCCGCACGACAACGGCGTCTCGCTCAACGACACCTACCAGTCCGTGCTCTCGTACGAGAGGTAAGACAGATACCGTAGACAAGAGGCGCTGCTGTCGGACGAGCAGGCGCAAGAGATCGTGGCCATGCTGTCGCCGCACGCGCCGCCGCACGACAACGGCGTCTCGCTCAACGACACCTACCAGTCCGTGCTCTCGTACGAGAGGTAAGACAGACACCGTAGACAAGAGGCGCTGCTGTCGGACGAGCAGGCGCAAGAGATCGTGGCCATGCTGTCGCCGCACGCGCCGCCGCACGACAACGGCGTCTCGCTCAACGACACCTACCAGTCCGTGCTCTCGTACGAGAGGTAAGACAGACACCGTAGACAAGAGGCGCTGCTGTCGGACGAGCAGGCGCAAGAGATCGTGGCCATGCTGTCGCCGCACGCGCCGCCGCACGACAACGGCGTCTCGCTCAACGACACCGACCAGTCCGTGCTCTCGTACGAGAGGTAAGACAGATACCGTAGACAAGAGGCGCTGCTGTCGGACGAGCAGGCGCAAGAGATCGTGGCCATGCTGTCGCCGCACGCGCCGCCGCACGACAACGGCGTCTCGCTCAACGACACCTACCAGTCCGTGCTCTCGTACGAGAGGTAAGACAGACACCGTAGACAAGAGGCGCTGCTGTCGGACGAGCAGGCGCAAGAGATCGTGGCCATGCTGTCGCCGCACGCGCCGCCGCACGACAACGGCGTCTCGCTCAACGACACCTACCAGTCCGTGCTCTCGTACGAGAGGTAAGACAGTCACCGTAGACAAGAGGCGCTGCTGTCGGACGAGCAGGCGCAAGAGATCGTGGCCATGCTGTCGCCGCACGCGCCGCCGCACGACAACGGCGTCTCGCTCAACGACACCTACCAGTCCGTGCTCTCGTACGAGAGGTAAGACAGATACCGTACACAAGAGGCGCTGCTGTCGGACGAGCAGGCGCAAGAGATCGTGGCCATGCTGTCGCCGCACGCGCCGCCGCACGACAACGGCGTCTCGCTCAACGACACCTACCAGTCCGTGCTCTCGTACGAGAGGTAAGACAGATACCGTAGACATGAGGCGCTGCTGTCGGACGAGCAGGCGCAAGAGATCGTGGCCATGCTGTCGCCGCACGCGCCGCCGCACGACAACGGCGTCTCGCTCAACGACACCTACCAGTCCGTGCTCTCGTACGAGAGGTAAGACAGATACCGTAGACAAGAGGCGCTGCTGTCGGACGAGCAGGCGCAAGAGATCGTGGCCATGCTGTCGCCGCACGCGCCGCCGCACGACAACGGCGTCTCGCTCAACGACACCTACCAGTCCGTGCTCTCGTACGAGAGGTAAGACAGACACCGTAGACAAGAGGCGCTGCTGTCGGACGAGCAGGCGCAAGAGATCGTGGCCATGCTGTCGCCGCACGCGCCGCCGCACGACAACGGCGTCTCGCTCAACGACACCTACCAGTGCGTGCTCTCGTACGAGAGGTAAGACAGACACCGTAGACAAGAGGCGCTGCTGTCGGACGAGCAGGCGCAAGAGATCGTGGCCATGCTGTCGCCGCACGCGCCGCCGCACGACAACGGCGTCTCGCTCAACGACACCTACCAGTCCGTGCTCTCGTACGAGAGGTAAGACAGATACCGTAGACAAGAGGCGCTGCTGTCGGACGAGCAGGCGCAAGAGATCGTGGCCATGCTGTCGCCGCACGCGCCGCCGCACGACAACGGCGTCTCGCTCAACGACACCTACCAGTCCGTGCTCTCGTACGAGAGGTAAGACAGACACCGTAGACAAGAGGCGCTGCTGTCGGACGAGCAGGCGCAAGAGATCGTGGCCATGCTGTCGCCGCAAGCGCCGCCGCACGACACCGGCGTCTCGCTCAACGACACCTACCAGTCCGTGCTCTCGTACGAAACATATTATACGATAGACAACACAATATAATGGACAACACAATAAAATAGATCTATCTTTCGGTTCAGATTTTAGCTTTACTAAATTGAGTTTTATATTACTTTTAGCATCCCCCTCGTGTGATCTAAAAGACATCCCGCTCATTTTGTTGCAATAAATGTAGCCTAAAATCAAAATCTATCTAGTAGTTTCGTAGCGTATTCAATTAAAAAAAAACAAATCTTCCCCGTTAAAAGTTTGTTTAATTTCATATGAATAATTTAACTTGATTAGAACTGACTAAATATTATTAACTGATTAAAGGGATTGTAATTACCTAAACCTATCATTAACTGAACGGTATAACTTGCAGCATGCAGTCAGTGGACGAAAGCTACGAGTTTGTGTCTTTGGAGACGGACGCGAGGCCGACGGCTGAACCGGCTGTGGCGGAACCTGTGGAACCTGCGCCTACCCAGCAACCAGATACCACACAGGAACCAGAGGCAACTCGGGAACCGGGGTCTACTCAGGGCCCAGGGGCTGGTGCTACTGAGGAAGCTCCAACAAGTATCTTCGAGCACTACCCGCCGCAATCACTTCGGGAATTAGCGGAGGAGAACGGTATACATTATTTCGAAGATGGCCACTTCTATACAGAGGTAAAATATAGATTACTAATTGCATGTGGATTTTTAAAATAACTCCAGTTAATTATTTAAACTGCTGCATACAAAATATGTCTTGAAAAAACGCCCTATACAAAGGCACAAAAATGCTATAGTCCCGATTTCACCAACGCATGTTAGTGTTAACGGCGTGTTAAATTATCATGCCTTCTCATTCATTGATAGGAATTACGAGAGGGATGACATGATATTTAACGAAGGATTAACTTTAACATTGATTTATGAAACACGGCCATAAAATTACTTCTTAAATTTCAACTTGAACTATTTAAAGTACCTAAACTAATTTAAACCCTTCAATGCCGCCATATTCTTTAATGTGCACTACTTAACATAGTAGTGTGCTACTTTGATCTTAATGCAGACAAACTTAATAAACTAGATCGTCTTATAAACGGGTGTATTAGATTTATCTACAACTTGAAAAAATACGACCACGTCTCTTCCTTCCTCTGTAAGCTGAAGTGGTTGCCGATAAGGCAACGACGCTCGACACGAGCATTGGGTACGCTCTACTCAATTCTTCACTCTCCTCATTCTCCTGCCTATCTATCCTCTCACTTTAAATTTCTCTGCAGCAGTCATGATAAAAATCTTCGTTCTGCAAACAATGCTCTTCTCTTGTGTCCGTCCCACAAGTCCAGTCTTATGCAATCTTCTTTCAACATTCAGGCTATTCTACTCTGGAACGCTCTCCCTATAGAAATCAGGATGTCAAAAACCAAGGCGGCTTTCAAACACAGGGTCCGTGAGTGGTATCACAAACTCTTGGCAGAGTCTTAGTACCTTTAGTACCTATAGTTTTCCTTGCTGTCACAAATTTTCTATTATTGTAATTATTAATGTTCTCATACATTTTATAATATTATTATTAAGTGTTATAAATGTATTTATTTTATATATAAATCATGCCATCTATTTCATTAATACTTTAAACAAGAGAGAAAACAATAAATTTATTCAACGACTAACTTGAACATGCGATGAAATTTACACTTAATATAATACATGTTTTTACAGGTGGCGGGACTCCCACCGGTAGAAGAAGACGATGATGATGATTATTACCCACCAGTATTTGTTAAGAGAAATACCAAAGTCAAATTCAGGTAAGCAAACTTAAACAAAAATACCGGCCAAGTGCGAGCTTCGCACAGGCAAGGGTTCCGTATAGTTATTTAAGATGACTGAAAGGTAAAATGCGATTTGCGATTTATAACGTATTAAAAAAAACGAATTATTAGATCTCGTTCAATCAAATTTTCGGTTGAAGTTTGTATGGTAATGAACATCATAATATATTATTTTTACATTTATCATTCCCTTATTTTAGAAGTTACAGGGGGGGGGGACAATTTTCCACTTTAAGAGCGTCTCTCGCGCAAACTATTCTGTTTAGAAAATTATATTAGGAACCCCACTATCATTTTTGAAGTCCTATCCATAGGTACCCAACATGTATGGGTTTGATGAAAAAAAAAAAAGATTTTTGCTTAAAAGGTGTCGTTAGTTTCTTACACTCGAACCTGTGTACGAGTATATTGGTTAGTATTGGCATCACCGACTAGTCTATGGTTGTGTCATAGGCTGCTTTGTTTACGTTTGGGTTCAATTTATCTCGGACATACTATACATGTACTAAAATGTTTAAGTGACTGTTTAAACTCAATTTTGTGGATAAAATTTTTTTGTGACATATCACCTTCATCGGTTCAATTATTATATTAAGTCCCGATTTCACCAACGCATATTAGTGTTAACGGCGTGTTAAATTATCATGCCTTCTCATTCATTGATAGGAATTACGAGAGGAACGACATGATATTTAACGTAGGATGAACTTTAACATTGCATGGTGAAACGCGCCCTAAGTACCTTACTTGAGCCCTCTACTGTTCCAGCACAAACCCGATGCGCGTGTTCTCCACGCACTCGGTGCGCGAGTACGACCGCCGGAACGAGGACGTGGACCCCGTCGCCGCGTCCGCCGAGTACGAACTGGAGAAGCGCGTGGAGAAGATGTACGTGTTTCCCGTCGACCTGGTCAAGGGCGCCGACGGCCTGGGCCTCTCCATCATCGGTGAGTGCCGCCATTTTGAGGTCACTTCACCTAGTCCGATTGAGTTACAATTTCGCTTATGTAGCTGCCCCATCTGTAGCCCCATAGATTTTGTGCCCATTTCATTTGTATTCACGAGTGATTTGTCAGTATAAAAGGTATAAAATAAATTAGTTATAATACTTTAGGGTGTGTATGTGCCTCCTATGTAGAGTATACTGTGACATAGCTGGTACATTTACAGTAAACTATATACGGGACCCGTACACGGGTGCGTAAAGTATTATTACTCATCAATATTTATAGTCTATATAGTATTCAGGGTCTGATTATAAAAACTTGTTTTCTTATTGTAATAAGTTTATCAAAGAGACATACATATGTGGCGGATAACTTTATTTTATAATGTGTAAGAATATTTCAGTCATATTATTAGGATATCATTGTTTTATTGCAGGCATGGGCGTGGGCGCGGACGCGGGCTTAGAGAAGCTGGGCATATTCGTGAAGACGATCACGGAGAGCGGCGCCGCGGCGCGCGACGGCCGCATACAGGTCAACGACCAGATCATCGAGGTGGACGGCAAGAGCTTGGTGAGTAAGAGTTGGTTCACGCTGGAACGCGACGCGACGAGACATTGACGACCTCCGTAGCGCAGTGGTTGAGCGCGTTGGTGCTCGAGCGGGAGGTCGCAGATTCAAATCCTGCCGAAGGAAGTAAAAGTTTTTTGTGTTCCTGGGTCATAGATGTATATTAAATTTATGTATTATTTTTTATTTATTTATTTAAACATCATGCACATTTGTACATAGGCGGACTTAATGCCTCAAGGCATTTTCTACCAGTCAACCTTTAGGTGATTTGGATACAAAAATATGTAGATGCTTTCCAGACGAGTTAAAATAGGACAATTTTAAATTCAATATTAAAATAAATTATAAATACCTACATACATTAAATCAATAGTATAAAATATACATACGTAAATGTATAATAATATATATATATATATAGATAGATAGATAAATATATATACATGTGTATAATACATATTTACATACAACATAGAAATAAACAAATTTATAACTCCTAATAATACTATTATAAAATACATAATACTATAATAAGTACAAAAATAAAATACTATAAATACTTAATAGAAAATTAGTAACAGCAGTGAAACCATATTATGACTCTGCCAAGAGTGTGATCTCACGGATCCTGCGTTTGAAAGCCTCCTTAGTTGTAGACATCCTGATTTCTATAGGGAGAGCGTTCCAAAGTAGAATAGCCTGAATGTTAAAAGAAGAGTGCATAAGACTGGACTTATGGGGCGGACACAAGAGAAGAGCATTGTTAATATAATAAAATTTTAAAATAGGTTTATGGTATAAAATTAATACGGGCACTAATATCGTGCTGAAGCTGTAGCTAAAAATTTAAATGATGTATGCTCTATGATATATGTATAAATACCATAGAGCATAGAAAATTTGCCGCGCCACGTCGCGTCTCACAGTTGAGCTAACCTCAAAAAGGTTCTGAGTCCTTTCTTGTCGTTTCTTTATTTAAACAAGTATACTTTTAAAATTAATCGTGTTTTTTTTAGAAATACCACTAATTTCACTAGCAATTCAAAGTGTCTACTTTGACAATACCTCTGAAAAGACAGACTGATATTAGTTATTTCCATTAAATGCTGGCAACTTCGCTTATATAAATTAAATGGTTATAAAAATGATTGTAACATCTCAGGTGGGAGTAACACAAGCGTACGCGGCGTCCGTGCTACGTAACACATCGGGGCCCGTCAAGTTCCTAATAGGACGAGAAAAGGACCCCGAAAACAGCGAAGTGGCGCACCTCATACGGCAGTCTTTGGCCGCTGACAAGGAGAGAGAAGAAAGGTATATATTTAATTAATAATAACCTTATAATTTACATTTATAAAAGATAATCTGCCTCGTTATTAACAATAACATAACGTACGCTGGTTATTTACGTAACTTCGCGTACCGGGCGTAAGTTCAGCGGCGACTTCTAGTATATAGCATACATTATACGCGAGCGAAGTCCGAAGAAGATAATAATATGGTGGCTGGGTTGGAGAGGGGATACAAAGTTGTGCAGCTGAAGTTCAGCCGCATAAGTTCGGCACTTATTACGTAGAACGTATTAACGTTGGAACGTAAAATCAGCCGCTATACTTCGGTCGGGTACCTGGCAAAATATGTTTAGGCGATTTATCTTTTCTTCGATATAGATAGGTTATTGAAATGAAGCGTTTCAATTACATTAAATAAGTTTTATCATTAAAAAAACTCTTAATCGATGCGTGAGTATAATTAAATATTTTTGTGTAACCAGAGCATCTCGCGAGCGTCAGCGGAGACAAGCGGCGGAGGAAGAGGCGGCGCCGGCGGTAGAAGCGCCGCGGCACCCCGACATACTCGAGCTGCGGGCTTTGCTTAACGAGGTACACAGGTTTTATATTCGGTTACGGTTTTTTTAGTAGCCTAGGCTGTCCCACCGCTGGCCAGCCCGGCTGGTATGCATCCAGCTCATCGTGCTATCTTGTTTTGGGCTCGCCGCGACGACGTTTTGTCCTCGTCCAGCGGTTACAGTGATCCTAGTGCGAGTTTTTGTCACGTTGAGGAAGTTAACTGCAATTTGTATGGCATCGAAACATCGCCCCTAGTGTATAACCCCTAGAACTATGGTAACCAATTCGAAGCCATACAAATTGTAGTTAACTTCGTCACCGTGACAAAAACTCGCACTAGGCTCACTGATATTTTTACTGTTACATTTTTTAAAAAAGGGTCTTTAAAGTTAGTTTAAGTGCTACCTATATGATTGATGTATATTATATTGACTGTTGTACCGTTCCAGCTGGCGGGCATGGAGGCGGGCGGCGGGTCGGCGGTGGAGGTCAGCGCGCGCGTGCGGGAGTGGTGCGGCGCGCGCGCGCCCGCCGACCAGCTGCGCCGCGCGCTGACTACTGCCGCGGACACGGCCGCGCGCGCCGTCGCCAAGTACGACAAGGTATGTACATACCATAAAAAATGTACAGTTGTTCTTTTTGAGTAAATAAATCTTTAATAACATTTATGCAAGGACGTTTCATTACCGGTTTTCCTACCTCACCTGCTGAGAAAAACCAACGGTAATAATAAAGGGTGGTAATTTTTCTCGACACGCCCTACAGAAGATGATACTTACTGACTAAACTGGCGGCGTAACGCGTTACGTTACAAAGCGTTTTCGATACCCCCCATAAGTAGTTATCACCTCAAAAATATTTGTCACGAATAAATTTTTTATATAACCTTATATCTAACTTTTTTGAGTGGCCATTATTGTTTCTTTTCGTGATGTTTAGGCGCGTCGTGCTCTCCGCGAGTGGCGGCGCACGCGGGCGGCAGTGCGCGCGCGCGAGGAGTGGTGGAGCAACGAGCTGCGGGAGGCGCACCGCGAGTACTCCGTCGCGCTCTCCGCGCTGCACGACCGCGTCGCGCGCCTCGAAGTGCTACTGCTGGTGAGTGTGACGCAACGAGGCGTTCGTCTTGTTTGTCCAGAAGCTACTATATCTATGTGTAGCCATGATATGCAATTAAGGGCATTCGCTGCGTTGAGCGTGTGCCCGGCGCGAAGCCCGCGCCGTGTGCCCGCCTGCACGCCGCGGGTGGCCGCGACGGTCTCCCGTCACTCGCAGGCGGCCAGTATAATTTCGATCGCGCAGATGTACAGTCGATACAGTATGGATTTTTTATTGACATATTACCTAGCCAGCAGACGACGACGCCGACGTGTAAAAAGGCGGCAGCCAATCAGCCCATTTGTCACGTCTACATTGTTGTGTTGACAATTTGTAACCAAGTTTTCGTTTTTTTATTATAATATGTCAATTTCTATTGTGACAATATATAAATTAAATATATTAATATAAAAATATAAATTGACAAAAACAAAACAAACGCCCCGAAAAACGGGGCGACATTGAACCTCTAAAATGACACGTTCCGTATAAATTAAATTCATCACATTTGTAAGATATGCTATTAAATTTATGCTTATTAATTTATATTAATTATTAAATTGCTTACAAAATATAATATATTTGCCAATACAGTTAGCAGATGTAAACTGTCGTACCGTTACAGGAGACGCAGAAGAAGGCGGGTCTGCCGGTGATGCTGCCGCACGAGCCGTCCGCGCGCCGCGAGACGCCGCCGCTGCCGCGCCGACCAGATCCCGACCCGCTACTTATCAACGGTAATAGTCATTTCTCATCTCACATGTTAGTAAATAATCTGAAATTCGTATCTTTATATCTCCAAAAATATATTTAAGCCTAATTTAATTTAGTTGATATTGTAATGATTATTGAATAAGGCTGACATAATCTTACGATGTTGTGTGTTGTGGATTGCTATTTAAATAAAGAAAAAAAATTCTCCTAAGATAACGAAAATACAAACAATATAAACATGCATTACGCAAAAAGCGTACACTAAAATAAATTTTCTTGTTTGTTTATTAAGAATTAAAATTTATATGATATTCGACACTAGTAAACTATCGTGAATAAACTAGATTAATCTAAACTTTTAAATAATCAGAACAAATATTTTTGTAGATATTAAATCTAAAGGCTGTCAAAGTGACAATTCGTTTTCATTTTAATTACCTCTTGTTGCAGATCCATTTAGCTCGGACAGTGATCTCTCCGATCTATCGCCGATCGAAGACGAATATGCCAAAGTAGATAAGTCTGATAGAAAGAAAGTCATACCTGATATTGGTGACGTGACCGCCACGACGGCTAGCGAAGTGAAAACGACCGCCAGTGCCGTGACGTCACAGAGTATAGTGTCGTCTCACTCCAACGCGACACACAGTAATATAGTGTCGTCTCAATCTAACGCGGTAACTCACTCCAGCGTCGTGACGTCATACGTCAACGTCACCACTACGAGTACACCTTCTCCCGTCAACACGGTCAATCAGGTTACTGCAACCACAATTATGCCAACTACGGCTACGGATACAATGTAAGTATAATTTTATATTGTATTCATATTACATATTTTCGGAAAACAATATAGAAATTACCTGTAGCGGTCTAATGGTTCGGTTTGATTATTTCGCCTTAAGTTCAGGCTATATTGAATTCATGACAGTCGCGAGACATCAGCTTCAATAACGAGACGTAATAAACTTGACTGTAGGAACGCTTGAAATGTTTCGCCTACACGTCTACCGTGCCTTGTACTACTACCTACATTGTAACATGCAGCTTAAAGTGTATACCATCTTGGTATTGAAATTGATCCTTTCGCTAGTTTAATATTTTATAGTAATAACATACACCTAAACCTCCATCTTAACACTCGTAGGAGCTGCTACTCAACTACACCTTTTGGTGATATTGATTGATTGATAAGTAAAAGTCCTTACTCATATAGATATGATATTTACGTTTATTCTCACGAATGCTAATTACTAAATGTTAATGAGTGCCCGGCAGCCTGCGCTTTACCACACAATGATAATAAATAAAATAAATAAAAATAATTTATTTTCAGACCATAGATCCATAGTGTTAGTAACAATTATTTACTTAAAGATTATTTTGGTTAGTTAATGAAAATACAAAAAAAATAAATTAAAAGATTATTAGCTCTAGTAGACAGGTTCACCGTACCTTCATCACATGTAGCTCGATGAACCTTAATCTAATCGGTCACCCACCATCCTCAGGACTCTGTTCGAGCTCTGTCTTACCCTATACACCAGCGAGGCAACCTTTTTTCGCATTACTGCGTAAAAGTCATCCACGCTGGCATCAGCAAACATACCCGATGCGCTACAGTACCGTGGAAGCCGGAACAGAGCCCTGAAGATGTTGGTGTATTGAATGCGGAGGGCCAACTTTACTAAGGTGTCTTACAGTAGTAAGACACCTTAGTAAAGTTGGCCCACAAGCTACTCGTGTAAAATGCTTGGCAAAATGCTTTAAAAAGTGTGATCTTCACCTCAGCTGTACATCGAGCAAACCTATGCGCCAACATATTACCACGCACCGACAACACCCTACGCTCCCTCTCAATATCCAAACAACTAATAATTCTGCAGAATCAGCAATGTTCGTGCTAGTACAATACTTGTTTTCACTTATTATGAATCAGGACACTTGGTACAAGCCCGTACTTACGTTTGCAGTAGGAGCACCGCGTCCGTGGCGTCGGTCGCGTCGATTACGTCCGCTGCGTCTGTGGCGTCCGTTGCGTCAGCTGCGTCGTCGGTGGCGTCGCGCGAGCTGGACGCGGCGGTGCCGCGAGGCGCGCTGCTGGACACGTCCGCGCACCGCGCGCGCACGGACCTCGCGCGCCACCGCCACCACGCGCCGCACGCGCACTCGCCCCACTCCCACTCGCCGCACTCGCTCAGCAACGCCAGCTCGGTGAGTCAGCTAGTACGTCCGAGATAAATTTAACCCAAACGTAAACAAACCCGTTTATGACACAACCAAAGACTAGTCAGTGATGCCAATTGTCCAATAATAATACAATGATTGTGGTTTGCTATGAATCCATAGACTATAGACTTGTATTCTACAATCGGCAGTGTCAAAATGGCGTATTTTTTCTGTGAAAGATTTTCATTTGATGATATGTTTAAATATTAATTACTGTTTAATTGTTATAAAATGTATTGGGGAATGAAGTATAATCCTTTAATATACCTGTGAAAGTGTTGATAAGTGTGCACAATAAGTGAATATTGAAAATTTCGATGTTTTCGGTTTGTTTACCTTTAGGTTAAATTTATCAGGGACGAACTATACACACTTAGGCGCTTAACATTGCTTGATGAAACACGCGTCATCAAGCAATGTTAAAGTTAATCCTTCGTTAAATCTCATGTTGTTCCTTTCGTAATTCCTGTCAAAGAATGAGAAGGCATGGTATTTTAACAAGCTGTTAACACTAACATGCGTTGATGAAATCAGGACTGAGGACTGAGGATAAAGAAGTCTCAAACCCAATCTCACTAGAGAACCTATTTGACAGATAAAACAATGTTTCGATTCACTTTTAAAAATTATTATATATTTCCGTCTCTATGCAGACGATCTGCAGATCTATCATTATTCTCTTATCGATGAATTTGGTTCTGCAGTCAGAGTTATCAACGCTGATCTACATCGCATCGCAGATTGGGCGAAATCTTTTGGTCTGTTGGTAAACCCTAAAAAATCTCAGGCTATCATCATCGGCAGTAAATACATGTCCCAACGGTTACATAAATGGCCTAGAGTTTTGTATAATGGTATACCTATAGAATGACTCTGCTAAAAACCTCGGCATAATAAAATTATGGATAGCAATATATCATGGAACATTCAGATCAATGATGTGAGCTGGTGTCAAATACACGACGTATGCTTACAGTATGGACGATTTACAAAAAATCATAAACAAGTTACACCAATTACAAATTAATTATAATATATTGCAAAATTATTAATTCTTAATAATAAAATATTCCTATTTTCAGTACGACGGGTTAGATGACTCCTACAATGACTCCGCTGACGAATCTCTCAGTGAATCTACGTCGGGGGCGCCCAACACACACCATACGGTATTTCATCCAAATATTTCAGACCACAAGTATAATATTATTTAACAATCTTTTTCCCGCTCAAAATAGCAAGGAGAACAACTATATCAAAAAGTCGTGTTGCATACCTCTCTATTATAAAAAGAACCTATGTAATGATACCCCCCACTATGAAGTAGACGCAGAAAAAAATTAATATCCTCACTCAAATTTGTTTAGTTGTAATTACTCCAAAAAACAATTTCACGATTTTATTTTCCGGGTTCCGAGACGCAAACTATGGGACCCTTATAAATTTCGACATTAAACGTTAATGATCATGTCGGTATGTAAACTGTGGCGGTACTACTAGCGCCAATATCCTGCATCGCGCTATCGAAGTTTTCTAAGTCCGGCGCTATATATACGGCATCTGAAAACTAGTACAGTGGGCTTCGTCCTGACCGAGCATACCCTACGCTCGGTCGGAGCTCTCCCTTTGGGGCTTCCACTCGTACCCCCACAAAACAATAACTTCTTTTGATAAAAAAAAAATGTTTTAAATTACAGCGAGACACCCGTCAGAGCTGCGGCAGTTCGATCGGCAGCACCACCGACGACGGCGTCTACTCGCGCGACCACAGACACTTCCCGCTCTCGGGTGAGTCACCGCTGTTACCGACCAGGGTCTCCTCCGTTCCGATTCAATGCGACTGAAATACATAAGTGTGGTGGTACTACTAGCGCCACAATCCTGCATCGCGATATCAAAGTTCGGCCGTTCGGCTCTATATATATGTCGCAGTCATTTGATTAAATCTGCAGTTTAATTGAATGACTAAAGGACAACAGCTTGTCAAGTTGTTTAATGTAACGTTCAATGTCTTGAACGTCCTATAGTCGTTGAATGGGATACATCATACTTTGTATTGTTTGGTAAGGGTGACCATAAGTTCGCAACGTAAAAGGTCCTCAAGAATGAGGACATGACATCTTCATTTTCACACCAAATGAAAATGTGTAATATATGTGCGAGCTGTTTGCCGCCATATTTGTTTTGGTATACTTTTTTATTTGATAACCACTAGCGCCAGTGCGCGAAAAAATGAACTAAATTTCAATCACCTGACTGATTTTACGTCCGCTCTGTTTAAAGGGCGTTACAGGCCGCTAACTAGTTGGACGTTGAGTGACGCTGGTTTAATCAACGCTCGGCCTAGTCAAACAATGTCGTCATTAAATAAAAGCGCTAGACATTTTAATCAAATAGCTGATTGAATTACTGCTGACTGCGACATATATATGTCGCAATCATCGCCATTCAATCAAATAGCAGATTCAACCAGACGACTGCGCAATATACAACATCTGAAAACTAGTACAGTGGGCTTCGGCCTAACCGAGCACACCATCTCTCTCGGTCAGAGATCTCCCTTTGAGGCTTCCACTCGTGTCCCCACATGAGCCTAGATATATTACAGGCCTGGCCTGGCTTAGTTTAGACTCCAGTTACAAGTTACAATTATATTATTGTTATGTTGAGAAAAAATCGGCCAAGGACGAGTCAGACGCGAGTCGACTGGAACTGTTCCATACAAAACGCAAAAAACATCTATGGTACGGGAGCCCCACATAAATATTTATGATTTGTTTTTAGTATTTGTTGTACTTATTTAAGTTATTTTGTTTTTAATATGGGTAGCAAAAGAAATACGTACTTTATGAAAATCTGTCAAGCTATCGCGGTTCTTGATATGCGGTTGGTTGCATACAGACAACGGAGTCTCAGTAATCGGTCAAATGAATGTGTCGTTGTTATTATTCATTGTGCGGGGTACGAGTAACATTTAAATTGGCTGCATTATAGTCAATACTTAACATTATTTACATTTAAATCGCATTGAATCGGAGCGGAGTATAGCAATCACTCTAGGAGCCGTAACTCGTTCACATAAAAAATATGTATAAATGGCGGCTAAACAACATTTCTATATATTTTTTATCTAGGCTGGTTTAACCACGATTGAGATCTTCTTAAAGCTTATAAAAACTACTCAATCTTTTCAAAGTCAATTCAAGCGGCTATGATTTAATTAAAAATATTATTTGAAATGTAATAACAGAAGGTCTCAATGTATTCGATCGATACGCCTGCGATTCGAGATCGAGGGAGCGACCAGGTCTAAGCTACGCCTACTGGTCGACTCAGGTCGCAGGGTATGTTAACCCCCGGTATCCCGAATGCTATTCAAATGAATGATCAACTCACATGGCATTCAAATCAACAACCCATATTGAACGCTGATTGGTGGAGTATTATCAGACAGAAAGGAACGGACAGATATTTTATAATTACATCGTGCTCGCACTTGCAAGATTTGTTAAAATTTCACAGATAAGGTTAATTCACCAAAGACACCGATTAGTTGATATACTATTTGAAACAGCTAGCGAGCGTGATCTAATTATAAAATATCTGTCCGTTCCTTTCTGTCTGATAATATTCCACCAATCAGCGTTCAATATGGGTCGTTGATCTTTAATGCCATGTTAGTTGATCATTCATCTGAATAGCGTACGGGAAACTGGGGGAAAAAATTTCATACAAAACATCGGTACCCTATTTCGGTCTCGAGTCGTGGTAGTGAAAGGCTACCTAAACACATCACCATTGCCAGCTTTGTGTGTTAACTATTTTTGGGGCTAATCGGGGCTTATTTGTATTGTGATTAACATTTTAGTGGGTTGTAGAAGTCAGCAATAATTTGATGGGATTTTCGTCTGTAGTAAATAGAGGTGATATCTACATAAAACTATATAGTTAAGTGAAGGTAAAGTCGCCAATTAATGTCTTTATGGCAATAAAAAAAAACAGTTTTGATAAATATAAAGTAGAGTTCGCGGTATAGCGTGTGTTGTAGACAATATAATATAACGTGTAACTATAGTTTATCGGAGTAGCTAAAACTTAAGTGTCATAAAAAAATTCAAACTTAAAGAAGAAGAAAATAACATGTACTTAAATTCAATTCGAGTTACATTTAGAGGATTATTATTTTAGTTCTGGTGTAGTAGTAGCGACTAGTTGTTAGGAATCTAGTTTCATAAGTCCCATGAAAGAGACACTCAACCGGTGGCGCTAGGTCCAGCGGCGTCGCTGGCCGAGCAGCTCAAGCAAGTGCTAGCGGACCGCGAGCGGCGGATGGGCAACACCCCGGACGCGCCGCAACCGCAACCGTACCCGCAACCGCACTCGCAACCGCACCCGCAACCGTACCCGCAACAGTACACGCAGCACGGCCAACACCCGGACCCCGTGCAGCTGACCAACAACCTCGTGGACGAGATACGACAGGCCGTCAACGAAGCGAATGCCAGAGGTGTGTAACCATTTCGGTAGAATGAATAAGTAGTTGAAGAAAAATTTGGTTGTCTGTAAAGTCGGTTTACAGATAGTTTAACGTGACAACGTCATAACAAAGCATTGATGACGCTCAAGCCGATCGTTTTTTTTTCCTTTCGCTCGTGCAGCGCTCCCGCTCTTATCGTAACTGAGTCATGCTTTAACGTGCAGCCGTTCATCGATTTATTAGATGTTGTCACATCAAAAGCGTCTAACCTAAATGTTTATCTATTAAGTTCTTTAAGTTATTATTATTAAAATATTACCGACGATTAATAAGTAATTACGCATGGGTTAAAAACTCAAAATAGTTTAGTATACTCGGATTACCGCATTTGGATTAGATTTTTGTGTTAAGGCATAAAACCTTCGTATGAGCAATGTGTTTATTTTTCCATCTTACCTTTACGTTTTTGTTGAAATTTTTGCCGTACTACGTGTAACTGTTACAGCTCTTGGTTAACAGAATTTTCTAATTAGCATGTTAAATGTTTATGTACGTGTAATGTCAAATCATTATTTTTCCTATTAATTGTGCTTTTTTTTTGTGCTTTTTGTGATTTCTATTCTAATTTGTGTATGACGCTTAAACGAGAAATTCATTTTCATTTTTACGTGTTGAGTTTGTTGACAAGCTTAAATAAGTAATGACTGTTAAATAATACAGATAATAAATAAAATTGGATGACTCGTTGCAAAAATGGCTTTTTCCTATTTTGAATCACACGCCCGCCACTTGCCCACAGATGTACTTGTACTTTTTTCGTCGAGTACAGGTCGTTTTAAAAAAAAATATTATCCAAATATAGTATATTCCTCTTTTTAAAATATGGTTCGAGCAAAGTTTAATCCCCATCAGTTAAAAAATACTACGACCTAAAGCGCAAGCGTCTAGCGCTGAAAAAAAGTAATCTTGTCTATGGTCGGCGTGCGGCGGGCGTGTGTGACCGGGGGTTGTGGTTGTAGTGAAGAAAGCCCCGGCTTGTGTAGTCGGCGGCGAGGTGCCGTGGCAGCCGCAGCCGACAGCCGCCGAGTCGCCAGCGCCGGACGCGCCGGCCACGCCGCAGCAGTGGACTAAACACCAGGTGGGTAGTACTTTTTATTTACAAAAATTATTTTCAATTAATAGTTGACCCGTGCCCACTACGTTGAGCATAGAAACCGTTTAAACCTTCCCGGGACTTCCATTAACATTTCAAGACTAAAAATAGCCGAATCGGTTCAGCCGCTCTCGTGTTTTAGCGAGACTAACGAACAGCAATTCATTTTTATATATAAGACTAGCTGACCCGTGCCCACTTCTTTGAGCATAGAAACATATTGTGATGAACCGTTTAAATCTTCCTGGGATTCCCACGAATAATTCAAGACTAAAAACAACCGAATCGGTTCAGCCGTTCTCGAGTTTTAGCGAGACTAACGAACAGCAATTCATTTTTATATATAAGAAGAAGATTCCACTCTTCTTTCCTTAGTTCGACGGTTAGGACTTTACGAAGAGAATTACGTGTTTGTCATTTCCCTGAGTTTAAAAAGTTGTTATTGGAAGATACGTCGACACATATTAAAGTATGGTTGAGGTTTACAATTTCAGTTCATCTGAAATATCTGCCATTTGTAATATGTTTTAAGTTAGACATTTAGAAATTGATATTTTTTTCCCGTTATATTATTTATTGGTAGTTGGACTGTTATCCACGTGATAAATATCTAGCTTGTAGCATTCCCATTTAAAACAAATATTATGATATCCAATACTAATGTATATTTTCCGTCAGGTGTGGCAGTGGGTATCGACTCTCGGTAGCGGCTTGGAGCGTCACGCGGGCGCATTTGCGGCGCGCGGCGTCGACGGCGCGCTCCTACTGGCGCTCGGGTCTGCGGACCTCAAGCTGTTGGGTCTCAACGGCGACGACCGGCGACGGATGAAGCGGCGCCTCAAGGAGCTGCGTGCGGCACACGACAAACACGTGAAGGCCCTGAAGAAGGCGGAGAAGAAGAAGAAGAAACCATAGACACCTGTCAATGTCATAAGAGAGTAACTGTAAGGCAATGTCGTAGAGAATAAAGCTGGGCTTGTCTCTTATTAGTTAAAATAGGAATCTTTTAATGTGCAGAATTCTTGATTTTGATCTAAAACTATACTGGCAACTGACATCGCATTTTTTTACACTTATTAAAAAAGTAAGACGCTGTCCTCTATTCTCCATGGCCAATGTCATATTGATTAGTTAAAAAACAGGCGTGGTCATGTTATAATATTTGTGAAGATTAGGAGTATGAAGTGACTGATACTATTTTCTTACGGTCTGGCCAAATAGATCATGGGTGAAACAAGCTAATTATATTTAAGGGTTAACACAATTAATGTGGTTAATATTTAAAAAAGAAGACTCCCTTTGGAAGAAAAACGACTACAGTGTAATTTGTCTGCCACTTGTATAAGGTGCTTGTCTACCGACCATGCTCTTGATGGCCAAGCCGTTCCAATAAGTCTAGCAAATTCTGGTAAAGGCAATCTTTGGACTATTTTAAATAACTTTTTAATAAATTGGACTCCCCTGTAGTATGTATATTTGTCAGAAGTATATTGGTGATACGTGTTTGTACTTCCCACAAGCTATGTATTGTGTTATAACTCTACCTTTTAAATTTACTAAGAGAATGTTTGCTATTCGAATTGATTAATATAATAAACAATTATTAATGTTACAAGGGCAATGTGTAATGGGCGTGAGCATGTGTCACATGACATTACCAGTTTATTGGGAATTGCTTCCATAGTAATAATGTCACCAAAGAACAGATCTGCTCACATTGTTCGGACATCGCGATAAGACGGCGTGTCTCGACGAGTGGCACCTACTTGTGAGCCGATCATCAAAATGTATAAAAACTTAGCGTATAACGGTCTGCGGCGCAGAAGAAACCGAGTTGTTACATCGGTGACTGACTACCGAGTATATGAACTCGATTTATGACAAAATACTATATTAATATATAGAGACGTTAATATATTACTAGACTAGAATAACAAAATTATCGACTGCGCTTTAATCTCGGCGGCGCGGGGCCGCCTTGTAGCATAGAGTGCCATCGGACTTAGTGTTAGCGAGTTAGAGTCAATAGTGAACGCGAACGGAACCGCTACCGGCCGACCCTCGACCGGCGCGAGCGCTACCAAAGCCACGTGAGACGTGTTCGATACCTACTTTAAATCGTAACATTCTTAATCGTTCCTACGTTTTATATTAAATATCTATTTTTCTGAGTTGAAGGTCGGACAGAGTGCTGTCTGGAAACGCTGGCTCAATCTAGTCATAAGATCAATTTTTGTAAGCTAATTGGACTTAAAATACTAGCATTTTTCTCTCGACGATCTTCGAGTTTTTAGGCTAAACTAGCTAACTAGTAATCTGCATGTGTATAACTGTCTATGTATTATCGGAACCATAGTATTTTCTTAGTTATCGTCGTAGTTCGATATTTAAAAATCTGCAATTTGATTTTCTTTTCGTATTTATAAATCGTGTTGCACAAATGTACTTATGTGATCGAGTAATTGTGACATTGACGTGTTAGGCCGAGTGTAAAGAACTTTTCCATCGAACCATGTGATCTCATATAAGGAAAGTACATATAGACAATGTTGTCTTTGGTCCGTATGCTGTCTGTGAATTGATCAGTTTTGTTTGATGCATTTTCTTTTTATATTAGATATTTAATCAATTTGGACTGTCTATAAATACTTTCTCTGTAATCTATGTAGGACGCTTTTAATTTCTTCTTGAGTGACATAGTTTGTGCGTTGAGAAATCGGTCGTGTAATACGGGCTATGGCGTGACGGTACGAATCTTGAGTGGTCGACCTGAGCAAGTGGACGATAATGTACTTATCGAGGCGTAGCACTCAACATTCGCTTCGTATGGCATCTACAGCAATATTCATTTGACAGACTGTTCAAATATTTCGCGTTTTGCATTTTACATTCCAGTAATAATTTTCTTGCTGTAATCAGTTGCGTGTGGTTTGAATGTTTTAGGCGAGCTTTATAGTTTATTTTATAGGCAATTCGATTAGATACTTTATATTAGTTTCAACTGAATGTGTTACGAGTATTTGGTACCCTAGCTGTTTATTTGTAAATACAGGTAGTCTCGGCGCGAACTGATTGGAGACTACGGGCGTGCTTGACGTAGTTATATCTGAATGTATACCATATTTAATTATATTTATAATTTCAGTAAACGTTTAAAGTGTAAGTTAAACATTAGCATTTGCCAAAATTAATTAAAACTTTATTAACTTTGTTGATTTTTTTATTAACTGTCTTAAATTATTTTTTTTTGTATTTATTTTTGGGACCAAATTTTTTTTATTGCATATTTTAATTATGTATTTTGGTGTGTTCAGAAGACGATTTTATTTATAAATAAATAAACCAAAGTCAACATCAATTTGTTTTTAATTTCACATTACCTTTTAATTAATAAGCTCAAACGTCGACGAACAATATTCTAAAATTAGGTATTAAAGTACCTTAACAAGCTATTTTCGGAATATTAACAAAAAAACAAGCTACCACCGGTTCAACCATAGAGTAGAACCCTCTGAGGAGAACCGGCGTAAGAAACTCGCACGGGCCCATTTATTATTAGCAAAATAATGGAAAATTGATCTTTTTTAAAAGTAATATCTATTTTTACAGTGTAACTTAATCCGTACATATTAATATCATAAAAGTTAGGATACATATTATAGTAAATAAATATAAGCAGCCATTATGGTTGGCCACCTTATTGCCAGGGTGTGCAAACGTTCTTTAACTACTTTTTAAATTTATTAATGGAAAAATTTTGAACGTTTTCTGGGATTTTATTGTACAGGCGTATTACATTGCCCTATAAAATATTTACTTACTTTGCAATCCCTTGTACATATTTCTAGTGTTCCTATAATGATTATCACTTTTTGTTTTAAAATTATTAATTATATATATAATATAAAATTCATTTCATAATTCCTATTTCTTTAAACTTTTCTCTCAAAGATTCAAATGAGGACATCTTGTAAATGGTACGTATTGCAATCGGTAGGTTGATTATGTATCTCACAACACTAATAACAATTCGACAGGCGTAAATTGTAGGTACTATATCGCTGTCAAACGTATACAGGATGATCCATGGTTAATATATCAAGCCGAATAAAGTGTGAAGGGGACACGTAGAGCATTTTTTGTTTTGGCACCTCATATAAATTACTTACTATGACGCGACAAAATCACGGTTAAAGATCTCCATAAAAGTCACAAAAAAGATGCATTTCAATCCTCGTCAGGTCTTAGGTCAACAACCAGTGCGTTCGTATTTATAGACTAGGTGCCAGCGAAGCTTATTAAGATTCACTCCTTGATCATTTTAGACATTTAATTTTTTTTGTGTTATATTAAGTAGGTAATATAAATGAGGTGCCAAAACAAAATATGCTCTACGCGTAATTATCTTCAAGTCTTCACACTATATTCGGTTTAATATATGAACCATGAATCAGTATACTTGACAGCGATATTGTACAATTTAGGTACTACAGATCAGCCGGCTGTACTACGTTAAGCTTAGGTTATGCATCAATATCGTTTAAGTTGATCATATTATAGCAGCATACAATAATATTAATTTGTCTATGGGCATATTTTGTAACATATAGCATCCGAGATAAATTTAAACTAAACGTAAACAAATCAAAAACACCGAAATTTTCACATACTTACTTAATGTGCACACTGATCAACACTTTCACCGGAAAATTAAAGGATTATACTTCATTACTCAATACATTATATAACAATTAAACAATAATCAATATGTTTACACATCCAAACGAAAATCTTTCACAGAAAATACGCCATTTTGATAATGCCGATTGTAGAATATACCTAAGCCTATAGATAGTCTATGGATTCATAGCAAACAATAATAATCATTGTATTAATATGGGCCAATTGGCATCACTGACTAGTCTTTGGTTGTGTCATAGACGAGTTTGTTAACGTTTGGATTAAATTTATCTCGGATGTACTATAATATAAAAATATGTACCTATAACTAAAATCGGGTTTAAAATAGTTAATATTTTTTACACGCTATATAACCGAATACGGTAAATATTTATAAATATTTAAATATTAATCACTTATTTATTTTACACATTGTATATTTCCTACATCTACATTTTACACGCTGTATAGTACCTACACCTACATTTTACACGTTGTATAGTACCTACACCTACATTTTACACGTTGAATAGTACCTACAACTATATTTTACACGTTGTATAGTACCTACACCTACATTTTACACTTTGTATAGTACACCTACATTTTACTGATGTATAGTACCTGCATTTTAAGCGTTGTATAGTACCTACACCTACATTTTACACGTTATGTAGTACCTACTCCTACATTTTACACGTTGTATAGTACATACACCTACATTTTACACGTTGTATAGTACACCAACATTTTACACGTTGTATAGAACACCTACATTTTACACTTTGTATAGTACCTACATTTTACACGTTGTATAGTACCTTCATCTACATTTTACACGTTGTATAGTAC
Source organism: Celastrina argiolus (assembly GCA_905187575.2). Lineage (NCBI taxonomy): Eukaryota > Metazoa > Arthropoda > Insecta > Lepidoptera > Lycaenidae > Celastrina > Celastrina argiolus. The sequence continues at coordinate 11,607,861 of LR994591.1, forward strand.
CTACACCTACATTTTACACGTTGTATAGTACCTACATCTACATTTTGCACGTTGTATAGTACCTACACCTGCATTTTACTCGTTGTATAGTACCTACATTTTACACGTTGTATAGTACACCTACATTTTACACGTTGTATAGTACCTACATTTTACACGTTGTATAGTACCTACATTTTACACTTTGTATAGTACCTACACCTACATTTTACACGTTGTATAGTACCTACACCTACATTTTACACGTTGTATAATACCTTCATCTACATTTTACACGTTGTATAGTACCTACACCTACATTTTACACGTTGTATAGTACCTACATTTTACACTTTGTATAGTACCTACACCTACATTTTACACGTTGTATAGTACCTACACCTACATTTTACACGTTGTATAGTACCTACACCTACATTTTGCACGTTGTATAGTACCTACACTTACATTTTACACGTTGTATAGTACCTACACCTACATTTTACACGTTGTATAGTACCTACACCTACATTTTACACGTTATGTAGTACCTACGCCTACATTTTACACGTTGTATAGTACCTACACCTACATTTTACACGTTGTATAGTACCTTCACTTACATTTTACACGTTGTATAGTACCTACACCTACATTTTACACGTTGTATAGTACACCTACATTTTACACGTTGTATAGTACATACACCTACATTTTACACGTTGTATAGTACAAACACCTACATTTTACACGTTGTATAGTACACCTACATTTTACACGTTGTATAGTACCTACATTTTACACGTTGTATAGTACCTACACCTACATTTTACACGTTATGTAGACCCTACTCCTACATTTTACACGTTGTATAGTACATACACCTACATTTTACACGTTGTATAGTACATACACCTACATTTTACACGTTGTATAGTACACCTACATTTTACACGTTCTATAGTACCTACACCTACATTTTACACGTTGTATAGTACACCTACATTTTACACGTTGTATAGTACCTACATTTTACACGTTGTATAGTACCTACATTTTACACTTTGTATAGTACCTACACCTACATTTTACACGTTGTATAGTACCTACACCTACATTTTACACGTTGTATAGTACCTACACCTACATTTTGCACGTTGTATAGTACCTACACCTACATTTTACACGTTGTATAGTACCTACATTTTACACTTTGTATAGTACCTACACCTACATTTTACACGTTGTATAGTACCTACATTTTACACTTTGTATAGTACCTACACCTACATTTTACACGTTGTATAGTACCTACATTTTACACTTTGTATAGTACCTACACCTACATTTTGCACGTTGTATAGTACCTACACCTACATTTTACACGTTGTATAGTACTTACACCTACATTTTGCACGTTGTATAGTACCTACACTTACATTTTACACGTTGTATAGTACCTACACCTACATTTTACACGTTGTATAGTACCTACACCTACATTTTACACGTTATGTAGTACCTACGCCTACATTTTACACGTTGTATAGTACCTACACCTACATTTTACACGTTGTATAGTACCTACACCTACATTTTACACGTTGTATAGTACCTTCACTTACATTTTACACGTTGTATAGTACCTACACCTACATTTTACACGTTCTATAGTACACCTACATTTTACACGTTGTATAGTACATACACCTACATTTTACACGTTGTATAGTACACCTACATTTTACACGTTGTATAGTACCTACATTTTACACGTTGTATAGTACCTACACCTACATTTTACACGTTATGTAGTACCTACTCCTACATTTTACACGTTGTATAGTACATACACTTACATTTTACACGTTGTATAGTACATACACCTACATTTTACACGTTGTATAGTACACCTACATTTTACACGTTGTATAGTACCTACACCTACATTTTACACGTTGTATAGTACCTACATCTACATTTTGCACGTTGTATAGTACCTACACCTGCATTTTACTCGTTGTATAGTACCTACATTTTACACGTTGTATAGTACCTACATTTTACACGTTGTATAGTACCTACATTTTACACTTTGTATAGTACCTACACCTACATTTTACACGTTGTATAGTACCTACACCTACATTTTACACGTTGTATAGTACCTACATTTTATAGTGTGTAATGTGTCGAGCCAGCGAACGGTCGCGCTCCGCGAGCAACAAATATTAATTTATATTTGTGCGAATCGCGCGGCTGATTGCCGCTGCACGTCACCATGGCGCTCGTGGCCAATGAGTTGCTGGCGTTTATCCAGCATGCCATCGACACCATGGACGAGGTCAGCATCATGCAGATCTGCAAGTCTTCCTTCAACAGCGAGGAGATTTGCAAGGGAAAGCAGCTGTTGTACGAGACGCTCGGCCAGAGCGCGAATATGCCATCGCGGCGCAGAGATGGCACCGAGAGAAGCGTGCAGGACATGACCCTGCTGAAGCAGACGGATCCAGACGACGTGCCGGCATTTGTGGCGAAAGATCTCCACAAGCTGCCGGTGGTGATGATGGACCACGTCGACGTCTCCAGCCTGCTAAAGAACTTCAATAGTATGAAGGCAGAGCTGGACGAGATGCGAGGTAGGTTGAATGCATCGGAATCCACCATCCGTGATTTGCGTAATGAATTATTGCAAATTAAAAGTAATAATTCACTATGTATGTCACCCGAGCATTCAACCTTCGTAAATACGCGTCGCCGCGGCGCGCAAGCCGACACCTTTTGCGCGTCAGCGGAATCCGACGTGTCACCGACCGCCGCCGCTCCCGCCCGCCTTCCCCTCGAGGTCGAGCCGAAGCTGAGTCAACCAGCGACCCAGCAGAAGAAAAGTTTTGCGGGTGTCACTGCCCGCTCCCCCGCACCTCCTCAGGGGGTGAAGACGAAGGGGGTGAAAGAGAGCCGCAAGGCTAAGGAAAGCCGTCAGGCAGAACACTCTCGATCAAACGAGGGTGAGAGCAGGAGGTGCGATGAGGAGGGCTTCACATTGGTGGAGAGAAGAAAGAAGAGGAAGCCCGCCGTCTGCAACCACCGCGGCACCGCACCCTGCGGACTCAAGCAGCGCCTGCGGTGTGAAATACCCACCACGCCGCTGTACGTGTCCCGCCTGCACTGGTCCACGAAGGTCGAGGATGTCGTGGGCTACATCTTGAAGAAGACGTCCTTCAACTTGAGGGTCGAGCGTCTGGAGTCTCGCTATAAAGTTAACTTTAGTTCTTTTGTGGTGAGAGTACCGACAGATCGCTTATCGACCTTCGAGGTGGAGGAGTTCTGGCCGATGGGTGTAGTTTACCGAAGGTTCCGGGGAAGACTCCGGAGCGAGGCGCACATCACGTCGCCGATCATAATACGTGATAAATCTTAGTTATAATTATAATAATATCTATGTTAGTCTGTAAGGTATTTATAATATGGGCCTATGCCGCCCGAAATAAAGATTATTATTATTATTATTATTATTATTATAGTACCTACACCTACATTTTACACGTTGTCTAGTACCTACACCTACATTTTACACGTTGTATAGTACACCTACATTTTACACGTTGTATAGTACCTACACCTACATTTTACACGTTATGTAGTACATACTCCTACATTTTACACGTTGTATAGTACATACACCTACATTTTACACGTTGTATAGTACACCTACATTTAACACTTTGTATAGTACCTACATTTTACACGTTGTATAGTACCTTCATCTACATTTTACACGTTGTATAGTACCTACACCTACATTTTACACGTTGTATAGTACCTACATCTACATTTTGCACGTTGTATAGTACCTACACTTACATTTTACACGTTGTATAGTACCTACACCTACATTTTACACGTTGTATAAGTACACCTACATTATACACGTTGTATAGTACCTACATTTTACACGTGGTATAGTACCTACATTTTACACTTTGTATAGTACCTACACCTACATTTTACACGTTGTATAGTACTTACATTTTACACGTTTTATAGTACCTACACCTACATTTTACACGTTATGTAGTACATACTCCTACATTTTACACGTTGTATAGTACCTACACTTACATTTTACACGTTGTATAGTACCTACACCTACATTTTACACGTTGTATAGTACACCTACATTTTACACGTTGTATAGTACACCTACATTTTACACGTTGTATAGTACATACACCTACATTTTACACGTTGTATAGTACACCTACATTTTACACGTTGTATAGTACTTACATTTTACACGTTGTTTAGTACCTACACCTACATTTGACACGTTGTATAGTACACCTACATTTTACACGTTGTATAGTACATACACCTACATTTTACACGTTGTATAGTACATACACCTACATTTTACACGTTGTATAGTACACCTACATTTTACACGTTGTATAGTTCCTACATTTTACACGTTGGACAGTACCAACACCTACATTTTACACGTTATGTAGTACCTACGCCTACATTTTACACGTTGTATAGTACCTACACCTACATTTTACACGTTGTATAGTACCTACACTTACATTTTACACGTTGTATAGTACCTACACCTACATTTTACACGTTGTATAGTACACCTACATTTTACACGTTGTATAGTACCTACACCTACATTTTACAAGTTGTATAGTACCTACACCTACATTTTACACGTTGTATAGTACCTACATCTACATTTTGCACGTTGTATAGTACCTACAACTGCATTTTACTCGTTGTATAGTACCTACATTTTACACGTTGTATAGTACACCTACATTTTACACGTTGTATAGTACATACACCTACATTTTACACGTTGTATAGTACACCTACATTTTACACGTTGTATAGTACCTACATTTTACACGTTGTATAGTACCTACACCTACATTTTACACGTTATGTTGTACCTACTCCTACATTTTACACGTTGTATAGTACATACACCTACATTTAACACGTTGTACAATACCTACACCTACATTTTACACGTTGTATAGTACCTACATTTTGCACGTTGTATAGTACATACACCTACATTTTACACGTTGTATAGTATCTACACCTACATTTTACACGTTTTATGGTACACCTACATTTTACACGTTGTATAGTACATACACCTACATTTTACACGTTGTATAATACATACACCTACATTTTACACGTTGTATAGTACCTACACCTACATTTTACACGTTGTATAGTACCTACACCTACATTTTACACGTTGTATAGTACCTACATCTACATTTTGCACGTTGTATAGTACCTAAACCTACATTTTACACGTTGTATAGTACATTTACATTTTACACGTTGTATAGTACGTACATTTTACACGTTGTATAGTACACCTACATTTTACACGTTGTATAGTACACCTACATTTTACACGTTGTATAGTACATACACCTACATTTTACACGTTGTATAGTACAAACACCTACATTTTACACGTTGTATAGTACACCTACATTTTACACGTTGTATAGTACCTACATTTTACACGTTGTATAGTACCTTTACCTACATTTTACACGTTGTATAGTACCCACGTTTTACACTTTGTATAGTACCTACACCTACATTTTACACGTTGTATAGTACATACACCTACATTTTACACGTTGTATAGTACACCTACATTTTACACGTTGTATAGTACCTACACCTACATTTTACACGTTATGTAGTACCTACTCCTACATTTTACACGTTGTATAGTACATACACCTACATTTTACACGTTGTATAGTACACCTACATTTTACAATTTGTATAGTACCAACATTTTACACGTTGTATAAGTACATCTACATTTTACACGTTGAATGGTACACTTACATTTTACACGTTTTTTAGTACCTACACTTACATTTTACACCTTGTATAGTACCTACACCTACATTTTACACGTTGTATAGTACCTACATCTACATTTTGCACGTTGTATAGTAACTACACTTACATTTTACACGTTTTATAGTACCTACACCTACATTTTACACGTTGTATAGTACACCTACATTTTACACGTTGTATAGTACCTACACCTACATTTTACACGTTGTCTAGTACCTACACCTACATTTTACACGTTGTATAGTACCTACACCTACATTTTACACGTTGTATAGTACACCTACATTTTATACGTTGTATAGTACCTACATTTTACACGTTGTATAGTACCTTCATCTAAATTTTACACGTTGTATAGTACCTACACCTACATTTTACACGTTGTATAGTACCTACATTTTACACTTTGTATAGTACCTACACCTACATTTTACACGTTGTATAGTACCTAGTACCTACACCTACATTTTACACGTTGTATTGTACCTGCACTTACATTTTACAAGTTGTATAGTACCTACACCTACATTTAACACGTTGTATAGTACCTACACCTACATTTTACACGTTGTATAGTACCTACACCCACATTTTACACGTTGTATAGTACCAACATTTTAAACGTTGTATAGTGCACCTACATTTTACACGTTGTATAGTTCCTACATTTTACACGTTGTATACTACCTTCATCTACATTTTACACGTTGTATAGTACCTATATCTACATTTTGCACGTTGTATAGTACCTACATTTTACACTTTGTATAGTACCTACACCTACATTTTACACGTTGTATAGTACCTACACTTACATTTTACACGTTGTATAGTACATACACCTACATTTAACACGTTGTATAATACCTACACCTACATTTTACACGTTGTATAGTACCTACATTTTACACTTTGTATAGTACCTACACCTACATTTTACACGTTGTATAGTACCTACATTTTACACTTTGTATAGTACCTACACCTACATTTTACACGTTGTATAGTACCTACACCTACATTTTACACGTTGTATAGTACTTACACCTACATTTTGCACGTTGTATAGTACCTACACCAACATTTTACACGTTGTATAGTACCTACACCTACATTTTACACGTTGTATAGTACCTACACCTACATTTTACACGTTATGTAGTACCTACGCCTACATTTTACACGTTGTATAGTACCTACACCTACATTTTACACGTTGTATAGTACCTACACCTACATTTTACACGTTGTATAGTACCTTCACTTACATTTTACACATTTTACACTTGTATAGTACATACACCTACATTTTACACGTTGTATAGTACATCCACCTACATTTTACACGTTGTATAGTACCTACACCTACATTTTACACGTTGTATAGTACCAACATTTTACACGTTGTATAAGTACATCTACATTTTACACGTTGTATAGTACACCTACATTTTACACGTTGTATAGTACATACACCTACATTTTACACGTTGGATAGTACATACACCAACATTTTACACGTTGTATAGTGCACCTACATTTTACACGTTGTATAGTTCCTACATTTTACACGTTGTATAGTACCTTCATCTACATTTTACACGTTGTATAGTACCTATATCTACATTTTGCACGTTGTATAAGTACCTACATTTTACACTTTGTATAGTACCTACACCTACATTTTACACGTTGTATAGTACCTACACTTACATTTTACACGTTGTATAGTACATACACCTACATTTAACACGTTGTATAATACCTACACCTACATTTTACACGTTGTATAGTACATACACCTACATTTAACACGTATAATACCTACACCTACATTTTGCACGTTGTATAGTACCTACATTTTGCACGTTGTATAGTACCTACATTTTACACTTTGTATAGTACCTACACCTACATTTTACACGTTGTATAGTACCTACACTTACATTTTACACGTTGTATAGTACATACACCTACATTTAACACGTTGTATAATACCTACACCTACATTTTACACGTTGTATAGTACATACACCTACATTTTACATGTTGTATAGTACATACACCAACATTTTACACGTTGTATAGTACATACACATACATTTTACACGTTGTATAGTACATACACCTACATTTTACACGTTGTATAGTACATACACCTACATTTTACACGTTGGATAGTACATACACCTACATTTTACACGTTGTATAGTACACCTACATTTTACACGTTGTATAGTTCCTACACCTACATTTTACACGTTGTATAGTAACTACATTTTACACGTTGTATAGTACCTTAATCTACATTTTACACGTTGTATAGTACCTTTACCTACATTTTACACGTTGTATAGTACCCACATTTTACACTTTGTATAGTACCTACACCTACATTTTACACGTTGTATAGTACCTACACCTACATTTTACACGTTATGTAGTACCTACGCCTACATTTTACACGTTGTATAGTACCTACACCTACATTTTACACGTTGTATAGTACCTACACCTACATTTTACACGTTGTATAGTACCTACACCTACATTTTACACGTTGTATAGTACATACACCTACATTTTACACGTTGTATAGTACCTACACCTACATTTTACACGTTGTATAGTACATACACCTACATTTTACACGTTGTATAGTACCTACATCTACATTTTGCACTTTGTATAGTACCTACACCTACATTTTACACGTTCTATAGTACATTTACATTTTACACGTTGTATAGTACGAACATTTTACACGTTGTATAGTACCTACACCTACATTTTACACGTTGTCTAGTACCTACACCTACATTTTACACGTTGTATAGTACCTACATCTACATTTTGCACGTTGTATAGTACCTAGACCTACATTTTACTCGTTGTATAGTACCTACACCTAAATTTTACACGTTGTATAATACATACACCTACATTTTACACGTTGTATAGTACCTACACCTACATTTTACACGTTGTATAGTACCTACACCTACATTTTACACGTTGTATAGTACCTACATCTACATTTTGCACGTTGTATAGTACCTAAACCTACATTTTACACGTTGTATAGTACATTTACATTTTCCACGTTGTATAGTACGTACATTTTACACGTTGTGTAGTACATCTACATTTTACACGTTGTATAGTCCCTACACCTACATTTTACACGTTGTATAGTACCTACATTTTATACATTGTATAGTACATCTACATTTTACACGTTCTATAGTACCTACACCTACATTTTACATGTTGTATAGTACACCTACATTTTACACGTAGTATAGTACCTACATTTTATACGTTGTAGTACCTACACCTATATTTTACACGTTGTCTAGTACCTACACCTACATTTTACACGTTGAATAGTACCTACACCTACATTTTACACGTTGAATAGTACCTACATCTACATTTTGCACGTTGTCTAGTACCTAGACCTACATTTTACACGTTGTATAGTACCTACATCTACATTTTGCACGTTGTATAGTACCTACATTTTACACGTTGTATAGTACATCTACATTTTACACGTTGTATAGTACCTACACCTACATTTCACACCTTGTATAGTACCTACACCTACGTTTTACACGTTGTATAGTACACCTACATTTTACACGTTGTATAGTACCTACATCTACATTTTGCACGTTGTATATTTATTTATTTATTTATTTAACAATTTTTTGTGCACATAAACAATCAACAGATTTAACAGAAAGAAATACGACACAAAAGGACTGCTTATCTCTAAAAGAAATTTCTTCCAGCAGTCCTACAAAGAGAAATTACATAACAGATAACAGGCAGGGCGTGCACAATCGCAGCTATAATATTATCAAACATAATATTCTTATACATAAATAATAAATAAAATATACAATAATAAATAATACATATGTCGGATGGGCTTTCATCATTTTGTATCATTCCTTCGGATACTGTGGGCTTTCGTGGGTAAATCGTGAAAAGAGAACAGAGTAACAATATCACTTGTTTATTCGTAATCACAATTTCTTTATACATTCACTATTCACTACACTTTATAAATTTACTTTACTTTAAATTCACTTTACTTTACTTTACAAGTATTGACACTAACGAAACATAACACGTTTCAAGACATCTCAACTTGGCGACCAAATCACGAATGAATTCAGTCTCGTCGAGAAAGTCCCAAGTCATGTCAAAGCGCGCCATAGACAAGTTGCGCCATTTTGCCACTTGGGGGCGCGCTTCCGTCTCGTTTTGTGTCCATATTCATATCCGGCTCCGACACGGCCATTCTGATAAGCCACACGTCCCGTGTGATGCTTCTGCAAAAGAGAAAACCAGCTGCAATATCACGAGCCTTTCGCTCGGCCAACTCTGACCAATCTCCAAAAATCATCAAAATAAACTTCAGATCTCAATGTAATTTTATTTCAAATAATCTTTCAAATAAAATTCTCGTTAAAAATTTTTTTGACATAGAATGATACCCTGGGTCATGTTACTTAAATCATGTTAAAACTGTAGGAACTGTAACACAACTGAACACAAATAAACTAGTAAAATCTCTAACTCCACTACCATACCCAATTTCATAGACATAGAACTCACAAGGTTCATTGTCCCAGACCGCCAGTCAAACGCCCTCCTGACATAAAACGGACTTAATATAGTCCGAGTTACCGGTTACGAAATAACTGGACGGTCAACTTCATATTCGCTCATAGTACGGTAGGTAGAGACTTTACCCAACAACTCAAATTTGTTCATCATTAGCAAAATCTTTATCATTATCAACTTTCACCAATACATGACCCGAAGGAATCTTTCTCTAACGTATGCACAGTCATAAGTACGCTTTGAAATTGCAACTTTTACAGCCTTATTTTCAACTATGAAAAACAACCAATCGAAAATCTATTTACTTACGCCTTATTGCTTTCATAAGGTGTATTATTTGAACTATCTTTTTATCTCGGTTACTGTATGAAACAGTCAATGTACCTTCTCAACTAAGATTTGTAAAAAGGGTTCATAGAAAAAGACTATACAGAGTCTTCACACTAAAGTCACGAGATAAACAATTACGCTCACCAAAAAAAACTCAATATCCTAATCTGATACTTCAATGAAGTACAGAGTGCAGGCCCCTTGGCGCCTGACGCCATCATCATGCATTGGCAGCAGTACCCAGCACAGCTCGACGCGCGCCGTCTGCGTCGCGTCGCGGCGCTCGTTCATTGAATCTCCGTCTGTACACAAAATTAAACAGCACAAAAAAATGATCAAACTGTCCAATTACGTTCTTTTTAGGGTTTCCTATCCGTGGGGTGTCGAAGAAAGAGTAGCACCTCCTATCAACCATCTTTCCCGTGGATGCGCCCGCCAACCCGCCCGCCAAGCGTGGCGAGTATAGGCAACTACCCCCCATGTAATATTTTAAGGGAGGCTTATATCCAGTAGTGAACATCATAGCCGAAATGATGATGATCATCCAAGGGTAAATAACAGGAACAGATTTTTTTTTTCTTTGCTGTATGTTTATTTGCCACCAGGCCGCAGCTCAAGAGCCAAGCTATCGCAGTTCAAATATCGCGGACAATTATTATGAGATCAAAATGTCAACTTGACTTTGCAATAAATTTCATTTTATTTCCTTTCAACGATCTAACTAATTCGATAAAGAAAAGCTGTTACAGTAACAGTCTCATAATAACAACTGATCAGCAGCTGTCCCAATAATACAACTTGACCACTACATTTTAGTTGCACCATCGCGGGAATTGAACCCACAACTCTTAAGTGGAGAGCCACGCTCTGGTCACGTGTGCGATCACAATACCAGAAGACTCCCAAGTGCGTTTACAACCTTTCACATGATAACCAAGTTCACCGAAGCTGACTGAAGTCCACCGATGAAATTTCTTATCCGCCTCAGCCACAAGCTCACGGCCTCTGCCACTGGACCGTTGAGTGTGTGCTGCCGCGTTCACCATCAACACCAGCCACAGGCACCTAGTAGGCTTACATACTGCAGCTTCTGGAAACGTGAAATTAAAATGCGTCAATTCAATAAAGTTTATTTAAATCACAACCGATTTTCTTTTCGTCGCAAATTACACTATTATTGCCGTTACTTATAGTAATTCCAATCCGCCTAGTGTGAAAGTAATAGATAGACAAACATGTTTCAATTTTACAGCTTACAACAACAATATCATAAACGGACAGTTTTATTGCGGATCGCGAATGTCCTAGCACTTATTATCAGTTATCTGTTTGTTTAAAAAAACACTCTCGGAATAAATAACAAACACGATATTATTTAAAGTTACTTTTGAAACTGATCAATGGCTATTTCTTACTACGTATGCGGTAACGCCAAATAAGAAATAGAACTGTGTACAAACTGTATGTATCTACTGTGATTAACACCCACTTGATGAACTTCGCTAGTTAATAGCAGGGATGTTAGGGAGCTCCGTAACCGTAACCGAAATAAAACTTTTGCTACTGTAAAAAGGAAACTAATATCCAATAACCGAAATTATCCGAAATTATCCGAAACAAATGGGTAATCCGATATCATTTAATATCCATATGCGTATCCGAAATTTCAAATCCATTTCTTCCCGGTTTACTAGACATGGTAAGTTCACGGAAATTTAATTTAAGTCGTTTCAAACTAGGTAGCATCTTCTAAACAATATTTGTACACGTCAATTGCTTTTGTTTATGCAGTGCAGGTGCACCGATACGCTTACCGGATGTTGTTTATTTCAGGCACACCTAATAAGAATATAGTACGTCCAATAACAAGTTTCAGGTGTTGGTAACCAATCGATATCGATACGATATCGACTCTATAGTACTATTCACCTTTCCTACTTTCTTACTTCACGTTAATGTGAATCCGTTGGAACTTTATCTATTCTGAAATGAACACCCAAAAAATAACACGAATGCCTAATTGTATTATCAAAATACACGTCATGAGAATTGCTTATCATATTCTGATTTTGATCACTTTATTACAAACAGTACGATTTCACGAAATGAAATGTCGATAATGATCATCTGCTGATCAAACTTTCAAGTACTGCTGTATTACAGCCTGATCTACTTCGGTCAATCAAACAGTAATAATAATGAATATCTGTAAGACGTATGTCCTATGTACTAAGTACTTGTTTTTACTTTGCGTTAATGATTGCTTATTCACTTCGATTATTTTTTTAAATAATACTTTGGTTATAAAACCAGAACCATTTAGAACTTTATAATGAAATAAGTAACGATCATGATACAACCAGTTCACATCATTGCGAAGCGAGTAGAGAAGTCCATAAGATGCACAATGCTTGTCTGCGCTGGTCGGACACCCAGCACGCTGGTCGGTCACCCAACAGCCAGCACGCTGGTCAGTCACCCAGCACGCTGGTCGGTCACCCAGCAGTCAGCACGCTGGTCGGTCACCCAGCACTGCTCGTTCTCCCCTTGGCGAGGCTATGCATCATCCGGTCGAACATCATCCCAGTGTTTTGTCCATCTGCACATAAAACAAAACAGCAAAACAAAAGAACACTTTAGTGTAGGTACAATTTATTGTAAATGAAATTTTGTGATAATACTCGTATAAGCAAGATATTTTATGGACACTTGAAACACAAATTAATAACTAGTGTATTGGTCTTTAAAAATTATTTGAGGAATAAAAAGTTGGCTACCACCTTTTACCAAAACCATAATCAAAGCCTGTCGTTAAAGCGCCACTGCTGGTGTCGCCACCGTGTAGACGTCACGTCACTGTCATCATCACGTCACCGCTGTCAGTACTTCTACTCCTTCTTAATCATCGTGGCGGGATTATTGGTACATGGTATCCTTGCAGCACTCGGCTCACCGCTGTCCCGTCTTACCACAATTACGCCATGTACATAGCTTGCAAAGCAGCACGTGTTAGTACGTACTGCCCAACTCATGTGGATCGAGTTCGTATTGATTTGCAATGATTACTATTATCACTTTTTGCAGACTACACAAAAGATTAGGTACACTTTTTTTTTTTTTTACTACCCGCACTTTTAAGAAAAACCTGTCTCTCTTGCACGATTTGATCCCAGATTCTGATGTCGAAAGGGCTCTCATGATTTAATAACATTCCTTCGGATACTGTGGGCTTTCGTGGGTAAATCGTGAAAAGAGAACAGAGTAACAATATCACTTGTTTATTCGTAATCACAATTTCTTTATACATTCACTATTCACTACACTTTATAAATTTACTTTACTTTAAATTCACTTTACTTTACTTTACAAGTATTGACACTAACGAAACATAACACGTTTCAAGACATCTCAACTTGGCGACCAAATCACGAATGAATTCAGTCTCGTCGAGAAAGTCCCAAGTCATGTCAAAGCGCGCCATAGACAAGTTGCGCCATTTTGCCACTTGGGGGCGCGCTTCCGTCTCGTTTTGTGTCCATATTCATATCCGGCTCCGACACATACATAAATACTATAATATAATAATAACAATATACATACATAAATATAATTTAATAATCATATTAGGATTCACTGTTAAGATAGTGCTCTTTTAAGCGTCTTTTTAAGACAAAGACCTACATTTACATTTTACACGTTGTTTAGTATGTAGGTATACAGTATATCTACATTTTACACGTTGTATAGTACACCTACATTTTACTCGTTGTATAGTACCTACACCTACATTTTACACGTTGCGTAGTACCTACACCTACATTTTACACGTTGTAATTGTATAGTACCTACACCTACATCTTACACGTTGTATAGTATTTATGTATAAAACATTTTTAGTTATGGGTAGACTGAGTATCCCTACTCAACTACTACTTAGCTGGAAAACCTACTCCTAACCTACTCAACTACTACTTAGCTGGTACTTTTGAATCCACTTTTATAAAATTAGGCATTAGCGCGAAGTAGCAGGCAGCAGGTTGTAATAAATTGCTATCTATACAAATGACAAAATATTATGTAAAACACATTAAATCGGTTATCGGTCCGATAGTAGTCACCAGCAGTTCAGTCGTATACGATATTTTTTTACTGCGAATGTTATTCGATTATTAGGAAATATTCACATTTCGTATTCGTAATTAACCAGCTTACAAAAATAAATGAAATCCCACCAAAAACATTTTCATGTAAAAATGTTGCCAAGACGAGCCTACTTACCTTCTGAAAAAGTTATCAGTACTAGCTTACCTTCTGAAAAAGTTGTCAGATATCGTATAAAGCCAAGCTCTACACTACACCTTAGTCAAAATCTATCAAAAAGTGGTCTCATGTAGAACCAAAATTCATGATCTATGCGCCCTTACTTCTCCAGGCTTAATTTCACTTACGCTACATTGCAGTTAATACGTGATACTTGACCGTTTTGCTACCGTTACGAAGATTTCATAGGGATTCATTAATCGTGTGTAAAATAAAACGGCCAAGTATCACGTCTATAATATCTATACTAATAATATAAAGAGGTAACATTTGATTGTTTGTTTGTTTGTTTATATAGGCTCTGAAACCACTGAACCAATATGAAAAATTCTTTCGCCGTCTGAAAGCTACATTCCTAGCGCTGAACATAGGCTATATTATATTATTATTAAAAAAAAATAGAGTTCCTTACTAAAACCCCCTAAATGTAGCCCAAAGTGTAAAAAAACGACCTTCAAAATTTCTTACATCGTGTGCGCTTCGACAACGGTTTGACCGATTTCGCAATTTTTTTTTACAGTATAATCGTTATTGTCATGAAAAGGTTAATTTGAAAGAAAATGTTGAAAAAAATAGGCAGAAAATTAGAAAAAATTAGAAAATATACATATTGGTCACGCGGGATTTGAACCTGGACTCAATCTTTCACGTCGTTGCCAGTCTATATGACCAGGGTATCCAAATAGTTTAAGCTGATATAAATACGGTATTTATAGCATTTCATAATTTTTGTTTTCCATTTGTAAACAATGTTGTTACCATGACAACCGTTAGACGTTATAGACGTTAGGCTGCGTTTCCACTGCACACGCGGAGCGGAGCGGAGAGGAGCTTGCGGTACCCGAATTGACCAAATCTCCGCTCCGCTTCGCTTGGGCATCGCTAAGCTTCTCTCCGCCCCGCTCCGCGTCAGTGGAAACGCAGCCCTACAGACGGGCCAAGATCGGGACGGTGTTCCAAATCTATACATCTATACAAATAAATAAAATTGAAGCGTCTGTTTGTAACTTTCAATTAGCAACGTTTTTCTAAATGCATATGACATTTTAAAACGATACCAAAAAACGAAAATGTCTGTCGGCATGTCTGTTTGTTCCGGCTAATCTCTGGAACGGCTGGACCGATTTTAACGAGACTTTCACTGGAAGATAGTTAAAGTTATAAGGATTAATTTAGGCTACTTTTCATCATCATCATCATCGTCATCAAACTAATGATCACCGAATGGGCTGGACCGACTGTGACGGGAGCATTCACCGGGCGTTAGCTTATGTTAGTAGGAGTAATCTATATGTATAAAAGAAAGTCGTGTTAGTGAAATCATTTATAACACGAGAATGGCTTTATCGATATGGCTGAAAATTGGTGAGGAGGTAGCTTACCTGTTGAGGGTTGTGAGTTCCGCATTGCCGGTTCCGCATTGTCTTTTTTTAGTTGAATTTCATTATAAACTGTTTTTATGCTCAACGAAGTGGGCAAGGGTCAGCTAGTATTATATAATTGGGATAAAAATACAATCTGTATAATAAAATAACACATAAAACGTTAGATCTTATAATATCTCATAACTCAATTTATCTTTTCATTCATCATCAGACTAAATTGAACATATAGTTAACAATTGAAACCATATAATTATTACAAATCACTTTATTCTAATGCCTTTTTAGTTTTAGGTTTTTTGTTTCTCTTTTTCCTTTTTGGCTTCTTTGAAGGTGGTTTTTCATCTTCCTTACCGTCATAGGTAATTGTAACATAAGCACCGGGTTTCCTTTTGAGGGATTTCACATTTTTGACTTCTTCAACATCTGAGGCCTCAGATTCACTATTTTTTTCTGTTGTTTCTAAACTTTCATCTTTGCCTTCCTCACCAGTACCTTCAGGCTCTTTCTTTATTAAATGGCTTTGTCTATTCAGTGTTATGCAAGTTACTCTACATGAAGCATTGATGTGACAAATTTCTTCTAGTTTTTCATCAGATGCAGACCAAACCTTTAGTTCCCCTGCACTGGATGCAGAGTACAATTTATCATTTTCATAATGCAAACACTTTACTCTCTGTTTGTGTAGATGGTAAGTTTGTGCTTGTGTATCCGACACAGTCAATGAGACCAGATTCCCATTCTCCAAGCCAACAAATAACTTATCATCATCCAACCATTGAACTGTTGATGGTTTTGAGTTACAGGTTAATCGTTTTTCCAAACCAGCTTTACTTATAGTCCACACATCAACATTTTGTTGTGAAATAAGTGAGAACCTATCACCACCTGGTGAGAATTTAATTTCTGTTGGCATGACTACACCTTTGCTGGCCAGGTTAATTGTAAAAGCAGGACGACCCTTAACAAGATTCCAAGTTCTTAAAGTTTTATCTCCCCCTATGCTCAGTGCAAGCTTGTCCGATGGATGTATTGCAATATGGGTAACTGGTTGACCTGCAAGAAACAAGTTTTGATTTAAAATTTAAATATAATTAAATATGTATAAAATGCTTTCTTATGACTGACTGAGGTATGTGTAATTTGTTCTTTATCATTATTTATCTAGCCTATGAATGTGACTGTCCTAATTGAATTTGAAAATGGTTCTATAGGGAATCTTAATTGGTTATTTAAGTTATGAAGATGATAAAACAGATTTTTTTTGTATACCTCATATATATTTTCAAATTCTATTAGGTCAATCATGTGACTATCCTAATAGAATTTGAATATAATTTAATATGAATGTTCATAGGCTACATAAATAATGATAAAGAACAAATTCAGTTTTTATATTGATTGTTTAAAACCATCTACAATGTGTAAGTGATTAGGATCAATTAAAATGCTAGTTATCATCAAAATATAATACTGAAGAAAAACTTATTATAACTAACCTCCGTGTGCTTTTTTCCATAGCTTTTCCATCTGCCAATTGCCAGTTCTTGTGACAATGATGGAACCATCATCACTGCCAGTAAGTAGGTGAGTACCATTATTGGTAAAAGCCACAGTATTTATGGTGCCATCATGATTCATTAAAATTGTGTGTTCGATCCGCGTTTTGAGATCTATGACTATCACCTTGTCATCTGTTCCACCTGAAGCTAGGAATTTACCAGCAACTGATATGCAGCGTACAGATGCAGTATGTGAATGAGTTGCGAATGTTTGTTTCAGTTTTTTTACCTTAAAACGATAGATAAAATAAAAAAGGTACATAGTTCATAGTATTGACATTATTTCAAAATAAATATATACATACCTCATCTTCAGTATACAATGAGTATCCAAGTAAATAACCTTCGTAAGTACCTACTACAAGCTCGTCCATAATTATTTTACTATCACTTAAATGGTGAGAAAATAGTAATTGAATATTATAGAAATGATAAAAACATAACCTCAATAAAAGCAGATGTCGTTTATAAAACTGACATTCGTTTTTTTTAATTTAATTTGTGTCAACTTGGCACAAATAGCCATGACTGTCTTTCGTGTAGTATTCCAGTGATTTGTGCATTTATTTGAAAATAACAACTATTGATGTTACTTTCAACTTAAAAGCAATATCGGCGGCTAAGGGAATAGTGTAATTTATCAGTAACCAGTAACGCTGCTAGTTAATTGTATAATATGGAATACATTCACAATGGCCAATTAGTTTTGTTATCTAAAAGCGAAGTGGAAGAAGAAGATAAAGTAGATAAATTTGAATGTGAATTGTGTACAAAATAGAAATTTATATTTTTTAATAAGACTTATTATTTTATAGTACTTTATCTATTCTATATTAGTAATAAAATCATGAATGATGTTAATACTGAAAGTGTTCAATCCATAAAACCCATTAATGGTGATACTGTACATAAAATATGTTCTGGCCAGGTAGAGTAAAACATTAGCAACCATTTTATAGAATACACTTTTACGCTAAAGGGAGTGTTCATTAATAATTTCCGTCTATAATTATTAAGTTAAATTTTATTTAGTTACATATATTGAAGATGTAATATAAAAGTTCCTGAATAGACCCAAATTAAAGAATTGCATGAAATACTAAAATTTCTGTTACTTTTAGGTCGTCCTTAGTTTAGCTGTAGCAGTCAAGGAATTGGTTGAGAATTCTCTAGATGCTGGTGCTACAAATGTTGATGTCAGATTGAAGGATTATGGCAAGGAGCTTATTGAAGTTTCCGACAATGGCTATGGTGTAACTGAAGATAATTTTGCTGCTCTAAGTATGTTTGTTAAAATTAATTAAATTTAAAGTTAGCCCTCGTATTATATTTACTGCTTGGAGGAATGACACAGAGATAATGTTGCGCAACACTTAATTTAACTATAGTTTCAGTATTCAGCAATGATTGTACTATTATATATTATAAAGGTTTACATTTCAATTATTTGTATACCTTTTTTTCAGCATTGAAGTACCACACATCAAAATTATGTGACTACTCGGATTTGCTTGGTGTTTCAAGTTTTGGTTTTAGAGGGGAAGCATTGAGTTCACTTTGTGCATTGGCTGATCTTTCAATAACAACAAAACACAAAGATAGTAGCTATGGTAAGCTTTAGTTCTAGTTTAAAGCTTCAGACTACTCACAAAGTTGGAGGTATATCTGAATATGATACAGTTAGCATACACTTTGCATTACCTTGTGCCTGTTAGAAGTTTGGATTACTTAACAGAACACTACCCTTGCCTACTTTGCAAGTATTCTGTAGCATCCTTGATAATTAATTTCCTGTAACACAATATGAATGTTGATATGAGCAACACATAGAATTCATACTGTGTATTACCACAAAGTATTACATATGAATCAATATTTTTAGCTACAAAAATCGTATATGACCACAAAGGCAATATAACCAGTAAAACTCCATGTTCAAGACAGATTGGCACAACTGTTACTTTGTCAAATCTTTTCAGTTCATTGCCAGTAAGGCAAAAAGAGTTTCACAAGAACTTTAAAAGGGAATTCACAAAAATGACGAGCTTACTTTACGCATATTGTTTAATATCTACAGGAGTAAAGTAAGTTAATAACATCAAATACTTCTATAGGACATAAAAGTTTCTGTTTAATATTGTTCATTGATTCATTACAATATATTATAATAATATAATTAATAATTAAAATCAATAATTTCATTTCATAATAATATGTATACATATTTTTTTAATATTACTAATATTTTACAGAATAACATGCAGTAACCAGACAAGTTCTAATGCTAGATCTTTAGTTGTAGCAACACAGGGATCCTCCTTGTATAAAGATAATATTGCATGTGTATTTGGAATAAAACAAATGCAGTCTTTACTTGAAATCAAAACAGAGTATGTTTCTAATATAAAAGAGAATATTTTAAAAGGTCTTTCAAATACTGTACAAGGTGGAGAAGACAATGAGAATATAGATGATGTTGAAATTGATTTATCTGAGGACTCCAATGATACTGTGAATGAAATTCCTAATTCACAAGAAACCACAAGTTCTCAAAAATCACAAGGTTATATCAATAATCCTAGTCCAGTAGAATTAAACGGTTTCATTTCATCATGTGCTCATGGCAGTGGCCGGTCTACTACAGACAGACAATACTTTTACATTAACTCTAGGCCATGTGAACCAACTAAAGTTACCAAATTGATTAATGAATTGTACAAACAATACAATGCACATCAATATCCTTTTGTATTTCTCAACATTAACATTGAAAGAACTTCAGTTGATGTCAATGTTACACCAGATAAGAGACAAGTATTTTTAACACAAGAAAAAGGGGTTATGAATGTTGTCAAAGCATCTATATTGAAGCTTTTTGAAAATATTCCAAGAACAGTAAAGTTGGAATCCATTGAAGCTAATGTCAGTACTTTGGAACCAGAGCTTAGTCAGCCGAGAATTTTTAATTCTTTTCTAAACAAATTTAGTCGCAAAAACAGTGATACTCCTAAAATTAATAAAGATAATTTAGATTTGAAAAGAAAATCTAGCACACTAATAGATTATGGAGTTGTTAAAAAAAGTTATACACAAAGTAAAGAAGATTCAGAGTGTGATGAAGAAAATGATACATCCATTGAAAATAACGACAGTGAGGTCCATGTGAAAAATAAAGAAGATAAAGAAAAATGTATCGATGAAACTAGATTTAAAGAAAGTGATGAAGATATGAAAATATGTAAAAAAAGCTCTACAGAAAGTAAGAACAATGCAGACAAAATAATGTACTTAGAATATGCAAATGAATTGCCTAATACACAAATAAGGAATATATCTGATGTAATTATAGAATCCCATCAGATTTACTGTACAACTAAAAGTTTGTCAGAAAAACAACATAAGCCCAATTTAGCCAAAATAAAAACCGATAAAGATGTGTTAGGTAAATCAAATGACAGGAAAACTGTAACACTAAAAACCTCCTTTGAACATGTTAAAGCTTTATTTAAAATTAATATGAAACATAACCAAGATAAGGCAAAACCAGACCGTATGAAATTCAAAAGCACAATAAATCCTGTATTTAATAAAAAATGTGAGGAGGAATTAAGCAAAGAGATAAGTAAAAATTCCTTTAAGAAAATGGAAATAGTAGGCCAATTTAATTTAGGATTTATAATCACACTTTTAGAAGATGACTTATTTATTATTGATCAACATGCAACGGATGAAATATACAATTTTGAAACACTTCAGAAAACAACAGAACTTACAAGCCAAAAATTAGTTGTGTATGTATCATACACATTATATAAAAATATTTACATTTGTGCATGTTGTTAGACATAAAATATTCAAATTGATTTATCATTTCTAGGCCACAGAAATTGGAGCTCACTGGTGTTAATGAACAAATATTAATGGATAACTTGGATGTGTTTAAAAAGAATGGCTTTACATTTGACATAGACAAGGATGCATTACCAACTAAGAGAGTAAAACTATTGACCATACCAATGTCGAAAAACTGGGTGTTTGGAAAGGATGACATTGAAGAACTACTTTTTATGTTAAGGGTCTGTTAATTTTATTTTTGTTCCAAATGTGATATCGATTTATTAAGAATGTAATGTCTATTTACTTTTTATATTTATTAGGAAAACTATCATGAATACTGCAGGCCAAGCCGAGTCAGAGCAATGTTTGCATCTAGAGCATGCAGAAAGTCAGTGATGATTGGTACAGCTTTAGGAAAGTCTGACATGAGGAGACTGGTAGATCACATGTCGGAAATCGATAAACCATGGGTAATTTTAATAAATACAATTACAATAAACATGTAGCTCACATTTTTATACGTACTATTTTTATGTACATATTAAAGTTACTTCAATTTAAAAAATAATTTTAACAACATGCTTATATAGCAACTCTATTTTTTTTCAGAACTGTCCGCACGGCCGGCCGACGATACGACACCTTGTAAATATAGCAATGGTCCATACAAAAGAATAAGCTTAATTGAAATCATAAATCAATAAATTTTATACTTATAGTATTTATTTAACATTTTATACACTAATTGTTTTAAATATATTGAATCCAGTATGTGCAGTTGTAACAATTACGCCTGGTAGTTGTTTGTGCCAATGCAACTCTTTGATGTCACTCTGTCCTTGATGTATAAATAATAGCTGAGGTGGAAGATTCTGAAATTAAGAAAAAAATTAACAAGTGTAATCATTGTAGCAGCATAATTCTGAAGAACAGATTATAGCAGCACCAATGTATGTTATGTATATTGTATAATATATTGGATAAGCCTTCAGGCACTTAATCACTTAATAAAAATCACAGTAAAGATAATAATAGTTACACATAAAGTATTAACTTTATGTGTAACTATAACTTTATGTGATAACTTGTCAAATATGGCCATTAGGCCATATTTGACAAGTTATTATTTATTGAATTTTTTCTCTGCTAAACAAAAACTGGCCTGATGTTTTTTCTGTCCATGCTACTTTTTTTATCACATTGTCATGTTCCTCACGCTCAAACTTCTTAAATATTTTTTGGACTCAAAAGAATTCTTAATAATAAATATACAATTCTCTTTAAAGCCATAGAAGGCTATATTATTTACCTTCAAATCTTCATCGATTCTTTCATTATCATCTCGCTCCACCGCCAAATCCCACAAAGCCACCTGATTATCCTCCCCTGCCGACGCGAGGACACTGGGCTCAATCCAATTCCATTCCACAGATGTAATTGGTGCAGTATGGTGCTTGAAAGTACCCACTGGAGGGTTTCTAGAGAACTGTCTTAAGTCCCAAACATGTAGGAATCCATCATCGCCACCTTAATCATGTTAATACAGTTAAAACAACATAATGCAAAAATGTTTTGGCTGGGCACCCTTCATTGTATAATTGAAGACATGAATGGATGAAGGTGATATTATGTGGCAAAATTCTGATATTGAGAAAATTGAGCTTAAACTGTTAAGCCGCCTATATATATTGGCCGAGCGTTGCTCAGCGGTGGCCAACGCCAACGTTTAGACAGTCTATTTGGCTTGTCTTGTCATCGCTCATATCTGGCCGAGTGAAGGCGAGCGCCAACGTGTGGACGGCTCATTTGCCACCACTTGTCTACGCTCGCCGTCGCTCGTGACCACTCGCGACCACTCGCCTCACTTCGGATCGGTGACGGTTTTTTGCACAAACCAAAGGCGCTTCGCCTGCGCTTGTCTAATAGCGTCCACACGTTTGTATAGCCGCCATTGTATTATTTGACATTTATCGCTGTCAGGCCAACGTGTGGGTAGCTCTGCAAACACTCGTCTACATTAGCCACTTGTGTGCATTTGTCGAATGTGTGGACACTCGCCTTGCACCTATTTGTCGACGCTCCCGTTGGCCTACGCTCGGCCAATATGTATAGCCGACTTCACAAAAACATTTTATAGTACGTCGCAAGATAAATTTAACCTAAACGTAAACAAACTTGTCTATGACACAACCAACGACTAGTCAGTGATGCCAATTGTCCAATAATAATATAATTATTCTTGTTTGCTATGAATCCATAGACTATAGGCTTATATTCTACAATCGGCAGTGTCAAAATGGCGTATTATGGCATATTTTTTATAATTAAAAAATATGATTATCTATACTAATATTATAAAGCGGAAGAGTTTGTTTGTTTAAACGCGCTAATCTCAGGAACTACTGGTCCAATTTGAAAAAATCTTTTTTTGTTGGATACTTCATTAATAGAGGAAGGCTTTAGGCTAAAGGCTTTAGGCTATATAACATTACGCTGCGACCAATAGGAGCGAAGCGTCAGTGAGAAATGTTGCAAAATCGGGGAGGCTTTCGATGCGTGCGCTGCATAAATGGTTTAAGTCGCTCAAGAACCACGCGAACGAAGTCGCGGGAACAGCTAGTTATTGTTATAAAATGTATTGGATAATGAAGTGTAATCTATACTTATAATAAAACTCTAGAGAGGTCAATTCTGTACATTGAATATTTTTATCTATACTTATAATAAAACTCTAGAGAGGTCAATTCTGTACATTGAATATTTTTTCAAAATTCTTATTGGAGGATGATTGGTGATCGACACTGATGCCAAAAATGCAATCAATAAATTTTTTGTCTGTCTGTCTGTCTGTCTGTATGTGCACGCATGGAACAAAAACTACTAAAGGGATTTTAACCAAACTTAGTACGATTGTAGTCCATACTCCTGAGCAGGTTATAGGCTATAAAACATAACGCTGAGACACATAGGATCCGAGTAGTGACCATAAATTTGAAGTAAGTCGGACGAATTTCGACGCGTGTGGACTGCGGGGTGTGCGGGACGCGCGGGGCGATCGCTTATCTACCTACACAGCGACGCGAAGCAATAGAAAACAGTATTTTAACTGACTTTAAAAAAAGGAGGAGGTTTCTCAATTCGACCGTATATATTTTTTTTTTATGTTTGTTCGCGGATATCTTCGTCGTTTTTGATTATGAACCGATTTTAAATATTGTTTTGTGTTGTGTGGGGTATAATTCAAATTTGGTCCCATTGTCACCAAAATGGTAACCTGATGATGGTATCCGTTCGGAATCGAGGGAACTCCTCAAAATTTGATATTTTCTGAAGAAGTCTAAGGATATGTTACCAAACAGTAAGGTTTTGCACCATATCCTGGACCTAAAAGTACTGAACAGAACTTCTGAGCCCTTAGAGATACATGTTTGAAGCTTTCAGCGTTGTTTAAAGGAATGCAAGCATATGCCACTACGTCAATTACAGTCGAACTTGGTCTCATAGTTATCAAAGTGGATGCCTGATGATGGCGTCGTGAGGAATCGAGGGAACTCCTCGAAATTTATAGGGACATAAATTACTACAAATACAAAATTACTATACTCATAGTAATTTTATATTTGTTTCGAGTAACATAAGCATATCCGACTAAAAACATAATTTTAAAGCAACTATCAAGGTAATACCACTACTGCTTAGTCTTTGAAGATATACGTTTGGAAATTTTGACATCGCTTAAAGTACTGCAAGCATAATATGTCACTATATCAATTACAGTACAGTCATCACCACCACGGCAAGTATTAAAAAAGGGGAAATAATAGTTTTTAGCCAAATAAAACGAGCCAAAAAAAAAGAGTTATTTTATAGAACTCATAATATTAAGTTTGGATTGTACCGACTTAGTTATTATGATAATTTGTATCTCATTTTATAGCAAATCAACTTTATATACAATATTAAATTTTGTCGGCTAGGAGAGATTATATATACTATTGAAATTCTATAGAATATATTATAATTTTTTTCCGCTCCTCTGGCCGTAAGTAAACTTTTCTTCTTATATCTATCGTCGTCGTTTCAGCCTTTCACTGTCCACTGCTGGACATAGGCCTCTCCAATACATTTCCAGTGCGACCGGTTATATCTATACTAATATTATAAAGCGGAAGAGTTTGTTTGTTTGTTTAAACGCGCTAATCTCAGGAACTATACACGTATACTGTCGTAATACGGCGTCGGCGTCGCGGCGTCAGGACGTCTGGCATCGGCGTCGCGGCGTCGGCGTCGCGACGTATGGCGTTGGCGTCGCGACGTCTGGCGTTGGCGTCGCGACGTCTGGCATCGGCGTCGCGGTGTAGGGCGTCGGCGTCGCGACGTCTGGCGTCGGCGTCGCGACGTCTAACGTCGGCGTCGCGACGTCTAACGTCGGCGTTGCGGCGTGTGGCGTCGGCGTCGCGACGTCTAACGTCGGCGTTGCGGCGTATGGCGTTGGCGTCGCGACGTCTGGCGTTGGCGTCGCGACGTCTGGCATCGGCGTCGCGGTGTAGGGCGTTGGCGTCGCGACGTCTGGCGTCGGCGTCGCGACGTCTAACGTCGGCGTCGCGACGTCTAACGTCGGCGTTGCGGCGTGTGGCGTCGGCGTCGCGACGTCTAACGTCGGCGTTGCGGCGTGTGGCGTCGGCGTCAGGCGTCAGCGCCGCGACGTCTAGCGTCGGCGTAGCGGCGTCGGGCGTCGGCGGCGTCGGGAGTCGAAGAATGGACAATCCAACAAAAATAATTTTTCAAATCGGTTCCTGAGATTAGCGCGTTCAAACAAATAAATAATACACATTTGGGGACTTTCGTTGCATGCGCTGCATTGCGGTTTAAGTCAATCAAACACCACGCGAACGAAGTCGCGGGCACAGCTAGTCCTTTAATATACCTGTGAAAGTGTTGATAAGTGTGCACAATAAGTGAATAAGGAAAAATTTCGATGTTTTCGGTTTGTGTACCTTAAGGTTAAATTTATCAGGGACAAACTATAGAATATGTCGTAACCTATTAAGTACATTAATCTAAAGAATCGTCTCTAGAATCAATACATTACTACATATTGCCTCCTTGGTCAAGTGGTAGCTTCGCTTTCGACTCGGGTCGTGGGTTCGATTCCCGCGTGTTCTAACGCGGGAATCGAACAAAAAACGTTGTTTTTAAGTTTGTTTAGGACAATGCAGATTGTCTGAGATGAAAGATGATCCATGTGTCTTATGGGCATGTAAAAAGTCGGTCCTGCACCTGATCTCCCCTCAGTTGTGTCGGTTATTTGTCTCACTGGGCTTCGAGAGTGAAAGAAGAGAGAGTGCATATGTGTATTGCGCACACACTTAGGCAGGATAAAAGAACTCATGCATAGCTGGCCTGGTTTAAGTGACAGTTTAAACAAAATTTTCTGGTTTTTTTTTTTGCGACATATCACATTCATCCATTTATGTCTTTAATTCTATGTACTAATCTTTAATAAAATGAGACAGTATAAATTAATACTTACCACTTGCTATAAATGGTTCTTTACTATTCCAAGATATAACATTAATGTCTTTCTCATGTGCATTTTCAGCTGTTAACATGCATGCCTTGTTAGGGGCTGCACGGGTATCCCATATTCTTATTGTTCTATCTACTGAGCATGTTGCCAAAACATTCCTAAAAACGATAATAATATAGTAAATATAATAAGTTGACAAAATTGTGATGATGGAAAGTCTACATTTTGTTCAGAGTTTAGACAAATCGGGCTGTACAATATAGGACACCTGCAAATTTAAAGCTTATAATACTTAGCTACTAATCTCATTTATAAAAATGAATCGCTGTTTGATAGCCTCGCTAAAACTCGAGAACGGCTGAACCAATTCGGCTATTTTTAGTCTTGAAATATTTGTGGAAGTCCCATGAAGGTTTAGTCTGTTATGAATGTAGTTTTAAAATTATATTTTACCTTTCATTGGGAGACCATTGTATATCCTCAATGGAGGCTGTGTGTCCTACTAGAGGCCTCTGGTCCACTGTCCAAGTGCCAGCTTCATTTGGCTTCCATATATGGATGTCTCTTCTGCAATCTCCACTTGCTAATACCTAAAAAGTAAATATAATCAAAATTATTTGCTATAGTATGTCCCAGATAAATTTAACCCCAATGTAAACAAACCTATCTATGACATAACCATAGACTAGTCAGTGACGTGTAGTTTGGGACATACTATACCTACAAGTTTGTGCAAAGGGAAATACAGTAGGAACAGTAATAAGCAGCACAAGTTTCACTCTATATTTGTTTCAAATTTCATTGTCAATTGTCAAAGAAAGAAATATACAACTAAATCTTTCTGTGTGTTGTCCTGAGCTGGGTTCAGGTTATTTTGGTTTTCTATCATGATTTGTTCATATTATATACCTCACTGAGGCGTGTCTTTTGGCATTGGCCTCCTCTAATTATTTATGTTATAAATAGCATGTTTTGTTGGTTTTATTTTTTTATTGGTCTCTTTTCTTCACCGGCACCAATACAATGTTGTTTCTGTAATGCCCAAAGGTTGACTGGTAGAGAATGCTATATGGCAATAAGTCCGCCTTTGTACTGTGTATAAGTTAAATAAATAAATAAATCTTTTCACAGTAAGTGGTCTCTGGCCACACGTATCCATTGATAAACAGGTAAAATTTATCTTGACAGATATGACAACAATAAAAATGAAAAAATACTCACGCCTGGCTCAGTTGGGCACCAATCAAGACCAAATCCCTCTTGTTGGTGACCAGTGAAGGAGTAAAGTGGTTTAACTGGATTGTTCACAGAATCTAAATTGTATCTTTCAAGTAGTGCAGGCTCATCAACAGCTTGTAATTGGGGTGTAATATTCCATACTTCCACTCTGCCTAACTCTGACCAACTTGCTGCTAGTACAGAGTTTTTATAATTAGTAGCCTGAAAATATTTAAATATGCAATAAATTTGGTTACTAATCTACTAAAATTTGTATAGGAAACAATTATTGAAACCATAAGACTGGTATCAACACTCAATTATTGATAGTCTCTGTAAAAATTCAATAAAAAAGCATACTAAAATAATTAAAAATAAAACTAAAATATTATACAATTTACATTGCAATTGCATTCTTAATCATTGTTTTCTATGAAATTGTAATATAATAACATGCTGGTGTATAAGATGTATGAGAAGTAGATATTTGATACATATATTATACTTCTTATTATTCTTAGCATTTAGCCTTAATTTATGTATGTTTTATGAACTTGAAAAATTTAACTAGGTATACAAATTTTGTCTGTCTGCTATTTTGTGGAGATAACAAGCAAGTTAGTCCACAAGGTCAATAATCATAGTTAACCCATTTGGCACCTCTGTACCCAATCAGGTACAGTAAAATAAATGAGGGTAGTTAAAAACTTTAAGTGTAACAGACGTTTTTTTGTGCTTAAATTATTAGTAATGAGTTAGTGCGTTACTATTATATCTATTGAATTGCCTGTGCCTATGCCAGTTGATGTTTAGAGGATTCAAAGATATCAGTAACATTGTTTATATGAGTAGTTCACTATATTTATTACTTTTTATTATTTGTTGTTGCAATTATGTTGTTAAGTTATAATATTTTTTTAAATAACATCCTCGTTTATAAAATAAATGACGAATAATGTTAAATAAACGTATATTTTCAGAGAAATCTTACTTTATATACAAGTGTACCTGTTTGCGTACAGCGGCCGGATCCATATACTAACATTGTAATTTTTCAAGTATTTCATACATTCGTTTTGATACATTACAAATAGATGCTTTTGACTTGAAACAGTTTGTTGGCATATTGTTATTTTTGGGTATCACAATCAACCTAGAGAAGATTTAAAATAGGTCCTACGGTGAAGATTTAGGAGGTGAAATGGTGTTGAACTATAAGACCAGACCGAAAATTCGGGATTTTAAAAGGAATAGAACTACCAGGAACAATAGGTTTTTGTAAGCTCGGCCCTTAGCTGGAAATCTA
The DNA here is from genome assembly GCA_905187575.2 of Celastrina argiolus. NCBI lineage: Eukaryota > Metazoa > Arthropoda > Insecta > Lepidoptera > Lycaenidae > Celastrina > Celastrina argiolus. The sequence goes on from LR994591.1 coordinate 11,637,873, forward strand.
ATTAATAAGTTTCTTCAGTGATACATGATCATACTATAATATTAATTAATAATTCAATGGTTAGATATTGTGTGGCCATCATCATGTTAAGCAGTTTATCATAGGAAAGCGATTTGCTTACAAAAACTGGGTAGAACCTAGATTTTTACTATGGTAAAACTGTCGAAGTATCCACTGATCTTTTAGGACTAAGAGTTGTCAAAACATTACTTGTAAAATTGGGAACGAATCCAACGTATCATCTAGTATTTTTTGAAAACTTTTTAAGGTGTTTGAACAATGACTTTTTACAATCATGATACTTTTGAACCTCCTAAAGTTTGTGAAACAATGATCTATAACTGTGTAACGAGAAAAGGCTCATGCCATTATTTCAAAAATCTTTCAAACGTATAATAATAATATGGGTAGAGTAGACGAATTTGATCAGTCAATTTCGCTTTATATAAATGTGCTTCAAGGATAAAAGTGGTGGTGGGTTTTATTTACCTTTATGATATATATTATGACTGTTGCAAATGCCTGACATTTGTATGTAATGAGTATAACTAGTGACAGTATATACCACTTACTATTTCGACGCTCCATTACTCACTACTTACGACAGAAAACCCAAAATAAAGCTCAAAATACGTCTTCAATAGTCCCAGAACATTCCAATGTTCTGGGACTATTGAAGACGTATTATACCCCCAAAGTTTGAAAACCCATTGCGATATGTTATTTGCCATGCAAGAATTCGTTAGCAACGTAAAAAGTATGTCAAAACACTATAACTCGAAAAGCAATGTCTTGAAATTTTCCACCCGTAATACGCCGCTGTTCCCATTTGAGTACACCCCCCCTGTAGGGATAGCTAATAAATTTTTTTCAGTTTTTTCTTACTTTTATGTTTATTTGGCTTGTGGACAGTAATCGAACAAACATTATTTGAAAAAATCTCTGTTGGATTTAATTTGGCGGTTAATGGGTTAAATAAAAATAAACATACCCTTATCCTATTGACACAACCCTGGTGTTTTATAAATGCGAATGTCATAAGTGGCTTTTTTTCCTCATCTTCCTCTTCATCATCATCATCTTCATCAGAAGAATCATCATCCTCAAGAGCCTTGTATGTGGAATGAAGGTTTGACATTTTAACTATTAAAATACTAAAACATAAATTAATACATAAGAACTTAAAACATATTTAGGGACATATTACATATAATTTGTCTCGCAAACTTATATAGAATTATTTTTTACTTATTCAAGTGTGGACTTGAAGCCTGCGTGCCAGCAACCATGTAGGACGTCAATGGGAATTCTTTCCTGTCGTTTCCGAGGTTGTCCATCACAACGTCGAAGCTCAAACACGGTGCTCCCGTCTGCGCTTGATGTAACATAACATAAGCAGACTGATCACAGACCAGATGCTCATCATCTTTCAAAGGTTGATCTGGTAGATAAATTCTTGGGCGGTCATCATCTTCCTCAGACTCTTCGCGTTCTTCCATATCTTCGTCCTCACTTTCGGAAGATCCAGATGCCATACTTTCCAAGTGTATCTCAGACATACTTATAAATTATTATCCCTAATAAAACGAGAAAAACACGTGCGCCATGCACTTTTGCAACAAATTATTTACTGTCAAATCAAGTGTCATTTGTCAACTAACTGTCAAGTGTCACTGTCAGACCAACAAGAAATAAAAAAAATACGTGGGCGTATTAGTTAGCAAAATAAATTTCAATAATCCATTTGGAATCCAATCCGTGAAAGAAGACACGGCCGGAGAACGCTGTGATCTACACGACGGAATATAAAAATCACCTATCTAGATCGTCAAAGACAAAAAATATGTATATACTTATGGGTATGGAAAATAGATGGTAGCCGATTCTCAGACCTATTGAATATGCATATAAAATTTGGTAAAAATTGTTCGAGCTTTATTGATGCCTGTTCGATCTTATACACAATTAAATTCCTCAATATTAATTATCTAGTATCCATTTTTTTATAATTTCGTTCACGATTTCAGAAGTTTAATATTCAATAAACAAACCATCACCTTACGGCTGCATTCGATAGGCGCTTGTATTGCCAAAAAAATATATGTAATGAAGGCAACTTTGTTTACTCTGTATCTATTTATATTATTATACTCTATGCTCTGTATACAAACACTAATAACAACAAGAACAAACGATAATCAATTAAAATGAATTAATCTGAGCGATAAAAATAAAGTTAACTAGTAAGGGGGCTAACTTTAGGGTGAAATTTGTTTGATTAATGAGGGGTTTTCGAAGTGTCACTTTTAGGTACAGAGACTACCGTAAGATGGCGCTTGCATATTGTAATATGTCAAAAATCTGTGATCTTTGTTGGGTGGTTAATATTATAGTAACTGCCAGATGCTGTTTCATACACAAAAATAATCCTTTCAAATTCCTTTCTTAGTGATCTCCTACACTTCCGAGGAAATCTACATACATTATAGCTCGCTGCCTTCGATATCTTTGATTTTTGAAACAAATAATTAATGACACTTTTCTCCCGTTTCCGTAGGGATGTCGGGAAGTTCTTGTTTAGTACTCCCCTATACTTAGATTCTAAGAAATATACATGCCAAATTTCAGCCTGCTGCCGAGTATTTTCGACTCGACGTTAAGATAAATATTTTACCTCTTGGGGCTCTTGCCAAATGTGATGATGGAGAGATGAAATCTGCTGGCGTAAAGTGAGTTGAACATAATAAGAAGGATTTTTTTCTTATACAGTAGAACCTCGATAAGTCAAAGCGGAAATTGACATTTTACACAGGACTTGACATATTACTTAGGTTTAATGCCATCTATCAGCAGTTTTCTGAAACTAGTAGAACTGTCAAAATAAAAACCGCTCATTATAAATAAACCAAAAACGAACAATCGATTTTTACATTCGAACAATACCGAATTAACGACGAACAAACGATTCAACAATAAAAAAAATCAAAAATCGTTTTTATGTGGGGCTAAATAAGTATTTTTGTATTTTGTCATCTCGTTCACATACTTTATTGACGTATTGTAGCAAATCTATGTATATTCTTCATCTATGGGCTAAATTTAGCCAGCCATCTTTGCTTTGATACAACTTAAAAACCGATCGCGTCGCCATCTCTTATGGTTTCTCAAAACTAAAAAAAGAAAACCCCCATTAATTGTCATTTGTCGCTATAGGGCGTGTTCCTTTAGGCGCTATTTTTAACCGACTTCTTACTCTGAACGCTCAGATCATTCATAAGCTAGTGGAACGACTTACAGATGTCAAAATTTAACATTTCCTTTGTATCCCATAAATTCTATTTATATTTTTAATTAGCAATAAAAACTACATTAAAAAAGAATCTAGAATAAATTTGCTCGATCCATAATTTAAAAATAACATCGAGATCAGTGAAATCTCTGAAATCTAAGTAAACGTCAAAAACAAGATGGGTAAAAATATGCAAAATGGCGTGATCATTCTGAGCATTTTGAACAGTTTTTGACAGCTGACAGCTGCATCTGGAACACGGGGTTATTAAACAAATTACTCCATAGATTAGAGTAATTATTTTAATAGAGGTAGATACGCCACTTCCGCTTGTTTGACGGTTCAACATTGAACGTTTGATATAGCGCCACCATGTATTGATAAATGGTACTAAATGCTATAAATATATATATAGATATTAATAAATTACTTCAATTTGCTGCGGAATTAGTCTGTTAGATTTTTATGTTTCAAAGACCTTAGTTTTTAGAGAAGTGTTTATTTGTTAAGTTTCCTTAGGAAGTAAACAATTCTCACAAAGGCTTTGAAACATAAAAATCCAAACATAATAAAACAAAATTTATCCAAAAATTTAAAATATTTTATTTTTACTTCATATGGTCAATGTGTCCCTGCCACCGGTTCGCTGACCAGCCCACCGAGAAGAACCGGCGTAAGAAACTCGGTGGGGCCACCTTTTACCAATTTTTTTTTGTAAAATACTGATACATTTAGTAAATGCATACTCTGTTTAGATCCAATTTAATTTTAACATAAACTAATAGAGATGCGTTATTATAATGCTACTATATTTGGATTTATTTTATTATAATTGGATCTAAACTAAGTTTACAACTGTAACAATTCTTACATTATTAAAGAAATTAAAATTTCCAGGCAATTTTAACAAAACACATCAATAAAACATACTAGAAAAATCATATAAAATGATATCTAAACATAAACATTTTGTGTTATCAGTGAATTGGCTACTTGCTGATATTACAAAAGACCATACATTAAACAAACAAGTGTTATTCAATATATTTTTAAAGTTAATTTCAATGGGAAATGATAAATAACAATATATTATATGAAGAACACGAATAGTTTAAAGAGAGGAGGTGGAACTCCCGTTTCAATAACTGTATAAATACATAAGCAGAGGTCTAAAGTGCAGATTAATAATATAAATTGAAAACTTAACCAGATAAATAGCATATTCTATACACATTTGACATTAATAACATTTTAATCCAGTTATAACTAACATTAGCATTATTAAAAATCTATAAACAACTTAAACTATAATGCTTTCTTATAACTAGGGGCCGATTTTTCAATCGTCAGGTAACTTTTATCTAAGGAATAAATATATGACTTTGGCAGATTTCGTATGGTTCAAATGTCAAAGCCACATGTTTATTCAACAGATAAAAGTTATCTAACGATTGAAAAATCGGCCCTTAGAATAATAAATTATAGAAGCATACGGTCAGACCTGCCTAGTTTTTATGTATGATATACTAATTTTGCTTGGTAAAATTGAGTCAGTCAAAGATATAACTAATTAAATATACCGTTGGTTCTTGATGGAAATTTATGTTCACAATAATAATACACAGATTTAATCATGAGGTGTTCCGAACCGGCCGTGTAATTTGTAAAAACTTATTAAAAACGTAATAAAGTGGAAAGTGTAAACAAAAGTTTTGTATTATTATTGTGAACATAGTCATAATAGAGATTAATAATAATAATGTATTGAAAACTAGTCAACTCAGCCTTGAGCTTCGATAAATTATTATTTTAAGGACCGATTTTTCAATCGTCAGATAGCTTTTATCTGCTGAATAAACATGTGACTTTGACATTTGTTCCATACAAAATCTGCCAAAGTCACATAATTATTCCTTAGATAAAAGTTATCTGACGATTGAAAAATCGGCCCTTAGTTGTAAGAAGACATTATTCTTTAAGTTGCTATACATTTTTATGTTACTAATAATAGATTAATATTATATTAAATAATCTTATTTTGTCAGTCTGATTGGAGTGCATGTTGCTCGCAGCGACATCTCTTTCTAGGGTTGTGTCTGCATACATCCTCCTAGTCATTATTTTTTTGTTATGCTTCTTTGATCCTTATCTTAGTGCTCACCATTGATTGACAGGTTGAATACATATCACTGAAAAAATAAAAATAGTTTCTTTAGTATACAAAATATTAAATGAACTTAATGGTTTTGGTGATGATATTATGATTAAAATGTTGTATAGTGGACTACAAATAAAATTGATATCTTATCTAAAGCGTAAATAAGGGTGAATTAAACTTATTTTAAGGGCCAATTTTTCAATCGTCAGATAACTTTTATCTAAGAAATAAATATGTGACTTTGGCAGATTTTGTATGAAACAAATGTCAAAGTCACATGTTTATTCAACAGATAAAAAATTAATATTAAACTTAATAGTAGTACAACATGTACAATAGTTTTAATAAATATGAAATAATAATAAGTAACTTGTACTAACCTAATACATGAGTCATTAACCTCAAAAAAAATCTTATTTTATTCATGTCTTGCTTTGTCACTTTTAGTGGAATAGGTATCTAAGTCTAGTTCTTTGCATAATGCATTAAAGGTATTAGTTGCTCGCACCAAGTATGTATTTCCTCTATAGTTGGTGTTGTGGACTGGAACTGACAGCGGAGGGTTAAATCTACGGGACCTGGAAGGTACATTGAAATTGAGGTTAGAGAGGAGCTCAGGAAAGTCAACTTCACTATTGATTTTTTGTAGCATGAAGGAGCAGTCAGCAATTCGTTGTCTGTTGATTAGTGGGTGTATATGATTTTTTTGCATAGATCTATGTAGATAATTGAGCTGTAATCAATTTTAAGGCGAGGAGTAACCGCACCTAGCGCCACTCTTTTTAAAATAAATTTTACAATGACACAAAGATCTTATTAAAGAAGTAATCGGTTCAAACTATAAGTAAATAGTTAAACTAATTTATTGGCATTTAATTACAGCTCTAAATCCTATACTGTATTTACTCTCATAAGTAATAACTAAAACGGCCGTTATAGTTATTACTTACGAGATATAATATATAATATTAGTGTAACTATTATATATTACTTTATTAAATTAGTTTAACTATTTACTTAAAGTTTGAACCGATTACTTTTTTTAATAAGATCTTTGTGTCATTGTAAAATTAATTTTAAAAAGAGTGGCGCTAGTTGCGGTTACTCCTCGCCTTAAGACGGTAACATAAAAATCTCATGAATTTCTTCTGTATTTTTTCAATTCTGTCAACATATTGGTTATAACATGGGTTCCATATTTGAGAACAGTACTCTAAATGACTCCTGACAAAGGTGCAATATAAAATTTTAACTGTTTTTGCTAATTTAAAAGAAGCACTTACTCTCATTGTAAAGCCAAGGGCTTTTGAGACTTTAGTGATATGGTTAATGTGAGCATCGAAGTTTTTCATCATGGTAGACGCCTAGGTCTCGTACAACAGAAATTCTAGGTATTGCCTGATCCTTTAACTGAAATGTAGTAAGAATTTTACTTCGTTTCCTGGAAAAGGTAGTTATTGAACATTTTAGAGGATTCAAGACTAAATTGTTTACGTTACAATAATTGTCTAGTATTTCTAAGTCGGATTTAACTTTATTAATATCGTCTTGGGATGATATAGACATAAAACTTTTCATATCATCAGCGAAATATAGAGACTGGGAGTAATGGAAACATGTATCAACATCGCTAATAAAGAAGGTTAACTCAATCTGTTGAAATGTCAATTGTGCTGAAAAAGTTATTGGGTTGTGAGCATAAGTAGTAGATGGAAGTGCGGGAGAGTCCTGACTTCAACTGAAGGGTTACTTAGAGTCAGGAAAGAAGAGTGAAAGTAATTTGAAAATGCATCACAAATACACTCACCTGAAGAAATAGTAAATCCATTGTATGTAAGGTTACTCGGAAGTAAGTTAGTTTTTGACCTATGTTTGACAAAACTCCAGAACTTTCTGGGATTTTTCTCAAGGGATAATTCAGTCGAATATATATATTTTGTGAAGCAATCAGACTCAACCTTTTTAACCCTGTCGCGTAGTAGCTTGAAAGTTAAATGGTCTGAAACTCTTCCATACTTTTTAATTTTTTTATGGAATATAAATTCTTTCCCTTATCAAGCGTTTCAATGCAAAAGAGTACCAAATAGGATAATTATTTTGGTTTATTAATTTTATTGGTACAAATTTCTTATGAATATCTTTAACTAAGTTATAAAATAATTGTACAGCACCATCTAGTGATCTCTTATCCAGTTCAGAGTGCTAGTCAATAAATCATCATTAATTTTGTTGAAATCGCATCGGCTACAGTTATAATGTGGTTCTGATTTCAGAAATAATTTATCTGAAAAGGTAATAAAGTCAATGATGAGTGTAAATAGTAAATAAGAATCAAGGGATACAAGGGGTACACTGTTAAATGGCATTGTATTATAGTAATTTCCTTGTAGTATAACTTTCATTTGAAAATGCTACCTGAAAAACCAGTAAATAAAATTACTTTGTCCCGGGCGCAATGATGAGGTTGACAGATTAAAGGTCCCCGAAAACGCTGCGATTAGCTTTTAGTTTTCCTCCCTATTGATATTAGACGATCAAACTTAAGTTATTTTTTTTTTAACTGTCGACAGTATTTATTAGTAATAGTGTGTTTACCATTGACGGTTTTCTCTTGCTTGTTTTAATTACGGTTGATGAACAACCCAGCTTGTTTTTTCACGGCGCTTGCGATGCCACAATATTATTTAACAGCACGGTAGGCCTTGAAGCTGAAAAAAATTATCAAAATGTTATATAAAATCTATAGTAATATAAAAATCATACATTCACAAAAATCTGACACTTCCCTCGGCATTTAAGCTTCCACACTTCAGACAATAGTCTGAAGTTTGCCAAATTGTTTTCTTCATCGCTTGAAAGAAACTGAAACAAAAATTCGAATGTCAAATGGATTCGATACTCACCCCTCAGTTTCTGAAAGACAAATCAATGATAAAATCAACTAAAATCAGTGTTAAAGTCTCTTGTCGGTTGTAAAATTTAGTACTAACTTTAAACTTGACACGAGATTCGAACTCTGTTTAGTTGATTTGGCGTTGATTTTCCTTTCAGAAACCAGGGGGGTAACGTAAAAAAATTATCAGACATAATGCAATCAAAGATTTTACTTTACTATTACCAATTCGGATTACTCGCTTATTCTTCTTAAAAGCGTAAGCATTCTTTATTAATGGATAATAATTGTACTTATTTATTTTAAAGGTCTGATAAGTTTCTTGCGCCGCTTATAAGTACGCCTGCACAATTTTTGTTAGAAAAAGTATATTTATTGAATATACATTGAATTAAAAAGTAAATTAATGCACAAACTGTACAAAGGTAAAAAAGTACGTTTGCATTTTATAGTAATAAAAGAAACACAATTCTGACAAATTTTGGCAGTAAAACATTTAGGCTAAAAGTAATAAATGCATTAAAATGTGCATAATATATACAAAAATGTATACCACAATAATGAAAAAGACAATTTGCAATAATTTATCTGTATATTTTTTATTTTCATTATAGTAACCATAGGAATAGATGAAACCGGTTGGGATAAAATTATTCATAATGTAATTTATTTTAAAAATAATAATGTATGTTTACTTTACGCCACTGTGTTTAACCTTGTGTTTTTTATAATATTCTAGAGCCTTAACTTGTAAAGGGTCCGTTTCATCAATCCTAGTGAGCCTACCAGAAAGAATTCGATTTATTTTATTGCACCACGTGTGAATAAAAAAATTTAAAGAATTGTCAATAAAAATTTTTATTAAGGCTTCTTTATGCGTTTCACACTTAAAAGGGAACTCGACAAATATATTTACGTAAGACTTAATTTTAAACTTCAATCCACTACTAGTAATGTCACTTTTTAAATATGAAGCGCATAATTTTTGAATTTGCCTAAAACACACTACTATTTCTGGACTAGGGTAACAAAGCCATTCTTTACCCTGATGATATTCCTTGATTTTTATAAAATTACTTGTGTTACTATCTTTGCTACATAATATAACTCTCCTGCAATCTTTACACCTCTTTATTATTTTATTTAAGCATTTTCTCACGACCCAGCCGCAAACGTAATTCATTGGACCATCGTCCTCACCAGTAAACTGGTCAAAAGTATTAATTGCATTGTCAATCAATACAATATCATCATTTTCTTTAGCAACATTAGAAGTATCTGGTATGTCATCTAGGTTATTTTTATCAAAATAAAATCTAAGGTTAGATAAAAGATAAGTATCCGCGTCTTGTTCACAATTTGTACGAGAAGATTGAGCCGTGCAATAATTACTTAAAAGTAGAGACTTATATGCTCCTTCAAAAGTTACACAATCAGGATTTATGTTTCTAGCGCCGTAACTTCTGATACTGCCAAAAAAATTTTCAACTGGATCCTGATTTATGTTACGTGTTAACAAGGAATCAAAGGAATACCTTCTTGATAATAACTGCCAAATACATTGAAACCCCTCTATTGTCTTAATTAAATTTTTTACTGTTGGCGGGACATACTCTTCACCATTGTCCTTAATAAATCGAAAGCTTTTTAAGAACCTTATGGATTCTTTCCATAAGGTATGATGGGGTGAATTTCTTTTAACAGCTGCAGTAAGTGGTTTCCCATTATCTCCTCGAAATGAACTGACGTTTAAAGAGTCGAATAAGTTATCGATTGCTATACAAAAACTTTTTACGTTAAGGCATTCACTGGGTACTGCTTTTTGGTTTACAAAATGTAGGGCGCACGTAGCCATGTGTTTACTAAATAACTGGGTAGCTAATTTGACTCTCATTTTATTCATTTTTAAAGGATTTATGTGTTCCTCAGTAATACTATGTGCGATCCGACAATCTTGGTCACCAAAATTTACATCCGCCCAATACAATTGTTCAAAGAAGTTCCACTTTATAATTTTTTCTTTGTTCTCGACGAAATCAAAAAATTTCAAATTTTTTGTCAGTAAATTATTCCTCAATCCTTTTATAAGATGAGGTGTATCATATAAAGGAATAATTTTTTTTGATTTGATAAAAAAATGATCCCCTTTCATTTCTGTGTTATTTCTTAGTAAATCCGATTTTGAATCAGCTATTAAACTATTAATAGCAGCCATATTAGTAGCGCTTTGGTCGCAAACGGTACAAACGATTGTATATCCGGTCTCATGGACCTTGGTAATCACATCTGTGATATATTTTTTTAATTCAAACCTGCTAAGCGCGCTTGTAAAATAATAAGCTACCGGCTGCTTAAAACGTTTCCGTATAGTTTTAATCATAAAGACCAAGGCATGTTTAGCAAATTTACTACCGTTAGTATCGAAACCTTTTACTTCATCTTTAAAAGGATTGAAGTGTAATTGTGTTGTAATGGACATTTCGTCGAAAATCAAAGAACAAAGGCGATCTTCAGGAGCAGAAAGACTGGCTTGATTCTTTAAATTTTTAAATAAAATGTGATTGTCTGTACCAGGAGTTAGTTTTACTTTACCGAAAAGAGTTTTTAAACATTTTGGAGAAGGCAACGAAAAAATTTTATATAATAATGAATTATATACCTTAGGGCCTCTTTTATATATTGACAATGATAAAATCTTTTCGTCTAATGTAAAACGGCGTCCTCTTAATTTTTTATCGGTTTGGGTATACTGCATTTTGCAAAAAATTCGAGCGGCTTTGGTAAGACGATTAGCTGAGTCAAGCCATCTTTCAGCTTCATCTAATCTAGTATGAAATGAAGCACGTCCCTTACGCAAGTTGCTTACTGTGCGGCGAAGTGACTTTACTTGCTTAGCGAGGTTCTTCATTTTCGGCGACACCGTTGACCCTGAAATGTAAACAATATGTAATTAGCACTCTGAGTTTAAATTATAACCAACAACTGATGTTTACGTGTTTACTTACAAGAAAATAAAATCTCAAATCTACATGATTCTATGAAAACTAACAACTAAATGTAACCAATTGGATCACTAAGTACCTTCGATCAACAATACACTAGATATCGTGTCAGCACAAGATATCCATGTTGTAGTTAACAGCTTACTTGAAAAGTGTTTTTGTTTACACTAAAATTCTAGAATGTGTAATAGAACATACTTAGAACTCGTTTGTATTTTTGTATTTTAACTCATCTGTTTTAAAAAAATAGTAAATTTACATTATCTAGTGTATTGATTGAAGCTAAGTAAAAACTAAATACGCGTTTGAATGAAATGAAAATTAACTATAAAGAAAATCCCTAATTTTAATTACCATGATTAGTTATAACCCACTGATTAAAGTGATCAGAATGTACCAAAATACATACATAACTACGTAGTGTAGTGTATTATGTACTACAATACACTACACTACGCCTTCGTTACGCGGCAATTATTATTATACTAAAGTACGTCAAAAATAAAACTAAAATTGTTTGAACAGTGAAATAAGACCGTTTTGATTTGTTTATAATAATTAATATTTATGTATATTTAGTATAAGTTAATATTTTGTGAGAGGAGGGCTGGGGTAGCAATATATAGGCACTTGCTTAGATTGGCATTAATTTTTCCCACAAATTGTTTTTGCATTCTAAGAGAAATAAAAAATAATATACATAAGAAGAATAATAAGAAGAAAGAGTCTACTAGTCCAGGACTATTCTTAGTTCACTGTTCACTATACTTTTTAATTTTACAATTTTCAACTATTCAATTTAAATTTAAGCTTACTGGTCTTTGTTTTTTTTTTGTACTTCCTGGCAAGAGCCAGAAGGAAAATAGTTATGCTCTAAGTTAATACGTCGAGCGGGTGTTAAAGCAGCTGTAATAGATGAGATTTTTAATATTAGTGGTACTTAATTTTAATTGATCTGACGCTTGTGGTTTAAGAGTCTTCAATTCAATCATATTATGTCAAAGCAATTTCCATAAATCACCAGATAATATTATTTACAATATAAACAGTGCAATATTTTAAAATCAAAATATTGCACTGGTTATTTATATTGTAAATAATGTGAAAAAAATGAGAAGACACACAAAGGGTGTTTTTTCATACAAATGTAACCTGTTTTCGAAAATAACATGATATTCAAGTTTTGCATTTTGTGAACTGAATGACAAGAAGGAAAAAACAACAAAGGATGTAACAAATATATTTTCTAACCTAGTATAATAAATAAAAACAAGTATTTTACGACCTTTGTAGTGCAGTGGTTGCGGGTTTGTATCCCGCCTAAGAAATAAATATGATTTTAGTGTTCCTGGGTCAAGAATTTGTATTAAATATATATATATATATGTATATATGATCTTTATTATATTATACCTATATATATATGTATATATATATAGATCATAAATACATATACAGTTTATAAATATTAAATATTCTTCCCATTCTACTCCACATTACATAAGTTCTTGCGATACTTAGCTCAGGGCCAGATTGAGGACCATATATATTAATAAAATAAAATAAAAATATAGGAACACAGCTCATGCCTTTTTGAGTTTATAATGAAAAAAGTACTTAAATTGGTGAAGTTGTAAGTTTTGACTCAAAATTAAATGGAATGAACAATGTAAATACTTAAAGAAGATACTTACACAGCCTTAACATCTCATTACTTAAAATATCTTCCTGTTCCTCAGCACCAAATGAAGATTGTATTATACACTCTGGTCTAAGTGAATCTTGAGGTATAATTTCTTTATTACTGTCTGAAAAAAATATTGCCTATTAAAAATTAACGAAACTTATAAAATGTTTTTCCTAGATTGTGCATGCATTCAAATAAATTGAAATTATCCAATTGCAACTACATCACTTATTTCATTCCCTTGTAAGGATGGTTTATAAAAATAATTAAGTATATTTCAATCTTTTTAAATAATAATGAAACCCTACTGTTAAAACTATAGAAGTTTCATTCAAAGTTTACACTCTTTTTTAACTCCTTAGAGATTAAAGTAAATCTTTTCTTACCAGAGGCATAATAAACTTCACTACTATATGGTATAAATTCATCATATACAAGCCTACCCCAAGTACCTGAAAAAAATATCATAAAAATCAGTTTTGTTATGTAGATTAGACTAGAAAAGTATATAGTCACAAAACAAAAAAATTTAAAAACATGATAAATACCTATTCATATAAAATAGGTATACAGTCTCAAACAGAGTTACCAGTTTTAAGCCTTAATATTATATTAATAAGGTCCAAAAGTGATCTGTCAGCAATATACATATATACTAAAAAGAGTAATTCATTGAAAAACTAAAAAGAAATATAATAAACTTTAAGAATATAATTAAATTCCTTACTTGAAGTGACATTAGCTTCTATTGAATTTTTGATCATACAGGATGTGCCTGCATCTTCACTAAGCACTTGATCACCTGAAATAGTTAAAATTTATTTTATTTACCTTAACTTATTTTGTATAGATTTGTAAAAATAAATGGTCTTTTCATTTATTAATGATGATTTCAGTAGTTTACAAAGGCACATAAATATAATTACATGTTATTTTTAATATATTATACTGCTACTTACTTGAGGTAGGTAAGTTAATGCCAACTGAATCTGTAGAATGTAAATGTGTATCTGAAATTTTTTAAAACATTGTGATAATTTAACAGAAAAAACTGAAAAACTTTTATTCCATTATAAAATTACTTATTAAAATATGCAGCATAGGGAATAATATAATAAAAACATTAAATATGTGCATCTTAAAAAAGTATTAAAGAAATGTTTTTGTTGTCTGGTCACTGTAACACAAGTTATTATAAAAGTGAATGTTTGTGGATACTTATTATATTATATTGCCTTACTTACCAATATGTTCAGGTAGGTACAATTTTGGAATAGCAAATCTATTTATGCGCCCGTTCCATGGGTACCTGTCTACATCCTCGAAATGCCGATCACATACCCTGTACTTGCGATAGTCAAAGTTTTCTTTATCCCAGAAGTTCGGTATAAGCTTCAACCAAGCTCTATATTGCACCGGATATCTATCAGGATTAGGAAAACGATGTACGACTTTCGACCCTAAAAGACATTTTAATTATTAAATTAGGATTGTGTATGTATGTAAATAGATTAAGCTGTAAATATTAAATTTAGATTGTGTCTTAACTATTCGATAACAAACGGCATAAAACTCTTAATCATTTAATTTTTTAACTATAGTTACGCCTTGCCCCTTGCGTCATATTTTCGTAAGAATGTATTAGGTATAATATCTTATCCACGAACAATAGTGTTCAATTGCCATGTAGATAGTTATGAAGTATATAACTTCTATAAATTTTGCCGTGTTTTTCTATTTTATTTAAATTTAGTAATGAATAACTACTGTTGACTGTTATGACAAACAATATCTAAAAGTTATGGAAAATATATAATATGTAATACTTACTTATTGCAGGTGAGCAGCCAAGAATGCATAGAGAACTCATGGTACTTAATTATTTTTGATTTTGATGAAATTTTTAACAAGAAAATGAAAAAAGCTGTTTTACAAGCCAGTCGCCATTTTCTAATTAATATTTTTTTAATTGTTTGTTGAAAGCAGGGGGGGTCCACTTCGAACAAACGCTACGTTCCTACCTACAGTCTTAGTATGTATGTACTTTTCGTCGAACATTCCTCATTCGCCTTTTTTTTATTTTTTTTAAGTTCGTTCATGATGAACTGGCTAAGGTCGTAGACCATACTGCCAAGTCATTAGTTTCTAAAATTCTATTCCGTGTATTATTATTTTTTTCTTAAGTTTTTATTCCAGTATTATTATACGTCTTCAGTTTTTTCTGTCTCATTTGTTTCTATTCCGTAGTTATTTATTTCTTTTCCTTAGTTTTTCTTCTAGTTAAATGTCTTCAGTTTTTTTGTCTTATTTGTTTCTATTCCGCAATAAAAATGTTTTTGTGTGAAGTTAATACAAAACGCTCTCACGTTCTACACTATAAACACACATACCGAATATATAGTACTAGTGGTCCGTACCGGCTTTGCTCGAGTGGATATATTTTGTTTCTTAAAACTTTGGCATTTGTTTTATTATCAAGAGCTTTAAGGAAAGAAGTATAAGGGCACTTTTTTACACATTTACTAATATATGTATAAAGTAAAAAGTAAAAAAGTATAGATATAAATAATTTGTATTTTTAGATGAGAGTGTAAAAAGAATTAAAAAGGCAATAAGAAAAAAAGTCGCAGCAGAATAAAGAGCAAACAATCCAACAAAAAATAACCTACCCCCTAAGTGCCTAACACCAAACAATAAAAAAACATTAATTTCATTACACCAGCAACATCTTATTTTTTATTGCAGTTGTCTTGACTGTATACTTCTCAATTCTAAATGCGTTTATTTATCATATTTTCTCAAATATATTATATTTTATTACACTAATTAAATATATGTGTAATGATATTAATGTTTTTTTATTGTTTGGGGTTAGGTTGATTATCATCTTATTTTTATTTTTTATTGCTTGTGTTGTCTTGACTGTGTATTAGGTACTCAATTATATAGCGTTTATTTATCACATTGCCTCAAATATATTATATTTTGAGGCAATGCGATATTGAACGTCTAAAGATATTCTTATTAATACATTTATGGAAATAAAAAGGAAAACATAGTTAAAAATTCCGATGCATACAACTCATACGTGGCACAGCTTAAAGATCTTGCTAAATTATAATTTAATTAATTACTTATAAAAAAGGCAATGAGGTTGACCGTAAGAAAATATAAACATTTAAGAACATAACAAACGTATTATAAAATAAAGAATTTATTAACTCCAGGAGTCCTGTCAACAGATAAGGGGATACTTAAGACATTATTCAATTAACAAAAACTATTGTAGGTTAATTAAAGTATGTAGTAGTTATTAATTATTTAAAGTAATAAACATTCTTTAGAAAGCGTTTTAAAGATTGATCTTTAAAACAATTAAAGCTGTCGTTAAAGATATCCATATTGGATAAAGCAGCTACTATTGTATTAAATAAATATCTTTGTCATAGGTAAAGTCCATTCCGTGAAAGAAGTCTTGCGACAATAATAATTGGGACTTAACTTATGTAAATAAATATTATTATATTGAAGGTCAGTATTTAACGATTTGTAGGAATAACCCGTAAATGTCGGTAAATATTATATTTATTATAATTATTAAAAAGATAAAGGTGTAGATTATTGTTTTTTTATTTGTTAATAACATTTTCTGCAGTATTTTCTGGTTTATCTATTTTATATCTATTTATTGATTGGCAACACTGCCTAAACCTTTCAACCATAGATTAGAGTAATTATTAATTACTCTAATCTATGTAGGGCTGTAGTTTTTATTTGTGCCGTGAAGTGTGAACCTACTCCAAATTCCAAAATAAAGTAGCATTTAAAACAAAAATAAATGTAGATTCTTTCCAAAAACTTATGTATCTAAAATATTTTAATTACTTATTATTTTGTGTGCTCTGGCTATGTTAAAAATCGAAGACAGCACGGTGTCTAGGCAGTAAAACTAACAATTGTTTAATAGTAATGTTACTAGCAGAAACATTATTGTTTTCTTTATCATTAATCGATAGTGGTGCTATATTATTCCTGCTAGTTTACTATATAATTACTTTGTCTGATCTGGAATGTGATTATTTGAATTCGCAAGAATGTTGCGATAAACTGAACTATTGGCTTTTACCAAAGTATATCGCACACTCTTTTATTACATTCTTATTGCTGCTACACGGCCAACTCGGTTTATTTTTGTTCAACCTTCCTATGTTCATTTGGTTGACATACGAGTATTTCACTGTACCACAATGCAATTTGGGCGCTTACGATCCTGTCGAAATACACAACAGAGGACAACTGAGAAAGCATTCTAGGGATGTTATGATCTACATTGGATTTTATCTGATTATATTCTTTGTGTATCTGTACTGCTTCATATTAGCCCTACTGAAGGGGGACCCAATCAATAGAAGCTACGATATAGTAACGGAGCTCTAACAAAATGGCTATGTCAGAAGAATCCCAGAGCGCTATGCTTTCCCAGTTGGAGGAGGGACCGACAGAAACAGAGGATAAAGAGGAAAAACCACCAAGTTGCATAAAACTGCAACTCAATGAACATATACAAGCATATATTAAAAGAGATACATTGTTAAGAAATAGCATAGAGTCTCTTGATTGTAATCAAGATATAATAGATAAAGTAATTTTAAACTATATTATAGTTAAGCAAATATTAAGTAGCTTAGATTGGCAGGACAAAATACTGTGCAATAATGTTTGCACAACTTGGCACTCTGCTGTTCAAAGTTTAATCAAGGAAAATACTTGCTCAGAAGATTTTGTGATTGATTTTCATCCTCGCTCCTTGAGTTGCAAAACACATTTTATAAAGTCTGGAAACTTTAACACTGAACCCATGGTAGTGATTGCATTTGCCAATATCTCTGCTTATAGCATGACTCACCAGTGCCAGAATATTGAGCCAGAGACATGTCAACCGAGCTGCAAGAAAGATCATTGCTGTATGTATGGTTATATTTCATAACTTGCTTATTTATTTAAATTTAAAAAAAACATCATTATGCTATCAAGAAATTTGACTGTTACTATTTATATTCTCCTAAAATAATCCTTTACTTCATATTTAAATTTTTATGTTATAGCAATTTATTATTATTTCAGTCCTGGATGTAATCTACAAATACACTAGTGCTCCAAAGAATTGTATGATCACAATCAAATCTGATTATTTATGCTACATGCCTCTAGCGCAGTCAGAAACCTCATGTCATACAATAACCCACCTCAACTCAGCTCCATTCATCGGGGGGCTATACATACCAACTATACCAGATGTACAGTTTCATAGAATAAATGTTAAGTCTTATAATAACATGAAAGAGGATTTCTTTGATGTTGTTGAGAAGCTATCAACAACTAGAATTTTCAAGGGTGTTATTGTATTTATTACGGATAAATACTTGTTGCACACTGTGGAGGATATAATACTACTGAACCATTTTAAGAAAGTGTAAGTTTTTTATTATAGCAATTTAATTTCATTAAATATATCTACGAATGATGGTTGTCTGCAACTTTGTGTTCTAGTTGTTTTTAACATGAACTGGGCCCTTATTCAATGCTATTACTAAACACTTATGAAGTTCAAAAACAAAAATGTGTAGGGGATGTGTTTCACCAAGCAATGTTAAAGTTAAATATCATGTTATCCCTCTCGTATTTCCAGTCAATAAATGATATGGCATGGTGTTGACTTTAACATTGCTTGGTAAAACACTGCCTTGTATGGTATTTGACGTAAGCTTCGCTAAGTAATATACCAATGATGATGTCACTTGTGTTGAATTTTGCTAGTGATAATAGCAATGTTATCTTCAATTATTCCTGGTTAAGCTTAGAATTAAAGGATCTTTGTAGAACTTAAAGAAATCAACTTTATATTTGTTTAAAGTATTATGATGTTAATTTTTTTATACAATTTCAGACAGCCAGATATTCCATATGCATTAGGTGGCTGTATTGTTGACGACACGATCTTCGACCATGCTGACATACAGGGTATTGTGGATTCTGTCAACAATAACAAACATTACATAAGCGAGAATTTGATATCCATTGCTGCATTTACTGTACCAAAAGATAAAGTCAATATTGAAAGTAATTTTGATATGTTTTCATTAGTTTTGGACTCATCAGAATGGTCAAAAGCTAAAATTGAACATTCAATAACTGAGGTAATTTCTTATAATTATTTAAATAAATAAAAGAGCCCTTTATTTTGTGATGTTTACTTTTTTATGTATTGTGTTACAGAAAATAATAAGTATCTTTTAGCACAGTGTGGGCATAGGCCTGATCCAACAACCTACATGGTTCTGTCCGTTGTGATCTTTCTTTAGTACATTTCTGCTGTTAGCTTTAGGCCATCCTCCCATCTGTGTGCCTTGTCTGCCTCTATTTCCCTTCTTTTTGGTACCAATCCATCACATCTCTGCTCCTACTTTCCTATTGTATCCACAGCATATTGTGGTTAGTCCAATGCCAAAAAAGTGCTGGTACTTTCTTAGTAAACTATAAATCAGACCCATACACACCCTAAAGTATTATTACTCATTAATATACAACATTCAGAAAACTTTTTTAAAATTTACTCTGAATTTATATTTGACTTTGACAATGAAACTAATTCTCTGTACATTTATTGTAATACGATTTTTTTTAGTTTTCAAAACAAGTGCCACGCTTCGAATTCAGTGCGGGTATAAAGCTGTCCTGCGTAGGACGGGATCAGAAGCACAAATTTGAGCAGGATTGCATTAGAGCTGCTTTTCCGGACACACCAATAGTGGGATGCTATGGAAACGGTGAAATTGGTACGAACAATCCTGCCAAGCCAGATGTCCCATGCGCAAGCCCGTCGTTGGCTAAGAAGAAGCGTGAGTCTGGACCCCAGTTCGGTATTATGTACTCTTATTCAACTGTATTTATGTACATGGGATGGGGGAGAGTTACCTCACCCGTAGGCCCCGTCACAAAGTAATTACTTAATTATAATACATGTTACTATACTATTCAAACTATGTAAGTTCTGTGGGATTAGATTATTTGTAAATATAAATGTAATCTTAATATTATAAAAAAAACACTGACTGACTGACTGACTGACATATAGACACTCTCATAACCACTAATATTTGAAAGATGGCATTTGGAAAGTGGTGGATTTACAATGTAGACATACTGTGAAGAGATTTTGAAAATTTCTACCCTTAAAGGGATGAAGTAGAGGTTGAAAGTTTTGTGTGGAGAATCTTTAAATCGGCTCCGATTTCGACGAAGATTAAGATTATGAGATATTCATATCTCATAATCTTAATCTATCTTTTTACAAAATTTTATTTCGTATATAATAATATTTTTTCGATATTCACCCCCTTCAGGGAATGCAAAGCCGACAAAGTCGCGCGCAATAGCTAGTCAGGATATATTTAATCATTGATGTTGTGCACTATTATAGGTTAGACTGAAACTTATAATATACACTATTATCCTATGAAATATTATAATAATTAATTGAGTAGATATTAATGTACGATTGATGTTGTATCCATTCTACTCTCAGTGTTTTCAGGAATTATCCTGTAGATAGATCAATAAGATGAGAAGTTTCATTATTTAATTGGTCTGTAAAGTTATTTTATGTAAGTGTATTGTATTTAAAACGTAAATAATAAAATATTTTTTTTTAGTTAACATAACTTATAACTTAAAGCTTTTGTTATATAATACAACAATTGTTTTTAAATTTATTAAAATTGATACTGCCTCATTTTGCGATAATTTGAATCAGGTATAAATATTATTTTGGTAGGATATAATATTATGTTTATTGTGGAGCCAGGAGGTGTATTATACCATTAATCATCATCGTCACCAACATTCCCACTAGTAGGATTTTGTATCGATGTATATTGTATAGACCTGGGCTTCCCAAACTTTTATTTTACTGTGACGCCCTTGCGAAGGTGCTTTTATGGCGACGCTATATTTTCGCCCTACATGTAACCAAAGACCACCTTGTTACATTTTTTATATTTAATTATTTACTTTACCCATAAAATTTTTGCGATCGATATATTAGGCTGTGTGCGAGTTAGTGTCACTAGTTGTTTGTTTAGAATAAGTCTTGGTCTTTATTACTGCGAATGCAAAAATCTGTTGGCATATTATAAGATATCACGAATGGTAAAAGGACTCTGAATGCAGCTTGTCATTAATGACAAGAATTCGTGAGAAATCAAGGTCTAAAATTTACGTAGAATTTTGTTGTACTGGAGTCTTTGACACATACAGCTTTACATTATAGCACGATACATCTCATTATATCATGCCATAGAAATCTTCTGGAGTCCACATATATACACGACAGCTACAATGTTTATTTTAACATCTTCATTTTAGCTAATATTAAAGCTATACATCACGGAATGAAATTAATATACATTATAGCTGCCGTGTCTAAAGGTCTTTAGGGCGGCGCGGCGCAACACACAGTTTGGGAAGCCTAGAATACAAGTCAAGGACCATATCCTGGCCTTCTGTGAACCGATTGTAACGTATACTGTTGTTGTTTAATGTACACTGTAGTAGATAATAAGTGCTCATATAATTATTATGAATGTTGTGATTTATTTAAGTTATATCCTAATGAATGTTAACTACTTCTCAATGACTGGTACTGTATTTTTATTACTAGCTTATAATAAAAACAATTTATGTGGTAACTAATAAAATTATGTAAAAAGTAAAGACAGAGCTTTGTCAAACAAACGACATGAATGGATGAAGGTATATATGTTACAAAAATTTTCTGCCTAGAAAATTTACTTCAAACTCTCATTTAAAGATTTTATGATATTTTGTAACGTATTAAGTACATTTATTTTAAAGACAGATCTTTAGATTAATGTACTCGATACGTTACGAAATATTTTAAAATGTTTAAGTGACAGTTTGAACTAAATTTTCTCGAAATCAGTATTTTGCTTATATATCACCTTCATCCACTCATGTCTTCAAACAAAAACTGAGCCCGGTACAACGATACAAGGTAAGGCGTGTTACATGTGTGTAATGACACTGATTACACGACAAGGCGTAGTTTAGAACGGCCTCACTAGTCTGCAGAACTCTGTCTTTACTTTTTTATTTTGTCTAGGAATGATACAGAAAGGGTGAGGTTAAACCATATCGTGTCATCTCGATGTTAGTACATATTTTAATGTTATTCAAAATTACCACGGTAGGTCGCACTTAGTATCGACCTACCCTATCTACTAAATAGGCGTAAGAGTATAACTGTCTTAAGTATTATATATATGTGTTTTACAATAAATGGAACTCCAATCATGAATATATATTTATTTTAATTTATAATCTTTAAAACGCGTGGAGATAATAATAACCGAAATTAAAAAAAAAACGTTGCCGTTGAACCTTTAGGTTGATAGTGTGAAGGCTTTAACATGGGTTAAGCACCGTGTTTTGTTGTCCTTTTCAACTCTATGAAGATGTATGAGAGATAAAACGTCGAGGCGCCAACGCTTATATAATGCGTGCGACCCGTGCGTACACGACTGCGTGTGCGTTGCAAATTGTAGTATGCGTACTGCGTCGAAAATTATTTTTTCAGTTTTTTTATTACAATTTTTTTTGTTGTACTATTTTCAAAATTGTCCTGAATTTTACTCAAAGTGTACAACGTATTGTTTTACTTACAATGTAGTTAAATTAACGTATTAGAAGAGTAAGAAAACCTTTATGTTAAGTATTATTATATCATACTATTATTAGATAAATCATTCTACTTTTTGTGTTCATTGTTTTTGTTGTTTGTATAATAGTGATATTTAATAACTATTTTCAATAAAAATATTTACACACCTATTAGCTATTCAAAGTTGCTGTATGTACATATTTGATTTTCATGTGACTTTTGGAACATATCAGACAAAGACAGCAACACGCCAACACTGAATGTACTTACGTGAATATTGGCTTTTAATGTTTTTAGAAAAATCAAGAAATTACAGTTTTAAAGGATTACCCACTTAATTAGCATAAAGGATTGACGATGGTGTTGCCTGTGATTTGGAAAACCCATAATGAGTTATGGCTCGGCCCCTCATAGAAAATGACGTCCATGATAAAAGGTAAGTTACCTATTTAGAATAATATTAATATAGCACAGCATAATTAAACAAAGTATTTATGACCATTTCCTTACTTAAGGGCTTAACTTTTTGCCAAAGTTAAGGCAATACTCTTTCTTCTATCTGTATAGAAATAAAATAACTAACAGTAGAAAAATTATTTTGAAAAAGATCTCTCGGTAAATTTTTGGTTTCAGAAAGTAGTTTCGCTGTACTCAATATCAAAATTTTCTTATTAGGTATATTTAATCGTTTAACACATAAAGAAGTAGGTAGGTACTCTATTTGTGACGATAGTTAGTTTTAAACTATTTATAGTTTCGGTCTCAACTTTTATCTTTAATTATTCGAAAGACATACAAAGTGACAAGGATCCTCCGATAGGTTTTGAAATATCTATCGGAGGATCCTTATTATAAAAAGATATATTATTATCTATTTTATCAAGTATTCGAAAGCCATACAAAGTGACAAGGATAGGTTTTGTAACTAAAAATATTCGAAATTTGAAAACGCGTTGTCAAATTACAAAATCGCACAAGTATTGACCCCTACACAACAACACTGATATTATATTTATCCTCATACTGCGTGAACTCGGAATAACCAGTCGGAAGACATAGCGGGGAGTGCGGGCTTGCAGTAATAAGATGACGGTCAAGCGAGCAACTCGTGTGTTTGTCCTGCTCCTATGCTATGTGCAAATACTGGCCCAGACGGAGTTCCAGGCGCCAAAAGTGACCATACAACCTCTGAAACCTAAGGGACTGCGGGTTTTTATACCAGGTATGTTTTATTTGTTTAGCCTAATCGGACTGGTTTTGAGATGGGTTCTTAGAGAAAAACAACGTGTTTTACCCGTTTCTCATCGGCCGATTAAAGATTATTGCTTCGAAGGAAATCGATATGATAAATCAGGGATGTTATATACCTCCGTAACCGAAACTATCGGATTTTCGATTAAAAATGTTATCCGTAACCGAATCCGAATCGAAAATTTTTCTACCGTAAAAAGAAAACCAAATTTAATATCCGTAACAGAAATTATCCGAAACAAACGGATAATCCGAAATAATTTAATATCTGAAATGTCATATCCATTTCACCCCAGGTCTAAAACAAGATCAGTTGTACCATAATAATGTAATTAAAAATACACAAAACTTCTTAGACTTTTCTCATTCTGTTAGGTTGGTAGATACTAGCTTTTGTTCCCGGCTTCGCAAGCAATATGTTGGTTTTTTTTAAAATGCAGCCTATGTCATTGAACGAGAATTATCGAAATCAGTACCTAGTTTTCGAGTTTATTCGTAACAAACATAGATACTAAAGAATAAAGATACAAATATCTTAATAACATTAATATAGATTTTATACTAAATTTGTATCATTACACGACCGGTTTACGACGTAAATCGTAAGTTATAGTATTAGTAACATGAATTTCCACCAAGAAACTACTACCTACTATGTAGGTATATTTTGATAACATATCAGTTTTTCAAGTTTTCCTGGTTATGTTATGATAGTGCAAACCTATTTGATGACCATATTTGAACCGAGTTGAATAAAAGTTAAAACAACACTCTTGGCGTTTAACCTGGCTACGTCTTGTATGGTCTTACTAACGGTACTTAACTGTCTGTTGGTGGTCTTAAGAAACAGGTCTTTATGAGCGTGAATCTAAAATGTGGAAAACACGTACCAATAATTAAACTATTAGCAATTTTCTAGCTCTTACGATACATGTATTAGAGTTTAGACTACATAGATATATCTTCGAATTTTTTGTAGAAATGAAACACAAACGCACATTAGGACTTTGTTCGGGCTATGTTCGGATCAATAAAATTATATTCGCCGCTTATAACAAAATTGGATGTGCCCGCGAATTCTTTTGCGTCAGAAGTAAAATAAAAACCACCGATTTTGAAAATTCTACATTGGCGCTCCTATTGACCTAAGCGAGATGAGATATATCTAAGCAGAGATATGTTTTGCCCTATATACGAATTATGCAACTCTGAAAGAATTTTTCAAATCGGTTCAGTAGTTCCTCAAAGTTTGGACATTCAAACCAACAAGCACGTTGGATACATACCTAATATATTATTGATTTAGAAACTGAGGTTGCGTCGGGGCCTTCCCCGGGCTTCCCCGTTTCTTGTTTCTATATCTTCTACATTTTTTTATAAAACACGCTGTTTTAGTCCAATAGATCTTTAATCGACTTTATTTGCCACACATAAAAAAAGGGAACTGTATAAAATTGCAGTCTTACTGCTCGCAGCTGTCCCTTCTAATTTCATATTAATTAAATAATTAGTACAAACCAAACTATTTAATAACTTTATCGTCATAAGGTCAAGTTCATATGATAATAATACTAGGTAGCAGTAAATAAACAGATTTATTAACTTCCAATTGCTTGAAAGTATAGTTCTAAGGGTAGGAAACGTTAGGTATATAAAATATCGTTTTAAACTTTTCCAACCCTATGTACGTATGCGTGTTTGTTTGCACCTAATGAAAAACATACTTTTTGTGTCTTTATTGCATGATGAACAAGTGACATTTAAATTGGAATCATCGTCCATTATAATCCTCTGTCCACACACATTTATATAGATGTAGCTGACCTGTGCCCACTTCGTTGAGGATACAAACCGTTTAAACTTTCCCGAGATTTCCACGAATATTTCAAGCCTAAAAATAGCCGAATCGGTTCAGCCGTTCTCGAGTTTTAGCGAGGCTAACGAACATAAATTCGTTTCTATATATAAGATTAAAACAGAGTATAGATAATGCTTGCAGGCGATATCTCGCTCTTTCATTCACGAAGTTACTAAGAAAACTCATTCATTACAGACATACCTGGCATATCGCTATTCGTCTTCCAAGGGAATGTGAACAAGGAAATCGACAAAGATGCCTACGGGACCATCAGCGCAGAACTGATTAAGCCGAAAGATGGAAGATGGCTGTACCACAACAAGAACATACAGCTCAAGCCCGGTGACGTCTTATACTACTACACCAACATAGTATACAATAGGGCGGGATATGTCACCGATAAGCAGACCTTCATTGTGCAAGGTAGGTTTGAATTACAACAATTTGTATTGGGTATATCTGTGTTTTTTCGTAAAAATTTTCATACAACAAGTTTTAAATAATTAAATTGAACTAAATTCACACCTAACTTCACTTTAGCACTTATTGCTAACTTCATATCGTATAATCACAATTCTAGCGCCGTTGTGGCCAGTTTTGGAACTATATATGAAGTAGTAGAGAGATGGCACTCCTTATGTTTAGTCTCGATGGCGGGTATACCTAGAAAAGTTCACAAAAAGGAATTGCCTTTAAAACATAACTTTTCTCCTAATTTAACATTATTAATGCTTTTTACACAATTTTAACAAAATAATCACACAGGCAGCTGTGACATAGCTGTACCTATACGTCTGCCGATGTTACCTTTATTGTAATACTATATTTTATTTGATAAACTATCTGTGTCCACTACTTCGTTCGCGTGGTTGTCGGCAACACTATCGTGATTATCTTTATTATTTGATTGCTCATGTTGGTTTTTGTTATTATGATTATTAAAAATAAATAATTCTTGCATACATATTTTTTTAGTAACTTAACCGTTTATGCAGCGCACGCAACGAAAGTCCCCAACTTTTCGCCGTTTTTGCAACATTTCTCACTAACGCTTCGCTCCTATTGGTCGCAGCGTAATGTTATATAGCCTAAAGCCTTCCTCTATAAATGGACTATCCAACAAAAAAATAATTTTTCAAATCGGATCCGTAGTTCGTGAGATTGGCGCGTTTAAACAAACAAACAGATAGTACTATGTCATACTTTTAGTTGTATTTTTTATTATTATTATTTTCAGATCTGATTGATCCCACCACGTCAGCGGACGCGGCGCTGCCAGTGAGCGACTGTCCCGACACGCTGACGGTGGTGCGCGACTTGAAGAGGGCGTGCGGGGGACAGATCATATTCGAGGACAACTTCGACGGTCTCAGGGAAGACCTGTGGCGATTCGAGCAGTATATACCCGATGAGCCGGTATGATTACTTTTAATACTTATATAGTGAGTTACGAACTCGAGTATTTGGTGAATACGTATTTATTCTTACAAATAAAATAAAAAGTGTAAACTGTAACGCATCGGCTGCGTAACCATAGACAACCAAAACAAACCCAACCAAACGATGGTCTATAGAAATATGATTAAAGGCAAATTTCGTTTATATATAGGTATGTAGTTTAAATTTAAATGCTGCCTCGCTTAATCTATTCCCTTACGATAACACATGTATTTTTTTTCGCCCTTGCACGCGCATGAATTGTGTGAAAATGCGTATAGGTATATGTGTTAAGACCGTCACAGATTTACTTATAATATATATTAATATAAATATCTAAGACTAGCTATAGTATATAATAGTATATATATTATAGCTGCGTGTGCGGTTTATTTGAATTTACGTAGAAAATATATCGAAATAGCATATGCACAATATTGTATATATTGTAGCTACGCCTTGCAATAGTAGAATGGATGAAGTACAAGTCTCAGGATGATTGAAATATATAACGTGTGCGTTCCAGGATTATACGTTTGTTTCGTACCAGCGGCCTCCCAACGCGCCGACCATCTCCGTCGGCGAAGGCTTCCTCAGGATCGAGCCGCGGTTGCTACAGAACCTGCCCAACTTCAGCAGCCATTCCATTTCCGGGGGCATACTGGATCTCTACAGCGGGTACAGTTTTAGTAAAGATACAGTTGAAATCAAACCGGTTACGGAGGTTTAGTGTGCATGTATGTGCGCAATACACGAGGGCACTCGCTTTTACTTCTCATAACCAATTGATATTCGTGGTCGTTTTATTACTATCTATATTATAGTGATACCGTAAAGCAAAAACTTTTGGCTATAGTCTTAGGAGTTTTTGAGAGAGAAGTTATTAGGCACTTACGTTGTATAGTGAATGTTTACCGAATACTAATGCATTACCCAAAGCTTAGAAATATATAAAATAAATTAAAATAACAACAATATAACGTGTTGGAACAACAAAAAAATAGTTGTTTTCAAGTTTTAGGACAATGCAGGCTGGTCACCTGATTGTCTGACAAGAAAGATGATCCATGCGTCGGGTGGGCATGTAAAACGTCGGACCTGCGCCTGTTCTCCCGCCAGTTGTGTCGGTTATCCGTCCCCCTGGGCTACGAGAGTAAAGGAAGAGAGAGTGCTTCTGTGTATTGCGCACACACTTGGGCACTTCAATGAATCCGGCCACCGCCACCGAAATTGGTGTGGATGGCATTATTATGCAACATGTATTATTT
Organism: Celastrina argiolus; assembly: GCA_905187575.2. Lineage (NCBI taxonomy): Eukaryota > Metazoa > Arthropoda > Insecta > Lepidoptera > Lycaenidae > Celastrina > Celastrina argiolus. Next base: position 11,666,455 of record LR994591.1, read on the forward strand.
TAGAATTGGAACCAGTAATACAAGTAAAAAGGTGGTTTTACTCAGTAGATATTTTTGGGGATTCTGATTATTTATTAATTTGCTATACATTTCAGATGTACGTCGTTCTGGTCGCGCTGTATGACGTCCGCTTGGGGCGCGAGCATCCTGCCGCCCGTGGTGAGCGGACGCATCACCACTAAGTCCTTCGCGTTCACATACGGCACCATAGAGATCAGAGCCAAGCTGCCGCAGGGGGACTGGCTATATCCAGGTAAATATATAAGCCTAGCCGTGGCTAAAGTAATTTGGGTTTTTATATGATTTCACGTTCAGCCGTTCACGAGTTTTATCCAGAGTAACGAACAGCAATTCATTTTTATATATAAGACTAGCTGACCCATGTCCACTTCGTATTTATCGATCAATAACGTTATTATCGAGATTTTCAAGCACATTCCTGTTTCTTTCGGCCTAAGAAACCGGCATAAGAAACTCGCATGGGGCCGTCTTTTACCAAAGTTATTTATATTTGATACAAACAAAACCGACTTCAACAACTAAAAAGTATCATTTTGTCAAGGATACCATCATCAGATCCATACCTGATGAATATGTGTTCACCTGGGAAGTATAGCCTATGAGACAAAAAAATATTTGGCAAATCGGTCCAGGCGTTTTTAGGTAATCGGTAAACATAAATAAAAATATATTCCGATACATTAAGAACCCCTCCTTTTTTAACTCGTTTAAAAAGCTTAATATATTGGATACAAATAATGAGGCGCCTTTACTAGGTATTTTGTACTTCAGAACTCGCTAATCATATCATCTGTGTTTACTCAAATAACATACTAATTTTCCTGTTATTTGCAAGTTACATCTAGAACTTAGAATACTATTTTCCTGTAAACATAATTATTGTTTGACATAAAATCTTCTATTTTTGATAATTCGTTTTCCCCTTTATTATGTTTGTTTTGGAATTAAAAAATAAAGGTTTTAATTCCTAAAAAATTTTTAATTCCTGACCAAAACATACGGGTGGATAGGTTTTAGGTTGTTGAGTGTTTGTGTGTCTGTAGCATCGTAGCTCTTAAACGGATGAACCTATTCTGATCTAGTTTTTTTTTGTTGTTAGGCTGACGTGTTCGTGGTTCTTTTTAGCTATAATTCATAATTATTAGTTCTCTTGCTACTTGACAATGCTAATTTTATATTATTACTTACAAATATTATAACAAGTTACTTTATAATATTTTTGTTTATAGTAGAACTTGTTGATGCTTTAAATAGCATATAGTATTATATGCTGTAGGAATTTAGATATTTGATATATTTAGTATTCTAGCCTGCTAATTATTTATTTTTGCTTATTTTACTTGCCAAGGTAAAAGCGGGCTTCTTTAGAAAACTGCGCCACAGACAATAGCTTATTTTTTTTTGTGAATCCCCATAGTGTGTAAAAGTGAAAATTATGCATTTTTCGTTTTTAGACATTCTGCTTCAATCTTTTTATGAAAGGTACGGGTCACTGAACTTCGGCTCCGGAGTAGTGAGGATCGCTGGAGCGAGAGGGAATTTGAACCTCAAGGGAGGGAATACCGAGTACGGGAACAAGGTGAGAGCGAGAGGCACGACTTGACCGTAGCTTCTCTTTCTAGTTGTCATCATACATTTTATACTCTGTATATTAGATTCAAATGAATATTTTATTAGCAAAAAGATATTAGTAGAATGTATTTAACGCGCAAGCAATCTATAGTAATAATGATTTATGATTAAGTAAATTGGACAGGTTATAATGCATTTTTTCTTAACATTAAGAAAATCTAACTGATTGAATGTACTGCAGGTTCTTGATGGTAATTCATGTTCACAATAATAACACACAACTTTTATTTACACTTTTCCACTTTTTATTGTGTTTTAATAAGTTTTTACAAAAACACGACTGGTTTCGATTAAATCATCATCAGGTGTCAAACCTGATGATGTTATTATTGTGTTATGAAAATCTAATCAGAATTATTTAATTCAAAATTTAAATTCTAATTCAAAACATTTTATTTCCATATAGGTTACTAAATAACACTTATAGAATTATTGTCCTACATGATGCCTACCACCGGTTCGGAAACTAGCCTTTTTGAGCTTAAAACTATTTTGGTCTCCTTTTGTCGGCTTATTGTCTATACTCTATTATATAGGATCTAATAATGAACGGTGATGTTTCAGGTTTTATACGGAGGAGCAATAATGAATGTGGGCTGTCGGAACCAATTGATAAGCCAAAGGGTTAGCAAGGAGGCCTGGGGCAACAATTTCCATGTGTACTCGATGCGGTGGACTCCAGGTAAATTACTTAATAATAAAAAGGCAAAACAAACATAACAATAAACAAATAAGGCCGGGCCCACAATATTATCGAGAATAAGTACAGGCTGTAAAAAGAACAATAACTTTGGGGATTTGAATATAGTAGTTACCTTAAAACATTTTAGAAATATTATATAATACATTTTCAACAATAAATATATAAATAACTACTAAATAAATAAATAAATAAATAAACAAATAAATAAATAAATACGTTAAAAATAATAATATAATAACCGTTTGAACCGTTTTTTTATGTTTTTTTTCGCTTAATACAAAATAATGAATGTTACGGATTTTGTGACAAAATATGTTTAAAAATACATTTCCCGAATGAGAAGAGGTGGTATAATCATATCAAAAAAATATGTATTTGGTATTTTTACAACCTGTATAAAAAATACAAAACAATTGGAGACAATTCATTGGGATTGGATAGGAATTGGACAGTTCTAACGCTAAGTGGGTATAAAATAGACTAGCGTCGAATGTTTAAAATTATAGAACTTCAAATTCCAATGCAATCGCAATGTGAATACATTCAAGAGTAAGCCTAGAGAAGCACTGAAAATAGAACTCTGGGCTAATATAATAGATTTGAAAATCTAACACATGTGTCGAGTTAAATGTCAATGTCAAATTTGACACCTCGACATTCATCAGTTTGTTCATAATCTCCGGTTAAGGAGATTCCTGGCAATATACATCCTAAGGTTTCGTAAAACGAATTAGATGAACTTTACTGACATGGTTTTCAGACATTTTAAAAATATAATTGTATATTTTTTAATTAATTCCAGAGCGCATAACTCTGTTCGTCGACGGTGACGAGTGGGCGCGCGTGGAGCCGGCGGCCAGCGGGCTTCAGAGTCTGTTCCCCAAGGACTGCCAGCTGCCGCGGTCCATGCTCAGCAACGGCACCAAAATAGCTCCGTTTGATGATCTGGTAATACACTATTTTTATTATGTTATATATTATGACCATTTAGGTGTAACTTCAAAAAGAGGTCAATCGTCAAATTCAACAACACTACCCGTTCGAAAAAAATTAAATAAATCCTTTCGTCTAAAATCCTTTAGAGCTTAAATAGTCTTCGAGTAATGTGTATTACTGGTAATGAAATATTGTGGATCCGAAACTTGGTCAATCTCACAATGTTCCTAAACTTCGTAATAGCATATTATGTTTTGGTGCAGAACATAAACTAGAAGAACCAAATTTCCATCCTCATAAATTTCACAGTTATAGTAGAATAAAAAAAAACAAAAAGGTATAGTGTTCCTTATATTTTTTTTAATTTCCAGTTTGGAATCACATTGGGCGTGGCCGCGGGAGGTGTTCTGGAATTCGAGGACAATGTCAATTCCAACGGTGTGCCCAAACCGTGGAAGAACAGTGGACGTAAGGCCAGCTACTACTTCTGGCAAGACCTGATCAGCTGGTCGCCGACTTGGACCAGCCCCGCGCTGATAGTAGACTATGTGCGAGTGAGAGCGCTGTAGTTCGTCTCTTGTGATATTAAATGTTAATAAATAGCTGTTTTTTTATTGTCCTGTGACATTATTTTTTACCCAATAGCCTGAGGGCAACGTAACTCCTATATTACAACGTGTAAAATAAAATAGTGACAGTATTAAAGTATACATTCTTTTTATAGAGTTCACTGTGAAAGTAGCAACGCTGAAAGATTTACTTTTGTTTACGCATGCCTGACTATTAATTCCATGCCGCCAATGAAACTGTCCATTATTTTTATGATTAGAACGGAATCATAATGGATACTAGTTAAATAAATGTCCACGTATAGATAGTATCACCATTAGATACAGCTGTTAACCGTGGAAGGTCAGCGGTCGCAAGGCTCAACTTCTTCTGCCAAGACCTGATCAGCTAATCGCCGACCTGGACCAGACGCGCTGATAGTAAACTATGTACTAGCGAGAGCGCTGTAGTGTGTCGCTTGTGATATTAAATGTTATTTTTTAAAGATCTTGTCTGTAACATTACAAATTACAAATTATTTTTTTGGTCTAGCACCTAAATGCTAGGCGGCAATGTAACACCATTAGTATTGTTATATAGCGGTCATAAACACTTTCTACCTCGTGACTCCTCTACTCGTTTGTAAATATTATAAAAGACAATTCACAATAAGTAGATCACTTAACGTTACGTAATAAAACGTACGTTTTATTTTGTAGTCGCTGATGACTAAAGATGTTATCAAAAAGAAACAACTTTAAAGTACAGGGTGTTTTGCACATGGACCGACATGATTTTTTGGGGGGTGGGGGGGGTCATGTGCTATTTTCCCCCGTGAGACCCAATATCCTAAGTCTCACGGTAGTCTAGATATGTTTTTTTTTAATTTTTTTGAAATCTACCCGAAATCTTGCCTTTAAATCGTCCTAACTTTTTTGTTTGTGGTTATAATACCACAAAACAAAGTATGCTTGTATTTTACAATGTTTTCTAATTATAAATAAATCATTACATGTTACAATTGATATCCACAAAAAAACTTCTGAGCTTTCAAAGTGGTAAATCGGTGTAAATGTTATGAAAAGTGACAACTTATCAATTCATTTAAAAAAAACTAAAGTTCATTTTGAATTTAGCTTTTTTTAAAAAAGTTCTTTACTTATTACCCTTTCTAACGATATGCTACATGATATAAGAAACCATTCTTAAAGTGGTCAAATTAAGCTTCGTTTGCCTGAACACGCACTCTAACAATGTAACTGGTTTGAACAATGTAACTGGTTTGAACAATGTAACCAGTCAACGCGGATTATCAAGCAGCAGGTAAAAAGTTAGTCCCTTTCTTACTAGTAGTACAGTTATTGTTGTCTTTGTCTATCGAGTTGAAAGTGAGTGAAGGTCACTTGCCGGGAATCAGTCGAGATTACTCTGCGATTCGAAGTGCCCGTACTTTTCCCGTTGTTCTATCGTAATCAAATTAAAGTCTTGTTATTGTTTTTTTGTTAAATCTGTTGTTGAACTGTTACGTTTTTGTTGTGTTTATCTTTGCGTATTCGTTACAATGGCGAACTTCAGTAACGAGGAGTATGCTGACATGATGTTGGCGTATGGTAAAGCTGATTGCAATTCGCATGAAGCGCGAAGAATTTATCAAGAACGCTACACTGATCGACGGTTACCTCACCACGAGACCTTCTCAACTACCTATCGACGTCTGAGGGAGACCGGAAACTTAAACTTTCGGGAGCCCCGAGTGAATGTGAGGCAACATAATGTTGAAGTTGATGAGAGAATCCTTCAAGCTTTTGATGACGATCCTACAACAAGCATACGAGTTGTTGCTGACGGACTTAACGTATCAGTTTGGAAAGTCTGGTCCGTTCTTCGGGCAGATGGAAGGCACGCATTTCATTACACTCCTGTTCAAGGTAACAACTTACAGTACTTACTACTTATTTAAAATGTGACATTAAAACATTTTACTTGATTTCAAATCTTAATGTGTTCACTTTTACTCTTATTATTTTTTATTTTTTATTGTTGTAATTGTTTCGTTGAATTCCTTTCTTGCTATGTTTCTCGGACAACTGAAGAAGTTCTTTGCGTGAGCTCAATTAAAAGAAAGAAATATCGCGTTTATGCAGTTATTACCACAAACTCACGGATTTCATTCATTGTTCCAGGTCTTGAAGAGGGTGACAATGCAAGACGGTTAGAGTTCTGCCGATTTTTATTGCACACAGATGTTGAAGATAGCGACTTTTTGAAAAGAATTTTATGGACTGACGAGTCAAATTTTAGCCATGAAGGCATAGCAAATCTGCACAATTTGCATCACTGGGAGAAAAGGGGCCAAAATCCGCACAAAAAAAGGCAGACTTCCTTTCAGCGAAAATTCAGCGTAAATGTTTGGGCTGGTGTTATTGGGCGAAATCTTGTCGGCCCATATTTTTTGCCAGAACGACTCAATGGAAACAATTATTTAGAGTTTCTTCAAAATGATTTACCTGAACTGGTACTACCAGTTTTAGAAGATGTGCCAATTGTTTTTCAAAATGATGGCTGTCCGGCACATTACCAACGAACGGTACGAGAGCATTTAAATAATGCATTTCCAAACTCGTGGATTGGTAGAGCTGGCCCCATTCCATGGCCAGCACGGTCCCCAGATTTAACACCCCTGGATTTCTACGTATGGGGACGTGCAAAAGAGTTAGTGTATGCAACAGAGGTGCCCACAAAAGAAATTTTAGTGGAACGAATAAACACAGCATTCGTAAAAATGCAAGAGGAAATGCGGCTTTTAACTACAACCTCGGAAATAAGAAAAAGGTGTCGTGCATGCATAAGGTGTGGAGGCGGCCAATTCGAGCAAACTTTGTAATTTTAATTTAATAAAAACAACTTAACATAAAAAATGTATTTTCATTATCTTGACCCTAGCAACAAAGTATCTCTTAGGTCGACCCCTGATGTATTATTTCTGTCATGTAGCATATCGTTAGAAAGGGTAATAAGTTGTTATGTATTGCATATCTAAACGGTCACTGTAAGCACGCTGTAAGGTAATAAACCAGTTTACGTTTGACTCGCGCCTTTCATTGACGTGTCCCGACTCCCGATATATAACACTGACGACGAGGATACCTATTCGCGTGCGGAATAACACAACATTGTCACAATGCCTATCGGTCGCATTGAACCATTTGCTATCGAGAACAATAACTGGGACGCTTATATTCGCCGCGTAAATCAATTTATAGCCCTAAATAATATCGCGGACGAATTAAAAGTTGCAACTTTAGTGACGGTAGTTGGTGCGCAGTGCTACGAATTGATGTGTGATTTGTGTGCTCCTGCGACTCCGGAATCAAAAACTTTTGACCAACTGGTGACGCTGATGAAGGAGCATCTCGAACCTGACCGGTCGGAAATAGCCGAGAGGCATATCTTTCGTCAGAGAGTGCAACGGCAAGGTGAAAACGTTCGAGAATATTTACAAGCGCTGAAGCATTTAGCAAAAACCTGCAATTTCAACACTTGTCTAGAGGTCTGTTTGAGAGATCAATTTGTGTCGGGGCTACTCAATGAAGACATGAGGTCGAGAATCTTCGCAGAGAGGGGTGTGGACTACAAACGTGCCGTGGAGTTGGCGCAGGCGCTGGAGGCGGCGGAGCGGCATGCGGCGACGGCGTGCGCGGCGGGCAACGCGGGCAGCACGCGGGCTGGCATGCGGCAGGGTGTGGCACCCCAGAACGACGACGACGGCTTGCATCGGATCGGAACGGCAGCGAGCAGCGCAAGGGCGGCAGCTAGGGGAGCGCGCAGCGGCGGCGGCGGCGGCGGCGGCGGCGGCGGCGACCGGGCGCAGCGCACGTGTTCGCGTTGTGGTAAAATAGGTCATTCGGAAGGCAAGTGTCGGTTTCGTAATTATAGTTGCGATTCTTGTGGTGAAAAGGGTCACCTGAAAGTGATGTGCAGGAAGAACAGAAGTGAAAAAGGATATAATAAAGGTCAGTTCTTTTTAAATGATTCGGACTCAGATGAAAATTGTAATTTTTACAACTTAGTGCTAAACAACGACGGCGATGGCCCGTATTATGCTAACTTAAAAGTAGAAAACATTGAGTGCCGATTTGAGATCGACACAGGAAGTAAAATCTCTGTCATTTCAAAAAACTATTATAAAAAACATTTCTCGAATATACCTATTCAGAATAAAATGTTAGCCTTAAAGTCGTATACGGGTGACGTCATCGAAACTATCGGATATATAATGGTTAATGTTATTTGTGGTAGACACGCCGCTAAACTTAACCTATTCGTTATCGATAACGGAGGTCCGCCCTTGATGGGTCGCACCTGGATAAAACATTTGAAACTGGCAGTGGTGGAATGTTATAACTTAACCGACGATAATTCCATGGCGTCGTCGTTGCGTGCTGAATTTCCAAAAGTATTTTCCGAGGGACTTGGTACTTTTAAAACCAAATTTCAGCTCTTTTTGAAAGATGATACTCCCATTTTTGTCAAGGCGAGAACGTTACCGCTGGCGTTGAGGCAACCCGTCGAGCGGGAACTCGACCGACTGCAGCGGGAGGGTATTATATATAAAGTAGATAGATCTGATTATGGTACACCTATCGTGCCGGTAATAAAATCTAATGGTTCTATTAGGCTGTGTGGCGATTATAAAATCACCATAAACCCTTTATTAAAAGATTATCACTACCCGCTGCCCCGGATCGAGGATATGTTCGCTGTACTCGGCGGTGGGGAACAGTACACTAAATTAGACCTGTCTAACGCGTTTCAACAGTGTATTTTACAAGAAGACTCGCAGCCGATGACGGCTATAACTACGCATATAGGTACGTTCGTTTACCGGCGAGTACCGTTTGGTATTAAATGTATACCTGAAAATTTTCAGAAGATAATGGAGGAAACTTTAAACGGGTTGCCGTCGACCACCGTTTTCGCTGACGATATATGTGTAACCGGGAGAGACAAACCTACACATCTAAAAAACTTGAAAGCTGTGTTACGTAGGCTACAAGAGAACGGATTAAAAATTAATTTTGCTAAGTGTAAATTTTTCAATGACAGTGTTACTTACCTAGGTTATAAAATTGATAAGTTCGGGTTACACACAGATGGTAAAAAAATAGAAGCTATCGTTACGGCGCCCGAGCCTACTAACGTAACACAGCTTAAAAGTTTTATGGGTCTCGTTAACTTTTATAGTAAGTTTTGTGTTAATATGAGTGACATATTAAAACCCCTTTACGGCTTATTAAAGAAAAGCGTTAAGTGGGAATGGACGAATGAATGTCATAAATCTTTTACTAAAATAAAAAATGTGTTAAGCAACGCTCCCGTTTTAGCTCACTACGATCCTAGCCTACCGTTAATATTATCAGTGGACAGTAGCGCGTACGGCGTGGGCGCGGTGTTGACGCAGCGGTGCGCGGACGGCACCGAGCGGCCGGTGTGTTGCGCTTCGAGAACTCTCAACGCGGCCGAACTCAACTATTCGCAGCTCGACAAAGAAGCGTTGGCTATTATATTCGGGGTCTCGAAACATCACCAGTATGTGTACGGGAGGCATTTTACGCTGCGCAGTGATCACCGCCCATTGAGTTACATTTTTGGTAACCGCAAAGGGATACCGGTGACTGCTGCTAGTCGATTACAACGCTACGCGGTGAAGTTGGCTGCATATAATTTTAACATCGAATTTATTTGTTCATCAAAAAATTGTTTTGCTGACGCTCTTTCTCGTCTTCCTCTAAAGTTGACAACTAGTCAACTCAGAGGTAACGACGAGCAATGTAGCTATTTAAACTTCGTGCAAGATAATTTTCCAATTAGTTTTGAAGATATCAAAATTGAAACTAGGAGAGATAGCTTATTGAGTAAAATATATGGGTACGTAATGTATAATTGGCCTGACACAGTAAACGATAAACTAGAAAAGGTGTACTGGGATAAGCGACATAACATGTATATCGATCGAGGCTGCATACTCTGGGGCTATAGAGTAGTCGTACCTAACTCGTTGAGGTCTTCGGTTTTAAGAGAAGTTCATGACGGGCATCCGGGAGTAGTCAAAATGAAACAGATCGCGCGTAACTACGTATGGTGGGAATACCTAGACGCGGACATCGAGCGCGTGGCGCGGGAGTGCGTCGCGTGCAGGCAGCTGCGGCCCGCGCCCCCCGCCGCGCCGCTGCACTCGTGGTCCTGGCCGGCCGAGCCGTGGTCGCGACTGCACGTAGACTTTTTAGGCGCGTTTAACAATATGTACTTTCTCGTAATTATAGATGCACACTCGAAATGGATAGAGGTAGAAAAAGTCACTACGACGTCGGCGAGCGTAGTTATTGGGTGCCTGAGAAAATTGTTTGCGCGGTTCGGACTACCCAAGCGAATAGTCAGCGACAACGGTCCACCCTTTTCGTCGTCCGAATTTTCACAGTACCTACAACGTAACGGCATTCGACAAACGTTGATACCACCGTACCACCCGTCCAGCAACGGTGCCGCCGAAAACGCGGTGCGGTCAGTCAAGCGCGTGCTGAAGAAGGCCCAATTAGAAAGGGAGGATTATAGTACGGCATTAAATAGATTTCTGTTTACATACAGAAACACCGAACAGAGCACTACGGGGCGAGAACCGGCAGTAGCATTGTTAGGTAGACGGCTCCGGGGACGCCTGGACCTGCTGCGGCCCGACGTCGCCGAGTGCGTGCGCAGCGGCCAGCTGCAGCGCGAGCTGCCTCCCGCCGGGGCCCGCCCGCTGCGGGTGCTGGCGCGCGACGAGCCGGTCATGCTACGAGACTACACCAAGTCCAACCGGAGGTGGACGGAGGGTGTCGTGATCGAGCAGAAAGGTCCAGTGTCTTACACGGTTAAAGCGAGCGACGGCCAGGTTCACAAACGACACATTGATCAATTGGAAACGCGTAAGTCGCGTCACTCTTTAAGTCGAATCGGTACATCGCAGTTGGATCAAAGTCAGGTTTTAAATGATGAAAGTCATGAAGAATTGGATGATGTTAGGGGAAATACGGATGAAAAAGATGAATTGTCTGATAGTCCGGGCGAGGGTGGGAACAGCGAACAGTCGCGTCCCACTTCGCCCGTCTCGCCGTCCACTGATAATAATAACCGCGTGCGCAGGAGAGCTGCTATGCGTTGTGAGGAAATAATAAAAACAAATAAATATAGGTAGGTAGGTAATTAGTTTATTGTTAACTTTTGTTAGTGGGATAGCTATTGCTTAATTGTAAGTACATATCTGATTTATTTTAAGTTCCTACTAATGTCTAACTTTATAGCTAAGATTCTATATTTTATAACGTTAGGTTGTAAAATTATAATTAGTTTTATGTAAAAAAAATTAAAGTGGGAAAAGTGTTATGTATTGCATATCTAAACGGTCACTGTAAGCACGCTGTAAGGTAATAAACCAGTTTACGTTTGACTCGCGCCTTTCATTGACGTGTCCCGACTCCCGATATATAACACTTTTTTAGATATAAAGATATAAAGAACTTTTTAATAAAAAGCTAAATTCAAAATGAACTTTAGTTTTTTTTTAAATGAATTGATAAGTTGTCACTTTTCATAACATTTACACCGATTTACCACTTTGAAAGCTCAGAAGTTTTTTTGTGGATATCAATTGTAACATGTAATGATTTATTTAGAATTAGAAAACATTGTAGAATACAAGCATACTTTGTTTTGTGGTATTATAACCACAAACAAAAAAGTTAGGACGATTTAAAGGCAAGATTTCGGGTAGATTTCAAAAAAATAAAAAAAAAACATATCTAGACTACCGTGAGACTTAGGATATTGGGTCTCACGGGGGAAAATAGCACATGACCCCCCCCACCCCCCAAAAAATCATGTCGGTCCATGTGCAAAACACCCTGTATAAAATATAATAATAATAATATCTATGGACGCTTCACACCACGTAAATCTGGCCCTGTGGTAAGTATCCAAAGAACTTGAGTTACAGGTATCGAAGCGTCGCGACGCCCGTCGCCGCGACGCCGACGCCGACGCCCGACGCCGCGACGCCGACGCCCGACGTCGCGACGGCGACGCCCGACACCGCGACGCCGACGCCCGACGCCCAACGCCCGACGCCTCGACGCCCGACGCCGCGACGCCGACGCCTCGACGCCCGACGCCGCGACGCCGACGCATCGCTGCCCGACGTCGCGACGCCGACGCCCGACGCTGCGACGCCGACGCACGAAACCGCGACGCAGCGACGCCGACGCCGACGCCGAAACGTGTAGTGTATTTAGTATCAGCATTGTACCCGTGCGAACCCGGGCGGATCGCTAGTCTTATATATAAAAATGAATTGCTGTTCGTTAGTCTCGCAAAAAAAAAATCCCCGTTTTTGAAACATTTCTCACTGGCGCTTCGCTCCTATTATACAGAGCGTAATGTTATATAGCCTTCCTCTATAAATGGACTATCCAACAAAAAAATAATTTTTCAAATAAGACCAGTAGTTCCTGAGATTAACGCGTTTAAACAAACAAACAAACTCTTCCGCTTTATAATGACGTCTACCAACGCTCAGCGCCGCGACGCCTGCCGACGCCCAGCGCCGCGACGCCTACCGACGCTCAGCACCGCGACGCTTACCGACGCTCAGCACCGCGACGCCTGCCGACGCCCAGCGCCACGACGCCCGGCGCCGCGACGCCTGCCGACGCCCAGCGTTGCGACGCCTGCCGACGCCCAGCACCGCGACGCCTGCCGACGCCCAGCGCCACGACGCCCAGCGCCGCGACGCCTGCCGACGCCCAGCGTCGTGACGCCTGCCGACGCCCAGCGCCACGACGCCCAGCGCCGGGACGCCTGCCGACGCCCAGCGCCGGGACGCCTGCCGACGCCCAGCGCCGGGACGCCTGCCGACGCCCAGCGCCGTGACGCCCAGCGCCGCGACGCCTGCCGACGCCCAGCGTCGCGACGCCTACCGACGCCCAGCGTCGCGACGCCTGTCGACGCCCAGCGTCGCGACGCCTGCCGACGCCCAGCGCCGCGACGCCTACCGACGCCCAGCGTCGCGACGCCTACCGACGCTCAGCGCCGCGACGCCCAGCGCCGCGACGCCTACCGACGCCCAGCGCCGCGACGCCTACCGACGCCCAGCGTCGCGACGCCTACCGACGCTCAGCGCCGCGACGCCCAGCGCCGCGACGCGTACCGACGCCCAGCGCCGCGACGCCTACCGACGCCCAGCGTCGCGACGCCTACCGACGCTCAGCGCCGCGACGCCCAGCGCCGCGACGCCTACCGACGCCCAGCGTCGCGACGCCTGCTGACGCCCAGCGCCGCGACGCCTGCCGACGCCCAGCGCCGCGACGCCTACCGACGCCCAGCGTCGCGACGCCTACCGACGCTCAGCGCCACGACGCCCAGCGCCGCGACGCCTACCGACGCTCAGCGCCGCGACGCCCAGCGCCGCGACGCCTACCGACGCTCAGCGTCGCGACGCCTGCCGACGCCCAGCGCCGCGACGTCTGCCGACGCCCAGCGTCGCGACGCCTGCCAACGCCCAGCGCCGCGACGCCTACCGACGCCCAGCGTCGCGACGCCTACCGACGCTCTGCGCCGCGACGCCCAGCGCCGCGACGCCTACCGACGCTCAGCGTCGCGACGCCTGCCGACGCCCAGCGCCGCGACGCCTACCGACGCCCAGCGCCGCGACGCCTACCGACGCTCAGCGCCGCGACGCTCAGCGCCGCGACGCCCAGCGCCGCGACGCCTACCGACGCCCAGCGTCGCGACGCCCAGCGCCGCGACGCCTACCGACGCCCAGCGTCGCGACGCCTACCGACGCTCAGCGCCGCGACGCTCAGCGCCGCGACGCCCAGCGCCGCGACGCCTACCGACGCCCAGCGTCGCGACGCCTACCGACGCTCAGCGCCGCGACGCCCAGCGCCGCGACGCCTGCCGACGCCCAGCGCCGCGACGCCTACCGACGCCCAGCGTCGCGACGCCTGTCGACGCCCAGCGTCGCGGCGCCTGCCGACGCCCAGCGCCGCGACGCCTACCGACGCCCAGCGTCGCGACGCCTACCGACGCTCAGCGCCGCGACGCCCAGCGTCGCGACGCCTGCCGACGCCCAGCGCCGCGACGCCTGCCGACGCCCAGCGTCGCGACGCTCAGCGCCGCGACGCCCAGCGCCGCGACGCCTACCGACGCCCAGCGTCGCGACGCCTACCGACGCTCAGCGCCGCGACGCCCAGCGCCGCGACGCCTGCCGACGCCCAGCGCCGCGACGCCTGCCGACGCCCAGCGCCGCGACGCCTACCGACGCCCAGCGTCGCGACGCCTGCCGACGCCCAGCGCCGCGACGCCTACCGACGCTCAGCGCCGCGACGCCCAGCGCCGCGACGCCTACCGACGCTCAGCGCCGCGACGCCCAGCGCCGCGACGCCTACCGACGCTCAGCGTCGCGACGCCTGCCGACGCCCAGCGCCGCGACGCCTGCCGACGCCCAGCGTCGCGACGCCTACCGACGCCCAGCGTCGCGACGCCTGTCGACGCCTAGCGTCGCGACGCCTGCCTACGCCCAGCACCGCGACGCCTACCGACGCCCATCGTCGCGACGCCTACCGACGCTCAGCGCCGCGACGCCCAGCGCCGCGACACCTACCGACGCCCAGCGTCGCGACGCCTGCCGACGCCCAGCGTCGCGACGCCTGTCGACGCTCAGCGTCGCGACGCCAGCCGACGCCCAGCGTCGCGACGCCTGCCAACGCCCAGCACCGCGACGCCTACCGACGCTCAGCGCCGCGACGCTCAGCGCCGCGACGCCTGCCGACGCCCAGCGCCGCGACGCCAGCCGACGCCAGCGTCGCGACGCCTGCCGACGCCCAGCACCGCGACGCCTACCGACGCCCAGCGCCACGACGCCCAGCGCCGGGACGCCTGCCGACGCCCAGCGTCACGACGCCCAGCGCCGCGACGCCTGCCGACGCCCAGCGTCACGACGCCTGCCGACGCCCAGCGCCACGACGCCTAGCGCCGGGACGCCTGCCGACGCCCAGCGCCGCGACGCCTGCCGACGCCCAGCGTCGCGAAGCCTGCCGACGCCCTACTAATACCAGCTAGTATTTTCAACAGTACCTTATATCTAATAGTAGTAGTGATGATGGTAACTAGCACAAGGAATTCTATAGAATATTTTGAGCCACTGACAAGTGTTAACAACATATTGTTAAAAATACATCTTCAAGTCATCTTCGCCACATCTGGATCCGTGATATTATAATTATGCGTGTTTGTATTATATTAGTGTTAATTTCATTGAGCTGTTTATTGGTAATTTATCAAACAACTGATTGTTATAGATTATATTGTTGTAGTTGTTTTAAGTGATTAAATATTTGAATGTGGCAACCCATGACGTCACTTCCATAATAATAAATTGTCATACAATTTATTATCTAAACTAAAGTACGAATAATTATATTATAATTAAGTGCCTATTGATAAAGGATAAATATTTGTTACCTAATAATTATATTCGATTTAAACGTATTTAGCTAATTATAATTAAATCTGTTAAGCGGTCCCTAGACGGTCAAAATTGCTTGACAAGCATTTACGTGCTTGACAAGCATGCTTGACGAGGCCACGACATCAAAAAACATTCTTGTCAAGCATTCGCATCATTTTGTCGGATAGAGTGACCCAGTGTTGAACTTGCGCTAAAACAGAAACATTTACAAAGTAGTAGAATGTCTCTAGATGCAGATATGGCTTTTCTTGCTCTCACAATTGCTTTGTTGAAGAAAACAAAAAAGAAACGAACAAGACGATGGTCTAAGCAGTGGTATTTGTTAAGAGATAGATTTACCCATGAGCATTTGCAAAAGATTCTACAATTGACGGAGCCCAATGATTTCAAAATTTTTTTGAGGATGGATAATGATGGCAACCTGGTCTCTCCATAACGTTCCGTAGTACACTGAATGTGTTGCTTGACAAGCATGTTCTAAACGATCAAGCATGCTTGACAAGCATTGCAAAAATATAATTTTTCATCAAGCTACGTCAAGCATCGAGTTTGCTTGTCAAGCACATCAAGCTTTGTTCTAGACGGTCAAAATTGCTTGACAAGCACGTTAATTTAACGTGCTTGTCAAGCAATTTTGATCGTCTAGGGACTGCATTAAATAGTTCTCATATTGATTTTTGCCCGAACGATTGTCAATAATATATATAAGGGCGTTAACGTTCGATTGTCTTCAGACTCAAGAATAGATGGATATTGTTGTAAGCAGAGACTCTGCCCGATTAAATATTATAAGATACAAGAACATGGACCAACTGTTTTATTTACGTCCGTCTCACAAGCTAGTTTCTTACAAATCACATTATAATAATGCTAAGCATACAAAGAACTTTACAGAAAAGAAATTTAACAACAGATGGAGCTTGTGCCGGACCTGTTCCATACACCGACATTTATTTTGTGACCGACAGCAATTTACAACTATTAGCTGCCTGCATATTCACGCTAATTTTATATAAGTGGATAAAAAACAAATTTTCCTCTCATAAATAATATAATAATATATTTTTCATCTTCGGTCACCGATTAATAATTGGTGACCGACTTTTTGTAGATGAATAATAGAATATACTGATTGCAGTAGTGCAACGCACTCAACATACATAAATTCGGACATAAATTATATGGAGCAAAACTCTGAACGATTATGGGTCCTACAAAAAGTAGGTCGTAGGTTTTTTATGTACTTGTATATTATATTCCTTTTATAAATTAAAGATCATCAGATCCTTATAATAAACATCCTTTTGAATCCAATATGGTGGTCCAGCATATTGGATTCAAAATGGCGGCATTTACATTTTAATATTTTTTTTGTTGGATTTGTAGCAATAACAGCTTACATACATAACTTCAGCTTTCTAAGATTTCCGGAAGTAACCTAAGAATTTTGATGATCTATAAATGAGTCAGTGACGAAATCAGGGGTTTTGACACATCGATAAAATCTAAAGTATAGTAGCTACGACATTCAAACTTTGTATAATTCATGTATTTACTGGTGTCATTATATGTTGAAATTTTCAACAATTTAGCATCAACCAAAGAAAAGTTATGGGAGTTCAAAAAAACGACGAAACCTTTCGAGAAAAGGTAGGTAGTTACCCTTGCGCTTCCCTTGGCTCGTCTTGACGGGGGCACGACCGTGCCCCCAGATATAATATGTAGTGGCATATGCTTGCAGTGCTTTAAGCGATGTCGAAATTTGCAAACGTATATCTTCAAAGACTAAGCAGTATTACCTTGATAGTTGCTTTAAAATTATGTTTTTAGTCGGATATGCTTGTTACTCGAAACTAGTAGTAATTTATGTCCCTATAAATTTCGAGGAGTTCCCTCGATTCCTCACGACGCCATCATCAGGCATCCACTTTGATAACTATGAGACCAAGTTCGACTGTAATTGACGTAGTGGCATATGCTTGCATTTCTTTAAACAACGCTGAAATCTTCAAACACTCAGAAGTTCTGTTCAGTACTTTTAGGTCCAGGATATGGTGCAAAACCTTACTGTTTGGTAACATAATATGCTTAGACTACTTCAGAAAATATCAAAATCCTATATAAATATGTTTCCATATAAATTTTGAGGAGTTCCCTCGATTCCTCACGGATTCCATCATCATTTTGGTGACAATGGAACCAAATTTGAATTATACTCTACAAAACACAAAAACAATATTTAAAATCGGTTCATAAACGACGCTACGAGACGCGACGAGATATCCGCGAACAAACATAACAAAAACATATATATACCTACGGTTGAATTAAGAAACCTCCTCCTTTTTGAAAGTCGGTTAAAAGTACTGTTTTCTATTGCTTTGCTTTGCTGTGTGTAATTTTGGATTTACAAAATTATACCCCAAAAACTATCTGCAAAAAAAATTTTATTAAGATAATTGTATCGTAAAAGATAGGTCTTGACGAGCACATGACAAATATGTATTCAAATATTTTATTAATTATTAAATTTTATTGTTGAATTCAAAATTAACATTTAAAATGCGGTCGTACAAGTAATAGGTATCTAGATACCTCCTAGGAGTTGTTTAGTTACTTACTATGTAATGGTTAGTTTAATGAAAATATATTTGATGAGAATAAGTACAGAAAAATATAAAATGAAAAAAGTTAAAAACTATAACCCGACTATTTTTCTTTTCGACGACGAAGTCAGGTTTTAGATTTTTAATCTTCTTTTTTATATTTAATTACAAACTAAAAAAAGGCTATGTTCCAATGTTTTGATTTTATCTATTATAAAAGGAACTAAAAATTGTTTTCTGGATGTTTAAACACCATCGAAAATCTGACAATTTTTTTAAGTATTTGAACCTCCGTAGGTATTATTTTTTTTTTGGTGAAATATAGAGCATCCTGATTTCAATATTGCAACGCATACGTCACACAAAAGGTTGATCACAGAATCGGTCATAATGTATGGTGGAACAATCTACGGCAAAATTGTTGAAAAAGTAGGCCCTAATAAGTTAAAATTACTAATTAGCATCTATTTTGTTCTGAGAATAACTTAGATGACAAACTTATATCGCTTAGAGAAATTGTACTGTACCTACTGCAGACAATATGTCGCGTCGCGTCTTTTGTACCGGGCCGGTGCCCGGTAATCTTATTAGATGGTCTCTATAAACGACCACTCGTTGAAACAAATGCTCTTACTTATAGTAAGTGCGGTCGGTCCGGTATCGTAGCGTCACGTGCGCGGACAAATTGCTACGTCGTGACCGGCAAGTCTCGTGACAGGAACAGAGCCCCGACTATTTCTAAAGTTAGAAAAAGTACTCTTTTTCTGTCTGAATTCTTAATCTGTCTGATTAATCATCATCATCTTTGACCTACCGCTTACGCTGCTGAACGTAGGCTTTTTTTACTCTCGCTATAAAACATTTTGCCTTCTAGGGACCACCTGTGGATTGTTATGAGCCGTTATAGATTAAGACCCCAGAGCAATAAGACATAACTTATTTTCCCACGAATGAAACCTGAAGTTTTCAGTATCGTCTCGTGTGCCTTGAATACCTACGCGCTTTGTGTAACTTGCCGAGTGACACCTACCGGGCAGGTACCAGGTGAGAAAGGTAACTACTAACTAGAAACAAGTATTATTTAACTTAAATTCACATGGCTGATTTTTATATATGATTATGTAGAATATTATTTTAAAGTAATATTATAAGTCTACTAGCTGTGCCCGCGACTTCGTACGCGTGGAAAAGTGATTTAGGACACTTTTATATTTTTAAATATATTTTTAGTTTATTGGCGCAACCGCTGACAACTTTCGCCAATAGTACTTCCCAGTGTATCCCAGTGTTGTCCCGATCCAGTAAGTCACGTACCCGGCAAGCCTCTTGGTATGCAGGGTATAACAATAATATAGTACCATCCTTTCGGACCTCGGCAAAAGAAGTAGGCCTTCGAACAATATGTAGAAGTCAGCAAAGGTATTCGAAGTTAGGATAATATTATTCGAATGCGTATAGACCCAGCCAATTTTTCACGTTAATTTAGTAAATTATTTAACTTCGATGTCCGTCTGTCTATCTGTCTGGTTGTCAAAATTTTAACACGTGTAGGTATCAAGCTAACAATCCTATTAAATACTCAGGATCTTCTGTCCCTTCTAGCTTTGAAAAAAACAGACTCCTTAGCCACATCTACCCAAAGATTCAGCCATATCTTTCTAATTTTCGACACTCCAAAGGGAACCAAAACCTAAATTTGATACGAAGCAACGTCTTAATAGTGCCGACATAGGATAAATTGCGAAACCATAAAATTATTTTCAATTTTTTTGAACTTACTACCGTTTTTGTCATTAATATTTTGAGATATTAAATTGAAACATAATACATATATTGCAATTATTAAGGTATTTAAAACGAAACTCTCGGTTAGACATGGGCGCAGCGGCACGCCCCGTCGAGGATCCAGCAGGCTTACTCTCGACACAACCGAGAATCGAATCAGTTCGATCTCAACGGATTTGGTGTTTTATTAGGTAGATTACTTTGGAACTAATTAGGATAAAGAAAACCTTTGGAACGTAACTTTTTGTACACCCGACGATATCAATCGACATAGAACAAAAATAAACAAACGTCAATTTATTCGGGAGTATGCGGCACGATCGAATCTGAATCAAAATCGAATCAGTTTGGAGAGTTAGGCCCCAGCTCGGCGCGCCGATCGGTTTTAGTAGCGTTTTTTTGTTAACCTACCCTAAGTATAACAATAATATAAATAAATTAAATTTAGTCTTAAAGAAAATATAAAATAAAAAAAGATTAAATTTGAATGTTTGCAGCGCGGTTCCTGCCGCGCTTCATACAAACGTCCAGCATTTTTTTTTAAATTGTCATAAGTTTTTTATTTATGAACCGATTGAGATGAAATAAATGTTAAGTCAAGATTACTACAAATATGATTGAACCACATCTAAATCGGATAAGCCGTTTCTGAGATTAGCGTGCACAAATGCACCGACAAACAGACAAAAAAAAAATTGTTTTGGGTACTACTTATTACATAAATAAAAGTCTCCTATAATAACACAGGCACAGTTAGCACATTTTAATAGTATTTTTTACCCAGCAGTCTACACTACACCAGCCCAGCTCGGACGTAAGACGTCACCCAGCAGCCTGCATTACGCGGCGCCCGGTCGAATCACGGCGAAACGATTTTAATTTTGCTATATTTCCTAAACTACTCATTATATTTGCATGGTATAAAGGGCAAATATTATAGTCTTCATGGAATGCTTAAGCCAACTAACGTATTAAAAATGGTAAGGATTAATACCGTGATGGTATAAATAGCTTTCCAAAAACCGCTTAATTGCCCGTTTTTTAGTTTATCGCGAAAGGCTTTCTTTTAATTATACAGTTAATTAAGTTGATTTTATACAATAAATGATAATTTATTTCAATTTGTGAAGCAAGTTCAAAAATACAATTTTTATATTATTATGACACTGTGAAAACACTGTTTTCCCAGAAAAAAAATCCTGATAGTTAGGTACTTATTTGATGTTCTAATTTTCTTTAGTGCCACGTTCTATTCTTGCTTCAAATTGATCGTCACTGCTCGGCTCCTATGTATCGTAGCGTTATGTTATATAGCCTATAACCTGCCCAGGAATATGGGCTACAATCGTACCAAGTTTGGTTAAAATCCCTTCAGTAGTTTTTGTTCCCATCGTGCACATACAGACAGACAGACAGACAAAAATTCTACTAATTGCATTTTTGGCATCAGTATCGATCGCCAATCATCCTCCAATATGTATTTTGAAAAAATATTCAATGTACAGAATTGACCTCTCTACAGTTTTATTATAAGTATAGATTATGGAAGACAGCGTAAACTGTTAACCGTATTCTTGCTAAACATTGTCCTTCCCAATGAGCGCCAACTATTTCTATCTTGGGCATTTCCACTGAATGCCAAATCATCGGTCCATCGTGCAAGAAATCCTACACTGTTTGCCTAAGAGTGTTCTTTCAAGTGTCGAGTCGCATCTTTGTTTTTCACCGACTTAAAAAAAACTTTGACTGCAGTCGGTTTATTTTTTTTGCTTTTGATGTTAAATTATTATTTAAAACAATATATATAATACAAATAAATAGGACTAACTATATATTTTTCACCTGAAGTTGTAGGTTGCTTAGTTAAACTGTAGGGTCGGTAAGCCATTAATAGGAGGCGCTCTACATTTTATATTTATAAGTATGGGAATTAGGAAATTTTTAATTTAATATTGAAGAGGTCAAAATCATTTAACTTTAGCCGATGAAAAAGTTTAAGAGAGTCGAGCATGCTACAAAACCCAAAGAAAATTTACATGTTATGTAATAAGATGCTTGCGTTAATGCTTTTAATCTCTATTAAAGTAGGTCCTAGGTCCTATGTCGGATCCTATTTTTCTTGCATGTCCAAAAGCCTGGCAAGGTAAGTACAAACTAAAACTGTTTAATTTGCTTCCTAAATTGGATAGTGTTATGCAGTATGGCACTCATGTTATTGCAGTTAAATCTTTTAGAAATTAAATGAAAGCGAATATAAGAAGACAGAGTTAAAACTTTCTAAACATTTAAAAAGATTTTAGTCCCATGCAAAATTAAGGAATGTGGAATAGGTAGGTAGGCATTATAAAATTTTACAGGACTAACGGCCTGATACTGGCACGTATATTAAACTTAGGAGATAAATATTGAAATTATTTAATGTAGGGCACATTAAATAATTTCAATATTTATCTCACATTTTCGATCTCATCCATTGTTTGTGTATTCAGCTACATAAGGCATTCCAAACTAGAATTCCTCTAACCTCTCTCTCGTATTTCAATATCTATGTAAAAAATAACTTTTCCATATCGCGTTACATTATGCACCGTAGGACTGAATACCGGGCATATTTTGGAGGGAAACCATCTGTCTCGGAGAGAGTCCTCTCTCTCGACAGTCGCCTCTCGCCCGGCTAGTGAGCTCGCGAGCCGCACGGTGATCGGTCGTATCGCGTCCCGCGTGTCGATCGAACGAGACGTTCGAAACGTTTTGAATTACGCGTTCGTAATTTTTTACGCGATTTTTGTTAGTCAAAGGTGAATTGAGTGCTACGTAATTGTTACATTTGTAAGGAATATTTGAAAGTATATTATTGTGAAAATATTTTTAAAATTCCCAAATCTGTTATATATTTTAGGTAAATTGTATTTTATAAACTTTAATTATTAAACATGCTTAAGAATATTATAATTATTATTACGTGTGGGTAGGTAACAATTAAAAAAACAATTACAATTTAACACAGGGCACGGACGGTAGAACGAAAATTGCGGGTAAATGTAAAAAAAAATATTTAAAGTATAATCCGACAAACTAATAAAATACAATGTGAATTACAGACAATACGTAGTGCGTAAAGATTACTTACTTTGTTTAATTGTTGTTTTTGCCTTAAGTATATTAATTGTAATCAATGTTATTACTCCAGAACAAAGGCGTATCCCACGAACTGCCTACAAGGTGTTTTTATTAAAACATACTGAATTTTATTTAAAAAATATCTTATTAAGAATATAATATTGTTGTAATGTCTTGCACGTATTACCATAAGTTACAATATTATTTTATTATTAATTACCTATACTAATTGGAATAACCATTTTTTTGCAAAAATTACAAACAAATCTTTAGTAAGTAATCGTATTAGAAAAAAAAATTATCCAACTAGGGTAGGTACGACGAATCCAAATGGACAAGTAATGATTTTGGCAGTCTATGTGTGTAAGTGTATGTATGTTTGTTCTACCGTTGCTCGTAAATTATTGATCCGATTTTAATTTAAGCAGTGTCAATTAACGTAGTTCAATTAATTTTTTTTTAATAAAAATTGTAGTTATTTAATGAGTAGGTAAGCACATAAACGTTTAGAAAGAGTTGAGACCTAAATACATTAAAATACCTATAACAGAGGGTTGCTGGTTGCTACTTGCTTCTATTAATAACCGCTGATCAATCAAATAAGAGACTTATCTAATTGCCTTGCGTGATTATAGGGTTCACTTACTAAAGCTTTTTATTAAACTTTATTACATTTTTACTTGTATTTAAATCATATAAAATCACAATTATCTTAGCCGTTAGTTTTATTTTCTATTAATTAGTATCTCACCATTCACATCCGATTTCTCTTCGAGTATCTATCTCGATCTGTCATTTTAAACACATAACATTGGAAGGTATCATGTTTAATGCAAATGGACCAATATTAACATATCATATTCGTTTTTAATTAAAATAACATATATTTACATTTCCAAGTGGGTTTATTGAGAAAGATGGTATCTCAAAAGAGGTCAAAGTCTTAAGGAAAGGGCAACGCTATTTAATGGCTGTTATAGTTAAAATAAAATAAACAAACTATTTCCGTTTCCAATTTAGATAATGATTTAAATTTCATTGCATTTCCATCGTAAAAAACACTAACAGCCGCTGAAAAAACTGTCCGGATTGTAAGTTTTAAGGGTATTCACTAGCTCTACTACTCACTAGAGTGTAAACCAGAGTTAAATTCTTCTGTATAGTCTAACTTTGGATTATATTATTTAACACAGAGTAAGCAAGTGGAGGCGTTACGTGTCATGTAGAGTTGGTAGAGAATAAAAGTTTTAACAAAGTGTAAAAGGCATTTCGCATTTAATATTTTTTATTTAGCACGTTATATTCGGTTATTTTACTTTTAAAGGTAGAATTTAATTAAATTTATACTTGTTAGTCAAACTACATAAACCTTATTTTTATTACAGGAAATTCCAAATGATATCTAAATACCACAAAAAATAAACTTTGATGGAGATCTGATATCGGATAATTGTGCAAGTGTACTAGTGCTTGTGAGTATTATAAACATAGAAACTGTGACTTGTAAGTTTGTGACGTCGGAACATTTAGATGAACAAAATGGATTACTTTTTCCGACAACGCAGGATTAGCGTGCCTAAGAGGTGAGTTACATGCATGCATTAATTAATTTGTGAACGTAGTAAACTTAGGGCCGATTTTTCAAACTTTTATCAGCTGTTAAATAAACAGGTGACTTTGACATTTGTTCCATACAAAATCTGCCAAAGTCACATATTTATTCCTTAGATAAAAGTTATCTGACGATTGAAATATCGGCCCTTAGTTAGTAATTTGTTACTAATTAATAATTATAAATACCTACTCCGATCTGATTCAATGTGATTTACCTAAATGTTATGTTACCAAAAATCTAAGAAATTGTGTCGTTATTTTTCTTTTTTGCGCCGTGAATTAGTGACATTTAAATTAGAAGCGCTATAGCGACCCATACTGAGCTTTGTTTTCATTTAGATTGACATGACATTGAATCGAAACAGGGCATATCATCTATTTACTTAATATAAGGTACCTACCATTTTTTTCCAAAAAATAAAGATTAAAAACTATAACCCGATTTCGCAAAAAAGGGATCTAAAGAGGCTGAAACAAGAAAATAATTCAATTTGAAATCCAGCTATGCGTAGGTACAAAAATGATCATGGTAGAGCCGTGGTCGCACTCGCTTTGCAACAGCAGACGAATATTATGATTTTTCAAGCTATTTTTTTTCTATCGTAATTCAGTGTGAGCTGACGTTTAGCATTTGTTTAGCGGGTACGCTTCCTTTTCTTCGCCGAAGTCGGGTAAAAAAGGAGCAAAATACTGGGCGATTAAATCGCTTACCAACAGGTAAGCGATTTCATCGTCGCCCATTGACAATAGAAAGTCCCAAACGTTTAGAGCCACTCTCGTAGTAACATAACGTAAATATAATCGAGAAAAGGATGGTACGGCCGTGTTTAACTTGGCGGGGGCACTGTTGTGCCCTCAGACTTCACGTCGGTTTTTGAAAAGACCTTCCTGTTGAGCTGAGTCGTTTGGGCTAAAACCGTGATTAATTTTATGTAGCCTCTTAAGTACTTAAAGAGATTATTAAACTCAAAGGAGAATTTTCATAGCGCTATGTGGGCAACTAAGAAGATTATACTGTGGTAAGTATGAGCATATGAGCAGTAAGTATGAAGATATTACTCAAGGAAACTTGTTAGAATCTTAGGATTTTGTACGGAACGATTGTATGGCAAAACGTAATCTTGGTTGTATCTATCTTATCTACTTATCTATATATAATACGTACATACATATATAGGTGAATTAAAAAAACGGCTACGGGAATCTTTCGTTTTCTCCAATAATATTCCGAATTTCACCTACCATGCATTTTTATAATGATAAACAAATCAGACCGTAGGTATTAACTATTAAAGGGTGATCATCCGTCCATCAACGCACATGCCAAGCCCAAAGGCTAGAAAATAAAATTGCATGTATGTACTAAGGAAGTTTTTTCAAAATTCAACCCCCAAAGAAGTGAAGCGGGTGAAGTCGCGGGCATAAGCTAGTATAGTATAATTATAATAATGATAGTGTTAATTTTAAGTAGGTATACTATGTCGATGCATATTATGTAAAATTAGACAGCCAGCTAAATTAGACATTATTGTGATTTGGAAAAATAATAATAAATAATGTAAATATTCATTTCCATAAAAATATGTTACAATAAAAAAAGAATTACCACACACACACTAGGCAGGAGGCACATAGTGTGACTGTGGAGGACTGACAAACATACAATTATTTCTATTGGTTAACTTGAACAGATTTTAATTTAAACATTTTTAATAGTTAAAGTATTTTTTTGCTACATGTACCTACGAGTATAAAGATGTACATTAGTTCCTACCCTGGAGAAATAAAGGAAAATATTTTTGTTTACGCCCAATAATGTAGACAGGAAAATATTTTGCTTTCCAGACACCAAGTCCAGACTGTAGTAATTTGGGAAAATATTTTCCTACGCATCCAATAATGAAGGTAAAAAACCGGCCAAGCGCGATTCGGACTCGCGCAAAGGTTCTGTACAAACCTGTTAACATAGAAATTTAATTTTGTTACATGTTTTATTATTGGCCTGAGTATTTCATATGAGTTTCATTTTAATACCTCTAAGCATGAATGAGAAAAACAATAGTGATTTAATATTTTCTTTCTATTAATTATATTATGATGTAACAAAAAATGTACGGATTTCGCTATATTTCCATACTATAAGACGTTGCTTCGTGCCAAATTTGAAGATTCTGAGTTCGCGGGAAGTACCCTTTAGATAGTTAATGGAATCAGGCGTTACTTTGCGGAAATCCATAGCATAAAACTTAAATATATTATATTATATACAATGTTTCGCGGGATATTGCTAGATATAATATATTTAAATTTTAGTACCCTTTAGGTTTTGATTTCCTTGGGAGCGTCAAAAATTATCAAAATGAGCGGCATAAACGGCTGTATCTTTTAAATGCGTTGGTTAAGAAGTCTGTTTTTTTCACAGCTTCAGGAGACAGTAGACCCGAGTATTTAGTATGATTATAAGCTCCTCCATGATTCATACATGAGAAAACTCCAACGCGAAAACAGGTCTTGAAAGATAAAACAGATGGACAACAAAGTAATCCTATAGATACACCTGATTATGACTATGCCGGTCGCGTATTTTAACTAATAATTAATGTAAAATCTACATCTACACTAATATTATAAAGAGGAAAGATTTGTATTTTTGTATCTTTGTATGTAACGACTTAACTCAAAAAGTACTGGACCGATTTTAATAATTCTTTTTTCATTAGAAAGCTACATTATCACTGAGTAACATAGGCTATATAAAATCAATTGCTGTTCGTCAGTCTCGCTAAAACTCGAGATCAGCTGAACTGATTGGGCTATTTTTGGTCTTGAAATATTCGTGGAAGTCCCGGGAAGGTTTACACGGCGTCCATGCTCAACTAAGTGGGCACGGGTCAGTATAATAAAGTGGAAAAAAGTGCAAGTAGTTTGTGTTTTAATATATAACATAAATTTGCACCAAGAACCTACAGTACATTCAATAACATAATCCTATAGGTTCGGATTGTTCCTATTGAGCTACGGAACACAAAAAATAATGAAAGTTTTATATTTAACGCACTGTAATTTTCCTGCGAGATGAAAACAATGGGGATTCTCTCCCCAGCCACCCAGGCTGTCATAATACGAGCCATAAGCCATTCTTATATTTTAATATATTTTCTCTACTTTGTTTTAAAGTATAACAATATAAAACTTTTACCGAGAATGGAACAGTATACGACAGAACCATGTTTTAAATTTTCACTATTCACTAGTTGTTTGTTACCCGCGACGGTCGTGCAAGCATCTCGTTTTGTCTTTTAAAAACACTTTTTTCCGGACATAACATAGTTTACTTATTAAATCTATTGATACAATACTATTTAAAAATATATCTATCTTTTGCATTTATAATATTACTAGTGAACTCGTGTCTCGTGCCCACTTCGTTGGGTGTTGGCTCAGTTTCACTTTATCTTCCCATTATTATATACCAGCTGACCCGTGCCCACTTCGTTGAGCATACAAACAGTTTGTGATGAACCATTTAAACCTTCTCGGGACTTTTAAGGCTAAAAATAGCCGAATCGGTTCAGCCGTTCTCGAGTTTTAGCGAGACATTTTTATATAATATAAGAGAAGATGGTTCTGAATCGAAATTTATCATAGATCTTCATCATTAATGGGCTTTTTAAAAAAGAGTTTACAATATAATATTCGATCCCTAGCATTTTTTTTTGTACAATGTCATACAAAATACATAAAAGAGCTCGAAAAAGCTGTAGTGTGTGTTATTATTCTCGGTAATCGAATCTTGTATATTCAGCGATTTGTGGCGCGGCGAGCGACGATATAACTCCTGCGTGAGTTAGTCGCCTGCCCTCCGCCTACCTAAGTTAACGTGTAATAAAGTAATGCAGTATATCCAGTATTTGATTTGAAGACCCCAGCCCATGTACACTAAACTGGTGACCCCGACGAAGAACTCTAGAAGAAAGTTCGTAGTGAAGGGAATCGGCGTAGTTAGTGACATTGGCTGCGGGGTAAGTTTTGTTCGAGATCAAATTCCACGCGGCACGGCGACAGGAAGTTAGCGTGACGCAATCGAAGAGCGCGCGTGGCACGTGGCGAGTACAGCGGCAGGCGGCTCATCAGCTCATCGGCTATTGACTCATCGGCTCAATCAAAGAAAAAAATGAATAAAGCAGCAGCATCAGACACGGAGATCAAGGAAGAGGCGTCAGGCGCGGCGTTGGCATCGATAAGCGTGTCCACCAAGCTACCAGAATTTTGGACAGACTTGCCAAGGTTATGGTTCGCACAGTTCGAGTCTGTGATGGCCCCACAGAAGCAGGGGGAAGAGACCAAATTCAACCTGGTCATATCGAAACTCGGAAAAGAGGCCATTCAGCAGGTCAGCGACCTCGTGATGTCACCACCCGCCCAGGATAAGTATACGGCGCTTAAGGAGAGGCTGCTGCAGGTTTATGAAGAGAGTGCCGAAAGACAGATGCAGAAGTTGATGTCAGAGCTGGAGTTGGGTTCGCAAAGACCCTCCCAGTTTTTAAGGCGCATGAAGGATCTGGGGCGCAGCGCACAAATTGCGGACAACACACTCAAGAGCCTGTGGTTGTCGAAAATGCCGTCATCAGTTCGAGCAGTCATGGCGGTTTGTGAAGATCAGTCTCTGGATAAGCTGGCGGCCATGGCAGACAAGATTACTGAATACACCAACGTCGGGGATGTGGCAGCCGTGTCATGCAAGAAGGAAACAGATGAGCAGCCGGACGAGAAGATGAGCAGATTGGAGCTGGAGGTTGCAGCGCTTCGCGCCGAACTGAGGGATCGTGGGCGCTCTAGGAGCAACGACAGACGGACCGATTTCAGGAGAAGATCGACATCGCGGCCGAGAAGAGCACCTGGGGACTCGGACTGGCTGTGCCGTTTTCACTTTCGGTACAGATCGAGAGCTAGCCGCTGCGAGCAACCCTGCGCGTGGCGAGCCAAGCAGTCGGGAAACTAGACGGAGTACATGCGGGCGCGGTGGACGGATGTACTCAAGGTCAGGTAACCAAAAGCCATCGTTTATTGATTAGAGATAATTTAACGAAATATAGTTTTTTGATCGACACAGGCGCTAACATTTCCGTCATCCCAAAGTGGTGTGTTAGAAAGCCTATCGAAAAAGTCGATCTAAAGTTGTATGCTGCAAATGACAGCGAAATTAAATGTTATGGAGTATGTAATTTAGAATTATCGTTAGGCCTAAGGCGGTCATTTAAATGGCCTTTTGTCGTGTGTGATGTAAAACAGCCGATAATAGGTGCCGATTTTTTGAAGAATTTTAAATTAAATGTAGATTTGTATAATAATAAGTTAATCGATTCAGTAACCAGTTTAAATGTCTGTGGAATTAAAAGTACACATTTTTCCGGCACTATTAAAAGTATAAATAGCAACCATCCTTACGCGGATTTACTGGAACAATTTCAGGACATCACGCGCCCGCCAGCCTTCAAGGATGTCCCAGAGCATTCCGTGTATCATCATATCGAGACTACTGGACCACCTGTCCACGCGCGTGCCAGGAGGTTACCGGCCGACAGGTACGATAGGGTTAAAAAAGAATTCCAATTGATGCAAGAGCTAGGCATATGTAGACCTTCAAATAGTGAGTGGGCCAGTCCTTTACATATTGTACCTAAAAAGGATGGTGGTATCCGACCATGCGGGGACTACAGGATGTTAAACGCAATTACGAAGCCAGATCGTTATCCGATACCTAGGGTACAAGATTTTACGTATGGGTTACATAATAAGAAATTTTTTTCAAAGTTAGATATTTGTAGAGCCTATCATTTTATAGGTATTAACCCAGATGACATTAAAAAAACAGCCATTATTACGCCATTTGGGCTGTTTGAATTTCCAAGAATGACGTTTGGCCTGCGTAACGCGGCACAAACATTTCAAAGATTTATCAATAATACAGTTTTATCAGGCATAGAACAATTGAATTATGGCAGCGACTGTACAGAGGGCAAAGGTCAGTCAGTCGTGTTCGGGTACATAGATGACGTCATCATAGGATCGGATAACCCCGATATACATAGAGAACATTTACGATTAATTTTTGAGAGGTTGAGTAAATATAAAATGTCTATTAATTTAAGTAAATGTGTTTTTGGACAATCCTCTATAGAATTTTTAGGCTATTTAGTTTCAGAAAAAGGCATAAGTCCGATGCCGGAAAAAGTTAAAGCTATCGAGTCATATCCGAAACCGGAGACAGTAGAACAATTACGTAGATTTTTGGGCATGTTAAATTTCTACAGAAATCATATTCCTGACGCGGCTCGAGTTCAGGGAGTTTTAGATAGGTATTTACACGGGGCTAAAAAACGAGATAAGACGCGTATTGATTGGACAGACGAGGCGAATAGTGCATTTGAAGTGTGTAAAGAAAATTTAAAAAATGCCGTCACTATTTCGCATCCAATATCTAGTGCCAAATTAGGGTTAATGACTGACGCGTCAGATTTTAGTATAGGGGCAGTGTTAAATCAGTGGGAAGGAAATTCTTGGAAACCTTTAGGATATTTTTCAAAAAGATTATCGGAACCGCAAAAGAAGTACTCCACATATGACAAAGAGCTTTTAGCGATTTATTCAGGAATAGTTTACTTTAGGGAATTAATCGAAGGTAGAAATTTAACAGTTTACACGGATCATAAACCTCTCACTTTTGCTTTAAGTAAATTAAGTTCTAATAAAGAGTTACCTAGGCGAGCGCGTCAATTGTTGTATATTAGCGAATTTACAAGCGACATACAACATATTCAAGGCACTGAAAATCAGGTGGCCGACGCTTTATCGAGAATCGAGAGTATCATATGTCCGAGTTCGAGTGAATACGTGGAGGTTGCGAGAGCACAGGCGACAGACGCTGAGCTCGCGGATTTGATGAAAACAAATGATAAATTGCAATGGAAACAGTTAGCGCTCGATAATAATGACGATATTAAAATATATTGTGAAACATCAGCTCAGAATATTAGGCCGTATATACCAGCACAGTTTAGGAAAAGTATTTTTCATAAATTTCATGACGTTTCTCATCCCGGAGTTAGAGCATCGCGTGCGTTAGTTAATAAAAAAGTTTTTTGGCCAGGCATGAATAAGGACGTGGGGACCTGGACCAAGACGTGCGTTAGGTGTCAGAGAAGTAAGGTTATTAGGCACACTGTTTCGAAACTTAGCGATTTTAACCATAGCGAGCGTTTTGAACATTTGCACGTGGATCTAATAGGACCTTTACCGGAAACCGAGCATGGTTTCCGTTATTGCGTTACTATGATCGATAGATTAACGCGGTGGCCTGAGATTTGCCCTGTGAAGGACATGACTGCGGAGTCGGTAGCTAGAGCAGTTTATGAAGGATGGATTTGTCGTTTCGGGTGTCCTAAAGTTATTACCACCGATCAAGGTAGACAGTTTGAAAGCGAATTATTTACAGATTTAATGAAATTATTAGGTATTCAAAAAACGAGAACTACCCCGTACCACCCGCAGTGTAATGGTAAGATAGAAAGGTGGCATAGGTCCTTAAAGTCGGCTCTGGTGGCTAGATTAAATAATAATCTATCATGGTTAGTAGAACTACCTACGGTCATGTTAGGATTGAGAGCAGCTTGTCAAGCGGACACTGATAATATCAGCGCGGCGGAATTTGCTCTGGGTCATTGTTTAAGGTTGCCGGGAGAATTTTGTTCGGATAAAAGTACGAAAATTGATAATCCACATTCATTTTTAAGTAAGTTAAGAGACACTTTGAACAAAATTAAGCCCATAAAAAGGGCATGTAAAAATAGTAATAGTACTTTTGTGCATGCTGATCTAAGTTCCTGTTCACATGTTTTTCTAAGAGTGGACGCAGTACGGAGACCGCTAACGCCTCCGTACAGCGGGCCATATAAAGTTTTAGAAAGAAATAGTAAAGTTTTTAAAATATTAATTAATAATAGAGAATGTAATGTTTCGATTGATAGACTTAAGCCTGCGTATATTTTAGAAGAAAATGAAGTTAGACATGACAGTAGATTAGATCAGCATGGTGAGGCTAATGTGTACACGCCTTTACAGAAATCACGTAGTGGCAGAAAAATTAAAAGACCTGTAAGATTTTTGGACTGTAACTAGGTTAATGGTGCATTGGCATTTTTGTTAGCAAGTAGGTACGCGAAGGTTGCGTAATGTCATCTCAGCACATATTAATGTTATAAGCAATTGTTAGGAATATTTGTATTCATTTTATTTCAAATATCGGCTCAACAAGTTAATTATATATAATAATATATAAATTTGATTGTCGGCTTATTTCACAAAGTTTAAACTTTAAAGTTATCAGCATCAAACAATATTTAACAAAATGGGAAAAACATATTCGGTTGAAAAGAAAGATGAAGAAATTGTTATCGCTCAAAACGGAGCGAATCACGCCACAGCATCTAATACTAATTTTAAATTGGAAGTGTTGAGCATCACGGTGACGGTTATGGCAGTCATCCTTTTTGTATTTTGTGCTATATTAATATACAAAGTTTGTGTGATACGTGCAAGGAAAATGTTAAGGAAGGAAATAAATTGTAGTCAAGGTACAGATTTAAGTGTTTTGTCACAGAATAGACTCCCAAATGTTAATGTTTGCTAATTTTTTTTTTTTTTTTTGTTATTTATCAATTATGTAAATCATTTTTTTTTAGAAGGGGGTGTATGTAGTGTGTGTTATTATTCTCGGTAATCGAATCTTGTATATTCAGCGATTTGTGGCGCGGCGAGCGACGATATAACTCCTGCGTGAGTTAGTCGCCTGCCCTCCGCCTACCTAAGTTAACGTGTAATAAAGTAATGCAGTATATCCAGTATTTGATTTGAAGACCCCAGCCCATGTACACTAAAAAGCTTTAATTAATTAAAGGCAAGGTGCCGTAATATCATTTAATTAAAGGACTCCACTGAAATGCGGATTGTCACTTGTTACTTGTTAGTCTTGTTGCCGTTCGAGCTCTGTATGTGATTAATTAGTAGGTATAAGGTTCTTTTTGCGATCTGTTATAAATTTTTTGGTTTAAATTATTGTCCTTAAATAAACCCGTTTTAATATCAGAGCAAAATAAAGTGTTGTGCAATTTCAGTCCAAAATTATGATGAAATATTACGTTACGATAAACGATTAACAAAAAGACAATATGGAATCAGAGTTAGTAATGAACTTATTCCTAGCTCCATATTAGCAATACGTCAATGGATTGGTGTAATAATACACATCGTATTTATTATTTAAAAATTTGTGTTTATTTTTTAACCGACTTCCAAGAAAGGAGGAGATTTCTCAATTCGACCGTATATATGTTTTATTAAATCACAGTACAGTACAGTCGCAAATCCATTCTGTATTTTTGCTATTCGTTATAGTTTCGGACTACTAGGCCCTTCAACAAAAATTCACTCCGTATCTAACTTGAAAAAATCATATACCTACCTAATATACCCTATTCCCTATAATATAAGAAGTAGGACGATATAAAATTTGAAGTGAAATAGTTTTATTAGTTATCTATAAGATACTATGTGGTCTATAAGGGTACCCACAGGCCACACATGTTATAGTTTTTATAGGACCGATAATCGGCCGATTTTTCCTTGATATTATTTCTGACCGACTTATTGTATGACATGTGACGCACTATTAAAATCAGTATGTTAAATTTTTTACCGACAAAAAATCGGTTTCCGATTATAGCTGGTGTATGGGCGTCCTAAACATTAGTTTCGGTGCAGTGCGAGTCGGATGCGGCGCGGGCGCAGACATAGCTGTTGCCTTCATTAATCATTCGTTTGTAGCCAAGCTTACCATGCTCTATTAATATTATATTTATATCCATTAGATATCTGTTTCATCTTCATAGTCTATTACTTCACTATATTAACTATTATAGAATAGCTAGTTAGTAGCTGGGGCGACTTGACTAAAATGTTAGTAGATTTACTAAGGCCTACTTGTACCAGTGTGGCTTAAATAAACCTAGAGTTAGCCTCGAAATAAAAAGGATTATTGTAAGCTAAATCTAGGTTTTTTGACATACCTAGAGTTAGCAAGTGGACGCCCACTTCAATGTAAAAGAGTATTTAGGTAATTGCAGATGTAGAACCTAAAAATATTCCTTTTAAACTTAAAGGTTAAAAGGAATATTAATATGTATACTTTACTGTGATCGCAGTTAGACTACTAACCTTTTAGATCGAGTCCGTTTGCAGAAATAACTTGGAAATAACAAGAAATACTTCAAAAGCAGTGACCGCGGCTGCGCTAGTTAGCAAAATACATAGAGAATAGAGCTGATGCATGAGTTAGCCATCAGCTGTGTTCTAAATTTAAATTATGTGGAATTAATATAATTTGATTAGCTATTTAAAAAGTATTTCGCTTTTTTAAATTACACTAAAATTGCCGGCTTGGGAATTCTCAAAAACCTTTTGTAAAATGTAATTAGCAAAATGATATTAAAGAAGACTCAACAGCGCTCCGGTTTAATGAAATTATTGCGAAACGAAACTTTCTCTGGTTTCTTTTACTTTTATGCTCGAGTTTAAAAGTAAAACAGTATTCAAATGTTTTGCAGATAAAAAGAAAGTCTATATTTATATTTAATGGGCACTCACTTTTTGGAATATTTTATTCAAGTCCGCCCGTCTGAATCCTTTACATTTAAAACGTCTTTGATAACTTTTTACGGTTTATCGCAGTGCTCTTAATTTTTTATAATTGTGATATATCTAATTACACTTTTGCTATAAATATTTATTATATTATCTATACCATCTATACTAATAATATTATAAATCGGAAGAGTTTGTGTGTTTGTTTGTTTTAACACGCTAATCTCAGGAACTACTGGTCCGATTTGAAAAATTATTTTTTTGTTGGATAGTCCACTTATAGAGGAAGGCTTTAGGCTATATAACATTACGCTGCGACCAATAGGAGCGAAGCGTCAGTGAGAAATGTTGCAAAAACGGGGAAAATTAATTACAGTTGGGGACTTTCATTGCTTGCGCTCAAAAACCACGCGAACGAATCTGTCGCGGGAACAGCTAGTTTTTTATAATTGTGATATACCTAATTACGCTTTGCTACAAATATTTATTATATTATCTTATATATAAAAATGAATTGCTGTACGTTAGTCTCGCTCAAACTCGAGAACAGCTGAATCGATTCGGATATTTTTGGTTTTGAAATGTTCGTGGAAGTCCCGGGAAGGTTTAAACTGTTTCTATGCTCAATGAAGTGGGCACGGGTCTGCTTGTCTTCTTCTTCTTATATATAAAAATGAATCGCTGTTCGTTAGTCTCGCTAAAACTCGAGAACGGCTGAACCGATTCGGCTCTTTTTAGTCTTGAAATATTCGTGGAAGTCCAGGGAAGGTTTAAATGGTTTTTTTTATGCTCATCGAGGTGGGCACGGGTCAGCTAGTCTTATCTTATCTTAAATTATATAAAAATGACTTGCTGTTCGTTAGTCTCGAGAACGGCAGAACCGATTCGGCTATTTTTAGTTTTGAAATATTCGTGGAAGTCCCGGGAAGGTTTAAACGGTTTGTATGCTCATCGAAGTGGGCACGGGTCAGCTAGTCTTATCTTATCTTATATATAAAAATCAATTGCTGTTCGTTAGTCTCGCTAAAACTCGAGAACGGCTGAACCGATTCGGCTATTTTTAGTTTTGAAATATTCGTGGAAGTCCCGGGAAGGTTTAAACGGTTTGTATGCTCATCGAAGTGGGCACGGGTCAGCTAGTCTTATCTTATCTTATATATAAAAATCAATTGCTGTTCGTTAGTCTCGCTAAAACTCGAGAACGGCTGAACCGATTCGGCTATTTTTGGTCTTGAAATATTCGTGGAAGTCCAGGGAATGTTTAAACGGTTTTTTTTTGATGCTCAACGAAGTGGGCACGAGTCAGCTAGTATTTTCTATAGAAAATGACTGGGAAATGAAAGTTTCCTCTTAAGTTTAAAATTTAGCGAGCTTATTTAGCTACTAACTTATTATTGTATTTTAAATTTCGAACTAACTGGAACGAGACCGTGTGATAAATAACTCGAGCCACTCCGTAATCGGCGACTCCTCCAGCTGTAACTCGCCATAATGTAATTGAAATAATTGTCCTCGAGATCGTTATTTAATATGTCCCCCCGACCTCGTTGTAACAACTTGCCTTAAAAGTATAATACGCAGGCTTACGTAAATAATAATTTCTTATGTGTACATAAATAAACATTATATAAATATCTCAATAATGACAGTATGAAATCCCAAAAAAGTGGCGGGCTCTCTGAAAATGTACGGATTTAAACTCAAAAGTACGGTTTTTTCCAAAACATTGAAATGCTGTAGTCTACCCGTTGTAACCCTTTTAAAGTATGTATTAAAACATGAATTACTAGTATAATTTATAAGGTACGAAAAAGGTACGGTGGACACTGAAGTATAGTAGTGGTACGGTTGTCTGACAAAAAGTACTGTACCGTTCTTTTTGGTACGTTCTGGCAACCCCGGTACATATTGTAAAGCGTGATATAAGCACGCGGGCGCCGGCGCTGAGTGCGGCGTCACCGTGGTGAAAGCTTAGGCATGCGAGACAAAAAAAAGTATCATTACAAAAAGGCCCTATAGCCGGTTTCTTACGTATATTCACGTTTCCTTGGTATACGGACCAGAAACCCTTACGTATCTTTTGTAGTCAGCTGCCC
The DNA here is from genome assembly GCA_905187575.2 of Celastrina argiolus. Classification (NCBI taxonomy): domain Eukaryota; kingdom Metazoa; phylum Arthropoda; class Insecta; order Lepidoptera; family Lycaenidae; genus Celastrina; species Celastrina argiolus. The sequence goes on from LR994591.1 coordinate 11,703,778, forward strand.
TTGGTCGTCCTCGGCGACGCCTCCGCGGTAAACCCGAGGTTGCTAGGATTTATCCCGCGTTCATATTATAACTTGGCTCGTGCCGCCCTAGTATTAGTACTGGACGCGCCATTTTTTTTATTTCCCAAGTAAAAGGGCAACGCCCCAGGGGGCCTACTCAAGATGCCATCGCTAATTATCGCTTACAAAGTTCGATAACAAAATGTATGGTATTTGACATAAGGTACGCTAAATGATCGTGATTTGGTATGTCATTTAGCGTAAGTTATGTCAAATCCTATACATTTTGTTATCGAACTTTGTAAGCGATAATTAGCGATGGGATCTTGAGTAGGCCCCCTGGTCATAGTTCCCCGCCCAAGACCCTCTCCGGCGTGAGTACGTACCAAATATGTAAACATTTCTATCGGCTTCACTTGACCCTTACCTTTTGAAGACCCTTACTGAAATTCCTACCTATTGTACAGGCTAGTGCTACCCTCTAGGAACCAGTCTTCACCACTGCTATTTACTGTTACGTATATTGTATGTCGGGCGCGTAGCTACGGCTTAAGCAGTAGGCATAGAAAGCCGTAGTTTCGTTACGTGTGTGTGCGTGAGTATATATAACATGGCGAGGAGTAGTTTACACTGAATTAATGCCTAGTGCTCTCCGGGTTCGATTGCCGCGTTGGAACAAAAAAAAATGTTGTTTTCAAGTTTGGTTAGTACAATGCACGCTGATCACCTCATACCAGAAAAGATGATCCATGCGTCGGATGGGCATGTAAAAAGTCCATCCTGCGCCTGATCTCACGCCAGTCCGGTTATCCGCCGCACTGGGATACGAGAGTGAAGGAAAAGAGTGTTGCGTTCTGTGTATTGCGCACACTTGGGCACTACTGGCTTGATTTCAACTTTCATTGAAACCGGCCACCGTCTCTGAAATCGGAGTTTCGATGAGTTATTATTATTATTACACTGAACTAACTGTATTGTTTGCAGGACTATTCCTCAGGGTCCTCATTTTTTTATTAGATCTAAAAATTTCACATAAGTTTGTTTAACTCTACTTCCATCAAAATTTATTTTCTCTCCCCAGACTTGCAAAAACAACTTTCATTCCACAATTTTTTTTTGTAATATTCTGAACTAATATTAAGGATAACGACCTTTTTCTTTAACGCTTAATAGGTTCTGCGCACTTTCTAAAAACTACATTAGATGCTACTAGGGTACTTTGCTTCATTAATGTCTAATTGTGTCGGTTTCCATACATGATATACTTCTGAGAATCAGGTATCACTAACAATGTTCATTGATAAAAACTAATCACGGCCGTTGAGCTCATGTCGTTAACCTTCAAGAAAATGCACATTGTTCACTACGTAAACACCAAAGTAACAAAGTGTCCTATAGGAGTTTTGGCGGCAAGTGAAAGCGTGACGTTGATGTATTTCATTCATACCCTGTGTTCCAGGACCTGATAGTAAACGAAAAAAACGTTTTTTTCATTCAGTTTTGCGTTTCTTTAGCACTGTTTAGGGTCGTTTTGAACTTTTCATAGGCACTGACAGCTGTCAATGTCAGCGTTATGAATGATCTGAACGTTTAGAGCGTCTCCTGGAACACGGCCATAAAGTTCGTATATTATATTACTCTAATTCAGCGGTTCTCAAACTTTTTTGGTGACGAAAGCCTTTTGGAAAGCAAAATACTTGAGCCTACAATAAAACAATAGTTTTTAAAAGTGTATTCTTTATCAATCAACTTAATAAAAGTACAATGTAAAAGTTACTGATTATTACTTACTTTAACATGCCACATGGCAAGTACCTAATATAAGATAATAAAAAAGAAAAAATCGAATTAATGGGAGGTATGAAACTGTTTTTTATTTTTCATAATTGGTTTATGTCAGGTTTGATAGAAGACAGTTGCAGTCTTATATCAGGTTCGTCGTCCAGTCTATTGCGATAGTTAGTTTTTTTTCTAAAATTTTTGGGGAACCCCTACAGGGTTCCGTTCCGCGGAACAGTCTTGAGTATAGCTGCTTAATATATAGTTCTCTTAATTCGGTATAAGTTTCCTTGTTGTTCTTTTCCGGGTTTCCGAACCGGTGCGCAGTGGTAGGCATCATGTAGGACAATTCTATAAGTGTTATTTATTAGCCTTTAGGGAAATGAAATGTTTGACTTTCGAGTTTCGTATCAATAGAAACTAATCTAAGATTTCCATTGTTCCCTTTTTGCAGTTGTACAACTGTGTTATTTTGTGTCCCCAAAACGGGTAAGTTTTAGTAAGGCGTCTACCACTCTACTGAATCAACTGACTGGACTTATTGACTGCACAGTAAACTAAAGATTAAGGGCGTGTTTCACCAAGCAATGTTAAAGTTACCGCCATGTTAAATATCATGTTATCCCTCTTGTATTTCCTGTCAATGAATGAGATGGCATGGTATTTTAACATGGCGTTAACTTTAACATTGCTTGGTGAAACGCTTTAGTAGGACTAGACTTGACAATAAAAGCAAATAGTGTTAAAACTTACATGGAAACTTATATATTTCTGAGTCTCTATAACACATATCCCATGTATTTTCCTGATGTTTGAAATGGACACTGGCAAATGTGGATTATAAAAAAAGCGTCCTAAATAAAACATTTCGAATTTTAATTTGTAATTTTAACCAGACGCGTCTGGATAACTTACAGTGAGGATAATCAAAAGTAAATAATGATGGTTTTAATTAGAATATGCAAACGCTTTAGCAATAAATATAACTGTTTGGGTCGAGAGGATAATGTGAAACTTTATTTTACATGTTAAATACTGGGCATTTTGTATTTGAAGATGTACTCCAAGAACATTATCATAATTAAGTGTAAGTAGGTTGGTACATACTGGATTTCATTTAATAATAACATTATGGTATTACATATTAAGGTATTATTATATTGTATTATAATATTAAAATGTATAGTAGAAGCCTCTTATTATATACTAGCTGTGCCCGCGACTCCGTACGCGTGGAAAAGTAATTTAGGGCAGTGTTATAATAAATCTGTTTTAAAAATATTTTTAGTTATAAAAACTGTCGTCGAGGTATTTAAAAAACTACTTTATGTTGACAATTCCTACTACCAGCTTGACAAACGACCGTGTACAATTACTATAATGCGAACGGGACTACTTGATAGTACGCTCACATACACGACGAACATCTAGTACTAAGATTTGTATGGATTTTGCGCCGCAGCGACTGCAGACGATGATCGTTTCCACGCCGACGCTGCTGGTGTGGCGACAGTGATATTAAGACAGCGCGCCGCAAAATTTTGCGGTATTTTAGCCTTTAGGTGCGTAAGTCCGACTCGCACTTGCCCGGTTTTTTATTTATTAATAACCAAACATGTAGGTACTGATTATAAATCACTTCACTGTTAAAGTACTGATTTTATACAGAAATGTAGCAAAATATAGAAAGTACCAAAAGAAAGAAAACAAACCTAAGTTGTACCTAACATAAAAACCATTCGGTCCATAATAAAAACTAAGAAATAAAAATATCAAGAAAAACATAAATCTAACTTATATTGACATAACTTTTTTAGTTTAACTGTAAACACAATACTTATGTTAATCAAAATTCTATGTATTATGCAGTTATCGAATACATAATTTGGACAAAGAAGACTATAAAATGTACAGTAATAGTAGGCTGTAGTATGAATTTTAACGGACGGAATGAGAACTATAATATACAATGCAAAATAATATTATACATTGCTAATGATGCACGCTGAGTATAACTCTCGGATAACGTATTGTATAAATGTAGGTACCTACTCAACTTTGCTATAATTGTATTAAAAGTACGGCATTTGGCGTATAGATGTCGCTATTATGGTCTGCTCTGCATCGCGCTATCGCTTGTAAGATAGATTTGTATATGAGAATACTCTATCAATATTATGATATTTGGCAAAAAAACCCATAATAATCTGTTAACACATATCCAGGACAGGCCGCAAAAGGCTAGAATTTCAAAAGCTATCTCGATTGGAATCGAGTTGTATCAACAGTTTTCCCCTGTAACACAGTTTAGTAACTATCAAGATGTTTTTTAACGTATGTATATATTAAAAAAAAGGAAAAACAAAATAAAGAGCAATATATTTATGAAAACCTTAAAACTGTTTTTAAAATTCCGTACCTCAAAAGGAAAAAACGAAACACATATTATAAGATCATTTCCATGTCCGTCTGTCTGTCAAGACCCTTTTACTCAGAAACGCGTGTAGGTATCAAGATGAAAATTATATAAAATACTCAGGATACCTACTGTTCCTTGAAGCAGTGAAAAAATCAGACCTCTTAGCCAATGCAACCAAAAGCAGTTGCTTAGGTATGTCGCTAAATTTCGTCATTTTCGACACTCGTAAGGGAATCAAAACCTAAAGGGTACTTCCCGTGAACTCAAAATCATAAAATTTGAAACCAAGCAACGTCTAAAACCATACGTTTTTAGTAACATTATATAGATAGTAAAAATATTTTGATTTTTTTAAACTTAGTACCGTTTGTCATGAATGTGTATAATTGAAACTTATAACAAATACTTAGGTCTCTAATATATTCAAGTAACCAAATCAAAATTCTATGTCAATCAGGTTTGAATGGAGCTCTCGGTGCGCAAGTCCAACTCGCACTTGGCCGGTTTTTATTTATTTACTTATTACTAACCTACGCTAACAAATATGTATACAGTACCTACTTATCACAACTAACTGATTTTATACAAATAACTTTCATAATAAACTCAAGAAAAAAAATCTTAGATTGTCCCTACCTAGCAAGCCTAAAAGTTAAAACTAACAAATAAAAGTCACCCCCGCGGCCCCGGTGCGTTTGCTGCGAATACAATTTGAAGCGGCGCGGCGGCGCGGCGCGCGGCTCCCGGGCCCACCGCGCGCTTCCTACAAACGTCCAGCAAAAACGACATGATGACATGACACTTTTAAAATTGTCATAACTTTTTTATTTATGAACCGATTTACATAAAACAAACACTAAATGTTAAGTGAAGCTTGCCGCAATATATTAGTGAAAAGTACATCTTAAACGGATAAGCCGTTTCTGAGATTAGCGTGCACAAACCCACAGACAAACAGACAAACAGACAAACAGACAAACAGACAAAAATTTCAAAAATCATAGTTTTGGGTACTATTGCGTAAATAAAGGTCCCCTATCATATTTTTTTTCAAATATCTTCAATGTACAGACACGACTCCTCTACAGATTTATTATATGTATAGATATCGGAAGGAGAAATATATGTGGGCGTCTGTTTGATTGATTGGTATCGTCAGGAAATAATAAACCGCACAAACAGTACTGGTATATTCATCGTATCACAAATAGTTTCACTCTAAAACATTAACTCAGATCGTGGATGCAAACGGATTCATCTCAAGACGTGACGAGGTCAGCTGACAACTTGGCTAACGTGCGTGAACCTCCGCTTCACACCGTCTCTTCCAATCGTCTCTCCCCATAGAATATACTCCCCGTGGTCTCGTCGACAAAACCCTCCATCCTCACTGACGTAAGTGACACTTGTCAAACGAGCTGTCATAGCCAACTGTCACTGAACACGTCCAAGTGGTTAAACAAGACGTCTGAGATCTTCTTCTTCTTCGACACGGCCATTCTGACCAGTCACACGTCCTCGTGTGCTGCTCCTGTAAAAGAGAAAACCAGCTGCAATATCACAAGCCTTTTGCTCGGCCTAACCTGACTCTACAATTTTAGGCCAATTTGCTAGTTTAATCTCTAATAGTAATCTCAACAGATACTTTAACTTCTTTAATGCACAACAATAAACTACGCAAAGTCTCAGGTAATGCCTATATGACCAGGGCTCTTTAGTCGAAATACGTTAGCCGCGTAACACGACGTGTTCTCCCCACGGCTAACACGTGTGCATCACTCATTGAATACACATCATGTGGTCTGTGTAGACCCCAACCTTCCAGCATCACACGCCCGCTGCGCTCCGCGTCCTACTTGAGTTGCCCCAAGAGATACCGACTTTTAATGGTTGCTGCTGCGAAATGATGCATGGTAGGTCAAATATTGTCATCAGAATTTGACTTCTATGACACGGCTCCATCGCCGACATACGTCAACCGCTTAACACATTTGTGTTAACCGCGGCTACCCGTGTGCACATGCACAGCGTATGGTCTGTGAAGACCCCGACTCCGCCAGTATCACACTACAGTCAATAGATAAACAATTATGCTCACCAAATAATTTTGGTTTCGAATGTGATACTTCAACGAAGTACAGACGACAGTCGTCTAGCCGCTGCGCCACCGCGCTGCGCTGCATCGCTCGCCGCGCTCCGTCGCGTCGTGTTGCGTCGCTAGCGTTGCTCGAAGCTCGATCCACTGTACACAAAATGAAACAGCACAAAAAAATGTTCAGACTATCTAAAATTAAGTTCTTTTAGGGATTTATTTACTAAGACTTCGCTGTGCCTGTCTGTCTTTAATCATGCTGTATCTCAAGAACAAAACTATCGCGGTTTAAATATCAGCAACAACAATGAGATTAAAATGTTAGATTTCACTATGCAGTAAAATTAATTTAATTTCCTTTCAATGATCTAACTGATTGAATGAAAATAAGCTATTACTTTAGAGTCACACAATAACAAGTGATCAGATTGCACTGTCCTCACTAAACTTGACAAAAATAAACATTTTTAGTTGTACTACTACCGCGGGAATCGAACCCACATCGAGTACTAGGTTCTAAACCACTGGACCCCAGAGTAATTCATAATAATAATAATAGCTCCCTTCACCGATTTCGGTGTCGGTAGCAAATTTCATTCAAACCAGGCCAGCTACGCAAGAGTTGTTTTATAGTGCCCAAGTGTGTGAGCAATACACAGAAGCACTCTCTCTTCCTTTTACTTTCATACCCCAGCGGAACGGTAAGTTGTCGGTAGCCAATTTCATTGAAACCAGGCCAGCTACGCAGGAGTTATTCTATAGTGCCCAAGTGTGTGCGCAATACACAGAAGGACTCTCTTCCCTTCACTCTCACAACCCAGCGGAACGGTAAGTCGACACGTCTGGCTAGAGAATAGGCACAGGACCGACCCTTTACATGCCCATCTGACGCATGGATCATCTTTCTTGTCAGACAGTCAGGTGATCAGTCTGCATTGTCCTAACCAATCCTAAAAACAACCTTTTTTGTTGTTTCAACGTGGGAATCGAACCCACAAATACGGGTCAAGAGCTAAGCTCTGAACCACTAGACCACGGAGGCAATTCATTCGTCATTCATAATACCTGAAGACTCGCTAGTGCGTTTACAACCTTTTACAAAATCACCAAGTTGGTCGAAGCTAACTGAAGTCACTCAATGAACTTTCTGATCTTCCACCGCATCAGTGGACTGCCACAGCCTCTGAGACTCTTGGACCGTTGAGTGTGTGATGCCTTGTTCACCATTAGTACCAGCTTACATACAGTAACTTCTGAAACATAACATTAAAATGTGTTAATTCCATAAAACTCATATCACAAACAATATTATCCTGTTGGACGAATTTTAAACTATTCCATATTGCATAATGTTCTAAAAAGTAAAAGTCTGTTAAATCTGTAGGTAATATGTATTCCAAATTTACTTTAACAGATATTTTTATGGCCAGCTTAGGAATAAATAACAATGTACAAGACATTATTTAAAGATACTCTTTTTTTTTTTTTTCTTTGTTTTAAACTCACCAATGAAAATTACATTTAAGTATGTAGTTTCACACTGCCTACTTATGTTAACCCTCAAGACCCCATGATCAATTTATTGATTTATTGACTACTCTTAAGATTTGTTGTAACTAGTGATTTGTCAAGCCCTCAGCACTTGAATTTAAAATGGACTTCACGTAGAAACTAAGGGATAACACATTAATTGCATCCCAAGATTAATTATGACCAAAGCTTTGTTTATTAAACACACATGTCTTGTTGTATTTTGTTTCAACTATTGTAAAGGCTCCCGATGGGGCCATTCGATCGTGGCATGAATTTCTGCTTGGTTGTGTCCCGACAGAAGATAACTTGTAAAAGCTCTGCCTGTTAATCCTAATTAAGTTTTAAACTTTAATAAGTTGTAACTTTAAATAAATTTTTAATTCTTTTTGAATCGTCTTTCTCGCTCCTACAAACTTGTCTACCTACTTACTATCATGTAAACAATATTTACAAAGAACATGTCAATGTTATTGTATAAGCCTGTTTGTTTACAACTTGTGCTCACCTGCATAAGACCTTTACTTGTTGTGTAATAATAATTATTATCATTAAAATCAAACTTTGATTTCTTCTTTATTAACTGTGTTGATTTCACTCTATTAATAAGAATATAGCTAGTATAATAACAAGTTTTAAAACTCACATAATTTAAGTATCAAAATACTGTAAGATCTTTCACTTTGAATCTCTTTTCTGTTACTAATATTGTGATTATAAAACCAGACTAATTCTGAACTTTACAATGAAATAAGTAATGATACTCATACTACCAGTTCACATCTTTGCGAAGCAAGTAGAATAGTCCATAAGATACACAATGCCCATCTGCTTTGGTTGGTTACCCAGCAAAGCTCATTCTATGCATCGGGCAAGCATGCAAGCTATGCAAGGCTATGCATCGTCCAGTCCAGCACTATCCCAGTGTATTGTCCATCTACAAATAAAACAAAACAGCAATACAAACGAACACTAAACTTTAAAGTTTATTTAGATTTTTGGGCAAGCAATTTCATGGAAACTTTGAAATTGTATTTACTTTGAAGGCTTCCAAATTATAATGAGGAATAAAAAGATTGCTACCACCTGTTACCAAAGCCATCAAGCTTATAACCAAGACCTGTCGTTGACTAGCCACGTCAATCTTGTCATATTATCGTGGTTCTATTGTAAATCGTCACGTTCCCATTGTCAATCGTCACATTCTCATTGTAAATCGTCACATTCCCATTGTCAGCACGTTACCATCGTCAGCAGCGCTGTAATCCCATCAATCGTCTTTCTGCTATGCATATACCATGCTGCCTTTGGTAGTGGAGGCTCCGTAATATAATCTGTTCCGTCTCAACGTGATCTGAATGTCCTCAAGGCCATATCCAATCCAACAATTTGTAGGTACCCTGTAACCATCTATCTTGATTTTGCGGGTATATCCCACTCTGATATCGGAAGGAGAAATATATGTGGGCGTCTGTTTGATTGATTGGTATCGTCAGGAAATAATAAACCGCACAAACAGTACTGGTATATTCATCGTATCACAAATAGTTTCACTCTAAAACATTAACTCAGATCGTGGATGCAAACGGATTCATCTCAAGACGTGACGAGGTCAGCTGACAACTTGGCTAACGTGCGTGAACCTCCGCTTCACACCGTCTCTTCCAATCGTCTCTCCCCAGAGAATATCCTCCCCGTGGTCTCGTCGACAAAACCCTCCATCCTCACTGACGTAAGTGACACTTGTCAAACGAGCTGTCATAGCCAACTGTCACTGAACACGTCCAAGTGGTTAAACAAGACGTCTGAGATCTTCTTCTTCTTCGACATATAAATCTAATTATTTCAATCATAACTTTGAAAGAAAAATATATTTCAATCCCATTATCACACTAATAAAGGGGAAATTTGTTGAGTGTGCGTAGGTATATGTTTGTAACTTCTACACGCGCAAACGGCTTTACCAATAATTGGCTGACACCCGAGATCAACAAACAAGGTTAATTTTTATCCTGAATAAAACATTATTCCTGTGGCCAAAAGCTATCAGATAGTCTTTATTAAATCTATGCCTTGTGTTAAATGCTGCTAAATGGAGCAAGACTGGTGATTTCTTGTAAAACATGAAAACACACCGGAGATGAATGAGATTTCTCCATGGAGCTGAGCCAGATATCATCCGACAATATACATTATTCATCACAATATTATAATGCGTTCGGTACATGAAAGCTTTACTTGTTTGCCTTCATAATATGTAAGAACTAGCTGTGGCCGCGACTTCGTTCCCGTGGTTTTTGAGTGATTTAAATCATTATGCAGCGCACGCAACGAAACTCCCCAAATGTAAATAATTTTCCCCGTTTTTTGCAACATTTCTCACTGACGCTTCGCTCCTCCTATTGTTCGCAGCGTCATGTCGTGTATCGTAAAGCCTTCTACAAATGAACTATCCAACAAAAAATATTTTTTCAAATCGGACCAGTAGTTCAAAAAACAGATCAAAATTCAACATAATTATACAATGAAAATTAATGATCTCTGAAAGACATTAAGATACTTTTTCATCATCATCATTTCAGCTACAACGTCCAGTACAGGGACCTTACTCTCCAAACTGATTCGATTTTAATTAAGATTCGATCATGCCGCGTGCTTCCTAATAATTTGACGTTTGTTTATTTTGAGTCTCAGTCGATTGTTATAATATAATACGGTCGGGAGTACAAAAATTTACGATCTAACAATTTTTTTATCCTGGTTAGTTTCAAAGCAATCCACCAAATAAAATACCAAAAGCCGTTGAGATCGAACTGATTTGATTTACGATTGTGTCAGAAGTAAGCATGCTGCGTAAGAAACCAACTTCTTACGCAGCATGCTTTGCTTGCAGTTATCTATCTAAGCATAATATTATGGACATGTTTTTACATTACAACTAAGCACAGAATTAGATAGAAAAGGTTCTTACTTCTGGATTCAGGGAATCTCCGGAGGAAATGCCAGCTGTGCAGTATAGTCCGTTAACTTTTTCTGACGTGAAGTTTTTACATTCTAATGTTTTTCTGGACAGCGTAAGAACATCTTAAGGCGGTGCAAAACATATTTACCCACTTGCGCTCATGTGGGTAAATATGTTTTGCTAGATGTATTGGTTGATTTTTATCAAGTACATATTTACCATTAAGGAAAGGCGCCATTAATCTAATACGTAAGATAATTGTTACTAGATTTTGATCCCCTCGATGAATTTTCGAAAACTGTCCAGAATAAAAGTCTAAAAGCAATATTTTCATAAGAAAATTCTATTTGTACAAGTTAGTTTTACCTGTAAATACTAATTCACATGAAGTATTAATTTATATTTATATTAATATATTCCACTATTTATATTATAAACTCCTTTAAGGTCGTATATTTACTATATTGATGCTTTTTCCAAAATTATTATACATATTTTGCCCAGTCGATTCCCATTTAGGATTTGCTCTGCTGAGTGCTGACCCCTTCACTACAACGAAACACCTCGCCTTAAGCATTTTCTGTATAAAACAATTCCTGTTATTATTAAGATTTTAATGATTGTTGTTAACTGTGCGAAAAAAGTAGATGCAAGTTATGTCGATTATGTAGTCGTTAGGTCTTGAATAATGGTGTTTTCTGGGAAAGAATTTTCATTTACAGTTTTCTTTGCTTCTTTAAACATATTTTGTACGATCTATCGAGAAAATGCTTGAATTCAACTATTTAACGATAGGGTAAATTTGATAAAAAAAACAGTTTTATTAAAATACAATTTCTATGGATATTTTTACTATCTATTGTCACATGAACGTAATTTGAATTCAAATGAAAAGATAAATATTCAAAAACTTTTGATTACTTATAAACATTATTTTTCTATGTCCCGCTTTCGACGAAATAATCCATGACCCAGGACAGAATTTTTTTTTTGTTCCTTAGGTAGGATTCCATCCTGCGACTTCTCGCACGAGCACCAACGCGCTCAACCACTGCGCTACAGATGTCTTCAAGGGATGACAAATTATTACAAATTATACATGTTGAGAGCCAGTTAATTTAACTACCGTTTCAGTATTCGTTACTGCAGAGTGTAGGCTCGATTGACAATTGAAGAAGATGAATGGATAAAGGTGATGTCGCAAAAAAACCTAGAAAATTGAGTTTAAACTTTAAACTGTTACTAAAACATTTTAGGATGTGTAGTAAGTTATATATTCTAGAGACGGATCTTTAGATTAATGTAAGTACATAATACGTTACGACGTATTCTAAAATGTTTAAGTGACAGTTTGAACTAAATTTTCTTGAAATCAGAGTTTTGATACATATCACCTTTATCCATTTATGTCTTCAATTAAGAGTAGGCTATGCGTGTCCACAGTTTGGGTAATTTCCATAATTATCAATTAACCACTTGTCAGACTCATAACGTACAGATTGACGTTGGCTCCTCCCCCTTAATGACTAGTTTTTGGAAGAACTTTGTATTCAATTTAAATCTTCTTATTAGAATATTGCTTTTGGTCCCAAACACTTATAGTCAGGATTTCCATACATTCGAGTCGCCCAAGAATTTCTTGGACGGAACTCTTGTTTTTGTATTTGATTTGGATGGAGGTGGATTTGGTGATAACAAATTTTTTTTTTGATAAATCTCAAGTTAATCTAATTTAGATTCGAAAAAATACAAATATTTGTCCTACAAAATTTATGGTTTGATCAAAGAGTTCCCTCTTGCCAACTTGTATCGAAAACGAGGTCATCCTAAATTTTTAGTAACCAGCTGATTTTGTTTTTATTACTTAGTTATTATTAATGTAATTCAACAGACATCTTTTTTTTTTTTTTTTTTAATCTTTATTTAAAGGCATTACATCTTATAGATTAAGTCTGCCTAACTTTAGAATTATGTACAATTAATTTTCAAAATCTAGTTCCCTTAAGTACAAAGAGTGTATTACATAACTTATAAATATTGGACTAAAATCGGTTTTAAAATTTGAATACAGAATATGATGAATAAAAAAGTACAAATCGGTACACTTAGTAAACTGCACAAATTCACGACGTAAGTGCTCGTTCCTCTCACATTCCATGAGAACGTGGTAAAGGTCTTCGTATCGTCCACAAACGGTGCAATTAGGATTGTCTATTTTACCCATCAAAAACAAAAAATTATTCAATGGAATGTGGTTGGATCGCATACGAAAACAGAGCGTTAGATCTCTCTTACTTAAATTAATATCTGCAAACCAAGGACGTTTTGGTGGTTTATTGACTAATGTTCTGTACCAAATACCCAAAACCATAGATTTCTGTTGGAAATAGTTATCCCACTCAACATAACATTTTTGTTTAATCAAACACAAATAATCAGTATAATGAGATGTTACACTTAGATTTGTACCTACGGAATGTGCTGAGCCTGCCAAAGCATCAACGGTCTCATTGCCGGCAATACCTACGTGAGAAGGCACCCACTGTATGCGGACGTTTACCCCATTACGTATTAAACTATAAATACATTTAATAACGAGGAAAGCCTCAGCCCTGCCCGTGTTACCTTTACTGCAAGATAACAGATGTAGAAGACCACTTTTAGAGTCTGTTACAATTACAACGTTTTGGTAATCGGTGGTTTCTACATATTTCAGTGCTTGAAGTATACCCTATCTCTATACTCATTATAGGTATGCGACAGTTAGATATTGAAAATTGAGACTTCATTTTAGATCGGGAATCATAAAATGCGCATCCCCCGTGAGCAGCCGACTTAGACCCGTCTGTGTAAATGTGTACATAGTTCTTATATTTAGTAGACAATAATTCAGTAGCTGCTATTTTAAGTTCTAAGTGTGACAATAATTTTTTGGATTGATGAACTGTTGGAATGCTGGTGTAGCATAAATTTTCAAAGGGTATATCAAAGGAGTCCGCACGAAGCTCATAAGTTGGCCAAATGTCATACTTTGTAATTTCACAATGATTAAGATTGATGTAACTTTTAACCATTAATGGAATGCCGTATTTGTTCCAATAGCGTAATTCTGACTTCATTAAATTATCGAAATCGACAATAATTTTCGATAGATAGAGTCATTACGTCGCGAAAAAGTTTTCATAAAAATTTTGTCTGTTAAATATTGTCTTCTAATTTTTAGGGGGGGTATACAAAGCTCATTTTCTAAAATATGTATCGGGGTGGACTTAATAAAACCGCCACATAGCCTTAAAGACTGGTTTTGAATTAGATCTAAATTTTTAAGAACGTTTTGACTAGCATTACCAAACACAGCACATCCGTATTCCAATCTACTCCTAACCAAACTGATGTATAACTTCCTCAAATGTATAGGATGTACTCCCCACTTATAACTGCTAACACAACTTAAAATATTAATGTACTTTGAACATTTTTGCTGCGTTTCATTGACATGTTTCTTCCAAGTTAACCGATAGTCAAACCATACACCTAAAAATTTAGCAAATTTTACAATCTGTAACTGAATATTATTTAAGCTAATGTCAAAAAAAGGGACACGGTATTTACGAGTAAAAGCACACATTTTTGTTTTATCAAGAGATAGTTGTAAACCGATTTCATTTAAAAGCTTATCAAAATTGTTCAGAGTATCCTGCATAATAAGAGCACATTCACTAATTGTTCGATTGCTACAGTAAAATATAAAATCATCAGCATATTGAATTATTTTTAAATTAGGAGTATATAAACGCTTAATTTTCAGGGTAACAATATTTTGTTACCCTGAAAATTAAGCGTAACAATATTTTGTTACCCTGAAAATTAAGCGTTTATATACTCCTAATTTAAAAATAATTCAATATGCTGATGATTTTATATTTTACTGTAGCAATATTTTTTATCCTTGCTAACTCTGTTAGCTACAACAATCGAGAGTTCCGTCCAAGTAATTATTGGACGTCTCATCAAAATGAAGCTACTCAAGAAAAATTACCTCGATACTAATCAAGTGAAAACAATGTATGGGGGAACCGTGACTATTGTGAGTAAGACCCAGACTTTTTTGTGAAAAATGTTTTTGGCCAGACACTGCGCTCTACATGCCAAGGAATTGTATGAAATATGAATGTATGGATTATGTTTATACTTACGATCGCTATCTCTGGCACGCATTGCAGTCATTTCACGGCTTTCGAGATACTTAATAAGATTCGTCTTGGTTCAAGAAGTGGTTTAGTCCTAGAGACAGACAAACTAGAGTCTTAGAGGCGATTGCACCAATGCAATTAAGCTGGCTTAGTGTACATTAAACTCGCTTTACGCGTTTAAACGCACTTATAACTCGGAATTGCATTTCACCAACAATAAAATAAAAGATTAAAAAACTATAACCCGACTTCGCAAAAAAAGGCTCTAAAAAGGTTGAAACAAGAAAATAATTCAATTTGAAATCCAGGTATGCATAGGTACAGATATGGTCAAGGTAGAGCCGTGGTCGTACTATCTTAATTTAATTTTTTTTGGAGATAGTTTTTGAGGTATAATTTTCAAAATCCAAAATTTTTCGAAAAATTATATAGCCTATGTTACTCGCGGGATCACTACGAATCGATTGACACCTTATTTATTAAAATCGGACCAGTAGTTTAACCGCTACGAGGGAACATACATACATACATACATAGACTGCCAAAATCATTACCCTTCCTTTTGGCTTCGCCGAAGTCGGGTAAAAACTAAGCGCGGCTCTAGCTAAGCCGACCTTAAAGTTCTGAACTTGGAATTTCGTCGGCTTCACTTCATTGAGCGAGCTCAAGAGCTGTCAAATACCAAATATCATGATCTAACAGTTGTGATGCTTATATTTCATATTCTGCATTAATTTATGATTATTTGAACTCGGCTTTCGTAAGCCAAGCTTTGCTTAAAAACATGGTGAAATCCGTTTGACATAAAACGAAAATTATAAGGGCGCTTAGTGAGAGCTGAGTTTAATAAAGCCGAGTTTTCGTTTGAATGGTGAGATCGCACCTTAGTAATTAGGGGTTTACCATTAGATTAAGGAACCCTGACTCGTATGAGGTATAATGATCTCGTTCCTACCTTTTTATTTTTGTTTCGATTGGGTTATAATATTGCAACGTCACCGCCGCTAGTTGTTTAAAGGCATTTGCATATTCATGGACAATTAATTGAAAAAAACTCTATTAGTATTAAAAGATGTAATCTCGCAGATATTTTCATCATGCCGTGGTAGAATGTAATTAAGTTTGTGTTATTAATTACGCGTTTATTGAACACGATATAACTTTTTAATAACGGAGAATTGTTTACTTCTTCTATTTTATGGGTTATTTCTGCTTTCATTTTTACCCGACTACGATGCCAAAAGAAGGGTAATGATTTTGACAGTCTATGTTTTTTCCATCGTTAGTGTAACACGTTTAGTATTGTTCTGATTTTAATGAATAATATGTCAATGGATTGGTAATAATAACATAGGCTATATAATTTGCGTATTTTTACCTTTAATTTTTACTACTACGTTAACTTTTGATTATTATAAAAAAATGCGGTTCAGTATTTGTATATTAGTTACTTTTAGTTCAGCAAATATTATCTTTATTAGTAGCACACCAAAACTTTGCCAAAAGATACATTATAGGAAGCGCTAATGGTCTATCACTAGACCTCAGATTGGTCATACTTTCCCTGTATAATATTATTAATTATACCGGAATCATCAGAAGCCTTAAATTGGCTCTATCTCACTCTATATACCACTCACCCTCTCACTCTATAGGACCTGGCTTTGGCCATTTTAGGACCTATATAACAACTAGGATAAGATAGATTTTTTATCTGCTTGCAAACCAAACGATAGGGTAAAACTGTGAGGATCGTCCGTACTTCGGTCGCAACTCGCAACTTGCAGACGTCGGACAGTTATTGCACGCTTCACTTCTCTCATTACCCTCGCTAACTGTTGTTAATTCGTCGTTAATTTTGTATTGATAACCCGTTACATACACGCTTCGTACATCTACATACACGCTCCATACATGCTTCATACGTACATCGTTTGAATGACATGTGAGCTTGGCGAGCTCAGCATGGCGTCTTGGTGTTATTAATGTTAATTTATCTAATGTCTAGTTAACGCCTATGTTCAATTGATGGAAGTTTATTGAGTGTTTGAAATTTTTATTATTATAATGAGATTTTACGACTGGGAACCGTTTTAAAATAGGCAATAGAGTTATACTTGAGATGAATCATCTTGTTAATTTGTCTTGGCAATCTTCTTTTTTCTATAAATTTAACTACACTTACCCCCGGTTTCCCGTACGCTATTCAAATGAATGATCAAGTAACATGGCATTCAAATCAACAACCTATATTGAACGCTGATTGGTGGAATATTATCAGACAGAAAGGAACGGACAGATATTTTATAATTACATCACGCTCGCTCGCTGATTCAAATCGTATGTCAACTAATCGGTGTCTTTGGTGAATTAACCTTATCTGTGGAATTTTAACAAATCTTGCAAGTGCGAGCGTGATGTAATTATAAAATATATGTCCATTCCTTTCTGTCTGATAATATTCTACCAATCAGCGTATTGAACGCATATTATACGATAAAATGGGTCGTTGATTTGAATACCACGTTAGTTGATCATTCATTTGAATAACGTACGGGAAACCGGGGGATAAAAAGTATATTATAATTGTATACGATATGTGAAACTACGATACCACGCAATGCTTTGGGGAAGCTTATTTCCAGCAGTGGAAATCATAGCTGAAATGATGATGATGCAAAAAAAATCATTGCTAAGATGATGACGTCACTCCACCTGCAGAATGAGCGAGAGCTGGCCTGCCTTGCCTCGTACTGATTATCTTTCTGGGCTATTGGGCCACGCTCATCTCAAACGGTGTCTATTGTGATTGTTTGTAATCACATCGCCAATTATTATCGACCCCACACTTTTTGTTCAGTAATTGAAACTACTTAGGCTTTTTGTGCGAATTCCAATATCGGTCAGGACTAGTGATAGCTCACGACTTTGTGCATTGGCGTGCTCTATGTAGAGAGAGATGTGGTATCTGATATCTTATCTATACACCAATAGAGAGTATAGATAATATGTCTCTACCACCTCCCTACAAGTAATGTGCATTGCATACTAATAATAAAGAGGATAGTAGTGTACCGTTATGTATTAGGTTTAAGACAGTATAATATCATCGTTTGACACTGATGCCTGAGATAGTCTATATTAGTCCTCGAAGAGGGGTTATAGGAGTAGGACCTATGTACCTAGTTATAAGATGTATCATATTATATTACGTGTATTATTGGACGTAGGTACGAATGGATCTTAACCAAATGCTGTAGCATCACAATAGATAGATTTGATTGTTTGTTTGCAGTTGGCTCCGAAACACTGGACCGATTTTCATGAAGTTTTGCACAGACAAAGAGAAGTCCACGGGGAAGGACAAGGGCGGTAAATATAGGCAGGGTTTGTCGAGGGATTTCCTTTCGCGGGCACAAATCACAGACAGTTCTCATCTCAGAAATCTTAATGTGGTTTATGACATCTTCAGAATAACCTATATTTTGTGACGCGTCAGTTGTTCTAGGTCTTTAAAAAGTGCTTTATCATTAAAAGTATCGTAGAGCTAAAATGTAAATTAATTTTTCATCATTCATTCATTTCTCATTACTAATGTAATAATTAATGTGATATTTCTCAGAACTAACATACAACTTTGTCTATCCAGTTCATATGACTATTGACTATGATGAGTTTTGGAAGGTATAATTATTGTCAAAACTAGCAGCTAGCTCTCGATTCTGCGTACTCATTATAAAGTTCCGTGTTATTTGATGTGAGCTATAATTTGAATGTAAATTCCCGTTCAGTAGTTTTTGATTGTATGAGTAATAAACTTTCAACCAAAAAACTTTTTCTGATTCATTAGGTTAAGTTGCGGTCAGTCTTCGTTTAATAATAATTGGCCACACCTTATATTAAATTATCTTATTTATTAAGGTATATTACAGACCAAATAATTATAACATTCAACAAACATGATCTATGATTAAATGACATTGAGACTGAAGTCCAAATAGAACTATACACAACATTAAATAAGCTTATTACTGATTTATAGTGATATATGAAAAAAAAAACAGTATAAGTAAATTAGATATAATAATATTAATAAAATATTTAACCATTTAAAAGCTTGACTACAATTTCCAAACTAGTATAATAAATATTTGACTAGTCGTTGAAGTCGGCTACCGTAACCAAAATTAGGAGCTTCTCAAATAAACTCTAATTTATATTTTAATAAAAGCTTGTTGAAGTGTTGTCTTATTATTTAAACTAGAAAATTATGTTACTTTAGTACATTTTACTGACGCAGTGAATAAATTTTGTGTTGTTTTGTATTTCATGGATACAATTTTTATATATTTTAATACTAAAACATATTTTTACAAATTAAAATGTAAGCGAGAAATTTAAATATAAAATAACTACCGTTATTACTAGTAACACAGAATAAATCTAGTACTTTTTTAAATTAATGCACCATTACCATCGACATGGCATAGGTACAATTATTATATACGTAGGTGCACAATACAATACCACAAATTATGATCGAAATTTTATTATGGCATGTTGTTTTGGCATTAACCATTCAAGGTGATGTAATTCACCACATTTAGTCCATTGAAATGTTACAATTTAAGGACCGAATATTGGCATTATTTAGAGGACGCCATTTTATTTTTGGGACATGTGTGGGGGGGGGGTCAACAGAAGCTTAATCTCAAGTTTGTGGGGACTCTTGTCCCTCGGCCCCCATTTTGGAAAACATTTTTTTCGCGATATCTCGCAAACTATGCATCTTATAAAAAGTTCGTAGAGACATCATTTGTAGCAAATTGTTTTATTAACCCCCGACGCAAAAACGACGGGGTGTTATAAGTTTGATGTGTCGTGTAAATGTGTATGTGTCTGTCTGTGGCATCGTAGCTCCCAAACGGATGATCCAATAATATGCGGTTTTTTTTGTTTGAAAGGTATATCAGCCGAGAGTGTTCTTAGCTATGTTTGGTGAAAATCGGTCCAGGTCTTAAAGGTCATCAGGTCGTTTTTAAGCGTGATAGGAATGTTACACGCTAAGTCGGGGGTATTTTTTAAATTTTTAATTTAGTTTATAACAGCTGTTTGTCCTAAATTTAAAACTCATGTAACATTTCAATGGACTAATTTTCATTTTTTTTTTATGTGGTGCGACATCCTTCGCTTTTTTAAATGTATTATATTACGTAAGATTATACGTCAATGACTTACGAAGTCCAGAGAAAAACGTTAAAAACTCTATGTAGAGCTGACATCTAACAGTGGGTCAGGAAGTCATAATATGCTACAGTATAAAAAAGTCAAATTAAACTGGAAGAGTCACCGTTTACTTTCGCCTCTCTATTGGAATGACAGGCGTTTTGCTTGTGTAGCTTGTTACGGAATTAAGTGTACGGTATCTACATGCATATCTACAACTACAATGTAGAATGTATGTTAAGTAACGTAACGATGTTATACTTAGTTTATACTTACGGACATTTTAAGAGCGATTAAAAACAGGATACCAAAGGTATGTATTTTTCTGTGGAGTCCGTAATATAATAAGACAGGAGGAAGGTGGACAGACGACCTGACGAAGGTCGCTGGGAGACGGTGGATGCATGCCGCGAGCGACCGGGCACAGTGGAAATCTTTTGGGGAGGCTTATAGTATTTGTATTATAATAAGTAGTAATAACTACTATAAGCGTCCTCCAAAGTTTTTCACTGCGTCCGGTAAATTCATAGACTTTAGTAAACAATGTAAAAATGATTAAAAAAGGGACGCGTTGGATGCGTTACCATAAGCGTCCCCCAAAGTTTTCTTTATTTAGTAATCTGTGCGTATGTCCAGCACTAGATGTCCTGAAACGAAAATATTACTACAAACGTCTGCAGTATTTATTACTATTGCACTTATGCATTATAATATAATAATATAAAATATCTAAGCGCAAATAAATGGGCGTGACGCGTTACATTTTTTAACTCAATGAATAACATGTGCGAGAGGGAAATTAAAATATCAAAAAATAAAAAAAAAACTATGTCGATTCTTTTTATGAGAATGAAAAGGATTGTTATAACTGTCGAATACTGAAACGGTATTTACAGTTAAATGCCCTTCTATTTACGGGCTGTCAACTATTTCACGTTCAGCGGGACGACAAAGACAGTATGTAAAATTGAAAAAAGAATCCAAAAGAATATAACAAGTCCTTGTCGAAATGTCAAAGGGCTACATCCTTTTACAAAAAAAAAAAAACCCTTTTTAAACCCCTTAACCCCTAAGAGCGGGTACACATTAGGCGCTTTCAAACGCGCGCTTTGTCAACGCGCGTTTTGAGAACCAGGAGTTCTGTACAGACAGTGTACTCTGTACATACTCAAGCACGGATTTTTTTTTATCCAAAAACTCGCAATAGCAAAGCGCGCGTCAATAAGCGCCTAATGTATACCAGCTAAGAAGAACCAGCGCGGCAAGAAACTAGCAATGTGTCTTGAGCACCATTTGAGTTAACCATCGTTTTAGTATTCGGCCATAAAATAGTGTTTATTTTAGACCTAATGTGTGTAGGAACAGATAGAGCAGCTCGTGGGAAGTGCTGGTAAGTGTGGCGGCGTGCGGCGTGCGGCGTGCGTCGTGTTCCTGGGTTACTGTTATACTAAACGTGTGCGCACACTTACCCGTGTGGGCAGTGGACTATAATGTGTTATTACTGGCCATATAGTTGGTACGTCAAATACAATGCTGTAAGTTCCATACTGTAAAAAATTCAAAATTCAAAATTCAAAAAATTTTATTTCCAAGTTAAACTTAACAAGCTATTTTCGGAAAGTCAACAAAAATACTACCACTATTAGTAAGTACGGTACTTACAGCATTTTCGTTTTCTGGCGTCGCGTCGATATAGGAAAACGCGAGGAATATCAGAATTATAAGCGAATATATAATTAGCCATATTTCAAAGGAAATTTTATTATTTTTAGGCAAAAAATGAAAAGCCACTTCAAAGGTAAAACACATTCATTATTATTTATTTAACATCAGCTTTGAAATAAATGAAGAATCTTCCAAAACAAAATTCTTTCTTTTCAACTTAATACAAAATTATTAAAAACATATTGTCCTTACTAATTAAACTTATAATTATATTTATAAACTAAAAAGTCAATCCATTCTCTTCTATTATGTCTGTAAGTGTGCGTCCATCTTAGAGCACTCAGCGATCGAGTTTTTACATACCGCGGATCGGCAAGCAGGTAAAATTAAATAAAGTAAGGGGCGTGGAACATACATTCGTCCATGCCTCATTAGTTCAAAACAATATGAGGCTAACGGACGAGTTTCAATTAAATAAAGTAAACGTAAATCCATGTAATATCTTTTAAGTTACTTTTTCTTGTGCTTTTTACTTGAGAACGCAAGCAAAAACTTAAGTGATCCCAACGTTTACGATGATTCTGTTAACTGTACTGTACTATCCTAACATATAATAAAAAAATTAAAAGAAAACAAACTTTTTATATCTAGCATTGATACAATAATATTTTATACCCTTGTTACCATCTAGCACCAAAGTACTAATCAAGACGTATCAAACAAGTCCAAACAGGATGGAGCTCTCATTACGGACTTATATATAAGTATTTTTATTATAACTCATTACGGAGTTCCTATGGCCATCTGTCAGATCAGAGATTTACTACAAATAACAAAATTATATTTATTTTTTTACTACAGAATTAAATTTCAGCTCAATCGGTTACCGGGCATTGACTCAAATTTAACTCGCAAGATTTATTTACAGACAAACAAGCGAGCAAACATGGAAAAGCGTCAGTGAGAAATGTTGCAAAAACGGGGAATATTATTCACATTTTGACTTTCGTTGCGTGCGCTGCATAAACGGTTAAGTTACTCAAAAATATGCATGAAAGAATTATTACTTTTTAATAATCATAATAAATAATACTATCGTGAGCAATCAAAAGAGAATCGCGATAGTGTTGCCGACAACCACGCGAACGATGTCGCGGGCACAGCTAGTGAATAGATAACTTGTAACAGATATCTACGTCATACTACACTTTTACAATGATGTCACGTTTTAGTGCCTTACATCGTGTCACTTACATTAATGGAATATTAACAAAGGTGAAGAAAGTGGTCCAAAAATTCATTGGCCAAGGTTGATCGCATAATTTGATTTCCCGTGACAAGCCATTTTGCGGGTAACGGTCGTGTATTGTGCCCGTAATTCCAACTGTATTGAAATTATTGAAACGGTGTCACTTATTGCAATGTTATGGTCAAGTTATAATAATATATGTTTTAATGTATTTTTTTACATTACTTAGTTTCATATTCTTTAGTTCACAGGTTAACTATATTATATTAAATGTATGTACAGAAAGCCTTTTTGGAGAATTTAGAAAATATGTTCTTAGAGATAATAATACTATTCAAATTTGACAAAAATAAAAACGACAAAGTTTTTACGCTTTAGACTTGGAGACAGTTTTATAAAAATGTAGAGTTTATAACGTATGTATCCTATTACTATTATAAATTTTATAGTATATAGTATGTATGACTATTGATGGATTGATACAGAGATATTTGTGATTATTTTATGCAAAAACACTGAATACGTAATGTAAAGTACTTAAAAGCTAGAAAATTGGAAACGTAACGCTACGTAGGTAGGTACATAGAAATTCGGACCGGTCCTAAACACACACAAAAAGCTTCCAACTACCCAATTTAACCTACACAAATAACGAAATATATTACAGTATGGGTACTTTAAATATTTCGGACAAAATTACGACCTCGATGGTTCAATGGTTATAGAGTCGCCGCTCAGTTTGGTACTATTACATAAATAGTAACTCACTTCGTTGAGCATAGAAACAGTTTGAGATGAACCGTTTAAACCTTCCCGGGACTTCCACGAATATTTCAAGACTAAAAATAGCCAAATCGGTTCAGCCGTTCTCGAGTTTTAGAGAGACTAACGAACAGCATTTTTTTTTATATGTAAGAGATTAATATAAGAAGATAGAGAGAAGATAATACGATGTGTATACATTTAGGAGGCTATAATAAATTACTAATTATGTATTATAATAATCTGAAAAATATTATGTACAGTTTAAAATAAGTGTTAAACATTTTCCCTAAGTTTTAAAAGTTAAATGCTTAGGAAAGTATGTAAATATGTTATTATAAATATATGATTATAACAGTACTGTAATGTGTTAAAATTTCTAACTATAAAAGTTAACGTTCGCATAGTAATTACCAATTATGCATATAATTCCTATTAAATATAAACCAAAATTTAATAAACAAAGGTTACCAGTGTTATCTTTTTACATCTCTTTCAAAACATGAATTAAAACCGGCTAAGTGCGAGTTGGAATTGCGCACAAAGTGTTCCAAAAACAGATAAATAAATTATTTATGTAAATATTTAATTGTGACTTCTTGTGATAGGAGCCACTGAAAGACTTAAAACTTTCCACTATCTTGCAGTCACGGTTTACGATCGTACCAAGTTAATTTCTAGAGACAGACGGACAGTAGAGTTCACTTTGTAAAAACAGGACTATATTACTGATAAGAGTTTTTAAAGTGAAAAAAAATACACGGATCCTAGAGAAGAATCTTTCGGGAAAAAACTATTCTATGTCATTTCCCTGGATTTAAATTATATCTATAAAGAAGCAGTAGATATTAGATAGCAGTGGCGTAGGGTTTCTTCCAATATGGATAACTTTCTTAGTGAGTCGCCGAGGAGAGCGCTTTAGTTTGGCGGAATGCTCTCTTATTGTGATGGAAGTCCGGTCCCTTATGAGGTAGTCCGGCTGGTCGGAGGGGCGTCGCCTGTGTTTACCAGATCCAGGGCACTCCTCCCATCTCAACGGCAGATGGCAATCCCCAAGTAGTTTTAGTGGGTAAACCGGCTGTAGTCAGCCGGGAGTCCCACATAACCCTGGATGCGTAATGCATTTCCCTTGCGACATCAAAAAAGGGTTCCTTTCACTCCCTATCGCCTTCACTTTCACCCTTTTGATTACCTTATCCAAATTCCTACCTATTAAACAGGCTAGGGCTTCCCTCTGAAGAAGGACCAGCCTTCACCATTGTCAGAGACAAATATTATACACACTTTCGCATTTTAACGTAGATCGCTCTTACATAAAAATACAATCCCAAATTTTACAAAAACCAAAAACCGACCAGTGCGAGTAGATTTCACCCACGAAGGATTCCGTTCAAAACGCTAAATTTTTCATTTCAAACGCGTTTCCTGTGATGGGGCCCTTAAATATTAATTTAATTTTGTTTTATAGCGGCAATACCCTATATAGCAGTTAAATACAGTATCTGTAAAATTTTCAACTAAGTATCTGACTTTCACGATTCATGAGACACAGCCTGGCACAAGACGAACGCACACCGGAGTCTTAGGCCCGTATAAATAAAACAATCTCAAACCCAACCTCACTTGAAAACCTACTTGACACATAAAACAACATTTCGTTTCACTTTTAAAAGTGAAAAACTTTATTAATGTTACTTTAATTTCTTTTCTTTTACACCGTACAGACAAACATTAAAATAAGTATAACCGATATCTAATAATCTTTATTTTTATGTTTTAAAAAAGCAAAAAATTAAAGTATGTAACATAACTAAGTAAAGTTCTTCATTTTTAAAAGTGTAACGAAACGTTTTTTTTAACCCGTCGAATAGGTTCTCAATTGAGGTTGGATTTAGGAATGTTTTCCTTGTTTTTTATCTTTCGCTACGGAACCCTAAGATAATATCCGTTATCTTCGACCTGCAGTAGTATCTATATTATTCACGTCTAATTGAATTTGAACCGTGAATGAAATCAGTTTTGCACGACTGTTTATTTAGGTTTTCTGAGCCTCTACAATCGCCGACTGTCTATTGTATGGTAATTTTGTCTTTATCTAATACACTTCGATGGGTTTTCACGAGAAAATGTACACAATTCAAAGATTAAAGGCTTATTATTAGAATAAGCCATTTCATTGTAAACTCTCGTGGATTAAATAATGATATACGTATTATATTTATATTATATAGTGAAAGTTTGTGAGTGTTACTTCTTCACGCAAAAATAACTAAACGGATTTTTTGAAATTGGGTATGGTAGTAGTTTATATGCTGGATAAACATAGCTACTTTTTACCACAGAAACATAAACCTATAACCATAACCTAAAATCTAAACGACTGGTCGAATTTTAGTGAATAAAAAGCGTCAATTGATTTATAATAATAGACCGAGGTTCTTATTATAGATGTCATCGCTATTATCACTTACGAAGTTCAAAAACAAAAAAAATATACATAAGGTTCGACCTGGTGAAAACTGCCGGGTCACGTTGGATGCAGGTGGCAATGGACCGGTCGCACTGGAAATGTGTTGGAGAGGCCTATGTTCAGCAGTGGACAGTGAAAGGACGAAGGTTCGCTAAATAACAAGCTAATTCGTCACGAAGCGAAGCTTATGTCGACATATATATTGTTTTCGAACTTCGTAAGTGATAATAGCGAAGGCATCAACAATCAGGGCACGCGTAACGCATTACATATGTTTAGGTAAGCCTGCAAGTCAAAGTAGCTTCTAACTTTTAAGGCTCCATTCACATATTTGAAGCATCTCTCTATTTTTCCATCATTATTGTAGTAAAAATTTGTATGCGGCATTGTGAGTTAAGTAAGCTTTCTATGTATTTTTGTATTGACCTTATTTTTTGTTGCAGGTAATTATATGCACTATATAAATGCAGTGACGCGGAGAAACGAGCGGATGTTTCAGCTGATGACGGGTGATGTCGGTCCACATTTATTGATTGCTTTTCTTAATCGATTCTAAAGTTGATCTCGTTTTCGTGCCAAGTTTAACGTGAAATCTAAAATATCTGATAATTAATTGACGATGTATAATGGAGACACGGATGTTTTGTAGTTCCGGAGGCTCAGTAGTGGGTAGGGCTGCGTCCATTTACCATCTTCCGGAGGCATTGAGTCCTTCATATCCGCGAGGGAATTCTGGATCTCTCACGGAATGTCTAATAGCATTTCTCGGCATTAAAAAAAAGACATCATCCACGATATAGTCTATTAGCGTCAAGTTTATCAAGTAGGTACCGACATAATATATTAATTTTGCAGTGCATCTTGTGTGTATAGTTCAAAACTTATAAGTGATAAGCTGTGTTCTTGTTACACATTTAACTGACATACAAATTCTCTTGTCACTTAGCGAA
Source organism: Celastrina argiolus (assembly GCA_905187575.2). NCBI lineage: Eukaryota > Metazoa > Arthropoda > Insecta > Lepidoptera > Lycaenidae > Celastrina > Celastrina argiolus. The sequence goes on from LR994591.1 coordinate 11,731,075, forward strand.
GTGCATGTCAAATCCCATACATTTTGTTTTCGAACTTCGTAAGTGACAAAAGCGTTGACATCTTACATACGAATTCTCTTATTACTTAGCGAAGCGTATGTCAAATCCCATACATTTTGATTGGAACTAATCATTACTTATGTCAAGCATTAGATCCACATAGTTAAGTTACATAAGGTATCTTGTTTGTATGATTCCATAAAAACTTACATTATAAATATAGTTTGCCCTACATGGTGGGACTAAGCAGGCAGATGGCAAGTCCCACTCCTTATTTGTCCTACATTTGATTGATCGCTTGTTCTTCTACTACTCTTTGCTTTTTGCTTGTTCTTTTGAAGTGTAGTTCAACACATAATACATTTCTTAGTCGTTAGTGCATCCTTTATGAAGCTACGATGCTTCAGACACATTAAAGTTATAATACCCTATGTTATTGTCAGGGGTTAAAAATAGACAGTACAGGTTTAGGCATTTTTGATCTATCATATGAAAATTATGTGACTTATGCGTCAAATTGCATCAATTATATTATACAAGGTGTAAAATAAATTAGTGATAATACTTTAGGGATTGTATGTTCTTCCTATGTAGAGTATAGAAAGTACCAGCGCTGAAAGACTTACTTTTGACTTTCATGTTACTATGAGAAATGCCCAAACATAATAAATCCTATAAAACAATATTAAAAAAGCACCTCTTTCAGCGCTGGTACTTTCACAGTAAACTCTATATACGAGACCCATACACGCCCTAAAGTATTATCACTTATTAATATTACAGTCTGTATAACTGTCTTAAAGCATAAATTGCACTTATAGTTTTATAGGCCTAATTGAGTGCGGAAGGTGACCGGTGCGCTAGGCTCATTAGCGGTAATGTCTTCCGTTGACGCGACGGTAATAGCTTACCGTCGTGGTATCGTACCGTAGGATCCGCAGTATGGTGGTAGACAGCTTTTACCGTAGGATTTGGACTGTACGGTATGGTACTTAGTACCGTATGTACGGTATGGTTAGGGTTACCATCTCTTACATTTGGCAACCAGGACAAGACGCGTGAGAACCCCGGATTTTAGAGGCCAGAACCCGGACATGTCAAATTGTAATAGTCTCATCCCAGACGCTCTCTAAACTAGGACAATTCTCTAAACTAAACTAGAATACCTAGTACCTACAGTATCATAAATTTTCCCATACAATAGTTATAAAAATGTAACACTTTCAGCGCTGGTAATTTCATAGTAATATATAGGTACTACCCATACACACCCTAAAGTATTACTCATTAATTTTACAGCCTGTATATTCAGTACTATAAATTATAAATTGAATGATTATATGTTGACATGCTTCTGAAATTAGCTAGTTTAGTTTAGTTATTAATTAGTGTCACTATCTCCTACGCTACGTAAAGTAATTAAGCGTCGTTCGATGAATAATCTGCTAAGCACACGTTTCCCCGACTGTACTTGTAGGACAGGCGGACGCGCATCTGGGCCGCGAAAGTACCGCCGATGATGCGTGAAAGCCATCGATTATCCTAATTCACTCCATTACCATAGATTTGTAAACAAATTGTATATAAAACGGTGGAAAGGCAGTCGCGCTCAATTTGGATGCTTGTTTTTTTTACAGCCAGTTAGTAAACAAATATAATAGTTGTTATTTACGAAAGTATTTCTTTCGCAGTTACAATAATAAAAATGGATGAGGTCAACCTGATTTTACGATGGAACAATTAGTCACGAACTAACAATGACCGAAGATAATATTAGTATATAATAGGTGTAAGCGAGATTACATCTGGATTACAAGTGGCAACAGAATAGGTCATAGAATAGAATAGAAACTGCTTTATATGTTAATAAAAACACATAAAGGCAGTCTTACTGCTTACAGTAGTCTCTACAAGCTACTACAATAAATCTAATAACCATCATCTGTAGGACAAGGGGTAAATAGTAAATACTGTGATATTTAAACTAATTTCATATAAAATATGATTAATGCATTGTTATTCTTCACTTTCCCATGGAATTGAACTAAACAATTGTGGAAAATGAAAAGTAAATGAATATCTAACAGTGATTGGTTTGTAGCCTCGATTTTTTTAAAAGAGGCAATTAAGCCTTACTTATAAACAACTACCTCGAGCAACAACTACCGCAAGTTATTGCCTAGTTTATGTATGAACACTAAAATAAAATATCAACTCCATTATGTTTTTTTTGTTTAAGAAATCTAGACATTGTTAACTAATGTGTAATGTTGTTAATAAGGCCGGTTTAATATTTAAAATGATGTTAAAAAAATTAAAGATTAAAATTTAAAGAAAACGACATTATGTTAACTTACACTTCTATTTCGTAATATCTAGTTATTCATCAATCTGCTTATTACTTGAGGTGTTGACAAAACTATACCGAATTCCGGAGACATTTTTACAGCTGTCATGCTCATGACATGACATTTGACTTACCTACTTTACTTTTACTTATTTCGTATGTCGCGTGCGTGCGTCGATTTAAAACTTTTGACTCTTTGTATTTTTTCTCGTGAAATATGACGGAAACTTTTTATTCAGGACGTGCTTTTGCTTTCAACGCAGTATTATATCGTTATTATCATACCACTAAACCATCATGTAACATTATACAACATGTAAAATAGATAAGTTATTATCTCTTTTACCAACCGACTTCCAAAAAAGGAGGAAGTTTCTCAATTCGACCGTATATAATATGTTTTTTATATAGTGTGTCTCATGGTTCATAATCAAGCCGAATATAGTGTGAAGAGAAGGACGAGTAGAGTAGAGTTTTGGCACCTCATATAAATCACTTACCATAACGCGACAAATCGCGTTTAAAGATCTCCATAAACGTCACAAAACAGATGAGTTTCAACTTTCAACCCTGGTTAGGTGTTAGGTCAATGACCAGTGCGTTCGTATGTATAGAAAAAGAGCCCGCGAGCCCCAGCATAGTAAGATTCACTCCTTGTGGTCATTTTAGGCCTTTGTATTTTTATCGCGTTTATTATATTTGGCTATTATATATTTTTTATATTTGGCTTGATATATGAACCTTGAGACACGCTGTATAGACTATAGATAAAAAAAATTAAAATAAGAAAGATGTACACTATGATAAAACATAACTCAATAATAATTAATAACCTACTAATAATTAATAATTTAGTAATTAGTAATGTTTCGACCAAATAATTTTGTTCCTAGCGTCATAGGTTTCTAACAGTCTTGTAAGTAATTGTGTACGTTTTATCTGCTATGTTTCATCCCATATCTCTCAGAGTTGCTATAAAAAATATCTTTATGTAGCTGTTACCTTTGTTTAGTTTTTTCATGTAATTTGTTATAAATGTTTATTGTGTGCAATAAATTGTTAAATTAAGACATAAAATAAGCCAAGTGCGAGTCGTATTCGCGATAAAGGGCTCCGTGCAAAGCGCAAATAATTAATGTTCGTTGCATAAAAGCCCCTCAAATTAATTTTCCTTTGTTTTTAGTATGTAATATCGGCAACATGAATGTACGGTCCATTATTTGTAAAAACTTCAACTTTGTATCTATCGTGGTCCTTAAGATACATCCTGGTGACAGACAGACTGACAGATATACACACTACACAGGCTTATGCTTTCGGTTACGGAACACTTAAAAGTATTTCGGTTAAAATGAACCACCAAAACAGTAACCTGTACGAACTAAGAGCTCATGATATTGAGGTTACGGGAACGCGAGGGTCCTTTCATTACAAAAGAACAATTGATTTTAAATAGCAAGAAACAGTAATTAACTAATTAGTAATTTGAACAAAGACGAGGACTAACGAGGACAAAGGATAAATGAACTGTAAGTCTGTTACCTAGTTTACTAATAACTTACTAACAAACATTTAGTTTTTATTAGTTAGGTACTACCTGATTACAACCTGCTTACCTACTTGAAGTTACTAGCGTAGCTTCTAATCTCCATTATCTACAATATCTTAATATCTATCATCTATCTTCTTCTTATATATAAAAATGAATTGCTCTTCGTTAGTCTCGCTAAAACTCGAAAACGGCTGAACCGATTCGGCTATTTTTTGTTTTGAAATATTCGTGGAAGTCTAAGGAAGGTTTAAACGATTTGTATTCTCAACGAAGTGGGCACGGGTCAGCTAGCATATATAAAAAGTAAATTGCTGTTCGTTAATTTCGCTAAGGGCGTGTTTCACCAAGCAATGTTAAAGTTAACGCCATGTTAAAATATCATGCCATCTCATTCATTGACAGGAAATACGAGAGGGATAACATGATATTTAACTTGGCGTTAACTTTAACATTGCTTGGTGAAACACGCCCTTAAACTCTTAAATCTTGAAATATTCGTGGAAGTCCCTGAAAGGCTTAAACGGTTCATCACAAACTGTTTCTATGCTCAACGAAGTGGGCATGGGTTAGGTAGTTGTTTTACATAATAGATTACATATAAATAAGTTGGTGCTGTCGCGGACGGGTCGCGTCGCGTGTTCCATATCCAAAGGGTAAAAAACGGGACCCAATTCCCTTCGCTGTTGTTCGACTGTCGGTCTGTCACCAGTGTATCTAAAGAGCTGCGCCAGCTAGACAATTTCACAAATCAATGTTTCTTCTGACGCTATAACAACAAAATATACTGAAATCAATAATATAAATCAATATAAAATAATATAAATCAATATAAAAATATAAATCAATAATAATATATATTCCCGTGGTGCTTTCCCTTCATTTTTGGCCTTTTGTGTCATTACAATTTTGTACTGTTTCCCACTTTTCTTGGGGAGGGAAACTGGAATACTTCCTACTCTCCTCCTTTTTTTTCTTCTGATTAATTTCGTTGTAGGTCCCAAGACAGATTTAGCTTGTCCCTCGGGCTCCCTGAGATTATATCAAATGGTTTGTCGTGGTTGGTTACCGCTGTCGATCCTGGCTCACAGGAGTTGCAGTGGTGGGAATGTGAGGTGGGCCAATGCCCGTAAAAAAAAAATACTGAAATCAAAATTAAATAAATAGTCAGGGTTATAGTATAGTATACATTGTTTACACTCGATTAGTATCAATCGACCTAATTTTTCGTGAGTACCTTCATTTTGATGAGTCGCCCAAGAATTTCTTGGACGGAACTCTTGTTTGTGGTAGCGAACAGAGATAGCAAGAATAAAGTTTGTGGATTTGGTGATTCCAATTTTTTTTAATAAATCTCAAGATATTGATCTTAGTTATCCGAAAAAATATATGTCCTACAAAATCTATGGTTTGATCATAGAGTTCCCTCTTGCCAACTTGTATCGATAACGAGATCATCTTAAATTATTAGTAACCAGCCGATTTTGTTTTTATTACTTAGTTTTAATAATAATGTAATTCAAAAGACATAATTATTGTCCTAATACAAATTGCGTGATATGTTATCCCGGTCCTACGCTCGAAAGTTGAGTTTTTATTTATCCTTGCTAACTCTGTTAGCTACCACAATCGAGAGTTCCTTTCAAGAAATTATTGGACGTCTTATCAAAATGAAGCTACTCAAGAAAAATAAGCTTGATACTAATCAAGTGAAAACAATGTATGGGGGAACCCTGACTTAAACATTTAAGGGGGCTCACATACAACAAACGTGACTGTTTTGCCGTTTTGACCGAAACCCTTAGTGCGCAATTTTTTTATGTAAATTGTAAGGGCTAGCCAGTAACCAGTAGCCACACGCGTCCTACATACATAAATAAAAAAACCAGAGTCTTTCAAACTTTGACAAAATTATATCTTCACTTCAATGGAAAATTTAGAAAAAGCGAAATAACGAACAATCAACAGTTTAACCAGCAATTTATTTTTCACTTTCGTAATTACGTAAGTTGTCGAACAATTAAATATTACTTTCGTCGGAGATTAACCCCAAAACTTTGATGAGTTGAACAATGAGTAAATTAAATTTACGCTTACATAACTGTTGATCACTCTTTAGTAATTAATACAAATATCAACTCAGATTTTCGAGACTTCGTCCACATGAACTTATAATATTCTTCATTATTGCTCCGCTGATATTGGTCTTAGTGTAATAATAATATCTATGGACGCTTCACACCACGTCGATCTTGCCCTGTGCTAAGTATCCGAAGAACTTTTGTTACAGGTACCAGACAACGAAAATATATTTAATACTTTTATACTATACACATATTTAAGATTTTTATTATATTATACAATATACACACATGGATGTGTATTACATCCATGACTCGGAAACATTGAAAACTTTTTGTTCTCTCAGCGGGATTCGAACTCACGACCTCTCATTCGAGCACCAACGCACTCAACCACTGCGCTACGAAGGTCGTCAAATAAAAGTGTGATGTTATAGGAAGTATACAAGGTGTAAAATAAATGAGTTGAGAGAGAATAAGAGAGTGTAAAATAATACTTTAATATAGGGTGTGTTTGCGCCTCCTATGTCGAGTATAGTGTGAAAATACCAGCGCTGAAAGACTTACTTTAGACTTTCATGGTACTATGAGAAATGCCCCAACCTCATAAATTTTCCCATAAACTATAGAGTTTACTGAAAAAGTACCAGCGTTTAAAGAAGTACTTTTTTTTTTAAGTTATTGTATGGGAAAAACCTCATAAGGTTGGGGCATGAAAGTCTAAAGTAAGTGTTTCAGCGCTGGTATTTTCACAGTATACTCGACATAGGAGGTTAAAAATAAATTTATACTATATTTATACTAGTAAAGTATTATTATACTCATTCATATTACAGCCTATTAGATATAGAAAGGCTATCTCCCTCGATTAATGGATTAATTTCAGTCGATTTGAAAAAATATTTCAGTCTTATCCAAGACTGAAATATTTCCTGACCAGTAGTCCGAAATTAGGAAAAAAACTCTTCAGCTTTAAAATTTTGTTAATAATTTTGGTGATTTCAAAATTAGTAATGCTAAAATCTTATATATAAAAATGAATTGCTGTTCGTTATTCTCGCTGAAACTCGAGAACGGCTGAACCGATTCGGCTATTTATGGTCTTGAAATATTCGTGTAATTCCAGGGAATGTCTAAACGGTTTCTATGCTTAACGAAGTGGGCACGGGTCAGCTAGTCTTATATATAAAAACGAAATGCTGTTCGTTAGTCTCGCTAAAACTCGAGATGGGCTGAACCGATTCGGCTATTTTTAGTCTTGAAATGTTCGTGGAAGTCCAGGGAAGGTTTAAACGGTTTCTATGCTCAACGAAGTGGGCACAGGTCAGCTAGTACTTTATAAATTTTACTCTTCATACTTTTTATTACTTCATCAACTTTTTATTAAGGTATTAGGCCTCTGGCCTACCAACCACTTACAACAATAATATCATATAAATTGAAGTAACGGACACGCTAAACAATATTGCTGTGTTTGTCTGATACGTTGAGGAAACTTTACAGACAAATACAGCAACATTGATTGCGTGTACGTTGCGTAAATATATCACTAATAAGGTTTATTAGTCTAGTTTATTAGTGTAAATGAAACATTTGTATAAGGTTGTGATATGCAGATTTTGGCAAGACTACTTTTTATGGCATTACCATCATGGCATTTTCGCCATAGAACGTCCGTCCGTCCGGCCGGGCTATATTACAGATTCATATAAGAATTTACACATTCAGATGTTTAGGGTACCGTACATAAAAAACGAAACCCTTATTGAATTTTTTTTGTCTGTTCGAAAGCCTGCCAAGACCCCTTTTTTCAGGAACGCGTGGAGGTATCAAGCTGAAAATACTTAAACTCTACCTACTGTTGTTGAAGCTGTGAAATCAGACATCTTAGCGAACGCAATCAAAATATTGTATACATGCCGCTAATTTTCGTAATTTTCGACACTCGCAAGGGAATCAAAACCCAAAGAGTACTGCTAAACTCCGTCTTGAAATTTGGTACGAAGCAACGTCTTACAGTACAGAACAAAGGAAAGATTGTAAATTTTTAGTTACCAACGTTTTCTTGTGAATATTTAGAGGTGTTGAACTGAAATTCATACCAAATGCCTTACTTTTATTTTATATTATAACTTTAAGCTGTAATAAATCAGAATTCTATGTAGAAAGATTAATACAGAACCGATGGTCCTATGAACCGTCGGTACACACGCACTTGGTCGGTTTTTTCTATGTAAAATAAGGAGCTGTGAGCTAAAGTTGTAGCATAATATTTTCGCATTCCGTAATTAGTATCTCTCATAAAAGCTCATAAATAAAGATGCAAATCTTGGATGCTATAAAATGAATGCAGGTTTGGTATCATTTCTTTCTTGAGCTCAGCAAGTCGTTTATGCATTTATGAGGCACCTACGGGTATGTGCTTATGTTTGGATCGGTTTTAGACCCTTCACGTAATTGCTCTATAATCTAGATAGCTCAAAATGAAGGGTCTACTTTGGCTGCGGGGTTTTATAATTCAAGTTATATCTAGCATTAAAAAAGAATTAAAAGCAATGGGTCCGTACAGTACGGCTAAAACGTAAGCTCTACTTGTTGCGATTTAAGAATTTATTTGTTGTTATAGTAACAAAATAAATTATACATCATCTGTGAATATTTCTATCTAGCTATTACAGTAAAGGAGAGGCAGCCTGGCGAGGAAGCCCCAGCAATAGGGTTCTGTTTTAGCCTCTTGGTACGAGACGCTAAAAGCTATTCTTAATAATAACGTTTTTATAGCTTAGCGTAAAAAGAACAATTATATTTTTACGATTAGAATTAAATATCAAATCAATCTTGCAATTATATAACTTCCTGCAGTGCTATCTTTTATATTCCAATTATTTCTTAGCTTCCTATCTTTACTTGTATTATGTCTGTGTTTTATATTATTTTTTACTACATAATATATTATTTGACTTAACTATATTTGTATTCTAATTGACTTGTTTTTTTAGTAGGTGCTATTGTAATTATGTATTTGAGATGGGTGTACAGATAAATACATACTAAATAGCATAATTAAAATAAATTATGATTCCTATTCGATTCAGACAGTAATCTAAATACAAAATTGTACGTAATACAAACTCTACGTGAATTGTGGTTACCACCGTCTAACATGGTTCTATAATCTTCTACAATCTACATAATATGCAAAAGACATTAGGCATTTTAGCAGCTGTTCATAAAATGTGACTGAAAACTACAAACCAAAATACTATTGGATTATACAATTATGATTTCCCATAATTATTTTAATTCAAATGGACGGGTAAAGTAATCAATGAATAGTTAATCATATTTTATATAATTACTTATGCGTTGAAATTAGTTAAAAAATATATCACAGTTTTATCTCCTCCGTTCAGGGATGTGTCATCAAAAAAAATTGAATTTTAAATAAAAAAATCGATTATTAAAAAAAACTATTATTTTTTCACACCCCTACCTCCGTTGATGTCAGATGCACCTACACTAACATCTTACTTAATAGTCTCTTTGGTAGCCCGCATAAAGAAATCCCAATGTCCCTTGGCTCTTGGACGGAAACCTCAAATGAATAGCACGCACCAGCGGTCTAGAATCAATGGGATGAGAAAAGTATGGCGCGCGTGATGGCGCAGTCTTGGCTTTATTCTGTAATTGTGTCTGCTTTCTCCGGCCACAAAAACTGCGCACGCACTTATGTTAACTCCTTTTTGTGATTGTGTGAATCGTTTTAATGGCCGTTAAACTATTTTGAATTGGAATGGAATTAGCAACTTAGATCTTCCGACGATTGTTGCAACGTGAGTTGAATACATATATTGTTTCCATGCAACTTGATTTCTAAACAAATACATCAATCACACTACTGAAACAAAGTAATTTCAATGTTATAAAAATAGTTATAGTTATTATAAAAATGTTAAAATGGAGTCTTCGCCGGTCAAAAACAGCTGGTTTTATGTTATAAATACATTTTACAAGTCAATTAGCCGTAACTATGCTCTAATTTAATTTTCGAAAAAAAAATAGTCAATTTTTTTATAAATATTTATTACTAGCGACCCGCCCCGGCTTCGCACGGGTGTAATGCTGATACTAAATTAAATACACTACAGAAAAATAGGCATGCCTCCCCGCACTGCCCCGTCTGGTACCGCCCGCCGCAAACGCAAATTTTAAATTTGTAATATCTCCGAAAATATTTGTTTAATTTACATGCTGTAAGGTCTATATTAATTGCACACTGTATTTAAGGTACTTAATTCGATAAGGATTAATGCCGTATTGCTTAAAATAGCTTCGTAAATAAGCCATTTTTTCACGTAAAAAGTAAACAATAAAAATGGTTAATGTGGGTTATCCCTAAAAGATAAACATATACCATCGCGGACTTTTTTGTAGACCTTTTAATGGTGTACAATACTGTAGTACATTAATTTGATCTAACTCGTAGGGTTTAGGCAGCGTTTTTGCTAAAATAGGTTAATTTACGACATCACGTTAGAAACCTCTAAAATTAGCAATGTTGCCTTAGTATATTATGCATGTATTATACATATAAACCTTCCTCTTGAATCACTCTATCTATTGGAAAAAACCGCATCAAAATCCGTTGCGTAGTTTTAAAGATTTAAGCGCACATAGGGATATAGGGACAGAAAAGGCGACTTTGTTTTGTACTATGTAGTGATGTGTCTAAATTTTCTGTAATTAATATTTATTATATATATTATATATAATATTTATTATATAAACACAACTTTTTATTTACATTTTTCCATTTTTATTACGTTTTTATAAGTTTTTTTTTTACAAAATAACACTACCAGTTTCGATTAAATGATCATCAGGTATATTCAATCAGTTAATTTCAACAACCCTTATAATATAATATAGTAGTGACGTAGTATTAGTGAAAGTGTTTCCGAAAGATGTGTGGTCTTGATAGCAGGCGTCTCAAGAGTCACTCGACGGTAGATAAATAGACTTTCATACGGACTCTGTAAATGTTATATCATATTGCATTATCAAAAGTTATGTAATCTGGGGATAATCTCACTTCTTCACCGACCATCGTGACTCAGTTTACGCGTTACGTCTTATATGGAGCAGTTGTATCAAACGCATAAGCGAAGTCAACACGTCCGGGCAAGCTTCCCCATCAAATTACGTAACTGTCAGTTCTTATTTGCAATTTTATTGTACCGTTTATATTATAAATACTTTTAAACTATTAAAGTAGGTTAGTGATTGTTCCGATCATTGTATTCCATTTAATTTCTCAAGAGTTGGAATATTTTAAATCACGGTTAACCGTAATTGTTTTAATTAAATAAAGTACAACAACTTTATAGCAGAAAATTATGCATTTAAAGAGATTTAAATATTGTTGCTGAGTAGAAGGTATTGTAGATCAGAACAGTTCTAAAAATTTAACGGTGTTCCACAGGGTTCAATTTTTTATTGTTACTTGTTTTATTTTATTATGTTTCATATTTTCACAATATACTTAGGTTTTGTTATGGCAAATATTGTAATATGTTTATGTTTCGTTTTATTAATGGCCCTTCTATTCTTGACACCGTGCTATACAGGAATCGAACAACACAATTTTTCATTCGCAATGACTTAATGTAAGTTATATAATTGCCTAGAATTTCCTAGTCATCTTTTAAAATTTTACGTAATGTTTGGATACTTTGGACGGTAATGACTGAAATAAACAAATAAAACAGTAGCGCGTGTTTGTGAATTGCTTACATCCGTTACATTGGTAATTATGTAATTATAATTTCTGTCATCATTCATGAAGATTCCACGTATACATAATATGAACTAGGTAGGCCTACTCCTTTAAATACCTAACTAATAAACGCTATCTTTCATGCAGAAAAAACATGAAAGTCGAAAAACTGTGACTTAATAAAAATACCTAATGAAACACTGAGGCCTTTGACCTCACGCTCAGCGGATTTAAAACAGCAGGTTTTGAATAATCAATATACAAGGTGTAAATTAAATGAGTGATAATACTGTATATTCAAGTCAATCAGCTAAGCGTAAGATAAACGGACTCAGCGGGGACGATTAGTTCTATCACAAATTTTTTTCAACCTTAAAAAAATCTAGCATACTTCGCCAAAATTGTCTGTAATTGAACAAACAAAATTTTACTTAACATTATTAACTTTGCAGGTTATCACTTATAAGTTGTGTGGCCAATAGGACGGCAGGTTTACCATTTGGTTAAGCACATCGTAACGATGTTCGCGGTAAGTATTTTAAAGACTAATTAGTATTCATAATAACCATTAATTAATTAAAGCGTAATATTATGCATTGGTTATTACGATGTTTATTTATTGCGATATTTTCGTAACAGCATCGTGCATATTAACTCTTCCTGTTGATAATAAAGTGGAGCAAACCACGAAAGGCGTTATGCAGCTTTAACTTTAGTAGGCAAGTTTTCTACTTCTTTAATTCGAATAATTATGCCCGCGCGACTACACAAAACGAAACGCCGCGGATTTTACCGTGATAAAAAATAGCCTATGTCTAATCAGTATCTGTGCTAAATTTCATCAAAATCAGTCAGTATTTTCGGAGCCTATTCAATACAAACAAAGGAATCTCTCTTCTATAAGCATAGATGAAACTAATTGTGATAATATCCTTTATTTCTCTCATACCAGTGAGAATTTCCAAATTTCTTCTAGCATGGAATCTAGTCTGACTTCGTGGTATTTTTGTACAGTTAACTAGAAGTCGGTTAAAAAGTCTCTCGGTAATAAAATGTTGACAGACGGCACTCTGCAGTTCTTAACTGATCTGCCAATCGGAGCGTTACAATTGTGTTATTCTTGTGTCACGACAGAAGAGCGAAAACGAGAAAACTCGCACGGTTTTTGTATAAATAAAACTTTAATTAAAAAGCGGCTAGATATGCTCTATAAGAAACATAACAAATTAAACATACGTGCTAATTAATATATTTTAAACTTTTTATAGCTTCCGTTAAGTTAGTGATGTATCATAATCACTGTCGGAATTCGTTTTGTCTGCACAACTGACGAGAATAGACACAGTGTATGAACAAATTGACAGATTTCCTTCATCAACCTGTCATTTTGTCTACTGTTCTGTAGAAATAAATAATCTCTTTACCGCGTTGGTGCTAATCACATGCAGGTGAATATATTTTAGCTCTATAGCTGCAGTAGCGTAGAGTTAGGTTAGGTTAGCCTGGAGAGGAGTGGCCTGTGTTTTGACAGATCCAGGGCACTCCTCCCAACATAACGGCTAATGGCAATCCATAAGACGTGGTTTAGTGGGTAAACCGACTATGTCTAGGGGATCCTCCCTGGGGGATCCGTAATGCATTTCCCTTGCGACATCAAAAAAAAAAAGGTTAGGTTAGCCCATAACTCCATTTCCATCCTACACTTATCATTCGATAAAACATTATCAAAAAACCTGCCTAATAAAATATAACAGGCTAGCTTGAAGCATCACTTTCGGAGAAGAAGCTGCAGTTCGCCACTGTTCTACTTCTAATAGCCTTACTACTGTAGAGCAGTACTCTATTACTAATAGATAATACTTAAGGCCATCATGGCCATATATAGTGCATTCTGTGAAAAAAGTCCCGCGACAGTTAATGGAAATCCTATCTCGAGATAACCCCTTTAACCCGTTAATAAAAATTTTACATCGGTAAATATTAGCTCTAGCAATTTTTCTTTGGGGATCTTATAAAAAACTATAGGTTATTTTAGCATTCTATTGCGGATTCAAGGATACGGGCAGAAGGTAGTGGACGCATGTAAATAATAAAAAAAAACATTCCGCTATCATAGCGCCGCTTCAAGTTGGCTAATGTACATATACCTAGTCCTAAACTAAAAGGGATGGACTATATTTTACATTTAGTAACGATAATGATGACGCGAATTTTAACTGTTATCTGCAAAACTGCAAACTAAACATTTTATCATCAGCCAAAGTTTGCGCGCGGTGGTAGCGCGCGTTAACTTTGCGGCGATGTTTTGACAGACTGTCATGTTACTGTCAAAAGTGACAGGACAAAAAGCTAATGGATGTTATGACGTAGAGCGAGTAATTGATATGAGTATTTAGCTGTTACGTCGTTACGTGTAATCTACATGTAACGAGTGTAATCTTCGGTTGGTGAGCAACAGGAACATGATATTTGCCATTATATCATTTGTACATGGTTTTTTATTGCATATATAGGGCTAGATGTTACAAGTATGTTCTATTTTTGACTAAATGAATTCTAATAACATGGTAAACACGGTGTTGCATTATTATTTTATGGAGAATATAAGCTGTAATAGCTGACCCGTGCCCACTTCGTTGAGCATAGAAACCGTTTAAACCTTCAAGGGAGTTCTACGAATATTTCGAGACCAAAAATAGCCGAATCGATTCAGCCGTTCTCGAGTTTTGCAAGGCCAACAAAAAGCAATTCATTTTAATTTAAGATTAATAATGAATTGAGCGTTAATAACTAATTGGTTACTTTTACGAGAACCTATGGTCATAGGTTCTCGTAAAAGTAACCAATGCTCGTGTGTCATAGAAGATTATTATGCCTGTTTGCTTCATTGCAAAAAAAAAACAAATAGATTTAGAAGTAGAGTTATGTTTTATGTCTTCGTAGTTCAAACTTTAAAGCGAAGTATGTAAGTATGCCTTACCAATTATTCTTTGTCACATCCTTATCATTTAATGATCGTCCTCGGTAAGTGCTCATATTATGCTACTGCGAGCTGTCAGAACTGAATACACCAGAATGTATTATTTATGGTCGCAAAAAGCGCGATCCTATCGAAATAAAAAGATAAGTTCAGTGTGTTGAACTATAGTCCTGTACTTATAGTTCAACACACTGAACTTATCTTTTTATGGCGATAAAGGTGAATGTGATACGGCTAAGTGCGAGTTGTACTCGCACGTAAAGGCAATTCTAATTTTTACCTGACTGCGAAGGAGGGTTATCTCTTTCGGGAGTATAACCAAACTTAACATACATGTATGTATAAGCAAACTAGCTGACCCGTGCCCACTTCGTTGTGCATAGAAATTGTTTAAGCCTTCCCTGGACTTTCACGAATATTTCAAGACCAAAAATAGCTGAATTGGTGCAGTAGTTCTCAAGTTTTAGCGAGACAAACGAACAGCAATTCATTTTTATATATAAGAAGATTCAAACTCTACACTCTACAATTTACACCATTGACAAAATGTGGGTTTTTTTAGGATGGAATATATTTATGGGAGGTTCCCTAATAACAAGGGTCCCAAAAAATAACAAAAAAAGGGGTTTATTTTGCATTTTGTACGGAACCCTTCATGCACAAGTCCAACTCGCATTTGACCAATTATTCCACGGGGCTCTGTAAACACAAAGAAAGCCGTCGCATGTATCTTATTTAGCCATAACTCATTTTACGCCTAATAATCCGACAACAATAAAACTAAATGAATATTTAAAACTAATAGTACATGCTAGGGTTGTCAACGTAGAGAAAATGTCGATACAAATGATCTCTTGAATTCTAAAGTTAGGTTTATCGAGGCGGCAACCCTGACATGTCATATTGATTAATTTAACCGAAGCAATTTATCTCGATATAGATGTTATCGACTAAACGATATTCCAAATGAGTTTTCGATACGATAATTAGTGGATGCCGCTAGGTGTTTTTGTTAAACAATCTGTTAGTTCATCACACTTGAGAATAAAACAGTTACCTAGTATTGACTTTATTCTATTGGTCTAGATTTGAAGATAATAGTGACATTATTTTGCATACAGTGTAGCTATTGCTCGCGACTTAATAGAGTATAATATTATCTACTTTAGCTGATGTTATCAATGTTCGTAAATCTTTGGTTGATACAGCAGCAATATAGCAGTTTTATTTTTTAATCCTTCGTTTACTTTTGTCCAATTTATTAAAAAAATTAAACCATGAACAATTCTTTCTGTTGATTCGTGCATTCGAAATTTAAATTTGAAAATATTATTGTTTAAATTTCTTTAGTGGTTGCTCCTATAAAATATCTTCTTATTATAAAAAAGTCTTTCTAAAGACAAAGTACAGTCAAGTTGATGGATAGCCGCTGTGACGAGTGACGCCCGTAGCGTCCTTTTTTAGACGTGATTGATGTGCTTTTTCTAAATAAATAATATAACATTTAATATGATTAAAGATTATTTACATAGTCAGTTCAGTGAACTTTTATACCTGAGTCACTGGCAAGTGGCAACCTGCGTATTCTTTACTGATAATAAACGTGTTATAAAAATATCAGCTAGATAGAGATACGTTTATTGTCTCTACCAGCCGGTAGAACTTTAAGCTTTTTTAACTAAATTCCTCTTTACCTACAGCACTACATTCTGCTATTCTGTTCTGTTCTTATGTTAAATTAAAAAGCTATAAACTGACTTCGCAAAAAAGGCTGAAACAAAAAAATATTCAATTTGAAATTATTTAAATTTCCAGAAATTCAGAATTTCTAGAAATTCAAATCATTTCTACAAACATGGTAAAGGTAAAGCCGAATATTATGATTTTTCAAGTTTTATTTTTTCTACCTCTAGTCTTAGATTTTATTAACCTTGACCATTTTTGTTACAAACATACATACATACATATACCGCCAAAAGCATTAGCCTACCTTTTGGCTTTGCCGAAGTCTGGTAAAAAAGACATAAAATTATACACGGCAATTGCTAAAGTTGCTAAATCCCACTTACCCGTAATTTGTTTTTTAAAGGCGTTTGAATTCGAACAATCTACAAATTCCGAAGCGATTACCGGCCTAGTCCAAACAATGTCGTCTACATTGTTCGGACTTTGGCCACACCGTGACCTTGTTTATGTGAGTGTGTATCCCGATTCTGAAGATGAGTCCACTGATGCGTTCAGTACGGGCCTGAGACAATGAGGCACCGCACAATCGGCCTCGTTCTGCGAATGAAAAGAATTCGCAACGGCACGGTTCGGTGCGCAGCGATGATTGTGTCGGAGATGACTCCAGATTTCACTCATATTGTGTTCATTGATTAAAGAACAATACTGTGCACGTGTTATATAAAAATAGAATACTGCAGTATTATATCACTGTAAGGAGTGTGAGGTTGTCTAAGAAACTGCTGTAAGCAGAAATGCCGCCTTATTGGACAGTTCCTGTTTTTATTTTTATTGTGTGCGTTTTTATGTATGTACATAGTATTTTTATTATATTCTATTCTTAGCCTAAGCAATAGTAATCTTAGTGCAATTTCACCAACACATGTTAAACTAAATTCCTCATTAAATATCACGTTATCCTTCTCTCGTATTTCCTGATAGTGAATGAGAAGGAATGGTATTTAACAAGCCGTTAACGCGTTTGTGAAATCGGGTCTTAGCCTATGTTTATTAAATTAACATCTCAGTGACGTTAGTGGACCTTACAGTTATAGGTCTATTAACAGTCTAATCTCTACCTAAAAAACATGCGCAATAATATTTAAAGCAAAAAAAATTCCCGTACCGGGAATCGAACCCGAGCCTCCTGGGTGAAAGCCAGGTATCCTAGCCACTAGACCATACGGGATACGACTGGTTTGACAAAATTTCAAATTATAGACTAAATACAATCCGGTGTCACATGTGATTACATTTTTGGTTACAAGTAGGTTACTGAAACCGACTGTTAAAGATATAAGCGTATAAGCGTAAATAGTATTTAACGTAAAATAATTATTATTGTAGTAGTAAAGCTGTAATGGCATCCCAGGCGGCTAAGATACTATAATATATTAACCCATTTCATTTCATTTTATATGCAAGCATCTTAAGATAAAATATAGTATCTTTACTCTTTCACGCCCTTTAAAAATAACCCCAGCCGCACCGGTATAATCAGTTTATAAAAGTACTATGCTTTAGTGCAATATTATGATAATTTTGTTTGCCGTCGACTATTATCGGGTAACTACTAACTATGAGAACAGCCTTGCGGTTATTATACAAACAATTTACATACAATTTATTATAGATAATCTTGTACCGCGATTTACTCAAGTGCTAAATGTTTGAGATATACGCTTGGTCAGTTTTAGTGTTGTGAATTTAGTTAACGGTCTACTGACTCTACCGAGTGCGTACCGGCAGGCTGTTTTACGTTGACGACGTACATGATGTGGGCACGTGGACATGGTAGGCCCTACGAGCCACGAGATAGATTAATTCGTTTACCTTCTCGTAACTAAAAAAAATCTGAATCTCGGATCTGAAAAATCAATGTTTGCTCGATACTATAATATGTATTTAATTTTATAAACTTTAGGTCTAGCTAAGCTAGATATAATACATAATTGAACCTCATTTAAAAAAAATCCATGTCATAATAAAATCTAAAATTATTAAGTTTTTTTACTCTACACTGAAAAGTTGTAGTTTTATAGATACGAGGTTGTGAAGGTAAAGCGACGTTATGTGGCGATGTATAAAAAAAACACAAGGTGTATATCATTTGTCACAAGAAGATGAAGAAGATTGCGATAAACAGAAAAAAAAAAATTATACATACAGACGAATTGAGAACCTCCTCCTTTTTTTGAAGTCGGTTAAAAAGAATTAGCTCTACACTATTGTTAGGTACACAATACAGTCCTGCCAAATTTGCCATTGCAACGGAAGTGTGACAGACTTCCGTTCAAATTCAGACACTAATAATATGCGAGAGGCTTTCCTCTAGCTTATCATTTGTAAAGGAGGATGAGTATTCCGAACTACCTACTTAATAAAAGCTAAATGTCATTAGAAAGGTCTAATTTAATACTCTATTTCTTTTTATGGTCATAAAACTGCAACTAATGGGTTTTGTGTAGGTCCAAAACTATTTTTTTTTCCTTTTACTTAATAATATAAACAATGGTTTTAGCAAATTACAAAACATTTAATTTTGTAAATATGTTAGAAAGTAGTAATTTTTTCAAATAGAATAATATGTACCACTTTTGAAGGTACTTTAAGTACTGTAACAATGCATTAAAGTATCTAGGATTGTAGGTTATTATTTCCCTACATTACGGTCGTGGAAAGAGATCACTTTAACACTTCACAGGGACAAATTGGAACATGAAACGCCTATCTGTTATGCTCTAAAACTTCTGATTTTATTACTTAGATAAGCTCCAGTTTCTGGACGAAAATAACCTAATTCGATAAATAAAAATTTGAATTTCGATTTGAAATTTAAATTGATATTATTTTTAATCATGTTTTTTGCGGCCAATGTTTTTGTTTTTAATCCAAACTTAGAAGAGACAGTAATTAATGATTAGCAAATGATTTGTATTAGGTCATTATCAGAATATAGATTCAACTTTACTTGATAATTAACGGAATTAAGTCAATAAATCTAAACCACGTATTACGTAATAACTGTATTATCTAAATCGATGTCACGTGCATCCGCCCGTCTAGTTTTAAAAAAGTAAAAGTGGTCAGTGTCAATTTACCAGACGTCCACATAACCTCCTATGAAAGTGAGAGGATCCGTAGGTAATCTTTAGCCGAATATTAGAAAGCTTTCTTATGTAATTCACCTATCGATTTTGAAGAGGATATCGAGTTCAATCAACTCATCCATATATAGCATATTATGCTATAGGTAGCAAGTAGGTACATAGCTGACAGCAGTTATGCATTTTTTGTTCCGCCTAAACGGTTTCCGAACGCAACAATTAAAGAATGTTTTTGCGATCTGTTTCTGAATGCTTAGACATCTTACAAAACAATGTTATGTTGATTACAAGTTTTTGCTGCATCTTGCCTCCAGACATAAACATAAAAAATATAACTGACCTAACTTATTTAGATTAGACGAACCGCTATTCCTGAGTTCACCGATGGTCAAATTTGTTTGACAAGTCAATCTACAGTCTGAACTAATTACACCTACGCAGTATTAAGTTTAATAGTCATGTTATTAGATAAATGATTAATAAAACCTAATTACTTTTTATGAACACATACTGAAATTATTATGAATGGTAAAAAACTTACATGTTTTTAAGTTACAAATAAAGAAATTTCTCTTGAGCCATTATTTTATTAGATTAGCTGATTAGTTTTAGTACATCGCTAACGCCGGATTACTGAAACTACAGTTTAATTACGTGGTGATCAAATCAAATATGTAGTTGTGATTCCGCCAAGTAGTGACAGCGACAGTCTGTAAATAGAAGGGCTCCAAATTTTTATTAGCGTGTTATATACGATTTTCTTACGGTCAATTACGACCGTAAGAAAATCGTATACCAAAATATCAAAGGGTCCAAAATTAGAATTTATTAATTTAGGTAATATTTTTACCGGAAAAGGCGAAGTCAAAAAGAAGTTTACCTAATAATTTTGACAGTGTACCTATGTATTATGTATGTTTGCATTTTGTATATACTAAAATATTCTGTGTTGTTCAATGTAGCGCCTCCGATTTTAATGGATGAAGTGTAGTTTCGTAATTGTATCTCGGATAAAATACCTAAATTATAATTTTTGTAGTTATTACTTAATACTTACATAATAAAAAATCTAGACAACGTAGAAAACCTATCAAGTGACAATTATTATGATTTCTGCAGAAGAATGTGCAATTACCAACTGCAAATGTCAAATATTTTCGCGATGGTTTAATAGGTGTGAGTCGTCGCGGCAATCTGTATAATTGCTCTAACCTGGATAAGAACGGTATGCTGCAGGTTGTTGGGGTTCCGTATTGCGTACTGACAAGTAATTCTTTTGTTCAAATACTTTTTCGAGTTTTTAATAATGATTTTTTGAGTGCTAGTCACTATTTTTAATCAAAAAAAAAAGAGAAAAGTTCACATTGGAATAGCAGCAGCTCGATACTAGATTTTTAGAACGTTTGTACATTCGTCATATAATATTCGTAAACTTATCGAATGTCAATTGTATGGGTATAATTGTCATTTTCAATAACGATTCTGTTCGAGCAAACGTCACTGGATTTCGATTGTAAAATTCTGGGATATGCACAAACTACACCCACGAGTGCAACGTTTAAAAAACATCGTTTTTTTTTTCTGAAAGAGAACTTTTCTCCATTGCTGATATTAATTTAGAATTATGTCCCTGAACCGAAGAACAAAAGGGAGTACTTTACATATGATAATAAAGAAACTACGTTTAAAACCGACCTCAACATCTAAAAAGCATAAAATACTTAATACTTTTATAATGTAGGTAGTTACAGGTACAATTAAAGTTCTTTTTGAAGTCGTTGTCAGCAAAGGTTAGTTTCAAGTCAGCAATTTTAGGATGTCGTTCTTTTAATAAAAATAAAATCAAAACTACAGCGTTAAACAATGTAAAATTTTTATGGAACCAAAAAAAAAGAATTCCGAAAATCGAATACATAAAAAACGGACCGAATAGGGAACTCCTACTTTTTTTAAAGTCGGTTAAATATGGGAATATACGTGGAATAAATCGCCCTTAAGGCTTTCTTCATCTTTACCTTTACTTTAAGAGCTTGGTATGTAGTTAACAGTTAGTACATAACTATTAACTACTGTATTACACATACGGAGCACATACTTAACGTTCCTCTGATAGTGTCGTATGACTCGTATGATGTACTACTAGACCTACTCAAGCCACGACAAGTGTAGTCTAAGTGCCCGAGGGGAGACGCACTTTCAGAAGTAGGCACTTGGTTTTACTTAATCTAGCTCGTAACTCGATCATATTCATTGCTACAAAAGTTAAATTACTCAGCAGGAATGCTGCTGAAAAGTCGGGTTTTGTAATAGATTTGATAATTAATTATAACATTTCAACGACCTCTGTACTAGCTCAATGGTTGAGCATGTCATCGGCCAGAGGTCGTGGGGTATCCCGCCGATGGAACAAAATTATTTTCTGCGGTCCTGACTCCTGGGCAAGTATTAAATATATTTCCGTTATTTGGTCCCCGTAACACAAGTTCTTCGGCTACTTAGCACGGAGCCAGACTGACGTGGTGTGAAACATGCATAGATATAATTATTGTTGAATTAAGGGTAATCTTTAAAAACGCCGTGTAAAGCGTCAGTGTGAGTTGACCTTTCTTCTTATTTTCATTACACCTATTTCTTTTTAAGTGTTTCGATACAATAATAAAACAAACGTGCTAAATCTGGGTAAATGTGCCCGTACGGATCACATTCCTCAAGATATCGGCGATCTCACAAGGAAAGTGCATGCGGGCTGGTCTGGACCAGACTTTCCAATCTCGATTCTCGTCTAGCGGCTAGATTCTCGGAGGTCCATTTTATTAACGCTTTCTAAGTAGTTTTAGGTGGGCGAGGGATAATTGCATATTAAGGCTTTGGCCTTTGTATAACGCCAATGATCTTAAACGTCTATATGTACGGTGAGAAAGGGGTACCGCCAACCGCCAACCGGAGCAATGAAATCATATAAAATCTCGATATTTTAAAACAAAATTTGCAAAAATTTAAACGAAAGTAGGTACTCTGAGTCATGCTTTACATACATTACTTATACATAAACAGTAAAAAGGTTTTATTGAGAAAAATAGGTGTACTATGCATAATGAAAATATCAATTTAATATGAGACTTTTTATTTATTATTTTTGAGATTTTTCAATAAGATATATATACATATGATGTATAAGATGATAGAGAAAAAAGGTTTCTAATTACTCCAATTTACAGTTTATTGCGCGCACGCAGCCTTAATTGTGTAAATAGCCTAACGAATAGGGGTTTCAAAACACAAAATAATTTGTATGACGCATAGCCATATTTACTGAGTATTTAATGATAGATGAATGCAAATGTACATTGGTCGGACTCTCTACGGCTTTTCTGTGGCTAGAGTGTTATTATTATTATTATGTTCGAATTATTTTAAATGTTATCATTATTGATTTTTTGTTTACACAGTCACGTCACATCAATAAAAATCTTGGTTACCTATGGCTTGATTTTTGTTGAAGTGGGAAAAGTTGCAAAAAATTTGGTGGCATTATTGGACATAACATCATTGAAAAATAATATGCCAGGAAACACAAAAGACTTAATTTGAGGTACAAAATATATCAGAGCCTTAGTGGAATAGCTTACACCGTACCAGGCTCATATAGTTAAACTTCGTAGTTTACGATACTATTTGACTTACGACTTATTTATACTATATCGACGCAATAAAACGAAAATTCTGTAAGTACTGTACTTACAGCATTTTCGTTTTCTTGCGTCGCGTCAATATAATTTATAACTTCGAGAGAAGAGAATTAAATGCATAAAACCAAACGTCGTCTATAAAATTTTACTTTACAATTTACAGAAAGATTTATTTATAAATTTTGCTATGGAAATAGAATAATATTATATACGTATTAAATTATATTAAAGCGTTTATTATGGAGCTAAAGTCGAGCAAAAATAAGCGGAAGTATATTACTAGTAGCCTAAGCAGGAGCAATTGTCAACTAGGTATTAAAAACAGTATTGTATGTCGATTGTATGCCTGTCATAATTTTCATACAATTATTTTCGTCTTCTCTTTTGACAACGAATACGCAGTTATAAACTCCTGCTAACCTCACAGATCAATCTTTTACACTATATTGATACTTGATAGATGATATGCAATAATGGATATTAATGATATTAATATAATAATGGTAATATTAATGATTCTAGATTCTTCAATGTTGAGACGGCCGCGTTTGATTCAGCGTGTAATTAATGTAAGTGTCAGGAGGGAAAAATCATTCAAACGGAGCAGATAAATGAGAGACGCCATGTTTGTAACTGCGAGATTGATAGTGAGATTGCATCAAAATTCAATAGTAGTGATAATAACCCTTTCGTAATTAAATAAAAAAGTCGCCTCGTTAGACAATACAGATAGTTGTGTCGCTTTTAGATAGTTTCTATCGTCTTCCTCTATAAGACGTTTTGGTTAAAGCTCTTCATATTATTATTATGTTTTGTAAATTGTAATAATACAATCAATTGAAGACATGAATCGATGAATGTGATATGTAAAAGACAAAATTTGAAAAAGAAAATAGACTTCAAACCGTCACTTAAATATTTTAGGATAATATGTAGTAACGTATTAAGTATATTGATTCTGAAGACGATTATTTTGAGTAATGAACTTAAGGCGAATGGTCAAGCAAAATGCGTTTTTCACGACTTTTAGGCTATGTTTTTCAGCTAAATTACAGACTGGGGAAATGAAGAAATTTTGTGTAATTATAAAGTGTATCTTGAAGTATATTGTTGTTGTCGATAATTTTGACGATCTTTACTCAGTAATCAGAAATACATTTTAGAAAATGCTATGACTCGCGTAAAATGAATATTTTAGGATGGATTTTTTTTTGGTTTGGCTTATCCGTTTATAATTAATCTTTGCATGCATGCTTCTTTACTTTGTATCTTGGTGTTCATTGTCGATTTGTAACAAATACTATTGCAAAATAGAAGTTATATCATAAAAGGTCTTTGGTGCCTACTGTAAATCAAACACCACTAGTAAAGTATTTGCTCACAACATTTAATCAGGCGTTTAGTTATGGAATGCAACGTTGCCAGTTCGATGCAACCCATGTACAATGCAGCGTTGCCGTTCCGCACGGCGCGCACAGTAATTAGGCAGATAGAGTAATACAATCTCGCGTGGTCTTGTTTTGATTTGACAAATGACAATTGACATTACCGGCTTGTATAAATTATATATTATAGTTTGCACATGTTGTGTGATTACGGTTCGACTTTGAAACAAACATAGGTAATAAAAGTATTCCGAAACAAAGTAACAAACGATTATTGAAGTTGCTATATAAAAGAAGAACTCGTGTTGCAAATCAGACAAAAGAAAAGAAGCCAAAGCAAATGATATTGAAAAGTAAGTAGGTAGGTACCTATCTAATTATAAAATAGACATATTTTTTGTTATTGTACCTATAATGTAAAGAATTTCCCGCGGTCCCATAGACTTAAAATTAGATATGAAGCTGTATTCCTGGTGACGATAGGTTCTATTAGGAGTTGGTCGCTATTGAGTTAATAGGTACCTACTTTTAAGTCTATGGAACCGCGGAAAGTCCCCAAAAGATCCCAAGATTCCGCCTGTACAGAAAAGATAAAAATTATGATGATCATCAGATGCATAATTTACAATTATAGTCTACAGACAGTGTCATTGTAATGTAAATGTTTATCATACAGAATACTTATCACAGAGACATCAAACAATTACTCTTTACTGCTACACTATTATACAGTTAAACCTACAGTTATACATAATGTTAAAAAAATTGCTTGCCATGGAAATATGCCATAGCTCTGAAGCTATGAACCTGAGTTTATTATCAATAAAGGAAGCCGTAAAAAATATTAAAAAAACCATGTCTTTAGTCAACAAAATATTGGCTCCTACTGCGTGTAAAGTGATTCGTGATTTTGCCTTTACAGTTCATTGACTTGGGTTTTTTTGTTATTAAAAAAATAAAAAATGGCATTAAAAATAAATATTGCTGTATTTGTGTCCTAGCTCAGAACAAGGGTAAAGAGGCAAAAGATCACACATGCTACAAAAATTATTCTGGTAATTTACTAGCTTTTTTTTGACTCGTAGTACCCTTTATTTCCCTGTTTTCTACGTGTATTAGGTACTATTATATTACTCTGACTGAGGTAAAACTAATAGTTATACTATTTCATAAT
The DNA here is from genome assembly GCA_905187575.2 of Celastrina argiolus. Lineage (NCBI taxonomy): Eukaryota > Metazoa > Arthropoda > Insecta > Lepidoptera > Lycaenidae > Celastrina > Celastrina argiolus. Next base: position 11,756,888 of record LR994591.1, read on the forward strand.
TAATAATAAATCAAAAGTAAATTTAGTTTTTTCTTTTAGGAGCGTCTACAGGAATGTAGTCTGAGATCTTGGTGCAAGGGTTTAAAAAAAGTATAGAAATGCGCGTTAGATATCGGACGGGGACGCCAGCACGTATTCAAAAATAATCCAATCTAGACCTTATGAAAATTATACCGTTGAAAAAGTAGAATGCCGGAATCATTTACTTACAAATTTTTGTAATAAATTTTTAGCATTAAGTACAGATACAAAGTATTCTTTGAAATACAGAAAAAACATAACAAAATGAAGAATATTAGGTACCAGAAAAGTATCATTCAATACTCCAAAACCTTTATCCGTTCTGCATAAATCAATTGTTGGAAAAAGTCCACGCAACGAAATTAAACGGAACGAAGAAAAACGAATGAAGAGTCGGAAACTGACTCAGAAATATTTAGAGGAGATTGACCCAAGATGGAACAAACTATGGGGAAAAGCTGAAAGACTTCTATATGGATTGCACACTACCAGAATTAGTGGATCCTAGATATCTGAGAAATATACCCATTAGAGACCCACAGTATATAACAGAGGCTGTCAACAAAAAAATTAAAAAAAGTCTAAAAAAAGAAAGTCAGCCCCCTACCATTCAAGCCAACAAGTCCCATTGCCAACAAGGAAAAAAAATAACTTCAAAAATAATAAACAAATCTATTTAAATTAATTTTTTTTTAACATCCTGTATGAATCATCGATACACAAAAGTTCCCTGTGTAAGAAGTAAACTGTAAAAAATTAAACAAAATGTATATAATATAACGGGTATAAAAAAAGAGCAGTCACTATAACTTTGGGATATGATTATATTACCTTTTCTCATTCTAGAAATGTATTTTTTTTTAAATTAAAAAAAAATGGTTTTATTATAATTTTTTCGACAAAAAAATATATAAAAAAAAACATTACCGAAATGAGGAAAGGTAGTATAATCGTATCGAAAGTTATACTGACTGCTCTTTTTACACGCTGTATGTATATATATATAAATATATATATATATATAATCAGCAGTCATAAATTAATCGTTTGAGCCGTATTCGATATACATATAATAAGGGACGTTACTCCAGTCATTTTAGCTTAAATTTGGCAAGAATCTTGGAATTAGAGATACCCAGCTGTAAGTCTGTAAATAGTTGTATATTGACTCCCCCAAAAGTTGTCTCAAAACCTACATAATATGGTAGGGTGTACGCTACTATTAAATTTCAAGGGTCAAAGGTCATATTTCTTTGTTATACTTTTCTTATAATTGGGTATCTCGAATTCCGAGGTGAACTTACTAAAATGGCTGGACTAATACAAATAATAAGGGTTAAACGGGGATAAAATAAAAAAAATAATCTATGTATATATTATTTAGTATATATAAAATGTAGCCTCTGTTTATTATTACTCTGCTCAACTCAGAGAAATATGCTAAATGCGCCATCTAGCGAAAATATAATTTGACATCCTACTGCACGCTACATTGAACTACTATTCATAAATAGATGGCGTTAGCTCCACGTCCAAACACTCAAGGTCATTTGCTTGACCATTCGTCTTAATACGTTACGACGTATTCTAAAATGTTTAAGTGACAGTTTGAACTAAATTTTCTCGAAATAAGAATTTTGCTACATACCTTAATCCATTCATGTCTTCAATTGTCTCAAGACTGTCGTGTCTCAAGTCCTCCACTCTCAAATGAGTGCTCGCTCTTTCTTACTTTCCGTACTAGATTTCAGCGTTTCTTAAATTTTTTTTTACTATAATATTCTATAGAATATGTTACATATCTGAATATAAAAGTCTGGTTATTCTCGAGAACGGCTAGACTGATTTTATAGTTAATAGTTTTCGATTCATTATATTTGTCTCCGTTTCGAATAGCTGAATAGCTAAATATTGGGAAATGGATGAAAACAAAAGGAAAAAATGCACATGGGTTTCGTAACTACATGTTGGGTGGAAATGTAGCAAAACTGAACTCAACTGGGCACGGGTCAACTAGTAATACAATAAAGTCATGATGCTCTCTCACGCTCTATAGAAAGCATAGCATTTGAATAGTGTATACGTTGTTGTGTCAGTTTTAATACGATAGTGTAAATGTTAAAACGTTCTAGCGACACTTTTCATGATAATGTCATATTGTCATGTGGATTCACCGTTTTGTTAGTGTAACATAACGTCGCATTACCTTCACAACCTCGTATCTATAAAACTACAACTTTCAGTTAGGTCAAAAAACTTAATAATTTTTTATTTTATTATGACATGGATTTTGTTTTAAATAAGGTTCAGTTATGTACCTACAGTATACATCCCAAATTCATGTTATAATAAAAACTATAGTAATTAAGTTTTTTGACTCTACTCAAAAGTTGCAGTTTTATAGATACGAGGCTTAGAACGTAAAGCGACGATAATCTGAACAAATCTTTTTTTACTTTTGTTCTTCCTCAACTTTTCTGTATGTACAGTAGAATGTATCTATTGTATAAACACTCAATTACCTAATTTAATAGATTAGTTTATAATGTAATTTACTTTTTAATTACTCTATGACGAGGAGAGTACAGAAATAGATCAGACGATGGCAAAAAGTTTTCGAGTTTTTGTTAACATACATACAAACGAGATTACCACTCACGCGATATCTAAATTAAACGCGTCTAGATTTTAATACGAGTTACAAGAGACCGTGTAGTGGCACAAATCAGAAAATCTTTTGCACATCTTCGTAACTTGACCTAAAAATATTCAATATGTCTGGTGTAGAGATTTACGTAAACTTGAACAAAAAAACTATCTTGGAAGGTTTTAACATGAGTGACGATTGTTTGTTCTTCTTCAAAGGGTAGCTTAATTTAGGGTAGCATAGGTATGGTATTAATTAGTAATTTAACATCCTTAGATCTTTAAAAGGTAAGGGTTAAGTGAAGCCTTTAGAAATTGAGTAGGAATAGGAATAATTTAATTGTTCAACATAATTTGGACAACAAAATAGTTTGAAGTACAATCGTGATATTATGTTATTGCCATGTTAGGTGCTAAAAGAGTTTTCGTAATTTATTTTATATCAAAGTTGTTGTATTTATAAAAACTCGGTAAGACGAACTAGGAATTGTGTAAGCATTTATTTTTTGGATACCCTCAAAACTTTAGGCTCTACCTTTAGGAGGTTGGATGTATTTTTAGGACTGTCTGTGGCAATTTAGCTCATGAACGAATGGCCGGATATTAATGTAGTTTTTTTTCGGTTGAATGGCGGCATGCTTGTATTTGTTCTTACTTAGCTTCGGCTTGCTCCTTGCCGGTGCAGTATATAAAGTTAAAACTTTTAATGTTGGTTATTGTAAATATAAGCTGTTAAAAATAGACCTCCCACAAAGAGCACTAACCACAGAATTATTATTGTCAGTTTACAAGAAATAAACGCACACCGCCACAATTCATACTGATGTATGCCGAAAGATTCGATTTAGCAAATAGGTTAAAAAGTGGTAAACCTAATCTGTCAGGGGCTGTACCTATAAGCATGAATTATTGTCGAGCAAGAAAATAGTAAACTTATTACCATGTCGTAAGGATGTAAACAGACCGACCCCGTAAACAAAAGTAAAAAAAAACAGTTTTAGGTTTTTTAGCCCCACCACAAAGTAGATAATAAAGCCCTACTGACGGCATGTGTTAATTCGTATACCATTTCCATGTAATAACATATAATAATTAATTATTTGTTCTGCGGTGACACTCTACCAGCCAACCTTAATATCTATATCTCTATAACATGATGTTATTGTAGCGCGTTGTAACCTACAATGCACAAATTAAACAAGCTTGTGGGTCGATTACCGACGTAGAAAACTGGTATAAAGCAGTTATACAGCTGTTTTAGTGCGAATCTCTCCTTTCCCTCTCGTCCGTATGCACCTTTCACCTCACGGTTAAACTTTATTTTTACATTATGACTGGGCGTTTATGGAACTTATGTAACGCAATTAAGCTGTTATTGCATTCGTAATGCAAACATTTGTTCAGGCAGGTGCAAACATATTTTCGGTGAAAACTTAAAATACGAAAGGTCTGCTTTGATATTGAGGAATGTTATGATAAAGACTAAATATTTGTGGGCCAGACTTTTACATCTTACACATAATACAGGATGAATTATTGTTCATATATAAGCCGAATATAGTGTTAAGAGAATAACAGGTAGAGTAATTTTTTGTGTTGGCACCTCATATAAATTACCTTACCATAACGCGACAAATCACGATTTAAGATCTGTATAAAAGTCACTAAATAGAATTTCAATCCTGGTCAGGTCTTAGGTCGACGACCAGTGCGTTCGCTTGTATAGGGTTCGGGAGCCCCAGCATAGTAAAATTCACTCATTGTGGCCATTTTAGACCTTACTTTTTTTTTCACTTATTTTATCCATTGTTATAGAGAGTACTTTTAAAACCATGTTCTAAAGATATCTAGGCGATTCTTACTAAGATTGTGTGCAAATATTTTAATTTGTGTTATCAAAAAGAATACATAATATTATGTAGGTATGAAATTTTTGTACTGTTTTTATCTCGTGGCAACTTTTTACTGAAACTAAATACTTACTGAATACTGTGGTGTGAAAGTAGCAAGCCAATCACTAGTTGGCTTGCCACTGTTGCGATTCCTGCGGTATAGGAAGGTTATCTTTTTGTTCTGCGCGTCACAGACTATTTCAGGTCATCGTTTAAGCATGACGTCCAGGATACAAGCCCTCCCTAAAATATTTTATGGACGGTAGTCGCCTATATTCACCACGCTTGGCAGGTGGGTTGGGAAGCGCAATGTTCAAACTAGATATATTTCCTCTGAAATCTACCCACTGAAAAGATATAATTGATGGGGAGGTGCTTTTTTGCTCCGGCACACCATGTCAAATAAAATAATAAATACTTTCCAAATTAAACTTAACAAGCTTTTCTCGAAAAGTTGACTAAAAATGATAACCACCTTCTTTCAATCTCCATGACTCTTGATCAATCCTTCTTTCAATCTCCATGACTCTTGATGTTGCGATTTATATCAGTTTTTGTTGTAAGTTGAGACTAATGTTGTTGGCTCTACTAATAATGTATTTACTTATATACTATACTACACTAATAATTTAACATATTTTGTATTGTACATAATTTAAATAAAATCCTAGCCCGCCGAGAAGATTAATATAGAAACAATCCTTCTGTTCCAGGACTAGCGAGCTGGTGGCATTAGTGGCGGTATCCTGCACCCTGTTCCTGTTCCTGCACACGCGGGACCTCAACACCAAGCTGCGGCGGATACAGGGCAAGCTCAACGATGACGTCACAGCCTTCAACCATCTCACAGACCGTAAGTACAAACATGTTATAGGACAGGTAGATATTATAGAGGCAGTTGAATCATGTTGATTGGTCAGATCAGGGGCCTTCCTCTCCAAACTGATACGATTTGATTCAGATTCGATCGTGTCGCGTTTTTTTTTTTTTTTTTTTTTATCCTGTCTTTATCCCACTCTAGATGGGGTCGGCACAACATGTTTTTCGCTTCCATTCATCTCTATTATTCTTCATCTCAGCACACACATCCATAACACGCATATCTTTCTTCACACAGTCCATCCAAACCTTTTTTGGTCTACCTCGACGCTTGTATCCTTCCACATCCATAGCCATGACCTTCCTTCCAATGTAGCTTTCATCCCTCCTCATTACGTGTCCATACCACGACAACCTTTTATTCCTCAACTTTTCAGTCACAGCTGCTACTTTTACACTTCCTCTAATATATTTATTCCTTATCCTGTCCATTCTTGTCACACCACACATCCATCTCAACATTCTCATCTCCGCCACGTGTACTCTTCTTTCATCCGTCTCTTTTGTTGCCCAGCATTCAGATCCATACAGTACGACAGGTCGCGTACTTCCCAATAAATTGACGTTTGTTTATTTTGATTATCGATTGATAGGTCGGGAGTACAAAAAAATGCGATCTAACGATTTTCTTTATCCTGGTTAGTTTCAAAGTAATCCGCCAAATGAAATACCAAAAGCCGTTGAGATCGATCTGATTTGATTGTCAATTGTGTCGGGAGTAAGCCTGCTGTTCGCCTGAGTTCTATTTTATGAGTACTAGCAAAGCGTTACTGTCATAATTTAATACATCCTTACAAAACCTTAATACAGCGCTGTTAAGAACATTTGACATGTAAACAAAATGGCGTTACTGTCACCGTTGATTACAGGGGATAAAATAAGTGACTGATAATACTTTAGGATATATCTGAACCTTCTATGTAGAGTTTACTGTGAAAGTCCCAGTGCTGAACTTAGTTTGGCTTTCATGTTTGCATGAGAAATGCCTAATATCATAAATTTTCCCATACAATAACATTAAAAATGGTAACTCTTTCAGCGGTAGTACTTTTACAGTTAACTCTATATACGGAACTCATACACAGCCTCAAGTATTATCACTCACTTATTGTACAGCCTGTAGAGGCAGCTGATTGTTCACCTGTTCACCTGAGTTCTCGTCGTCGTCGTTTCAGCCTTTTACTGTCCACTGCTGGACATAGGCCTCTCCAATACATTTCCAGTGCGACCGGTCCATTGCCACCTGCATCCAACCTGAGTTCTATTTTACTAGAAAAGCGTTACCGTCATAATTGAATACACCCTTAATTTAACAAAACCTTAATATTACAGCGCTGCTAATGATTTTTGATATATACTTAGATACATTTTAAGTTTGCTTTCTTTGTTCATTGTAGTTTGTTTAATTTTGATAGCCGTGCATATCTATAACTGACGTAAGAACAACCCTTAGGGCGTGTTTCACCAAGCATTATTAAAGTTAATCCTTCGTAAAATATCATGTTATAATTCTATCAATGAATGAGAAGACATGGCATTTTTTAACAAGCCGTTAACACGATTTCACCAACGCATGTTACTTTTAACGGCATGTTAAAATACAATGCCTTCTCGTTCAATTATAGGAATTACGAGAGGGACAACATGATATTTAACGAAGGATTAACTTAAAAATTGCTTGGTGAAACACGGCCTTAGTCTTTTATTATAATTTACTTATTGTATTATGTATTAGTGTTTATGTTGTAGATGTGCCTTTGAAATAAATAAATAGAAATAGCAAATATCAAAACATTCCATCAAGATTGTGAGCCTTCCCACTCCATTTATCTCTATTCTCTCTATTACGTAAAAATGCATAATACATAAGCTTTTATTTCCTTCTGGAGGCGGATTACTCAATAAAGAAAGTAAAAATATGCGAACCGATTTAGTTAGCAGATATAATTTTATTAGCCTCATAAATTTGAGAGTATGTAACCGTCTTTAAAAAAATGTGGTTAGGAACGAGTTATATTGTTATTGGTCCGTGGGAGTCCTGCAGTAAGAATAGATTGACTTAGTGTTCTTTATAATAATAATAATAAATCATTTATTCCAGACCATAGGTCCATAATTGTGTTAGTAGTGAAGTTATATAATAGGTTGTTTAAATTTTAGACGATAAGAATCTTTTCATTGTCTACTAGATATAGTATTGAGATCTTGTAAATTACTTGTTATGAAGATATACTTTGTTTTGCCTTACCTATGGACTGGAATAAACAAATACTACAACTACACCCACATCTATATTTAGGTTAGGTTAGTAGGTGTACGTGTAGATTTACTAAATTGAATTATAATGTATTAAATACCTCATATTTCTGAATGAAAAAATGGTCTGAAAACACAATCTAGTAAATTCAAGTTTAAGTGCAAACCAAATACCAATATTGGCACTTTGAAAGATAAGTAAAATATAATGTTATATGATGGAAAAAAATTGTCTTCTTTTTTTGAGGTCGGTTAAAAACACTAGTGTTCTAAGTACAAGGATTACGGAACTCTACATTTTGCGTAACCATTATAAAAGGGCAAATAATTTGTTATGATTATAAATGAAGCTACGCTTTTATAGCCAAGGGGTGAAAATAAGATAAACGTAAGTAAAAAATAATATTTATTATAATAAGAAGCTTTTCTTGCTCGGTTGAGGTTGGTCGAGTAAACGTAAGTTACGTTCTTTTCTTTTTTTATATTTTGGTATTCTCTTTTGAAGTTTATTTTTAACAATCTATTGAGTAAAATCTTATTTATACTTGCTAAAACGTGGAAAACTTGTGTGACAGTGACGAATTCACTGCTAATATATGTATCTTTGTGCCGTGCTAAAAACTTGGATGAATAAGCAACTACCTACGAATTCTACACCTACCCCTACGACTAGCCCCTACAAGCTACAAATAATGTGTGAATATTTATTGGTAGTAGAGTAACAATAGGGGTTGGTGCTAGACTGGTGAAAATTGGAGGTTATTATAGGAAGAGGGAAACCGTAAAATAATGAAATTCCTATTTGTGCCACTCTTAACCCGTTAGGGGCATGAAAAATAGTTTACAACCTATTCTAATACTGTACTGTGTAATTTTTGAAATGAGAATCGGTCCAGCCGTTTCGCAGGAGTTCGTCAACAAACGCTGTGACACGATAATTATTGTATAGGATAAAAAACAGGCCGAATTGAGAACCTCCTTTTTTTTTTTGAAGTTGGTTAAATACAAGTACTATTAGTTTTCACACTTTATAGTATCCCTATAGTCTACGGTACTAAACAAAACAATAAAATTATATGATGGACAAGATCGCGTAACTACTTTCGCTTAATTTGTATGATACGAGATGTCTAATCTTGTGTGAAATGTATGAATTTATGGGTTATTGTACTGCACGGTTATTGTATGAGCTCTCTATTGTGATGGGATATTTGATTCTAACTTTCTCCTGCACTAAATATTTTAGCTTATTACTGTCAGAGATCAGAGGTTGTGAACCTTTTTTATACAATTCTTTCGCTACACATTCGTATATATTTTTATTATATTTGCATTTTTTTACGAGTGTTAACTGTCTTAAAACATATTTATTCCGTTTTTAAAATATAAGTACATGTATAGGCTTTTTTAGTTTTACCTGTCTTTGTGTGTAGCCAATACTTGGAAGTCAATTTGATCCACTTCCCGGTATCCAATCGAGCTGAAATTTTGCATACATCATGCCATGCAATATTGATATGATGGAGCTATAGTAACTCCGTTATAAAAAAACGGTTTTTAACATAACTTATTTTGTCATATAATGAAGAGCAAAGGCTTTATATGATCGTCTTTATATGTGTATTAGTGAAAAACGGAATCTGAAATTAAAATGCTGCAAGATTAAACTCTAGTAACTATGTTACTCAAAAACACGATTGCATAATATAATTTTTTCCATACCAAAAAAATAAGCTCAAGAAAATCCAAGTTACCTCTAATTTACACGATAAACGGCTAAGTATTCTTTTGGTATAAGTCTATTATATTATATCAATCAGCGATTATGTATCATTTTTTTAATAGATAACCCCTGAATATATTTTCAAAAGAAGAAGAATACCTTGGGTTTTTCGCATGTTTTAACCTATACATTTTTCTTTGGTGTTCTTAAGCATAAATAATGTTTCTTTTATCAGAACATAGACGTCCATATTTGGTTATATATTATAGATATAGACCAAAGTTAGTAAATATAGATAATAGTATGTTGCGACATTACCAACTTTCCGATCACTAATTAGATGCAGAATTCCTGCACAGGTGGAATTAAGTAATTTGTAACAAGATTACGATTTACGAAAGTGCGAATTGGCAGATGAAATAACTTAAGCTATGAGTTGGGACCGAAGAAAGTTAAAGATGCGGCGCTGAATATCTCTCTTAATAAAATATAACTATTACGTAATGTTTCTAATTACGTCCCAACTACGTCCTTTTTTACCCGACTGCGACAGAAGAATTTTTTTAATTACCATTTTTTACACTATCCCCACTTATCTCGTACCCTGTAGTTCCTCTCCTTACATTAGTGATGTATTTTGGGTGAGTTTCCAAATTTGGTTTAGATATGACAATAATTAGAAAAGAATGTGGTTGTCTACCTATATACATATAATGCCTAATGCCCTATGCAAGTGCTTGCTTTTCAACGTATCTGACAAATACAGAAACTTGGATTAACATTATTATCCGCGGTGTAAGTGTTTTTATAAATATTATGATTTCATGTAAATATAGTATTTTAAAAATCCACTATCCACTTAAAGCTTACGCGCTTTAACCTTTTTTTAAGCTAGTGTAGCTTGCCTACACTAGCTTAAAAAAGGTTAAAGCCTTCCTCTTTAAATAGTCCATTTATAGAGGAAGGCTTTAGGCTATACCACATTATAGGAGCGAAGTGTCTGTGAGAAATGTTGCAAAAATGGGGAAAATTATTCACACACAAGACCCAAAATGTGAATGGTTTATCACTCAAAGTTAAGAGTTCATAAATAAACATAATAAACATACAATTTATGGCGACATGTCTGATATTACAGGTCTGTGGTTGATCACCATTTTACGTATAAGTGCATAAGTGGACTTGCATACACCTCAAGTCAACCATTTCCTTATTGGATGAATCTGGTTCATCACCTTAGTGGTTGGTGGTTACGTAACGTAATTAAGTGTTACATTAGCCACGGGTTCGAGTCCCGCTTGGGATTTTTTGTCTTTTCCGGGGTCATGGCTTATGTAAGTGTTGTAAAATATTAAATAATTACTTTTGTTTCTATCTATTTATTATTAATATGACGACAGGTTTTGCTTAATCAAAACTATTTTAACATTTCAAAACATTCCCTTATGAAGAAACATGAATAATCGTAAATCGAAAGAAAATCAAAAGTTTAGATTTATAAGAATTGAATGGTTTCTAAGTCTTTAATAAAGTCAGAAAATCTACCATATTTGGTCTTGTAATAGTTTAGTAATAACTAAACTTTATAAAACTTTAAGTACAATAAAGTTTTTTTTAATCTTAAAGACTCTATCACTAAACTTTTCCAAAGCTCTGTGATATGCAACTCTACTTAAAGGCTTTTTTTTTGGTTATTCGATTAGGTAAGATGTAGTTTATACATCTTAAAAAAAACCTAGGTTTTAAAAAGGTTCCTCTCGGCGGGCTAGGGTTGAACTGGTGGTAGCCTTTTTGGTTACTGTCTGAAAAAAGCTTGCTAAGTTTCATTTAGAATTAAAATATTTTTCATTTATTTATTTTAATATTTTCCATTTCAATCATCCATTTGTCATTCATTAAAAATTTAATTTTCTGTCGCCAATAATTGTACCTGTCATTAGAACTCATTTTACCTATAAGTTATTGTTTAATTATTATTATTTTTTAATTGTACCGGATGATGTTCTGTTGGTGAATCAATAAATAAAATAAAAATAAAAATAAACCTTATTTTTTTAAAAGCCTACTTAAAGCTTTTGAAATATGTTAGTAGGTAGATAGGGAGTTATATCTCTTAGCTATCTCTATATACGGCTACCACATGTCATGTTATGATTTATTCAACACTCTCATAATATATTATCATCATTAATCATAGCCGATGATATAAGTCGCGACATCGTAACTAAAATAACTATATTTACAAATTATGCTGTTGATGATAGCAGTTTACATGATGTTTTCGAACCAGTTTCCATGCTTTTAGTTTTATATTTGCACATAGTAGTTATAACATTGTAAACTACAAGTGTTCAATATTAGTAACTTTGGAGGAGGCCTATGTTCAGCAGTGGACATCTTAAGGCTGATGATGATGATGATTAGTAAATACGATGAAGAATTTTTTATTTTTTTTAACATGACGATCGATTGATCATAAATGAAAAATACAGTCTTGTATTTAATAATTGGGTTATCTTTTTAGGGTACGCAAAGGTTACAAAATGGAACCCTATTACTAAGACTCGGCTCTCCGTCCGTCCGTCACTCATAAACAGCTGTATCTCATAAACCGTAACAATCAGATTATTGCCGCTATAACTAGAAAACGAAAACCAAAATAAAATAAACATTTAGGGGGGATACCATACAATCAAAGTATTTTTTGGATTTTGCAACAGAACCCCAAGTGTCCAACTCGCACTTGGCCGGTTTATTTTCTTTACAACCCGAGAGAAAATTAATTTTATTCAACTACTCAATGCCTGCTCTACAGTGGGCTCGAGGAATACAACATTTTTGTGACATAAGTTATATGTGAATTCCAAAAGTTCATCCCGTCCACCTTCAGCCGTTAAACTGTACGATATTAGCGTTAGAAATGCCTTATTAAGTGCAATATAGGTTAGCTGTACCAAATACAGTAATTTGTACGTTGATTACAGGGATCGCGACCAAAGAGCATCATTATACGGCCAGTGATAAATTATCTTGTGTATTTTTTTTTATCACGTTCAGTTGTGTAATTTTGAAATTGGAAGTTTATTTTTGGTACTACAGTTACGTGGCGGCTCAGTTTTTAACGATAATTTTATACTTATGAATTGTATAGTCAGGGTTCCCTCATACATTGTTTTCACTTGATTAGTATCAAGCAAATTTTTCGTGTGTACCTTCATTTTGATGAGTCGCCCAATAATTTCTTGGACGGAACTCTCGATTGTGGTAGCTAACAGAGTTAGCAAGGATAAAATAAAATCTCGACTATCGAGCGTAGGACCGGGATAATCACGCAATTTATAGGACAATTATGTCTGTTGAATTACATTAATATTAACTAAGTAATAAAAACAAAATCAGCTGGTTACTAATAATTTTTTTAAACCTTTACCCGAATACTCAAATTATATTTGTGTATGTTGACCGGGCTATTATTTCATTATAAACCAAAAAAAAGTCTTGAGCTATGTTTCTTTGTTTAGATTTTAAAATGTTTTAGTACAGTCAAATTTGTTTCCTGGATGTAAACACAGCGAAAAGTCTGGTCATTTTTTTGAGATTTTCGAACGTCCATATTTTAATTAAATAATTAATTTATTAAAAAAAACAGGGACGAACAAATAATATACATAGATATTCAGAAAAAAATTGTTACTCTAGCGGCATTATCCAGCGAGGAAACAGGGCTCGCGCAAACTCCTATTTTTGTATGGAAAAATGGTAAAATAGGAGTTCGTTTCCTCTTAAGCATTTACAATTTTTTCGAGCATCGGCCATGTTGGTTTAAATTTATATCGGATTCATCAGTATGTATGCGAATTAACTTTTACAAATATTTTCCAACGTGGCTGCTTAAAATTCATAACACGACAAATATTTCGCCGTACACGAGTTGTGCGAAATTTTTGCATTTAAATATGAATTTAAATTAGTTTAATACCATACAATTTTAATAGCTACAAATAGTTGAAATTTTATTCAACATTTTATTCGGCATTAATTTTAATGGTATAAAAAGTTAATGTAATGTGAAAAGAAATACCTATGTAAAGTATGTAGTATACTGCTGGACAGTATAATAAAAATATGACTAAGTAATTTAATCAAAAACAATTTAAATAAAATCAAAAAATATTTCGATACAGTTGATCCGAAAAGTATACAAAGCAAATACCTATGCAGCGCACGCAACGAAAGTCCCCAAATGTGAATAATTTTCCCCGTTTTTGCAACATTTCTCACTGACGCTTCGCTCCTATTGGTCGCAGCGTAATGTTATATAGCCTAAAGCCATCTTCTATAAATGAACTATCCAACAAAATTTTTCAAATCAGACCAGTAGTTTCTGAGATTAGCGCGTTTAAAAAAACAAACAAACTCTTCCGCTTTATAATAATAGTATAGATAAACCTACATAATATATGAATTACATATAAACGATAATGATAGAACAATTAAGGAAACACACATCAATTTCTAAATAAACCTAGTATTAAATTAATTCGTCGTAACCAATACACTCTTAACCAAGAACAATCCGGAGTATACAATAAACGTCACATTATGAAGCAATCAAATCAAACAGTTTTGGCCTTGATTAGAAATTTTAACACCCGCCTCCCGTTACATAGATATTATTACCGATGCCCGCGGCCATTTATAATTGTATAACAAATAAATAATAGCTTTTAAGGAAGCAATCATCATAAACTATCCACATTGTCTTCTTATTACACTGACTAATATGAATCATAATTCTGAAAGGTGTAGTAGCTTTTTGTGTGGACGTGCCGAGAGGAGTCATTTTATAGTGTCCAAGTATTTGCGCAATACACAAATATACTCTCTCTTCCTTTTGCTCTCATAACCCAGTGAGACGGTTAACCGACACGACTGGCGACTGGCGAGAGAACAGGCGCAGGACCGACTTTTTACATGCCCATCCGACGCATGGATCATCTTTCTTGTCAGATAATCAGGTGATCAGCCTGCATTGTCTTTCCCAAACTTGAAAACAACATTTCTTTTGTTCCAACGGGGGAAGCGAACCCACGACCTTCGGGTCGAGAGCGAAGCTTCGATATATAAGTAGTAAAATACAAAATAGTTTGAATATTCGGGATGACTGTACAGCTGTATGACACTCATATTCTTGCAGATATGCCCCTATTCTTGCAGATATATTTAATAGATGTGTTAAAGATGGAATATTTCCTGACCTCATGAAAATTAGTAAGGTTGTGCCAATCTTCAAAGCGGGTTGCACAAAAAATGCATCAACTTATAGAGAGAGCCTCAGTAAGGTATTTGAAAAAATTATGCTGACTCAAATGCTAGCACATTTCAACATAAATAGGGTATTGCATAATAAACAATTTGGCTCCACAAAAGGACGGTCGACACAAGATGCCGGCTCTAATCTAAATGAGTCTATATTTAAAGCATGGGAGAGAGCACAGGATGCAATAGGCATCTTCTGTGATCTATCTAAAGCGTTCGATTGTGTAGATCATCACACACTCGTAATGAAACTAAAATACTACGGATTTTCTGGCTCAGCCTTAGACCTTATCATATCTTATTTATCAAACCGGGAGCAAGGAGTCGCGATTGATGATTTTACCTCTACAGGATTAACAGTTAAAATGGGAGTACCTCAGGGATCTATATTGGGTCCTTTTTTATTCCTTTGTGATGATCTCCCAAGTGTCGTGGAAAATGTCTGTGACATAGTTCTGTTTGCTGATGACACATCTCTAGTATTTTATGTAGATAAGAAAGACAAAGAACTGAATGATGTAAAAAATTTAATGTCAAATTGGTTTGCGGCTAACAATCTCTTACTAAATGCTAATAAAACCAAATGTATTAAATTTTCGTTGCCGAATGTATCAAGCATTAACCCGAATATTGAGATAAATGGGAAAACATTAGGCTTAGTTCATTCTACAATATTCTTAGGCGTAACATTAGATTTCAATTTACAGTGGGGACCTCACATTGAGAAAATATCTGAAAAATTAAGTTCAGCAGCATATGCGGTTTGGAAAATAAGACAAATGACAGATGTGACAACGGCTAGATTGGTATACTTTGCATATTTTCATAGTATTATGACCTATGGAATTCTATTATGGGGATCAGCAGCTGATATCCAAACCATATTCTTATTACAAAAAAGAGCAATCAGAGCTATCTATAACAAAGGACCCCTTCTGAATACATTTTCCAAAATATTATGTATGCCCGCAAAAATATACAAAAATTTAGTAGGAAGAAGGACATGCACAAATTTAATACTAGAAATAAAAATGAGTTGGTTGCCCCCTTATTTAGGCTGAGTAAAACTAACAAATCGTTTATAGGAAATTGCATAAAATTTTACAATAAACTTCCATCAAGTGTTATTGAATTAACAGAGCTTAAGTTTAAGGCTCATATAAAGAAGGCTCTTATGTCTAAAGCTTATTATAATATCAAAGACTTTATTGATGATCGAGATGTATTCAACCCAACTCCTTCTACAATCCGATGACCTGGAAATGCTGTTTGACTAAATATTTAATAGAAAGTTTATGTTATGTTACTGACCTGTAATGAATTGTTTATCATAAAATTGTATCTGATAGTTTGTAAGTCTTGTTAATACTGTTTGACTAAATATTTAATAGAAAGTTTATGTTATGTTACTGACCTGTAATGAATTGTTTATTATAAAAATTGTATCTGATAGTTTGTAAGTCTTGTTTAAAAATTTATTTATTTTTGTAATTTCTATAATTTATAATACGTATATTATTGTATATTACTGAATGTTTTGACATGTAACAAGTGCAATCGATTCGCCTACGTTACCAATAAACTAAATAAAAATAAAAAAATAAAAATTTCGAAATGATCGCAACAAACCAATATTCATGCAAACATCCATTTTATGGAACTAGTGAATTAAATAAAAACCCCGTTTATAATATTGTTTTCAAAAGTACAGGACAATTAACATAGGAATTGAATTGAAATTTAATTTAATGAGTACGGTGCCTTCAATTAAACCGGGCACCGTCACCGAAATCATTGTGAGGACTTTGGAGAGCATTATTACTTCAATAGTTCTTCTATCTTTATTTTTCTCTCTCTCATTCATTGCATTATTTCACAGTGTGATCTTTTGCGATACGAAAGAACTACAATCCTAAACAGCCCATTTGCGGCCATTGCCCAATAAAACAAAAAAAAAACTAATTCATCTCAGTTGATCCGCCGCATGATACATTGGATGTTTTAAAAAACTGTCACAAATATCAACTCTTACATATATTTACAGACATATATTTTATTTGTTGCCATGGGTATTTTATTTCCCCGCCATACATTTTCCACGGAATATGAAATACACCTGCCCCTAGTTTATTGTGCAACATCAGTGGATGTGAATTATTAGGGTTGCTACTCGCAGGGCCTATAATATACCTTTTGCATTAAAACAAAACGATTATTTCTTTTATTGTTACAAAATAAACTGTTATCGCCTTCTTTGGGAGTTGGCTAAAAGGAATAGAATAGAATAGTACTTTGTTTGCATAGAATGTAGGTATACAAAAACAGA
Source organism: Celastrina argiolus (assembly GCA_905187575.2). Lineage (NCBI taxonomy): Eukaryota > Metazoa > Arthropoda > Insecta > Lepidoptera > Lycaenidae > Celastrina > Celastrina argiolus. Next base: position 11,773,950 of record LR994591.1, read on the forward strand.
TGTTAAGAAAAATAATCAGACCCAATACAAACTGCAAAGGAGCTTTAAATATAAACGTCAGGGCTACAATAGAACAGAAATAGGTGCCAAATTTGACTGACACTTGTTTTTAGGGTACCTAAATGGCAAAAAACGCAATCCTTATGTATTCGTCATGTCCTTCCATCGTCCTGTTACTTCTAAAATAAGGGAGTGTTAAATGTATAAATAATATTTAATGCAATTATCGTGCAAACTTTCACCGAAAATTGGTTTGAACGAGATTTAATATTAATAAAATAATTAGTATATTTACGTTTTGTACGGAACCCTTGGTTCAGTTGAGTTCGACTCGCAATTTCCCGATTTTTCATTAATTATTAGATTAAGGTCAGAGTTTTATTTTCAGCACTCTGAATTTGACTAGGTTTTCTGAATTATATAAATATTCAGCCCAAAAGACAACCAATGTGTATTTCGGTTACTTCCAGTCTTTTATTATCTCAGCTGTTTGATTAGATTGGTCGCATCTTTTATGTAGCTTCCAAATTATACTTATACAATAACCACTCATCTTCTCTATAGCTATTACAGCCTGTCCAACCTAAGGGCTATATTAATTAACGACTTTCTAGGCTATTATTTGCAAGTGTTTGTTAATTTAATTTCTCTATAGCGAGAGCCCTATAGCGCCTGCGGCTAAAGCGTTATTTACGATCTTGCATTGTTTGTATATTTCCTTTGGAGTCTATAGTCTAGACCAGAAGTTTCCAACCTGTGGGGAGCGGCTCCCAGTGTGTGTGGGGGGGGGGGGGGGGGAGTTACAACTATCTATCAATCAACGTCTCGTCAGTCAGACAAGATATTTGACAAGTTACAGTCGTTTCCTGAAAAAAATGCCACAGAAATTAGTGGAACTAAGTCTTAATAGATAATGATGTAAATACATCTTAGTGAAGATTATCTGGTGTGAATGACCCGTAGAGCATGTATTTATTTTTTTTGGAATTTATTTTTTCACAAAAATATTTTAGTCTATACACACGATCGCACTGGTTGTTGACCTAAGAACTTACCAGGATTGAAACTCATCTGTTTTCTGGCTTTTATGGAGATCTTTAATCACAATTTGTCGCTTTCTGGTAAGAAATTTATATGAGGTGCCAAAACAAAAAACAATCTTCAGACTATATTCGGCTTCATAAAAGAATTAATTACTCTGTATTTACTTTTCTATAGTACTTATAGCAGGTTTAAAAACACGAGTTATAACTTATAATACCTATATGAATGGATATGATTATACTACCTTTTCTAATATAAATAAAAAAATACAGTTTGACTTCGCGAGTTTCTTACGCCGGTTCTTCTCGCCGGGCTAGTTTCCGAACCGGTGGTAGGCATCATGTAGGACAATTCTATAAGTGTTATTTAATAACCTATATGGAAATAAAATGTTTTGATTTTGATTTTGATTTGACTGTAATTGTAATTAAGGTGGAGTGGCTTTGTAAAAAGGTTGGAAAACTCTGCTCTAGGCCCTACGCCGTACACAGTTCTTTTGCCGGTTCATCGTGATATAGAGCTCAACAATTTTCCATTGAGTTGGCGATGAGGTTTTGAATGTCACTGCGAGTGTACACACTATATCTGTGAATGCATTGGTAATTTACATGACTGAGATGATAACAGATGATTCAGATGATGATTCTCTCCGCACTGAAAATCAGTTATGCTTGCTTAAAGAGCTACATAGTAGACATGTATGACGTCCACTTCTGGACTTACGTCCAGTAGTGCGGAAGAGTTTGTTTATTTGAACGCGCTAATCTCAAGAACTACTAGTCCGATTTGAAAAAAACTTTTTTGTTGGATAGTTCATTTATATAGAATATACTCGTATAACATTACGTATCCTTTTCAGCCGTTTGTGCATTACACCACCTACGTTATGAATAAACGTCTATTACTATTACTGTGACCAATAGGAGCGAAGCGTCAGCGAGAAATGTTGCAAAAACGGGGAAAATTATTCACATTTGGGGACTTTCGTTGCGTGCGCTGCATAAACGGTTTAATCCCCTCAAAAACTACGCGAACGAAGTCGCGGGCACAGCTAGTTTATTAATATACGTTTTAAGCATCTAGTTTTGAACGGTACTTTCATACAATTTTTAATTTCATCCACCCTTTTAAACTCTTACAACCCTTTTTTTGCAATTAAAAGTAGTCTATATGTCGCAGTCATCTTATTGAATCTGGTTATTTAATTGAATCACTAGGCGGTTATATAATGGCGTCAAACAGCTCGTACAGATAGCAATGTGTTGATATTTTTTTTTATTAATTTACTTTAATGTTCGTTTTATTACTACTCATTCGGAAATTTCGAAGTTTAAAACTAAAATATTAAATGGCTGACCTAGTCTCGGATTCTAAAATTTGTTGGTAGAAACAGGATTCAATGAAAGCGCTAGTCATTCATTTAAATAGCGGATTCAATCAGATGACTGCGACATATATACTTCCTCAGGCTCTAAACTATCTGTGTACCAAAATTCATGTAAATCGGTCGGACAGACCGACAGACAGAGTTACTTTCGCATTTATAATGTTAGTTAGGAACTGTAGGAGTTAGAACTTAGTTTAACGTTACTAAAATTTGTAGTGGGTTTTACGTTTTGCTTTCTATGCTAATGTTGTGCCAACTTGGTAATATTGTGAATTGTGATCTAATATTCTGTAACTGTACCTGACCGCAGTATGGCGCTGTGGTCGCATGAAAACCGTTACTGTTGAACTATTACTTTTGTGTGAGAATTTCACTGATATTGTTTAACTCTGAGGGCTCAGCACGAACAATTGACATCTACGTATTCGTAGAAAATTATAACAGCTTTACAAAGACATTCGATAGTATACAAATACGCAGTTGTCCATTGTTCCTGCGTGGCCTTCAGTTATGTAGGTTCGTAGGACATTTGTCTACTTCGGTGAAATTCCAGGTCAAACGCTACTGGGAAGCCTACTAATTTACTATGTAGAATGACATTAATATGAGCTATTCAACATAGTGCAATCGTATATTATCAAACTTGTATGTACACTCTTCTTTATAATGTATAAATCACTAGCTGGCCTGTGCCCACTTCGTTGAGCATACAAACCGTTTAAACATTCCCTGGACTTCCACGAATATTTTAAGACCAAAAATAGCCAAATCGGTTCAGCCGTTCTCGACTTTTAGCGAGACTAACGAACAGCAATTCATTTTTATATATAAGAGGATTACACCCGAATTATCCGCTTGTAAATAGTAAATTCATATTTTGGAATAAATGTGCCAATAGACATCCAACTGAACATTGAACTTTTGTAATTTTTTTGCAATTGAACCGAGCGTAGGCCGACTGCAATTAGGGGAAAGTACAAAATGGTGCAGTTTTGAAGTGAGCGCGTTGATCTCTGCAGATTATTTCCTTTCATAAGAAGCAACGGAGAATGGAAGTAATTTGCTCCATCATTTGTCCGGGATATTGCTGGGAAGTGGGGAGGGGGGATGATTGGAAGGCCTTTGTTATTGAAGACCAGGATATTGATAGGATATTAGATTTTAATGTGACCGTCTATCAGATGCCGTGCCTGAGATATCGCGTTATACAAGTATAGGTATATATGCTAGTTTTTATTATTCTATGCTAATATTTAATTAGAAATTCAAAACTTTTTATTAGATACCTGTAACATATATTTTACGTAGTACCCTTTTTAGGATACTCAACTCCGTACTCAAAGGATAAAAACGCTATTACAAACACTTCGTTGTCAGTCTGACTTGTCAGTCTGTCTGTATCTCAAAAAACGAAATAGCTAGACAGTTAAATTTTAATAAAATATTTAATTTGTTGACGCTGTAACAACAAATACTAAAAACAAAAAATATGTATAGGCTGCCATATAATAAACATATTTTTTTTGCGTACCCTTTGTGCGCGAGTCCTACAAGCAATTAGCCGGCCGATTTTTTATTAAAAATATGCGTATTACATATTATTTGCAATACTTACAAATGAAAAATGTTTTCAAAGATATGGTTCAAATTAGTACATCGTAATATTATTATACCATGGGATGAGATACAAAATCAAAATGTTAGTTGGGATTTCTTCCTAAATGTCACATTCCTTCTAAAGGTCGTTGACCGTGCTGTACTGAGTCTGCAGGGCAGACAGGCAGGGCCAAGGGACCCGGAAAGCCGTGCCCATTGTAACATCAGTCCATCGCTATAAAAGGGAAGATAGCTTAGAGCCACCAGCCAGTCACGAAATTGGAAATCTTTTGAATCTCCCCGTCTGGCTGTACTTAGAAGTGTACAGCGTGTGCCTTCTTATATTTGTACTTGGATATGTACAATGTCTGTCTTCTTATATTGGTACTTAGATCTGTACAGTGTATGTCTTCTTATATTTGTACTAAGACGTGTACAGCGTCTGCCATCTTATATTTGTACTAGGATATGTACCGTGTCTATCTTCTTATATTTGTACTTAGATGTGCACAATATTTTGTTAACCTGTCACCTTAGAGTTTAGAACTCTAGATTTTTAAATGAGAAATAAGGTTTCAAAGTACTCAAATTTTCAGATTATCGCGCACACAGTTTTAATTTACACTACCCGCAAGGTCTAGTTACATATTTATTACACGTTGATGTTTGTGTATACTTTTTTAATATTTTCTATCTAAAAGGCAAAATTATGTTTGCAAAAACTTCGCCAGCTTTAATATCAGCAGACAAGGAACGTTCAAGAAATTCTTAATATCAGGGATAAATTCAGGGTAGGCTTGATCGTAGTAATAAATATAAAAGGGACCTTTAAGGGTCCCAAGGATAAGTTTTGGATGTGGTTAATACTGAGGGTAAAAGGTTTTGCGGCTTCACGGCTAAACCTTTGAAGCAGAAAAAATATAAAACTGCTCGAAAACTGTTCCGAAAGCGCTTTTAAAGTTATGCTGTTAAGCTTTTTTAGTTATGCCGTATACCCTACGATGAAGTCAAAAGAAAGGAATATGATTTTAGCAGTCTATGTAGGTAGGTAGTAAGTACTTTTGTTTGTTTGTATGTTTGTTACGCTCTTCCGTAGCACGTAAGCTACTGATTCGGTTGTAATGAAAGATATGTTAAAATACTTAATAATTTACCCATCTTTTTGCTAAAAGGTGGCCCGCGCGAGTAGCTTATGCCGGTTCTTCTTGCCGGGTTAGTCCCCGAACCGGCGGATCATGAGTTGTCATGTAGGACAATTATTTATTCAAAAAAAAGTGTTAGTTCCTAACCTATTTGGAAATAAAATATTTTTCGTTAAAAAACAAATAAATAAAAAACATTTGTTCCGTACGTTTTTTAAACACACAGTTCGAACACAAGAACATTAATAGTCATAATTATCGTAAAAATATCATGCATGAACTAAATATGCAATATCGCATAAGCGAAGTCCTCTTTGAAAGGCACTAAACAAAACTAAAGGAATATTCCTATTAGTTTCATAGAGACAACAAAATATAGAAAAAAACTTTGCGCGATTTACTCGAAAGTAACCTCCAAGCGACTGCGTTGTTTATGATAAGAACAGCAGAATAATGGTGATATGGGTCTCAGAAGCTTGGATCAGCGTTTTGTCGCTTCAAACGCTTTATGCTTGACAAAATTTTCACGGAAGTCACGGTTGGTAATGACATTTAGACGCGTGACTGCAGCAGGTCGTGAGTACAACGACCACGGGTAGTCTTCCCGAGAACCATCTCTTGATAAGGCGCAAATAGGCTAAACTCGATCTGATTCTGTGATCTGAATACAAACAACTAGTTGAACAACTTGAAATATCGTGAAACCATACATTTTGTAGCGTTAAAAAGTAGCATGTGTTAATACAGCATTTAAACTAATACCACACCAAATTTTATCAAAATCCGTTTAGTAGAATTTGCGTAAATGAGTAACAAACAGAATAGTAATGCCTTCCACACCGATTTCGGTGACGGTGGCCGGTTTCATTGAAACCAGACCAGTTACTTTATAGTGCCCCAGTGTGTGCGAAATACATCTATGTACTTCTAAGTACTGGTGGGAGATCTTTTACATCCCATCCGACGCATGGATCTTTGTTATCAGACAATCAGGCGATCACCCTGCATAGTCCTAACCAAACATGGAAACAACATTTTTTGTTGTTCCAACGCAGGGATCGAACCCACGGCCTTCGGGTCAAGAGCGAAGCTCTGAACCACTTGACCACGGAGGCGACCTCTTTATCATAATGTTATTTTAGCGCATTGTAACCTACAAATTAGCTCTTGGCCCGAAGGCCGTGACCTTCGGGTCAAGAGCTAGGCTCTGAACCAGTAGACCACGGAGATGTAAAAAACATACATCATTGATAAACACACATACAAACTTTCCTATTTACAATATTAATAGGAAGTTCAATACGGTAAATAAAGCAATAGGGATTGTTATATGGCTTCCAATTTCGGTGTCCCTTATTTTTTTTAGAATCGGTTGAAAAAGCTGGAGTTTTTTTTTTGTGTGTGGTGCGTTAGGCAATAACATATGGATCTAGTTTCCAGGAGACGTGATCCAAAAGTTATGATAATCAATATGTAATAAGAGTATTTTAGCTATATAATAGTATAATATTTCTTCAAGTAAAAGCTATTAGGGTCAACATCCGAGGCGAACCTTTTTGGGTGCCACTAATTGGAATGCAAAGCCTAGCCTCTCGTTAGTGATATGCTGATTTTAGCCTGGCCAAAGGAAATATGTTAGCAGATACATTTCCTGGTACGAATAAATCGATGTACAAGCGAGCAACGAGATGTTCTGACATTGTATAAACTGTGAACGGAAATTCTATTTGTATGCACATGAAAATATCCTGAATATAATGGCTGGGAGAATATCGGACAAATGTGCCATATTCCTGCTACTATAAGATTGAAAAGATAAAACTAGACTTACGGCTCGTTTCAATAAAATAATATTGTTATTATATTAATAAAATCATATTCGTGTGTAAGATTCACTCCTTGTAGTCATTTTAGACCTTTGATTTTTTTATTAAGTACAGAATTTATTTATGGTGCCAAAAAAAAAATGCTCTACGTGTCATTCTCTTCGCACTTTATTTGACTTATGAACCATAAGTCACCCTATATAATCACTAACTAGATAGTTTATAAAATTGGTTGTTAATAGTGAAGTAAGTCATGTTAACAAGTTTAAAAACATTTATGAATAGTTATTATCAATAAGCTATCTAGGCTCGAGAATAGTAGGCTGTTTAGTACCGTATGATCCACCTAAGATTCTTAATAGAACCAATTAAGGTCTAGAGACATTCTGTGTTTAAATAGTTGCATAGTCATTTAGCAATTCAAACGTTCAAGGCAACTCTATATTATATAGTCCTTTAAGCTTAATCCTTCAGACGCGGCACTGCGATGCAGTATTTAATCGACCTATAAGGATACTGCTACCGTGCCCACGTTGAGCATGGAAACCGTGTAAACCTTCCCGGGACTTCCACGAATATTTCAATACCAAAAATAGCTGAATCAGTTCAGCTGATCTCGAGTTTTAGCGAGACTAATGAACAGAAATTGATTTTTATATAGGCTATGTTACTCAGTGGTAATGTAGCTTTCTAATGAAAAAAGAATTATTAAAATCGGTCTAGTACTTTTTGAGTTAAGTCGTTACATACAAAAATACAAATCTTTCCTCTTTATAATATTAGTGTAGATATACAAGGTGTAAAATAAATGAGTGATAATACTTTAGGGTGTGTATGTGCCTCCGATGTAGAGTATACTGTGAAAGTACCAGCACTAAGAGATTTACTTTTGACTTTCATGTCTGTATAAGAAATGCCCCAACATCATAAATTTTCCCATTTTCAAAAGTACCTCTTTCAGCGCTGGTACTTTCACAGTAAACTCTATATACGGGACCCATACATTCCCTAAAGTATTAGCAGTGATTTATTTCACACCTTGTTTATATATGTAACCTATAATAAGATTTCGGAAGAAAAATATTAAAAGATTGGCTTTTAATCTTTTTCTTCCAAAATCTTGTTTACCGAAATCAGTTTCTTCCACTTATTCGTACAAATAGATAGTAACCTCCAATATAGATAAGGTTTAGTTCCACTAATTGCCGCGGGACTTCTTTTAGGGAAAGGATACTCTACCACCATCCCTATCGGTCAGGGCCACTCAATACGATTAGGGTAAACCCCACCATATCATCCTAGTTAGTATATCACCAGAAAGTACAAAAATGAGTACAAATATTACTCATTATAGTCCTGCCGAAATACTCAAATATGTTCACCCAGACAGCCTAAAACGGGACTGTCCTGCCGAAATACTCAAATATGTTCACCCAGACTGCGGAATAACGGGACTGTCCTCCCGAAATACGCAAATATGTTCACCCAGACAGCTTATAACATGACTGTCCCGCCGAAATTCTAAAATATGTTCACTCAGACAGCCTAAAAATGGGACTGTCCCGCGGAAATACTCAAATATGTTCACACAGACAGCCTAATAACGGGACTGTCCCGCCGAAATACACCGTCGCGAGTTCACCCAAACGAACATTTCACCTCAGAGCACTTACTACCCATGGAAAAATCTGTATACTCAACGCCTAAAGAAGTTTTCACTTCAAAAAGTAAAGTCTAACTTCCTCTTTGCTTCCGTAATTAGCTGTTAAGATGTTGTTAAGTATGAATGACGGGTTTAGCCTGTACTAGCTGTCACGGATATTTACATATAATAATCGTATTCCGGTATATTGTTCAACAAAGTACACAGCTGTACTTTGGTAGCCATTAAATTGTCATTACAAATGCTGTAACTTGAACTTGAACGTAAGGATTATGTCAAAAATAATTGCGCAATTATATTAAGAAGAAGTTACTTAAAAATAACTTGAAGCTACACTAGCGGCCGCTTATAAAAACTATATTGTCTGCCGTTTGACGTTTCTTCGTATATGTTAAGCCTCCTCTACACTACTCGCGGAGTTCCTCGGCGAAGTACTCGAGATACTTTGGCAACAGCCCGAAGTGCAACACTACACTACTCGCGGAGTTCCTCGGCGAAGTACTCGAGATACTTTGGCAACAGTCCGAAGTGCAACACTACACTACTCGCGGAGTTCCTCGGTGAAGTACTCGAGATACTTTGGCAACAGTCCGAAGTGCAACACTACACTACTCGCGGAGTTCCTCGGTGAAGTACTCGAGATACTTTGGCAACAGTCCGAAGTGCAACACTACACTACTCGCGGAGTTCCTCGGTGAAGTACTCGAGATACTTTGGCAACAGTCCGAAGTGCAACACTACACTACTCGCGGAGTTCCTCGGTGAAGTACTCGAGATACTTTGGCAACATTCCGAAGTGCAACACTACACTACTCGCGGAGTTCCTCGGTGAAGTACTCGAGATATTTTGGCAACAGTCCGAAGTGCAACACTACACTACTCGCGGAGTTCCTCGGTGAAGTACTCGAGATACTTTGGCAACAGTCCGAAGTGCGACACTACACTACTCGCGGAGTTCCTCGGTGAAGTACTCGAGATACTTTGGCAACAGTCCGAAGTGCAACACTACACTACTCGCGGAGTTCCTCGGTGAAGTACTCGAGATACTTTGGCAACAGTCCGAAGTGCAACACTACACTACTCGCGTAGTTCCTCGGTGAAGTACTCGAGATACTTTGGCAACAGTCCGAAGTGCGACACTACACTACTCGCGGAGTTCCTCGGTGAAGTACTCGAGATACTTTGGCAACAGTCCGAAGTGCAACACTACACTACTCGCGGAGTTCCTCGGTGAAGTACTCGAGATACTTTGGCAACAGTCCGAAGTGCGACACTACACTACTCGCGGAGTTCCTCGGTGAAGTACTCGAGATACTTTGACAACAGTCCGAAGTGCGACAATACACTACTCGTGCAACTTCGGGCCCTTTGACTCGATACCAAAAACCGACAACAAATGGAAGTCCTCCGAGGCGAAGTAAAGTTTGACGAGGTAAGTCGAAGTGCATCTCTACATTATCCTATTCGTCTAACTTCGTTTAACTCTGCGGTAATGTAGAGGAGGGGTAAAATGAAATCCTTGGGAATCGTATTCTGCGGTAATAAGTTGCCTATGTGTTAATCTAGCATGTAAATTACAACCATACCAATTATCATAATTAATCCATCGATCCTGAAATAACAACCAAATTTAAGTTGAACGTAATTTTAAGATATAATCGAAATGGAGGAATTTAAAATTTCTCTGTATACCAGGTATTATTTTTAGAATTTATTGCTTTTTTCACGTGAAACCTTTTCAGCGTAAACCTTTATACCTTTCACGAAATAAATTATTACTTTTTTTTATTCCGACAACGGATATTTTGACGTGGGTTACGACTTATGGAAATAAATGTACCTTTCCAATATATTGTCGGTGTCCATTTTTCAACGCATTAAATACTTCATGCCATGCCTGTGCGTTCAAATTTTAAATTTGAACCATCAATATTTTTTTAAGAGTAGTTTTTGCTAACTAATAGGCTAAATAATTAATAGTAACTACAAAATTCATAAATATATTTCCGTTGTCATGTACCCGTACATACAACAATATCTTTGATAACTTACCGGTCAGATTGATGTGTGACAGCGTCCATAGATAAAAGATATTATTTATGATGCTTTCTTACCTAATAGCCTAACCCACCCTTTCCCAGAAGTTGCGATTCTATTGTTGCTTATTAATTGTTGTTCCTATTGTCAATAACAATTACCAGCTTACCTAACGTGTAGTAAGTTACTTAAAACTGACAGGTAACAGAGGACTGAGGAACAATGACTAGCCTATGCTCAGTCAATAGTCATGTAATAAGTTGACCTCTAACTTAGGAAGCGCTCACTGGTGAGTTTTAGTACATAAATAATCATGAACAAGACCTAATACTAATCTGAAAGTATTTAATAGCAATGTGGCGTTATGAAGATAAAAGGTATTTCACAGATAAATATTACACATCCAATAATAATTTTATTGTTAACCAGTACGTTATAATATATTACATAATTTATTGCTTAGGTATAGCAATAATATTCGTGTCACTTTAAGTTTATTGCAACGTATTAAAATATTATTGCCACCCAATCCCTAAGTTACTAATGCATTACCTAGTACATAACTTTGGTAAAAGCGTTTTGCAACTATTTTTTATAAAATTTTGAATTGGTGACATAGCTACCAATCCTCTTAATCATAATATATAAATCTGCTAAGGAAAATATCGTAGTCATTAAAAAAATATGGCAACTAGAATATAATTTTAATGGAATATAATTTAAAAATGAATGAATTAAACGAAATCAGCAGGTTTACTCTGATTTGATTTAGTCGCATAAAATCGACACTCAAATTCAAAGCAACTTGACGACTGCGTTATTTTTAAGGTGAGAGTTTTTTAGTGTCTAACTTCCAATGCAATCCTAATATCAATATATTGAAATTAGATTCAAGAGTTAGCCTACAGCTTTGTCCTAACTCTAATTTACTTAAACCGTTTGCTTTTGTGATTGGAATTTGGAGTAAGTTACATCACAGTTCAGGCGCTCCCGGGGGATAATTGGTCACGACTTCAGACTGGAGCAGAGCCCCGATTCTCATGCCTCGAACTACGTTTCGAACGTCAGTTTACCCCCTCATGCACATATTGTTAGATTCGTGTTTGAGTAGAATAGACTGACATTCGAAACCAAGTACGAGGATCAGGGCCCACCGGCCCAGGGCCCAGATTCAAGATGTCAACGCTATTCACCGCAAAGTTCGTAAACAAAATGTATCCACTCTGACATTGGCAAATCACTAAGGGGCCATTTTTAAAAAGAAGAAGAAGAAATGTATGGAATTTGACATAAGCTTCGATAAATGACATACGAATTCGCTCGTCATTTAGCAAAGCTTCTGTCAAATCTCGTTTTGTTTTCAAACTTCGTAAGCGATAAATAGCTCATCTTGAATCAGGGCCCAGGACTTCAACAATGAACGGTATTCAAGCCCACTTTCCGGTAACAGATTTACATCCTAGCAAACTGGTCTGACGGCGGGAATTTGAGTAAATACTAAGTACGTACTAGCGTCGTGGTATTCTTGCTTCATGCTTTTCTTGCACTCGAGGCGGAGGCACATCGTGGATAATTCGCGTATCGAACTTTATGGCGAGACTCCAGACGCTCGACTCTCAAGTTGAAGGATGTCTTCTTCAAGATGTAGCCCACGACATCCTCGACCTTCGTGGACCAGTGCAGGCGGGACACGTACAGCGGCGTGGTGGGTATTTCACACCGCAGGCGCTGCTCGGGTCCGCAGGGTGCGGTGCCGCGGTGGTTGCGGACGGCGGGCTTCCTCTTCTTTCTTCTCTCCACCAGTGTGAAGCCCTCCTCATCGCACCTTTTGCTCTCACCCTCGTTAGATCGAGGAGGTTCAGCCTTACGGCTATCCTTAGCCTTGCGGCTCTCTATCACCCCTTTTGTCTTCACCCGCTGGGGAGGTGCGGGGGAGCGGGCAGCGACACCCGCAAAACTTTTCTGCTGAGTCGATGGTTGACTCAGCTTCGGCTCGTCCTCGAGGGGAATGCGGGCGGGAGCGGCGGCGGTCGGTGACACGTCGGATTCCGCTGACGCGCAAAAGGTGTCAGCTTGCGCGCCGCGGCGACGCGTATTTACGAAGGTCAAATGCTCGGGTGACATACGTAATGAATTATTACTTTTCATTTGCAATAATTCATGACGCAAATCACGGATGGTGGATTCCGATGCATTCAACCTACCTCGCATCTCGTCCAGCTCTGCCTTCATACTATTAAAGTTCTTCAGCAGGCTGGAGACGTCGACGTGGTCCATCGTCACCACCGGCAGCTTGTGGAGATCTTTCGCCACAAAGGCCGGCACGTCGTCTGGATCCGTCTGCTTCAGCAGGGAGATGATATCCTGCACGCTTCTCTCGGTGCCATCTCTGCGTCGCGATGGCATATTAGCGCTCTGGCCGAGCGTTTCGTACAGCAGCTGCTTGCCCTTGCAAATCTCCTCGCTGTTGAAAGAAGACTTGCAGATCTGCATGATGCTGACCTCGTCCATGGTGTCGATGGCATGCTGGATAAACGCCAGCAACTCATTGACCACGAGCGCCATGGTGACGTGCAGCGGCAATCAGCCGCGCGATTCGCACAAATATAAATTAATATTTGTTGCTCGTGTATAACGCGGAGCGCGACCGTTCGCTGGCTCGACACATTACACAGTACACTTTATGCAACAGGACCCTGACGTATCGACTAGTCCTCTGCACTAGACACTGGACAGGCTATATGTTGTGAAATTGACATTTGCGGGGCAAGCATAGGTAGGTACGACATTTAAGGCTGTATCTAATATGAATCAAAGCATATTATGATATATTTTGTATCAAAATTTTCGATGTCCGCACACGCATTAATATATAAAAATAATATATTAAGTCAGTGGAAATATTGCACACGCACTCTATATTTTCTTTATAAAATCTCACTATATTTTGGCAAAATTTTTGTACGCTTGCAAGGACGAACGCTGTGAGGGCAAAATATATATTTATAGTATAGCAGCTATAGCTCCCGTGTGTGGCTTGCTTAACTACAATTTATATCTCGATATATTAATATTAATTATTATTGCTACGTCTGTTACGGGCTTTAAAATCTTTTTTGTCAGTCCAAATTATTTCAAAGAGGCATAACAAAGATACTGGCATATTTCCAAAGAAACTGATCACTCATCTAGAAACCTTATAAATGTTTTTTACTAACATCCTTTTTCTTTGATAGTAAAACACTTAAGTGTTATTATATGCTAATCTAGGAGGTCATGGACCACTAAGTTTATAGGATCTATAATTAAGTGACTCATCCCAAGTCTGAGAAAATCTAGCCTGCCCATTAAAACAGGCCTATTGCCTAGATCTACAATATCGCTAACATTACAAAGTTTAATGATTATTCGATATATCGCTACTTGTTTTTTCTTATTAAGACTTTATAAAAATATACTCGTATATTAAAAATATTGAAATTTGCTATTTCAAATTAACAGCTTTTCAATAAATAATAAAAAAAAAATACGTACATAGTTAGAAAAAAAGTCAATTCTATAAATGTTTCTGTCTATTTGTTCCAGCTGGTGTAAAATAAGTCAGTAATAAAACTTTAGGGTATATATGTGGCTCCTATGTATGTAGCGCTTATTGTGAAAGTACCAACGCTGAAAGACTTAGTTTGACTTTCATGTTTTTATGAGAAATGTTGGGGCATTATAAATTTGCCCAAACAATTTAAAAAAAATTAACTCTTTCAACGCTGGTACTTTCACAGTAAACTCTAGATACTTGAACCATACACACAATAAAGTATTATCACTCACTTATTTTATACCCTGTATATTCACAGTTTGTAGTTTCTATACTGATTTTAACAAGTCATTCATTACAGCATTTTGAAATCATTTTAATGTCACCTACCTAATATCTCATAAAATTCCTGTCTTAAAAATAGGAAATAAATGTGGTCACTGTAAGGATACCGTGTTAAACCTACAAACGGGTTCCTGGCTGTCAATACAATATATGTACCTATTTGGTTGTGGTTCTACTGTGCACTGTGCACTAATTAGGCAGTTAAGCACAAATAACGAGACCTTCATACGAATGTTACATAACACAGAAGATAATTACCGAGAAATAACTAGCAATCTTCTTCTATAAATATAAAAATGAATTGTTGTTCGTTAGTCTCGCTAAAAGTCGAGAACGGCTGAACCGATTTGGCTATTTTTGGCCTACAAATATTCGTGGAAGTTCAGGGAATGTTTAAACGGTTTGTATGCTCTACGAAATGAGCACGGGTCAGCTAGTCTTATATATAAAAATGATTTGCTGTTCGTTAGTCTCGCTAAAACTCGAGAATGGCTAAACCGAATCGGCTATTTTTGGTCTTGAAATATACGTGGAAGTCCAGGGAAGGTTCAAACGGTTTGTATGCTCAACGAAGTGGGCACGGGTCAGCTAGTCTTACATATAAAAATTTATCGCTGTTCGTTAGTCTCGCTAAAACTCGAGATCGGCTAAACCGATTCGGCCATTTTTAGTCTTGAAATATTTGTGGAAGTCCAGGGAAGGTTTAAACGGTTCATCACTAACTGTTTCTATGCTTAACAAAGTGGGCACGGGCCAACTAGTACAGTATAATATTCTATTGAAAAGTAGACATAAACCAAAGTGATGAAGAATGGGTACTTAATGTACAAGCTGTGCAGATTAATATATTAAGGACAACTACTAGAATAATTTACCCATAAATTTCAGATAGCTTATTTATTGTTCTACTGTAACTCTAAGCTGTTTCTTGTATTTAACTTTACAATGATAGCTAAGAGTTCCAAATATTTCATTTCCAAACGAAACGAGCCATTTTCGGAAAGTCGAATAAAAAGGCACCGGTTCAAATCTAACCCGCCGAGAAGTACCGGCGCCGACGCGGCGTAGGAAACTCGGACGGGACCATCTTTTTTTTAATTATGTAAGATATGTATATTTATTATCAATAACACAAAAGACTTCTTAAAAATAACATATATAAATTAAAACAATTTTAGGTAAATAATTATTATCTAAACTATAAACTAAACAAGTAATAAAAAAGGCTAATGTAAAAAACTATATTATCTAAATCGGCGGCCGCTGGTAATGTACCCAAAAGACTGGCAGTATTACCTCGCTGTATCGCTAAACTGATACGTTGGCCGAGGTAAGCGCCAGCCATTGGGTCGTTTGTCTTTTCCGTGAGTCTTTTAGAAAGGTCTTTCAAAAGGCGTTTAGCACTGGGACCCCATGGACCCAAGGTTTCGACACCAAAAGGCAGAAAAATGTATCCATCGCCGATCTTATCTTTCTTTTATATTAATCTTTATTTAACGAGTTTCTCACTGTTCAATGAACATGTCGCTCAATCACTATTTCTATCTTTTATTAAAAAGATGGCCTTCCATCTACAAGGAGTAAAAATTGAAAAACAGTTCCTAAACTTTAGTAACATTAATGTTTTGTAACTCAGTTAAAAGTGAAAGCTGATCACATCTATTAAGTTTTCTTACACTGTGCTTTATAGTTTATAGAAAGTAAACTAAGCTATATAAGGTGTTATGGTTACATAAAACCTGTGTTGTGTGTCCATATTCAAAGTTAATCTCCAAAAAGAGTTTATTTGTATGTTTTAGAGAGAAGTTGTATATCCAATATGTAGATATATGTATTCGAATCATTAAAATATTATAATTTGGATCTTCATAATATTTTGTTTGTATGTTGTATACTTATAGCATAAGAGCAATTTTTAAGAAATTTATTATTGCTACTTGCTAGTATGTCCTAGTATCTACTTAAGTTGACCCACAGATACCACTTTATTTTGACTAATTTAAATTCTGAAAGTTAGAACATTAAAAAAATAGAAAACGACTAACAAAAATAATGATATTGGTTTATTAAATAAAGATAGTTTGCTAGAATAGACCGTAGCGGCACTATGTGTATAATAAATAATAATTAATCGCATCCAATATAAGTACAAAAGCTGATAAGAAATTACATACAATTTATCAATACAAAGCTCTTTATGGGTCCTAATATGGGCAAATTATAATCTTCTCCTAATTCATTGTTAAATTATCATGTGCACACTTATACCTGCGGGCGTAAGAGAAAATACTGCCTTTTCCACTGCCTTTCCGGGATATAATGCATCAAGCGCAAAAGGAAATGCACTATATATAAAAATGCCTATTACTATATTGCCTTATACTATGTTATTGAATTTGTAAGTATTTGGTAAAATGATAATTACGTCTGCTTTGTGTTTGTATGATTTACATGACAGGTTCGTGTATTTCGTATATTACATAAATAAACGCAGGGTTCGTTTGAACACTTACAACTCGAAAACATCTGGCTTACTCCCGACACAATCGACAATCGAATCAGTTCGATCTCAACGGCTTTTGGTATTTTATTTTGTTGAATTTATAAACGATTTTCTTATCTTGATTAATTAACTAACTAAGATAAGAAAATCGTTATATCGTAACTTTTTCGGACTTCCGACCCTATCAATCGACTGAGAATCAAAATAAAAAACGTCTATTTATTCGGGAGAGCCGGCACGATCGAATCTGAATCAAAATCGAATCATACAATTTAAATATATTATATCTAGCAATATCCCGCGAAACAATTATAACCACAACCTGCAAGCAGATGAGTGAGTGTACGCATAGGCATGCGTTTGATGCACCTCCCTCCTCCCACACTGCTTATGCGTACACTCGCAAGCAAAAAACATGAAAACACCACCACCACACAAGCAATAATGTTAACACGATCGTGCAAAGTCCCACCACCATGCAGGTTGCAAAACTCGACGCGCGTTTCGCTCCGACCCCGGAGCATCCTCAGGATGTTGACTCTGCGAACAATGTTCGTTAAGTGATGCTGCCCGCCAATTATATTCACAGATTAGTTTCTGTTCCTCTTAGTAGAGTAAATTACCAAAAAGAGTTAAACATAATTTATCAAATTGCTGAGGCACTCACTGCAATGTACTCACTCATCTGCTTGCAGGTTGTGGTTATAATTGTTTCGCGGGATATTGCTAGATATAATATATTTAAATTGTATTCTATGGATTTCCGCAAAGTAACGCCTGATTCCATTAACTATTTAAAATCGAATCAGTTTGGAGAGTAAGGCCCCAGCTAGACCTTTTTGAGATTTTTTCATGGTTTTTAGTATGTTGTATTTTTTTTCTGAATAGCAGAATAAATTATATTGAAGCATTAGAAACAAATAAAATAAAATATTAGTAAGTTTACTGTAGGTGACAGGTGTAGATTGTAGGTGTGATGTTACCTACCAATTACCTTACCAATTTAAGAAACACACACAACACCAGTCCCGTCTACTGGAGAGGTATCTTGCGCTATAAGGAGTATGTTAGCGGAACGCTTAAAAAATCCCATTTACTCGTGGTCTACCTGCATAGATGGACCTCTTAGATAGTTATGTACTAAATAATAATAGCTCCCCTCATCGATTTCGGTGTCAGTAGCCGATTTCATTGAAACCAGGCCAGCTACGCAGGAGTTATTTTATAGTGCCCAAGAGTGTGTAGGTATTACTACATAATATAATACACAATACGCTCTCTCTTCCTTTTAACAGGCGCAGGACCGTCTTTTTACATGCCCATCCGACGCATGGATCATCTTTCTTGTCAGACAATCAGGTGATCAGCCTATGTTGTCATAACCAAACCTGAAAATAACATTTTTTGTTATTCCAACGCGGGAATCGAACCCATGACCTCCGGGTCGACAGCGAAGGTCGGAACCACGCCTAATTTCTTTAAATATTAGTCATAGACAATCTCCTAATGATTTCGCAATTCTTGGTTTTACTTTTTCCAACTTCCTACTAGTTCCTTTTAGTATCAACTAATACTAATAATTAGTATTAGTTGATACTAAAAGGAACTAGTAGGTAACACCTAATTGCTCTCCAATTATTGGAGAGCAATTAGGTGCCAGGTTTATAGCTCCCATAAAAAGGTACAAGGGAATAGGGATATCTTGCAAAAACTACAGGAAGCGCATTACAGTTAATACTTAACTGCTACACGACGGAACATAAAAAGAAATCGAAGATCAGTCAGCAAATAAATATTTTTTCTCAAACCATTTTTAACTCATTTATATTTTGTCGAGCAATTTTTTATACAGTTTTTAAACAGAACATGTATTACTCATACGTTAAGTGACCAGACGTCCCGTTTTGAACGGGACTATCTCTTTTTACAATTACGAGTACCGGTGTCCCCGAAATGAACTGTGGAACGCAAAATTGTCCCGTTTTTAGAAACCGCGAAAAATTAATAGACGGCCGGCCAAATTGATTGCACGCTGTACTATGGTATACATAATTACTTCACTAATTATTATAGTAAAAATAAAATAAATATTTAGGGGGGCTGCCATAAAGCAAACGTGATTTTTGTCGTTCCCTTCCACCTCCTCCCTCCTCTTCTGGAAGGGTTCCAGAGGAGGAGGGACGAGTCCGACTCGCACTTTGCCGGTTTTTCACTGTCCCGTTTTGAGTCCAAGAATAAATGGTCACGTTACTAATACGAGCTCGCACATGGCCATTTTTTAAATTGCTATAAAACTAAATCTTCACGCCTTAACGGAACCTACTTCATTAGATTGATGCGAGACATCAGCATTAGGGCATGAAATGTCTTTATTATGATGTGCAGCTGTCACGCGACCGTCTCCATCCTCGGGCTAAGATTTATGACTTACAGATTATCTTATATCTACATAAACATAATATATCAATTCTAAGAAGTAAATGTGATTTGGTTTTAATTTATTTAGTTACTAGCTGTGCCCGCGACTTCGTACGCGTGGAAAAGTGATTTAGGGCACTTTAGTATTTTTAAATATATTTTTAGTTTATTGGCGCAACCGCTGAGAACTTTCGCTAATAGGTACTTCCCAGTGCATCCCAGTGTTGATCCCGATCCAGCAAGACACGTACCCGGCAAGCCTCTTGGTATGCAAGGTATAATAATAATATATTACTATCCTTTCGGAGCTCGGCAAAAGAAGTAGGCCTTCGAACAATATGTAGAAGTCAGCAAAGGTATTCGAAGTTAGGATAATATTATTCGAATGCACCGTATAGACCCAGACAATTTTTCACGTTAATTTAGTAAAGTATTTAACTTCGATGTCCGTCTGTCTGTCTGGGTGTCAAAACTTTAACACGTGTAGGTATCAAGCTAAAAATCATATTAAAAACTCAGCTCTACTGTCCCTTCTGGCTGTGAAAAGAAACAGGCATCTTGGCCACATCTACCCAAAGATTCAGCCGTTTATATCGCTAATTTTCGCAATTTTCGACACGCCAAAGGGAACCAAAACCTAAAGGGTACTTCCCGGGAATAGAAATTTGATATTAAGCAACATCTTAATGCACTATTAAAATGTTGCTTCATATCAAATTTAAACGACATAGGATAAATTGCGAAACAAAAAAAAATATTTTCAATTTTTTCAACTTATTACCGTTTTTGTCATTAATGTTTTGAAGTATTATTAAATTTAAACTTATATTGCAATTAGTAAGGTCTTTAAAACGGAACTCTCGGTTAGACATGGGCGCAGCGGCACGCCCCGCCGAGGATCCAGCAGGCTTACTCTCGACACAACTGAGAATCGAATCAGTTCGATCTTAACGGTTTTTGGTGTTTTATTTGGTAGATTACTTTGAAATTAATTAGGATAAAGAAAACCGTTAGAACGTAACTTTTTGTACACCAGACCATATCAATCGACAGAGAATAAAAATAAACAAACGTCAATTTCTTCGGGAGTATGCGGCACGATCGAATCTGAATTAAAATCGAATCAGTTTGGAGAGTTAAGCCCCAGCTCGGCGCGCCGCCCCGATCGGCTTTAGTAGCGTTTTTTATAACCTACCCTAAGTATCTTATCTTAATATATATATTTCTTGTGTGCGTGTGTATGTGACTGAACTCCTCCTAAACGACTGGACCAATTTTGATGAAATTTTTTGTGTGTTCGTGGAGATTCGAGAATGGTTTAGATTTACAATTGGAACCGATAGGTGGCGCTGCAGTCTGTATGTCAAGCAATTAATTAATAAGGCAATACGAAGTTTGGCGGGACAGCTAGTAATAATATAAATAAATGAAATTTATAAAATAAAAAAAGAATAAATTTGAATGTTTGAAGCAGCGCGGTTCCCGCCGCGCTTCATACAAACGTCCAGTATTTTTTTATTGTCATATATCTTCAAATCAAAGCGACATCTATACGCCATACGCCGTACTTTTAACACGATCATTACCGGGGGCACAGTTAGCGGCTGTGCGTGGTTAAATTCATACTACCGGTACTGCCTGTTAGCACATTTTAATAGTATTTTTTACCCAGCAGTGGGGTGGAGTTCCTTTGGTTGACCTTCGCCAAAATTCCTACCTAACAGCATCTGATACCTACACTACACCCCGACTCGGATGTAAGACATCACGCATCAGCCTGTATCGCGCGGCGCCGCGATGCGGCGGTCGAATCACGGCGAAACGATTTTAATTTTGCTATATTATCTCCTAAACTATTAATTATACTTGCTAGGTATAAAGGGCAAATATAGTCTTCATGAAATGCTTAAGCCAACTAACGTATTAAAAATGATAAGGATTAATACCGTGATGGTATAAATAGTTTACCAAAAACCGCTTAATTGCCCGTTTTTTTAGATTATCGCGAAAGGCTTTCTTTTAATAATACAGTTAATTAAGTTGATTTATACAATAAATGATAATTTATTTCAATTTGTGAAGCAAGTTCAAAAATACAATTTTTATATTATTATGACACTGTGGAAACACTCTTCTCAGAAAAAAAATATCTGTTAGTTAGGTACTTATTTCAAGTTCTAATCTACTTTAGTGCCACATTCTATTGCTTCGCGTCACTGTGTAAGCGATCCCCCCGCGCCCCCCGCATGAACCGTTCGTCCGCAGCCCGCGCGCGCGAAATTCCTCCGACTTGCTTCCAATTTATCGTCACTGCTCGGCTCCCATATATCGTAGCGTTATGTTATATAGCCTATAACCTGCCCAGGAATATGGGCTACAATCGTACCAAGTTTGGTTAAAATCCCTTCAGTAGTTTTTGTTCCTATCGCGCACATACAGACAGACAGACAGACAGACAGACAGACAAAAATTTTACTAATTGCATTTTTGGCATCAGTATCGATCGCCAATCATCCTCCAATATGTATTTTGAAAAAATATTCAATGTACAGAATTGACCTCTCTACAGTTTTATTATAAGTATAGATATAGATATAGATATTTGATAGTGAAATGCTTCCATTTTGATTTTAAAAAATGATTTATCTGACTTTTTGGATGTATAAACGGAATTTGTAAGCCGATGTTCAATTAGAGTTATTGTCCTAATTGAAAATCAGCACTAACGAAATAAAAATTTGAAACCAAATTATGGGACCAAATGGCATAATATATTCTGCGTCGAATAAAAAAAGAATCACGCAAATCGGATTATTAACCTCAGATTAATCGATGTACATACATATACATAAAAAAACAGGAAGAATTGAGAACCTCCCCATTTTGGAAGCGGTTGAAAATATAGGATTTTCGCTTGTTGCACTTTTTTAAACTATAAATATCTAATATATAAAATTCTCGTGTCACAGTTTTCGTTGCCATACTCCTCCGAAACGGCTTGACCGATTTTGATGAAATTTTTTGTGCTTATCCTGTATCTATGAGAATCGGCCAACATCTATTTTTCATCCCCCTAAATGTTAGGGGTAGTCCACCCCTAAATATTTATTTTTATTTTTTAGACAAAATTTTTAATTTCTATTTTTTTATGATACAACATACAAAAATACATATAATCCTCAATTTTCACCCTTCTACAATCAACCCTTATTTTTTAATAGCCATTTTAGTAATTTGTGCGGATTCCGCGTTGCGGGTTCCGAGTTGTTTTTTTTTAGTTCAATTCCATCATAAACTATTTTTATGCTCAACGAAGTGGGCACGGGTCAGCTAGTATTTAATAATTATATGCATATGCCAGAACGGTGCTTTCCACGATGATAAATCTCTGGCATATGGACTGGATACTTGAGCAGTCAGCTCATTCAGCCGTCATAACTGACTATATCTGAACAGACATAACAAAAACATATTCGTCCAATCAATGTCATTATCGAGCCGTATCCCTATCATTTGCAGAGGTCTGGCACTCTGCTATTGCTAAGTAAATAACGTTTTTTGCGCTCGAGTTTCCTATAAAGTACCGTCTGCAAAACATACAAACATATTTTCCTTAAAAAAAATAAGACGACTACGGAAATTATAATATAGTTTTTCACCCGGGTTATTAATACGAATCCTCATTTATTTATGAAAATCGGATCTCTAGTTTGGGCGCCACGTTGAAAAAGCATACATACTGCTAAACTCATTACCCTTCCATTTGACTTCGCAGTATTAAAAAATACAAAATAAAATGTATTTTATTTGAAAGGTGAGAAGCATAATATAATCTTATTATCTGTAGAGAATTATTAGACGGCTGGGTTAATTTACATAGATATGAGCTCTTTTATTAAAAGTGACTATTTAGATAAAATAAAAACAGTAATAAAATAAAATTTCTTAGTTCTCAAGCTCATAGTTTAGAAACTACAATCTAAACTGGACCCAACGGTCATATTATTTTTTTTCGTTTCGGTCTCCATTAAAGTATTATAAAAAGACAGGCCAGGTGCGTGTCGAATTCTCGCTAGAAAGGTTCCGTACAAGTATAAAAATACGTTTGTTGTATGAGAATTTAATATTTACCCGGCGAAAGCAGGGTGTTATAACTTATAAGTTTGATGTGGGTATCTCTTTGTGTATGTATGTGGCTCGTAGCTAAACGTAGGACGGATGAATTTTTTTTTGGAAAGGAAACCTTATAGAGAGTATTAGCTATAATTTATCATCAATTCGCTGCTTCACTATTCGGAGTTTACATATTATATATTTTTTTACTTAGTTTATAGTAATTTAAATATTTCTTGATGACGTATTAGAAATTAGAAATACATCATCAGAAATACATCATCTGTAACAAATTTAAACATTAGTTTAACTTAGGATTTAACTTGTTCTTTAACCCTTTTGAGACCGGAACCCTAAACATATTGGCTCGTCAATTTGTATTGAGAGAGGCTTTTAATATACAGTTATCTAAGTAGGACACTAAAACAATATTCATAAACATCTTTATTAACTTGTTTCGCAATTATTTGGAATCCTTTTGGGGTCAATAACACCTCCCTTTAACGGTATATTTCAATTTAATCACGAAAATATCTAGACCAATTCAAAACAAAACCAGTAGATAACACAAAATAATTTAAATCAATTAACATTTTAAATTATAAATTAAGAAAAATTTTAAATATTCTAGTCTTATAAAAATGGAAATTATCTAATAAGTAGGTATTATGTTATGACTCGTTTCGTCTGTTATTAACATTGTTTTATATTACCAACAGTTTGTTTCTCGTGAACGCGCGTTTAAGTAGCGAACTTATAGTGAAACCTACCCCTACCAAACATCCTTTAGTCATGCAATTAAATGTCGTCATTTCATAAACGCGTCGTTCAATGAAACTGCTGATTCAATTAGATGACTACGACATATACATCTGAAAACAGGGGCTTCGGCCTGACCGAGCATACCACCTCGCTCGGTCGGAGATCTCCCTTTGGGGTTTCCACTCGTTCCCACATATGTAATAAAAGCGAATAAATTATTGATTTGGTTTAGAATATGTTGACTTATTGGCTACGTGACTAAAATCTAAATGTGTCACCCCTCCCCTGACCGATACCCCCCCCCCCCCCCCAAACCCCTTTATACGTGTAGGTCCTATAGCATATAATGTTATTTTTATTATTTTCACATGAGCCAGTCGCTAAGTTGACAATGAAATTACTTAACGGTACCGCATTGTTCACTGTAATACATTTAACTTTTTACCTAACCAGTATAGAGTATTAACTGTATTTGCACTCCATACAGTTCTAATTCTTTATTTTGTTCTCACTTACATTACTGTTTCGCTTTCACTTTTATTTGCCTACATTTATTACTGTAACGTTACTTAAATTAAACTGTTCTATTAACAATTAGTGTATTATGTGCAAAGGCTAACAATTGAACAAAAAAATGTGGCTGGTATACATTTCATAAGGTGCGATTCCACCGATGTTCTGAACTGTTGCGAACATTGTGCGTAACAGATCTTTGTTCCGGTGGACTCGCTAACACAACATTAACAACACATACAAATTGGCACAGCTGGAATTCTGAAAAAAATGTTAGCTAACAAATGTTCTGAACACTATTTTGGTGGAATAGTACCTTTAGAATTTTATGATACAAAATATTGACCGAAGTATTTATTTTAAAACATAACTGAAATATTTTTTTGCATCTTCTAAACAGTTATACTTATACATTCTAATGTGTTCTTCCCCTTTTTTGTTGTCCTTGTTCTAGATTTAAATTCTTAATATAAACCTCTAAGAGGCATAGCAAAAAGATCGCATAGAACAAATTCCTCGAAATTATAATATAATATAATATAATATCTATGGACGCTTTACACCACGTCAATCTGGCCCTGTGCTAAGTATCCGAAGAACTTGTGTTACAGGGAAAACAAAGGAAAATTGAAAAAACTTTGCCACTTTGCCGTCGGTTGAAAGTTTACAGGAATCAAGTAGGTACATATGAATGTTTATTTTGATTTATGTTCTTTATGTAATCATACAAAAAATATGTTTGTTATGTTACTTAGTTGCGGCAACTGGCAGGATTGAATATTTATTTTCGGGTCTTAGGCTGCGTTTTCACTGATGCGTAGCGGGGCGGAGAGGAGCTTGCGGTGTCCGAATTGACCAATCCCTATGTAAGTAACATAACAAACATATTTTATATGGAACATAGGCGCTTTTTATCGATATGGTCGGGAGTACAAAAAGTAACGATCTAACGATTTTCTTTATCCTAGTTAATTTAAAAGTAAATAAATAAATAATATCTATAGACGCTTCACACCACGTCAATCTGGCCCTGTGCTAAGTATCCGAAGAACTTGTGTTACAGGTACCAGACAACGGAAATATATTTAATACTTTTATACTATACACATATTTAAGATTTTTATTATATTATACACAAATTTAATACACATCCATGACCCAGGAACATTGAAAACTTTTTGTTCCCTCGGCGGGATTCGAACCCGCGACCTTTCGTTCGAGCGCCAATGCGCTCAACCAACTGCGCTACGGAGGTCGTCATCGTCGTCAATTTATGATGGCAAACAAAGCATCATTCTCAGATTTCCCTACAATAATGCGGAAAGCATCAGCTGACCTTTCAGCCCGTTGTCATTATCGATTAGTAAGAGAA
The DNA here is from genome assembly GCA_905187575.2 of Celastrina argiolus. Taxonomy (NCBI): domain Eukaryota; kingdom Metazoa; phylum Arthropoda; class Insecta; order Lepidoptera; family Lycaenidae; genus Celastrina; species Celastrina argiolus. The sequence continues at coordinate 11,800,206 of LR994591.1, forward strand.
CATTGCTATGGTAATGTCTGCACGGAACCAACGCGATTTGTTTTGCCGACCCTACCGTTATTTTCAAAATGAAGGCGCTACCCTACTGTAGATCACTTTTGCACATCATACTCGTGATGACAAGCTGACTGGCGCAAAAATATTAAAAAAAAACTTTATTACTAAGCAACTGCTCAGGAGCTCATCAGGTTTCTTAGCATTTTCCTTTGCACTAGAACAAAATATTTAAAATCCCAAGTGTCCAAATCCCGCATCGACTGCACATGTGTTTGAAACTTGTAATTTACGAGTGCGGTTTATCGTCAACTGCCAAAACCAGTAACTTTAGGTTTCGTCGTAGCCGAGTAAAAAAGTACTTTACGTAGATAGCTTTTAGTAAAATGTGCAGAAGATTAATTATACACTAGAAAAGTTTGATAGCGAAATTTTATGTACCTAATATTATGAGGATTAATTATGTAAATAATTTCGCGTAATTGTACAAGGCAGATGTAGAGCTCAAAGCCCGCCTGCAACCTATTAGTATTAACCTAGTTTAGTCGTTAGTTCCAGTACTATTCAATATTGGTTTAGTTTATGCGATGTGTTTCCCAATTTTGAAAGGGATATTTGCCTATTAATACTCTAGAGATCTTAAGTAACTTGTGCAATACAATTTGACAATGTAGAGTCAGCTGTAGCAAATGGGCTTTCATTTATTACATAAGAGGATTTTGGATGAAGAGGGGTCGACTTTATCTTATTTAGACCATGGTATATTCGAATATATTCCATTTTTTATTTCGCGTGTTGTGGCCAGGCCCTTACAAGATATCAGTGTCCTTTCTGTAAAAAATCCCTAAACGTGGTGCTGTAATGTGCGATAGAATGTTAAATCAACCTATCCTTTATCTCGAAGCAAAACGCTAAAATCAAATGAAGAGATGATGGATGAAGGTGTTATGTAGAAAAAATTCTAATTTCGAAAAAAAACAGTTTAAACTATCACTTAAACATTTGAGGATACGTCGTAAAGTAGTAAGTAGGTATATTTATCTAAAGATCCGTCTCTAGAATCAATGTACTTAATAAATTACTACATATCATAAAATGTTTAAGTGACACCTATACCCAGTCTGTGAAGGTGTTTGTTGTGGTGGAGGTGGATTCTTCTTTGGTCCCTACTCTGAAGGAAAGTAGTATGTAGATAATTAATAAACAATGTACTCTGAATATTGATATTACTAGCTACTTATTTATTTGTCGTGGCATCTTTGCATGAATAGCAATTACAGAAAAAATAAAGAAGAGAAAAATTCCATACAGTAGCTTGGTTCTAATCTTTATAACCAATCTATTCTAAATGTATTCATAGTAGTTAATACTAAATAGTAACGAACAAACGTTACTTTATTGCTCTGTAACGGAATCGCGAAACCCGACCATGGTTGTTCCGCTCGGTACAAAGTGGGGTAACTCGCAAAATTGTACTTTTAGGAACCACTTGAATAATATAGTATCTGGAAGAGTGTAGATGACGTAGAAAGTATGAGAAATCTATTGATATTTCCATACATAAGATTAGATATCTAACTTAATAAAATAATAAAATTAAAAAGGGATTGTTATAAAATCACACTAATATTACTCGTATTAAGGCGAAAGTTGATTAGTGTGTGTGTATGTTTGTTACTCTTTCACGCAGAAACTACTGAATGGATTTTGATGAAATTTGCTATGGCAGTAGTTTACATGCTGCATTACCACATGCTACCTACCGCAGCAAAATGTATGGTTCCTACGGGAATTAATTTGCTCGTAGGGAATAGCGGGAAACATCTTGTACATAATAAATATCAGATATGATCATGCCCCATGATCTATACCCTTTAATACCCGGAAACTGGAGAAAATTCAAAGGTTTCTTCGATATTCCATTTCCGAATCATAGTTTCTCATCCTCAGGTCAACTTTACTGGCTGGGAAGATATTATGATCATTTAATAATATTAACAATAGTAAATGAAGGCAGTACATAACAAGGTCCACTTGAATCATAATTCATACTTTATAGTTTTTTCGCTGAGAAATGCTATTTGCCGCATTCCAAGGAGGACGGGGATTCCTACCACGGGTGTGTGGGGTTCGCTGCGTCCGTTAAGATAGTAAGGTGACGCAGCCATACACACTAAAACTCGGCGGTACTCCGACAGAACCGCCGCCCGCGGAGCCACGGGAAATATAACCGCGACTGCCGACGGGCGCCTGCATTGTCATACTTTATACCTAGTATTAAAATATAATTTACTTTTTTTAAATAATGTCCGTGTCACAGCCATCCAGCCAGTCTCGTTATGGTTCATCGATTTTTACCAGGGACCGAAAAGGTTACCCATTTTGGTGTTTTAAACTGTTTAATTTATACGATTCTCTGAAAAACCCTAACATGCGCTTCAGCCGTATATACGGCTGAATCAACGGTATAAAAAACCGTTTATGACTAAGGTTCATTTTCGTTCGTTTTTCTGTGTTAAAAAAGGATGCGTGATAAGTAAGTACCGCGGAACGCTATTGGCTGAATTTGTTCCATCATGTCACAACTAGACTGGCGCACCATTTAACGCAAAAATGAGTGTGCGTTACAACTGCTCCGCCACGGTAGAAATATGATGAAAATGTTCGCCCAAAATTTAGGCGAAATTTGACAAAATCTATGGGTCCAAACCAAAAATTTGTCGAAGTAGAAACAAAGAAGTTATAAGGGTTTTAAGTTGGCCGCGCCAACGTAACGTCCACGATGGCGCGGCCATGGAAATCTTAGGAACTACGTGGGTTAGAGATCTAATTCTTTTTCTAGTATGAAGATTGAATTTGGCGAAAATTGTCGAAAAAGAAATTATAAAGTAGAAATCGATATTTTAAGAGATATTTACCTCAGAAGCCGTGGTGGCGCAGACGTGCACTTCGTGTTTCTTTGATGTTGATTATTTCTTGATATCATAAGACTTAGTACAAAAAACTGATACAGGAAGTAAGGGCTTAATATGTCGAAACTAATGAAAGCAATAAATACAACGAAATGTTATTTAAACAGACAAATCGGACCGAAACAAAAATAGCATGGCCGCGCTGATATCTCATTATCTGTAATTGCTAGGATTTCGGTTTTTATATCCATTTATTCGACACATTAACCTGATTAGAATGGCATACCGTTTTACCCTCAGAATAGTTTTTAACGCGTGTAATCTCCAAAAATATGCTCTCTCGTACAATGTTTGAGTAGGGTAACCATAATTTCGATTTTATTTGAGAATAATTTTTACTCTACTAGACGAAAATGTGTCTATTTCTTAAATAATGCCAACAAATGGAATTATTACTATTAAATATTTCACACATAAACGTAAGTATGTAGTTAGTACCTATGCCCGTAAGCGGTCAGTTGTAGATATGATAATAATATTATGTTAGGTAAGTATACTGTACCTAGGCAGGCTACTTAATATTATGGGTTTCTTGCCCTTGAAATTAAGTACATACTTATCTACGACAAGTATCCTCATTCCCTGCAGCAAAGCAAGCCGGCGTAACGCCGGTTTTCATAGAGACCCATGGCCGTGGTTAAGACTCGCTATTGGAATTAATATTATTCCAACGGCAGACGAATAATATGCTTTTTCAAGAAGGCACTTTTTTTCCGTATTTCGGTATGAAGTGACGCTTAGATTTTATTAGCGAGTCCGACCTTGTACTTATGCATTTTTAGTCATCTGCCTAATATTAACTTTCTTGTTTGAGCCTTGTTACACCTAGATTTTATTTCATTTATTTCTGTATCCATGATGTTTATAAAAGTACTAGCTGTGACCGCGACTTCGTACGCGTGTAAAAGTGATTTAGGGCACTTTAGTATTTTTAAATATATTTTTAGTTTATGAACACTGTCCTTTGGGTATTATGCTTGGTCTTATTTAAATATATTTTTAGTTTATGAACACTGTCCTTTGGGTATTATACATGGTCACACGGAGGCCGATGAAGTAATAATAATAGTTTCAAATAATGGCTCAGATATGCCATATTAAGACATATGATTAACCCCAATAGACGTAACAGTACTCCAGCCCGGCTCGGACGTAAGATACGTCACGCAGCAGCCAGCATCACGCGGCGCCCGGTCGAATCACGGAGAAACGATTTTAATTTTGCTATATGCTAAAGTATTCATTATATTTGCATGGTCTAAAGGGCAAAATATGTAGTCTTCAGAAATGCTTAAGCAGAATAACGTATTTTAAATGATAAGGATTAATACCGTGATGGTAGATGGCATTCATCTGATTCAAATAGCCATTTCATTGAGTGACTATCGTTTTTATCGAATGACATATTTATATATATAGTGTGTAAAAAGAGCAGTCATTATAACTTTGAGATACGATTATACTACCTTTCCTCATTTCGGAAATGTATTTTTTTTTGTCAGAAACTAAAAAAAAATGTTTTTTTTTCTTTTTACCATTTCTTATTTTTTTGTAATAATAAAAAAAAAATAATAAAGCCAAAAATAATTATTTTTTAATTTTTGTAAAAAAAATATGAAAAAAAATACATTTCTAGAATGAGCGGGTGTTCCCCAGGGTGGCGTACTCTCTCCCCTCCTGTTTTCTATATTTATTAATATTATTTCCTCATTAATCAACTTAAATTTCCATCTTCACGCAGACGACCTGCAACTCTATCGTCATTCTAATATTGATGATATTGATTCTACACCTGCGATTTTTTGGGATATACTAGTAAGTATATAACGCAACGTTTACACATTGTGTAAACGTTGCGTTATATACTTACTAGTATATAAAGCAACGTTTACACAATGTGCCTGTGGTCAAATATGATGCTACACACACATAACACACACAGCTAACACACACAGCTAAGAATTTAGGGTTAACTTTGGACAGCAATCTCTGCTGGAATCCGCAGGTTAGTGAAGTCAGCAGAAAGGTACACCACTCGTTGCACATGCTGAGGCGCCTTCAAAACTTTTTGCCTTTGCAAACCAAAATTTTCCTCGTCAAAACTCTCATTTTTCCTATCCTCGACTATGCCGACTCCTGCTACTTAGACTTTACCGAAGAGCTGCTAACTAAACTGGAACGCTTGCAGAATCTCTGTATCCGTTTCATTTTATTTAAAAAAGTTTGATCACATATCAGCCTTTCGGATAAAACTCAAGTGGCTTCCTATCCGTCTCCGTCGCAACTCCCATATCCTCTGTTTACTTTACAATATCCTGTATAACCCTCTCTCTCCTTCCTATCTTCGTGATCGATTTAACTTTTCCCGGCCCATTGATATCCCTTGTAGGTCCAAATTCAGAACAAACCTTTCCCTCCTATCACATCACTCTAATTTCTACTCCTACTCCTTCACCGTTCATGCGGTCAGATTGTGGAACTCGCTTCCTCACACCGTCCGAAAGAGAAAAGATAGTATAATCATATCCCAAAGTTATAGTGACTGCTCTTTTTAAACCCTGTTATAGCTTCTAAAAACCGCTAAATTGTCCGTTTCTTTATGTTTATCCCAAAAGGCTTTCTTTTAATAATGCCAAAAGTTGATTTTATACAATAAATGATAATTTATTTCAGTTTGTGAAGCAAGTTCAAAAATACAGTTTTTATATTATTGACACTGTGGAAACATTTGTCTTTTTAATAAAATCATGTTAGTTACTTATTTAATGTTCTAATCTACTTTAGTGCCACGTTCTATACCTTCGCGTCACTGTGTAAGCGATCCCCTCGCGCGCCCCGCCCGAACCGTTCGTCCGCAGTCGCGCGCGAAATTCATCGACTTGCTTCAAAGTTATCGTCACTGCTCGGCTCCTATGTATCGTAGCGTTATGTTATATATCCTATAACCTGCCTAGAAATATGGTCTACAATCGTAATAAGTTTGGTTAAAATCCCTTCCGTGGTTATTGATGTTGCACATACAGACAGATATAGAGACAAAAAATATAGATGAGTGTATAAAAGAATTATAACCCGTCTTCGCAAAAACGGATCAAGGGCAAGAAATGCATAATATTAAGTAACCTTCCTAGGTACAGTATACTTACCTAACATAATATTATTATCTTCTTCCGTGGTTATTGATGTTGCACATACAGACAGATATAGAGACAAAAAATATAGATGAGTGTATAAAAGAATTATAACCCGTCTTCGCAAAAACGGATCAAGGGCAAGAAATGCATAATATTAAGTAACCTTCCTAGGTACAGTATACTTACCTAACATAATATTATTATCATATCTACAACTGATCGCTTACGGGCATAGGTACTACAACTTACGTTTAAGTGTGAAATAATGATTAATAATAATTGTTCCGTTAGTTGGCATTATTAAGGAAATAGATACATTTTCGTCTAGTAGAGTAAAAGGTCTTCTCAAATAAAATCGAAATTATGGTTACCCTACTCAAACATTGTACGAGAGAGCACATTTTTGGAGATTACACGCGTTGAAAACCATTCTGAGGGTAAAATGATATGCCTTTCTAATCAGGTTAATGTGTCGAATAAATGGATATAAAAACCGAAATCCTAGCAATTACAGATAATGAGATATCAGCGCGGCCATGCTATTTTTGTTTCGGTCCGATTTGTCTGTTTAAATAACATTTCATTGTATTTATTGCTTTCATTAGTTTCGACAAATTAAGCCCTTACTTCCTGTATCAGATTTTTGTACTCAGTATTATGATATAAAGAAATAATCAACATTAAAGAAACACGAAGTGCACGTCTGCGCCGCCACGGTTTCTGAGGTAAATATCTCTTAAAATATCGATTTCTAGTTTATAATTTCTTTTTCTACAATTTTCGCCAAATTCAATCTTCATACTAGAAAAAGAATTAGATCTCTAACCCACGTAGTTCCTGAGATTTCCATGGCCGCGCCATCGTGGACGTTACGTTGGCGCGGCCAACTTAAAACCCTTATAACTTCTTTGTTTCTACTTCGACAAATTTTTGGTTTGGACCCATAGATTTTGTCAAATTTCGCCTAAATATTGGGCGAACATTTTCATCATATTTCTACCGTGACGGAGCAATCGTGATGCATACCAAAAATGATCATAATTGCTTATGACATAAGGTATAAGATGATGTTATTTAATGCAAGTTCTCGTCCATTTTTGTTTACTATTGTTTTTTTTCCATTCTTAGTCTTTCCTTGATATTGATTTGGTAAAGAGCGAAAAGTTAATTCCCATCTTATTTTTTTTTCTAATTATACGGAATTGTAATTTAGGTAATTCAAATTACTATAAAATATAAGTGCTGTGCATTGTGCAACATTGATTTGGTCACTTTAAACATTAGTTTAAAGTGACAAAATCAATGTTGCACAATGCACAGCAAGGCTATTGAAACCTCAAGTCACTGATGAAAAAAACCGCTTTTCATAGATTTGATCCACGGCGTGTACCACAAATTTGTTGTCTCTTTCGGTTATTGGCGCAGCTGTATTAAACGGTTTAATACCGCTTAAGACAAGCGCATAGTTAAAAACCCTTAATATGGATATTTAAAATAAAACGGTTTGTGTTGATACCGCTACAGCCGTATAGCGGATTAATCGGTCCCTGATTTTTACATTTTCGCACTTACTGTGTTTCGATGCAGAGCTCCATGAATAATTTCGTTATACCTTTGTTTTGCTCTCCATAACGCATTGTGAGCTGAATTCATGTCTAACCGATTCGTTATAGAGTCACTAACCGGACTCGAGCCTGGGCTTCGATTCTCGTGCCGAGAACTTCGTTTCGAATCTCAGATTGGCCCGCTCGTGTACGTATGATATGGCACACGTGCTAGCGGGACATACTGATGATCGTTTATACTATAGCCTTCACATGTTCAAATTTAATATACGAGATTAATTTTACCTTCAATTAGGCTCGTGTTCTGGAGTAATCTAACCTAGATTTAGGTCTCTTCACGACGTTAAAGCACGATTAGCTCTCAAACTCACGTTACACCAAACGAGGAGGGCATCCATTAATTACGTCACATGAATCTTAGTCATTGTCCGTTTTGCTGAATGCTGGTTGTTGCAGTTCTAGAACCTTGACTTGACTACTGACTAATCAATAGAGAATAATAATTTAACACGTGACATAATATCCCTTGTTGTTTTCATTATTGTACTCCTTAAATAAGTGACGAAAGTTATAGATAACCCCTACTATGCTGTCCGTGAAGTAATACGGATCTTCATACATATTTTGGCCCTACGCCTACTAGGCTATCCATCAAGTATGGATATAATTTATGAGCACTTGCTCTGTATAATTCCAAAGACACGTATAGGTGTAGTTGCTAGAAAAAACTTACATTCTGTTTTTTATATATGAACTTAGGGCGAAAGACACAGGAATTTGATCATTCTAAACGTTATTTCTATACAACCGGAACACACCTTTTGTACATACATCAAATTAGTGCAACTATCTATACTATACTTTACACAAATTTTACATAAACTAAATAAAATGAAAAGCCTCTTTGTCTTTAAATTTTCGACTGAGCTTTATATTCGTTTAAAGCGTAATAATATACTGCTGAAATTGGTTATTCCACTAGTTTGCGATCTATAGTAACATTTTATAAAGCGAATGTAATAACAAAATACGAGGTCGCTCAAACTGTTTAAAAAAAAATTTCTGATACTTCAGTATATTTTAAACGCGCCGCAAAAACTATACACGAGTTAAAATTGTCGCTTTATTTTATGCGTAACCTGTAAACTAACTGTAAATGTCTATAAAAACGGCTGTAACGTAAAATAATTGAATTACCTGTTGCCAATTTCATTCGATCCGGCGCATTCTACTTTATGTATTACCCGGAAACAGGGCTGCCACTTTTTATCTTTTCTTATTGTAGTGTTTGCATAACTGGTTGCCTCTATATCACCGGAATATACCATGTACGGGACACTTAGACGCTCTTGGTATGACTGACCCCCACGGTCAGTCATACCAAGAGCGTAGTGACAGACGGATGTGTCTGACATATACGGTAGTTATTACTAGTGATACACAGAGTCAACACTTATTATCCTTTAAATTTTAAAATACTTATAAAGCCCAAACGTTATTTAAATTGAGATAATATCAAGTCATATTCTATCCTTGTTCTAATGCCAAGAAGAGTCATTTTAACTTTAACCGTTTGAGATTTCGTCCACTAAACATAATATTCTGTGTATGGGGAAAATTGTAAAGGTGCCAACCTTACTGGAAAGGTTGCTTGCTTTTCAATTTGTATTCGATGGGCACTTATATGTGGAAATCCATTTTAATGTTATTGAATAACGGTAGCTCGGAAATATTATTTCAAACACCAGTAGCTACTAATTTAATTATGACGCATGGAACAACACTTGAAAATACTTAGTCAATTTTATTATGATACAACAATGTTTTAATTTTATTTTTTATTTATTTATTTTTATGGCTAATATTACAATATATGGACTGTTTGTAATCTCTTCTATGTCTTGCCTTGCCTAGGGCAATATTTCTTACTTACTCGAATACATAGTATGGTTCAATCAATACATCATATTTTTATGTACTATAACAAAACAGATCGACCGTACCTATCTTATTTAGGACATGTTTAGATATATTTTTTTAAACTAGTAAAATCGTATTACCATAGACCAATTACTTGGTCCATGGTATTACGTAGTAATTCTGTGATACCTAGGTAATATCTTGTTGCCAAGGTAGATCTCGATCAACGTATAATTCTACATAGTTATAACAAACGACTACATAAATGAAATTCGAAGATTTATGCATGAACATTGAAAGTTTCAGCTATACATTAAATCATTAATATTTTATTACCACCAAAAAGTTATTACACTCGATAGTGTTTCTCGATAGAAACGCAAAATTAGGAAAATGAGCTGCGCATTACAAAAAACAAATATTGGACTTATTGAAATTATAATGAGATGATACGGTCAATGGCCGCATCATCTCTAATGTCCATGCAAATTATTGGCTTTCGATCATTAAATTGGATGTAATTTTTCTATTTCGATCATTGGTTACTTTGCACTTTGTCTGGCTTGGCGCAGACGGTCGACCGCGACAGGTTCTGGCGAACACAATTTTCCTTATTATTTCCAGAGTATATTAAATCACGCCCCATTCTTTAGCTACTTTATATTATTCGCTGACATACTAAATATGGTAAAATTTCATGTGTTTTATTTTTGTTACATCAAGTATGATCATTTTGTGTATATTTTACCAAATAAATTTTCTTTTCTTTCTTTCTTTCTTTCAAATAGATACAAAATTCCCAATTCTCCCTATTCGAACGTTATCGTCTACGTGTGTGTATGGTTGTAGAGTGTTTTCTCCGCAGGTCTGGTACCGTATCAGAGATACAGGAACCATTTCCGGTATCGGTATGAGGACCACAATAAGTCCGTATATCATGGCGCTGATTCAAGATGCCATCGCTATTTATCGCTTACGAAGTTCGAAATCAAAATGTATGGGATTTTGACATAAGCTTCGTTAAGTGACATATTAATTCGCTTGTCATTTAGTGAATCTCATGTCAAATCCCATACATTTTGTTTACGAACTTTGTAAGCGATAAATATATGGCATCTTGAATCAGGACCCAGGCCTTAATGGCTGTCATCGATGATATTTAATTAAACAATTTATTTTTTCTTCAATTGGCTGTACTTCTTTAACCGGTCGCCCGTTTGCACCGAACCTGAGACTTGGTGTATCATGATGGGTCATTATGGAAGTATCGGAAATATCTACTATCAAGTAATTCTATATAATTAATTTGAATGGGCATTGGGTATGGAGATGTATATTATAAACCTAACATAACTTAATATCTAGGTATGAAGTCCACCGTTTCTACTTCTGATTTTATGTCTTCGTAGATTAAGTTTTTTACATATTTTACTTTTACCAGTAATGTGTAATGTAAAATGTTTTAAATAGTGCCATAAAAGAGATAAGCGAAATATTTTACAATGAAAACGTTTAGAAACTAATTATATTATTTATATTAATAATTGTAAGATATATTTCCAATAGATAAATTATCTCGTTTTTGATTAATTGGGATGTTAATTAAATCAGATCTGTCGGATGTGTGGGAGGCTTGCAATTTACATCCTACGCTGACAGCCACACTACGAGTACTGGTTATTTATCATGAAGCCCTATCACGGGAATATGAGATAGTGGTAATTGAGTGTAAATAATACAAAACAATACAAACATAACATTCTATTTCTGACTTTAACGTTTGGCAAAATGACACCGACAGTATGTGACTTAAACATTGCTTAGGCTTTACTTAGGTAAAATGGCAGTTAACTGTTACTTGGCAGCTTGGAAAAAAAATTATTACTGATATCAATAAAGAAGTCTCAAATCCAACCTCACTTGAGAACCTATTTGACAGATAAAAAAAACGTTTCGTTTCACTTTTAAAAATGAAGAACTTTAATTATGTTACTTACTTTTTTTTAAACGTAAATAAAGATTATACTAATTATTATAGAATATTACGATATAAAAACAATAGAAATTAAAGTCCTATCTATGTAACATCATATTAATAGGGTTGTTCACCAAATAGGTTTTGATCGCCAACCTCCTCAAGTCAGATTGGGTTTGAGACTTTCTATTAATACGGGCCTAAGAGAAATTATAGCATGTGTCATAATCGTTTCCGTGGGTGTCATAAAAGGTCTTAAAATCTTAAAACTGTTTCCGTCAACCCGCCAAGCGTGGCGTACAGGCAACTATTCTCCAAGAAATACTAGGGGGGAGGCTTATGTCCAGATGCGGACGTCATAACTGAAATGGCGATACATTATCTCACAATAGAAAACACAAATTGACTCCATAGTCCTTTTATAGTCCTAGATACCCAGTCCACTCACCTCACCCCTTTAGCCCAGAATCATTTCTTATAACCATTCCTTCCAATAGTCCTACACTAACCGGTGGGTCTCCGTGGGCGCAATCCCATGGTGCATACCGTGCATACCATACACGAAGAGTCGCCTGCTGGTGTCATATTATATTTAAACTTAAATCGTGTAACGCGGCCTCTGCGTGTAGGTTTCGGCCCCTCGCATGACTTCCAAAGATCCGGGACTTAATTTCCCGAGAGCAGGGAAAGCTATACACAAACATAATAATAATAGACATTTATTCAACCAACCAACTGTATTGTTGCAGGAGTCGAGACTGACCGCACGGAGCTCGCCTACGCATCAGCACAGGAGTACAAAGAAGCACTTGAGGCCATCAGAAGACTTTCCGGCGCAGTAAGTATATTCGATAGATTTGTTTTGTTTTTGGATTAACATCAAGGGATCTGCCTATCATCCCTGACGCTGCCGATTGGACGTATTGTTCCTATCAGTCCATTCCTGTTGCCTTTATTACCCATTACCTTTTGAAGATCCGGATCCATATCCCCACCCCATCGCCTGCAGGCTAATCTGTAATAAAAAACCAGTCTTCACCACTGTGGCGTATGACAACTCTCGTATGGCACTCTGGTTTAGAATTCAGATGTAGCTTACCCGGACTGAGTTCACTTATGTTAAGACGGTGACTGCTAAGAGGACATCTTCTTCGACTGTGATGTGAGATAGGATAATTGAGGGCCCTAGCAGTCCTAGCACATTCCTGTAATGCAAGAGAGTGTGATCGAGAGCATGAGACTCTTCTCATTTTTTTCTTATTCTTCGACTTTTTTTTTCGCTTACGTCTTTTTTTTTCAATATTCTTGCTGGATAGTTCCCGTGCCAATGATAGGCATCACGAATTCAGAAATTAGCGTTGTAAAATTTATTCGGAATATTTTTATGCACCCTTGTATCTCTTGCACGCAAAAGCGCGCACTGTGGTACACTCAGAGTCAATGAAACCGGCAACCGTAACAAAAATTGCGTCGTTTTTGTGCGGTGCTCATAAAAAGATTTTTCTCACGTTTTCAATGCCGTTTTTTTGGCGTTTCTTCAACCGTCTTACGTAATAATAAACTCAAAATATCAATTCATCATTACAAGTGATATTTTTCACTTGGAATCTTAGGATAAATCTAGGTTCTTTTTTAATAAAACAAGAAGTTTTAATCCTTTGGGCGCTACGGTGGATCAATATACGACGACCTCCGTAGCGCAGTGGTTTAGCGCGTTGGTTCTCGACCGAGAGGTTACGGGTTCGAATCCCGAGGGAACAAATAGTTTTCAATGTTCCTGGGTCATGGATGTGTATTAATATAGTAAAAATCTTAAATATGTGTATAGTATAAAAGTATTGAATATATATTTCCGTTGTCTGGCACCTGTAACACAAGTTCTTCGGATACTTAGTACAGGACCAGATTGACGTGGTGTGAAGCGTCTATAGTTATTATTATAATATACATAGACTCTCAAAGTCATTACTTTTCCTTTTGACTTCGCAGTTGGAAAAATCGTTGCAAAAGTTAACAAAGAATCCAACTTGCAGGAACTAAACAAGCCCCGTCGTACTCTGGAGGCGAAGCTCACGAAATCCCAAGAGGAGTTGGACCAGGAAGGGGAGGAAGAGTTCCTCCCCGAACCCTGGGAGCTCAACAACACTGCCAAGGCCGATGTGGAGCTGCTGTTCTTTAATCGGGTGCCGAAGGTTGGGAGCCAAACCTTCATGGAACTGCTGAGGAGGTTGGCGATTAAGAATCAGTTTGGTGAGTTCATCGTCATATCTTTTGTTTAGTTAAAGGGTAACCCTTTGAGGTACGTTCCAGTTGCAAGGAAATGACGTTTAGAACGAAATTTTTGATCACATTCCTGTTTTTTCGCCTTAAATTCGTACATAAAAAAAGAATGTGATTGAAAATTTCGTTCAAAAACGTTATTTCCTTGCAACTGTAACGCAACCTCTTTCGTTTGCTTCACTCATTCAATATTAAAATGGAATAGACAGAGGTATTAACCCTCGACAATTGTATTTTTTAAAATGAGAGACAATGTATGAAAACCCACGATTCCCCAAAGACATTCATAGTGTTTTTACTAAAGTTTGAAAGTTGTAATTCTAAGCTTGGTACATAAGTGTTTTATCAAGTAATAAAATGTTTCAGAAAGACAAAAAAAATGCCATCAAGTAAGACAATTAACGGCCAAATACTGAATCGCAATTTTTTTAACAAATTGCATGCTCTTACTGTCATTTCTAGGCGAAATAACAAATAACAAGGACACACATGCTGTCCTTGTTATTACACTTGAGCGACACTAGAGGAAAATAAAACTATCATATATTATTTGATAGTTTTATTTTCCTCTAAAAGCAGCTAAAGGTACAATTTAACTTTTCGGACAGGTACAATTTAACTTTTCGGACAGGTACAATTTAACTTTTCAGACAGGTACAATTTAACTTTTCGGACAGGTACAATTTAACTTTTCAGACAGGTACAATTTAACTTTTCGGACAGGTACAATTTAACTTTTCAGACAGGTACAATTTAACTTTTCGGACAGGTACAATTTAACTTTTCGGACAGGTACAATTTAACTTTTCAGACAGGTACAATTTAACTTTTCAGACAGGTACAATTTAACTTTTCGGACAGGTACAATTTAACTTTTCAGACAGGTACAATTTAACTTTTCGGACAGGTACAATTTAACTTTTCAGACAGGTACAATTTAACTTTTCGGACAGGTACAATTTAACTTTTCGGACAGGTACAATTTTAAAGGGTGCGCGGTTTGGCGCGTTTACCGCCTCCGTGGTCTAGTGGTTTAGAGCCTGGCTCTCGACTTGGAGGTCGTGGATTCGATTACCGCGTTGGAACAACAAAAAATGTTGTTTTCAATTTTTTTTAATTAAATCATTAAAAGAATTACATAAAAAATAACTTTATCTACAAGTTTAGTTAGGACAATGCATCCTGGTCACCTGATTGTCTGACAAGAAGGATGATCGGGCTCGGGGAGCGGGATCGGGAAGGATGCGTCGGATGGGCATGTAAAAAAGTCGGTCCCACTGGGCTACGAGAGTGAAGGAAAAGATAGTGCTTATGTGTATTGCGCTCACACTTGGGCATAATAAAATAACTCCTGCGTAGCTGGTCTGGTTTAAATAAAAACCAGCCACAGTCACCGAAATCGGTGTGGGAGGCATTATTATTATATAAAAAAGGGCTAAAACAATGCCACTTAACACCAAGAACGTGCACATCGTTACCTAGATCTAAAAGAAACAGAAGAAAACTGTTAATTTCTCATGACGTGGAAACAGTGTTATCAGCTGTTATCAGTGATTTATTTATCTCGCGAATACATCTGCTGTCTCGCCGTCTTTTGTAACGACCTACACTCCACACCACACGCAGGATTTATTAACTTTCACATTTCCGTTATTTAGGCCCGTATAAATAGAACAATCTCAAACCCAACTTCACTCGAGAACCTATTTGACAGATAAAAAAACGTTTCGTTTCACTTGTAAAAATGAAGAACTTTACATACTTTACATACATACTTTAATTTTTTTCTTGTTTAAAACGTAAAAATAAAGTTTAAATAAATATAGATTATACTTATTTTAGGGTTTTTCTGTAATATATAATATGAATATCACGGTATAAAAATAAAAGAAACACTATGTAAACATTAATAAAGCTCTACATTTTTACAAGTGAAACAAAGCGTTGTTTTATCTGTCAAATATATTCTCAAGTGAGGTTGGGTTTGAGACTTCTTTATTACGGGTCTTAGACGACCTCTATGGCTCAGTCGTTGATGTTGCTCAAGAAGGGTTCTAATCCCACCACAGGAATAAATATAAGTATTTTGTGTCTGATTCAGGACTACAAAAAAAATTATAGCACACTTTAAAATCAGACTAAATTGATGCCCATATTTTTATTTGTATCGCGGGGAATAGGCAAGTGACATTCAAATATTATATAGCTTTAGAAATATTATAGCTTTGTTTACTTTAGATTAAAATATTGAATAGAAACGAAGTATGTTTATATAGAGGCTATAATATTAATGAGTGATAATACTTTAGAGTGTGTATGGGTCCCGTATGTAGAGTTTACTGTGAAAGTTCCAGCTCTGGAAGAGGTATTTTTTTTTAAATGTTGTATGGGAAAATTTATGATGTTGGGTTATTCTCATACAAACGTGAAAGTCAAAAGTAAGTATTTCAGCGCTGGTACTTTCACAGTATAATCTATATAGGAAGCACATACACAACTTAAAGTATTATCACTCATTTATTTTATACCTTGTATTGTAACAAAGTAAGAACATTTTTACAGGCTTTATAATGAGTTGTGTTTTTAAGCACAATGCAACATAAAAAAATATTTACCTTACGGTAGTAACAATATTTTTATTCGTGTTTAAAAATAAACAAAACTCTTGCTTTCTATAGAACGGTTGGAATAATTGATGATTTAACTTTCTTGGCAATTTGAGTTAATTCTTTCTACGTAAATGGGCAAGCACCTTTCACTCGACCGTTTTAAAAGAACATTAGCACCAACTAACCACAGTATAATTTACTAAATCTTGTTCCTACTGTTGATAAACCGGCCAAGTGCTAGTCGGATTCATCCTCGAAGGGTTCAGTACAAAACGGAAAATAAAAAACTCCCCGACTTTTCGTCCGGGTATCCCCGCAATTATCCTAGTTTAGAGAGCGTTCGGGGAGGGACTATTGACAATTTGACATGTCCGGGTTCTGGGCTCTATAAACAATTTTTTTTAAACCCGACTTAGCGTGTAACATTCCTATCACACCTAACAAACGACCTGATGACCTTGAAGACCTGAACGGATTTCCACCAACCTGACCTATAAAAAAAACCACATTAAAATCGGATCATCCGTTTGGTAGCTACGATGCCACAGACAAGTAAAACTTATAACACTCCGTTGTTTTTGCCTCGGAGGTTAAAAACGGCTAAAAATTACGTTTATTGCATCATAACCCTCTAATATAGACGCTTTCAAACCACGTTAATTTGGTGCTGTACTAAGGATCTTAATTTATCACAGGTATCCTATCAGGTAACGGATAAAATTATTATATTTCTTTCTATTATATTATAACACATACTTCGTACACATCCATTGTCCAAGAACACAGAAAATATTTTCGTTCATTTTTTCGGGATTCGAAACCGCGACTCCTGCGTCCTGACTTATGAGCTGACTGCGTTACAGAGGTCTTCAAATTATGACAGCGCCTCCACAATTGACATTCGATAACGTTACGAAATAAGCTGACGATTGTTCCTGCTTGTCGGAACAGTGGAAGCCCCAAAGGGAGGTCTCCGACCGAGCGAGGTGGTATCCCACAGAGTCAAAATCTTTCATCGAACACAATCAAAAACTCAATAAAAAAAAACAATAACCTCACCGATGACGTTTCCAGGTTTCAACCGTGACGCCGTGCAGCGCGTGGAGACCATCCGCCTGGCTCCGGCAGACCAGCAGGTGTTGGCCAGCGTGGTCTCCGCGCACACTCCGCCTGGCTCGTACATCAAGCACGTCTGCTACACCAACTTTACCAGGTAAGCGAACGAGCGTCTCATGGTCTATTTACCAACCGTCCCTCATAGCTCAAAGCTATTCACGACATTAGTGTTTACCAGTGGCGTAAAGACCTCTATTCCTATGGCCTTCACTCAGCGCTTACCTTTTGAAGGGCCTCATAAAATATTATAACTATCTATACTAATATTATAAAGCGGAAGAGTTTGTTTGTTTGTTTGTTTAAACGCGCTAATGTCAGGAACTACTGGTCCGATTTGAAAAAATCCTTTTTTGTTGGATAGTCCATTTATAGAGGAAGGCTTTAGGCTATATAAAATTACGCTGTGACCAATAGGAGCGAAGCGTCAGTGAGAAATGTTGAAAAAACGGGAAAAATTATTCACATTTGGGGACTTTCGTTGCGTGCGCTGCATAAACGGTCACTCCAAAACCACGCAAACGGAGTCGCGGCGTGCCCGCGACTCCGTTTTGCGTGGTTTTTGGAGTTGGTTTGAGAGTTTGGAGGTGGCTTGTTATTATTTTTAGCATATAATATAACAATAATTATATCTTAACTCGAAAGATGAACCAGCCTTTAGGGTCAGCAGGCTTACTCTCGACACATCGAGAATTGAATCAGTTTGATCTCAACGGCTTTTGGTATTTTATTTAGTGGATTACTTTTGACGACCTCCGTAGCGCAGTGGTTCAGCGCGTTGGTGCTCGACCGAGAGGTTGCGGGTTCGAATCCCGCCGAGGGAACAAAAAGTTTTCAATGTTCCTGGGTCATGGATGTGTATTAAAGGAGAAAGCCCATTTCAGGCCCAGAGCGGACAGCCGTCTTAAGAAGACTTAATTTCTCCAGAAATGTATAATAAAGAGACATGATTTATGATAACATTCAAATAACCGCCACTATAATCAGTAATGTTCCAATAAAAAAAGGAATTTTATTGGATTATTTGGAACCTAAATATAACGTTGAGGTGAAATGTTTAATCAATCCGAATATCGATTTATAAACAAATAAAATAAACTCATGTAAAATACAAATAACGGGTCACTGTTGGTAATTCTGTAAAGAATTAATAAAAAGAAAACATTTATCTTAAAACCAATGTTTACGTTTGTTACTATAAACGATAAAGATTAATAAAAAGTCATATTATATCGATTATTTTTTACGTAATCGATTTATCGATTTCATTTTTTTGCGACAAGCGGCAACACTGATGACTGAAATGTCATTTTTCAAACGAATGATTTCGACCGTTCGTTTGTTGCTCAAAGATGCGTTTTGTTTTGTTTTCGATTTTTTTCACCGCAATCTGGCTTTCTCGCCTGAACTTGTTTCGGCTTTTCACGTACGACTTTGGCATTGTTTTACTAGTTTTGTTCTCTCCTTCTACGATTACTTGGCCCTGGATTAAAGGATTACGCTATTTGATTGTGCATACCAAAATGTCTGAAGAATATTGTACATATTATGTTGTGGTAATAATGTTACCGAGAACCGTATTTTAGAGCCCGAAGAATTAAGTGTCATACAACAGTGGATTGCACGGCAGCAGGTAATCATAATATTATAATAAAATGTTTCTATTATTTCTTTAATTATGGTTTAATCGTTAAATCTTTTACGGTTGAAAATATTTATCATTAATGTTAATATGTTTTAGGTGTCAGGCGATAATCTTGTTTGCCACAATTGCTGGGTAGCAATAACTGAAAGTCTTGCACTACAACAAGGGCTATCATATTATATCTTACTATTATAAATTATTGAAAAGTCGGAAAAGGCCTTGAAAATAAAATAGACAAAAAGTAAAAAAAAATATTTCTACAATAATGGCGGCATTTTAAGTTTTTTTCTCAGATATCTAATACTATTAACATTTTAGAACACTCATTTTTAATGCGATTTTTTGATGTCCACATTGGGCCTGAGACACTATGGAGAGTGGGCTTTCTCCTTTGTGTATTAATATAATAAGTCTTAAATATGTGTATAGTATATAAGTATTAAATATATATTTCCGTTGTCTGGTACCTGTAACACAAGTTCTTCGGATACTTAGCACAGGGCCAGATTGACGTAGTGTGAAGCGTCTATAGATATTATTTATTTATTTATTTACTTTGAAACTAACCAGGTTAAAGAAAATCGTTAGATCGTAACTTTTTGTACTCCCGACCATATCGATAAAAAGCGCCTATGTTCCTTATAAAATATGTTTGTTATGTTACTTACATAGTGATTGGTCCATTCGGACACCGCAAGCTCCTCTCCGCCCCGCTACGCGTCAGTGAAAACGCAGCCTAAGACCCGAAAATAAATATTCAATCCTGCCAGTTGCCGCAACTAAGTAACATAACAAACATATTTTTTGTAAGATTACATAAAGAACATAAATCAAAATAAACATTCATATTTACTTGATTCCTGTAAACTTTCAACCGACGGCAAAGTGGCAAAGTTTTTTCAATTTTCCTTTGTTTTCCCTCGACCTTCAGGAATACGCGGCAGATGGGAAATTCAAATTACTCGATTACTTATAACTTGGAAGGCCTTACAGGTTTTATTAAAACTCATTTTCGCGTTTTGGGACAGTTCAATTATTTGAGGGCCAACGAAACTTGACAAGTTTAATTTCGTTTGTGCCTTGTTTATTTCTTTAGGAAAATGCGTATTTTTTATTTCTTTCTAAGATGACGGGTTATGAAAAGTCGTAAATTTTGCGCTGCTTCGCATTTGAAATTTCTGCAAATTAGTATGAGAATTATTTTCCTATTTTTAATGTTTATGAAATGAGAGTTCTCTCTTTGATTAACGTAACTATATATGTCTAATTGTATGCAATATATCTAATTTGATGAGAATTCTACGAACGGAGAAATATGACACATTAACACGTTAACGTTTTGTTATTCTGTTGACTTGTGACATTTAGTGCTAATTTCACCAGCACATGTTAAAGCCATCCTTCATTATATATCATGTTCTCCCTGTCGTATTTCCTGTCAATGAAAGAAGGCATAGTATTTTAACAAGCCAACACAAACAAGCGTTGGTGAAATCGGGACTTAATATTTTTTCTACTGTCTCTTATCCAAGAAGCAAAAGGGCGCTATAAAGTTCACATTTAAAAAATATATAAAACTAGCTGACCCGTGCCCACTTCGGTGAGCATACAAACAGTTTGTGATGAAATTCAATTACATCGCGGAACACATAATTTCTCATTTTAATTAAATTTTACATTCCGTTTAAACTTTCCCTGGACTTCCACGAATATTTCAAGACTAAAAATAGCCAAATCGGTTCAGCCGTTCTCGAGTTTTAGCGAGACTGACAGCAATTCATTTTTATATATAAGAAGAAGATAATATGAGTGAATTTTGTGGCTGTAGCTCTTCTTAAAATGCGTTATATTCGTAGATGAACGGACCCACAGAAGTAGACATGTACTTACAACTGAACTCGGAGCATTAGGTACCGCTAGCCGCAAGTCGTGCAGGGCACAGTTTTTGTGTTTTAGTTATTGATTGATTGACGCGCGCATTTCGGAATCCACCAACGTCAACGAACTTGAGAGTAAAATGACGGATTTGCGAGTCATCCAGTGAACCGATTGAATATTAGCGCCCTCCACACGTCTAGATCGATCCGCGGGATATCGAACGCGCTGTTACATCCCGCGTTCGGAAATTAACCCTTTGACGCATATGGGATACATGTGTCCCCAAAAATTTTTCACGATTTATGGGAAATATGACTAAGCTTTAGCTTTTTTCTATAATTATTTTTAAATTGTATAGTACCTATTCAAGTTTCAGCGATAGGAACACTAAAAAAATTAATATCTCTCAAGAAAATATCATGACAAAAAACGTGATTTTTTTTTCCATAACTTAATGGCAGAAAACAGAGACGATGAGGATAGTTTGCTGTTTGATGACTCGACGCAGCTACCCTAAACACACCAGGAGATCCTCCTAATCGCGTATGGCCAGTCTTTGAAACGATGCTACCCGAAAACTGCACTATAGCAGCTTTCAATATCGGCATCAGCAACATAACTCGATAGTTTTGACGCTAGATGTGCCGATTCCAGCCCTCTGATAACGATCGTCCGACGTCCAGTTTTTCTTCGATTCTTGTACCTAGCTTCCCTCACCGATTTCGGTGTCGGTAGCCGATTTCGTTTAAACCAGGCCAGGCGTAGGAGACATGTCATAGTGCCCAAGTGTGTGTGCAATACACAGGAGACACTGTCTCTCTCTCTTCCTTTCACCCCCAGTGGGACTGTTGACGGGTGCGTCTGGCGAGAGGACCGATATTTTACATGCCTATCCGACACATAGGTCATCTTTCTTATAAGACAATCAGGTGAACAGCCTGCAATGTCCTAATCAAACTTGGAAACAACATTTTGCTGTTGTTCCTACGCGGGAATCAAATTCACGACCTCCTTCTCGAGAGCGAAGCTTTGAACCACTAGACCACGGATGCGTTTCAGAGGTTTATGCGACGTTCACACAATGGCCTTGTCATACCCCCAAGGTAACAGTGACAGCCGGCTATAGGAGGGTTCTTAATTTTAATTAGCGTTTTATTATTCGGCCGTAACCCACACAGTATTACCTTACTACTTAACATGCCAAGCCATGTGAACACAGTCGCGGGGTAAGCGGTCTAATTAGCCATTAGACACGATCTTAAAACGACGATTCAGTTTATTATAGGGAATCACGTAAGCCTTTCATAGCTGAGTAGTAAGTACCTACATCATTAGCCTTTCAATTTGAAGTTTATAAAGTTTAACAAATTGAGGAAATTGTTAAGTTGTAACTATCAGAACTATTGTGTACAAGCGGTTTAATTTCTATTATAATTATATATTTAATTTGTGTATTATATAATAAAAATCTTAAATATGTGTATAGTATAAAAGTATTAAATATATTTCCGTTGTCTGGTACCTGTAACAAGTTCTTCGGATACTTAGCACAGGGCTAGATTGACGTGGTGTGAAGCGTCCATAGATATTATTATTATTATAATTAAGAGATGACTGTTTAGGATATTTTCGTGGATCCAGTTAATTAGATTATGTAGACACGATAATTTAGAAATGATTGCATTTTCACACTGCACTTATTGCATGAAGAGGTTATTTACTCACAATATTGTAGGATTGAAACTTGGTTTTATAAAAGTTGGTTCTCGCAGAATTTATCTCGCTAAGCGCGTTTATAATTCTCATTTTATATCAAGCGGATTTCACCCTGTTTTTAAGCTAAGCGCGATTACGAAAACTACGTTGTTTTCGTACCTTTACACACAAGTGTTTTTTAATTACTACTTTCGTGTAGTGCGTTACCTACGAGTATTGCAATAATATATACAGAAATTCGTCATAAATTTTAAAATACAATCCTACTATCCAACAACAGTCGCGATATTACGTTAGAGTCCACAAGCATATTGCTAGGATACTTTTAAAATAACTTCATCATATTAGAAATAATTTATTTTATTTTTTATAATATAGGGAGGTGACACACACTACAGTTTACATAGTAACTAGTTATTTATTTACAACACTTTGTTTTAGAAAGCGGGCTTAATGCCTTATGGCATTCTCTACCAGCCTACCTTAATTTTGTAATATGTGCTACAGTCCTCAAATTTTAGTTTCCTGTCTTTTGCATACATTACTACCATCATCTAATTCCTATGTTGCGCAATTGATCTTATTTGTCTTTTGTTTAATGTTAATTTAATTTTTGTTACTATTACTTGTTAATTATTGTTTTTTATTTTCGGTTCTCACTGAAAATCAGCGTTGCAAACATGTTTTCAACACATGCTGAGTGGGCCCCAAATTTATGTTGTTTCTATATTTTTTTACCAAATAAATTTGCTTTTCTTTCTTTCTAATAGTTTACAATCGGAAAGCCTGCCTAACAATCCACATCTCTTCTTCCAGGTTCGGCTACCCGTCTCCGATCTATGTGAACGTAGTCCGGGATCCGGTGGAGCGCGTAATCTCCTGGTATTACTACGTGAGGGCTCCGTGGTACTACGTGGAGAGGAAGCGCGCCTTCCCCGACCTCCCGCTGCCCGACCCGGCGTGGCTTAAGAAGGTATTTTTTTTTTTTATAATCGAAGGCTGGCCTTGTCAGGCCCAGACGTTCTCAGTGACGTCTGGGCCTGACAAGGCCACCCTTCTGGATCTATTGTGATTCCTTCGCTTTAAAGTACTGTCCCCAGTCCTATGTTGCTCATGAAGCGAACTATATGGTGGGGGTCTGCGTTGCGGATTTCCTCTGCTGTAGAGTATTCATGCAGCCCGAGATACTTGCTCCTGCTTATATGAAGAGCTGGATAATCAAGAAGAAGGTGGAGGGGTGTCTCGTCTTTCTCCTTGCAGAATCTGCAAGTAATTTGATCACCTATGCCTATCCTGTGAAGGTGTTTGTTGAGCTTGCAGTGCCCGGTTAGGGTTCTGGTTAGGATTCTTAGTTGGTTCCTACTCATTGAAAGCGCCGATTCTGCGTGTCGTTTGTTAAAACCTGGGATCAGTGCTTTGGAGTGCTCTAGTCTTCGGGCGAATAAGAAGGTAATACTATATTTTATAATAGAATAGAAATAATATTATTTAATTAAAAAAATAACTAAAATACATGATTACTTTTAACAAAGGAGTTTGAAGAATTTGGCTTGCCTCCTCTTGGCTTACAGTTAAAGTGAAACTAGTGGCGCCAAAGAAAAACACCCGTATTTAACCAACTTTAAACTATGTCTGTGACGATATAGAACATAGTTCATATTATTGAGAGACATTGAGAGACAGAAAATCATGAGATTTGAACCCAAATCCCGCCAAAGCAAAAAAAAAGGTTTTTGTGGTGTTCCTGGGTCATGGATGTGTATTAAATATGTGTATTAATATAATAAAAATCTTAAATATATCTGGTACCTGTAACACATGTTCTTCGGATACTTAGCACAGGGCTACATTGACGTGGTGTGAAGCGTCCATAGATATCCAATTTCGACATGTAACTTCTATACTATTGGGAGATGAATCTCTTCATAATGTGAATTAGGTGAAATTCCAATGTCACCAGCTATTATAATTTATCGTTAATCAAATATCATGTTACCTCACTCGTTATTCCTATTTATGACGGAGAGACTATCTTTACGTGTTTAAAAACTATCACGCATTGTTGAATTTCGATTAACCCTGGCCCTGAAGTCACATGCTGGTCTTGTCATCCCACCAAGTAGTAACAGTCCCAGCCTGCGAAAAAGAAGGCTTCTAATTTTAAATAGCGTTTCACTGATCATACTTTATAATACAGTCCAGTTTCGACTAAAATCCATTATACCATTTAAATATATTATATCTAGCAATATCCCGCGAAACAATTATAACCACAACCTGCAAGCAGATGAGTGAGTGTACGCATAGGCATGCGTTTGATGCACCTCCCTCCTCCCACACTGCTTATGCGTACACTCGCAAGCAAAAACCATGAAAACACCACCACCACACAAGCAATAATGTTAACACGATCGTGCAAAGTCCCACCACCATGCAGGTTGCAAAACTCGACGCGCGTTTCGCTCCGAGCATTCTCAGGATGTTGACTCTGCGAACAATGTTCGTTAACTTAACATTAACTTAACATTGTTCGCAGAGTCAACATCCTGAGGATGCTCCGGGGTCGGTATATTTTCCATTAACTATTTAAAATCCATTACTCTATTTATAATACGTGTAAGTGCAGTTATAACAATTATAAGAATTATTATAGGTGCCATATTACTCTTGTAATAAAATTACATAGAAACGGTCTCGTATTAGTGACTCATTGTACGGTGGTGTAAAAAGTGCCAAGTTGCCAGTGATCATTACTATCATGCTGTGATCTTCATCAGGCCAATGGAATGGCTACAATGGTAGTCCGTGCCCAATTTGACCATCAATGGGAAGGAATGGACCAACAATGGACCATTTCTCATGGCACGTCTCAAAAGCTGTGCAGTTTGTAGCTATATTACAGAGTAGAAGTGTTTTTGGGATCTAATTTAGGCATAGATTCTATGTTGGGCCTAAACATATCTTTGGTTTTGAAGTTTCTCGATTCTAGAAGATGATAATTATAGGTATAATTGAAGACATGAAAGGATGAAGGTGGTATTTAGCAAAATTCTGATTTCGAAAGAATTAAGTTCAAACTGTCACTTATACAATTTAGAATACGTCGTAACGTATTTTTGGTTCCGAAGTGAAACCTCTTCTATCCTAGCAATGGATTACGGAACTCTAATTGCCTTATCTCCAGCTGGGCTCTGGCAAATGGTGAATAGGGACTGAAAAAATAAAAGACAGTTTGTTTGAAAGTGGATCAGCGAACCTTATCGGTTTGTGGTCATAAAAACTCCAGGGTCTTTTCATCTTCAACAAATTAGTTTTATTGATCGTGAAATGTTTGGCGGCAAAAACTCGACGACACCAATTGACCGTGGCGACAATAATAAATATTTTATTACCAGCATAATAATATTATGAGTATTGAACGATGATGGCCTATAATACTAGTAGATACATAAATAAAACTTGCAATTTAGACTTCAAAAATATCTAAACTAAATAAATTATAGGTAGATTTTTATATTATAATTATGTATATAGTGTGTAAAAAGAACAGTCACTATTGCTTTGAGATACGATTATACTACTATTCCTCATTTCGGAAATGTATTTTTTTATGTATCTTGTCAAAAAGTAAAAAAAAAATACTTTTTATGATTTAAATTTTTTTTTCGCAAGAATAACAAAAAAGAAAAGGTAGTATTATCATATCCTAAAGTTAAAGTGACTGTTCTTTTTACACCCCGTATATCATGCCGACCTTTCCTTATTCTAGTAACTATTTGTGATAATAATCCTGTTTCGGCAAGCGTTGAGAGTTGAGACAGCGCTGCAGCGGGCCGACCCCGGTCTCGTAAATTATTTGCGATATAACCCGGGGATTATAGCCTAAATAATTTAAGAGATACCATCGTACTCGTACATGAGCTGCAGTCAGCTCATTGTATTCTCTTTATATACATAATATTATAAGTTGTATACTTAAGGAAAAAAGGTGACCACCTTTGTACGTCACCCTTAGGTTTCTTCATTGTGTTTCTCATTTGAAATTTGGATGTTTGCCGGGAAGGTTAGAAGACATCGATTTCAGCGATCAGGCCCCCAAATTGTATTTTAAATATCAAATTATGTATTATGATAATTGTTACTGGTGTGCAATTTTTTAACCCTTGGTATGTAACATTCCAGGACTTCGAGACGTGCGTGTTGAGCGGCGACCGCGAGTGTCGCTACATGGAGGGGGAGACACACGAGGGCATCGGCGACCACCGCCGGCAGACGCTGTTCTTCTGCGGCCACGAGCCCCAGTGCACGTGAGTGTCTAGAACATTCTAGAAGTATCGAGCATCTTCGCCCGCGTAGCAGAAGGTGTACGCAGGCAGTTGTAGGAGTGACCACCGCCGGCAGACGCTGTTCTTCTGCGGCCACGAGCCCCAGTGCACGTGAGTGTCTAGAACATTCTAGAAGTTTCGAGCATCATCGCCACGCGTAGCAGAAGGCATACGAGACGCACATGTAGGAGCGACCACCGCCGGCAGACGCTGTTCTTCTGCGGCCACGAGCCCCAGTGCACGTGAGTGTCTAGAACATTCTAGAAGTATCGTGCATCATCGCCTGCGTAGCAGAAGGCATTCGCGACGCACTTGTATAGTTTTTTTTTGCCCGCGGGTTTCTACTTTATCCCGTGTGTGTGCGGGTTACGTTCGCATTTGATGCATGCGAATGATAGGATGTTCAAATCCTACATGCGGCCGAGTATGTAAAAGTGACAAGAAATAATACCATACGGGGCCCTAATACCAGATGGGTACCATGTGGCAACTTCCACCCACGCATGGTTCCTTTGAGAAGAGTATAAAAAAAGCCTTGAAGAACACACCTAATTTACTAGGTATTCAATGATAAATTATTTGTTTTCTAGGTATGCAATGATAAAAGTTCTTCGCTTTGTTACTTGTATGTTACTTAGCGGAAAGTATGCCATTGTAGATGCACCACCAAACAGCATTAATGCTTATATGTTGCTCGTTCCAGGCCTTTCAACAGTCTAGAAGCACTCCAGCGAGCCAAGCGTGTGGTGGAGCAGCAGTATGCCGTAGTGGGAGTGCTGGAAGATATGAACTCGACGCTGCTGGCGTTTGAGCGATACGTGCCCAGGTTCTTCCAGGGAGCGCTCAGGCTGTATTGGGGTGAGTTGTGTTGTTTTGATGTTTATTGACTTGATATCAGATATTCGTGTAGTCGCCCCATATTTCCTGTGGATGAAAGGGGATAAAAGGCGACTGAGGGATTATACATGCTGTATTATTAATGAGTGATAATACTTTAGGGTGTTTATGGGTCTTGTATACAGAGTTTACTGTGAAAGTACCAGCGCTGAAAGAGGTACTTTTTTTAAATTATGTATGGGAAAATTTATGATGTTCGGGCCATTTCATACAAACATGAAAGTTAAAAGTAAGTCTTTTAGCGCTGGTACTTTCACAGTATACTATACATGGGAGGCACATACACACCCTAATATCACTCATTTATTTTTCGCCTTGTATTTCCGCATATAAATGCGTATAGGCAGCAGAGTTTCCGTGGACATCTGAAAACTGCGCTCGCTAACCCCCCGTCAAGCGTGGCGAGTATAGGCATTTTTAGGTTTAGACAGGCGTGCGGCCGGCATTGGTATTAGACACGCATTTTCAAATTACGCGATGTCTTTTACTTATTAGTTATCACCTACAGCGTTTTGCTTTAGACAGGCATTTTTCTGAAAAATCAGGCACATTCGGTACTATGTACAGGCATCCCTCTATTTACATATGGTAACACCCCACCCATGAAATACTTTGGGGAGCCTTGCGTCCAGCAGTAGACTTAACGAAAATACTTAGTTTAAATGACGTGGCCTAGTGGGTAGATTGTAGGGCTGAGATATATTGACTTTTCACTCCACTGGATTAGGCTATTGTACTGAGCAACCATTTAAAACAGCCTATTCCAGGTTCCATTATTAATAACTATTGTAGTAGATCGTTCAACATTTTATTGTAATAGATCGTTCATCATTTTATTGTAATAGATCGTTATTGGATGATTTATACAGTATTCTAAGGCTTCATTGCATCATCGAATGATATCTCTCTAAGTATCTCTGTGACTTGGCTATGTCCTTCAAATATTGTATTCTAGAGTTTTTAATAAACCGCCTCAATATTCTATTCAGTGGGAACGTTATTAAAACATATTAATAATTTTACTCCACTGTACCATTCAACAGCTTCATTTCAAGCACATGTTCAACCACCTAATATAACATTTGCAGAGTAGAATTTAATTAACATATTTTTCAAAATCTTTTCGTGTTAATATACTTATGATGCGACAAACTATTGTAAATACATGGTTTACTATCTAATTATTGCATTATCATTTGCAGAGGAACTGAACACATTCAACAGAATAAACCGAAACGCTTTCAAACCTCCCGTCTCTGAAGCGGTGAAGCAGATCGTCCGCGCAAACTTCACCAGAGAGATAGAGTTTTATGAGTTCTGCAAACAACGACTGCATCTCCAACTGAAGGCCTTGAGAGACTCCTCTGTCACCGTGCCAGCTACATCAACTAACTTAAGAACCAGAATATCAAACTATGACAGACTTTAGGTTCGTAAATATAGAGTCTATTGAGTTTATGCGGCAAAGTTTGTATATTTTAGGGTGTTTATGTTAACAATTATGTCTGCGTTGAAAACTAAAAATGTTTTCAACGTTAAGAGGGTACTTACCACAAGCATCCTCACGCGGGCCCCATAGTCACAACTCAAAAGGAGTATAATATATCAAGCGGTGTACATTACACATAGCGCTTTCTATGCGCGATAAAGGCTGATTGCAATTTATTTCTAACAGGCGTTTTTTTTTAGCACTGTTAGTAAGTACCGCGCCACGCGCGATATTTGGCCCAAAGTAGAATTTAATTAACACATTTTTCAAAAGGAGTATCTTTTCGTGTTAATATACATATGATGCGACAAACTATTGTAAATACCTGGTTTACTATCTAATTATTGCTTAATATAGATAATATTAAGTATTATAATATTATTATTATAAATTTAAAATAATAATTTTAATGCGTAATGAAATTATTTTAATGTAGGTGTTGTAATTTGTACATAAATACGACAAAAAATATCTAAATACTCATTTGATCTACGTGGCGTCTGTAAACACATTCAGCAAACATAAAAAAATCTAAGGTAATGTTTTGTACCTTTATAATATGTATCGAAACAGACATTTTTTTAATTATGTTAAGTCTCGGGCCAGTCAGAAAAGAGCTCTAATTTGAAAGTTACTTAGGCGATATCAATAATATTATCATGTAAATAATATTTAATATATTATTATAATATCTCATTACAAGTAACAGCTATTTTTAAGCATTGTAAATTTACTATAATATGTACTTATTGTTATTTTAATGCTACTGTTTTGTCGTAATCAATAATTTATACTCTTCATAAATAATATTGTGATATAATTAGTTCTGTAGTGCTTATTTAAGTAGGTTATTATTTAATATATTATGACTTTATTGACATACTTTTTGTGTTTTAATTATTATCATTTATCAGTTGTATGTTCCCCTATACTCGGTAAAACAGTACCTGAGTGTTCCTTACAACTTACCAACGAATTTAATTGTTTATTCAAATAAATAAACGAATTTTTTAAAAATGGTGCATCAAACATTTCAAATCCTAAATATGATATGAAACATATGGCTTACCAAAAATCTAATGATGTGTAACTCAAAAGCTATTAACAAACTGCAATTTTTCTGTAATAATTAAAATTACAAAGAGAAAAGATCCGTTTGTTTGTTTGCTTGCGTTAATTAAATAGGCTCCAAAGCTACGAGCCCGAGTTTTGTTTGTATTCGACTCAGATATTAGTGTCAAATTTAATTATTCTAACCACTTATTATATTATACAGCGTTGTCTATGGTCCATTGGAGAGAGTTTAACATTGATGCACCTCTTCATATTATTATCATAGACGAATAAAACAATAATTATGTTATGTTTACTTCGTACTTTACCAACCATCAGCAACTTGATTATACTTTCGCCTTTCAAAAATCCAGCAAATTTTACAAAAAGGTACAGACAGCGTCATCCATCCATAGTCAAGTAGAGAGAGTTCACCTTTTTATTCACTTCTTCGTATTATTATTAATGATGAGTCAATTTGTAAAAAAAAGAAACTGCGATTAAAAAACCGACTTCATCAACTAAAAAGCATTTAATAATTGGTGTTAGCAAAGGTGAGTTTCAAGTCAGCAACTTAAGGATGTTGCTCTTTTAGCTGACACCGACACCTTGAAGTCGGTTTTTAAACGTAGTTTATTTTTTATTTTTTTCCTTTTTATAAGTCAAAGATAAATTCGTATAACACTAATTCTTGCTAAGTATTTTTTACCAATCATCAATCAACTGTGCTTTCGGCTTTCACAAATCCAGCAAATTTCACAAAGGTTTTACCTACGTAAGGTTAGGTTGATATTGTCTTAGATGTTCGCAATTCGCATGTTAATGAAAAATATTGCTGAAAACAATGGCGAGATGGGGGCAACAGGGGTCAAATATCAGTCAGTCATATAATAAATAACTCACCCTGAGTCAAATATATAATAAATTAAATATAAACAGCTTTTTAGATCAGCTATATAATATATCTTAATACCTGCTTGACGATACATACAATAACTACATTCGCCGACTGACAAACTTGGACAAACTTCATTTAATTTTTTTAATCAAGTCAATTTCTCACGCGTACTCGGTTTCTGGGTGTTATAATTCGATAGTTGGCAATCGTTTACACACTAATTAACAAATTATTGTAAGTTAGTAAGTAAACGACTGCCATGGATGTATGGATTTAGTGCCTTCAAACTGTGACGTGTTTTTAATTTTTATGAAGACATATTGGTGTTAACCATCTATTTATGTATGTTGTCAGTTTAAAAAAAAGGTAAACTAAGTTACGTAGGAACTTACATATAAATATCATAGAATCTATTTCTTGTACAGTCGGCTGCACTAACATGGATACATCTACAAATTTGCAAAAATATGTCTACGTTAGTTTTTCAAAAATATCGTCACCTTATTGCATTCAAAGCGATGTAACCAGCAAAGTGTTTCAAAATTATGAATACATTATTTCCATAATGAAGTAAACAGCAGTATTTCAGTGAATAGTATGCACACTTAAATTCATAATTATGAATACGCGACAAATTTCAATAATATGTAAACATTGTTTACTTCATTACAATGTAAACATTAATTGTATCAATAATATGGATACACTTATAAAATTTTAGCATTTTTCACTTTTCTGCAAATATGTTTTAAATGCCACAAAAATGTACTCATGGTATGTTTCAATAATATGTAAACATTGTTTACTTCATTACAATGTAAACATCAATTGTATCAATAATATGGATACACTTATAAAATTTTAGCATTTTTCACTTTTCTGCAAATATGTTTTAAATGCCACAAAAATGTACTCGTGGTATGTTTCAATAATATGTAAACATTGTTTACTTCATTACAATGTAAACATTAATTGTATCAATAATATGGATACACTTATAAAATTTTAGCATTTTTCACTTTTCTGCAAATATGTTTTAAATGCCACAAAAATGTACTCGTGGTATGTTCCAATAAGATGTATACATTCATTTTTTCTTTTTCTTTTCGCACAGCCGTAACTACAAATGGTAGAAACATGAAATTTGGACTACTGAATTCGTAAAAAATCCCTTTCTGCACCTCCGATAAAAACAGAGGGATTTTTCGAGTCTGTCTGTATGTCTGTCATCGTAGCTCCCAAACGGATGAACCGATTTTGATGTAGTTTTTTTTGTTTGAAAGCTGACGTGGTCATGTTAAAACACTAAAGCTATGATTCAACAAAATAAATTTGCTTACTGCTGAACAATTCGAGTATAACTTAAAAAATAATTTTACTTTTATGACTAGAAAAAACACAAAAAGAAAAGAATGATGAAGTTTATTACAGTCAATCAGGCATTTTACCTAAACATATATTTCAGAAACTATTTTTGTTAGGTTTTTACTTCTACCCTCAAACTATATCTATGATTTTTTAATATTATATTAATTTTGTTTATCATACAAAATGTTAGCTTGCGTGTCTGCAAACTACATAAACTTACACTATGATATAAGTTTGACGTTTATTTATGTATGTTCGTCTGTTTGCTTGTGGCATCGTAACTACTAAATAGATGGACCGATTTTGATATACTTTTTTTATTTTTATTCAAAGCTGACGAGATCGCAATAATTCGTCATCAGTTCATTCACTGTTTGACTATTCAGGGGCTAGTTAAAAAAATAATTTTGCTTTACTGACCAAAAAAGAACAAGAAAAGACAAGAATTATCCAATTTATTTCAATCGATCAGAAATTTTACGCGAACATAATATTATATTTCAGAGACTGTTTTTATCAGGTTTTTACTTCTACCCTCAAACTATACATAATATGATAATAACGAAACCAGAAATATTTAGTCACGAGTTTGTCCAAGAGAGTTAATTTACAGTCATCGTTCGCACTTCGCAATATTCATTATTCAGTATTTTTTTTTTTGGTTTGTTTTTTGTTTTTAAGTTTAGGTAATCCAAATGGAGTCATTTAAAACTACAATTTTTATTATTTTAAAATATGGGATGTTTTTCATGTTAGATGTTTGCCCGTGTTAGTTTATATTACTTATATTTACAATATTACTAATATATAACGATATTAACATTGTTTAGTTTTGATCATATTATAGTTTGAGGGTAGACTATAAAAACCGATGAAAGTAGTCTTCGAAATATATACGTTCGCGTGTATCAGAGTTATACCTATTACACTAAAGAATATAATCGATATTCTAATGTATGTGTGATTTTTAAATAACCGTCAATAATAATACCCGTCAACATATCACCTTTATTATTTATAGAATTCATTATTGTATATATTGCAATGTAATGAAGTTTTGACCAGCCTTTTCTGAAACACAAAATTAACGTTTACATTATAATGAAATAAACAATGTTTACATGCTACTGAAATTTGTCGCGTGTTCATAATTATGAATTTAAGTGTGTATACTATTCACTGAAATACTGCTGTTTACTTCATTATGAAAATAATGTATTCATAATTTTGAAACACTTTGCTGGTTACATCGCTTTGAATGCAATAAGGTGACAATATTTTTGAAAAATTAAACGTAGACATATTTTTGCAAATTTGTAGATGTATCCATCTTAGTGCAGCCGACTGTACCACCTATTGTACTCTGTTTGTCTAAAACGAAATATAAAATCATCCAGGTTAGTATGTATGGATTATAAACCGAATTTATAATATAACGGGGTTGGTTTCTCTAGAACAGAGCTAAAGAATCTAATTAAAATAAAAATAAACACCAAAACATTAATTATGAACATTTATTTAATGATTTATATTATTATTTAAACAGGAGTCAAGAATAAACAGTTAATAATAATTAATTAATAGGACAACGCTGCTTCAAATATTCTTTAAAAATAATATGGCCACATTATTTGAATTCAGGTACGTAAAATATAGACAATATTTTCTTTTTTTTAATAAATATAGTTGATTGCTTATAATAATAATAACTAATAATTTAATTCTATAACTACTTAATAAGTCTTCGAAAATACCACAAATATGAATTTTTAAATAAATTATTTATTTGTCATGGTCTGAATTATAAAAATATAAATTTAGTCATTTTTAGTAATACATATTTGATAATTTTATAATTTCTCTCTCATTTTTATTCAAGTTTTGTTAATATTTTCTTTACATTATTTATCAACATTATTAAACATATAAAAAGGATCAACCGCTTCTTGTTTACTACAACAATTGATTACCTATAATAATTAATTAATATAATATAGTTTTAGTAGCTACACGATTCGATAATATGCCTAACATCGGTAAAAAATGTATTAAAATATTAATATCATCAGTTTCACATCTCTCGAGCTATGTACAGAGGAACTCGGCAGCCGCGCCACACTCGCGTGATCATCATCAGCAACATCATCGCTTTCCATCCTGATGCTATACTACTTACCTAGGTATAATACGATTAGAATTATTGCAAATGGCACTCTAGACGAGTAACACACTCGTTTTTTCGTTTACTCTATCTGTACTCTAAATTATATCACAAAAACGCTTACAATACAAGCCTCATTGTTTGGACGTATCGCCTAGGAACTGACCGCGGTTGTAGGTACAGGAATGTCACTGGCTCCTCGGCCAGTGCTGACTCTTCTCGTCCGCGAAGCCTCCTCGTCTGCTTTGATAGTCGCTTCCGACAGCAGTCTTATGTCACTCAATCTCCTGTTTCTTTTTACGATCGTAGCTTATCAGTAAAAAGAAGGGTGCCAGTCCACCGTGGGATGCAGCGCCGCTGGTGTCGAAGATGTATGTGAGTTAGTCGAAGGCAACGAGCCGAGGGCCAGGCAATCGAAACAGTAATTAGCGCCGCAGTTGTTGTCCCAGAACTGCTGGCCCTTGCATTGGAATCTGACGGCGACCTCCAACCTCTGTCCAGACGATATACAAGGTGCATACAGAACGAACTGGAATCTGTCCGAGTAGCCGTCGCAGGAGCCCTGGACGTAGGTCGCCTGTAAGTCCGTAAACGTTTTCCAACGGTTCATCGTGTATCGAACGTGCACTGTCTTATGAAAGTCTAAGTTTCGCACTCTAACGGAACCACAAATAGTAACGTGAACACCGTCGCATACTCGGGAACTCTCCAAGCAGATATTGTACCTCTCCAGTTTTTCGGTAACATCACGAGGCAGTTGAAACAGAGGAACGAGGGTTAGACCACCGTATCGTGTGGTCGAACTCGCGGGAGGTGAATTTTGTACGTCACAACCGGCAAGATCGTCGTAGGCGGATTTTGGGATAACGGGGATTTCATCCATAAATGTTTTTACATCAGCTAGATCGAGACCTAGGACGTCAGCGAACCGCACAATTTTTTTGCGTCCTGGAGTACCTGGAGGTGTTTTTCCTGTTTTGAGAGACGAACACCTCCGTACTCTCTGGGGTCGATCGTCCTCACCCTCTACTTCATCTTCTTTGTCTTCTTTTTTCGTTTCTGTATTTAAAAGGGTGGCATCTACTTCAGGTGCGGGAGAAAGTTCTTTTTCCACTAAGAGATCACTGGTTACTATTTTTGTATGGTTTTCTATAATATCGTCTTGCTTATTTTCTTCGTTGTGTTTTTCGATGAGGCAGTCTGTAGGGTACGTTTCGCCGTTTATGCTCTCACCTCCGTTTAGTATTAAATTTTCGACCGTTACTGTTTCCACGTTAGGCACAGTTTCTTCCTTGTTTTCACAAATCGATACATCTTCTATGCTCTCAGATGGATTGCTTTTTGCAGAATCAAATTCTGGATCACTATCTAATACGATGCTATAATTGGTTGGAAGACTTATTCGTTCCTGATTAAATAATAAA
This sequence comes from Celastrina argiolus, assembly GCA_905187575.2. Lineage (NCBI taxonomy): Eukaryota > Metazoa > Arthropoda > Insecta > Lepidoptera > Lycaenidae > Celastrina > Celastrina argiolus. The sequence goes on from LR994591.1 coordinate 11,836,622, forward strand.
ATAGGTGATCGAGGAAAATCAACTTCATCACAATCACTTTGTCTAGCACAACCTTCAAACGTTATTGGTGTATACAGAGGTTTATCTGAAATGCCATTTTCCTTCGTCGGTTGATGTTTAACGGGAGATTCCGGTAAGTAAAATGCCGTAGAAAAAGTGAACCCATTTTTTCCTCTCTCCGGCTCCTTCAATAATAGCTTCGGCGACTCTTTAACATCTAAATCGGAATCCACATCATAGAACGGTAGCTCTGCGTCTTCGGTGGATTTTTCGGGAAATGTGATATCGATTTCATCGATTGGACTAGACGGGCTGCCACATTCCACTTCGAAGTCGTAGAAAGTTTCATGATCCTTAGTATTGGAAGACGTAGGTTTGTGGTTGGAGTTTTCTCTGGTCAGCCACGCGTTGTCGCATTCTCCGTCCTGTGCTGTGCCCAAGTTGCGCAGTCTGGAGTGCAAGTCCCGGGCGAATGCTGCGGCGCGGCCCCGGCAGGACATGGGGAGGAGCGAGGTGAGGCCGCACTGCGATCCACCGCGATCGCCGTTCATCTGCGTCTGAAAACAATTAACAAGAAAATTATTATTTTATCCTGCAACCTGATTTTGATACGGGTCTTGGTGATCTTGTATAATCATATTCTCCTATTAAATTTGGAGTATTTGAATCGATTTTAACTTATTTTTATTTTACGATTGCTTTTTAACTAAGCAATCAACTCACAAACATAACCTCCAATACGATAAATAACACGATAATTACAACTGTTTAACATACAAGTGCAAATATCGTATGATATGCACAAATGTAAAGTTGAATGTCAAAAGTGAACGACCGAATAACGATAAGAAAACTATGACTACATGACAACTTAAGATACGTGAAAATATTTTAAGAGTCGATAAAAAGAAACCTAACTCGCGGAGATTATACAATGAGACATATCGTTGTATAATCTCCGCTTTTTTGATAAGGCTTATCTGTATATAAGTGTTGTTGTTTTGTAGTAACGGAATCGCAAAACTACTACCGGTAAGGGTAAGTAATTTTGATAATTGAAAATTTGTTTAACGAAAACTACATATGGGTACTGTACAAAAAAAACATGGATAAAACGTAACGACGAGGAATATTAGCCAACATAATATAATAATAAATTACTCAAATATTTTGCTAAAAAAACTATTTCTAAAATAGAAGAATTACAAAAAAGCAAATGCGCAGAAGATATAGACGTATATTTCTACTGTAGACATATACGTTACATAGATACAAATCCCAACGAAGTTACGGACAACTTTATAATCCAGAAAACCAAACAACATAGATTTCAGCCACAAATTGAAACATGTTCACTCGCGAAAAATTCCGAACACAAAACTTTTTCTAAATATAGCACTATTATTTTAGCAACCGTTACATAATATACACGTTATAAAAATATTAATAATTCACCCAGGACAGCAGATATTCGCGCTCCTCAATAAGAAATGCATCGAAACCCCGCACTGAGGCTTGGCCCTGTATAAATATGTGACGCATGTCGCGTATCACGTGGACAGGAGACCGTGCCAAACAAAACATACCAAACGGAGGCGTTACAAAAATAAATTATATAAACAGCTGCTATGTCTAAACATACATAACTAATTAGTGAGAAAAGAGAAAAGTAGAACAAAATTCTTTATGATTTAGAACAAGAGAGAAAATAATTAAAAGATTTATGCCAGATTGAAAATCTAATCGAAGTAAATAAGCGGACTCGTAGTCCTCCTAATCATAGGATGTCACTATCACTTCTTGATGGAATGACAAAGACAACATGTGATTTGAGGGCCACGTGACATGAACGCTATAGTATATTCCTTTATAATTCAAACCATGAAGAGCGATTCAGCCAAAACCGTATTTATTCATTGGCCAGAAAACAAGTAAACAGAACAAGAAACTTTCAGATTAATAAACAAGAGTCAGAACAAGAACTAGAAGATTATAATTTGATAGATTTAGGCCGTGTTTCACCAAGCAATGTTAAAGTTAACGCCATGTTAAAATACCATGTCATCTCATTCATTAACAGGAAATACGAGAGGGATAACATGATTAAATATCATGTTATCCCTCTCGTATTTCCGTATAATATTCTATTCCGTATAATCTCGTATGGCGTTAACTTTAACATTGCTTGGTGAAACACGCCCTAAGGTTAACAAAATTAGGGATTAAACTGAACGAGGTTGAATCGAGTTTTTAGTAGCGGACGTTGCACTAAAGACTTGGCATCTTGTCAATCAAGGTCCAATAGGAGTAATAGGATCAAGGTAGAGATGATTCTTCAGAAAATGATTTCCTGACACTCTTTTAGCTACGTTAATTGTTTGGCATGTTTGTGAACGAGTCTCAATTAAATCATGACCCTGATGGAAAGCTAAATGCTTTCCATCATGGTCATAATTGGCATCGTTGTCATCTATATGTCGCAGTCATCTAATTGAAATCGCTATTTCATTTAGTGACTAGCGTTTTTATCGAATGACGACATTAAATTGAAAGACTAGGCCGAACATTGATTGAACAATCGTCAGTCAACGTCCAATTAGTTAGCGGATTGTAATGTTGTATTGTCAGTCAGATGATTTAAATTTTTTCTCACTGCGGCGCTAGTAGTCTCCAAAACAAATATGGCGTCAAACAGCTAGCACTGATAGCACTGTGTTGATATTTTTTTCATTAAATCTACATTAAAATGCGATACTCGTTATAAAATAGTGTGACAGCATGGATTTATCTATTATTACGTCGCCGCCGGCTACTCTTAAAGAAAATTTTTAAGTTAAACTGACTGAGTACCTACGAACGATGAAGGTAAGTTTTAAACATGCTGTAAGTCATCGTTTTACTAATTTAGCTGATAAAACATACAAAACTACACTAAATGGATGTATTTATGTTTTAACATTTATACTAGAATTTGCAAAGTTACATAAATAAATAAATAAAATAAAAAACGTTTTATTTCCAAATGAAACTTAAAAAGCTATTTTCGGAAAGTCAACCAGAAAAACAAGCTACCACCGGTTCAACCCTAACCCACCGAGAAGAACCAGCGTAAGAAACTCGGACGGGGCCATCTTTTAGCAAAAAGATGGAAAATTGATGGAATTAGAAATGAATAGATGGAATTAGATGGAAGTATCGTTAAATATCGGTAGTATGAGCGCAAATTATAAAAAAATGTCACCTAACTAGATATCCCATAAGTAGGTAATTTGTCGCCTACGCTAAATGACGTTCAGTCAAGACGTTGGAGGTTACAATAAACAATATGACGAGTTGTCTTTTAGTCTTTCAATATATTGTCATCATTCGATAAAAACGCTAGTCACTCAATGAAATGGCGATTTCAATTAGATGACAGCGACATATACATTTAAGACAATTTAAAACAAACAAGAAACACTAGATGAGAAATATGGGTTTCGCCCATCGTATATCAATACAATAATAATTTAAGTTGATTGATAAGTAAAACGTGTAGTAAATTTTTTATTATGTACTAGCTGTGCCCGCGACTTCGTACGCGTGGAAAAGTGATTTAGGGCAGCAGTTCAAATACATTTTTAGTTTATGAACACTGTCGTTTGGATATTTAAAATCACTAATTTATAGTAATGCTTTTTTATACAATATACACGGTATTAGACGTGCATAGGCAAAAGAAGTAGGCCGATGGAGTAATAATAATAGTTTACTGTCAAATAATGGCCGTTTTTGTCGTAAATGTTTTGAGGTATTTTTTCTACGAAAATGCTAACAATTCCTACTACCAGCTCGAAAAATAACCGTGTATTATTAACCGACATCAAAAAAGGAGGAGGTTCTCAATTCGTCTGTATGTATAATATTTTTTTTTCTTTTATGCGAACGGGACTACTTGATAGTACGCTCATATACGCGACGAAGATCTCTGTACTGAGATTTGTATGGAGTTTACGCCGCAGCGACTGCAGACGATGATCGTTTTCACACCGACGCTGCGCTGCTGGCGCTGAACGCCAAATTTTTTAAAAGTCTACTCTCGGTGCGCAATTCCAACTCGGACTTGCCCAGTTTTTTATTTATTAATTACCTACGCTAAGAAACATGTAGCCTACTTAGGGACTTTACGGTTAAAGTACTAACTTCCTTTAGACGACAAAATAACAAAAGTCGAAAAGAAAGAAAAAACCCAAGCCGTACCTAGCATGAAAGCTAATAAATAAAAATATCATGAAAAACATAAATCTTTCTTATATTGACATAACTTTTCTAATTTAAATGTACCTATGACATCTCATTCATATCTTCAAAACAAACTATCCTACGCCTATACTTTATTAATCGTATTTGCAAAACCTAAGTATAATAATAAATTACTTCTCACAAAGTAATAATTATTTTCACTTGTACTGGAAAATAAGTATTACTTTGTGCGAAGTAAATTTGATTGTTCCTTTTAGTTTACCTTTTGAAGTCGTTTTTTTTTTGTTTAAAATTATTTAATTTTCAGATTTTTAGTGATGGGTATAGACTGAAGTAGGGATAATTCTCGAATGATCAGACGACGATTATTTGAGGACGGAAAATGAAAAACAAAAACGATTAGATAAAAAAAAAATAGTAGAAAGAGAAAAAGTCTACCTAGCCTAGCCTGGCGTAATTTTTTTAAATATATATGTACATATATATATATATATATTATGTATATTGTATATATAGTTTACCGCTGCGAAATTTATATATATATATATATATATATATATATATATATATATATATAGTACACTGCTACTCTGGCGTAAGCCAGAGCAGCGCGAAATTTTCATTTTATATATATATATATATATAGTTCAATTTTATATATATATATATATAGTTTACTGAAACGCGAAATTTTTTGATATTATAGATCCAGGATATGGTGCAAAACCTTACTGTTTGGTAACATATGCTTAGACTACTTCAGAAAAAATCAAAATCAATATATTATTCCACATAAATTTTGAGGATTTCCTTCGATTCCTCACGGATCCCATCATCAGGTCATCATTTTGGTGACAATGGGACCTAATTTAAATTATACCCTACACAACATAAAAAAAAATTAAAATCGTTTCAGAAACGATGAAGATATCCGCGAAGAAACATAAAAAACAAACATATATTTACGAATTGAGAAACCTCCTCCTTTTTTGTAAGTCGGTTAAAAATATTATGTTGGTTATTTCATGTTACAATCTACCTTTGTGCCAAGTTTCATTTAAATACGTTGAGTAGTTTGGCTGAAATACCGTCAAATAGGTAGCTACAATTTTTTGAAGATCCCACGGGAACCCTTACGTTTTTCGGGATAACAATTTCCAATAATGCTCTTCAGGTCATAAGCTACCTGCCTGCCGAATTTCATTTAAATACGTTGAGTAGTTTGGCTGAAATACCGTCAAATAGGTAGCTACAATTTTTTGAAGATCCCACGGGAACCCTTACGTTTTTCGGGATAACAATTTTCAATAATGCTCTTCAAGTCATAAGCTACCTGCCTGCCGAATTTCATTTAAATACGTTGAGTAGTTTGGCTGAAATACCGTCAAATAGGTAGCTACAATTTTTTGAAGATCCCACGGGAACCCTTTCGTTTTTCGGGATAACAATTTCCAATAATGCTCTTCAGATTATAAGCTACCTGCCTGCCAAATTGCATTTAAATACGTTAAGTAGTATGGCTGAAATACCGTCAAATAGGTAGCTACAATTTTTTGAAGATCCTACGGGAACCCTTTCGTTTTACGGGATAACAATTTCCAATAATGCTCTTCAAGTCATAAGCTACCTGCCTGCCGAATTTCATTTAAATACGTTGAGTAGTTTGGCTGAAATACCGTCAAATAGGTAGCTACAATTTTTTGGAGATCCCACGGGAACCCTTTCGTTTTTCGGGATAACAATTTCCAATAATGCTCTTCAGATTATAAGCTACCTGCCTGCCAAATTGCATTTAAATACGTTAAGTAGTATGGCTGAAATACCGTCAAATAGGTAGCTACAATTTTTTGAAGATCCTACGGGAACCCTTTAGTTTTATGGGATAACAATTTCCAATAATGCTCTTCAGATTATAAGCTACCTGCCTGCCAAATTTCATTTAAATACGTTGAGTAGTTTGGCTGAAATACCGTCAAATAGGTAGCTACAATTTTTTGAAGATCCCACGGGAACCCTTACGTTTTTCGGGATAACAATTTCCAATAATGCTCTTCAGGTCATAAGCTACCTGCCTGCCGAATTTCATTTAAATACGTTGAGTAGTTTGGCTGAAATACCGTCAAATAGGTAGCTACAATTTTTTGAAGATCCCACGGGAACCCTTTCGTTTTTCGGGATAACAATTTCCAATAATGCTTTTCAGATTATAAGCTACCTGCCTGCCAAATTGCATTTAAATACGTTAAGTAGTATGGCTGAAATACCGTCAAATAGGTAGCTACAATTTTTTGAAGATCCTACGGGAACCCTTTCGTTTTACGGGATAACAATTTCCAATAATGCTCTTCAGATCATAAGCTACCTGCCTGCCAAATTTCATTTAAATACGTTGAGTAGTTTGGCTGAAATACCGTCAAATAGGTAGCTACAATTTTTTGAAGATCCCACGGGAACCCTTTCGTTTTTCGGGATAATAATTTCCAATAATGCTCTTCAGGTCATAAGCTACCTGCCTACCAAATTTCATTTAAATACGTTGAGTAGTTTGGCTGAAATACCGTCAAATAGGTAGCTACAATTTTTTGAAGATCCCACGGGAACCCTTTCGTTTTTCGGGATAATAATTTCCAATAATGCTCTTCAGGTCATAAGCTACCTGCCTACCAAATTTCATTTAAATACGTTGAGTACTTTGGCTGAAATACCGTCAAATAGGTAGCTACAATTTTTTGAAGATCCCACGGGAACCTTTTCGTTTTTCGGGATTACAATTTCCAATAATGCTCTTCAGATCATTAGCTACCTGCCTGCCAAATTTCTTTTAAATACGTTGAGTACTTTGGCTGAAATACCGTCAAATAGGTAGCTACAATTTTTTGAAGATCCCACGGGAATCCTTTCGTTTTTCGGGATAATAATTTCCAATAATGCTCTTCAGGTCGTAAGCTACCTGCCTGCCAAATTTCATTTCATTCCATACAGTGGTTTTAGCGTGATGCGACGACAAACATTCCCATATGGACAGACAGACAGACAGACAGACAGACAGACAGACAGACAGACAGACAGACAGACAGACAGACATTTTTTTCAAAAATGTTATTTTTAGGTTCTGTGGCTTATATATACCCCCTTTTTTTAATTTTCACTTAAATATTCTTAATGTACAGACATGACCCCTCTACAGATTTATTATATGTATAGAAAACACAAGCACACTTTATTTATATTTATTGGTTATTTACTAAGATTACTAAATGTTTTCTCACCAGTCTCTAGTTTCCAATCGTTTAAAAATAATCGCCTACTTAACTAGCCTATTTTCCAGGAACATTTATCTCAATAATAGGTATCTGTGAAGATATCGATTCTGAGAAAATGAGATCGTGTAAGTAATAGCTCAAGACCTAATTGAACGATTTGAAGTACGCTCTCATGATAAATATAGTTCACAGCAAACATTATCCAATCACAGCCCAGAGGTCACCGACCAGTTGTATATGGGATACAAATAATACCTACAGAAGTACAGGCTGGAAAGAGTTGGAAGGTATGAGAGAATATGTGTTTCATCATCTTGAATAGGTGATGTAGAAACATGAATGAGTACATAGTTTAACTTTACTAGCAAGTAGCAATCTATCGACGACAAAAAACATCTAACAAAAATACTTTGAAACAACTGAAAAGATTACTTTCAAATCTAAGAAGGTAAAACCTAAAGAAAATATTTTTTTATTTTCACCTTCAGAAAACATTTTTGTAAAATTGATTCTGAATTTTTTTTTTACTTTGACTAAGTAATAAAAACAATGATTAATAAATTATAAACACCTTATGTATTATTTAGGTACTTTAAACTCTAAAGTCATTAGAATTCAAGGCTTCTCGTGTTTAGGTTAGGTTAGGTTTAGCTGCGACAGTTTTCATGAGCAATGAACATGTCGGTAACATATCAAATTACTTTCATCCTACGTGTTACAAAGATGATGTATTCTGAAAATGTGTGGGATTTATGTAATAATTAATGAAAACACGTTTTAAAATAAAGTATTGCAACACCGTCGGTCATACGTTATACGTCAGCACTCAGACTTTTAGCGCCATTTTAATTTTCATAGCGCCGTGGCTAAGTATTTATAAACATTCGAGTTCATTCGTCCGAAACTCATGAAAATATTACCATTTGTTAACCCCCAGGTCAATGTTATATAGTATTTCGCAGTTAGTCATGAGGAGATGGAAAAGTTTCTCGCTGAATTCACTGAAGCATTTTGTTTGGTTTTGAATAAAATCGTAGTTTCGGCAAAGGATATTTACCTATATTAAATAACTAGCTGTGCCCGCGACTTCGTTCGCGTGGTGTTTATTTGACTTAAACCGTTTATGCAGCGCATGCAACGAAAGTCCCCAAATATAAATTGTTTGTTTGTTTAAACGCGCTAATGTCTCGTATATGACGCCCAACGCCGCGACGACCCACGCCGCGACGCCCGACGCCGCGACGCCCGACGCCGCAACGCCCAACGTCGTGGAGCCGACGCCCAACGTCGTGGAGCCGACGCCCGACGCCGCGACGCCCGACGCCGCGGTGCCCGCCGCCGCGACGCCCGACGCCGCGACGCCCAACGTCGTGACGACGATGCCCGACAGCGCAACGCCCGACGGCGTGACGCCCGACGCCGTGACGCCCGACGCCGCAACGCCCGACGCCGCGACGCCCAACGTCGCGACGCCGACGCCTGACGCCGCGACGCCAAACGTCGCGACGCCGACGCCCAACGCCGCGACGCCCAACTTCACGACGCCGACGCCCAACGTCGCGACGCCCGACACTGCGACGCCCGACGCCACGACGCCCGACGCCGCGACGCCCGACGCCACGACGCCCGATGTCGCGACGCCCGACGGCACGACGCCCGATATTGCGACGCCGACGCCCGACGCCGCGACGCCCGACGCCACGACGCCCAACGTCACGACGCCGGACGCCCGACGCCCGACGCCCGACGCCCGACGCCCGACGCCGCGACGCCGCGACGCCCAACGTCGCGACGCCAACGCCCAACGCCGCGACACCTAACATCGCGACGCCGGACGTCGCGACGCCGACGGATGCCGCGACGCCGACGGACGCCGCGACGCCCAACGCCGCGACGCCCAACGTCGCGACGCCCGACGGCACGACGCCCGATGTTGCGACGCCGACGCCCGACGCCGCGACGCCCAACGTCGCGACGCCAACGCCCAACGCCGTGACACCTAACACCTAATGTCGCGACGCCGACGTGCGCCGCGACGCCGACGGACGCCGCGACGCCCAACGTCGCGACGCCCGACGGCACGACGCCCGATGTTGCGACGCCGACGCCCGACGCCGCGACACCCGACGCCGCGACACCCGACGCCACGACGCCCGACGCCCGACGCCGCAACGCCGCGACGCCCTACGTCGCGACGCCAACGCCCAACGCCGCGACACCTAACGTCGCGACGCCCGACTTCGCGACGCCGACGGACGCCGCGACGCCGACGGACGCCGCGACGCCCAACGCCGCGACGCCCAACGCCGCGACGCCTAACGTCACGACGCCGACGCCCGACGCCGACTTTCAATCCAACGTTGCGCTGCTGGCGCCGACCGCCAAATTTTTCGGCGTTGGCGGTCTACTCTCTTTAATTCCAACTCGCACTTGCCCGGTTTTTTATTTATTAATTACCATATGCTTGCAGTATAAACGATGTCGAAATTTCCAAACGTATATCTTCAAAGACTAAGTAGTAGTGGTATTACATTAATATTTAAAATCGGTTCATAAACGACGAAGATATCCACGAACAAACATTAAAAAAAACATATATTTACGAATTGAGAAACCACCTCCTATTTTGGAAGTCGGTTAAAAATATTATGTTGATTATTTCATATTACAATCTACCTTTGTGCCAAGTTTCATTTAAGTACGTTGAGTAGTTTGGCTGAAATACCGTCAAATAGGTAGTTACAATTTTTTGAAGATCCCACGGGAACCCTTTCGTTTTTCGGGATAATAATTTCTAATAATGCTTTTCAGGTCATAAGCTACCTGCCTGCCAAATTTCATTTAAATACGTTGAGTAGTTTGGCTGAAATACCGTCAAATAGGTAGCTACAATTTTTGAAGATCCCACGGGAAACCTTTCGATTTTCGGGATAATAATTTCCTATAATGATCTTCAGGTCATAAGCTACCTGCCTGCCAAATTTCATTTAAATAAGTTGAGTAGTTAGGCTGAAATACCGTGAAATAGGTAGCTACAATTTTTTGAAGATCCCACGGGAACCCTTTCGTTTTTCGGGATAATAATTTCCTATAATGCTCTTCAGGTCATAAGCTACCTGCCTGCCAAATTTCATTTAAATAAGTTGAGTAGTTTGGCTGAAATACCGTCAAATAGGTAGCTACAATTTTTTGAAGATCCCACGGGAACCCTTTCGTTTTTCGGGATATTATTTTCCTATAATGCTCTTCAGGTAATAAGCTACCTGCCTGCCAAATTTCATTTAAATACGTTGAGTAGTTTGGCTGAAATACCGTCAAATAGATAGCTACAATTTTTTGAAGATCCCACGGGAACCCTTTCGTTTTTCGGGATTAATAATTTCCTATAATGCTCTTCAGGTCATAAGCTACCTGCCTGCCAAATTTCATTTCATTCCATAGAGCGGTTTTAGCGTGATGCGATGACAAACATTCCCATACGGACAGACAGACAGACAGACAGACATTTTTTTCAAAAATGTTATTTTTAGGTTCTGTGGCTCTTATAGACCCCCTTTTTTTGATTTTCACTTAAATATTCTTAATGTACAGACATGACCCCTCTACAGATTTATTATATGTATAGATAATAACCACAACCTGCAAGCATAGTAGCACCTCTAGTGGCAAACTATGGTAACTACATAATTCGATGACATACAAATTAAATAGTTAATGGAATCAGGCGTTACTTTGCGGAAATCCATAGCATACAATTTAAATATATTATATCTAGCAATATCCCGCGAAACAATTATAACCACAACCTGCAAGCAGAAGAGTGAGTGTACGCATAGGCATGCGTTTGATGCACCTCCCTCCTCCCACACTGCTTATGCGTACACTCGCAAGCAAAAAACATGAAAACACCACAAGTGAATCCACTTAACGAACATTGTTCGCAGAGTCAACATCCTGAGGATGCTTCCACTTAACGAACCTGGGTGGGACGAAGGTGGTGGGACTTTGCTTTGGATGTTCGCAGAGTCAACATCCTGAGGATGCTCCGGGGTCGGAGCGAAACGCGCGTCGAGTTTTGCAACCTGCATGGTGGTGGGACTTTGCACGATCGTATTAACATTATTGCTTGTGTGGTGGTGGTGTTTTCATGTTTTTTGCTTGCGAGTGTACGCATAAGCAGTGTGGGAGGAGGGAGGTGCATCAAACGCATGCCTATGCGTACACTCACTCATCTGCTTGCAGGTTGTGGTTATAATTGTTTCGCGGGATATTGTTAGATATAATATATTTAAATTGTATGCTATGGATTTCCGCAAAGTAACGCCTGATTCCATTAACTATTTAATTTGTATGTCATCGAATTATGTAGTTACCATAGTTTGCCACTAGAGGCGTTGTTTCAATACCATAAAAATAGTAGAATGTAAAATAGGTATTTGTAAACTCTATTGCTGTCCCAAAACTGCCCGATCAAACCGATAGAGACAACTGCAGTTTGAACTCCTACTACCTATAAAAAGTATGAGAAATGGACGTTTAGAAGAACCCTGTTTCCTCCTAGAAAATTTACCAATTTAGGTACTTTTTTCATTATAAACCAAAAAAAAACGCTTGAGCTATATTCTTATGTTTCGATTTTATCATAAAATGCCAAAAATCAGGCCATATTTTTTTGGTTTTTAAACGTCTATATTAGAGATGAAACGGATAGTAGTTTGGCCGGATACCGCATATTCGGCAAGCTACTAGGCCGGAGCGCCGGATATCCGGCTGCCGGATATCCGGCCTTTTTGATAACATACAGTGTGTAAAAAGAGCAACTATAACTTTGAGACACGATTATACTACCTTTCCTCATTTTGGAAATGTTTTTTTCAAAAACTAAAAAATTTTTTTTTAACTTTTCACCATTTCTTCTTTTTTTGTCGCAAATATTACAATAAAGCAAAAAAAAATTTTTTTTGACATTTTTGTAAAAATAAAATCATTTCTAGAATGAGAAAAGGTAGTATAATCATATCCCAAAGTTATGGTGACTGCTCTTTTTACACCCTTTATAATATGTAATAAGTTTGATTTGAATATTGGCGCGGTGAACGAGATCGGAAATATTCAGGCGCATTCGGGTCGCACGTAACCGTAGATCGGGTCGACTCGGGGGCGTTCGAGTGTTATCGCGTAAAATTTGGTATTTATTCATCACAATTTGCCACTTGTTTATAAAACAAACATTTTTGATGTGCTATTATAAAAAAAACGGTGTCCACAACCTATTGGAGTATGATTTGCCTTTATAAAATAATAAGATTTTTTTAAATTTTACCATCCGGTATCCGGCCGGATAGTGAAAACAAGGCCGGATAGGCCGGATACCGGATAGTTACCGGATATCCGTTACATCTCTAGTCTATATCATAATTAATTTATGTAAAAATGGCAAAATAGGGACGTACTAAGAGTATACATATATATAGTAAATATTCAGGAAAAATTGTTAGTCTAGTGGCATTATACAGGGAGGAAAAAGGGGTCGCGTAGTCCGCTGTTTATGTACGGAAAAAGGCCCGTTGCGTTTCCTCTTAACTTCCTCACGACGAGCAGTGACAAAAAGTCGCACTAAGCAGTAAACAACAGGTCAGGCTTCACATTCTTTTTTGCGATAAGCTGACGATAACATGAACGCTGAAAGTGTAGTGATTGCAATTTCCACAGGCTTAGTTTGATGTACATGTTGATTAACTATTATCGCGATTCGTGACTGGTTTTGCGACGCCTGAGGAACCATAAACAAACGACAACAAAGTAGCCACTGCGGCATTAGAGTATGACGTCACAGATCTGCATTTCCCTCTTGCTCTAATCGTCAATTTACGAACGTTCTCATAGTTCTAGACTAGCGATGTACTGTATGTAGTCTGTGTTAGTCTGATATAGGTCGGTTTAGATGCATGTAACACTACCTATTAGTATCTAACGTTATCGAATAAAAATTGGATAGGCGCTATCACGATTTTCATACAATTCTTATTCGATAACTTTACGAATACGTTGTACCTAATTAATAATAATTGTTCATCCTATGCTTACATTTACAGTTCACTTTAATTTAATTCATTAATTTTTTACAAATAATAATTGGACCATGTTAATAATAGCGTTTGAAAAGCGTCGTTTTTCAACAAAATTGACAGACGATGCATGAATATCAACATTACCATCACAAGGCCCGAAGAGCGTCGTTTTTCTACAGAATTGACAGACGACGCGACGTATGAAAATCAAGATTACCGTATGAAAATGAAGAAAGCCAGCACGCATCCGAAATGTACTCGTAAGTCGTATACGTATTTTAAAGTCATTTGTCATGTATTGTGTGCGATCGATACCATAGAATATATATCATTTCTTGCGGCTTGCGTGTAACTAAATCTATGCCACTGGGATACTATTTGTTCTTTATACGCAATATTGGAGATATGTACCAAGTAAATTATCATCAATTCAGATATGTCGTCCACTACTGACAAGCCTTGCTGCTGCCTTTTCCTGATATGTATTTACCTCTGTCGTTTTTTACTACACCCACGGGAAAGACGGCAGATGGGCTGCCTCCCCACGGATTACGTAGGTTATATTTAAATATAACGTACAATACGAGTGTTAAATGAATACGTGGTAAGCCTGTCTTCCCCCTTACACCGTAATTAAGCTCAATTCTCGAGTGATCTTAGAATTAACAATTGATAATAATGTTAGTATTCGTAACTTTATCGAATGAAAATTGTATCCAAAAAGTAGGCCATGCATTCGTTATTGAATGATTTATACAGTACTAGCGACCCGCCCAGGCTTCGCACGGGTGCAATGCAAAATATACCTACTACAGAATGTCCTTATACATAACGTTCACAGCTTTTTTGTCATTAGCCAATACAAACATGTTTTGCTTAGACGTTACTCTTGACAGCGCGACATATAATTGGCCATGTGAAAAACACTCAACGCTCAAGTCTAATCCTGCAACGTTAAAAGTTAGGCACGCGCCGCCCGACCCCCGGCCGGCCGCGGGTCGGTACCGCCGCGGCGCAAACAACTACGACCCTGCATTTTAAATTTGTAATATCTTCGGTAATATTCGCTTAAATTACATGCTGTAAAAAGCATATTGATCTATAATAAATGCACAATTTATTTAAGGTACTTAATTGGATAAGGATTTATGCTGTATTGTTTAAAATCACTTCGTAAATAACCATTTTTTAGTAAAGGATAAAAATGGTTATGGTGGGTTATCCCTAAGAGAAAGACATATACCATCGCGGACTTTTTTGTTGAACTTTTTAAGGTGAACAATACTGTAGTATATTATTTTGGTCTATCTCGTAGGGTTCAGCCAGCGTTTGCAATATAAGCGCAAAAAAACGTGCTTATTTACGACATCACATTAGAAACCTTTAAATTTATCAGTGTTTCTCTACTATATTATGCATTTATTATACATACAAACCTTCCTTAAGAATCACTCTATCTATTAAAAAAAACCGCATCAAAATCCGTTGCGTAGTTTTAAAGAATTAAGCATACATACGGACAAACATACAGCGAAAGCAACTTTGTTTTATACTATGTATTTATTATTCTTGCCACTATTTAAATATTGTAGTGCCTGGGACAAGTTTTTAATGTCGCATGGTTGTCAAGCACATACGGCATTCTGACAACATAGTCCTCCTAATCCAGAGGAATGACTGTTCAAAACGTCTGGGGCCAAGCATGTGCGGGTTTCCTCACGATGTTTACCTTCGCCGTTATAGCGTCGGTATACTTATATACTTGAGATCTGTAACAGTCTCATTGGTACCGGGAATCGAACCTGCGATTTTTCATTTTCATCAACATTTCGAATGCTTATCAACGGTCTACCCACTAGGCCACGGACGCTAGAAATAATTTCAAGCGCTGTCATATTTTCATACAATTCCCGTTCGATAACGATACACGGTACACATTTGTTCACGCTAAGGGTCTATTTCACCAACGCTTATTAGTCTAAACGGCTTGTTAAAATACCATTCCTTCTCATACATTAATACGAAATACGAGAGGGACTACATGATATTTAACATGTATTGGTGAAATTAGCACAATCTAGTAGGTTGTAGTGGTGAAATACGAGACAATAGGAAAGAAGGCATTGATCACGCATTTATGGACGAAATAAATTATAAAATTTGGTAATATTTTATTATCTACTTTGTGGTAATATTAAATATTTGTACCTAGAACTACACACCTAAACGCTAGTATTTCTATAAAATGTTTTACTGGCATAACTATGTCTATATTGAGAAGGCACCTATTTCCGTCTTTATTAGTTAACGACGCGGACTTTCCGTCTACAAGTATAGGTAGGTACTTATTTATAAGGGCTTAAGAACTAGGTAATTAAGAAAGAAAGCTCTTTAAATTCCAATAGAACTTTGAATGTGTGGAAATTAATAAAAGATTTTGCAACTGTTTTCTAATGGACTACATTTTTGCGAAGTTGAAAAAGTTCCTTAAAATTTAAAATACAAGGCGTTATTATTCTAAGAATCTAGTAAAATGAAACTGGCCTCATTGTAGGTATCATAAAAAACGTAAACAATAAAATGAAGTTGAATTAAAATATAATACATAAAAACCGAACCAAATATAAACAATAATAGCGTGATTGTTCTTATCTAAAACAAAACAAATTACTGAATCTTATTGCTATACAAACATAGTATCGTCAAAGGACATAAGAGTCGGTAATTACAAATACCGGGGCTTTTGTAGAAACTTCAACCACACATCTCGACGTGAGACGCATAAGGTCGCATGTTTGTATCCGATCAGTTTATTAAAATTGAACTATACCGGTGGTAGGCATCATGTAGGAGTAGGACTATTATTGACATTTAATAGCCTACATGGGAATAAAAAGTTTTGAGTTTGAGTGAATATCATTTGACCAATACACTCTTTGCGGGATCGAAAATTTAAATCCCACCTTTTGTTCCGGGAGACTAAACTTGGGTTTAAAAATAACCTACAAACTTTTTTTCACTTTGTATGTTGGTGAAGGACAAACTATTATTATCATACTTAAAAGTAAAATAGGCGAATACTTACGTTATCAGATTACCCAAGTATGTGTAGTACATTAGAATTTACAGTAATTGAATCAATAGAGACGTGATAAAGCGGGCATCGAACCCGTGATAAGAAAGTGGCCTAACTTCTGTTGTTGGCGAAATTGGCCTCACGCGACACGCGCGCAATAAAACTTTATTATTATTATAAATAAATGATAAATTAAATTGAAAATATAATTTTATCTTGGCATTAAACACTTTGGTTTTGTTATCTTTTCTGTGTACTTTCTCTTGTTTTTTTATTCTTAATCGTTGCTTCTTCAGACTATAAATATATTTATTAATTAACAATTCAATAACAATATATTTTAACGTCTCCCAGAATTAACAATACACGGGAATAGTTTATGCGATATACATTTACCATGCCACAAACTGTTTCTACCACTAGGTAGACCGAATAATGATATAGCCACTATAAAACTAGTAGATTTCCTATACAAGTTCTGTAATTTCCACGTACCAAGTCTACCGTAATGATCAAGTATGCTCCCGATTATAGGCATTTTTTGAATTCAAATCAAACAAGGGAAAGTCAAAAGCGAAACGTAATTGTGCAAACATTTTCACTAGAGTGTCACATCACTCACATTTGTCGTGGTATTTTTGTGTATTTTTGTACCTACTAAAAAGATTGGCAAGTCAATATAGGTGTATATTTTTGTATAGTTCTCACATTTGTCGTGGTATTTTTTTACCTACTAAAAAGATTGGCAAGTCAATATAGGTGTATATTTTTGTATAGTTCGTCTCTGATAAATTTAACCTAAAGGTAAACAAATCGAAAACATCGAAATTTTCCCTTATTCACTTATTCATTTATTGTGCACTCTTATCAACACTCTCACAGGTATATTAAAGGATAACGCTTCACTATCCAATACATTTTATAACAATTAAACAATAATGAATATGTTTAAACATCAAATGAAAATCTTTCACAGAAAAAATACGCCATTTTGACACTGCCGATTGTAGAATACAAGCTATATAGTCTATGAATTCATAGCAAACAAAAATCATTGTAGTAATATAGTTAATTGGACAATTAACATCACTGACTAGTCTTTGGCTGTGTCATAGACGGGTTTGTTTACGTTTAGGTTAAATTTATCTCGGACGTACTATACCTACTAATGAAGATCGGCAAGTTAATATAGGTGTATTTTTGTACCTACTAAAGAAGATCGGCAAGTAAATATTAGTAAGTAGTCTAGTAGCCTAGTGTCTGCAAACAATGGGCTGTCGATGCTCTTTAAAGTTACCAAAACAGAAGAAAGTCGAAAGCAGTAGACCTACGTCTGCCAAGCACGTGGCACGCTGCTATTTCTGCGTCATGACTCGTCCACTAAACACGTCTACGCTATTTTAACTACAATCACCAAAACGTCACTTACCCGACATGTGTGATGATTCAATAGGTAAGAAGTAAGAACTGTGTGTAGAGCGTTTTTTAAGTAAGTATTTCAATAAAACTTAAAAAAGCTCTCAAACTACAATATTTTTGCATTTAGCGCCAGTGTGCGTATTTTTTCAATACTCCACGTGACATAGTTAATTAATAATTTCACTAGCATCGATCACGCGCGGCAAAAATAGCTAATTTGGCGCCATACAAATTACACAGTCACGATTGTCCCAATAAAAACATACAAACAGCCGAACATATAACTTGTTGTTTTGGAAGTCGCTTAAAAAAGTGCCGCGACGTGTTTTGGATAATGACGTGTATAATACAATCATTACGCAAATGTACTAATAGTCCAAGTTTGTCTACAACACGTTCTACGAGCCTTGGCGTTGTGTCTTATGGCCATTTAACCACCGGAATGACCGTCAGCCGACCTCTGCCGTACCAGTTCCAGTATGCAACTGTTTACATGACTACGTCGTACGAGAACGTCAGAACACAATTGAGCAAGATCTTCCTCGATCACGATGATATTAAGATATAAATAATATTATTTAGACAGAACGATTTTTTTCATACTAGTTTGTCGTTGCGTTAATTACGCAAGGATTTCGGACTAAAATATTTCTAACTGTGCCATAAACTATTTTAAAGTTTTCACTTGAAAATGCTAGTAAAACCTTTTTATGAAATAGGTGCACTATTTCATAAAATGTTTTTCTAGTATTTAACATCCTCGCTAAATTAAAAAAAGAAAAAGAATATTATGACAAAAATAAGACGTAGTCGTACCTATATCTTACGAATAAATCAATGGCTCCTACCTAAGAAACACCTCACTTAAGTAATAAGAACTAAATATTTCATATGTTATCATGTATGTTATCACGACATATCAAATTTACAAAATCAGTCGTAGAATACTGTTATTTATCAGAAAGACCTTGAGTTGAGAAGAAGGAGGAATGACCAGCCATGAACTGAATCAATTGGTCACAGATTCACAGAGGGCTATTGTATTTGATTATAACCTACCGATGTCTGATGCTCCTATACATATTACATCTTTGAGTCATAATAATATCTCCTCTCTCCGATTTCGGTGTCGGTAGCCGATTTCATTGAAACCAGGCCAGCTACGCAGGAATTATTTTATAGTGCCCAAGTGTGTGCGCGATACACAAAGACACTCTCTCTTCCTTTTACTCTCATAACCCAGTGGGACGGTAAACCGACACGACTGGCGAGAGAACAGGCGCATGACCGACTTTTTACATGCCCATCCGACGCATGGATTTCTTGGACATCTTTCTTGTCAGACAATCAGGTGATCAGCCTGCATTGTCCTAACCAAACTTGAAAACAACATTTTTTGTTGTTCCAACGCGGGAATCGAACCCACGACCTCCGAGTCGAGAGTAAACTCAGAACCCCTAGACCACGGAGGGAGTCATATGATAGTGAGCCTGTCAGACCTTCTGACCTCCAATGGCCCGATATGCGCCACAAAAAAAATGCTCTTCTAACCGTGTTCTAACCTCTTGATTCGGGACTCCAACCTACGAACTGAGCCCCTAGTAGTTTACATACAAATGTCGGGAGAAAATAAAAATTAAGCGACACAATCCGTTTTATACGCGATTAAGGGAAAGCCAAAGGCGGTAATGATTCTAGGGCCCGCATTAATATAGAAGTCTCAAACTCAAGTTCACTTGAGAACCTATTTGACAGATGAATAAATAATAGTTTAAAAAAACTTAAAAAACACGTTTTTATTGCTAACCGAACTAAAAAATAGAAAATAATTTTAATTTCGAAGAGTTTATATTACAGTAGTAGAAGATCGAACAATCAATTAGAATTTATCACCTCAAAATAAAATTATAATAAAGTTTAAGTTGTTAACAAAAGAATTAAATTCAGAGTAAAAAGCGTGGGGTGCATTTTACTA
This sequence comes from Celastrina argiolus, assembly GCA_905187575.2. NCBI lineage: Eukaryota > Metazoa > Arthropoda > Insecta > Lepidoptera > Lycaenidae > Celastrina > Celastrina argiolus. Next base: position 11,856,668 of record LR994591.1, read on the forward strand.
CTTTTCATAACTGTCCTCTCATAGACTGTTGCCAATAGAATGATTGTAACATTTACTTTATCAAGCACCCCACGCTTTTTACTCTGAATTTAATTCTTTTGTTAACAACTTAAACTTTATTATAATTTTATTTTGAGGTGATAAATTCTAATTGATTGTTCGATCTTCTACTACTGTAATATAAACTCTTCGAAATTAAAATTATTTTCTATTTTTTAGTTCGGTTAGCAATAAAAGCGTGTTTTTTTAGTTTTTTTAAACTATTATTTATTTTTCATTTTTTAGTTCGATTTATCAATTAGTTATTTGTTGACATGTGGTATCGAAATTTCTCACAAATCGTTTCGCAATCTCATCATTTCATTCAAAGCTTCACTGTTGCATGGAGTTTTTCCTGTTAACTTAGAACAATCGAGTTCTTCAATCCGAATACCGTCCAAAGATCTTACACGACTTAGTGCTACATAAGCTTGTCCAGCAGCAAACAGTCGCGAGCCTAGATAAATGACTGCATGCAGTCACTGTACAACCTTGCATCTTGTGGACGGTCGAAGCCCAACTCAGGATTAATGGCAACATTCTTCTCTCAGCAGTTCCATAACTATATTTCGCTGGAAACTGTATCGATATTGGTTTAATCATGTGCACACCATCTGATCCGAAATCGATACGGACTGACGGGATGTCTTCCGCGTACAGTTGGCCTCTGCGAAAATTTGGCCAGATAATTTCTGTGATAAAACCCATATTGCCATTCACTAGACCTTTTGACACGTCAATGTTCGTCCTCAACATCACTTTAGCTCCTACGAATATTTTCAATACATTCGGAAGACCTCCGGTTTTATTAATATCGCTAGGTATTCTCGATCGGACTTTTTACCAGATGAGTAGTTAATTAAACTTTTAACCTTGTTTTTCTGAACTAGAATTTGTTATTTATTTATCTTTTATTCGGTGAGAATTAATGATATGTTTTAAATATAATTAATTCCTTCCTTATCGACTGTAAAACTAAAGCTATGCAGGAATTGTACGTTATCAATAAATAATCCGGAGTAAGAACTTATTTCTCGGGGAGGGAACCTGAAAAACGGCTACCACATCCAAGGAAGGCAGCAGGCGCGCAAATTACCCACTCCCGGAACGAAGAGGTAACTACAGAATATTCCAAAACGATCGGGCTTTTCTCCAGATGAGTAGTTAATTAAACTTTTGGCCTTGTTTTTCTGAATTAGAATTCGTTATTTATCTTTTATTCGGTGAAAATTAATGATATGTTTTAAATATAATTAATTCCTTCCTTATCGACTGTAAAACCGAAGCTATACAGAAATCGTATGTGATACAGAAGTAATCGGGACTTTTCGACACGTCTAGTTAATTAAAGTTCCGGTCTTTTTTTTTTTTTTTTTTTTTCATTGTCATCGGTCCTTGATACGTATGCAAAGTTTCAAATTAATAATCAGACTTCTGGAAACTGGTGAAAATTAAGTTCAAAGATTCCGTTACATAGATACAACCCAAGCTAATAAAAAGCGTGTTAAAAAAAAGTTTCGTTTCACTTGTTAAAATTAAGAACTTTACTTCTATTAATTACTTTAATTTTTTTCTTTTTTAAAACGTAAAAATAATGATTATATAAATATACCTATAATAATATTATATAATAATAATATATAATTATATTAATAATAATATAAAATAGTAAAACACAAACTACTTGCACATTTTTTCACTTTATTTTAATTCTAAATAAGTATAATCTAAATATAGATTATACTATATTTTAATGTTTTCCTGTAATCTATAATATGAATATTGCGGTATAAAAAGAAAAGAACTTAAAGTACTATGTAACATTAATAAACGTAACGTTGTTTTATCTGTTAAACAGGTTCTCAAGTGAGGTTGAGTTTGAGACTTCTTTATTAATATGGGCCTAAAGGTCTATGCATGTATGTAATATATTATGTATTGCCTCTAAACTAGGTACTGATCCGATTTCATTAATAAAAGATATGTCAAAAAATTTGTAATTAAAGCCCGGATAATAAAGGTTATTTTTTTTTTTTTTTTTTTTTTTTTTTTTTTTTTTTTTTTATTAGGAAAACTTACAGCATATGGAACATTACAATAAAATTACATATTAACAAACTTAATGCCAATAACAAGTTTCCACTAGTAGGAAAACAAATTAAATTAACTTAAGCACGTCATACTAAGCATCTCACCATAGAACTACATACTAACACTAACTATCTATATAAAACTAGGACTTAAATCTATAGTAAAAACTAACATAATGCAAGCTCAAACCACAAGAAAGGGTTATCGATCAAGTATAGGAACATGTAATTAATGAAGACGGACTCACCACGGCTCCTTTATATGCTTTGTAATTAATATAATATAATATAGGTAGGTAGGTACATATTATAAGGGAAAAAAAAAATTGTAAGGATTTTTGTTATTATTAATATTTTTAAGTATATATATCTAGCAACATCCCGCGAAAAATGCTTCACATTGTATATTTAAATTTTATACTATGGATTTCCGCAAAGTCACGCCTGATTCCACTAACTATATAAGGGGAGTTAAAATGTTTCCTAATGAAAGAAAGCATCAGTCATAAGTTTTCTAATTTTAGTTGGTTTTATTAGGAATAAGTCCTCAAGTGGATTACTAGTTAGAAATTTATTGAGTTGAGTGCTAGACCTGTATATAAATGAATTTTGACGATAATAAGTTCTGAAAGGTGGGACATAAAGGGACATGAAATTACGGGAATTTCTGATGGGAATGTTAAGATTATATTTAGCCAATAACTCTGGTACATCTATCTTATTACTTAGTATTTTACTTAAGTAAGCCAGGTCAGATATATTCCTGCGATAGTACAAAGGAAGAAAATGGAATTTTTTGCACCTGGTATCATAATCAGAGAGGTAAAGATGGGATTTAAATTGAAGATATCTAAGAAAGCGCTTCTGAATTGACTCCACTCTGTTTATGTAGATATTGTAAGCAGGATTCCACAACTCCGAACAATATTCTAAAATACTTCGAACATATGCACAGTATAGGACCTTTACTACTTTAATAGAATTAAATTTATTACAGGACCGAATAACAAATCCTAGGGCCTTCGAGGCCTTTCTAATAGTGTAGTCAATGTGCTCATCAAAAATTAATTTAGAGTCTATAATAACTCCTAGGTCTTTAAAAGATTTCTTAACGACGAGTACCTTATTTCTAAGCTTATAACCATACTTTGTAATATTTAATTTACGACTAAAATTTATCGCAAAACACTTTGATACATTTAAATCTAATTTATTAATTGCACAGTAGTTACTAAATCTATTTAAATCTTCCTGCAGAAGGCAACAGTCATCTAATGAGGAAATTTTTTTGAATAATTTTGTGTCGTCAGCATATAGTAAAAATTTTGAGTGACGGAAGCAAAAGGTAATATCGTTAAGAAATATCGCAAAGAGTAAAGGCCCAAGCAGAGAGCCCTGAGGAACGCCAGAAGGTACATACATCCATCCAGAAGTAAAACCGTTAATAGCTACCGCTTGAGATCTATTTCCAATGTATGATGAGAACCAACGGAGAAGATTGCCATGTATACCGGCATAAGATAACTTCTGGAGTAGGATACAATGGTCTATACGATCGAAAGCCTTGCTAAAATCTGTACATATCAAGTCCACCTGTGCACCCGTGTCCATACCAGAACTAACATAGTCGTACGTTAAGAGTAGATTGGAAGTTGTTGAGCGCCCTTTTAAAAAACCATGTTGCTCGGGTATGAACCAGCATTGAAGTGCAGAATAGACCTGCTGATGTATAATTCTCTCCAAGATTTTTGTAAATATACAAAGCTTAGAAATCGGCCTATAGTTTTTAATATCAACCTTATCTCCTCCTTTGTGTATAGGTGTAATATACGCTGATTTCCAAATGCTTGGTACGTGTCCCTCCTTTAATGATCTTAAAAACAAAATGGTTAGGGGAGTAACGAGGCTAGTGGCGCATTCAACTACTAGTACAGGGGAAATATCATCCGGGCCAGCCCCCTTATTCAAATCGACCGATTTGAGCAGTTTAAGTATGACTTCAGGGTTAATATTAACGTCATCTATAGACTTGTTATTTTCTACCAGCGCTTCGGAACTCGAAACGCCAGAAAAGGAAGTAGAAACGAGAAAATTTGCTTGAAAAAATTTTGAAAATAGGTCACAAATTTTACTACCCTCAGTTGCTAGTTCACCCTCATAGCACATTGAGGAAGGATACGCAGAAGCAGCCTTGCGGTTTCCTTTAACAAAATTCCAAAAACGTTTCGGGTTATTAATAAGAGAACTCTCAGTTTTGCGAATATAAGATTCGTAGCATATGTGCTCCAATGACTTAGCTCTGCTCCTAAGCAACGAAAAAGTAACGTAGTCACTGCGATTCCCATAAAGTTTGTATTTACGGTGAAATTTATGTTTCTCTCTTAATAATTTTATAAGTGCCGAGTCATACCATGGTGGGTAACGGTTGGGTGTAATTATTTTGTGTGGTACATGTGTATTTCGAAGGTCATAAATAATGTTATAAAAGTACTTTACAGCATCATCCAAGCATTTATTGTTAAGACAGTCATCCCAGTTCACTAGATTTAAAGAGGAGCAAATCAAGTCATATTTACCACGGTTGTAAAAATATTTAAGTACTTTTTTTGACTCCAAAGTGCTTTCTGTGTCTTGTACAAGTTCAATACATAGCGAACGGTGGTGAGGTACATCGTCAGGTACTAGGGGGTCATCACAAGCAATAACAGTCAGTTCACAATTAGAAAAAACTAAGTCTAAGAGTCGATTATTATAATTGCGAACTTGACTGCGCTGAGTGAGATTGCACTGGGCCAAGGTATCTAAAAAATAAATATGGCTTCTCGTTGGAGCCGCGCCAGCTGACGGAAAGTGTGTTCCTTGAGGATGCCAGTCAATGAATGGGAGATTGAAATCCCCTAACACTAAAAATTTATTATTTGAGCAAGAGTTAACAATGTTGAATAGGCTATTAGAAAACATTTCGAGCTGAAGACCTGAGCTGTTTCCCTCACCTTGCTTACACAGATAAAGTGTGCACAGGTGAATAGTATTTTGAGATTTATCCCTAGGTGTGATGGACACCCAGAGATCCTCAGCGGAGCTATGCCATTCTGGACGACCCACGGCGGTTAACTCACGGCGGATAGCCAGGAGAACACCGCCTCCTAATGACTGTTTGGTTAAGGAATAATTTCTATCACGTCGCCACACAACATACCTATTGTCAAATAATTCCTCATCCAGTATACCATCCAATAGCCACGTTTCAGTAATCGATATTATGTCATACGAGTTTAGGCTTACATTTCTCTTAAAAAGTTCGGTTTTCGTACGTAAACCCCTAGCATTTTGGTAAAATATGGTCAATCTAGAATCCATTATAATATATTGCAATTACTATAATCATTTCAAAAATCATAATAATAACTGTGACATTAGAAAAACACAGTACGTGTGATAGATGGGAATCGTGATAGCAAATGGAACACATCATAAAAAAGTGATAAATATGACAATCTAGTTGTTGTATTTTTAATGAGTAACTTAATATGTGGGAAAAAAGACATTTTAAGACCTTGTTAATCGTGATTAAACTAAGACTAACATAATAAAAATAATAATATTTTATAATATTCACAATTAAAATTACAGGGTGACAAATTAATATTATGATTTGAGATATAATTAAATTTAATTTTGATAAATACTGACCTGTTTTGTTGCTAAAGAGTTGTGATGCATACGTAGATAAATCCATATTATTTGATGTTCGTACTACAGTCATACGATGATAAAAAATCAACATAATATTAAAGTTATGAACATAATATATAGTTCCCTTTCTATAAAAAGTATTATAAATCAAGGGGTAAAAAACCGTATAACGTAAAATTAAAATCATTCGTGTACCCAAAATAATAAAATACAAATCAAGAATCTCCGTCAAATACATACGCACGCCTTCTCTGTGGAATGAAAGAATAATTAATACAGTTAGATTAACTGAGCTCATCATAAATAGGACATTATAAATATAAAAAATTGCTAATTTATATAAATTATCAAGCAAAATTACTGAAGAGTAGGAAAGCAGGTAGACGTTAAAACAAATACAGTTTAAATCCATAAGCGGCTGCGCGTGCAAGCAAGAAAAGCGATGAGAGAACAAGAGCGATACATGATTCATAACGGGTTTAGGCGGTCCGACACCGAACGAACAGCGACGAAGCGGGACTCCGAATGCAAAGCAAGTGGTGCGCAACCTTTTCTTGTGGTTCGATATTAAATTTAAGTGTAAAGCATTATAAAATATAATTTTACATAAGTTTAAATATAAAGCGTTACGTTCATATGAATACATATAAAAGGCGACTTTAATGAAATAAAATAAGTAAAAGCAACAAAATAAAAAGCTTAAAAATATAGTTAAATATACTAGAACTATTATAACAACAGCATTGTATAATAAACATTGCGATTGGCATACTATGCTAATTTGTTTAAATCTACTTCATTTGCTATTATGAAAACAGGTGACTTGTCGTTTTTACGAACATGTATTTTGCAGAACTTAACCCATACATACTGAATTCCTTTTAGCTTTGAAAACTCCTTGACTCGCGTTAACAGCTTCTTCATATCAGGAACAAGGTGATCATTAACATAGACAAATCGGTCGTTTTCCCCAAAACCTATATCATTTAAGCTTATTCGTTTTTGTGCTCGAGTAGCTGCGATAAATTCCTCTTTGATATAACGATTAATAAAACTTACAATTATCGATTTGTTGTTAGAGCCATGGGATGGAACACGAGCTACATAGTTGATTTGGGTCTTCGGGAAAGGATAATTCACAAACTTAGCAATCCCGTCAATCACATTAAATAAGTTTTCGTTGGGTTTGCACGGGATGCCCTTTATTTCCAGATTATTCATGCGGGACCACTGCTCCCTGTTGATGTTATCTTTCTTAAGTAGCGCAATATCTTTTGAAAAGGAGGACTCCATCTTCTGGGATTCAGAGGCATATTTTTCGACTGCCAATACCTTAGTCTCTAACCCATCCAGTCTGGAACTATTGAACTCACATGACTCTTTCAACTCAGTGATGTCCTTTTTTATAGACTTCACGTCTTCAAAGAGTTCAGGAAGTTTCCTCAACTTAGACTTCATATCCCGCAACTCCGACATGATCATTTCAAGTGTCACAGTACCCGACTCAGAGACTGTAGGTGACCGCGAGCCTGACGCGAGCTTACATTGAGGGCATCTCCACATAGCCCGTCTATCAGCCCCCAGTTTGCGATATCCAGCTTCAGAAATCGATGCACAGGTGAAATCCAGGTTACGCAGGCATCCATTACAGAATACACCATCAGAAAAAGACGAACTGCATGCATCGCACTTCATTTTGAATTAATATGTAATATTATAATTAATGTGTAGAAGGTAAGATAAAAATAAAATGTTGAGGACTACTGGATTTAGGCTTGCAGCACGTTTAACGTGTAGTCAAGACCGGTGCACAAACGCGACTGAAAGAATGATAAAGTTCATTTATAAAAAATGTTATTTCCAATACTTTGTTAATTTTTCTATAATCATTATTTTATTTAATAGTTCAGTTGAGAAAAATCGATTGCTTTTCCTTATCGATTCTATGTAGGCGTAGATGTAGAATGTGGTCTCGTAGCAACAGTGAAACTGGTTAAAGAAAGCTTTCTACTGGTTAGTGATATCACAGGTACATAAGGTATGTATATTCACACGTTATAACTTACTTGGTAATCACTAGAAAAATATGAGGATTATTTATTGAAATCCATGACAGCTGTGATAAGACTCAGCTAAAACATAGTCGAATCCGTGATAAGCTACTTAAAAACATATAACATATACCTACAGCCGAAAATATAACCTCCGTTCAAAAAACGGAACTTCAAACAGTCACTATTGTCTGAAACGAAAATTCATGGTGGAAATTTGGCAATTGACAGGTTTCTATCAGTATTCAGTACTGTTAGTAATACTGTCATATTTCAAACTCCTTCTTTATATTATATCAGCTGCCCGTGCCCACTTCATTGAGCATACAAACCGTTTAAACCTTCCCTGGACTTCCACGAATATTTCAAGACTAAAAATAGCCGAATCGGTTCAGCCGTACTCGAGTTTTAGCGAGAAAAACAAACAGCAATTCATTTTTATTTATAAGAGTAGGAAGAATAAGATATCTCAATAAATTTTCATTTTGTAAAGAGAAATGACAACTCAGTCTTTATATCTTTTACAACACGTGCCGTTTCTATCTTTTCTCGTGTCATGTTACACATACCATTGGAGCTATTTACATGCAACTCATGTGGACCGTTGCACACATCAGCATCATAAAAGTTTCTTACGCAAATCCGCGCAATCTCTATTTTTAATGCTATTTTAATGTCCGATTTCCGACAAAAGACGTCATGTCCCACATCCCAACAGATCCTGAATTCCAGCCGCTCCGTTGTTTACTTTACATTACTAGTTGTGTCGGCGATTTCGTCCGCGTTAAATAGTGAAATAAAACATTATTCATTGGTAGTGTAATCGGTAGGAGCAAAGGTGTTACTGGTCTTAGCGAGACGATATTACGACAATAGATTTCATCGATAAATGTGTATGCAACCATGATTTTTAATCGGTCCAGAAGTTCCTGAAATTAGCGCGATCAAACTCAGCTTTATAATATTAGTGTAGAAATATTCATAGTAACGGTCGAAAAAAACTTGCTTACTTGACTATTGATTACTTCGCTAGTATTTCCCGACGGCTAGACACCAAAATATAACGGCAAGACAGGCCTCACCTTACATTAGGTACACCAAAAATTACGTACCATTACCATACAAACATCTATTAAAGACAACCAAACTGATAAAATTAATTTCCTCGTCTGCGAATGAACAGGACCAAACACAGACTGTAAAAGACGAATGAGAATTTAAGATTTTGATAAAATTTAAGAAATAATAGGCAGAAAGTATTTTTTTCTTAAAATTCATAATGTCATGCAATCAATATCCTCCAAACCTTGTTTTAAATTCGTATTTAGGTCCTTTCAATAAATTATGCATAAAAATCATAACCTGTATTATTGAAGTCGCTAAAATCAGCGCTATTAAGTAAATGGGCACATTATAACAATTTACTTGACTGATTTAAAACAAAACATTGACATAAAAAGATAAGGTACATTAAGCAACATAATATAATAATACAGATTTTATAATAACACTCTTTTTCCTTTACCTCTGTAAACTTTTAACAAAATCGAAGCTTATTCTTGGTCATCCACATAAAGCATGACCATTGTAGAAATGCGTTGTCTACACAAACAGAAATACTGACAGAGTATATTCTGTCAGTATCTAGACAAAACTATAAAATTTTGTCTATTTTCCATTTTGTCCTTTGTGTAATCTTCAAAAGTTTTCTACACTTCTACTAGTGGTCCTTCTTCAGAGGTAATCCCTAGCCTGAATACTAGGTAGGAATTCGGAGTACGGTATTCAAACGGTAAGTGGTAAGTTAAGCCGTCAGGAACCCCAAGTTTGAAACTGTTTGTGTTTTTTGAAAATAAAGATGTTTAATTACTAAATTATTTTTATCATTGACTTCTACAATATTCTTGCCACGCGTGATCCTAAGAAACATTTATCGACCCTAAAGAATTACGGTATAAAGGTATTCCAATGCTCTTAAATTATTTGATTCCAATCAATAGGTTTGTGTGTGGGTGACCCTAGTAATTCGGAATGGTCATACACACTAAATCTTCGTTAGTCGAATGCAAATCTCTGTCCAACAATGCCAATTGGCTGCAACATAAATTGCCTTGTTTGAGTCGACAGCTTTATGATGGCCGATTTCATTTTGCAATTTCTTGTTGCCATGTTCACTTCGATCACCTACATCCCTTTGAGCTTTCTCCTATTATTTCTTACGGCTTTCATGATTCGAAATTCCGGAAGTTGTGAGAATATTTCAACCACTGAAAATGGAAGTCCAGAGTTGTCAAATTTGACATTGACATGTTACTCGACGCTTTCGTGTTTTTCATCTTTATTGTATTAGAGATTAGTTCTATCCTCAATGCATGCTCTTTTTCTCTGATCTTACGGATTCCGGATACTGATAGTAGAATACTACTAAAAGCTGGGACTACTTTCTACTTCCACGATGACAAAAATAATTTCGCTTTCAAAAAAGCTTAAGGATTAGGGTAAGTAAACGTATTATCCACATATTAAAACCTGTTAATTATAAATAGAATATAAAATAAGCTATCTGAGATACGTGGAGAGTAGTATGTGCGATCAATCATTGGCAAACTGCTGGACATAGACATTCATCACTGGCTAAGTGATATTATAAATACTATATTAATGAGTACTTTCTACTTCAAAATATGATTAAAGACTGGAATGAAAATGGCATGATTAGCTTAGCTGGAGGCTAGCCTCATACCTACCTGACTCGACGACATATATTATTCTTATCAATATTAATAGAAACTTCCGTCGTCAAGGCAACCGTATTATCACAAACCTAAACAGTTTGTGCGTGAGTTTTATGATAACAGCTAAATAATAGTTTCTTTTATTTGTTTCGTGATAACTTTTTGTCCTTTGTAAGAACCTAATAAAACATTATGACTTACAATTCATTTGATAATAGTTTGTTTATAAATAAAATATGGCAGTGCTACTGTTTGCAACAAGTTGAAATAGTAGCCTATTATTTAGATACAGACTAGAGTTGGCAATTGGCTGGTGTTCGGCCCGTATAAATAAAACAGTCTCAAACCCAACCTCACCCTGAGAACCTAATACCTATTTGACAGATAAAACAACGTTTCGTTTCACTTTTAAAAGTGAACAACTTTATTAATGTTACATAGGACTTTAATTTATTTTCTTTTTATACCGTTATATTCATAATAAATATACATTACAGGAAACAATAAAAATAAGTATAAAGTATATACATATTTTTATAATCTTTATTTTTTTGTTTTAAGAAAGAAAAAAATTAAAGTATGTAACATAATTAAAACTCTTCATTTTTTAAAGTGAAACGACACGTTTTTTATCTGTCAAATAGGTTCTCAAGGTGAAGTTGAGTTTGAGATTGTTTTATTCATACGGGCCATAAAACTGCCTGGTGTGACTTGTGAAGTTGTGAGTATTTGCCATTTCTGTATCTAAGGTCCCCTTGCGCCTGTCCGGGTTAAGAGGAAACACAACGCCTATTTTTCGATACAGAAATAGGGGTCTGCGCGACCCCTATTTCATGCCTGGATAATGCCGCTAGAGTAAATTTGTTTTCCTGAATATCTATGTACATACCTATATTATTTGTGCGTCCCTATTTTTTCCTTTTTTTTAATAAGTTAATTATTTAAGGAGATATGGACGTTCAAAAAATTATCAAATTTTTCGCTGTGTTTAAACATCCAGGAAACAAATTTGACTGCATTAAACAATAAAATCAAAACATAGAAACCTAGCTCAAGCCTTTTTTTGGTTTATAATGATAAAAATATCTAAATCGGTTAAGTTTTGGAGGAGGAAATAGGGGTCCCCCAAACGTCGATTTCTTGTGCTTGTCTATATTAATTGTACTAGTTAGGTAATTTATTCAATTTATTTTATCGCGAGAATCTAATATATAGATAGTAATTATTAATTAATATGGCACACAATCATCGTTTCAGCAAAATAATGGTTGCAGTGCAAATTTTGTAGATAGGCTTATCATAAACAACATGTCGTTCGTGACTACGTGTGCGGGAAAAGAAATATCGCGGGTACACAGGCGATAAATAGGCTACTATTTAATGTGTATTTATCATCAATATCAGTTCAGTAGCTTCGAAACCTACTCAATGCAAATTTGACGAACAATCAAAATATATTTTCTCTTTACTATAAGTAACTAACTGACCCATGCCCACTTCGTTGAGCATACAAACAGTATGTGATGAAATTCAATAAAAAAAATTGTATGGAAAGCATAACAGCACCAATACAATTGACATTCGATTACTTTACTTTTACGGATCTTTCAAATGTTAAGTATTACGTATATTCCTTCATTTGTTGTAACTGTCGAAGTTTTAGTACCAATAAATGTATTTATTTTAACATTTTCTTTCATAAAAACCTTCTCCTGAACATAACAAATACAACAAAAAAATAATTGGACATATTGATCCCGGCGTTGTTGAGTAATGCGCTTACCAACACATTTTGAGATCCTTTTTTATATTAAGATTTAGTAGATAGGTATATAGGCATCGGTAATTCTTTACGTTTTAAAAAATGTGCATCTAAATCGGTCCAGTGTCCGCCCGTTTCCGCGCTGTTATACACGAACAAAGTGGTCAACCTTATACCTATCTATACTAATATTATAAAGCGGAATTTGAATAATTATTTTTTTTGTTGGATAGTCCATTTATAGAGGAAGGCTTTAGGCTAAATAAAATTACGCTGCGACAAATAGGAAGCGTCAGTGAGAAATGTTGCAAAAACGGGGTAAATTATTTACATTTGAGGACTTTCGTTGCGTGCGCCGCATACACGATTTATGTTACTCAAAAAATATGTATGAAAGAATTATTCCTTTTTAATAATCATAATAACAAAAACCAACGTGAGCAATCAAAAGATAATCGCGATAGTGTTTCCGACAACCACGCGAACGAAGTCCCGGGAACAGCTAGTTATAGGTATTTTAACACCCCGTCGTTTCTGCGTTGGGGTTAAAAACTAATCGTCGAATTCAGTAGTAATGATACGACTACTGAACCAACTTCTGATACACCGAGTACTTTCCGTGTGCTAAATAAGCAAATTCTGTTTATGGGCCAAGTATTAAGGTTGCGAAATTAAGACAAATTTAGAAACCCACCAAGTGCGAGACGCAGTCGCAAGGTTCCGTACAAAACGGCTTGTTTTTATTGTAACTTATATATTTATGTGTTTGATTTTCAGCTCTACTGCACGTATAATCTGGGGGCAATGCATTGCCCCCGCCAAGTTGAGCACGACCGTACCATCCTATTCTCGAAACAAGGCCATTTTCGAGCCCTTTTACTTGCCAAGTCAATCTACTTTTTTATTTAGAACATGAAAGATTATTAATAATATCGATTATGATCACTATAAGATTTTGTTAGACCGACCGACTAACCCCTACTTGGCATAACATGTATCTCACAACTTTTTACGGTAGAAGAACTATGTAGCGAGACTAGGCACTTTTTACACGTTATGTTTTTGATAGGATATTAACTATATAATACCAATTTAATACATATTAATAAAAAACAAAAAGTTTTTCGTGCAAATCCAAGGATTGATTGCAAAGAGCCGGATTTTTCGATTCTGTAATAAAATTTTCGCGTAAAACATAATTTTACAAACGAAATAGCCTATATTGGGTAGTACATAATTATGTAGAGCACATTTTGAGTGCTTTGAGTAATTATATTATTTGCTTCTACACTACTAGTAAATAATGATGTTTGCAGCAATTAAACTAATTAATACCTTTCCAGATCACGAGGCAAGGCTCTGGCCTCTGTCCTCGTCTGCAGATAACGAATTAGATCATTTTTAACCATCGATGAAAACAGAAGGGTATTGTATGTTTGGCTCATCAGGACTAGATAGGGAATCTAGGTAGGATAAACCAATTTTGATCTACATTCTTTTTTTGAAAGCTGACATGATTGGGGTTGTTTTTAGCTATAATTCATCATGATCAGCTCGCATCTGACAATTCGGGGTTAGTTGAAATCTAAATGTTGTTTATACTTTTTAAGTGTTTCGTACGTAAAGGGTGCAAACAGCAGTAAAATTCAATTAAGAATTTTTTGCGTATCTCAACAGCTGAATCCGCGGCGAGTGTTAAATTTAGAAGTTCACAGTACGGGAGATTTGACACTCGCCGCGGATTCAGCTGTCAAGATTCGAAAACATTCTTAGAGAATAGCACGGCTGTACCCTACTGCTAATTGCTAAACTCGTCCGTTTGTCTGGCCAGGCTGTATCTCATCACTCATGAACCGTGATAGCTAGGCAGTTGACAGATGTGATTGTGTTGCCACTATAACAACACTTATCTACTAAAAACATTATAAAACAAATATTTACGGGGACCCCCTGGGGATTCGTCCCATATGTCCTATAGTGCTTGATATCTGTACTAACTCTTGTATGTTGTGTAACAAAATAATGGTACGGAAATAAACCCTTACTACGCGATCTAACTCTCACTTGGCCGATTTTTTCTACTATTATAACATTACTAACGAATGCATCAATGTCTAAAACAACCAAAATATATGAATAAGATAAATATTATTTAAATTTTTGTAGCTTGATTCTAGGACATGTACCTAGATGGTAAGTTTTAATAAGTTTGTGGCTATGCAACGAGCTACAAAAACTGACATTTAACTATAACTTAATTTGCCTACTTAAACATATCTACTTATTCCATAATGAGTATATTTGTAGTTAACTACCTACTGGATATCACGTGTTTTCTGTATGAACTACAAAATTACATACAAATCACATGCTCAACTTACAAAGTCAATGTGTCAATACTAATACAGTACATACCTAATACCTAAGATACAGTCGTACTACAAACGCATTTAAATACCTACTTCCCTGATTAATATTAATGGCATTTAAAACTTTCAAAAAACAATAACAAAACACTACATTAATTTTAATAGTTAGTGATATTCGAATTTTAGGTAGTAATAGTAAGTATGTAAGTAAGTAAGTAAGTAATTACGTTTATTCAACAGTCACATTCACATTAATAGCTGTTTGACCTCTGAATATCAAGTATTGGAAGAGGTGAGGTCAATGACAATATACAAATGATATGCAGCGGGAGTAAAAATAGCTAAATGTCGGGTATAAATACATCTAGACGACGCCTGGGAAAACGTTACTTGTACGATGCTGTGGACATTTGGACAAAGCTTGCTTTTTCTTTGCTTTCAAAAGGCCTGGCAAGAACATACTATATTATACAATACTAATTTTATAAAGCTGAATAGTTTATTTACCCCTCGTTCCAGTTGCTAAGTGTAAACGAAAATAACGCTCACATTCCATTTATGTATGAGCGTAGGGCGATAGAAACAGGTATCAGATTAAAAATTTCGTTCAAAACGTTATTTCCTTGCAACTGGAATGCACCCATAGAGTTTACACGCTATTCTCAGAAACTACTGGTACTTCAAAAATCATATATAGTATATTTATTGAGAAAGACTATGTTATTATATACAATAGAAGCAAAACACCAATCAATAATGCTTCGAAATCGGGGGTTTTATTTCACGCGGACGAATTTGCGGGCACAGCTAGTTCTGAATAAATAAATAATTCTAAATATTAAAGAAACAAAGTTGAAAATAGAAAAAGTAGGAATTAAAAAATGCTATATTATCTATACTTATAATAAAACTGTAGAGAGGTCAATTCTGTACATTGAATATTTTTTCAAAATACATATTGGAGGATGATTGGCGATCGATACTGATGCCAAAAATGCAATTAGTAAAATTTTTGTCTGTCTGTCTGTCTGTCTGTCTGTATGTGCGCGATAGGAACAAAAACTACTGAAGGGATTTTAACCAAACTTGGTACGATTGTAGCCCATATTCCTGGGCAGGTTATAGGCTATATAACATAACGCTACGATACATAGGAGCCGAGCAGTGACGATAAATTGGAAGCAAGTCGGAGGAATTTCGCGCGCGCGGGCTGCGGACGAACGGTTCATGCGGGGGGCGCGGGGGGATCGCTTACACAGTGACGCGAAGTGAAATAAGTACCTAACTAACAGATTTTTTTTTCTGAGAAGAGTGTTTCCACAGTGTCATAATAATATAAAAATTGTATTTTTGAACTTGCTTCACAAATTGAAATAAATTATCATTTATTGTATAAATCAACTTAATTAACTGTATTATTAAAAGAAAGCCTTTCGCGATAATCTAAAAAAACGGGCAATTAAGCGGTTTTTGGTAAACTATTTATACCATCACGGTATTAATCCTTATCATTTTTAATACGTTAGTTGGCTTAAGAATTTCATGAAGACTATATTTGCCCTTTATACCTAGCAAGTATAATTAATAGTTTAGGAGATAATATAGCAAAATTAAAATCGTTACGCCGTGATTCGACCGCCGCATCGCGGCGCCGCGCGATACAGGCTGATGCGTGAGTCGTGACGTCTTATATCCGAGTCGGGGTGTAGTGTAGGTATCAGATGCTGGTAGGTAGGAATTTTGGCGAAGGTCAACCAAAGGAACTCCACCCCACTGCTGGGTAAAAAATACTATTAAAATGTGCTAACAGGCAGTACCGGTAGTATGAATTTAACCACGCACAGCCGCTAACTGTGCCCCCAGTAATAATCGTGTAAGTACGGCGTATGGCGTATAGATGTCGCTTTGATTTGAAGATATTTGTTTATTTTTATTCTCTGTCGATTGATATGGTCTGGTGTACAAAAAGTTACGTTCTAACGGTTTTCTTTAACCTAATTAATTTCAAAGTAATCTACCAAATAAAACACCAAAAACCGTTAAGATCGAACTGATTCGATTCTCAGTTGTGCCTGCTGGATCCTCGGCGGGGCGTGCCGCTGCGCCCATGTCTAACCGAGAGTTCCGTTTTAAAGACCTTAGTAATTGCAATATAAGTTTAAATTTAATAATACTTCAAAACATTAATGACAAAAACGGTAATAAGTTGAAAAAATTGAAAATATTTTTATGGTTTCGCAATTTATCCTATGTCGTTTAAATTTGATATGAAGCAACATTTTAATAGTGCATTAAGATGTTGCTTCATATCAAATTTCTATTCCCGGGAAGTACCCTTTAGGTTTTGGTTCCCTTTGGCGTGTCGAAAATTGCGAAAATTAGCGATATAAACGGCTGAATCTTTGGGTAGATGTGGCCAAGATGCCTGTTTCTTTTCACAGCCAGAAGGGACAGTAGAGCTGAGTTTTTAATATGATTTTTAGCTTGATACCTACACGTGTTAAAGTTTTGACACCCAGACAGACAGACGGACATCGAAGTTAAATACTTTACTAAATTAACGTGAAAAATTGTCTGGGTCTATACGGTGCATTCGAATAATATTATCCTAACTTCGAATACCTTTGCTGACTTCTACATATTGTTCGAAGGCCTACTTCTTTTGCCGAGCTCCGAAAGGATAGTAATATATTATTATTATACCCTGCATACCAAGAGGCTTGCCGGGTACGTGTCTTGCTGGATCGGGATCAACTGGGATGCACTGGGAAGTACCTATTAGCGAAAGTTCTCAGCGGTTGCGCCAATAAACTAAAAATATATTTAAAAATACTAAAGTGCCCTAAATCACTTTTCCACGCGTACGAAGTCGCGGGCACAGCTAGTTAAATATAAAATCAAAAGGAATACGGACGGCCATTTTATATCTTTGCCGTTTCGTATGTAACCAATTTGAAAGAAAGATAATTCTCAAAGCTGTTTTAATTTATTGTACAATATAAAGGTTATTTAATTTAATTTTGAAATGCTAGTTATGATTCACGATTCTCTCTACGTTAGAGAATCTTTATAACAAGTGAAATGAAAGGATGGGGTGGGCCTACAGACTACAGAGAAATCTTGTGATAACATCGATCGTAAACAACGCTATCAGTAAGGTGTTGATAAGCAATCTTTATGGCACGCACTATCTTATGTGAGAAGAAAACAAACTCATTCTGCATACAACAACAAAAAATTGTAAAAAGTTAGCGATCCAACCCGAAAATAGAGCCTCTGTCGTCCCAAGAATATGGGAAAGTATGTATGTCTGTCTTGCACGCTTCAAACGCTGAATCAATTTTGAATCAACTAAAAACCTAACTTCTCGTGGGAGGACCGCTGGCAGATGTTAGTATTTAAAAGTACCGTATAAATAAACCCATTAAATAGCAAAATGTGTACCCACTTGTGAGTAGCCCTTTGATCATAATAATTACGTTATAACAATTATCCTTACATCCTGTGAACATATATATGAATGATCAGGGCCTGCTGTTATCACCGAACAAGACTGCAGTATCAGAAATGTGTCAGATACTGTCGGAATAGATAATGAAAGTATTAATGTTCACGTTCATAATTAAAATTATGCAGAAAGTCAATTAGCAGTCAATATAAAAAACAAGCAACTCGTATCTTATTGTTTATTAACTGTACTAGACATTTTTAACATTATTTACCAGTAGCACTTGTAGGTAAAATATGATTTAAGTTTCTATTTTTTAAATAAATATTGTAAACCTTGGATAACGAGTTACAACTAGCCGAGCAAACTACCAAAGAAGAATGTAATAAATGTGTCAAAGATCCAAATGTTCCCATCCTAAACAAAGATTGGAGACAAAAACTTTTTGTCTTAAATAGAAAAAAATGACATCGGGTAAAAATTCACTCTTAACCTGCCACACTACTAGTGTTTTTTCTTTTACTTTCTTCAAGGGCTCAGGAAGTCAGTAGCATTCAAAGGCCTGTAACAGTTGTAACTTATAAGTTGAATGTGTTATTCGCAAATTATCTATGTTTTGAAGATAATTTATCTTTGTTTCATAAATAAATAAATGTTTATTATTAGCTCGAGTATTTAAAGTGATATAGTGGAAATTTTGTAAGATACAGAGTTCAGAACACAAATCATCAGCAGGCAACACTGTTTTTTTGTCTAAAGACATATTTTGTTTATACCTACATATTTGATAAATAGAATATTAGTCTGTAACAATATTCCAATTTAGAAATTTAGTAAAACAGCTATTAAGTAAATACTTTAATTACCTGTCAGAAAAATACATCAGTCATGAAATATCAAAAAAGAAAATACCTCAAGGTGAGATACAAAACTGTCCAAGGTGAAGTTTAAATAGAAATAAACATTATATTAGGTAATTGACATTAAACTATTGTAATAAACGTATCTACTTACATATAAAGTTACTTTAATAAACGTAATAAATAATTAAAAATTTAACATCGCATCTTACTATTAATTAGTAAAATATTAAATTAAAATATATTTTTTATTTTATTTGATGCATTAAATACAAAAGATTTTTAATACCTGCATAACTCATTTTTGTAAATATTGGATAATATGTATCGTACATTGTACAATTATCATCCAAAAAAAAATTAATTTTAATTTAATTTTTTTTGGATGATAATTGTACAATGTACGATATTGAGTATTGTATAATCAAGCGTCTTATGTATTTGTAATTTTGTACCAAACATTTTTATTACATAAATAATTACTCTAATGTAGTTTTAATCTATCACTAGATATCGTTTTTTCCTTTAGTTATTTTTTATTAACGAATTGCCTACTTTTTTAATTTTTAGGGCGTTCTATCAATAAAATTATTTAAAATATTAATAAAAATTACCTTTTTCATAATCACAGGTAGCTGCTGTTCCAATGACATTTTATGATCGGGGAAACTTATACACATATAGTCCGGCACAGTCTAATTGTCCCACTAAAGTTGTTTACTCAATTACTGATACATAATTAATTAACACTAGATAATTGTCACTCGTTCTCGGCGTGTTCGATTTTTTAACTTAACCCTTAAGCGAAAACCTTGGCAAACAAAAGCGGGTAGATTTAAAAATAAAAAATAATGATTAGGAGCGTGGTGCGCGGCCACCCGCTACTCGCGCGTTTGTTGAATGAGCGATCATCGGAGCCGGGAGCCCCTTGCGACAAAACCCTACGTCAAGTACCGACTCCATTTGTAGACATGTTGTGATTATTTTGTTAACTTTACATTTTTTTCTATTAATTATCTGCTGCTCCTATTGATATCGCTTCGCAGACAAGACAGATATAAATAAAAGCACGAGTTGGCCGCGTGATATGCACGCGCTTTCGCGTGACATGGCGCCTTCGAAACCGTATGAAGGACCAGGTCATGTACTATAGATAGGCCGTAATCTTTTGTGAGATTCATCGAAACATCGTTCCTGACACCTTTAACTTCTGCTGGTAGTCTAACGGGGTGTTAGACTACCAGCAGTCAGAGATATTTAATGCTTAAAGGTGGTACTAAGTAAACATAATAAGCTAACTAAGAATCTCCGTAAATAAGCATCCTAATGTGAGCAATAGCTGACTGTGTGGCCGTCTGTAAGAAAAGAAATGGGATAGAGTACATAATCATATTATTTGACATAAACTTACTACTTTCTCATGAAATTCAATAAACTAGCAGTAATAGACGAATTAATTAGAGGATAAAAATATAAGGCCCGAGACAGACCTTTAAAGTTCGTTATTATAGAAAATCCTTAAAAAACGTAAAACGAATCACGCTATATTTACGACATTGTTTTTTTTATTTAGGACATGGTATTTTTTTAAACGGGCAAACGGCCCACCACATATTCCTACCGCTACATCTCCCGTTTAGCCAGGATGGACAATGGTCAAAAACCCTTTGATATGATCTCAGGATGCCCGTGGGATATGCTAGATCTGTCTTGGGATCAGCAACGAAATTAATCAGAAGAATGAAGGAGGAGTCAGTGGACATGGTATTTGTTTTTTTTACTATGACCATTTTAATTTTTATTTTGAGTTAAGTAATTAGTTTAATAAACAAATCATTAGCTAACCGGACACAGACTAACTAATTAACTACGTGTAATAACTAATATGTTTATTTGACCCTAATCACCAGGGATTATCTATACAACTCACGAGGTATCCTAAGTTTCACTTTGGACCAAGTAATTGTGGGGTAGAATTAGTCATAACTCATAACCTCTCGATTACAGTCCAACCCGTGAAATTAGACCGCGACAATTAGTAGAACGAAATCTTTCTTATCTTGATATATTGGAGGTCAGTATTTAACTAATTGTAGGAATAACCCGTAATAAAGAACATGATCTTAGTAAATATTACTTATATTTTAGTTTCTTGGGGGATCTTATATTATGATAGCTATATTTAAAAACTGTCGGCTAGGCCGGCGACTTCTTTTTCCTAATAGACTCTAGAGGTGTCTGAAGTACATCAGATTAATCTGTAATATCTTCTTCTCCTTATACCTATATAAAAATGAATTGCTGTTCGTTAGTCTCGCTAAAACTCGAGAACGGCTGAACCGATTCGGTTATTTTTAGTCTTGAAATATTCGTGGAAGTCCAGGAAAGGTTTAAACGATTTGAGTACTCAACGAAGTAGGCACGGGTCAGCTAGTATATAGATATATGTATGTATATATAATTATATACTAGCTGACCCGTAAAACTGTAGGTAAATAAAACTAAAAATATGTTACCTTTTCCAGTTGTTTACATTTAAACTTATTATTTGGTCTATTCATTATCATCTTAATGTAATTTGCGATACTTGCGACGTGAGTTATTTAGAAAACACAGATATATATACAGATAAATATGCAATAACATAGTGTACAACTATGCAGAATGTCATATGTTATCACAAAGAAAATAGAATTATTAACTTTTCGTGATTATCACGATGTTGATATTACATAATTAATATTATCAAATAGGAACTCTCAACTACTGTGGTCTGTCTCGGTAGTAACTAGTGTGGTACCTAACACGTATTACCTAACAAGACCAGATAGTTCAAACAGAAGACCTCCATAAGACTATTAGTCTAATACTTGATTTTCATAGCTCAGTCCACTATTATTACAAATGCACGAATCTTTATTCTATTGATAACACCGGCAGAACAAACATAGACTGCCAAAATCATTGCCCTTCTATGGGCATCGCCGTCGGGTAAATAAACATGTTGTTAAAAATTAACAATGTTTACTTTTCCGAAAGGCCGAAAAAGTTATGCAATTAGTTATTGTTCATTAAATAGCAGTGATAAGTGATCAGGCTGGGTCTTCACCAAAATCACGGTCTCACCATCTGACCCGACCAATACAAACAATATTATTGTTCTACACGACACACGAGTCACGACTAAAATAAATTGTTTTTATTATAAATACAATTTATTTAAACTATGACATTGCAGAATACAGATATTAGGTATCTACACCTTGATAGTTTTGAAGTAGCCGCGTCCTTACCTACTTTATCTAATAACATTAAAAAAAACTAGAAATTCGACTTCTATTACTTGGTATAGAATGTAGTACTATATGAGCATTTACAAAACACGACTTCAGTACCTACGTGGATTGTTAAACTGAGAAAATGTCATAAAATGTTGGACGCAAAGTACCTAGTCGCTTTCAATGTCTTCGTTTTATGTGAAAGCGGTTTAAAATACCTACGCAGTTTCTCACATAATGAATGTTCGAAAATAAAAAGAAAATTCCACTGAACAAATACATAATATTGAATTTCTACGGAAGATTTATTCATTTATTCAAAATTCAAGTCCGTTGAATCACACTGCATCAGAGTTACCTAAGTATCCAATAAAAATTCATGGGCCAAACCTTGGTAAGCCAGACTAATGACTTCTCAATTTAAAAAGTTGTAAAACCATTGTTAGATAAATATAGAAAAAAGTTTACAATAAGCCAAAAATCTATAAAATCACTGTATTGCACCGAAAACGTGACATGTTGAATAAGTCTGGTACACATTATAAAATTCTAAAATTTACATAAGAATCTTTTCAAATGTTAACATTGACTTCAGCTCAATTCAAATGATTGTAGAATACTAACATTTAAATTTTAAAAAATATGTCTCAGAATGGGTCCAATTTGCCCCGAGGACCGAGGTTTATAACTAAATTTTTTGAAAATGAAACAAAAACTAATATTATGTATTTCACAAAACAGTCCAAAAAATTGCTAGTCTAGTCTAGTCAACAAACGCCAATGGCCGAACGTTAAATTACATAGACTGGCTCATACATTATATTGAATCCTCAAATATAAAACCAATTGTATAGTCTGAGATTACATCTTTAAAAACGTAGGCCTTTTTATTCGAGTGTTGTTAAATCTCTGGAATTACAGGCAGATTAAAATATGTCTTTTCCAGCACGCTACTTTTGGCAGAAGATAATGGCTGCTTAGTCTGGTAGGTACATCTGGACAAGTATGTGCGGGATCACGATGTGTTATTTCACTATTATTTACATAATATTATACATTGTCTGAAATATCTATGAGTATAAATCTATTGGAATGCAGACCAACTGCAGGCCAGACCGCCAGACTCGGCACTGCGGCTTTCAATAATCAAAATACAAATATTCGAGTTTACGTTTCACAAGAGAATCA
Organism: Celastrina argiolus; assembly: GCA_905187575.2. Classification (NCBI taxonomy): domain Eukaryota; kingdom Metazoa; phylum Arthropoda; class Insecta; order Lepidoptera; family Lycaenidae; genus Celastrina; species Celastrina argiolus. Next base: position 11,880,184 of record LR994591.1, read on the forward strand.
ATTTTCTCTTAATTAAAAACCTATTTCAAGATAAGGTGTTACTTTCATTTCGTTAATGTCTTAGAAAAGAACGACAGTGTTTTCCAGAACAAAATTTAGTTATAGGTAAATAAATTTAGTTACAAAAAATTCGATGTCCGATTCTTATTTTGAAAATAACATCAAACAAAAATCACAGACCTAAATATGTCTCAATTATTATTATTGTAATAATTGATCGGTTGATTTCAAAATATTATGCAGGAACAATGTACCCCAATATTTATTTCGGTTTGTGTTGTTATCTCACTGGCGATATTAAATTACATAACGAACAGGTTAATATTGGCACACTAACAATTGTGATGCAATTTAGAAAAGATTTGCATAATCATAATATACCTAACTATTATTGTAATGGAGTAATAAATATCTAATAATGTAATGCATATTATATGAATTATATCAATGTCAGTGTTTCAAGACGTGTCCAATACTTTTCTATGTTTAGTTTCTTTCTCATTAATAAATAAATTTTGGGTGGATTGTCTTTGTTACAGCAGGTAAAAGCTCACTATCTCTTTTCATGAAATACGATATTTATGGTTAAACGAACTTACCTTAAGTGAAGTTCGACCAAAATTTTGTGAGATGCTGCATCTGAGAGACTTCCATAATAACCATGTAGTCCGTTTCACGACCTACAACATCGCCACACGATTTTTAGATAAGCATTTAAAAAGATCTAAAAAGTTCACGTTCACTCACGGCCCGACCGGTCCCGATCTGTCGGCTTCGGCTTCATTTGGTTTAGAGAATTGGTCGAGGCTTTTATTCTGCACCCTGGGGTCCTTGCTGAGCGTGCGCCTCCTGCGCACCGCGTGCTAGGGTGTGGGAGGGAGTGAAGTCTCTCAGATGCAGCATCTCACAAAATTTTGGTCGAACTTCACTTAAGGTAAGTTCGTTTAACCATAAATTTTATTTCGATGCTGCATCTGAGAGACTTCCATAATAACCATGTAGATGTTCAGCGCTTGTGGCAGAATAAAACGGTAATTACAATCTTATCACATCTGTGTTCATTCTTTATCACAAATAAAAACTTAATATTCAAGTAATCATTTCAAAACAAAAACATCATAATGTTATCAATATTATAGTTCTATTCATCCGTAGTTTTAATGATTTATAAAAATAATTATTGTCTAATAAACCATTTGAAATAAAGTTATATAATCTTCTGTTAATACAGAAAACGATAACACTTGTTGATCCATGTCTGATAAGTATCAGAGGTTGATTCTAAAAGTGCGTAAAATAAAGCGAGTTGCCTGACCAGTTTTGTAATTAAAATCTAATGACACGCCGGCCATGCTAGCTGAGGAAGTGGCGGCGTGACGCGTGCTGTGCGCCGTGAATACGTTCACGTCCCCTCCTCTCGCAAGTCGCAGACGCGACTTATGGTCTAAGAACTCGCGTAGTGAACGGGTTTTTAAAAAAGTGAGAAATAATTTATAAGTTTTTACACGATTGAGAAAAATACTAGTTCTTTCTAAGTATGATAACAAAGCGAGTGCAGGACAAATTGAAGGTTGGCCAAAGTCTTGACTTGCCAAAGCCAAGAGGCTTACACCTATTTGGTGTCGCATTAACGATACGCGAATCGTAAAAGTGAACGTCTGCTATTCTAATTAGTGACAACGTCTCCAGTCTTCACTCGTCCTGTGGACAACGCCATCAGGGTTACCGCCTTTTGTGATAAAATTTGGGTTGCAGTTAAATCATACGTACAAAATTTAGGCAAATATTCCAAGACTAAATTAGGTTCCTGGAACTAGTTAAACCATTGCTTTAATCCCATTTTGTATTGATAATTTGTACCTTTTGCTACAGATTTTAGCTTTATGCCAATAAACTGAGGCTTGTTAGTATTCCACGCACCAAGTAGGCTTGCTGCACAATACTGCTCACGCCAGGGTAACACAGAAGGGGACAGCAGACATTATATATTAGGTTTCAAATTAATTATGTCAAACTTGAGTAGCGACTGAAACAGAGGCAACCATGGCCGCAACGGCCAGTAGGAGATTAAAAATTTACATATTATTATATGTATATTGTTATTTAAACGTAGATCGCATGGAAACGCAAATAAATCCATATTATTAAGTTGTATAGATAATTAAAAGTTCTTCTTGGTTAATTTCCATTATCTATCGATACTAATGTACCTAGATGTTTCGTCGGCGTCTTTGTCACCGCAAGATTCAAAGTTAAATAAAGCAAAAATATAAATACTTAGGTACGTTGTATTTCGCACTACTACCTAGTTTTGTTGTGAATTTATTGATATTGAACGCCACCAAATCTAATAATATAAGATATAGCTCAAGTATTGTCTATTTCGAACATTACATAAAATTTACAAAATTATTATAAGCCCATAAATGCAGCTAATAATTCCAGGTAATTACTATGATTTTGAGCCATCAACTAATTAATGGCGTCTTGTTATTACTCCATTGCATGCGTCTCCTCAGCCTGTAAGTGGAGAGTACGTAAAGATTTGTAAATCGTACAAATTTCTTTATATATTAATTACTTATTATTAAAGGCTTTGGACCCGATAGCGCAACTCCAGTCCATATCATAATACGAATAAGATTTTAGTAACATAATCGAATCAATATTATTAATATATTTCTCCAAACCTAAAAACTTTTCTCTCTCAAAATATGTATAAATAATTATTACATAACTGGTGTATGCTGGACATGATAATGTCAAAATGTCAATAAACTTCACGAAATCACGTTTACCAATTTGGACTTTATTACGGATTTCGTAAGATATTTAAGAGATTTTCAGAAGGTAATTATAACTGCATTTGCAATATTTATCTGGAACCCAAGAAATATATAAACTTGTGAAGTAATCATATTGCTTTTCTCAAATTTCATAACAAAACCTAGTTATTCTAATTTTACCTTTAGTACATTAGTACATAGTGCTTAATTACATATTATGGAATAATCTTTACGAACACAAAGATTTTCGTCGAGGTAAGCAACTATTAAATGCCCATGGTTTCTTAACCATGTGAGAAAAGACTTAAGTTAGTTAGTTGAGCTTTGTAAATACAAATGTAGCAGAACTTAAGCCACATGGAAGACAATAAAATTCATGAGGATTATAATTATGAAATCTAAACCTCACATATTTTTTATGCCTTTTATGTATTGACACAATAAAGCAAACTTCTTTGAGATCAATTGATGGGGGCTTAGAAGCACCTAAGAATCAAATTTTCTAGCGGTGCGAATATCTTCCACTATAAAATGTTAATTATGTACAAATTTGTTAAGATGTTCTTTAAGTTCAATATAAACTTATTAAACCCACCATTACCGTTCGGTGTTAGAATCATTACCCTTCTTTTTGGCTTCGCCGAAGTCGGGTAAAATATGAATTATCATATTAAAATAGCTTCTAATTCCTTATGTTAATTTATAAGCTTTTTATATTTTTACGTCATGAAAACTGACGTCATGTAAGTTAGTAAATAAAAAGGTATATATAATACCTTAAACGCACGACAGAACTGTGCTGTCAGCATTAATTAGAAACCAATTGTGTAAAAACAATGGAATGCATCTTGCGTGAGGTACCTCTAATAACAGCGTCTCCTCTCCTTGTTGGCTCTGGCGCTCGTGTAGGGACGGCCGCGGCGCTGCGGCAGTGTCCTCCTCGCTGACGTGGATGGCTGCGGCTCGTGTAGCGGGCCGGCGTCGCTGGCGCTGGCCTCACGTACTGTTACTGCGGCTCGTGCAGCAGGCCGGTGCTGCTGGCGCTGGCCTCACGTACTGTTACTGCTGCTCGTGCAGCGGGCCGGCGCTGCTGGCGCTGGCCTTATGTACTGTTACTGCGGCTCGTGCATCGGGCCGGCGCTGCTGACGCTGGCCTCATGTACTGTTACTGCGGCTCGTGCAGCGGGCCGGCGCTGCTGTCGCTGGCCTCATTCACTGTTACTGCGGCTCGTGCAGTGGGCCGGCTCTGCTGGCGCTGGCCTCACGTACTGTTACTGCGGCTCATGCAGCGGGCCGGCGCTGCTGGCGCTGGCCTCATGTACTGTTGGCTGCGGCTCGTGCAGCGGGCCGGCGCTGCTGGCGCTGGCCTCACACAATGTTGACGAGGAGGAGCTCCGGAGTTTCCCGGCGGTATCCGATGCCTGCGCTGGGAGAAGGCTTTAAAGGTTTACTAGTTTGAAGACGAGTATAAATCCTTGGTATTATTTGTGTTTCCACAAGCTTTTCACAGCACCAGTATTCATACCTTTTTCACCTTGGATTGTATTCCAAAATTCTTTATACAATTGAGGCAATATATTAAGCTTCTTTCAGCCATCTGATTCATCAAAATGTAAATCTGGTAGGAGGTCAGCTGTTTTAGAAATTTATTTTATTATTTCTATTTTCAAAAGACTTTCTCTAATAAGTACTTTTGTTAAATTTAGGCACTTGTGATCGTAAAAAGATTTTTGGTATAAGTGGTTTTGCAACTGGAAAAAAAAGGAGACTCCTTTGCTCTGTCTCTTTGATAGCCCATTCAATAGGATTTTGCTCTGTGTCTTTGACAGCTCATCCAATAGGATTGTACCCCAACGTTTAGAGAGTTTAGTGGGTATGTTTTCGCATAATACTTTGGCAAATATTTAAGAATTCAAGTATCAATGCGAGGTCAACTTCTTGGTTAGTCCACCGGCTCAGGGTCTGGTTGATTAACCGGCGCTGACGTCGGCGGATCGGGCTGCTGCGGCGTCGGCGCTAGCGCGGACGACTCGACGTAATCAACGTCTACGATGTCGGTCAAAGACCGAGGAGTGGCGCAGCCAGATTCGGCCCCTCGCACTTATCACGTCTGCTGACGCCCGGCGAGCGCTCATAATCACGTCGGCTTTCCCAAAAACAGTAAACCAAAGCGCCAGGATGAAAAGCAAGAAGTTACTTTCAGGATGGCATCGCGTGTCATCACGTTAAGAAAGAACTTATTTTTGTAACCAGGATAATATCTCGTATTACCACATTAAGGTACAAAATAATGACTATCTGGGTAATATCATGTATTAACACGTTAAGACGGTCATTTTAGTAACATGCAGTGACTACACCTTAACTGAGAACAAAGGAAAAACACGGAATATTTTTTAAAAGAATTGTGGGTAGTTTGGTACCTTTAAACTCCTTTGTTGCGGCGTAATTTACTTTCCATTCGCCGTATATTTGACGAATATGTTCGTGATCATCCTTATTCTTCCTTATTTCCATGTTATTCGGCAACAAAAACTAATTATTGCACTATATCACTATTAAAATTAATTATAAGTGTTGACGATGTCGCACACGAAAAACGAATGAAGCCGAAGCCGACAGATCGGGACCGGTCGGGCCGTGAGTGAACGTGAACTTTTTAGATCTTTTTAAATGCTTATCTAAAAATCGTGTGGCGATGTTGTAGGTCGTGAAACGGACTACATGGTTATTATGGAAGTCTCTCAGATGCAGCATCGAAATAAAATTAATTAATATATTTTCCTCACTATGTAATGTAATGTCCGTATTATTGAACAAACGTTTATTTATTTCATTATTGTGTTTTGGTTATTTGTCACAATATATGCTTCATAGTCATTCCTAATTATCTCCTACTTCGTTTTTCAAAAAATACATAACCTCACAACACCTTTAACACATTACTATTTCAATCCCTTGCAATTGAATTTATTATCATTCATTCACTAAAAACCAACGTACAGCAGATTCGAATTGCAAAATCACATGCCCTGAGTACCACGGAAATAACCGGCAGATGCCGGCTCATCACGCAGCAATGATCGGTCATTATGGAGAACCACGTCAATTGATTGCGTCACAACACCACAAAATACATTTAGTCGGTTGCTGTTCTCTTACCACCAGTTATAACTTTTCTAAAACCCAATCTTATCAATTAAAAGCGTCCCATCCAAATGAAAAGAACAACAATCAATCACAACTGTAGCTTCCTCCACCACTTTCCAACTTCGGCAAAGCCAAAAAGGCCTTCTTTTTGGCTTCACCGAAGATGGCGAAGGGTAATGAATAGGTAAATGCCTAATGTCAGAATTCGGCGCCGAATTTCTTGTCTGACGATGAGGTGGTTAGCCTGGTATCCTAACCATTTGGTTAGGATTTGAAAAAACATTTATAGTTGTTCCAACGCATATCGTTCCCACGACCAGCGAAGTCAGGAGTCAAGATCATTGCGGAATATGATCATCCTGACAAAAAAGTAGGATTTAAATTTTAAGATGTGTTAAGTTATTAATACAGCGGGGTGGCTCACCGGTATTAGTCACAAAAGTAAAGATATATATTTTTTAAGGGCCAATGGACCATCACACATTCCCACCACTGCAATTTCTGTTTAACCAGGTTCGACAGTGGTAACCAACCCCAAAAACCCCTTGAGATCAGGGGTGCCCGAGAGATATGATAGATCTGTCTTAGGACCCGCAATGAAATTAATCAGAAGAATGAAGGAGAAGTAGGATGGTTCTAGTTTCCCTCCCTAAGTAATGCGGGAGACAGCAAAATTGTAATGTCAAAAAGTAACGTAAAGATAAAACAACTAAAACCTTTTTCTCATGTGAAACTATGCTACTCTAATCAAGACCTATGCATTCCGCAGTCCATAGATCTAGTATTTCCTAATTTGATAAGAGTTATGTAAATGACTTCACAGAACACAGACGTCGACTAGAATACCAGTTAAATTGTCACCCAACCAGATAATCTACTTATCGGAACAGTGAACTTTTGGAATAGAAAGGGCCGATGGGGCGATAGAATAAGCGAGTGACAAAAACAGGCATTAAAATAAAAATGTCACCTCTTCCTGTAGGGACTTAAGAATTTAAAACGGATTGATCAAGGATTTGTATGAGGTAAATAGAAGTAGGAAAGAGATTAAATGCCTATTTGCGGGCAAAAAAAAGTGTATTTTCAATAATTACTAGACGTTGTCCGCGACTTCATATGCGCAAATAATTATGAAAAAATGTTAAAAATTATATGAATAAAAAACTTATCCATCTGCTTTCACTCGAGCTTATATACTATCTACAACTTTGCTGTGTAACTTTTTTCTATACGACTTAAAGGTGTACCTACCGGAAATCGAGATAAACCGTTTTCATTTTTAAAGACACACTTTTCGATCTCAGATTGCTTGAAAAATAAATTTCCATTTATTTTTGTTAAGTACTTATATTATTTTTCAATGGGTTTCAGTCTACTATTTTTTATAACGTTTCAGAAGCTATCAGCACTGGTCTACTAGAATTATTTGAATTTAGAACTGTCATCTCAAACCCACAATCTCTATCCCCATGGGTCCTGGCAGGAATGCAAATACCGTTCAGACCGGTCCAAGCCGCGATTGAAAACAACGCTCATAAAATATACACGATCTATTTACACGCGGTTACCTAGGGCTTATACCAGCTTATATCCAGTAAATAGGTACCAGTCCAGACTTAAGACCAGGGCCAGGACCAGTCCAGACTTGAATCAGTCAAGATACCATCGCTATTTATCGCTTACGAAGTTTATATACAAAATGTAATGAATTTGACATAAGCTTCGCTAAATGACATACGAATTTGCTCGTCTTCTACTGCGTTATTTTGGCACGTAGGGTGAGGCCAAAAGTAGCAGAATTTCGGTCGCAAAAATTCTGCTGCATTTGGTTTTACAGAAAAGTCTTCTTATTTTTGCGTCACCGATATTTATGAAGAATTTTTCTATGAATCCGAATGCAACAGAATTTCTGCAACCATAATTCTGCGACTCACGACTCAAAAAATCCGCTCGTTTGGCATCATCTTATTTTCGTCGTATACGTAAGAACGTAAAATCTGCTACGGAACATTGGTCGCGTACCTCTGGCAAAGTGTGTTTAGACACTAATTGTAGGACCAGTCTCAGGTGGTTTAGAGTCCAGATCAATGCATGTTGTAAAATAATAGGTCATAAAATCTATGATTGAAACGAATACCATAAAATTAAAATCGGTTTTATTAGCGTGATTAATTTTACCTCTTAGCTATTGTTTATAGAAGCCAATACCTACTAAGTACATAATAATGTTTTGTAAAATGAAATTTTGGGCACACGACTTCGTATATATATTTACTTCTTATGTTCTGTACATAAGCAGTAAATATATAAGAGGTAAGCTTAGGCAGAAATTATAACTCATTGATCTCATGCTATTAGCAATTTAGTAATCTGTGCTATTAGCCAGACTGACGGATTACAGCTGATTTGAAATTAACTATTAATAGAGGATGAATGGCATTAGTGGTTAAGATTAATTTCATTTTTCAGTCGTTTATTTTTTGTTGTCTTTAAACACACTGCAAGTTACAACCCTCAGTCTTTCAATACAAAATTCCTATACCACAGACAGCTTCTAAATTGCTTTCAATGTGTTTACTATTATGTCCCATAAATGGTATAGATAGGGTTGCCGGCTTTAGTAAATTTTACTAAAGGTATATTTTCATAGCTAAGTAAACTATCGTATTTTTTTTACTGTGTGTGACTGGATAATTCCCCGTGTGAAGAATTCCAGGAAAAGCAAATTTTATTAATATGATTAAAGATAGGTATATATGTAGGTCTACCTACTAAAAGTACCCTATTTAATTTTGGAGGAAAATAATATTTTTCTTCAAAAACAGTTGTAATTGGCAGCCCTAGGTATAGATTGAAAGATATCACTTAATTTGGCACACCGCGTTCCCACTTCCTTATACAAAAGGAGCACGACTCGTTATAGATCAGGATTTTTTAATAAAATGTAGCATGTAATACTCATTAACAGATTCTTAAGAAAGTAAAAGGGATAAAACACATAAATCTACATTTTAAAATACCAATAAAGTACATCATACTTTAATGTTAAAGCTATTTCAAGGAGTATTAATGAAAACAATTATGACTTGCTTTCAATTAACAGTTTAGAGCTAGCATTTAGATTTTCTTAGTAAGTAGGTACACGAAGAAGTTCCTAGTAAAAAGACGAAAATAATCAACAGGAAGCTCTACTTTTTACATAGAAAGGGGTCGAAAAAATAATGTGAGATGTCTGCCCAATTTCATTATTCCATTCAAAAATGTTAAATTTTATTCCAATATATCGCATAATTTCAGACACTGATTTCAATTTTTTTAATCTTTGAGGATTGCGTAAAATTCAAGAAATTACGCAGACATTCCATAATAAAATCTTAACAAATGAGTACAAGCGTAATTACGTGAAATACATTTAACGAGTGTCTGGCAGACGGCCATAGTTTATCTTTAATTATGTTTAAATATAGCAAGTAACAGTAGGCGTCGCCAATCGTCATACTTGGTTTACTCCTGGGTTGCAGTAACTCATAAAATACTTAGAAAATAATTATATATTACAAGTGTAACTTAGCAATCGACGAAACGAGCCGTTTCTTATTCAAGTAGCCCAAGAGTTTTCTGTCTATAATTCTAGTATTTCCTGTGGTGGTCTAGACAAGGATAGTTGGCAACTACGTATTTGTAACGTTACCGAAAGAGAATAGAATGAAAGTATGAAAATTATGACAATGCGCATACATGACATTCGATAACGTTACAAAAACGTTCGTGCTGACAGAATGTATAAATTTCAGAGTATTTGCCCACCTCTAAGCAATTCTGTTGCATATCTACTCTTGAAATAGTCAGAAAAAAGAACGCATATTTAATTGACGAGTTTCATACAGATATTCTAAACTAAACTGCAACACACCTTCTCCTTTAGGGTGCAAACACAACAGAAACATAAAAATTCAAAGTTTAAAACATGCACAACTAAAATAAAGTACAACAATTATCGCCCTACCATAATTTTTTTTTTATCGCAAATACGTTTATTTATTTTATTTTCAGTGTAAAATGTGGATATTTGTCACGGTACAGTAATTGGTGAAGCTGAGTCATCTATTACATTCTTACATTGCCAACATTAAAAATAACATTGACGAGTTAATGTTAAGACTTAGTCCGCATTGATATTTTTTATTAATATTTATGATGCCGTTATGATATTTATGATATTTTTATTATAGTTTTATAATACCAAGTCCAAAACCGAAATAGGTATAAATACTATACGAAATTGCATGCATTTATTTATATTCATAACTAGCTGACCCGTGCCTACTTCGTAGAGTATACAAACAGCTTTTAAACCTTCCCGGGACTTCCACGAATATTTCAAGACTAAAAATAGCCGAATCGGTTCAGCCGTTCTCGAGTTTTAGCGAGACTAACGAACAGCAATTCATTTTTATATATAAGAGAAGAATAGAAAATTTTAAATTTCAAATTTTCCGAATGTGTACTATCATAACGCACATTAAAGTACTCGTAATTTAATCAAAAAATATATCAACACATTGCCATCTGTACGAGCTGTTTGACGCCATTATATAACCGCGCTAGTCATTCAATTAAATAAGCAGATTCAATCAGATGACTGCGACATATACATCATAATACAGCACGAAGGTCGTTGCAGTAGTCTTTGAGTGGATCGCGAACAGACCGACAGACAGAAACTTAATTCTTAGGCGGTATTCGTACCGCCTGGATAGCTAGTCATGGAATAGTAATGAAACTCTTAAGAATATTAAAAGCAGGGAGAGAGAAAAATTTAATCTCATTCACTATTTATGTTTGGTTAAATTTACATTTTCAGTAAATAGCGGGTCATCGACCTCGTTATGGCGCTGGGCGGGCGGGCGGCGCGACCTTCATGACACGAGCAACAGACATAACTGAATACCTATTGTGTAAATATCTTTTTCACTATTTTTATATTGGTTATTTTTATTTAAATACCTACTAGTATTTTTTTGACACGAGAAGAAACAACGGGCGTTTTTCCATACAGAAATAGAGGTCTACGCGACCCCGGTTAATACCGGTACCTTCCCTGGATAATACCGGTAGAGTATTTTTTTCTTGAATAATTATATACCTTGTACATATATTTCGAGAAAGTTTTCGAAGTACATCCCTATTTTTTCCTTTATGAATTATACAAAGAGTTATTCTGTGCTCCTGGGTAATGTCATAAAAAACATAAATATAATTAAAGACACCCATAAAATTGAGTTGAAACTGTTACTTAAACATTTTAGGATATGATATTTTAGTATTTTAGACAGAGATGTTTAGATTAATGTACTGATTAGTTTACGACGTATTTGAAATGTTTAACTGATAGTCTGAACAAAATTTTCTCGAAATCAGATTTTTCTACATATCACCTTCATCCATGCATGTCTTAAATTTTGTATGTATACTATTCCTACATATAAAAAAGTAATATGTTTCCGCTATCTAGTAGTTCTTCTCGAGAACTTAGCACGTAACCAGTTTGATGTGGTGTGAAAGCATCCCATATTACTATTATTTAATCCTGTAGAGTTTAAATCATGAATAAATTCAGATTAAGTAAGGACCTTCCTACATAGGAGATTAATCTAATTTACCGCATAGCGGGCCGGCGGCATCGACAGACAGCCAAACAAATTACTTTTCTATGCTAATTTAAAAGTGACCATTCCTCCAGATTTGTCTGGATAATGGTTATAGGCTTTATGAATTGGTTATGGTGTAATCGATTGTTCATATTGTCAATCGAAGTTTAACTTTCTGAGATTTTTAAGTTTTCTTTCGAATTTGTAAATCTTTTTTTTTTCTGTTGTTAACTGTTTGTAGCGTTAGACCGCAAGTCGCGAGTTCGGATCCCGTCAAGAGGTACAAGCAGTCGGAGTGCCAGAGATCGCGTATCAAATAGGTTACTATTACGCTATTACCTATACAATTTGATAACAATCATGTATAGCATAAAACTATCAAATATATATGTATTTCCGTTAATTAGTAAATCTTAGCATGCCAGATTGACCTATTTGTCAAAGCCTCTACCTATATAGACATTCGCATAGTCCTAAGCTACACCACAACGTAGGACCAAAGGCCGTCATAGAAATTTCAAACTCTCTCGTGTCCTGAAATCCAGGACATTTATGGTAACCCTAATGCATATGCAGTTACAATGCACGTGAAGGTGCGGGCACAATGGACGTGCGCAGCGTGACGACCACGCACCGTGACGCACGCGCTTTTGTCACGTCTACTGAAATCGTACAGAGGATTTAGTTTTGGTCAAGGACATTCTATGAGATATTGAGCGCATAGGCTGTCCGCCGGATACTGAAAGGAAAATGTAGTGGCACTTAAGTCTCATGCTGTTCTTATCGTTCCGCCAAGGGTTGGCAGCAACAATCGGTGGTAGGTACTAACAAAGTGGAACAATTCTATAAGAATTATCTGAAAATAAAAATGAAAATGAAAAATCTTTTATTTCCAAATAGGTTAGTTACTAACACTTTTAGAATTGTCCCACATGATGACCTACGACCGGTTCGGGGACTAACCCGGCGAGAAGAACCGGCGTAAGAAACTCGCTCGGGGCTACATCTGAATCTAGAAGAAGAAGAACATGAAGTTTTTTCAACGTCCACATTTTATTTTAATATTTGTTAATTTATGAAAACAAGGAAAACATAGGGACGTACAAAAGTAGTATACATAGATAATCAGGAAAAAAATGCACTGTAGTGGCATTATACAGGGAGGAAACAGGGGTCGCGTAAACCCCTGTTTTTGTATGGAAAAACGGCTATTGTTTCCTCTTAACTTTAATGTAAGCTGATCGACGATTTGATCAATCTTTTAAAAACCCGGCGTCAATCATTTTAAAAGACGGATAACAACCATGTTGGTTAATCAACATACATAATATCAACATAATATTCTAATAGACCATGGTAGAAGCCTTTAAAAATAATGAAAAGTGAAAAAAAATAATAGTAGGATGAAACCCATTGGAAAAGGAGGGAAATATTATAAAAATTAAAGGAAAAATAATTTACGGGCGATCTGAGGTCGTGAAGGGGATGGGGGTGAGTTTTTAAGGGTAAAAAACGGTTTTTCTCGATTTCCGGCAAAACTAAACGTTCTATCGAAAAAAGTTAAATGGCAAAGTTGTAGGTAATAAAAAGATCTAAAACATAGTATTTACACTTTTTTCTTATAACCTCAAAATTTATGTGGAAAATCCAAAAAACCAAGTTTTTGGTTTTTTTATTTTTATCTTTTACAAAAAAAATTTTTTTTAACAGAATTTGGTGAAAACTTATTATAGTAGTAGGTATATTTTTATTTGCAATTTTTTAGTTATCAATTTCATATGTAATCTAACGTTTTCCGAGTAATTAAAGTGCAAATTTTAATAAATAGCTCAAAATTATTTATGATAATTAAAAAACAAACTTCGAATTCAAGTTTTTTTTTATTTTTTGCATTTTCTGAGAAGATTTACTGTAGTAACATATATTTTTTTTTCACCATCGGAAAGTAGAGATTTCAACGAACAGAAACCATACCAACTTTTTAAAAAAAGGTGGTATTTTCACGGGTGAATTTTCGATTGAAAATTAGGGTGTTTTTTCGATATTAATTCAAAATAAGGTGAAAAAATAAATATTTTTAATCAAATAAATTACAGCATATTTGGGACATAAAAAGGTAAGTTTCCACCAAATTTCGTTAAAAAAAATTTTTTTTTGTAAAAGATAAAAATAAAAAACCAAAAACTTGGTTTTTTGGATTTTTCACATAAATTTTGAGGTTATGTGAAAAAAGTGTAAATATTATGTTTTAGATCTTTTTATTACCTACAACTTTGCGATTTAACTTTTTTCGATAGGAGTTTTGCCGGAAATGGAGAAAAACGTTTTTTACCCTTAAAAACTCACCCCCATCCCCTTCCCGACCTCAGATCGCCCGTAAATTATTTTTCCTTTCATTTTTATAATATTCCCCTCCTTTTCTAATGGGTTTCATCCTACTATATTTTTTTTGGTTTAAAAAATTATCGACTCTGGTCTATAAGCCATCCAACCAGCTGGTTAGATATAGACTAACTGGACAGACATTTAGAATCTTTAACACCACGTCAATCGTGATAAATTATTCCCGAATAACTTGTGTTAGGCAACGGAAACATATTAAATTCTTATAATATACTGCACAGTACACACATATTTAGCAACATAGCACACACATATAACTGCGTTGAGCGCGTTTTCAATGTTCCTGGGTCTTGGATGTATATTAAATTTGTGTATAACAAAAATCTTAAATACGTGTATAGTATAAAATTATTAAATAACTAGCTGTGCCCGCGACTTCGTACGCGTGGAAAAGTGATTTAGGATACTTTAGTATTTTTAAATATATTTTTAGTTTATTGGCGCAACCGCTGACAACTTTCGCCAATAGGTACTTTCCAGTGTATCCCAGTGTTGATCCCGATCCAGCAAGTCACGTACCCGGCAAGCCTTTTGGTATGCAGGGTATAATAATAATATAGTACTATCCTTTCGGAGCTCGGCAAAAGAAGTAGGCCTTCGAACAATATGTAGAAGTCAGCAAAGGTATTCGAAGTTAGGATAATATTATTCGAATGCACCGTATAGCCCCAGCCAATTTTTCACGTTAATTTAGTAAAGTATTTAACTTCGATGTCCGTCTGTCTGTCTGTCTGGTTGTCAAAACTTTAACACGTGTAGGTATCAAGCTAACAATCCTATGAAATACTCAGGATCTTCTGTCCCTTCTGGCTTTGAAAAAAACAGACTCCTTAGCCACATCTACCCAAAGATTCAGCCGTTTATCTCTCTAATTTTCGACACTCCAAAGGGAACCAAAACCTAAATTTGATATGAAGCAACTTAATAGTGCCGAGATAGGATAAATTGCGAAACCATAAAATTATTTTCAATTTTTTTGAACTTACTACCGTTTTTGTCATTAATGTTTTGAGATATTAAATTGAAACATATATTGCAATTATTAAGGTATTTAAAACGAAACTCTCGGTTAGACATGGGCGCAGCGGCACGCCCCGTCGAGGATCCAGCAGGCTTACTCTCGACACAACCGAGAATCGAATCAGTTCGATCTCAACGGATTTGGTGTTTTATTTGGTAGATTACTTTGGAACTAATTAGGATAAAGAAAACCTTTGGAACGTAACTTTTTCTACACCCGACGATATCAATCGACATAAAACAAAAATAAACAAACGTCAATTTATTCGGGAGTATGTGGCACGATCGAATCTGAATCAAAATCGAATCAGTTTGGGGAGTAAGGCCCCAGCTCGGCGCGCCGATCGGTTTTAGTAGCGTTTTTTTATTAACCTACCCTAAGTATAACAATAATATAAATAAATTAAATTTAGTTTTAAAGAAAATATAAAATAAAAAATATTAAATTTGAATGTTTGCAGCGCGGTTCCTGCCGCGCTTCATACAAACGTCCAGCATTTTTTTTAAATTGTCATAAGTTTTTTATTTATGAACCGATTGAGATGAAATAAATGTTAAGTCAAGATTACTAAAAATATGATTGAACCACATCTAAATCGAATAAGCCGTTTCTGACATTAGCGTGCACAAATGCACAAACAGACAAAAATAAAAAATAAAATTGTTTTGGGTAAGTACTATTGAATAAATAAAAGTCTCCTATAATAACACAGGCACAGTTAGCACATTTTAATAGTATTTTTTACCCAGCAGTGGGGTGGATTTCCTTTGGTTGACCTTCGCCAAAATTCCTACCTACCAGCATCTGGGGGCCTACTCAAGATGTCATCGCTAATTGTCGCTTACAAAGTTCGATAACAAAATGTATGGGATTTGACATAAGCTACGCTAAATGATCGCGATTTGGTTTGTCATTTACCCAGCAGTGGGGTGGATTTCCTTTGGTTGACCTTCGCCAAAATTCCTACCTACCAGCATCTGGGGGCCTACTCAAGATGTCATCGCTAATTGTCGCTTACAAAGTTCGATAACAAAATGTATGGGATTTGACATAAGCTACGCTAAATGATCGCGATTTGGTTTGTCATTTAGCGTACCTTATGTCACATCCGTGATGGTATAAATAGCTTTCCAAAAACCGCTTAATTGCCCGTTTTTTAGTTTATCGCGAAGGGCTTTCTTTTAATTATACAGTTAATTAAGTTGATTTTATACAATAAATGATAATTTATTTCAATTTGTGAAGCAAGTTCAAAAATACAATTTTTATATTATTATGATGACACTGTGAAAACACTGTCTTCACAGAAAAAAAATCTTGATAGTTAGGTACTTATTTGATGTTCTAATCTACTTTAGTGCCACGTTCTATTGCTTCGCGTTACTGTGTAAGCGATCCCCCCGCGCCCCCCGCACGAACCGTTCGTCCGCAGGCCGCGCGCGCGAACTTCATCCGACTTGCTTCAAATTTATCGTCACTGCTCGGCTCCTATGTATCGTAGCGTTATGTTATATAGCCTATAACCTGCCCAGGAATATGGGCTACAATCGTACCAAGTTTGGTTAAAATCCCTTCAGTAGTTTTTGTTCCAATCGTGCACATACAGACAGACAGACAGACAGACAGACAGACAAAAATTTTACTAATTGCATTTTTGGCATCAGTATCGATCGCCAATCATCCTCCAATATGTATTTTGAAAAAATATTCAATGTACAGAATTGACCTCTCTACAGTTTTATTATAAGTATAGATAATATATTTCCGTTGTCTGGTACCTGTAACTTTAAAGTTCTTCGGATACTTAGCACAGGGCCAGATTGACGTGGTGTGAAGCGTCCATAGATTATTATTATTATATTTAAGTTTTGTTTTAGATTGTACACGTCCATAACATACTAACATTTTTCTCCCTCGACGGGTCTCTGGCTTGTGTAGGTGCGCGTCAAGCACTGAGCCACGGAGATCGTTGGATGGCTCTTCAGATTCATCTGGCAGAAGATTTTTATATAGTTTCCGCTGTACCCTCGGAATGCGTCCAACACTAACAACATTAAACTTTAATGAAATCCAATTCGCGTCATAATTTTTTAATAGGTTATGACCTCATATGTGTCACAGACTATAAGAAAAGATTTTGATTTTGCTTGCTGATTAGTGTGTTGGTTGGTATTGCCATTAAATATGTCTTATGGGAACTGCTTAAAACTTGCGTAGACTAAATTAAATAAAAAGTATTTAAAAAACCTGCAAAAAGTTGCAGTCGAAACTCTTAATCACTCAACAGTTCTTTTTACTGAATTGGTTGAAATTACTATTGACTTATTTTGCCAGTTAAATGTACTTTTGACTGGTTAGAGTTGACTGCTTATCCACATACAATACATCATGCGTAACAGTGGTATTGAAATTTATTTCAAAATATTAATACACAACTTTTATATAATTTATTATTATTATGAGAATAACAAAGTGGAAAAGTGTAAATAAAAGTTGTGTATTATTAATATAAACATGAAATTCAATCAGTTATATTAATTTATATTAATTAATGTAGAGTTCGTAACTACTTTAGTCGTTACATTCTACTTGCAATTGTATTCCAACTTATTGTCACAGTTTATAATAAAGGAAGTCCAATGTACTCGAAACACAGTTGTATTTAACTTTTATCAATGAATAAACAATTAATATCAGACGAGAAAGCAAACTTATTGTTAATGTTAGATAGTTCATACAACAGTCATTACATTAAATTTTTTATCAATGACGCGACATAATTATTATTATACCTGGTGAATAAGGTTTCATTGATCGACAAATATTATAACCCAGAGTACTTATTTAAGATGCCACGGCATCGCTATTATTACTTAAAAAGTTCGAGAACAAAAATGTATTGGACATAAGGTTCACTAAATGACGAGCGACTTCGTATGTCACTTAGCGAAGCTTATGTCAAAATTCAAAACCCATGCTTTTTATTTTCGAACCTCGTAGGTGATAACAGCGATGGATTGAATATGGTCCCAGTATTTACAGTATTATATCATACAGTAGTAAGGTAGACTATACAGAACTAAAGTAGGCAATTTATGAGCAACTAATTTATAATGTTCTCATCGTAATATAGGATTAAAGAAAAGTATATGGTATTTTCTAGATTTACTAGAAAATCCTGGACTGGACTACCTATTGGCAACTCTTCAATAATATAAACAACGAAAAGTAAAATATATAAAATAGGTTTTTACTTTAGATATAAAAAGGATTACTGAAAATGCAGATTTCTAGTTTTATCCGCTACAAAGATATAGGTCGAAAATGACCTTTTCAAGAAAAGGATGATTGTGCTTAACTTTGAAGGGGCACTGCTATGCCCCCAGCTATAAGAATGAAAAATATTTATTCAACATTCAACCACGATAAAATATTAATAACATTTATGCTCTTTGGTAAAGTAAAGACATAAATAAATAAATGTTTGAAGTGAAACGAGTGCACGTTCATTTTCCAGCCGGTTCATATAGGTCGGATGTTTGTTTACAGTTTACCGAGAGGTCTGTATTAATTATATAAATATTTTCTACGTGTTATCATCACTTTCATATCGCGGCGAAGTACTTCACATAACATTTCAAAACAAGTTTCTATGATTATCAGAACGATACGCCTAACACCAATCCCCAAAATGAAAATGATTTAAGCTTTTTTCACTTCAGCAGTGCTATTCTCTAAAAATGTTTTGCATATCTCGATTCTCGACAGCTGAATCCACGGCGAGTGTCAAATTTTGAAGTTCACAATATGAGAAATTTGACACTCACCGTGGATTCAGCTGTCGAGAGAGAGCTCGTCGAAAACATTCTTAAAATAGCACTGCAGTTTCGGTTCATCCTTAACATGAAGACAAAAACCTGCGTTATGCGTAGTAAACTCGCACGGAGCTACACTTCACGATAAGTATTAAGTCCTGATTTTCTTATTAAAATTTTAGTAAAATATGGATTTTGAACATCAGAGGCTCTACCACTAGATCATATAGCGGTATTACTTTGAAATTACTTTTGTATTTCCTACAAAAAAAAATTATAAGTACCTACACATATTGTAAATAGAGATAATATCTGTATATACGAAATTTAAAGGTATGTTATATAAAAATACTAAGAACTTGTGGTAGGTAAGGCCTCTGATGACTGGTCTGGCAAACATAAAAATTTTGTTCGCGAAGAAGTAATAATATCGGTGCAAGTATCGTAAACAATTGCAGATTTATATTTAACAAGTTTCAATTACGCTTTACGTATAAAGAACTTATTAACCGACTGCTGGATAATTAAAAATGAAGAAACATTATTCTTCTTTTCAGTAATTAGTTTTACGCTTATGATTTATCATACGAAAAAAATAAGTAGTTAAAATATTATGTGAAAGTAAATCTCAACAGACGATAGTGCAGACAAACTTAAAGTATTACTGTTACTAAGTCGTGGGTGAAAAGCTTAGACAATATTCAAATGTATGTAAAACTATGTTAAGCGCTTACCCGTAAATCCATCTCATGTCGGCACTTAAATATTCACATGAACTTCAAAATTATGGGGTTGAGTACCACACTAATTGGGGTCAGATTATTTCAGGGTGACTGATTTTTGGGGTCAAGTTATTTGGAGCTATAATGTCAAAATATTAATATGCTGGAATACAGGACAACACAACCTTAAAGTATTTAAAGCAAGCTTAATTGGGTACAAAATAACTCAGATGCTTGGGTACAATGCAACTTAAACTGGGTGCAAAGTAATTGGGTACAGGATAACATAGGGACGTGGTAACCGCACGGATCACAGGATAGATCTGGGGGGTTACTCCCGACACAATCGAGAACCGAATCCGTTCGATATCAGCGGTTTTTCGTACTTTATTTGGTGAATTACTTTGAAACTAATCAGGATAAAGAAAATTATTAGATCATAACTTTTTGTACTTACAACACTACCATACTGAGAACAAGTAAATCGTAACAAAAGGAAATGCTTATCGAATCATAAGCAACTAGAGGCCATATCAACATTAATTACACAATTTATTTTTATGGTTAATTGGGTCAAATAGTAGCAGGATCAGTGCGAGACGTGCGGTTTTGTTGTACATTGTTTCTATTAAGTTTACGCAGTAAAGCATGATATCTATATTAAAAACAATTTAATTATCATCTCACCGAGAGTAAAATATACCAATTTTAAGTTAGCGTCAGTTCACATCGAAAGGCGACGCCGCATCATAAGACACCGATTTAAAATTGAATTTTATTCACTACACAAGAAGATGCATGTTTCATTGCAATTGAAATAAAGATATAGCTGAAATGCCAATTCTAAGGTTGAACAGATATATTTAAAATAAAGTAAGGTAACTGACCATACTTGTATTTTGAAATTTTATTATTATGTATAATCCAGAAAACATAAATCGGATCATGTATATTGATGTTATTGATAGAGCAAGTGTCACTTTGAGAATGTTTTGCCGTTTGTTTAGGCGCTTTTTGGCTTTTGGGCCAGTCCAGTTAAACAGTGAACCCAGAGATAGACCGAGATATAGGAGAATTATAAGTTGACTCTAGGTTTATTAACAAACTCAGACAGTCTTAGTATATTATTGATATTTCCTGACTCGGGCGTTTAAAACGAATAATAATAAAATACTGTACTCTACCTTCATATAATGACGAAATAATGAAGCCTTGAGTCGCCTTAGATAACTGAAGAAATCCAACAGGGAAGCACGAAAGTAATGCCAACAAGAACACATCTACAGACTACGAGAACACTGGCAGTCTGGCAGACACAGCATTTCGCCGTGCGAACGCGACAACCGCGAAAACTACTATGAATCAAACTTATTAGAAACAAAAATAAGCATCATTAGAATATACGAGAATCTATATTAAATATTTATTATTAGATACAACGGATGAATAAACTCCTTTTATTCATCCGTTGTATCGTAATTATTGTTGGTGCGTTTGATTGACAATCCTTCACTTTCTTTCTTATCGCAAGGGTTAAAGGTATATGTGGAAAAGTACTAGACGATTGCGATGAAAACAATGTCATTTATCTTAAAATAGCAGATGCAGCGCGGCTGGCGCTGTGGGCGGGACACAAATTGGCACACGCGAAAACTTCATAAACAAGGTGCAACGCCGAATACGAAACGAGTTTATACTCGTATGCACTCGTATATACTCGTATGTGTAGTACGTACTACTGGTATATAATACTCGTATGTACTGTTTATGTTGTGTACAATGATTATATTAATATCTTAGATTTATTTATTGTTAGAATTGTGACCAAATATTATTGTTAATCTATGATTATTACGTGAGTTCAGGTTTGCGAGTATTGTGCGTACGAAGGATCATGAAATTTGGCACAGTCAAAGTTTATGTACGAGAATAATAATAATAATAATATCTATGGACGCTTAACACCACGTCAATCTGGCCCTGTGCTAAGTATCCGAAGAACTTGTGTTACACGTACCAGACAACGGAAATATATTTAATACTTTTTATACTATACACATATTTAATATTTTTATTATATTATAGACAAATTTAATACACATCCATGACCCAGGAACATTGAAAACTTTTTGTTCCCTCGGCGGAACCCGCGACCTTTCGTTCGAGCGCCAACGCGCTCAACCAACTGCGCTACGGAGGTCGTCGAAAGAAGAAAAGAAAAGAAGGCGTAAATTATTTTTTTATGAGTGCTTAGAAGTAACTCTACTATTAGCGTGCGTTTGACATAACTTTAACACACGTTGACGTTTGCAAATCTGTCAAAAACCTTTCGAGTGCAGTGCAATTCAGTCTTCTAGAACAGTGGTGTTTAACTGCTTATCCGTTTTAGGTGTGTGACCTTATAAGACCTAACTACAGTCGCTAAATTTACCCCTCCTCCCAACGATGTTTTCAAATAATACCTGTTAATACAAACACGTATACTTTATTAAACATATTACATATATATGTAACATATACAATTTTTTTCCATTATATTAGAGCAAAAAATTTAATGCCACTATTTTAAGAAGTGTTGGGTTTATGAGTATGTACATAGCCAAACGATACTTAAATCTGTATACACTTTGATTAGTGATTTGGGAAGCGGGCAGGTGGCCTCCTCTATGTAACTTGAAAGAGAGAAGTGTAAAAGATAATATATTGTTTGTCTTATAGGTCTCCCCTGTTTTTACATCCGCCTGTCTACATTACATGAACATTGGACAGACTGAAAGCTAATAATTACACAACTAAGTCATGAATGTGAGTGTGTGAGTGAAAAAAAAATGAAGGTGATAATTAATATGTCAAAAAAAGTTTGCCCAGAATTTAAACTGTCACTTAAACAATTAAGGATATTATGTGGTAACTGGTAACGTACTAACTAATTTACTTAACATTAATTCTAGAGACGGACTTAAGATTAATGTACTTAACACGTTACGACGTATTCTCAAATGTTTAAGTGACAGTTCGCACTCAATTTCCTCGAAATAAAAATTCATCCATTCATGTCTTCAATAATTATTAAAAAACATTGAAAGTTTAATTTCTATACCAAATATCTAAGCAAAATTCCAAAACAAGATTAACATTTTGTATAGTGTGCGATATAAACGCAGAAATAGCAAACAATGAAGTACAAGAGTATAGGAACCTGTTCATTACTTTACAAGTAAATGTTAAGTGAAATTTACTCAGGCGGCTGTGTGCTTCGCCGCGCAAACTTACTGCACAAATAATACCTAAACATGGCACTACAAATACCACACTTTCAAACTGTTTTTCACCGACTTCCAAAAAAGGAGGAGGTTTCTCAATTCGACCGTTTTTTAGGTGTTGTGTAGTAAAAAAAATGTGTTGTGTAGTGTAGTGTATAATCCAAATTCTGTCCCATTGTCACCAAAATGGTGACCTGATGATGAGGAATCGACAGAAATCCTCAAAATTTATATGGAAACATATTTCGATTTTGATATTTTCTGAAGTAGCCCAAGCATATGTTACCAAATACTAGGTTTTGCACCTTTTGAAGTCGGTTTTTATTTATTTAATCACATTCAGCGTTATTTTGTGTAGGGCCGATAATCTGTCAGATTTTTCCCCCATATTACTCCTGGCCGATTTTTTGTATTGTGTGTGTTTTGTGACGTGTGCACTATAGCAATCGGTGTGTTCTATGTATCACCTACAAAAATCGGTCACCGATTATCGCTTGTTAGTATATAAAAATGAATTGCTGCTTTTAGTCTCGCTAAAACTCGGGAACGGCTGAACCGATTCGGCTATTTTAGTCTTGAAATATTCGTGGAAGTCCAGGGAAGGTTTAAACGGTTTGTATGCTCAACGAAGTGGACACGGCTGAGCTAGTCTTCTATATAAAATGAATTGCTGTTCGTTAGTCTCGCTAAAACTGAGAACGGCTGGACCGATTCGGCTATTTTTGGTCTTGAAATATTCGTAGAAGTCCCGGAAAAAAGGTTTCTATGCTCAATGAAGTAGGTACGGGTCAGCTTATAGAATATAAATATATTCACTATTTATTAACAGCACTCACTAAGATTTAATGATAAATCTGCACACGTAGAATCACTAACCTATAATAAGAATAGGAGATATATAAGAAGAAATAATCATTTCTACGACAGTCGTATTAAAGGGAGTGGTAGAGTCGGTAGTATCAGAAGTACCTACTTAGAGGGCGTAATTTGAATTTTAAATTTAGAAGCATGCAAACTTTTTTTAATGATTATATTCCACATGTTATTATGTCCTTGATTAAAAAAAATTAAAGTAGAACATTATATATGGCGCCATGTATTGAGTCGTACCAGTGCTGTGGTTGACCGCAGGCGTCACCAAAGTACTATGCAACGCAGTCATAACATTTCATACTCTGATGCAAGCTTGAAAGAAGATATTGAGACTTTGATTGTCATAATATTATCTTCTGTAATCTGTTCCAAAGAAGTAGAAATTATAAGTAAATAATATAATAGTTAGTGAAACAAAGTTAACGATTTTAATAACACAGGTACACAACTCTACATAGAGAGTAGAGACTATAGTTTTCTAGTGTTGATATTTTTAATGCAAGGTAAAAGGTACCACTTACAATCAGAGACGAAATGGATATGAAATTTCGGATACGGATGTAAATTAAATTATTTCGGATTATCCGCTTATTTCGGATAATTTCGGTTACGGATATTAAATTTTGTTTACGTTTTTTACAGTACCAATCTTTTATTTCGGATTCGCTTACGGTTACTGATAATTTTTTATATCGGATATTTGATTGTTTCGGTTACGGTTACGGAGCTTCTAAACATCCCTGCTTACAATGCAATTTAAGCTCGTTGAGCTTGAAGATTGTAAATTACATTGTAAGTAAAAGAATTGAGGAAACGCAACGGCACCTTTTCATACAGAAATAGGGGTCTACGCGACCCTGTTTCCTCACTGGACAATGCCGCCACAGTAACAATGTTTTTCCTGAATATCTATGTATAATATTAGTATGTCCCTATTTTTCCTTAAATTAATTATTAAAAGGGATGTGGGCATTCAAAAATTAAAAAATATGGCCAGTTCTCTAATCAAGTTAGTTCAAATTTAAAGTTCCTACTACGACTGAGCCAAAAGGAGCAACTTAATCCTGGGTAATATAGGTACAGTAACAGTGGCAAACGTTTTCCATCAGAAGAATGCATAGCCTTAATATTGGGTATCGACGAGGATCTTCAAAAGGAAATAACTAAGCGAAGCCAATAGAAATGGAGTTAGAACCCCACGACAGATAGGTAATTTACGTACTTATTCGGATTACAAGTTTTTGATTACAATTAATGTATCCACATTATGTACTTAAATTCCTCGTGACCGCAAACGACATTGTAGGTACAATATAGAGTTAGTTACAAGTGAGACATCATCTGTTTTGTTGAAGTGTGAATCGATTTGTGATTGTTCAATAATGTTTGTGTTTAGCAAACAATAAAGTGTTAGTTTGTCTTTAGTCTCGGTTCAATTTATCTTTCCAATAAAGTTTGGATTTTTCTTATTTATTGATCTGATACACATCCTGTTTTAGTAAAATATCATTGTTTATATAACACAAATTTATTTTCTAGACCTATAGGGCTATATCATGTTTAAGGTAACTACTACTATCTAGATTTGCATTTAGGTCCTCGTTTGAGCTATGACGTCTCTTGCTTAAAGGAAAATTTGGTAAAAAATTAAGTACCTAATTTTATTACATAATATTTATAATGGGAATCGAGGACCGAGTACTCTCCGTATTACACATGTCTCAGCAGTCAGCCTGTACCTAGTCCTGCCATAAATACTGATACAAAGAAAAATATTTTTTTTTCTATTGCTAATAAAATTTCTTTCTTTTACAGTGTGTTAGTTTTATTCATAAATAAAAAGTTATTTAAAATATGAAAAGCTTATTCAAAGTGGCCGCCGTTGGCTGCAATACAGTCCTTTAAACGTTGAGGCCAGATATCAATAGAAGCACGCACTCTTTTCATGTGAAAATTCCTCTCTGCCAATCGTATGGATTGCTTCAGGGACTCCAAATTGTCATGGCGTTTAGAGCAAGACATACTCTCTAAAACTGACCATAAATCGTAATCCAGCGGATTAAGATCGGGACTAGACGATGGCTAATCTTCAACTCTTATGAAGTCCGAAACGTTCGTTTCCAACCAAGACTGTGTAGAGCGAGCTTTATGAGCTGGTGCCGAGTCTTGTTGGAAGGACCATTCTTGGTTATCGAACATACTCGTAGTTCTGTTAAGAGGTTTCACTGCCTTCTCAAGAATGGTATCTTGATAGACTTGTGCTGACGTTTTGGTACCTTTTTCACAAAAGTATGGCTTAGTCACTCCTTCATAGCTAATACCCCACCAAACCGTCACTGACGTCGGATAGTGCCCACGTTGCACTCTCTCAACCAATTGGGAAGCTTCCTTAGAGCTTTGAGCATAAATACTCATTCATTCATTCATCATTTTGCTTGTTAAAATGTTGTTCAATTGTAAAAATTTCCTCATCAGTAACAAAATTTTTCTGTGACCTCCCTTTGCGTACCGCCTCATAATTGTTTTGAATTTAGCACCCTATTCTTTTTTAAATTATCACTTAGAAAATTACCAGTGCGTCTCTTATAGGCTGAAAGTCTTAAGTCGTCTTTTAAAATACGCGACATGGTTCTAGGGACTATCTTCATCTCCCGACATAAAATCTTTTGTTTTCGAACCGGATTTCTTAGAATTCTTTCTCTTACTGCCTTAACCACCTTTTCCGTACGAACACAGCGTGGACGGCCAGATCTTTTTCTGTCACAAACAGAGGAAGTCTCATTGTGCCTATTAATAGCCCGGTACACAAACATTTTGCTTATACCAAGCGTATGGAGAGTTTTAAAAATTGCATTGGGCTCCATACCTATTTTGTGTAACGTAATCACAGCGATTCTGTTCTCTTTATCACCGCACTCCATTTCAATATCGCAAAATAATAAACAATGTAATGGCGCCAACATGAGAAAATACAATGAATAATCATGTAAAAATGACAGATTCCAAATTCAAATAGAATAATAATTTAATTGTAACAGTATTTATGACCAGCCTAGGTATATACCTATATAAAATGAATTGCTGTTCGTTAGTCTTACTAAAACTCGAAAACGGCTACTCGAAAACCGATTCGAGTATTTTTGGTCTTGAAATGTTCGTGGAAGTCCAGGGAAGGTTTAAACGGTATCTATGCTCAACGAAGTGGGCACGGGTCGGCTAGTATATATCTATACTAATATTATAAAGCCGAAGAGTTTGTTTGTTTGTTTGTTTAAACGCGCTTATCTCTAGAACTACTGGTCCGATTTGAAAAAAAAAAATTCTTTTTTTGTTAGTCCATTTAAAGAGGAAGGCTTTAGGCTATATAACATTGCGCTGCGACCAATAGATAGGAGCGAAGCGTGAGTGAGAAATGTTGCAAAAACGGGGAAAATTAATTATATTTGGGGACTTTCGTCACGCGTACGAAGTCGCGGGAATAGCTAGTAGGTATAATATATTTTACTGTTGTCCCTGCGTTAGCGGAACATTTTATTTAAAACTTCCACTGTAAAAAAATATACGTGATAGAAAAAAATTTAAACCATATTTCTATTTAGTATCTACTATTGATAAATAATAATAATTTACTGTAACGTAAAGGAGGCAAAAATTTTTTTTTTTTCAGATCAAAGAGCGTGCATTCAATTTACGACGAAGTTTCAGTTTTTCGGTGTTTTTGACTGCCCCTCACACGCATAAAATAACTAAATTAAATAAAACAATTAGAAATATATAAAGATAAACTCTTTATTTTGGACATACTTTTATAAAATTAAAGTTTTAAGTAGTACATTTGAGTAAATTTAAAGATTTCGGAACGCCGAATCGCAAAAATGCCGATTTTAGCTCACTTTGATAAAGAAAATAACAATTAAATCGTGTTAATATAGTTTAATTTCTATTTTTATAAAAGAGATTATAAAGTCCTTAAATGAAATATTGATAAAAAATTAAAAATATATTAAAAATGTATTGTTAACTGCATAAAAAATCTTTTAAAAATGACATAATTTACGTTTTTCAGTGCTGTATTTCTACTGGAAAAACTAAATTTCTTCGATGATATTATTTTTATAATTGATAATCATACTATTGGTAAGTTGACACTATTTTTTATTTAATTAAAAAACGATGTTTATCCCATAATTCAATTTTTTAAAAATTACTTGTTTTCAACCAAGCGCACGCGTCGTGTAAATCGCGATCTATTTAGTACCCGCTGAGAATTCGTGAGGGGAGGTTGTGTCGCTCTGCCCTGGACTGTCAACGTATAAAGGTTCACCGACCTGGTCCGCTCATGGACTTATAGTGCGACTAAACAGAATTGACGCTTTGACGAGCATTAATATTTTTATGAGAAATGGGGGAAATTTACAGAGATTATAATATAATGTCGATTACAAAGTTCATAATATTTGTGGTTTGTATATTTAAAAATTATACTAATCATCATCAGCCCCTGTATGTCTGTCTGTAATATCACAGCCCCTAAATTAATCAAAAGATTTTGATGTCAATTTCTTTAATTGAAAGCTGTTGTGGTTTATATATTTAAAAATAATACTAATCATCATCAGCTCCTGTGTGTCTGTCTGTAATATCACAGCCCCTAAATTAATCAAAAGATTTTGATGTCAATTTCTTTTGTTGAGAGCTAATGTGGTTTGTATATTTTAAAATTATACTAATGATCATCAGCCCCTGTGTGTCTGTCTGTAATATCACAGCCCCTAAATTAATCAAAAGATTTTGAAGTCAATTTCTTTAGTTGAAATCTGATGTGGTGTATATACATATTTAAAAATTATACTAATCATCATCAGCCCCTGTATGTCTGTCTGTAATATCACAGCCCCTAAATTAATCAAAAAATTTTTATGTCAATTTCTTTAGTTGAAAGCTGATGTGGTTTATATATTTAAAAATAATACTAATCATCATCAGCCCCTGTATGTCTGTTTGTTATATCGCAGTTCCTAAATGATTGACAAATTTTGATGCGGTTTTTTTTAGTTGAAAGTTGGTGTGGTTCATATATTTAAAAATTATACTAATCATCATCAGCCCCTGTGTGTATGTCTGCTTTAATGTAACTGTCATCAATATAACCGAGTATCTGGGGGCACGGCAGTGCTTCTGTCAACTTGAGCACGGCCGTACCATCAATTTCTCGTAGCAGTTTAGGCCATTTTCAACTACCTATAACTTTGTTGTGGATTAAAAGAAGCCTGCATTTTTAGTTACTAGGTAAGCATTGTACAAACACAGTATATTTCAAATGTAATTCAATTTGAAACAGAAGTTACATAATTATAACTTGTCAAACTCCTTAGTTTTGTCACTGACTCAATCACTCACTGACCGATCATCAAAAGTATTAGGCACTTCTAGCAGACATAGAAGCTTCAAATTTGGAATACAAGTAGTGTTTAGTGTATAAATAAGGGAAAAACCTAAAAAAAATATTTCTGTAGAATTATCTAGACTAACTGCATAATTAACGTTGTAATGTCATTTAAATGTATAGGATTAGGAAAAAATGTACATTACGGTCGGTCGTGTTGGCGGCTGCAAATTTTATGGCGAATAGAGCTATATGTAAGGAGTCACTAACCAAAATTAAAAGTTGCGGAAACTCCTAGGTTTTTAGTTTTTGAAAAAATAAAATTCGTAGATTTGTATGAATATTCGACTACTTTTGACGTAATTTTGACAGTTTTTTTTTATATAGCGCCAAAGGCCTTTAAAGTCATGCCATAACTACTAGTCAAATAATATACCAGTTCTAGTTCAATCACCTATTTACTGTAACTAGAGTGAATCGGGCAGAATTCGCTTCTGGCACTCGCCGGCCGCTACCGCGGCACGCTTTGCTCGGCTCGTGCGCAATCTTAAATGTCTCACCTAACCTAACCTAGCCATTTTTATTCTAGTTCAATCACCTATTTACTGTAACTAGAGTGAATCGGGCAGAATTCGCTTCTGGCACTCGCCGGCCGCTGCCGCGGCACGCTTCGCTCGGCTCGTGTGTAATCTTAAATGTCTCACATAACCTTTTTTTTTTTTTTTTTTTTTTTTTTTTGATTTCGCAAGGGAAATGCATTACGCATCCCCCAGGGAGGGTCCCCTAGGGGTATGTGGGACTCCCGGCTCGCTACGGCCGGTTTACCCACTAAAACCACTTGCGGATTGCCATCAGCCGTTACTGGGGGGAGTGCCTGGATCTTTCAAAGCACAGGCCACGCCCCCCCGACCGGCCGGTTTATCTCATAAGGTACCGGACTTCCATCAAATTAAGAGAGCACTCCGGCAAACTGAAGCGCTCCCCTCGGCGCCGAGACTGACTTAGCCAGGGAGGTTACCCATCCCTCTCCCGGAGCCCCGTACTAGACGTGAGATGGGAGGGCCGCAAAACGACGCCTCCGCATCCCCGTCCTACGCCGGCGAAGCGGAACAGAGGATGGATCCATCTCTCTGTCCCGCTCCGAGGCCTCCTTCTGCGAGATGACGTATTCGCAGAAGAAGACCACCGCCTGCCAGGCCTCATCGCTCTCGAGCATGCAACGCACCACGCTCGGGAGCGAGAGGTCTCGCCCAATCACTGCCATGAGATCATGGCGCTGCACGGCCCAACGATCGCACACTTCAAGAGTATGCTGGGCCGTGTCCTCCGCAGCGCCGCACTCATGGCAGGCAGGCGTAGGCTCCCTCCTGGCGACCTTACACAAATACGCACCGAAGCAACCATGTCCGGTGAGCACCTGTGTAAGGCGGAAGGTGAGGGGTTTCCTCTTGCGACGCATCCACGCCGCAAGGACTGGGCGCAGTGACGTAACCGTATGTTTGCCATACGGCGACTGCGCCAGAACCTCACCCCACCTCCGTAGCAACCATTGTTGCCCCAGCATCCGCAATCGCGAGAGCTCCTCCCAAGTTGGTGCTTCACCTCGCAACCTCTTCTCCGATCGGAAGAGGTGCACTTCTGCGAGCACCGACGCCTCGAGCTCCCACGGCGGATCTCCAGCCAGGGCAGTAGCTGCCACCCAGGAGACCGTACGGTAGCCCCTGATTACCCTTACTGCTATGACTCGCTGCGCTTTTCGCAGCTGGGCCTTATTCCTAACAGTAAGGGAATCCGCCCAAATAGGGGCCCCGTACATGGCCATACTCCTACAAACGCTGGAGTATAGCCGCCTGCAGGCTTCGCTGGGCCCTCCTATATTTGGAAGGAGTCGGCCCAGCGCTGATGCCACCCTTATGACCTTCGGTCCCAACTGTTGAAAATGCGGACCAAAGGTCCACCTCCCGTCAAGGGTGAGCCCGAGATATTTTAATGTGGGGCTCACCCTGACCACCGTCTCTCCGATAAGAAGCCGTGCACCCGGTGGGGGTCCTTTCCTCCCTCGCCCGCGGAAGAGCAGGGCTTCGGTCTTGTCTAGACGTACCCGAAGTCCCAACCGCTCTATACGACTGACCAGGAGTGAAACTCCCTCCTCAGCCAGTCGCGCAGCCTCCTGATATGTCCGTCCCCGGGATGTGGCTAAGGTGTCATCTGCATAGCATATGACACTCATCCCGGGGGGCAGGCTGCACCGCAGGACCCAGTCGTAGCCCACGTCCCACAGGTTCGGACCCAGAACCGAACCTTGGGGTACTCCGCATACGACGTGCCGCCTCACTAGGGACCCTGACCGGTCCTCGAGCACAACTTCTCTATCGGAGAGATACGCGTCCAATAGCCTTCCGAGATACGGAGGCACCTGAAAGTAGTTGAGTGCCTCCCGTATTGCGCTGTGGGGAAGGCTATTGAAGGCGTTGGCGATATCTAGCGACACCGCCACCACCACCTCCCTCCCGCGTTCCGCTTCATCCGTCACTGATCTGAGGCGCCTAAGTGCGTCAATGGTCGACCGACCGGCTCGAAACCCGAACTGTGTATCTGCCAGTCCGGGTCCTGGGCCCTCCTCCAAATGCTGAACAAGGCGGGAGGCTAAAATGCGTTCAAACGCCTTGCCCACCTCATTCAGCAACACTATCGGCCGCACCGCTGACGCGCAATCCGGTGGCCGCCCACCCTTTGGTAACAGGACAAGCCGACCCTCTTTCCATGCCTTCGGGAAATGACCGCACTGAAGGCAGCGGTTGAACAGCTCCCGAAGGCCATCCTCGAGATGCACGAGAGCTATTAAGAGAACTCTCCCGTGCACCCCGTCCGGACCAGGCGCCCTCTTCTGACTCTTGAGGCGGGACAAAATTACCTCCATTTCCAGA
This sequence comes from Celastrina argiolus, assembly GCA_905187575.2. NCBI lineage: Eukaryota > Metazoa > Arthropoda > Insecta > Lepidoptera > Lycaenidae > Celastrina > Celastrina argiolus. The sequence goes on from LR994591.1 coordinate 11,912,181, forward strand.
TCAGTGACGGGTGGCGGAACACCCTCCTCCATTGAGCCCGGTGTCTGTCGGGCCATTCTCGGAGGAACGAAGCCTGCCGGGGGATCTGGGAACAACTCCGCAACAATATTCCCCAGCAGGTAAGGCTGGAGCGTTTCTGTCAAAGGGGCCGACTGGGTGCGCAATTTGTCTCGCGCCCTTTTGTACGGCCGGCCCCAGGGGTCATTATTTATCCCCTCCACCAGCTCCAGCCACGCTTGTTCCTTGGCCCGACTGATAGCCAGCTGCAGGGTCTGTCTACTTTCTTTGTAGACTCCAAATAGCCGGTTATCACGCTCCTCATCCTGGGGGCGGCGCCGCCTGCTGCGAACAAAGGCGCGTCGCGCCGCATTGCAGGCAACGCGAAGGTCGCTTAACTCCGCTGACCACCAATACACCGCCCGACGAGGTGGGGGAGGACCTCTCATTCTAGGCATGGCTGCCCGGCAAACATTCTTAAACACGTTGTCGAGACAGCCCGCTATTTCATCTACCCCCATACCCTCGAAGGACGGGAGACTCCAGCGACCGACTATGGCCGCCTCCTCCGCTAGTTCTCGGTCGAGTTTGTTAAGCGCCCAACGCGGGAATCTGCTACGTCCCCCTTGTGATGACGCCGGACTCAATGCAGAGGCTGGAGACATCTCAAACCTTATATAGCGGTGGTCCGAGAGTGTCTCCACCTCCGTCTCCACCCTCCATCCTTCCACCCGGCTTGCGGCGACGGGAGTGGCGAAAGTTAAGTCCACCACTGACGAACCCGTGCGCCGTACGCACGTGGGGACCGTCCCTCTATTTAGAAGAGACAGCCCCGCGGCATGTGCCCACTCCTCAACCTCCCTACCCTTCGGGTTCGTAACAGGAGACCCCCACGCCGAGGACTTAGCGTTAAAGTCTCCCGCCACGAATACGGGGAGAGGAGCTAGCCGACTAACGATAGGCCCCAGAACATCAAGGAACTGTTCCAAGGCCTCCAAATTACGGTTCGGGGAGAAGTACACCCCAATCACAGCTATTTCACCCCAAACTGCCACCACATATCCATTCCCCTTTATTCTGGGTATGAGGGGAGGACCAGCACCTGGTCTTGCCACCAGCGCTACGGACCCTGGGTAATCTCCCGCCCAATGTGGCTGAGGAGGCACATAATAGGGCTCCGAGACAATTGCGAGACCAACGCCTAACTCCGCCATGGACTGCAGTAGGAGATCCTGAGCCGCGGCGCAGTGATTAACGTTGGCCTGTAGGAAGTTGAGATGTCCTGGCATTATTGGGACATCTCACCCTCTGGCGCCACCAAGCCTCCCCCCGAAGGACGTGGGGAATGGGAAGACTTTCCGCTCTTGGATGGGGGTCTGCAGGATCTGCCTCCCATCACGTGATCCGCTTTCAGACCCGCGTCGGTGCACACAGCGCACTTAATTTCCCCCGTGCAGCCAGGGGCCTTGTGCCCTGGCTGTGCGCAGCGATAACATAGGTCGCTGCGGTCCTTCTCTGAGTTGCACAGTGAAGCAGTGTGCCCCAGGCCCTGGCACTTGAAGCAGTGCATGGGCCGGGCGCCCTCATGATGCAGCTGGACCCTGCTCCATCCAACGACCAGATAGTCCAGCTGCAGTAACTTTTTCGCTGCCGTAACGGGGCACGACATTCGGGCAAATCCGTGTCCTCTAGGGCTGTGGTAAATTTCCCCGACCCTAACTTGCCCAGGAGAGCACCCCCCTACAGCAGCGACCGCCGCACGCACTCTTTCCTGTGTCGCGGTTTCATCCAAGCCCGTCAATCTGAAGTCAGTTGACTTAACTGGCCTGGATACATCCGCAATATCCTCCAACACCTCCATCAACTTATTAGCCAGGACGTCTGCTTTATCTCCGCTAGCACGTCCCGGCACCTCAATAAGACGGGCCCCCGTAGCCGAGTTTCTAATACGTAGAGGCCCGATGCCCAGCTCCCTGACATCTCCTATTTTGAGCTGGGCTTTAGTGAGGGCCTCTCCATAGGTCACCCCGGATTGAGCGGCTTCTGGACGTAGCCGGACCACCACCGCCGAAGAAGTGGGTGTTACCAATCTTGCACCCTTGGCTGTTTTGTTTTTCGGCTGGGGTGCATCTTTCTTCTGGGCAGTCGCTTTCTTCTTCGGTGCCTTCCTCCTTACGACCGTCGACCACCCATCATTGAGGGCAGCGTCTGCGGCAGGTTCTGTAGGTGCCGTGTCCCTCTGTGATGGCACCGCCGTCCTACCTCCATTCGAAGTGGAGGGGCCGAAGCTGGACCATTGTGTCACCTTCTGCCTCTTCCCTTTGTCCTTCTTTGTGACCGAGGCCGGCCGGGTCACTGAGCGTTCGGGAAGTGTAGGAAATTCCTCCCTTAATACTTGCCCTGGAGCCTTCCTTCTCACCGGTACCTCCTTCGGAGGTGGCATTTCTGCCGGCTCCTCAGGCGCAATCGCGGTTCGTACCTCTTTTGAGACCCGGCTCTCTTTTACGTGCCGAGTCTCCTTCGCCGCTATATCTGCCGCCAACGGAGGACGGACTATGACAGGAGGCAACAACCTGTCCTCCAGAGCCGCAAGCCGACCATCCACAAGGTTACCAACTAACCTGGCGATGTTGGATTCTAATATGCCCAGCTGCTCGCTGGACATTGGGCTTGCGCTCTTCTTTTTTGTCGCCGCCGCCGTCTTAACCTCCTCAAACTCTTTCCGGTAGGCCCTGACTTCCTCCCTGAGGTTCGCTACCTCCCTCTTTAGCCGCCCATTATCAGCCTTGAGGCGACGAGTCTCCTCCGCCTCCGTTCGAGTGGCCAGAGCCTCAAGGACCAACTTCAAAACGCCGGCGGCCCGGCGTATCTTATTGGAATATCCACCTTTCAGGTTTGTACTCCGACCCGTTATGCCTAGAATCTCCTTCAGATTGGCCTCGGCCGCCGACTTGAGCTCATCTGTCCCCATTGCATCCGGATCAATGTCCAGAGGGCCAGGTAGCAATGCATCCACGTCTATGGCTTCCTCACTATCTTTAAGGAAAGCCCTACGATCGAGAGAAGCCATGAATTTCCCATCCCTGGTCTCCTCCGACGAATCCCTTATTTCTTTACGAGCAGTTGTTTGTCTGCTCGCCCCTCCCCTGACTCTTCCCCTCTTAGCTTTGGCTGTTTTATCAGCCAACAGTTCCGAGGCCGGCAAGCGGCGCTTAGTTGCGCAAGACTCCGACTCCGACTGCAGCGACCAGTCCTTACCTAGCAACTCGTAGTAGGTAATTCCAGCCCTGGCGTTGCCTCGATCTAAGGACGCCTCGCGTGATGACTCCGCACCACTTTCCTTCCCCAACGTACCGTCACTCTGGTCAACATTGGCCTCACGGCGAGCTTGAGAACGCGTTGTCCTCCCAACCGCAATATTTAAATTCCCCCCCTCCCTCGTCTTTTCACCCCCCCTACTCCCTCCTTCTCCCCCAGACATAGTCCACACAACAGGAAAGTCACCTACCAGAAAACTCTGGTAGGTGACAACCTAATGTATCGTACCAGAAAAACTAATACTTATATCCTAACTAAACTAATTATTAAAGTAAGAACCCACACCAAAAGAGAATAAAAATAAATAAAAAAACACACTAATATTAAAGAACAAACCTAATTTAATATAATAAATACAAGCAAGTTCCCCTCCTCAGAGAGGCCCTCCACGCAAAACAACACCGGGACAAACTCGTCGACCAGTGTCGTTTTACATAGACGACCTATCGATGACTTGGAGAACAAAAGTGGCCCCAAGATAAAAACGCACTTAAAAATAAATATCTCGGGAACCAGACGATGCACCGAGATAATCCTAGTATAAAACGAAAGGGACAAAAAACCGCTATCATTTGACCCCCTGAACTCAAAGATCCCTTGGTAAGAATACTCTCCACCTTAGGAAATTTAAGCTCATGTCTCACATAACCTAACCTAGCCATTTTTATTCTAGTTCAATCGCCTATTTTTCTTAACTAGATAATCGGGCAGAATTACGTCAAAAGTAGTCGAATATTCATACAAAAATACGAATTTTATTTTTTCCATAACTAAAAAACTACGAGTTTCCGCAAGTTTAAATTTTGGTTAGTGACTCCTTACATATAGCTCTATTCGCCATAAAAATTGCAGCCGCCAACTCAAGCGACCATAATGTACATTTTATCCAAATAATCTTTAATTTTATTTCATTTTCATTCAATAATCAGACGGTTGCAAAATGCTAGTATAGCTTACCTGTTTGTGCCTGGCTACCTAATAGTTGTGACAGGAAACAAATTTTCAGTGACAACATTTTTGTCAATGAAAAAAGCATGTCCATCCCGACTACCCACTAAAAATTAGTATTTTAGTACATTTTAGTGGGTAGTCGGAAGTGGGTCAGTAAAATATTTAGGGACAAACATTTCTGGACATCAAAGATGAAAAATAAATAACTTGGTATATTTTTATAAAAATTAGGTTGTTGAATTTTTCATTTTCATTACTTACTTATCCTAAATTATAAATGTGAAAGTTTGTTTGTTTGTTCGTGTGTTTGTTTGTTACTTTCTTTACGTCTCATCTACTGAACCAACCACCATGAAACTCTTTTCACACAATCATCGCGAAAGTTGTTCCCGACGGTTCGACAGTAACGCGGACTGAGCCGCGGGCGATTACTAGCATGTCGAGTATGTATAATTTGTATTTTATAACTTAAATACCATTTAATTTTATAGAAGTATTGAAATGGTAGGTAATATTAAAATTCATTAGGATCAAACTATCAATGTTACTCGCGCGCGCTACCTGCGGTCGACCTAGCGTTAACCCACACATGCGTGTTGTTTTGCGTCTGTGTGAGTCGATATCGGCTCTCGCGGCGATTTCGACTTGATGAAATTTGATTGCGCGCTCTTAAGTAAGAGCCCTATATTTGATAGCTCTGTTGCAAATGCCTTCATTGTATGCATCGCTGTTTCGATGCGGTACAAATTGTAGTTAACTACTTCACTTCTCACAGGACAAGAACTCGCGCTCAGCACTCTGCATGTCGGGTGGTCGTTTAATATACGCCATGTATAGCCTTCCTATCTAATTTACGTCTACGGACTTTCCGTAAGGCTACCAAGTACCAACCACTCGTTCCCTGAGAAATTGTCGTAAAATCTGAAATGCTATTTATCTGGTCATTTCATTACAAACGGTTTTAGACATTAAACTGGAAATAGACAATTTGTTTTAACAAGCAGCAGTCACGTATATTCTAAGGTTATATTTTACGTTTATAGGCTAAGTTTAATGGTTTAATAGGAATTAAGTTAATGCTAACACTAACGAACCTTCGAGGCCATGTTTAGTATTTACTCGAATATTTGAGAAAACAAAAAGTGTTACGCGAAATTACTTACGAGTTTGGTACCTTCTTGTTGGAAACGGGATATTTTATACAAGTTATTTAAAGTAAAGTTTCTACACCTACCTCAACTCTTTTGTAAAATGTTGTATAGATATCAATATACAATTGAATTGCCCTGCGACTTCGTTCGTGTGGTTTTTGAGTGACTTAAGAGGAAACACCACGGTTGAGAGAAATACAAAATAGGTATTTATAAAATCTATTGCTGTCTCGTAGTGCCTTAGCTAGCCAGCACTAGCGCGATAGAGACAACTGCGACTTGGACTGAAATTACCTATTAAAATTACCAGAAATCGACGTTTAGGGGATTCCTGTTTCCTCCTCCAAAACTTAAGCGATTTAAATATTTTTTTCTGTATTAGCTAAAAAAAGAATTGAGCTAGGTTCCTATTTTTTGCTTTTGTTGTTTATTGTAGTCAAATCTATTTCCTAGATATTTAAACATAGCGGAGAGTCTGGCCATTTTTTTTAGGTTTTTGAACGTCCATATCTCTTTAAATAATTAATTTAATAATATAAAGGAAAAAATATAGACGTACAAACAATATCCATAAATATTCAGGAAAAAAATTGTTACTCTAGGGGTGTTATCCAGGGAGGAAATAGAAATCCCCTAGACCTCTATATTTGTATGGAAAAAATTTCGTGGTGTTTCCTCCGTATAAGAAGCGCACGCAACGAAAGTTCCCAAATGTTAATAATTTGCCCCGTTTTTTCATTATTTCTCACTGATGCTTCGCTCCTATTGGTCGCAGCGTAATGATATATAGCCTAAAGCCTTCCTCTATAAATGGACTATCCAACAAATAAAGAATTTTTCAAATCGGACCTGAGATTAGCGCGTTTAAACAAACAAACAAACAAACTCTTCCGCTTTATAATATTATAATTTATAGATTAGATATTACTTAGGTATATGCTTTACATTTTCGACCATTTTACATTTTTAGACATATAATATTACTATAAAGTATGATAATATTATGAAGGTGGGAAGTGGAATTATATTCATGACTTCCACTTCCCACTCCCCTATGCGTTTTTTATGTGTTTTGTTCATGGTATGTACTTTGTGATATCATGGCGGGAAGTCCCATACAGCTACCACGCTTATGGGCTTAATGTGACTTGTGACACTGTCTATATCCAACCATCAGGTGTTTGGATAATTTAATTACCAACATATTTAGAGCAATGCCAAATATTTTTGGCACAGGTCTCCATAAAGAGAATATATAATTATATTAATATAAATATATTTGATTGACTTCTGTATTGGATCAGGTGATAAAATATCACCGTGTGAGTGTGACCACCGTAGAAATGGATTTCACCAACACAAAAACTTCGTCCTTACAATCAATGCGTAGGTATGTCTAATACGGACAGATAGTACGTACATTTTTTTTTTATATCTGTAGGAAGAAGACAACAAATAAAATTTAAGACATGCCCTCTGTAACGGCTTAGATAGTGACTAGACATAGTCACCAGCAGGCTTACTCCCGAGTCCCGACACAATCGAGAACCGAATCAGTTCGATCTCAACGGTTTTTGGTATTTTATTTGGTGGATTACTTTGAAACTAATCAGGATAAAGAAAATCGTTAGATCGCAACTTTTTGTATTACTGACCATATCAATCAACTGAGAATCAAAATAAACAAAGGTCAATTTATTCGGAAGTACACGGCACGATCGAATCTGAATCAAAATCTAATCAGTTTGGAGAGTAAGGCCCCAGGTGATTGGTTTGAGGTTACATAGCTTTACCAGCTGGTGACTTATGATAAAATGAAATAGGTAGTTACAGTAAATCTCCAAACTTGGTAAGTTGTATTAGAATAGGTTTAAAATTATTAGTTAATCTATTTATAAGTATAATATTAGGTATAAAATTGGATAGTTTGTTTATGTAAACGCGCTTATCACAGGACCGACAAGTCCGATTTGTAAAATTCTTTCAGTTGGCGTGTAAAATACTACGAGTACATTTATTTTGTTGGATAGCCCTTTTGTAGAGGAAGGCCAATAAGAGCAGAGAACCAATGAAAAATGATCCAAATTAGAGGGTTTTCACGAGGACGAAGTCGTGGTGAATGTAGTGCACATTATCAGTCGATATTTCGATTAGCTCCATGACACTCCCACCATTATTGCATCATTGTGATAATATTTTATCTGCATTGGTCATTGTGATTAAATTTGTATCATCTATATCATACGAAACCGACTAAATCATCTATAGCGTCATAATCCCTTTGTTTTTAGACTTGACCCCCAGCGAAAGTTTGACGCACGTAAGTCGATCAAAGTAAACAATGAGTTTATCAACGTACCCACACCTCCAGTCACACCTCAATCGTGTGATGCACTTGGCATGTCGTGTCGGGACACAATGCCAACTATTGAATTATCTCAAATCTAATACACGTACACTAATTTGAAATTACATAAGAAATGTATCGTCACTAGCTTTGTCAGTGGTGTAGGTTTCCTATAGATTAATTCCTAACAGTTTTATTTACCCTATTGCATAGTCTAATATACCTTCATTCAGGCTAGGGATCCCTTTCAAAGGAGAGCCATCGCCATTGAGCTCTATTATATCAATAGGTTAATATTATTGTGTTAATGTTAAGTACACAGTAATAATACACAAATTACTTGCACTTCAGTAACATATTATGTTAATGTTCATTGCATTTCGTTTTTTTAATTATTTGTTTGCCAGTCAGGCACATAATTAAAAAAACGTCTAGGCAACACTAGAAACCAATGATCATAATGGGCTAGAATCATTATTCATTCGTTTAATGTCAAGAGCTATATTATAGGTTTACCAACCCACCTTCTAATGAGTAAAAACTAATAAATTTTTAAAAAGTATGGAGGTTAAATATTCTCTACAGTGATGAGTTAAAATTTATTTTAGAAGAACTGCAGCTTATAACTGATAGACCAACGTCTCAACTAAATACAAAACTATTTATTTTGAAATTACCACCAATGAATTTCATATTCCTGAATCTAAGACTAAAATTAATAGTATCGTTACATTGAATCATGAGAAGACCCATTAACCGTTTAGTGAGCCATGATCATTTGACTAAGCGAGCTGCCAAAATGTATAAATATTATCTATTACCTGGTGTCATCATGATCAGCTATGATGTCCACTACTTGACATAAGTAAGCCCCTCAAAGTATTTCATTGGGTTTGCCTATAGGTACTCGCCACGCTCGGTAGTCGGCTGACCGAACGCAGTTTTGAGATTCCCACTCCGGGTTACCTGGGGACTTACCACGACGTCTTATAGCAGTAGGTATTACATTAACGTTACTTTTGGATTTCCAGCAAATCAAAAATATATTGTCGCTTATGTAAAAGAAATCATATTTGTTTACATAAAATTCATAAGTAATGTTAAAGTAATACTGCTATAAAACCTTGTGGTAAGGCCCCTGGTGTTTTCTAATTAAAATATTAGATTAATTGCTTAATGTTCACCTCTTTAAAGTGAGTAGACTGAAGAATTCGTCTAAGTAGGTACAGCCTTCAGGACATCGGCTCCGCAGACATCAATATACGTTTCCAACTAGTCGCTCGCGGCCTGTACCCGTAAGTCGTACCAATGCTCCCTGCGATCTATCTCACTTCTCAGGTCGTTTGTCCACCTGACTGTCCGATGCTTCGACGTTCAGATCATGGGCTTTCGGCACCAGCCTTAGATTATGTACCTACTCTGATCTAAGCCAACGGCCATCGATTCTACATACAGAATAAGTCCAATGCACTTCAACTTGATAATGCCATCAATCGGTAGACATAAAAATACGGCCTATCTGATATATACCTAAACTACATACGAGAATAAACAATATAGAGCGTAAAAGCAGTTTGAACTTTGATGTACATAAAATATGGAAGCAATTGCTATGCAGCCAAATACCGTATACAAAACGAATTAGCCGAAAGCTTTAATTATATAAGAAAAGAAAGGACCAGCTCTTCCAGACCCTAAGGCCGGCTCCTCTATGATTAAAATAAAATTTATAGGGCCGTTTATGGTGGATTAAACCTGTCGGACGGAATGCAGTAAGTTATAAAGCGATGTTTTTCAAATTAAAATGGCCGCAAGCTCTTGAGCCGGTGGCACTTTACCTAATAAGGCTGTCTGTCAAACGTTCTATGCCATAAACTTTATTTTACAAGCCTATGTTAATGTTGTAAATAGAATTCTGTCCATGAAATCCTGCGATAATTAGTGGAACTAAAACATATCTAGTAGGTATTTGACTATTTGTTGGAATAACCCATAAATGAAAACACACTTATGAATTAGTAAATGAAAAGAGAGACCTATTAAAAACCATCAAGAACAGAAGAGGAAAGATGTCAGGACACTAATTAATACGGCACGACAACTTTATTAGAGGAATAATTGAAGGAAACATAGAAGGTAGAAGAAAACGTGGAAGGCCGAGAAGAACTTTTATGGACCAGGTGAAGGAGAAAGTGATGGTCGTGTCGTATCTGGAGGTCAAGAGAAGAGCGGAGTGCAGAGAGGAATGGCGAAAACTCCACCGACAAGAGCGAAGCTCTTGAGTCAGAAGAAGAAGAAGGTACTTATCTCAGTACCTAACTGGAGGTACATAATTAGATAATATTGTAGGTGGGTTCCATTCTGTTTTTAAGTATGAACTTAGGCCGAAAGCAATTAAAGGAATAACAAACTCCTCCACACCTCTTCATCCATCCAATCCAAAGCCTTTTTTTAAATCCCATATTATGTTTTTCGCTTAATTTTAATTTTATTTTAAAATATATGAAAACTTACAGCTAGGAACGATATTTAAAATAACAACAGAATGCATCATTAAAGAGCCAATTAAAAGTTTTCGCTGGTAGTAACAGTGTAAGTGTACATTATTGACGTGAGCATACCTAGATTTAAAACACAATAAAAACAATTTATAAAATCAAACTAAAGAATGAACTCTAAGCTTAAAATAATATGTAATAATAATAATAAAAACAATAAAGAACATAAAATTATAAATGCAATTTTAAATACCTATAGGTTGATCGCAATTACATAACAATGTATTTTTATAAATTGGTACCTATTTACCAAAACCTACAATATACATAATACAGTGAAACTTGGTTAAGTGGGACCTGGATAAGTGAGAAACCTCCCTAACTAGAACTCATGTTGAGGTCCCAACACTTTGGCACGGAATTACCTCTATTAGTGGGATGAGGTAAGCCTCTATAACTGGGATTTGTTCTTTCGATTTATCATCATAGTTACCTCTATAACTGAGACAGCGAGTAAATTTTATATGCATAAACCTCTGTAACTGAGATAACATTGTTTGTTTACTCATTCTTACTCTACCCACAAATTCCACACGTAATTCCAAGTACGTAAGTACACATTTTGAGCTTCAATTACCTTCAGTTTTAGTTTCGCTTTACTATCATCATACAGATGTTTATTTTATTTTATTTTATTTAATGATCGCACCTGTATAACTGAAATAACCTATATTCTCACCTCTATTAATGGAACCCTCTGTAAATGAGACAGATATTTATTTATACCTGTATATCTGAGACACTGGGTAAGTGGAATACCTCTATAAGTGAAACTACATTGCAGGTCCCTTGATGTCTCACTTAACCAGGTTTCACTGTATAATCTACTTAGGTAGTAAGTACCTAGATAGTTAAGGTAAAGTACACATAAGAATTTAGATGATAGACTTACACCAAGAGCATAACAAGGTCATCGCCTCCGGCTAGGAGAGGTCAAGGTCAAAGTTGTACGTAAACATCACTGTCAAGGTCAAAAGTGCATTTCAAGAAGTATTTAAATTACCTTACCTACCTAGGTAATTACCTAATTAGACACACCTTATTAAATAAGTATAACAAATTATTGAAATCAACTTTTATACACTGAGTTCACTGTTGTCTATCATATTATAGAATATTCTATTACGTAGGTACAGGTAGGTAAGTAGTTAGGCAATTTTTAAATAAAGTTTGAAATAATAAACACTACTAACCTTTTCAGTATGAGTAAACTAAGCACCTCTGAAGTTCTCTTGAAGCATTCCGTAGATTTTTTAAAACTTTCATCACTTCTACCGCTTCTACCTTATATTTCGAATATACCTTGAAACACTGTACCTATTTGACAGATCGTTAATCGTTATCGAACTATTGTTATCGATAAGAACGATAGTTCGACTGCGGGTTAATTTACCGAGTGCCGACTAATGAAAAAAGGACGATGCAAGGTCAATGCCTGCTTGCGCCTTGCGCATGCGCTGTACCAATGTTAACTTCTTTTATATCCTATTGCCTAGCCATAAAGGGTTCATTTTGGGATACTTACTCAAAAAATAATTCCCAAAATATTCATAAATTAGCACTTTAGCAGGAAGCGAGCTGTATAAAGAAAAATAATGAATAAGTATTGTCACGTTTACCTATATATAATTTATGCTTTCTATTGATTAATAATATTATTTTGACGTCGTCAGTCGTATTAAGTATATAAGAAAAAACGTGCAGGCGGTTCGCCTCAAAGTAACTGGAATAAAATGGACATCCACTACATAACTACAGAGGATACAGAAGTGCGATGATAATTATTATTATCTTCGATTGAATGTAACTGATAAATGTATTTGTTACTTACCAGATAGTGTTGTTGATATCTAAAGCTAAGCTTTTTTAAGTGGCCTGGATTAGCGGTGTTTGAAATAATAGATCCCTGATCCAGTTTATTAGTAGACCGATACATAGTTCAATAAAAAAAAATATTAAAAAACTATAACCCGACTTCGCAAAAAATGGGTCTAAAAAGTCTGAAACAAGAAAATAATTCAATTTGAAATCCAGAAATGCATAGGTATAAAAATGGTCAAGGTAGAGCCGTGGTCGCACCCGCTATAGGCATCGAGCCTTGACTTTTTTTTCTACCGTATTTCGGTGTGAACTAATGCTTAGATTTTATTAGCGGGTACGACCACGGCTCTACCTTGACCATTTTTGTACCTATGCATTTCTGGATTTCAAATTGAATTATTTTCTTGTTTCAGACTTTTTAGACCCATTTTTTGCGAAGTCGGGTTATAGTTTTTTAATCTTTTTTTTTATTTAATATTTTTCTGTTTCCACCTCAAATATAATAATTATTATATTTTTATTTAATTGTCCATTACATATAAAGTATCAACTCCTAGATACTACTTGTACGACCGCATTCTAAACCTTTATTTTCAATTCTACAATAAAATATAATAATAAATTAAAAATATAAATATATATTCGTAATGTGCTTGCCAAGACCTATCTTTTGATACCAAACACGAGACAAATATCTTAATTTAATTTTTTTTGGAGATAGTTTTTGAGGTATAATTTTCAAAGTCCAAAATTTAAAAAAAAATTATATAGCCTATGTTACTCGCGGCATTAATACGAATCAATTGACACCTCATTCATCAAAATTGGACTAGTAGTTTAGTCGCTACGAGGGAACATACATACATACATACATAGACTGCCAAAATCATTACCCTTCCTTTTGGCTTCGCCGAAGTCGGGTAAAAAGCACATTCCAGCTAGTCGAACAGCCATGAGACAAAATTAACCCATAGTCCTTGCTTAAAGTAGTTGCCTGTTGTCCTCAGGGAGCTTAGAAAGGATGTGATTGAATATGAGCCTCTGAAAAACAAAAAACAAAAAAAAACTTAAGTCGATAGGTGACACCTGGAGGTTCTTAGTTCTGCAATAACAAATAAAATGCAAGTTTTAATCTATGGCGTCGTCACGTTATCGCGAATTTAACAAAAATAAATACGTAGTAACTCACTTTTTACCTTCTTAGGGAAGCTAATTAAAACTTAATCTCTTAGTACAAACTTGGTCCAATGTTGTAAACGTATTTCAACAATATTAAGGCGCCTGCCTGGGATTTAATAGCAACAGTCTCTACACTACACTGTAGAAACTATTTATTATATTTGCAGGCCAACTTTAATAAAAGATTGTATAGAAAACAATTTCTATGAAATATTATGTTGTTAAAATTTGCTAGATAAGCACAATGTGTGTATAAAACTATAAGTCGAAATCTTCTCATAAATACCTACCTACTTAATGAGTGTTTCAAAATAATATCTACGTAGGTAGTAGATATGAGTGATATGACTAATAGTTTAACATGCGATAGTCATTCGCCATGCTTTGATAATATCGAACTACCCTAAGCGAAGCCTTGGAGAAGATAAATAATTGCACCTTTGTCAAATATTTCATATTCAGACCATATTGAATAACTGGCTCAACTAAGCAATATTTTATGAATCGAGCCGACTGCCGGCACCGGTCCAGATTTCAATTAGTCTTCAATGTATCTTACATAACCCATCGCACAGTACAGCAATCAAGAATGTTTGAACTTACATATTATGCAAAATGCTGTTAATTTATATTACATACCTACAAGGGTTATTTTTAAGGAATTCGATACATTATCTAACAATTGAAAGTTAACAAATGGACAGAACTGAAAGCGAAATATATATTGAAGAAATGTGTTATACATATTAATGACCCTTCTACATTTCTTAGAAAATCTTCTATTCATGTTGATGCATAAAAGTGTACAAAATAGCTGGTGGCCTAAACAATATAATATGATTCATCAGATTCAGAATCTATTTTATGCCCAAAGTAAATAACTGTTGAGCAAGCTACAATCCTTACCTGTTACCAATCATGATGCAATTTCCTGCTTCACCCAAATCCTATTTTTATATGATCGGTTCATTCACTTGTGCTACTTTTATACAATAACCATTATTCAGTTCATATTATGTAAAATGCTCCATACAAAATCATGTCATGTAGCTCCATTAGACAATGTGGGATACAAAATTAAAGAACAGATGATAACAAGCTCGGTTTTTATTTTATTATGTAAATTTGCAGATATAATTAATACAAATTATGGTCATGTAAATTGGGATCTATGGTAAATAATATAGCTATAACTGGGTTTGTATCATTCACGCTGCCTCGCAGATAAGTATCATCCATGTTCCAATTTTGATTCATTCAAATATAAAAAGGCAGTCTCAGAATTGTGGCATTACAAATACTGTCTTACACCTAAAGTTTACAATATGAGATTTTTGTTGTGACAGTGATATAAACAAACTTAAACTATGTGATCATACTACCCGACTGGCTACAGTATGTATGCACATCTGATTAGGTTCCTCACATTCTAGGTGTTTAGTGCAATACAAAGTCAACTATGCATTCTCTAAATATTAATGTGACAAACCTATATTGTCTAGTCCTTATACATCACAATTTTATCTACAGCTATCTGTACAGTTTCTGAAATTTGTTATTTCAGTATGCCAATTCATGATGCTACACACCCAACAGTAGACATATTACATACATCCTACTGTGGATTATGAATCACTATTATATTAACTCATCATTACTAGCAGCATAATATATATTTAAATTTTGAAGTTATGTTTAGCGAAACAATCTAATTAATTATATCTAACTTAATTGCAACTCGGACTTTATATAGCATAAATATATGCCTGTGATCAAAAGATACAATATCACAAATATTATTTTGGTTAAAATGTCCTAATTTGCAAGTAAGTCTGATTGTAATTATACAATTGGACTATTCACAAACAAACATAAATACTCTTTGTTCTCTTGTTAAACATAAAAATTTTAAATAACCATGAATACTAGTTTCAGTGAATGTGTACACACACAGAGAGCAATTACAATCATTCTTCAGAGTCATTTTGTTCAGCTTTTAACAGCTTCAACCAAGGATGCTGAAGGCACTCGTAGGCAGTGGCCCGCCGATTGGGATCAAAATCTAACATTGGTTTTAGGAAGTCGGCAAACTCCTCTGCATCATTCTGACTCCATTCATACTTCTCAGTAAGTACAGATACTAATCCCCATGGCTTCAAACCTGTTATATTTTTTAATTCTCCTTTTTTGTTGAAGAACACTTTTGAATACTTTCCGGAGGCAGCAATCCTTTTAGGTATGTCTCCTAATAGTTCAATAATGTGAGCTAAGTGGTCTTCATCTCTGCTATATCCATCTCCAGAGTGTGGTTCAAAAAGGTAATCACCTGTTGCTAATTCAAAAGCCATGCATGCAGTACTCCATATGTCTGCCGAGGTACCATAACCTGCACTGAGTAACACTTCCAGAGATCTGTATTGTCGTGTCTGTATATCTTCAGTAAAGTGTTGGTGAACCCAGCAAGCATTACCCAAGTCTGCAATCTTCACTTCCACGTCACAAATATCAAATGCTGGATCAGGTTTCTTCTCATTAAACTTCCCCTTGTTCTGGGAGTTAAAGGAAGGAGGGGTATCCGTCATCTCTCCTTCAGACATAGGAGTACCGGTGTCATCACCACAATCATACTGCTTTGTTCGCACTTGAACAGCTTCAGCATCTGTATCAAAAGCTTCATCATCTGGCCCCTGTATATCACTGCAGCCATTGATGTTGTTATCATTCTCTGATCTGACTGTATCTATTGCACTCACTTCTTCTGGTGTAGGTGGAGAATCATCATTATCTTGGGACATGGGAGCTGACTCGCTATTGTTGCCTTGCTTCTTTTGCTCTTCCATCTCCTCTATTTGTTCCATTTGTTTTTTAAGGAGCATTGACTGTCTCTTAGCTTTCTTCTTGAGCTTTTTCTTCTTATTTCTACTCATTTTGCCAGTCACTACTTGCTCCTGAAACTCTTTCGGTGCAGTACTAATAAGGGAATGTGGTAATTTAAGACCAAGGGAATGCAGTTCTGTAGCTTCTGCTGCCAGTTTACGAATGTAAGCTTTGTCAACGCATACCAATACATTCTCAGGCTTAATATCAGTATGAATTATTTTACACTTTGTATGGAGATAATCAAGACCCTCTAAGACCTGCTTGATAATAGTTTTTACATTTTCCCGAGGAATTCCTCTATAGTTTGACTTGAGAATTAGTTTTAACAGATGATGTCCTAGAACTTCAAACACCATGCATACATGGGTCCCATTAACACCGGTGATTTTAAAATCATTCAGTAATTGAACTGTTTTATTCCTTTTAGGATCGGTAGGATCGCTGTCACGGACAGCCTTCAATATTTTAATTTCATCTAAAGCTGTTTCAGTAAAATGAGGTGCAGATTTTACAACCTTAAGGGCGACGAATCGCTTGTCGACGAGGTCCCAACACAGCCACACTGTCGAAAAATGACCCCATCCCAACTTTCTAGTGACGTGGTAGCGGTTCAGGAAGAGATCCCCGATTTTGACAGGATGGTACCCACCCTTACAATAGTCCGAGCTGTCTTCCTGTTCCTCGTCGTCACTTGCATATTGCTCATCTTCGTCCTCTTCGATGGTTTCATTGGAAGAACTGTGTGTTGGCTCCAGACGATTTTGATTCTGATTGCGCAGCCCGTTTCCTTGTCCACCAGCACCGTGATCTTCCTCACGATTTTTCTTTTTTCCGAGTTTGTGCCTCTTCTTTTTCGCCTGAATGGCGAGTACTCTTCTATTTACATCTGATTTAGAACTCATTTAGTAAATTAAAACACTTGCAACAAGTTTTGATGAATATCAATTTAACTTTTCATCTCAATCTTTTTGTTTGAGTATGGCGGCCGGTTGCAGACAGAACAAAATGCGCTCGAAGTATTAACAAAAAAGTATTGCCATTGGTGAATATTATAGATTTTTACTCGTTAGAAAAGAAGTAAAAATAACATAAACACGTATAAAATACCTATAGATTAAACTATTGTTCATAAGCCTTAAGTAATTATTTATTATTACATTGATTTTAATTAGTATATCATCTATTACATAAATAATTAAAAACTAGTTTAATAATTAACTAGCATAAGTAATAGTATTTTTATTTAAATGAATGCAAACTGCAAAGCCTTATTATGCCATACATATCTTTCTTCAACAATAAAGGGGCAAGGTGGGTTGGCTAGAAGTTAAAACATAGATCTAGCCAGATCTAGCCTTATCTATGGACCAAGCCAACCCACAAATCTAACGCCAGTACGTGAGGCCATACTTATAGTCTTGTCTTGTTTAATATATATATTTTGACTGATTGAGACAGTGTATGTTGTTTTATGTTTACAGTAAGTGATTTTTTTTGAAAATTATACTTTAGTGGTTAACCCGAAAATCTTGACCATAGCTGATTGGAGGCCAATGCCCTATAAATATAAATATTAAAAAATACTATTGACAGCTGCTACAGTATGTCAAATAATGACGTTTGAAGTTTAAAAATTTGACTACATTTCGCGTAAAAAAATAACGTTTTTGGAGGGAAATTAGAGGAAACGTGTGTATTATTCTAATTTATTTATATTTTAAAGAAAAAAATAAGCTAATATTTGAAAGTCTTATATTTATTTTAATAAAAATGTCTCAAACGACGTTAACTACCTTTTTTAATAGTAGAAAGAGACCCGCAAGTGATGATATTATCTCTTCGAAAAACAAAATTCCCCATATTGGACGCGAAATAGGACAAGTCAGGAGCACAAAAACGGTAAATTTGAAAAAAGATTCTGAGATCCTATCTTTATCCGTGAAGCCACCAGCAGAGACAAGTAATGCTAAAAAGACTTCGTCCAAGGTGGAAAATGAGGAAAAGAGCATTGAACAGAAGAATGCTACAGCTTTTTTTAAGAAAACGAATGCAGCAAATGTAGAAAAGAGAAAAGCGTCTAACTCTGAATGTGTACAGTTAGCTCGAAAAGAGTTAAGCTTGGGTGACATAAAAAAGAAACTCGCAGGTAGCTCTAGGTTAGCTGAACTCCGGGCTACGGCCGACCGGCTGTCTAAGGGTATTCAGGAGCTAAAAGACAAGACAGAAGCACGGAACTTAAAGGAGTTTAAGTCTATTAAGGTGGATGTACCTCAAAGGTAAACAACCCTCACTATAAAATATTTTTTACATAACACAAGTAACAACATCATTAAAAATATACTAAGTGTTATTTACCTACATGCATAATTTTTTCCTTACTTTAATACAACATTTAAATTAAAACATTTTTACAGTCCCAGTAAAAGAAGCATACAGAGGAATGATTTGTTGTCGCCCAAGAAGACTGATAAGACTGATTCACAACCAAGTGTATTCCTGTCGCCTAGAAAAGTTGTAGTTAGCCCTATCAAAAGCCCTATCAAGGTAATATTAAAATTAGTTGTTATACCTATGTAATATGTATACTGTATAATATTATACTACTTACATAACATTGAATAACACCTCTAACTATCTATTTAAAATTCACTGTACTTACCTATTGTAGAAATTATTTTAGATTAGAATAGCATATTAGCATAGAAACAAAAATTAATAGATTTACAATCATTTTTAAACATCTTCAATATGTTCTTGTATTATAATTACTAAGCAAAAACTTGACATTGTTTGTGTGACACACTTTACATAACTGGGTCAAATGCACAAAAATGCAATTTTATAATATTACTAAACTAATTCCTTAGTCACAGTTGTGTCAAAAATAATACAGCTACGTGTAGTATTATTTTATATCACACATAGCATTGAATCACCTGTGTATTATATTAGTCAGTTAACATAATGGTTGATGATACTATGTTTTGTGAATTCCTACACATTAGTGAAAAAATGGATTTAATTGACTTTGCAACTTACTGTGATGAAAAAATTAATTTAATGAAACAGTGGGATCTTCACATCTCAAAATTCTCATCTCTAGTGATAACTGAACAGGTGGGAATAGAAACTTATAAGCTAAAATTAATTTTGTTATTATTAATATTTAAAAAATATCAGTGAGTTGGGCTAATATTAAATATATGTACATACATATGTATATTTAATAGCCCAGCTTGAAAATTGTTCATTCATTAAGTGTCCTATGACTTTGCCTGCAAAAGATATTATGCGGAAGGCTATAACTTACTCGGTCCAGTATTTTTAAAACCTATTCAATGTAAAAAACAAATCTTTCCTCTATATAATATTAGTGAAAAATCTAAATATAGTGTATGACATATTTCTTATTTCAGGAGCCTGCTTACATCAGACATGCTTCCTTGGCCTCTGCACCTACCAGTCTGCCACTACCACATCAATACAGGTTCCTGGCTGAACTGTTCCGCAGCATGGAAACTGTTGTTGCACTATTATATAATAGAAATGAAAAGATAACATTTGCTAAACTGAAGCCATCAGTTCAGGAAATGCTAAAGAGAAACTTCACTGAGAAGTATCTGGGTCAGATAAAGCACCTTGTGCCAGATTTCTACAATTTTGAAGTCCAAAAAGACAAAAGCTTCAGCAACTCTGCTAACAAGGAGTCTTATCAGATGGTCATATCCCCTAATTTCCCTAATGACATCAAAATTATGAATCCAAGTGTATTGCTCGAGAGGCGTAGATATTTTTACTCTACTTTGCTGCAGCTGGTAAAGAAACACCACAAGCAGTATCTCTCAACCCTTGATCCACCAATGGACATTCCTGACAACAAGCTAGTTCGCTGGCATCCTGAATTTGAGCTAGAGAAGGTGCCGGATGTAGAATGTGCCAAGCTGCCTGAAGTGCCTAATGCTGAGAAGTATTCATCTGCAGAGGATGTCCTTGCCAAAGCTCGTGAACTGTTTAAATGTAACACAAAGATGGAAAGAGCTTTAGAAAAATTGGCCCAGGCTAAATCAAGAGGGTTGACTGAAGAAGAAAAAGCAGTTACAGGTCTTAGAGACAATGGTAAAGTGGCTAATAATGCTTCAACCCAAACACTACCATCCACATCAACTGTCACTATTTTAAATCCTGCTCTACGTAATTTGCCAGCTGCCTTGTTAGAGAAAGTAAAAGCTAAACAAGCAGCTAAAGCATTAGAGGCTATGACGCGGTCCTCTGAGAATGAGCAACAGTATATGGTTTATAGCCGTCTGCCAGATCTCGCTAGGACACTCAGGAACATATTTGTAACCGAGAGAAAGAATGTTCTTGCATTAAATGTTGTGTTGTCTAAATTAGATAGCAGCTTTAAGTCTAATGTTTCTTCTACTAATTTGCAGAAAGATATAAAAATACTAAATGAATGTGCCCCAGACTTAATCAAACTTCATGAAATCAGAAACTCCACTTATATAAAACTTGATAAGACTGTTGACTTGCAAAAGGTAGTAGGTATATTGGAAGCCAAAGCAAACCAATGTAAGTCTGATTAGTTGTTTTGACAAGTTTGTACTGTTTTTATACTGTTGTAATAAGAAAGCATCTCAGTACAAAATGCATCTTTTATATGACATGTGTGTTTATTTGTAAGGTAATGTTTGACTTTCTTCTTTTTCCTTATCATTAGGCTAATTTGACATGATTTCTAAATTTTTAATGTTCCGTTTGACATATCTATATCAGAATTAACTTTCAGAACAAAATTTCAGTGGACATTCAATTTTTCCAGTTTTCATAATATTTTAGTTCATATTTATTTATTTTTACCATTATTATGTATGTCATGAGTTCAGTAACAATCTATGTTAGTTTTAGTTTAATTTTCTACTTTATTAAACTTAATTAGGATTAATTTAAAATAAAATTCAAAATATAACAAAAAACATGAAAAAATTTAATTCATTAGAATATCATAGTTTGGCTTTCCGGAATGTACACTCTTCACAAATTTGATAAATATATCATCAGGAACCAAGTAATCCTTTACAATTGGGTCTTCGTACATCCTTTTAACATAATCCAACTGGAATAAAATATGATAATATCAATTATTATAAGCATGGCATGAGTATTGCATGAGCAAAGCTTAAATTGTGAAATTAAGTTATAAGACATTGTAAAATCTTTGATTTAAAAGATAATATACACTTTTATATTACATTCTGGTTTTATTTTCTATTGAATTATTTTTATTAAGAGGAAACACCACGAAATTTTTTCCATACAAAAATAGGGGTCTAGGGGATTTCTATTTCCTCCCTGGATAACACCTCTAGAGTAACAATTTTTTTCCTGAATATTTATGGATATTGTTTGTACGTCCCTATTTTTTCCTTTTTTTAATAAATTAATTATTTAAAGAATATGGACGTTTAAAAACCTAAAAAAAAATGGCCAGACTCTCCGCTATGTTAAAATATCTAGGAAACAGATTTGACAATAATAATCAACAAAAGCAAAAAAAAGGAACCTAGCTCAATTCTTTTAGCTAATACAGAAAAAAATATTTAAATCGGTTAAGTTTTGGAGGAGGAAACAGAAATCCCCTAAACGTCGATTTCTGGTACTTTTAATAGGTAATTTCAGTCCAAGTTGCAGTTGTCTCTATTGCGCTAGTGCTGGCTAGCTAAGGCACTGGGAGACAGCAATAGATTTTATAAATACCTATTTTGTATTTCTCTCAACCGTGATGTTTCCTCTTAAGTTTAAATTTTATTAATATTTTAATAATAAAAAAAAATTAAAAAAATTTAGAAACTTAATCAAATCAAAATATAATTAGGTTTCAAATTTTTTTTGTGTTTTATTTTATTTTAATGTGTAATATAATTACTTAGTTTAATGTGTAATATTATGAATTGGTTGACTTATTTTTTATGAGGTAATACTCATAGCATTTTCATTCAATTGGTTACATAATCTTTATTATATATAAACATCCTTACCAATAACTTATATTTAACAGGGTCTATTTTTAGTCTGCCATCAATGCTTGCACCTGGGAGAACGCGTTCAAACCAGGGCCAAATCATGTAGTCTGCGTAACCAGGGGTGGAACCATCCAAGAACACTGTACCGCGATTTTCCAATTCTGCTTGAATGCAGTCTAAGGCCTTGTAATATCCTTGTACCGTATCCTCAGTCACGGTGTCTGGGAATTTTAGAACTTTGAAGAAAATTGAGAATATCTGAAAAAAATAAATTCACATCTTTAAACTATAAAAACAAATATGTATAGTATAGTATGTAGGTATTTTATGTTTTTAGTGTAAGTTTTGGTTTGAGTACTATCTGGATGAAAGTGGTTCAGAATGGTGTTGTTTATTCAACATTTTTCTTATTAGTGCTATGTAGACTCTTTGATATAACTTGTCTCATTGATCGCCTTTCTTAAATCATTCCATCCCTCTAAGTTAATAACTCATTTTAGGAGACACTTACTGCTATTGATGTTTCTGCAATGACTTTGTCTTTAGCTTTCATAACTGGATTTTGTGGCAGTAGCTGAGGCTGTGGGTATGCATCATCTAAATATTGTGCAATCACCAAACTTTCTGTTAAGACTACATTTTCCTCCACTTCTAAAGCTGGGACTTTGCCTGTAACATTTAGTTTTAGATGAGTTTTCATAGATGGCGTTGCAATCACAGGTTTACTGCAAACTATTATTTTGCAAATTTTTATGAAAAATTACCAATGAAAAGACTTACCAGATGGGCTTTTTGTTGTTAACCATTCTGGTTTGTCAACCAAGTCAATATTGATGACTTCATAGTCAATATTCTTAGCATTTAGTGCCAGGATTACGCGTTGAGCAAACGGGCACATACGATTATTGTATAAACGCGGTTTTCCATTGTAAGGAGGCAAAGGGTCACCTGTAAGACAAGAACAAAAGTTTTATTATACTTAATCAATTTATGTCCATTGCATGTTCTGGTTGAGGTCTACTACTAAAACATGTATGGCTTTTTAAAATAGGTACTCAACCTAACAATAATAATAATTTATGTATAAATAGTAATTACTAATTGCTCATTAACAATTAGAATACTCAATTAGTAAAAATTCCCCCAAACATATTTTGCCTTTCACAAATTCAAAACACAATACCTACTTAAAACCAAACATTATTTTATATGTATTTATAAACCGGAGTTAAATATATAACTTCCAAGGACTGTGTAGTGTGTAAGTACCTATTTGTTAAACTGAGGCACACAAATGCCAAGTCACAAATTACAAAATGATAACAAAACAAGAACGTGCATATATTTAGTAAGCACTTACCTGTTTTTAAGTGTTTTGAATTGTAATTTATGCTTCCAGCCACTTTAGCCATGGTTCTAGACGGTACTACGTACTGCACCAAATGTGCGACTGGTCCGAGAATCCTGTACGACGACGTTAGTATATGCATGCCCAAGCTGACCGTGCTACTTATCATTATTGAAATTTCGTATCACTGTAGGTACCAGTGGAATAAAAAATGTTTATCAAGACAAGATAATAATAATATTGTCTATAAATGTTATTTTGCAATGACACAGTGTTTACGATGTGTTTACATTGTGATAAAAGTTTCGACTTTCGTGCTTGCATTAATCAGCTGTTTTTGACAAGTTCTTTTGTGACGTAATATGAGTGAGAACGCACAATTTAGTGGTAACGAAAGAAAAAGACGGAGATATTATGCGCTCTTTAATCAAGTTCTCTTAATAACTTGTGTGTTATTAGGAGAACTTGATTAAAACATTGAGAGGTTTTTAATCAAGTTACAGGTATATATTAGGTCTTGTTCATTGTCCGACTCGCACTTGACCGATTTTTTTGCTTAGCCTTTTACCTATGTACTTAAGGATGCCCCACGTGCGATCATCGGTAACCGGATTTTTTGTAGGCGAAAAATAGAACATAGTACTTTCTGATTGTATAGTATACATCATAATATAATAAGTCGGTTAGAATTGATCAAATAGAAGGAAAAATCTGTCCGGACAAAAAGTATGTCATGTCGGCACCCTATTGGTTTATAAATCGTGAGTCGCGACGTATTATTAAACATATTATTACCTCGCGACTCACGATGTAATAAAAATCATGCTGAATTCTGTGTACAGACACTTATGTATTCGATCACCTCAGAGATCCGAATTTAGATAACCTAACAACAACCTAGGTACACAGTCAAGTTATCTTATTTATTAATAGTTTACTGATAAGAATTAAAGTTTGTCGATTTTATTACTCTGGTGGAATTATAGATAAAAAGGAAAAAAAAGTACTTAATCATATTAGTGGCAAATACGTTTTCTCGTTTACAGGGAAGTCCTAGTATGAATGATAATGCGGATTTGGATGAGGATCATTCATGGGTCTTGAAAAGGTAAGGGGATAAGTGAAACCGATAGCAATTAGCACCTCACGACACTGATAACCATATAAATAAAGACTACCGCCACGTCTGTCTGTCTGTCTGTTCGCAATAAACTCAAAGACTGCTGCACCCATCTACATTCTGTTTTCACCAACAGATAGAGCGGTTCTCATAGAAGGTTTTTAGACCTGGTGGTTGCGTGTGGGTCCAGAAACTTAATTAAATCTAAGGTGACTGTCCAGTCCAGCTAGTTATTTATATAGAGTAATTAATAAACAAATACTTTTCTATATTGCAGCGTTTACTATATTATCATGTGATACAAGCTTAATTCTACTCCTTCTTCTTCCTAGGGCGCATGCAGCAAACAGCGCTGGTGTCCAGCATGTTATAGTTGGCGTCTCCCTTGACACGAGACTCAGTGAACTTTGCGTGAGTTTCTGGAGATAGGCAGTACTGCTTAACAGCCGGCGCAATCTTCATTGCAGACATGTAGGTAATCTGAAAAAATATTTAGAAACTTAAATACATTAAATTATGATGAATTTGTTCAGTCATGCTCGAAATGCTTCATAATGTTTATGCCTGCTACAAAACAATATTGCAACATATAATAAATTATTATGAAACAATACAACATAATAATAAATTATTATGCAACAATACAACGTTATAATAATTTATTATGCAACAATACAACATAATAATTGATCAAACAACAAAAGTAAATTAATATTATCTATGCTAATATAGTAAACAGGAAAAGTTTGTGA
This sequence comes from Celastrina argiolus, assembly GCA_905187575.2. NCBI lineage: Eukaryota > Metazoa > Arthropoda > Insecta > Lepidoptera > Lycaenidae > Celastrina > Celastrina argiolus. The sequence continues at coordinate 11,937,626 of LR994591.1, forward strand.
CCGTGAGGTTGTAGGGGATATGTATTTCAAAAATTCTTTTACCAATAGAAAGCTACAATATTTGTGATACCTACATTATTTATATTAAGACAAATAATTTTTAGTCATATTTGCAAAATAAACCTGGGTAAAAAACAAAAATGTTTCTAATGAAGATAAGTTTTAGAGAAAAGTTAGTAATAGTCGCTGTTAAGGATTTGACAATTGGTTCAAAATAATAAGGTTATATTAATTGATGCGAGGGTAGCTAGGAACACCGCCGTGCAGATTCAGAGGCTGCAGAGGTTGACAAAATGCAAATTTTCGAAAAGTAATGTAGGGACATTTTCTACTTTTTTCTTCTTATGCCAAATGGGCATACAATATATTAAATAAACTCAACAATTATAAACTAAAAATATCACCCACTATTGGCAGTTGGGAAACAAATAATAATAATCATTTATCACTCTGTTCTAATCAAACTACATTATAATAATTCCATTACAAGTAGAAAGTGGTCAGCTATAATAATATTTAAATGGTTTACAACAATAATCCATGTAACTTACCAAAGCATCATACTTGGGACTTTCAATAGCAAATTCAGTTTTTCCTAACAATGGCAAAGCTTCAAAACGCTCCAAGAATGGCCAAATAGTGTAATCCACCAGTCCAGGTGCATCACCATGCAGAAACTTGGTTCCACGGCTTTGCAGCTCTTTTTGAAGGAGTTCCAAAGCTTGGTGGTAGTTTTCCACCATGGAAGGTTGCAGGGCTTGGGAGTTAAATGCTGCAGTATAATATGCAGATTGAGCCTGTAAATATTTTTCTATTAATTTTTGTTTTTATGATGTAGGAAGAAATTATAAAATGGATTGCTGGATGGAATCAATGACATGTTTCACTTCTTAAGAATTACTTGTGGGCTAAATAATACACCCAGTTAATCTGGATTCATTAATATACTATAGCCTTACATGATGGCAAATGATTAGCTAACTCTGGGTATGTTACCAAATACAGACAGGTGCAAGTGCGCTTTTAAAATTATAGGTTGGGGAAAAAGTCTTTTAGCAAGAAGTTGAGATAAAGAGACCGGAATTAATCAACAGAAGGGGAATGGTTTTTCACCATGATAAGACACGCTAGACCTCATACATCTTGAGCCACTCAGCAAAAATTACGGGAGTTTGGCTGGGAGGTGTTAATGCATTTGATCCTGACCATGCACATTCAGATTTCCACCTGTTTTGGTCGCTGCAGAATTACTTAGGCAGTGTCAGGTTGACATCACAAGAGGACTGCCAAAACCACATGTCTCAGTTTTTTACATTTTTTTATCATAAGCCCCATTTTTATAGCAATGAGATCATGTCCCTACCAACAAGATGGTTGGCATGGCAAAAAGTTATCTAACAAAATGGCACCGATATACTTTAGTCAATTGTAAATAAACTTAATAAAAAAACCTTTTGAATATTTATATAAAATGCAAAGGAACTTTTTCCCCAACCTAATATATTATTAAATATATGAATTATTCTTACACCAGCAAACATTTCTACAATCATCTTGTCTTGAGCCCTGCGCAGAGGATCAGTGGATTGCAGAGGAGTTTCAGGGTATTTCTCATCAAGGTACACATTTACAATGGTACTGTCAAATATTGCCTTTCCTTGTTCATACTCTAAGGCCGGAACTGTGCCTATAATATAAATATATGAGTAGCAACATTTCATATCTAATAATTTCTATAAAATGGAGTCATTTACAAAGCTAATGTTGTAAATATAAAATAATGCACCTAACACAGTATCAAAAGAACATACTTATTCAACATACCTTTAGGGCTGTAGGTAAATATCCATTCGGGCTTATTGTCAAGATTAATGTGAACTATATCGTATGAAATATTCTTAGCATTAAGTACAAGGACAGTTCTCTCGGCATACGGGCAAAATCGCATAGCGAATATTCGCAACTTCCCATTATAAGCTGGTAAGGCATCACCTGAAATGTAACCGAAGTATCAACCTGCACTTACATTTACCATATTTCACGATTCCTATAACTATTTTTCATAGGTCTTACCTGTTTGTAAATGTTTCTCTGACATATTTAATTTATTTTGTGATACAATTACGTGTACAAAGCAGTGAACCGCTCTAAAAAATGCCGCAAATGCCGACAAACAAGTAGCAGTGTGACCAACTACAAATTATAGATCCTGCCCTGCTTTTGCAAAAAAACTGACAAATCCTGCCAAACTCTTTTACACAAAATGCCGAAATAATGCCTATCATTTTATCATTTTAAAATATAAAAATAAATGATACCAATTTTTTATATTTTTATTTGAAATAATGAACTGAAAGTCATATTAGATCAAATTACACAAATTAGCAACGTATTCTTCTTGACAACTTTGCCCATCGCTTTTGTCATTTTTATGATCATTTCTTCAGTTGGCTGGAATAAAACAGACAATCACATATTCACCAATGCACTGTTTTACATGCAAAATAGAGTCGACATGGTTATTAATAAATCTATTTCGCGTTGTCTTTATAAGGTTCATTTGCAAGAATATCCTTTCACAAGCAGCATTCGACATAGGCAAACACAAAAAACTTTTTTCAAAATTAGAAACATTCACACAATTTAAGTTTTCATTTGTGTTTCGGATTTTGCCAACCGCACCTCAAAATTGTTTAACCCTTAGAATTAGCTATGCATTACTTCCAACATATTCTAATTAATAACTAACATGTTTATCAAGTTTTATGTGTCTAATTCTCTTGTAGATAATGCTCCCTACTTCTTTTAAAGTCTGCACTGTCAAATAAAAAAAGGAAAAACCCTATAATGCTTTAAACTGCCAAATCCTGCCAAATTTCTAAAACGTCAAACAAATATGCCAGAGAGTAAAATGCAGGGTCAAACCTGCCGAAAATGCAGGATCCTGCCACATATGGTCACACTGACAAGTAGGTATTTTAAATTTGACTTTTGAAATGTCAAACACCTGACACTCTGTACTTATCGGACTCGTATCACGTATAAGTGCAAAGAAACTTATTGTACAGTCCTAAAAATTTATTTACGTATCAAGGTCTTCCATCGTATTCGTAGTGTCTGATAAAATCAATTATATATAGATAATTTTGATCTCTGAATTACCAACTATGCATCGTCATGATATTATTATGATAACGTAAAACATTATTATGAAGTATTTTATTAAAAGTTTGATTCAACGCGTTACTCTCAGGAAAAAAAGGAGTAACTTATGTGATTTAAAGATTTATGTTGGGTTATGGCACTCCACTTAGGTATCGTACAGGGAGTTGCAAAAACTATAATATAACAGACGAGTTTAAAATCTAAGATACCAGAGCATACGCAAACGCTGTGAAAACAGTTGCATTTTAGCCTTTAGGTTTCAATTCTATATGTTAACGCCTTACCTTACCTTATTATAGTAGTAATAAGGTAAGGCGTTAACACACGTTCTGTAGGTATAGTAAAACAACAATGATAAGATTAAATAATTTATTATCATTCACTGACATGTGATAAACCATACGAGTGTTTAATAAAATATATTTTCCATCCTTAACAATAATCACATAAACTTTGAGATTCACAAAAATAAACGAAGCATTACTTAGGAATAATATAATTTTAAGTACACAAAAAATATTAAAGTAGTTTTTTTTAATAATACTTAAGTAAAGTTTTGAAGAATTATTTATAGAAAATTCTAGTGTGAGTGATTGGGCCGAACTCCTCGGCAACAGCTTGATGGATTTAGAATTTAGATGAAAAATTTTGCCAATATTTCGTAGGTCTATGATCCGTTTTGAGATTGTTTTATTATTAAGGGCCATATTCAACATATTGTGTCCGTAGCAATCTCAAACTCGGTCTCAAAAATAGCGATCGCAACCTTTATATTCGCAGGTACATTTTAAAAGCGCTTGCATCGATAGAAATATTAAATAGGTTCCTTTTTTGGTTGATTTCTATATGGATAGAGGCATGCTCATTAAATATTTCTATCATTACATTATTCACGTGGTTACAATTACTTAAACATAACAAATATTTTTATTTTATTTTTTATTTGTACACAATATATTATACTATGTCTTTGTAATATAACCTACCATTCATTTTGCTTAACTTTTTTCAAATAATTATTCAGAAGAACAAGCAACAACTAATTACATGAAAAGGTACTACATATTATTTCCAAAAACTCGGTAATATTTTGGATACAAATGCTTATTGAAATTTAAAAAACTGAACCATTGTTAATTAATAACACATTGAATATGAATTACAATATAAGTGAGAATAAACTGTCTAATGAAAGTTTAGAAAATACTATTAATTTTGTTCCTAATTTGTTTTTTATGGTTATTGGTGAACTAATTTTACAAGCATTTCCTTTAAAAAGTTAGGTCGTTATTATATATAAAAAAAACAAATAAATTATACATAGAAGGACTTTAAAGAAAACACTAAACAGCACATAGGTTTCAAAATATTGTGATACTTACTAAGAAAAAGAAACGTTTTTATTGATTGGAAGTGACTAAACAAAAACTTTTTATAAAAGTATATTATGTCTACTTACTATAAAGTAAAGCATATTTTTGTTTATTAAAAAGATGGGCGAAATTAATTTCTAAACAAATTGGAATGGATTTTAGGACTCTAGTCGCTAAAGTAATATTTTTGTTAGTCACATGGATTTAAGGACTCTAGTTGCTAAAGTAATATTTTTGTTAGTCACATAACTATGAGTAATTTTAATCTCAAGCAATTTTTTATATTCATTGAACTTTTCAATGTTCTTTTCTTTTCAAATGCGCTAAATATGCATATTGAGTTATTTATTGTTATTTTGTACTAGCTTAATCATTATTATCTGAGCTGAAAAGCACCACAAAATTGTTCCTGAAAATAAATTCACGTCAACCACCTGCGTTGAATACTTACTCCTTACTAGTAAAAGTATTTAACACAACAGCTAAGCATAGTAAAGCTATTCAATATTATTATCTGCCCCAGAATGTCTCATTACTATTTAACGCCCGTCGCAAAAACGACGGAGTGTTAGAAGTTTGACGTGTCAGAGTCTGTCTGTGGCATCGTAGCTCCCAAACGGATGATCCGATTTTAATGTGGTTTCTTTGTTTGAAAGGTATATCAGTCGAGAGTGTTCCTAGCTGTGTTTTGTGGAAATCGGTTCAGGTCTTCAAGGTCATCAGGTCGTTTGTTAGGTGTGATAGGAATGTTACACGCTAAGTCGGGATTTTTTAAATTTTAATTTAGTTTATCCTATAGTCACTTCCCAGCAAAGAATTGTGTAAATATTTTTGCTAGTGGGTTAGTATTGAGTATAAATTAAAGAATTATTCTACTCACAACTTAAGTACCAAGTCTATTCGGAAGTTAACCGTACAACCCTTTTGTTACACCCTGTATTAGACTCCCATTATACAAGATGGCCGTTACGTCTTCTTCTTGAACATATTTTGTAAATTCATGCCGGATTTCGCGTTGAACATCTGCGACACCCGACGGCCTACCTCCGAGGCGGCGTCGAGGCGTGGCGACGGCGTCACGCTCGCCACGCTGGCCGCGCCTCCGGCCCGCTGCAGTAGCGCGTCCACAGTGGGCTTGTATTGCGACAAAGACGGAGCCTGTACAATTGTTTCCAGTTTCCTAGAAAACATTATTGTTTTATTATACGAGCTGAAGCTTAGTCTTTATCTATTTTTCTAGAAGTTACCACAGAATAAGTATTAATACTAGCGGACAGAATGATCCGATCCGGAGTAGAGCTGCTCTTGAGTCTAGTTTAATGGATCCGAATTTGATAATTTCCTAATTTTAAACATGATGCTAGCGCGCATGGTTTAATGTTGTCACTAGCATTATTTTAAAATTTGAATATAGTGAATGTTGTATTCGCAAGTGTGACAGAACGTGGTTATCTCGTGAGGTGAGGATAACTCACTAAACAGATTATAAATAGACGGGCCATTCGGAAGTTAAGGCCTAACCTAACCTAACTAATATCGAAACTTCCGATAAACATACCGTTTTTAATTTAATAAAATTTACATTCGAAATTAGCTTCTTGAAGCTAATTTCGAATGTAAATTTTGATGTCAAGTCGTTACTATTGAAAACAATAACGACGACATTGGAATTTTGATTTCAATCGGATTTTTTTGCACGGCGTGAAGTTAGGTGCGTACGACGCCACATTCGATTTCCCAAAACCAAATATTGAAATTCCAATATACAATGAATCTGAACTCATAACAAACACGATGTGACACAGCTGTCAAATCAACTCAAGAGATGCGTGCCTTTAGTGTGTTTATCTTGATTTCATTTAGTTCCATTAAATCGACACTCAATTTCAAACTAACTTAGCGCTAGTATGGTGACAAACGATCAAATTACAATGTCTCTTGAATTGAAACTTGAATTAGGTTGTAGAATACTGACCGCGCCGCGGGCAGCAGCGCGGGGTGCGCGGGCGCGTGGTGCGCCGCCAGCTGCAGCGCCGCGCTCAGCGCCGCCACCGCCTCGCCGCCCGTCGCGCGCGCCGTCAGCGTGCACAGCGCCGACACCGCTGCAATACATCGAATATTAACTAGATAACTTAATTGCTAATAAGTTTATACAGTTGGTATTTTTTATAATATTATTTCTTTAGTAACAATAATATAGTTAATGATAAGTTCTTTTTAAGTTATTTCCCCTTACTTTCTGGTCGTCTGATCAATGTCTGTTGTACTGTTAAAAATTTTATATATGTATTATGTTCTTTTTATTCGTGAAAACTTGTAATTGGCCATAGTTTTGTTTCTATGTTGCTAAACCTGTAAGTTTTCCTTAAAAATAAAATAAAATAACCTGACAGTAATTGTCCTGATTATAATTAAAGAAATTAATGGATGAAGGTGATACTGATATGTCGCAAAAAAAATTACCCCGAATATTGAGTTTAAACTATCACTCAAACACTTTAGGATATGTAGTAACGTATTAAATACATTGATTCTAGAGAGGTTTCTTTAGATTAATGTACTTAGTACGTTACGACCTATTTTAAGTGACTATTTGAACTCAATTTCCTCGAAATCAGAATTTTGAGACATATCACCACCATATCACAGATGTATGAAGATACATCACCTTCAATTATGGGCTGTGAAGAAATTACGCACGGTACAGTACAGTCAGTATAAAACGCAGAAAAATTTAGTTTATGTAATACGGTGTAAGTCGTAGATTTTATTTAGTACAAGAAACTTTTTCTTGTACTTGTCATAACTTACTTACTTAAGTAATATCTTACAATATTACTGCAGATTTCACGTGGTTTAAGATATGACATACCAACATCCACTTGGCTCTCTTCAGTCACAAGCAACGCCAGCGCGTGCGCCATCCTCGCCGCCTCCCGCGCGCTCAGCGTCCGCCGCAGGAGATCGTCCGTCTTGCTCGCCAGTAGCCCCGCCCCCCGCGCAAGCTCCGCCCCCTGCGCTGCGTTGTCACTGTTGGCGCGATTGGTGCACTCGAACCACGCCCGGCCCCACGCCATATATGCCGCCTCCCGCACACCCCTATAAAATACTTATTAGTAAATCTGTAACATTCTGGAACACTTGAGATTTTAGTCAACAGCTCAACTCGCAGTGAAAGCGTCAAGTTTTTCACCTACAGAATAATATTAATTTCTATTGTTACATCATAAAGGCACACATTTGTGTTGTCGAAATGTGGTTGCAAACGCGTGTGACAAACGATGAAGCGTCGATCGCTATCATATTTCAAAAATACAAATCAGACAAGGAGAAAACATCGTATAGCTAATTTTGTCATTAGTAAGGAGGTAAATTATATTTTTTTTAAACGGGCATTGGCCCACCTCACATTCCCACCACTGCAACTCCTGTGAGCCAGGATCGACAGCGGTAACCAACCACGATAAACCCTTTGATATGATCTCAGGGAGCCCGAGGGACAAGCTAAATCTGTCTTGGGACCCACAACGAAATTAATCAGAAGAAAAAAAAGGAGGAGTAGGAAGTATTCCAGTTTCCCTCCCCAAGAAAAGTGGGAGACAGTACAAAATTGTAATGACACAAAAGGCCAAAAATTAAGGGAAAGCACCACGGGAATATATATTATTATGTCATTGTAATCTATATATGAGTTTATGCCATTATTGGGGATTTATTATGATGTTGATAAATGTTTCCAATAATAATTATGGCAGAAACGCTTGAAAGCACGGAAATCGTCCACGAGGTCACCGTAATATACGACTCCAGATTTACAAATTAGGCTGTTAAGCATTGTAGTTCTTTCATATCGCCAGAGATCACACTCCCATAGAATGTGATGCGCCGTTTGTTCGGAAATGTTGCCTTCGGTCGAACACTCGCATAGAGGAGATTCCACCAATTTGAATCCGTATAGTTTCGCTTTAAAATTACCATGACCGGTCAGGAATTGTGACACGCAGTGATCAATATTTAGCCAGTGCATGGAGAGCCGTTCGCGTACACATGGGAAAAAGTTGTACAGGTGGCGCCCTTTTGTGGAGTTTTCCCATCGCGTCTGCCATTCGGAGATTAGGTTTTGTATTGAAATATCTATTGGTTCGAATAATCTTAATATTTTGTTTCTGTCGCGTGCGTTTAAGAAATACGGGCCCATTAAACTTTTATTACGATAATACATGGCTGCCCGACGCTGTATTTCAAGGTCGACGGGTAAGACCCCAGCGAGTACTGGCAGAGCTTCCGTACTGACGGTACGGTAAGCCTTGCATAGGAATATTAACGCGAGACGTTGGCTTTGTAATAGCTTGCGTCTGAAGGTAAATTATTATCTTATTTATTTATTATACATTAGATATAAGTAAAAACTTGACGCTATGAGAAAAGAGCTTATGTTTCTATGACATTGACGTCCGCGTCATCTAGCAGCTCCAGCACCAGCGGCGCGACGTACGACAGGCAGGAGTCTCCGCTGACGCATTCAGAAAGTCCGTGGTATGGTCGGGGGTGCAGGTGAGGATAGCGCCCACGTTTACTCTCGCTGATACTAATAAATTAAAAACAAAAAACTCACACGTCGCCGTCGTCCAGCAGCTCCAGCACCAGCGGCGCGACGTGCTGCAGCAGGCAGGCGTCGCCGACGGCGGCCGTGTTCAGCAGCTCGGTGGCGAGCTCGGCGGTGTAGGTGCGGATGGCGCCCACGTTCATACTCTCGCCGACGCTCGCTGAGACTAGTAAATTGAGTGGTTAGAGTAAATTAGAGGAATCGTGTATGTTAATAAATTAAAACCAGATCCAAAAGGGTTTTTTTCGGTTTCGACACACCTAAAGATGACTTAGTGGAAACCGGTCGTGTATTTTAATAAATTTAATGTTAAATATAAATAACAAACAAAGCAGAAAAGTAATTTGTGTATAATTACTGTGCATTCTACACTAAATCATGTCATGTTAAGCCCGAGGGTATATAGAAAAACCAGCTTTATCATAATGATACAAAACATTACTTGCCAATTGACTTATATCCGTGTGCAAATGATACAAACAATTTTAAAACATAATTTTACAATTTATTGCCGAGTTCCACTATTATCAAATTAATGATTAAATTAAGTAAAATTACTTAATCCAGCTAGACTGTAAATAATATGTTTAATAATATCAGATACAATACACTCCTACGATACGCTAATTGTTTGTATACCTACGTACTATAAAAGTACATCATCTAACCTACTTATTTATTAATTTATTATTCTCTTTACTTAGAAACTATGAATATGACGCTTAAAATGTTCAATGTGCACTTTTTAGTTTTTACTTCCCTGACTACTAAAAAGGAGAGTAAAGTTTTGCGAGCGTACAAAATATGATTGTTATGTATTTGGCCCTACATACTTAAAAGCTTGAATAGACACTGATTTTTGCTAGGCTTTTAAATGGGTAAGTTCTAAGTATAAGCAATATATTAAGAATTTTGTCTGTGTGTGTCTGACTCGCTGGGCTAGTTCCCGAACCGGCGGTAGGCATTATATAGAAGCGACGATCAGAAAACATTTTTTATAAAATTTATTATGAATAAAAATATATATGACTTTGAATCTCGTAAGTATCAGAAAACGCTAAATACAAATGTCGCAATAATTGTGACATCACGCCTAGGAAGGTGTGAATGTATTAAATGAATGGCACTCATGTATAATTACAAATATCTCGGATTTTTTAAATACTTACCAAATTTTAATAGTAATACCTCAATATTTATGGATTTTTTATATTATGATTAATCTAAATCTATACTAATATTATAAACCGGACGAGTTTGTTTGTTGATAGTCCATTTATACATAAAGGCTTTAGGCTATATAACATTACGTTGCTACCAATAGGAGCGAAGCGTAAGTGTGAAATGTTGCAAAAACGAGGTAAATTATTCACATTTGGAGACCTTCAATGCGTGCGCTGCATAAACGGTTTAAATCACTCAAAAACCACGCGAAAGAAGCCGCGGGCACAGCTAATAAATATATACGTTTAAAAAGAACCTCCCGGACAGTTAATAAATTTATATACGTTTAAAAAGAACCTATTACGGAGACAAAGATGCTGAGTGAATCATAATTAAAAAACTTACATTCTTTCAAATGCTGCATATACATGGAGAGCACGTCTGGGTTGTGTTTCGCCAGCCACTTGAACGGCACTGAGAACACGGTGACGGGCAGAGCTCTAGTGCTGCAGTACACCAACCATCTAATAATAACAATTATTAAAAATCAATATTTTCATGTGTGTTTTATGGTTTAAAACACGTAGCCCATCAAACTTCATGGCGGTTTGTCGGTGGGAAAAACACAGCGAACATTACAATCGCTACACAGCACAATGGCAGTATTCAGTTTTTTTTATTTTACCACCGCTCTCTCAAATAAATGTTTATTCAACACGATATTTTCATAGATAAGCGTATTTTGTCTATAATTGCGAATGTAAACGAAGAATGATAACTATAACGGGGGTATAAGGAGCAGTCACTATAACTTTGGGATATGATTATACTACCTTTTCTCATTCTAGAAATGTATGTTTTTTATTAATTTTATACAAAAATTAAATTTTATTTTTGATTTTTCGTTATTCTTGCGACAAAAAAATAAGAAATGGTAAAAAAAAATTACAAAAAAAAATACATTTTTTCCAAAATCATCTCAAAGCTATAGAGACTGTTCTTTTTACATCCTGTATATAGGATTGGGCAGACCTCAGTGGTTTTAAATGCTGTTATATTATAAATTACGTACATAGTATATGTTAAAAATAAGTCGATGTTACACATCATAAATTAAAATATAACTTGCATTCATATTTGGCTTATGGCTACGGTAGACGATTTTTAACAATCGAGATCTATTATTATTATAAGAATGCCGGATTTTGATGGGTCGCAAATTCGAATGTTAAAATCGCATTTTTGCAGTCTGGTTTTCGAATATTAATTTAAACCTACGAGGCCGACTTCGGAGGCCTAACCTAACCTAACCTAACACTGGCAATGCGACTGGCAAAGGGTGAAGTCCAGGCACATTCCGGAAACCGCCATCTAGCGCCACTTTTGGAAAATACTAATTACTAATTTCGTTTCGTATCTTCTTCTTGATTAAGGAATTGAATTTAGCTTAATGTGATGTTATGCTCAAAAATAGGCTTATCTTTATTTTAATGTCAATTGTACTTAATTCGGCATATTCATATTATGGTTCCGTTTGACGTCCAAAGTCCTTTATGAGAGTACATCGCTTGCTACCGATTACAGCCCATAGATGTCGTACCGTTACCGCTCCCAGCGCCACCTTCCGTTAAATCTGTGAACTAAGTGAAAGCCACAAGCCGCCATCTTTGATATATCAGATCATTGTTGCGTCGTTTTTGCAACCATGCAGTCGCTAAAAACTTACTTATTTAAGTTATAAATTTAACTTAACTTTTAATTCTAAATTCTATTTAAAACAAATTTTTGAGTTTTATAAAGTCGTAAAACCGTTACTGATCGTCAATAGAGTTCATTATACAGTTTTTTACCGCGTATCGGGTAGACGTAAATCACGCGATCGGGATATCGCGGTGAAAAGTTCGTCGTTTTGAACTCGTTATTGGCGGTTACTGTAGAAGATGGAGCAGAAAATCTCTTCGCCGTTTGAAATTAGGATCGAAGCAAAAGGTTTGCAGCCGCATTTGGTGAGTGACATGATAAATTTTCACGATTATGCGGCGGGTACTAATGATCTACTTCTTGAGATCGTGCCTAATTCGGTGACCTGTTTATCATAGCGTGATATCCGAATATATATAAAAGTAATTAATTAACAAAAAATGCTATTTTTAAACTTTTACGGCTACCGCCATTTTTGGAACGGAGACGTATTACCTAAAATGTAAACGTATTCATACAATAAACCGCTGTCTTTTACATTTCAAATGGCCATGTAAATGTATTAATACAAATATTTCATTACTAAATCGAATTTTCCATCCGTTAAATCATTTACGTTTACTTCGCGGAGGGTAGTAAAATATTTTTTGCGAAGTTGTTCAGCTTTTTTCTATTGCTAATTGAGCCAGTACGTACAGTTCTGCAGATATTTAGTTTAAAATACATTATACTTATAACATTTCTGATCGAAATATATCGATGTTTACACTTGTAACATTTGTGATCAAAATAGATCGATGTTTACATTCATAACATTTCTGATCCAAATAGATCGATGTTTACACTCATAACATTTCCGATTCAAATAGATCGATGTTTTCACTCATAACATTTCTGAACGAAATAGATCGATGTTTACACTTGTAACATTTGTGATCAAAATAGATCGATGTTTACACTCATAACATTTATGATCCAAATAGATCTGTGTTTACACTCATAACATTTCCGATCCAAATAGATCGATGTTTTCACTCATAGCATTTCTGAACGAAATAGATCGATGTTTGCACTGGAAGTACCTACAACTTTTCCAGACCTTCTATAGGTACGTTAAACGTCTTGACTGTTCGGTTCTAACAGTAGACGCCTGAAAATATTTTTAATAAACATACCCTAAGCCTATATAATATAGCTTAGAAAATTCATGTTTATGCATACGCAGATATCTAATGCTTGACAAGCCTAGATAAAAAGTAGGCGGACTGGATAACATACATTCAGGTTACGAACACACAAGTTCTCTGGAAGCCATCCTCACTCCTTAAAAAAGAAGGGGGGGGGGGATATAATATATTATATAATATGACCACATAATATATAAGAGATCAAAACTTTACTGATTTTAATATGACTTTAATAGAATGATTTCAAACTGAGACAAGTGATCGAATAAAATGTACAGTCGGTAACCTCACATAAATTATCATTTTTTAAAAAGAGGTATTGTTATGAATTTAAACTATGTACAGTTGACGCCATCACGAATATTATCAATAAAGTGGTAGAAATCCATTGTACAGTCGACGCCCTCGCGATATTAATCAAAGTCATTAGATTTGCAAATCTCGTTCATTTTGTAGTTGTGGCTAAAATACTATTACCATTAAATATATAACACAGACTGTTGGTATGCTTGCTATATAAATATCGATCGAGATGATGAAATACATGGCCTTCTAGTACAGTACATCGAACCAAGAATCAGGCTTCAACAATTCTAAAGGTTCTAAACTTTGGCTGGTTTTGAACTATAAATGTCAGCTTACCGAGGACATTAAAATTTATAAATAAATGTTGGCTATTACATAATACCAACTGCAGTAGTTCAGGCTATAAATTAGCTTCTTAACCTAGATCTTCCGCGCAGGGAAAGGTCGTATCACCTCGCAGTCAAACTGCAAAGTCAATATTTATGGTATACAATACGCTATACAAATTCCCTGTTCAAAAAGTCAGTAAATACAGAAGGGTTATTACAATACATTAAGTAACAGCTGACAGTTTAAGCTGGTCTTCTACCTCTTGGAAGTTAGGACTATAATATCAGCTTCGAAACTGAAAAATTTGCCTCCTAACCTTCGTCTCCCTCTGGGACAGGTCGTATAGTCGCGCACTCTCACTGCAAGAGTAATATTTAAGGGACACAAAACCTATACAAATTCCCTGTCGAAAGTCAATAAGTACAGTACAAATTCATTACAATATATTGACTAACAGCTGACAGTTCAAGCAGGTCTTCTACCTCTTGGGATTTTGGGCCATAATATCAGCTTCGAAACTAAACAATTAGCTTCCTAACCTTCATCCCGCTGGGTCAGGTCGTACAGCCGCGCACTTACACTGCAGGAGTAATATTTAAGGGACACAAAACCTATACAAATTCCCTGTTGAAAGTCAATAAGGACAGTACAAGTTCATTACAATACATTGACTAATAGCTGATTGTTCAAGCAGGTCTTACTCCTCTTGGGACTATAATATCAGTGTCGAAACTATTTACCTCCGGGTATAGCAGGATTGCTGTTGGCTGAAACGCCAAACATTTGCGCCTATTTACTTTACGTATACCAGGTCCTATGAAAATCGGGGCAGTGGTCTGTTTGTTGCACAAACGGATTCAGCTTTACAGAGTATAATATTAATATTATATCCACTTTGGCCTTCGAGTCATTGTCGACGCGTGCTTTACCTATGTCCAATATACAAAGTCTAAAGTTTTATAATGGCACACATCATAAAACAGATTTCTTAACGATGGTATAAAGTCAAGATGTTTATAAGGGCATACATCCTAATACAAATTTCCTATCAATTATATAAATTCAAGAGATTTATAATGGCATAGGTACATTCTAATACAAATATCCTGTTGATGATAGAAAGTGGAGATGTTTATATTAGCACATATTCAAATACAAGGATTGATGATACACAAACAATATGTTTATAATAGCACACGTTCTAATACTAATACAGGGATTGATGATACGCAAACAAGATGTTTATATGATGGCACACATCCTAATATAAGGTTTCTATTGATGGTATACATTCATAAGCTTTATAATGGCATACATTCTAAGACGAGGTTCCTGTCGATGAAACGAAGACAAAAGTTTCTTAACGCAGATACAGACGCACATCCAAATATGTTGTATTTATTGAAAACCAAGATATTGCAGACGTACTAGAACTCAGGGTCTCTTGTCTGTAGTCGACTTTGGGTCAAAATCAGTCCTAGACTTAAGGGTCGAAAGCTCGCACATTACAGCTTCAAAGGCTACATAAAGCTCGGGACACTCACCATGACACTTTAATAAAGTTTTATTGAAAAAATAGATACTGTATATGTGCTAGAGTTTATGGAGTTTCCTGTGCAGCTGGCGGTTGGTCCCTTATGCAGGTCTCGCCTCATAGGGTTTATCAACTTTGCAACCTTCATCACCCCAATCGGGAAGGTTGCTTGCCTAACGCTGGCACGCTACAGCTTCAGTAAAAGTATATGGAACACTAATCGCAACTACGAAGTTCCTGTCAAATGTAAGACACTGAAGACGTGATGCAGCTTATGGACATCTATTCCCTAATTGCCGGTCGGTCACCTAGCAAGATCTTTGCGACGATTTCCACAGTCCTGGAAAGGATCAAAGGCGACATAGTCGGTAATATTTATCTTTAATTCTCAGGAATAAGTCTAGATTTGCAGAGATGTTCTATTACACTAGTACATAGCGTATAGTACTTGTACCATCCAGGTAATATATTTTATTCATAGAACCAAAAGTGTCACACGATGGCATCGAATAGTAACTAACTTTTTAACTTTGCAAGACGTTTTTAATTGCATTCAACCCTTACTAGTAGCGGACTCGATGGTGCTAAAATTTTGTGATACCCCAGTTGCTTGGAATATAAACTAATCCACACTGGCGGTGCCATATTTGTATCTTGGTGAACGCCTCGGGTACTTTTACAGTTTTCCTCTCAAAATACGTATTATGTTATAAAGATATATATATATATATATATTTTTACGCTACGCCTGGAAACTTACATCAGCAGTAATTATTGTGATGTCGGATTACTTGAACCAAAATATATTCTTAAATAAAGAATTAAATACTCGACCAGTCTCTTGACACACAGTACTACTTGATAGGTGATATTGTGATTCTTTTATTACTTTAAAACTTTATCACATTGTTGCATTATTCACAAGCCACCAGGAGATAACAAACACGTCTCTCATAAAGGACTTTGGACGTCAAACGGAACCATAATATATACATTTTACCTTCCAATAAAATGTGTATTATGTTCCTTAACGTCCAAAGTCCTAGTAAGGGCTTCCTGGTGTCCACCCTCATCATTATGAGACACTTACAATGATCTGATATATCAAAGATGGCGGCTTGTGGCTTTCACTTAGTTCACAGATTTAACGGAAGGTGGCGCTGGGAGCGGTAACGGTACGACATCTATGGGCTGTAATCGGTAGCAAGCGATGTACTCTCATAAAGGACTTTGGACGTTAAGGAACATAATACACATTTTATTGGAAGGTAAAATGTATATATTTTATAATTTACAAACGTTAATAGTAGTGACATCTATTGCATTTTTTTTGTATTAAACATAGATTGTATGGGATAGTAGGCCATATTAATTAAGATTTAGAAACCAACTTACTTTTGTAAAAACATTCCACACGTTTCGGGCTTCTCCGTACTGATGAGTACAGTCGCGATGTACACGCCGACTACTATGAACATATCGTTACTAATCGTCTCTAGCTTTTCCAATTTCGTCGCAAAATCCGTTATAATATTCACAAACATAGGCCTGAGTACCACGCTGGTGAAGAAAACGCCGCCCTTCTCAACATATGTATTGAATAACGTGATCAATAATTCGTATGAGGTGTGATGGTTCAACATTTTGGATTTGGTATTAACTTCTAGAATCTCTTGTAACCTGAAAAGAACATTTTAATTAGACTATGTCCCGATTTCATCAACGCTTGTTAGTGTTAACGGCTAAAATACCATGCCTTCTCATTCATTGACAGGAAATACGAGAGAGATAACATGACATTTAATGCATAACTGAAAAGTAGTCTCTCGTAGGTCTAAATGGGCAATAAGTTATTAAAAGCTTAAAACAGTAGTCAGGGCATTGTTACTTAACTACGGCGAAGATAAAAGGAAGGGTATTGGCAGTCTATGTAGGTATGACAGATGTATTATTACTAGCGTAACTTGTAACATACACTAAACATTTTACGTTCTCATATAGAATATATTTTTTTTACAAAAATTGTGGTTCAATTTATACGAATTTAACAAGAATTAAGAAGAGCCATGTGTTGCTTACGAGTTTATAATCCAATTCAGCTCCGACCATCTAAATTCCGGTTTCTGCTTCAACAAACAATTCATGGAAGAAATTAACTGTTTCACGTCCATGTCGTTGGACAGAAAACTATCTAAGTCTGTCAAATTCGTTCCGGCATTGAGCGGAACATCTCGTAGAGTATTATCCATATCACAGGTATCCTTAACAATTTGAACATTGGCTGCATAAACTAATTTCGCTAAAACTAAAACTCGCATGACGTCGAGGTACAGTACAACATTTTTCCATTCTCTCTCCTCGCATGCCTTACTGTAGTTACTTATAATACGTTTGTAGAGCTCACTGTGGAATTTGCCTGGAAAGAAAATTTTTTTTCGTTATGTAATATCATAACAATGTCTAGCATACATATACTATATATGTATAGCAATTTTCTCCACATAAAAAAAAAACTTCTCAGCAGAAAACGTGGATTTTGATAGTAAAAAAGTAATCGAATGTTTTCAGGACATACCATCTGCGCGACAAATTAATATGCCTACTCTTGAATTTAATATCAATGGAGCAACATTGAGATTAGATTGTAATTTGACAGTTATTCAACAACCTGTCAAATTCCAATCTAATCCCAATATCGATCCATTGAAATTATATTCAAGATTATGCGTATAAAGTACCAAACACATGAATTGATATTATAGGAATATAATTTACCTGACATAAGCGCACACCTCGCCACAATCGGCAAAAACACGTTCACAGTATTCTGAACGTTTTTCTCGAAGGGATCTTTGAAGAAGTTAAACATTATACTCTCTAGCTGATTGTACTTGTGCTCTGCTACCGGGCAGACTATGCTAGCAGCTATCAGCCCTATAGCCCTTATTTCCCTCTCGCTCGACTCGCACATAAGAGCCACTAGACTCAGGAAAAGCGAAGTGCACAGTTCCAAGGGCACGTAGGGAGCTATAGCGAGACACACTTGACTGGCCAATAATCTTCGTTCAGCTGTTTTGGAGGCGAGCAGTTCTGCTATAGACGATAACACTTCCCCGCTGCCTCCCCACTTCACAACCAGGCATGCAGCTGAAAAAAAACTTTATTATTATTAAGTCTGTCTGCCACATGGTTTGTCTCAATGACGTGGAGATGTGGAATGTTTCTATACTCTAGTTTAAAATATTATGATAAAAAGCTTAATTTTGCAGTGATAACTTCTTATGGGAGGGTAAACCGCTTCGTTACGTAACGCGTTACGGCTTCAGTCTATCTGGATTCCTTTTCCTTTACGCATAATCAGGCTCCTCCTCTCTCACTCTAACCCACACTCCTAGCCGTATTAAGTTACTTCTGTCGGGCTTTCCCGGCCGCAAATGTTTTATTAACCAAATAGCTGTCCCGACGAACTTCATACCTTAACGCACTGAAACTAGCGCCACCTATCGGGTCAAACTATTGCATTAAAACCATCCTCGAGAACCACTTTATCCATTGGTGAAAAAATCTCGAAGATCGGTGCAGTAGTCTTCCAGTTTATCGATACACAGATGGATGCCTCCGTTGCGCCTGTCTGGGTATAAATACAGTCATCTGTATACGTTAGGATGGTGAATAGGCTATACCTTGGCATATAACGTGCGCGTCTCTACTGTCGGGCTTCTTGAACATAGTGAGCAGCGCGTGCAAAAGCCGAGCCCGCCGCGCGCCGCTCGCCAGCGCCGCGCCCGCCGCCAGCAGCGCCGCCGCCTCGCCGCGCCGTCCCAGCAGTGTGTGCGGTAGGATCTACGGGATAGGCACTTTTAGGCATACTAAACTCGCCTTGTACACTTGACCGTATTATAATTATGTTTTTAATTTTCTCTTGACTTCTAGATACTCTTAAATAACATTTAGATAGTCATCGTCGTTATAGCTAGTACGTCCACTCCTGGACATAAGCTATCCTTCACAGATTTTCATGAGCGGTAGTTTACCTATACTCGCCACGGTTGGCAACCACTTCCAGTGCTATTCTTTCTAAGGCACCCCACGAATAGATATGCCCCTCTCGACATGGGGAAGAAAAGCGGTGCAAAATCTAAGTTTTGGGGTTAACCCTAGGCGCGGCAAAACAAAAAATACGCTTAAACCAGGCGCGACCTTGACAAAGCAGCCAGCCCCAAGCGAAGCGCATGGTGGTGGGGGGGGGGAGTTGTAGAAATTAAGGGAACAATAGTCATGCTTTCTCGCTTCTAAGATGTGTATGAGCGAGATAGCAAGCTTTATGTATTCTAGCACATTGCAATGATAATCAACTCACTCGTGGTAAAGTTTCCGCAACCAATGGTAACAGACCGTTGATTTCGATAGGTTTTTCACTGTTCAGTAGTTCAAGAAGCAAGTCATTAGAGAGTGGTTCGTCTTGGTTAAAGTTCTCTCTACTCCAGTTTAATAACATCTCTTTGAGGTTGTTTGGAATAATGTTGCTGAAAAAGAGTACTTTTTATTAATAAAATTGCATAAAATATAAATTTTATAGAGATAAATTTTAAAAGGAGAATTTCGTTACTGAGATTTTATTCCTGAACAGTAAAAAAAATAGGATACAGACAGAAATGTGAACAAAAAAAAATTGCACTCAAGCAAAAGTGTGGGAAGGAGGGAGGTGCATCAAACGCATGCTATGCTACTCACTCATTTGCTTTGCTTGCAGGTTGTGGTTATCATTTTTTGCGGGATATTGTTAGATATAATATACTATATAAATTGTATGCTATGGATTTATGCAAAGTAACGCCTGATTCCATTATCTTTTTTTTAAAATACCTTTCTATCCACGTCTCTTTGGTATTTTCTGTGGCATATTCATATTGTACCCTGGTCCATTCACTCGCATCATTAATGCTGAGAGACTCTAAAGTGTTGACGCTACCCGGCCGCAGCGGTGACCCTCGTATACTGGAGTCCATGAATACTGGCTGCTCATAATTGTCTTCTTTTTCTTTTTTTATTCTGTGACAGTAATGTTATATTTGTTAAAATTTATATATTACATGAATTATAAAAATAAAGACAGATTATTATATTATGAAATGGAGATATCAACATTACATTGAATCCTATATTCAATATAGAAATATAAGCTTAGCACAAATGGGTAAATATTTGAAAACATAATTTTTTTTAATTTTTTTTAATACAGTACAGTACCCAAATGTCACACGTATTAATGCCGATGTGACAAAAAGCGTAACACAATTAAAAAACTGTATCTCAATTTGAATCTCTCGCCTCAGTCTTCAGTCTTTGCTAGGTCCTAGGCAACAAGAGTTATACTAAATACTTACACAATATTATTCTTATCGCTATACACCATTTCGAACTGATCAGGTGTAGCACTATGAGTAGAGTTACCACTTCCATAATGGTTTTCGGAGGCCATAAAGGTTATCGGTTTGTCCTGTAAATCTTTCTCCACTTTTATATCATCCACACTTATTTCTACCTTTATTCTATCTTCGGGCATTTGTAAAACGAGCTCTCTGCTTTCTGAGGCTGGACTAGTCAATGAGTTTAGAGTGACTATAGCTTCGTCGTATAGTTTTTGGAAATTCAGTTTCTCCGTTTCTAATGCTATTATATTTTGTTTCAACAATTCAATTTCTTCGGCTTGTAATAGTAGCTTAAAAATATTTAAATAATTAGGATAGTATAAAATATTCGTACAAATATCATCCACTCAAATCTACCATATTAAAATTATTTTTCGCTCATTAAATACAACTTATTTTTATAACTGTGAATAAGTCCAAATATTGTAATTGAAGACATGAATGGATGAAGGTGATATATACCAAAATATTTTTACCAGGAACTTTAGTACAAACTGTCATTTAAACTTTTTAGGATATCTAGTAACGTATTAAGTACATTGATTGTGGACACGGATCTTTAGACTAATGTACTTAATACGTTACGACGAATTCTTAAAATATGTTAAAGTGGCAGTTTGAACTCAATTTTCCCGAAATCAGAATTTTGCTATGTATCACCTTAATCCATTCATGTCTTCAACTATATCAGTATTTAAAAGTCTTGAGTATAGTTTTACGATAATTGTTCGAATGGAGGAATGTGAAATTATGCACAGCTACAACTTTAATTTAACATTAAATAATAATACCTCATGACTCCAATCGTTAGCAGCATGCGTAGGGGTCTGACAGTTCGACCACACACTTTCCTCTGAATCCGTTTGGCATTCAGCATTCAACGAAAACCTATCTATCTCAGTAGACGCGTCTACCTTCGGACTTAATTTGGATGTGCCGCCCCAAAACAGAGATACTAAGCCGTCCGGCCTAGGCATGTTAAGTCCCACATCATCCCAATCTTCAAACTCCTGGAAAACAATATTAAACCTTTGACGCTAACGTATTATAACCGACTTCCAAAAAAATGAGGCGGTTTTTAAGCACATTTTCAATTCTAGACTAAACAATCGATACAATTAGAATGGAACTAAGATAGGATGGAAATATAATATATTGGCCTGCCACACTGACTCCAGTGACGGTGGAAGGTTTTATTGACTGGCACTGGCACTGGTTATGCGACATGACTAGCTACTGATCAGGCGCAGTACCGACTTTTTACAAGCTCATCCGCATGTACCATCTTTCTTGTCAGACACTCAGGTGATCAGCCTGCCTTCCTAACAAACTTAAACAAACATAAAAACAACATTTTTGTTGTGCTGGGAATCTAATCCACGACCTCCAAGTTAGTAAAGCCGAGTTCTAAACTTTCTAGACCACGGCATTATAAGGACCAAAAATAACAATCTTACTATGCTAGGTTATTCATACATAGGCAACAAATTTTGCTTACCTGGTCTGGATTTTCATCGGAAAACGTGATACTTGTTAGTTTATAGTCTTGCAAAAGTAAATATTCGTTAATAAGAAAATTCAATGCCCTTTTTTCGTGAGGTTTAAGTGTTCTTTGAGTATTGTCGGCAAATTTCTTTTCTAACGACGACTCACCATCTATAACAAAATATTTCAAATCAGTAACAAAAAAATCGTAACACAAAATATACTAGGTACAAAGAAAAATGTATTTCATAGAGTTTCTAGGTTTCTTTAATTTATTATGTACTATATGTAAAATTATAGTTTTATGAAGTGACAACAGATGGCGTCGTCTCGCGATTAAATTAAACCATCGTTTTCATACCATTTTATATAGTTACTATAGTTTCAATATCCATATAATTTGAGTGGATGATATTCGTATGAATATTTTATACTATCCTAATTATTTAAATATTTTTAAGCTACTATTACAAGCCGAAGAAATTGAATTGTTGAAACAAAATATAATAGCATTAGAAACGGAGAAACTGAATTCCCAAAAACTATACGACGAAGCTATGTCACTCTAAACTCATTGACTAGTCCAGCCTCAGAAAGCAGAGAGCTCGTTTTACAAATGCCCGAAGATAGAATAAAGGTAGAAATAAGTGTGGATGATATAAAAGTGGAGAAAGATTTACAGGACAAACCGATAACCTTTATGGCCTCCGAAAACCATTATGGAAGTGGTAACTCTACTCATAGTGCTACACCTGATCAGTTCGAAATGGTGTATAGCGATAAGAATAATATTGTGTAAGTATTTAGTATAACTCTTGTTGCCTAGGACCTAGCAAAGATTGAAGACTGAGGCGAGAGATTCAAATTGAGATACAGTTTTTTAATTGTGTTACGCTTTTTGTCACATCGGCATTAATACGTGTGACATTTGGGTACTGTACTGTATTAAAAAAAATGAAAAAAATTATGTTGTCAAATATTTACCCATTTGTGCTAAGCTTATATTTCTATATTGAATATAGGATTCAATGTAATGTTGGTATCTCCATTTCATAATATAATAATCTGTCTTTATTTTTATAATTCATGTAATATATAAATTTTAACAAATATAACATTACTGTCACAGAATAAAAAAAGAAAAAGAAGACAATTATGAGCAGCCAGTATTCATGGACTCCAGTATACGAGGGTCACCGCTGCGGCCGGGTAGCGTCAACACTTTAGAGTCTCTCAGCATTAATGATGCGAGTGAATGGACCAGGGTACAATATGAATATGCCACAGAAAATACCAAAGAGACGTGGATAGAAAGGTATTTAAAAAAAAAGATAATGGAATCAGGCGTTACTTTGCATAAATCCATAGCATACAATTTATATAGTATATTATATCTAACAATATCCCGCAAAAAATGATAACAATACAATACAATACAAATATACTTTATTGTGCACACAACAAGTTACAAAAAAAAACAAAAAAATATACATTACAAAAATCAGACATGCACACAAAGGCGGCCTTATTACTAGATAGCAATTTCTTCCAGACAACCTTATGGTGTTAGAGAAAACAATGCTAGAGAATGGGAGTTGCGCAAAAGTATATTTAATAAAATAAAAGTAAATAAAATAAAATAATACATAAACACAATAAATATATAATATATGTATACAATATAATATAATATATATATCTATATATATATATATATATATATATATATACAATAGATAAACCTACATGATTTTTAATTTATAATAATAAGTGTTAGTTACATAAGTTAAGGGTTGACACAATATGATTCCAGATAATGATTTTTTATAAGAGTTTTAAAGCGATGTATAGTTTTAGCCTGCCTTATATGGATAGGTAAAGAATTCCAAAGGGAAATGGATTTTACAATGAAAGAGCAATTAAAGTATTTAGTGCGGTGGATAGGAATGTCAAGAAGAAGATTAGATATAGATCGTAGTTCCAGTCTGTCAGAGGTACGGAAGTTAAAATTACTTTTTAAATAAGTGGGACAATGGGAGTCAAATAGGATGTTATAAAGGAAGGAGAGAACACGAGAGTCACGGCGGTAGCGGATTGGCAACCACTTTAACTTGAGGCGATACTCGGAGATATGGTCAAATTTACGTAAACCGAAAACAAACCTCAAAGCCAGGTTTTGAAGGCGCTCCAATTTGTTCAGTTGTTCCTCCGTCAAGTTAGTGAAAGAAGCGTCCGCATAATCTAAATGGGAAAGGAGTAGGGATTCAGCCAAAACTACCTTAGTGGGTATCGGAAGAACATATCGTAGACGTTTTAGGGAACGCCAGGTAGAAAAAACCTTTCTACTAATCTCTTGCAATTGATGCGTCCACGATAAATGTTCATCAAAGTACACTCCCAAGTTTTTAACCACTTTACTGAAAGGTATTGTTACACCATTTATAAGGACAGGAGGTAAAGAATCATGGTCAACTCTAGAAATTAGCCCGGGGCTACCAATTACAATTAATTGAGTTTTAATAGGATTAATAAGAAGTCCATGATTCTTGCTCCATTCACAAATATTCGACAAATCGTGATTCACTAGATCAAAAGCGGAATTCAGATTGTCCAAAGGAGACTGTGTGTATATTTGAAGATCGTCCGCATACAAGTGGTAGGATGATGAAATCGATATTGTTATAGGGTTTATAAAAATTGCAAACAGAAGAGGAGATAGCACACCACCCTGAGGCACGCCGGCATAGATATAACTCCAATCGGAGAAATAATCAGATGATTTAACTCTCTGCCGTCGTCCTACAAGGTAGCTACGAATTAAATTAATTATTGATGGTGAAAGATTTAAAGATGCAAGCCGGGCTAGCAGAATATCGTGGTCTATGGAATTGAAGGCATTACTAAAATCCAGAAGTGTGAGAATAGTAAGCATTTTATCATCCATACCTGACCGTATATCATCAGCTACCTTTACCAATGCGGTAGTCGTACTGTGACCAGTGCGAAAACCGGACTGGAACGGACTGAGTAAGCTGTTGTGGGTAACAAATTTCGTAAGCTGGTGATGAATGATTCGCTCTAAAACTTTTGATAAAAAGGGTAGGATGGAAATAGGACGGAAGTCAGACACAGTCTTAGGACAGGAGGATTTAGGTAAAGGAATTATGTAAGCTGCCTTCCAGGCATCAGGAAAGGTACTAGCAGAATATCGTGGTCTATGGAATTGAAGGCATTACTAAAATCCAGAAGTGTGAGAATAGTAAGCATTTTATCATCCATACCTGACCGTATATCATCAGCTACCTTTACCAATGCGGTAGTCGTACTGTGACCAGTGCGAAAACCGGACTGGAACGGACTGAGTAAGCTGTTGTGGGTAACAAATTTCGTAAGCTGGTGATGAATGATTCGCTCTAAAACTTTTGATAAAAAGGGTAGGATGGAAATAGGACGGAAGTCAGACACAGTCTTAGGACAGGAGGATTTAGGTAAAGGAATTATGTAAGCTGCCTTCCAGGCATCAGGAAAGGTACAGGTACAGGTACAGGACTCTAAACATGAATTAAAAATGTGTGCAAGAACAGGAACAATTATATCTAATATTGGTGTGATCATTCTACGACTGATACCGTCATCTCCTACTGCGTTTGACGATATGGAAAGGATGTGCTTTTTAATCTCACACTCGGAAACTGGAACAGTAAGGAACGGATCAGAATTCAATATAGGTAGCGAAGAAATATAATTTAACGTTTGTGATTTAATTTTGGGGTCGAGATTAAAAGAGGAAGTAAAATGGTTAAGTGAATCTATATCTATATTATGAGAGTCTTGCGGTTCAGAGCATTTGCCCACGCCGAGGGATTTGAGAAATTTCCATGTTTTAGCCGGATCCCCGTTCTCAACGGAGGCGTGAATATGACGTCTTTGTGCGTCACGACACATCATATTACAGCGGTTCCGGATTTTAATATATTTGTTCTGTCTTTTTTATTTTAAATTTGGCTTTGGCTGCATGCTTAGCATTTATCAGAGATTTGATTTCGTCTGATAACCAGGGAGCGGGAAGATGTTTGATTTTAACGGGCCTAACAAGTGCATGAATATCATAAAGAGATTTAAGTTTAGCGTTAAATATATCAATTTTGTCATTAATGGAATCAGCTGAGAGTAAGTTTGACCAGTCTATGTTATGTGCGTCCTCCTCTAGGCTTTCAATATTCATCGAAGAGAAATTTCTTTGAAGAAGAGTTTTTACCTTAGCTTTGGGAGGGCGAACATTATAGGCGACATAGATAAGATCATGGTATGAAAACATATCAGCTGAGACTTGTCCATGCGTAGTAACACGATTAGGAGAGGAGACTATGATTAGGTCGAGCAGGGAAGGACGGGAACCTGGAAAGCAGTGGGTAGGATTCAGAGGTAGTAATTTCATATTATATGAATCTAAAATTGAACTAAGTTTAGTCGATCGACTATCACCCTTAAGTAGACAAGTATTGAAATCGCCCATTATAACACAATGATCGTAGTACGGTGTAAAAGCATCAAGCGTATTTTCAAAGGATGAGAAGTAATCATTGTGCATTGATGGGCAATAGTAGACCCCGAGTAATAATTTATTATAGTGCGATACCTGGACTTCTACCAGCAAAAACTCGAGAGCATCAGATGGAGGGGGTTGCGCTGACGAGCTAATAATAGTGTAGGACAAGTCTGAACGTAGATAAATCGCAACGCCACCTCCACCCCTCCCAATGCGGTCGTTGCGAATTAACTTAAAACCGGGTAAACTGTAGCATGTTGATGGTAAGCAAGGCTTAAGCCACGTTTCCGATATAAAGACAGCATCAACATTAGCCCGATCAAAAGACGCAAGCAAGTCGGGGTAATGAGCCGGAATGCTCTGTGCATTAATATGAACGGCCTTAAAACATTTGTTAACTGTGTTAAAATTTGAAGTTATGGTATCCCTAAGAGACATAAATGTGGCACTTTGAAAACTATCATCGCTGTTGTTAGAAGAAATGGATAAAAAATCATCTGAAGCAAATGAGTCAACACTTACATTCATGATAATACCACAACCTGCAAGCAAATGAGTGAGTAGCATAGCATGCGTTTGATGCACCTCCCTCCTTCCCACACTTTTGCTTGAGTGCAATTTTTTTTTGTTCACATTTCTGTCTGTATCCTATTTTTTTTACTGTTCAGGAATAAAATCTCAGTAACGAAATTCTCCTTTTAAAATTTATCTCTATAAAATTTATATTTTATGCAATTTTATTAATAAAAAGTACTCTTTTTCAGCAACATTATTCCAAACAACCTCAAAGAGATGTTATTAAACTGGAGTAGAGAGAACTTTAACCAAGACGAACCACTCTCTAATGACTTGCTTCTGGAACTACTGAACAGTGAAAAACCTATCGAAATCAATGGTCTGTTACCATTGGTTGCGGAAACTTTACCACGAGTGAGTTGATTATCATTGCAATGTGCTAGAATACATAAAGCTTGCTATCTCGCTCATACACATCTTAGAAGCGAGAAAGCATGACTATTGTTCCCGTAATTTCTACAACTCCCCCCCCCCCACCACCATGCGCTTCGCTTGGGGCTGGCTGCTTTGTCAAGGTCGCGCCTGGTTTAAGCGTATTTTTTGTTTTGCCGCGCCTAGGGTTAACCCCAAAACTTAGATTTTGCATCGCTTTTCTTCCCCATGTCGAGAGGGGCATATCTATTCGTGGGGTGCCTTAGAAAGAATAGCACTGGAAGTGGTTGCCAACCGTGGCGAGTATAGGTAAACTACCGCTCATGAAAATCTGTGAAGGATAGCTTATGTCCAGGAGTGGACGTACTAGCTATAACGACGATGACTATCTAAATGTTATTTAAGAGTATCTAGAAGTCAAGAGAAACTTAAAAACATAATTATAATACGGTCAAGTGTACAAGGCGAGTTTAGTATGCCTAAAAGTGCCTATCCCGTAGATCCTACCGCACACACTGCTGGGACGCCGCGGCGAGGCTGCGGCGCTGCTGGCGGCGGGCGCGGCGCTGGCGAGCGGCGCGCGGCGGGCGCGGCTTTTGCACGCGCTGCTCACTATGTTCAAGAAGCCCGACAGTAGAGACGCGCACGTTATATGCCAAGGTATAGCCTATTCACCATCCTAACATATACAGATGACTGTATTTATACCCAGACAGGCGCAACGTAGGCATCCATCTGTGTATCGATAAACTGGAAGACTACTGCACCGATCTTCGAGATTTTTTCACCAATGGATAAAGTGGTTCTCGAGGATGGTTTTAATGCAATAGTTTGACCTGATAGGTGGCGCTACTTTCAGTGCGTCAAGGTATGAAGTTCGTCGGGACAGCTATTTGGTTAATTGGCTGGTTTGGTTATATTGGCTTCACTTAGCTTACCTACATAATATCATGTATGATATACATATGGGAATTGAAATAGGAGACTGCAAAAAAGTAAGTCTGTATGCTAGGGCTTCCCTCGGGCGCCAGCCTTTCCCACTGATAGCTATACTCTTTCAAATCCTCATTATGCAACTAAGCTCTTGTATTTTATGATATTAGCACTTACCAGCAAACTGAGTAAGATTGGCCCGCAGAGCATTGATTGTTTCTTTTGCTTTACGGAGTTCAAATTCTAAAACTGCCACCTCACCACCACTCGCGGCACGGTCTCCACCTCCATCTTCCGAATATCTAGCAGTATCCAATGAATCCAATGTTGCCAAGCTCGGTGTTCTATCTAAAAAATCACAAATATTTTTATACAACATTTACATAAAAATGATTATTAAGAAACTTGTTTATTTATACATTAATTATACATGACTGGATAATTATTTGAGTCTGTCACATACACATTTTATTAGTATATTAAGATCATTAATCTTAAGAACCGTCTTTAGAATAAATGTAATTAATATTTTACGACATATCCTAAAATAAAATGTTTAAGTGACAGTTTATACTCAATTTTCTCAATAAAAACTATGCAACATGTCACCTTCATCCATTCATGTCTTGAATTGATAAAGGAAAGCCTGAAGTGTAAACTCTGGACACATAAATGTTCACATACTAAGAATTTTATTATATTATAAACGTTAAATAAATAAACATACGCATAGAAGTAATATCAGATGCACGAGAAACATGCTGTTCAAAATTTCCTGGGTTCGAAAAAAATTCTCTCAGTTGTGGTAACTCTTTGCCACTTTCCACCAGCTCGGTGTGGAGTTCCAAGGCTGTTAGGAAGTAATGATCCTTGAGAAGTCTACTTGCTATATCTTCGTAGCTTACATGTAATGATGAAGTAAAAGAGCTTTCTTCAACTTCCTTGTAAGGGTTCATTGTTATTTTTTACTTATTTACACTAAACATATTATAGTGATTTAAACTCAAATCACACTCTTTATTATTAGACATTTTATAGACAACATTTTTTAATAAAACAAGAACAAAACATTTTACTTAAAATTTCATTCGTAGGTACTTGACAGTTGCCTAATGCCTAATGACTTATGACATTTTGGGCGTGTTCCTTTAAGCGCTCTTTTTACACTGAACGCTCAGATCATTCATAACGCACACAGTCGTTTCTTTAGCACAATAATGAAATTTTCGATCTGAACGTTTCAACAAACTTTACTGATAGTGGAACGACTGACAGATGTCAAAATTTAACATTTCCTTTTTATCTCATAAATTCTATTTATATTTTAAATTAACATTAATAAGTACATTATAAAAGAATCTATAATAAATTTGCTCCATCCATAACTTAAAAACAACATCGAGATCAGTGAAATCTAAGTAAACGTCAAAAACAAGATGGGATCATTCTGAGCGTTTTAAACAGTTTTTGACAGCTGACACCTGCTTGTGGAACACGAGTAAGAACAGTTCAAAACGATCATAATGATTCTTTAAAGTGCTAAAGAAACGCGAATCTCAACGAAAAAAACGTTATTTTCGTTTACGATCAGCTCCTGGAACACAGGGTACATTGACAAATGACATTTTTTTTTGTATGGCATTTCCAAATGTCACAAAACTATACCAACATAGCCAGCGGGATAAAAGTTTAGGAAAATAATATAGTTAACTAGGTACAACTAGGATTATAGTTAACTAGGTTGTACAGCTATTTTTTTTATTTTTATTTTTAGACACTTTACGTTAAATGTCACATACAACACAAACTAGCACGCTTGTTGTAACTAATACTTAATCTGTGCGCTTGTTGAAGATGACCTAGCTGATGGCCGATTCATACTTATTTGTTTCATAAGTTGAAACGAACCTAACCATTTGCCCACATTGCTTGCGGAGGACGGGGAGATTAAACTGTTTTTTTTAAATCTAGGATCAAGTATACCCTTGATTTGCCAAACGCGTGCACCCGAAAGGGACAAACAAAAAGTACAATGTACAATAAGTGTTGCCAGTACCTTCCAAATTTACCCAATTTATTCAGGAATCTTACTTCTCGGTAATATTGAAGATTAGTTCCGAACAGTAAAATATAAATATAATAAAGAGGGAAAGTCTGTCTTTAAGTATATATTTGTTTCCAATATACTATGAAATTTGGAACGGATAAGGCAGAAATATCATGTTAGGTTTTAATTTAGTTTTACTATGTGTAATCGTACCAACGGTTCTCATTTGCGCTTAAGAAGTAGCAGGCATGAGGCAACGTTTCTTTTTCTTTTTGAGTAAAATGAAACGCCTGTTTTTTGTATGCCTTGTGCAAAGGAGCGTTCCCTAGTTTTATTACTAGGTACTCTATTTGTATATAGGTAATCTGTGCATTATAGTATCGTCATTAAATGATTTTTTTATCATACATATAAATTAGTGTCGTTATTTTATATTTATTGGTTACATTACATATCTTAACATAGATAAGAATATTAAAATACATTATGAATATTTTATTATATCGGTTTTGGATACGGTTATGGACTTTTTTGTATCCGATAGTTTCAGATAGTTCGGTTATGCAAATGATTTTTTTAAATAATAACAGCAAATTACAACATCAAATTTACTATAAAATTTATTATTATTAGGTAATACAGTGAATTTTATACTCGAGTTAATTAAGTACTAAAAATACAGTGTTATATATTTTTATTTCAAAATTCTGTAAAATTTGCCTGCACTACACATTTTTATTGCTTAAGATGTAGCTAACATTTTAGAGTCTTCTGGTGAAACATTTTCGTGGCGTCTCTTATGCTTCGCTTTTATCTTCCGTTTCTTCAAAATAATTATTTCCGTCACATTCTTCAGTCAATTTGTTATGGAAGTGCACGAATTTCTTCCCCTTTGTTTAAGCATTTGATATTTTCCTTTTCATTCGCTTCGCTTTTATCTTCCGTTTCTTCAAAATAATTATTTCCGTCACATTCTTCAGTCAATTTGTTATGGAAGTGCACGAATTTCTTCCCCTTTGTTTAAGCATTTGATATTTTCCTTTTCATGCCATCTTTTCTTTGCCTTAATGGCTTACAGTATAGTGTGGATCCCTTATCGGAATTTTTCGGAGACATTTCAATTTTAATTTATTTCTCATACCAACAAAAATTTTTAGATATAATATCAATTGAGTGTAAGCCACAGTTCAAGGGTCCATGATTGGAAATTTCTTGGAAGTAACTTTTACGGCTTTTATGTACGTATAGTGAATACGTCTTCCAATAAATACTTCTTCAGGTTTCCTAAAACAAAGCAAAAATATGTAAAATAGGAGTAGTAGTGACGGCAAATGCGAGGGTGATCGCATCAAGCGGCCCCGTCACGAAGAAAAACGAGCTTGAATGTTTTTTTTAAGTCCAACTTTCATATAATATTATTTTGACCAAAAAAGAACAATGAAACATAATAAACAACAATACACATGGTATACACAGCTCGTTCGTTATTTGCAACTGGTCTTGTAGAATGGGTTGGTCATTAGTGTTAAAATTACTAAAACAAAATCTTTCGGATTAATAATGCTTATTATCACCCATCTATTACTCGAACATCTAGCCATAACTCATCACCCAATCATTCCTTTCCTAACGATCATCCACTCATCATCCAAATCTCACTATTGATCCTTGATCGATCCACAAATCATCCCTCCAGTACTCATTTCTTTAAATTAGTTATCTCCCATCTCGTCGCTTGTAAAGACTCGCATAATAATATTAACTTCACAATAAAATACAACACCAAGAAGAAAATTATAAAAGTATAAAAAAATTACAAACTTTACCGTTTTTCTTTTACCGTTTTTCACAGCGGAAAAATCAGCATTTTTCTTCAAGAGACGCATATTTTTTGAACGCATTACCGGCAACTTCTTTTTTGGTGTTTCTCCTAAAAGCTTTTGCCGGTTTAATTGCTTAGAAAGTGTTTGTTTTCGTGGTGTCACCTCCATGGATTCAGAGTTTTTTACCTAAAATTTATAAATAAAAGTATTAAAATCTCCACTGACACATTGAATAAATTTTCTTGATTTATTAAAGTTACAAACAGATAGTACATTATGGAAAACAAAAAACAATGTTTTCTTTTCACAAGTTTGGACTATAATATATTAATCATCTGTGTTGATATGGACGGAATTTTCATTGATAAGTGGCATGTCATCTCTGTATCCATAGGTTCTACATAATATTCAACTAAACTAAAAATTACGACGAGGTAAATAGTGCTCTCTTAAAAATAGTACATTGATTTTATTAAGTTCTTAAAAAAAACTATGGCCGTGTTTCACCAAGCAATGTTAATCTCTTTGTTAAATCATGTTATCCCTCTCGGTAATTTCTATCAATGAATGAGAAGGCATGGTATTTTAACAAGCCGTCAACACTATCAACATGCGTTGGTGAAATTGGGACCTAGAGCGTGTTTCACCAAGCGATGTTAAAGTTAACGCCATGTTAAAATACCATGACTTCTCATTCATTGACAGGAAATACGAGAAGGATAACATGATATTTAATGAAGGATTAACTTTAACATGGCTTGGTGAAACACGCCCTAAATGTTTAAAAATTACCTTGCCCATTATTAGGCAATTACAAACCAATATATTTTTAAATGATGAGAAAATGAAACTAGAGGATTCCAATTTTCTATATAATATAATAATTCCAATTCCTCATATTGCCAATCTTGCAGGTAGGCTCAGTTCTGCAGCATATGCGGTTATAAAAATTAAAGAAATTTCTGATGACACGGCGCGATTTGCATATTTTAGTTATTTTCATAGTAGGATGTCTTACGGCATCCTCTTATGGGGAAATGGAGCCGACATTAATACAATATTTGTGCTGCAGAAGCGGGCAATACATTTAATTTAAAAAATGTCCTCTTTTGAATCCCTTAAGAGAAAAGTAATTTGATATTCTTACCGTTGCTTCTCAATACATTTTAGACAGTGTTTTGTATGTTATAAAGAATTTAAGTCATTTTAAAATGAAATGCGACAATCACAGTAGGAACACCAGATACAACAGCACAAGCTAGATATACCGGTGATCAGACTGAGTAAAGTTAGTAAATTGTTTAAAGGTCAATGTATATGCCTTTGCAATATAATCCCAAATAATGTTCAGAGCCTTCCTATCAATAAATTTAAAAAATGTAGTTAAAGAACATTTGTGTGCTAAAGCTATTATAAGGTCAATGATTTCATTGACCATCGCACGCCTTGGGAATAAGATGGCCACATGCAAGGCTACCTCAATATACTTTATGTACTCTGATTTTTGTTATAATATATAGATAAAGTTTTTACATTGTTAACATATTCTGTATACACTTAAAGATGGCCCCGTCCGAGTTTCTTACGCCGGTTCTTCTCGGCGGGCTATTGTTGCAGTTGAACCGGTAGCCTTATTGTTGACTTTCCGAAAATAGCTTGTTAAGTTTTATTTGGAAAGAAAATATTTTGATTTGATTTGAATAAAAAAACATAATCGCTACTTATGTATAACATTAAGTACATTGTTTTATTTATAAATTGAAACTATAGACAGTTAAATAATAAATAAAACAATTTAACCAAAAAAAAAAAAATATTAAAATTTATTGCCTTTGTAGAAATGGTCATAATTTCCGTCGGCTTATGGTGAGATGTAGATGGGATATCTATTGGCAGTTCATTAAATGTGGGTAAGGTTTTGATTTCCATCTGCAATTAAAAAAAAATGTATTTTACTGAACTTATGAAAATAATAATAATAGGCTTTACTCAAGACTCTGAATCTAATATTAAATTTATAATATTGTAATAATCACTTTTATCACAAATAAATACTATAAACTAACCTGTTCGAAGACATGACGCTTAGGGATAGAGAACGGTTTTAAATATGTCATATTTCGCGGTGTTTTTATAAAACAACTTTGATCAAAATGTCTAGAGCATAAGCGAGTATATTTAGTTGGTTGCCAGTTTTGTCGGCCTGTGGCACTAATCCATAATTGGCGGGTTGAAGAGTCCTTTGGAAATCTGTAATAACATTAATGCAAAGTTTAATAATGAATAACAAATACCCTACTTTTAGGGTAATTTATGAGGACCCTAACTGGTATCCTTCTATAATAATAACCTGATTGAGTTAAAAAGTAGTCTAAAATGGCGGACAGTCTGTCATTTTTTTAGAGGACGACAATTTAAATTTAAACTTTACGACATAATTTGGTTGGTTAATACATTTATTATTGTAATTTTATTTAACAATCTAATACATTATTTCTATTCACAATAACATGTTAGTATGCTACGGTACACAATCTGTCGATATTTTATAAAAACAAGGGATATTTGTTTGTTAAATTGTACTTACGTATGAAAGGTTATGTCTGGTGATTTCTGCTCAGAACGACTTTTACAGCCTATTATATAACATATAACCATGATACAGGGTTAGTATTATAAAACACTTAAATTTCTTGTTATTTTCGCCACTTAGATTACTGATAATCACTAAAAATGCTGGAAAATATGAGCTGTCCCGAACTGTCAACTGATATGTTGGTCGCACAGACGACTTGGGGATGTTGGTCTCAGATAGAACGTAGTGATTATATTTTCTTTGGTCTCAGAACAAAGAATCTATACGGAACTGTACTAATAGTTCAATTTCACACGGCAATAATAATAGGCTACCTGTCTCTTTCTTACAACAAGAGTTTTAAGTAAGAAATAAGTATTTACACTCTTTTTATCAACGCCCCCTTCATTGGCTTTGATACACTTCTGCTGTCACGGACGCCATTTTACTCTACCACTTTATTTACATATCTTTGTGAGATTTTTATGGTTTTTGTGTGAATATCGAGTTAATTACAGGGCAAAACTGTAAAATAATTATTATTCTGAATTGATTATAATAGGTACCATGTGAAGTGCTCCATAGTGTCTATAGTAAGTTGTGGCATACTATGCGAAATCACCGGTAAGTAGCTAACATTTATTTAAAGTGTTGTATATTGTTTAGTTTATTTGTTATAAAGTGTTTAAAAATCTATTTCTTTTAGTTAGCTTAGTTGTGATGTATAAAATCCGCAATATTCTCAAAAAGAAAGAATGTGAGCATCCCTAATCCGCCATGTTTGTCGACGGGTTTGTTTATTTTAAGTATGCAGGCAAAGTACATGCTAATGCCAGTTCCATAGGTTTCTTTGTTCTGAGTATTGGACTCTTTAGTTTTGTCTATTGTTGACATTTTTGTGATTGTTTTGGTTTGGATTGTTGTATTTTACGATTTCCGGATTTAAATCATTATTATATTCGTACGAAACGAATATTGTTAAAATATCATTAAATCTATTCTCAATTTAAATTATAATTCTTGCTTGATAAATATTTATTAATTAATGTTTATAATTATAACTATCATTACATTACCTAAAAAGTTCAACAAAAACAGACCAAGTTACTAATTACATTGTTGTTTGTGTCTAAGTTTGAGTTTAATCTAATAGACAAAGATAAAACAATATTTCATTCCTTCATGATTTCAGTGTGTCAACACTATTTTAATTAATTATATTCATCTCTACAGAGTATTATAACTATGGGGGAAGCGTACTTTAAATTAAAGCCTAAACTGGAACAGCTTGGGTACAATTACCAGTTACCATTAGACTCAGTACCTTTAGTAGAATGTATATTTGCGGATTTGTTGCAAACGACTAAAAGTTTACAACACTATATGGAACTTTCGAAAGATGCTCTTAAAGAACGAGACTCACTTATATTGGCTGCTGAGCCATATAAATGTGATAATGCTCGACTTATCCAGGAAAACAATAACCTCCACGAAGAGCATATACTATTGAAAGAGGAAAAAGTAAAACTAAGTAAGGAATATAAATTTAAAATAAAAAACTTAACAAATGAAGTAACACAAAAAGATTTACTCATTTCTAAACTACAACATGACATACGAGATCTGAGTCTAAGAGGACTTTGTGCAGATACATTAAGTAGCAGAAATAGAAGCAAAAAAAAAGACAGTAATGAAGGATCTTCTCAAAAAATATGTGCATGCAAAGCTGAGAAAAAAGATGTTACTGATGCAAATGACCTTAAATCCAGTTTATTGGCATTACAGACTCAAGTGGAAGAATACTTAGAAGATAATAATATCTTAAAACAGCAAGTCGAAAATAGGGACTCTGAAATTGTTCGTTTGAAAATGCTTCATGAAGGTGGTAGAACACCAAAAGGATTGAACAAAGAGTGTGTTGAAAATAATCCACACAACAAGAATTATAGTATTATAAAGGAAGTAAAAGAGTTAGAACTTGCTAATGATAATCTTAGAAAAGAATTTGAAAAGAGCCTAGAAAAACAACATGAGGCTATGCTTCGAGCATTGGACCTTGCTGACAAAAATAAACAATTGCATGAAGAAATGCAAAAAGTTGACAAAGTAGCTTTGAAAGTTGAGGCAGAATGTAATAAAAAGTTACAATTAATGTCTTATGAGATAATGACTTTACAAAATAAAATTAGTCACCTTAGTATGAGAAACACTAATCTCGAGCAAGAAGTGACAACAAGAAGTTTACAAGAAAATCCTAGCATTAACTTAAAAAATTCAAAGTTTATTAATAATCTAGAAGAAAAACAAGACTTACAAAAACAAATAAGCTCTTTGACAGCAGTTAATGACAGTTTACAAGAGAAAATTTACTCATTATCACAGGTATTAAATAATTTTAATAACAAACTTTGTTGTAACAATAAAACAAATAATGCTACTAACAATGACCATCTGAAATATGAACTGCAAAAAGTAATCCAGGATGAGAGAAAAAAGTATGAAACGACTTTAGTTCATTTACAGGAAAAACTAAATGACGCAATTAATTGCTTTGGTAAGTATGTAAGAGATAAAACAACTACATATAAGTCCCATGAACAATTTGAAAATCCTTACATACGGGATTTACATATCAAGTTATGTGAGCATGAAAATAAAATTCTATTGTTAAAAAAAGAAAATGATGACTTAAAATATAAAATCAAAAGTCAAGATGACTGTGATAAATATAAATACCAGGAAATAATAAGTCATTTAAATTTGGAAAACTCTGAGCTGTCTAAAGAAAATATCTTACTTACAAAACAGATAAGTCAATATAGAACTCTTAGTGATCCAGCATTTGATAGAGGAGACAGCTGTAAACAAGAGGTACAAAAGTTGAGTGGAAAATTAGATTCAATGAATAGTGATTTAAAAATGTTACAAAAGGATAAAAGTGAGTACATGTACAGATATAATGAAGCAGTTCAATTAGTAGACAAATTAAAAAGGGATTTGTTGATGAAACAAAAAGAAATAGAGAATTTAGAAGAAGAAAACTGTTCCTATAAATTAAGTAACAGAACAGAAAGAGCTACATTTGACCACATGAAAGATGAATGTAGTTTATTAAGAGATCAGATAAAAAACCTTAAAAGTGAAATTATAAAAGAAAAAACTTTGGCAAACCAAATTAAAAATGTTCAAATTGAATCTGAAAGAAGCGGGGCAGATATTCAAAACGAATTACTAAAGGTTCAAAAGAAATTAAGTATGTCTAACAATACAATAAGAGAATTAGAAGAAACCTGTAAAAAACAGCAATCAGAAATATTTGCTTTCCAGTGTGATAAATCTAATTTAATGGAAAATATGAAAGCAATTGACAAAGAACGTGATGGACTGGTTATTGATTTAGATAACAAAACTGAAACAATAAATGTCTTAGAAGAAAAAATAAAAACACAGACATATGAAATAAATAAGTTAAACAATGAAACTTCTGATCTAAACAGAAAACTAAATCTTAACCGTGTCTTAGAGCACAAGGTTGTTGATTATGAAACACAAATTAAATTCTTGAATGAGGAGAAATTACAACTTGTAAAACAATTTGATCTGGCTATAATGGAGAATAAATGTTTACAAAACAATTTAGCTGATGCAAATGGTATGTTAAAATTAACAAAGATTGAGCATGAAAAATCGAAACAAGATGTTGACAGTCTTAAGCAACAATTACAACATTATGTTGCTGAGATACGTAGAATCGAAGAACTATTGTCAAATAAGGAAGCCGAAAGATCTGATATGCTTGAACATTTTGCAAGTCTCTCAATTGAAGCAAACATTTTAGAAAATACAAATCATTCATTAGAAAGTGAAGCTGCTTCAAAGTCACTTCAGTTGCAGTCATATAAGAGTAGAGTCCAAGAATTAGAAAGTCAAATATTAGATAAAGACAATGTGATAGACAGTCAGTCAACTCGAATAGCTGCAATGACATGTAAACTAACTGCTGTGGAAAATGATGTGAAATTGTTAAATGAGGAAAAAATTATATTAGAAGAGAATATAGCATGTCTCAAACAAAAGTGTAGCAATATGAAACAGAGTGAAATATTTTCTTCTAAAAGTATAAATGACCATGAAATGGAAATAAAAGCTTATGATAATAAAATTAAAAGTATAACCCATTTAAAAAATAGTTTAGAGGATGAAAATGTAAGATTAAAAAGGCAAATTAGCACTACAGAAAAATTATTATCAGATACTAGAAGAGAAGTTGTTGAACTAAAACTAGCCTTACACGATGCAACAGATGAAACCAAATCATTACATGAATTTATTAATAAACGAGAGGATACCATTATTGAGGTAGATGTTGTAACATATTTTTTACATTACTCATAGATAATATTTTATTCAATTATTTTAATTATTTTCAGCACACATTATCAAAAGAAGAGCCAGGTATGTCCATTATTTTAGAAGATCAACTCGATGAAATAAATAATGAAGATAATCTAAGTGATCATTTCATTAGAAAAAGTTACAAGTATGGCCACAGCAGCACGTTATAATGTTTAGAGTTTTCACATTAATGTAAATACCCAAAATTTAAATAAATTATATCTAGCAATATCCCGCGAAACAATTATAACCACAACCTGCAAGCAGATGAGTGAGTGTACGCATAAGCATGCGTTTAATGCACCTCCCTCCTCCCACACTGCCTATGCGTACACTCGCAAGCAAAAAATAACGTGAAAACACCACCACCACACAAGCAATAATGTTAACACGATCGTGCAAAGTCCCACCACCATGCAGGTTGGTGGTGGTGTTTTCACGTTATTTTTTGCTTGCGAGTGTACGCATAGGCAGTGTGGGAGGAGGGAGGTGCATTAAACGCATGCTTATGCGTACACTCACTCATCTGCTTGCAGGTTGTGGTTATAAATGTTTCGCGGGATATTGCTAGATATAATTTATTTAAATTTTATGCTATGGATTTCCGCAAAGTAACACCTGATTCCATTAACTATGTAAATACCTAAGTCTATAACACTCATTAAATGAAAAATAAAAAATTAATGGATAATAAAATTAGAAGATAATGTTTTGTATTGTAATTTTGGCAAAGATTTTTGTGGCAGTAGTTACAATAGTGAAATAAAAATGCACAACATAAAAATATTATTTTATATTTTCCTGTACATGAATAAAAAAAATCTAAGCTCTTACATTTTATAGTATATTATTCTATTTTTATACCCTACAACATAATTCTTTGATTTATAGATATTATATTTAATGTTCTCTACTATAAACAGTATTTGGACAGTTTAAGATACAATATGTATCTTGTCTCATATTTAAGATACCTATAGCAACATTAGACCTACAAATTACTAAGTTTAATAGTTTGCTAACATCAACTCTTAAAATGTATTGTATCTAAATAATATACATATATATTTTGTACATTTAATTAAAAATATGACAAAAGAAGACTAAACAATAATATCACATGTCTACAAGAAAGGTCCACCACATAATTTTATTAAAACCATCATAATAGATATAAAATCAAGCAAAGAGAAATGAGTGATACTTTTAATGTTTAAATTAAAGCTTACAATGAGGATTGAAATCTTACATAATTTGTGACTAATCTTCATTGACTTTAAAATTAAACTCAAAATTTAAAAGCAAGTATGTATTTAATTACCATTATCAAAATGAGAATGTACAGCCAAGAGGCTGAATATGCATATCAACAATTACTATGTGCTGAAGAGGGCTGTCTGCAAAATTTTCCCATCTTGTCACTGTATTTTAATCTTTAATCCAAAATTATTTAAGCCATAATAATTTAAATTAACAATAGAGTGCCCAATTATTAACCTATGAATTGTAAGGTTATTTTTACATTGTGGACATAATTACTATCAGTTTTTGAGAAATTTCAATCATAATAATATATTCCAAAGCAGTTTTCAGAATATGGACAACAATTGAAAACAAAACGCATGACAAAAATTATTCCCATTCCAATATAGTGTTACATCTTAATATAAAACTTTTAACATATTTACAAGACTACACTACTGTGAATTACATATTTATTGGATATACACACACTTATGTTAACCTATACATGTTATTATAAAATAACAAAACATACTAAGATTGTTTTTATCCATTAGCAGTAATTGACCAATTTCAGTAAACCCTTGAGATACAAGCAATTTATTTCATTGTGTAAGAAAAGTAAATGTTACAGTGTAGCTAGTATGCGTGTAAACCCAATGCCAGCTCCTAAAACAGTTTGTCCAATACCCCAGATCATAGCATGAATTGGGGGCATAGCCAAGTTCGCTGCTCGATAAATAAAAGCGATGGCCGCACTACTAGCTATACCTGAGGTTACTGGACTCACAATACCCATCACTATTAATAACACAGGAAAGAACTTTCCATACTTGTGTTTTCTTAAAGTACCAAACGCTACTAGAGCTGCACAGGTGTGGACGAATACAGATGAACAGAGTGACCACAAGAACACAGGATACCACATCTCTCCAAATGTGTCCAGAGGATCTCCAGGAGTCAATCTCAGTATGTCCACAAAAGAGTCAAATTCTGACACTCGAAATTCTGACAACATGTCATACATGTTGCCTTGTATTTAATGCTAAAATGCATTAGCATAGTTTATTTGTCAATATTGCTGTAATTATTGAATTTTTGTCTTGAGAGAGATGATTCACTTTGATCAAATTTATAATATTTCATAAATTTATTTATATTTGCTTAGCTGTTACTTATAACCATTTATATCGTTGCATAATGTTTTAACTGTAAACTTGTTACGTTTTTACTATTCTGTTACATTGTAATTTGTAATGAATTAATGCAAAGTTCAACTAAAACACTTTTGTTATTTTTGAGAATTTAGTTATTTGACATTGACATTTAAGAAATGACACACCTCTACAAATTACTCTAATCTATGAAATGACAGCAATTCGTTTTCTATGGGTAGAAGCAGGGCCCTGATTACCTAACTTCGGTCGCTTTCCCGTCTCTCGAGATCAACTGCCATTGTGACGTTACATCTTTTTAAAACACGATTTAAAAAATGAATATGTCATAATTTTGACGTTTTAACTTTTTAAATCGTGTTTTAAAAAGATGTAACGTCACAATGGCAGTTGATCTCGAGAGACGGGAAAGCGACCGGAGTTAGGTAATCAGGGCCCAGGGGCCAGATCATCTGTAAAAACCACTGATTTTAAAAATTAATGGTTAATCATGGTTTTTAATAACTTTAAGGCGTGTTTCACCAAGCAATGTTAAAGTTAATCCTTTGTCAAATATCATGTTGTTCCTCACGTTATTCCTATCAATGAATAAGAAGAAAATTATTTTAACATGCCGTTAACACTAACATGCGTTGGTGAAATCGGGACTTAAACTTTTAAACAAGCAAATTTGAATCCAATTCGTTATGGATCATACTTCTATGATCCCGACCATATAGCATTTTTTTTACATTAGTACATGACATGACCCTTTGTTTAAATATTATAAGTGAAAAGAAAAAAAAAGAAAAGATTGACGTATATCACCGTAAAGAAGTTAGTAACATGTAGGAAACATTTTGACAATACTTTGGAATCGCTTCATTGTTTGGATAAATAAATCTATTACATTGTTTTATGTGCCATTACTATCTAAATAACTTAGAAGATATATAAAAGAAGATTAAAAGGTTAGTAATTGTTTAATTTTAGCGATATAATAGTATAGACAATTAACTCATTTTGAGCTAAATTGTGGTGCCTATTGCTAACTTCACATTACTCACGTCAAAAGAAACATCGTTGTTCATTGACCGAGGACATAACCTTATTTTTTGGTAGTCGCGGATTTTTATTGCTTAAAGTAGTAATTAGTGAATACAAAATATGGGTAAAGTACGATCCACACCGGGTGCTCCCCGTAAAGAGGGGTTCAATAAATCTGGACATTCTATGAATCCAGATAGACCTACCGAGGGGTTAAAAGGTGTTGGTAAACCCAGAACAAAAGGGACAATTAAGAGACTGCAGATGTACCGTAATTTCAAAGCAAAAAGAGACAAAACTGGAAAAATTTTAACACCAGCACCATTTCAAGGTTGGCTAGCTTCTGGTACACAGGCTCGTGTAGAACCAAATCAAAAATGGTTTGGTAACTCGCGTGTGATTTCTCAGAATGCTCTGCAGAAGTTTCAAGATGAATTTGGTGCAGCTGTTAGGAATCCTTATCAAGTTGTGATGAAACCCACAAATTTGCCT
This sequence comes from Celastrina argiolus, assembly GCA_905187575.2. NCBI lineage: Eukaryota > Metazoa > Arthropoda > Insecta > Lepidoptera > Lycaenidae > Celastrina > Celastrina argiolus. The sequence continues at coordinate 11,981,114 of LR994591.1, forward strand.
ATCACATTATTAAATGAAAAAGCCAAACATGCTAGAGTCCATTTGTTGGATACAGAAGGATTTGATAAGACATTTGGACCTAAAAAGCAGAGAAAACGAGTTAATTTAAAATTTAGTGATTTACAAACCTTCTCTAAAGCTGTTGAAGATAGTTCAGAGAAATATGATGAAACAAAAGATGTGGATAGAGTCAGGGATGATGGTGGAGTAAGAGATGGACAGAGAGAGTGGATATTTGGTGCTGGCATGAGTAAGAGAATATGGAATGAGTTGTACAAGGTTATTGATTCCTCTGATGTGCTTCTACAAGTTCTTGATGCTCGTGATCCCATGGGCACACGCTGTCCCTACATAGAAAAGTTCCTCAGAAAAGAAAAACCACACAAACATTTGATATTTATTTTGAACAAAGTTGATTTAGTACCTAATTGGGTTACTCAAAGGTGGGTCGCCATATTAAGTGCTGAATACCCGACAGTTGCTTTTCACGCCTCATTGACTCATCCATTTGGCAAAGGGTCACTAATTAATCTACTTCGTCAATTCGGAAAATTACACATCGATAAGAAGCAAATAAGTGTAGGTTTTATAGGATATCCTAATGTTGGTAAATCCTCTGTAATCAATACTTTAAGATCTAAGAAAGTATGCAAAGTTGCACCAATTGCTGGAGAAACAAAAGTGTGGCAGTATATCACTCTTATGAAAAGAATATTTTTAATTGACTGCCCTGGTATTGTCTATCCATCAGCAGAAACTGACACAGAAAAGGTACTCAAGGGTGTTGTAAGAGTTGAACTAGTACAAAATCCAGAAGACTATATAGAGGAGGTAATTAAGAGGGTGCGTAAAGATTACTTAATTAAAACTTACAAAGTTGATGGCTGGAACACTGCAACAGAATTTTTGGAAAAAATGGCTGCCAGAACTGGAAAGTTATTAAAAAAAGGTGAACCAGATATAAACCAGGTGGCAAAGATGGTCCTTAATGATTGGCAGAGAGGCAAACTCCCTTTTTATGTTGCACCAGAAGGTTTTGAAGTACCTCTATCTAAGCAAAAGCAACAAGACAGTAATGAATGTTCAAAAGAACCGCAAGAACAGGATAAAAAAGAAGATAAACCTGTGCCAACTGAAGCTGAAGCAAAGGAAGAAGACAAGAGTGAGAAATCTAATCTTGTTGTCAACAAATTAGTGATTGCACAAGATTTTGCAAAAATTAGAGTTGGATTGCAATTTGATAATGTAGATGATATTAAACCTCTTGAAACTGTAGAAATACCAGATGAATTGAAAGGAATTGATGAAGAGGGTGATGAAAACAAATCACAAAGTGAAAATGCTTCTGAAGAAAAAGGTGATGATGATAAAGATACAAAAGACAATGAAAATGACAGTGATTCAGATATTAGTGCCTTTTACAGTGATAATGAAGAAGTTCATAGTGATATTGAAGATTATTTGACACATAAACCTGAGGAAGTAAAAGAAATGAAAAGGAAACGACTAGCAGCAGCTAGTGGCACATTTACTGTTGAAGAAGTGTCCCAAAATAATAAGAAAGCTAAAACAAATGGAGAGACTGACAAAAGAAAAATGACAGCAAAGCAAAGAAGAGCACTGGAAAGGGCACAGAAACGTACTAAAACAGGAAGCAACTTCTATGAAGTATCTAATGTTAAGAATAAAAACAGAAACAAAAGAAAATTTGTATAAAACTACATTCAAAGAATATGTTATGTACTTGTTTCTAATATGAATGCAAATTTAATAAAGGTTTTTTGTTTAGAAAAATATTTTTTTTAACTTAGTGGGTTGACCCTGTAGAAGTGTAAAATGCAGAAGTTAATATAATATAATAAAAACAGAAACAAAAGAAAAATTGTACAAAAATACATTCAGAGGATATGTTATGTCCTTATTTGTAATTTGTATGGAAAAATTTATTAAAATTTTGGTTTATAAAAAATATAACTTTTTTTATCTTACTGGGATGAGCCTGCAGAAGTGTAGAGTGCAATAGTTAATATAAAATAATATTTTATATATCAAAATAGTGTTTTAAGTACATCATTTACAATATACTTCACTATTGGTAAAGTTTATTGTTTTACCAGGCATTCCGGCATTAAGTCTGCAAGAAAACGAAGAAAACCCCATATTTTTAAAACATTCTGTATTAGTGCTTAGCACCTATTGGTCTTAGCATGATGGTATATGGCCTATGGCCTTCCTTGATGAAATGGTTAGATTATATTAACTGATTATTTTCAAATCGGACAGATTGTTCCATACATTAGCATTATCAAATAAACAAACAAAGCTCTTCAGCTTTATAATATTAGTGTAGATTACCATTAGAATGCTTACAATTATAAATATTTTTTGGAACACAATTCATTATTTGTATTCCACCCTTAGCTTTAATTTTTTAGCAAAGCATATTAAATTTATGACACATAGTTAAAGCAATCTTGTATAGTTTGTTAGTATCATATATTCGAATTTTATTTGAATATTTATTTATTTATTAACCTATTAGCTAATTACATTAAATTTAACATTATTACAATATTTCTTTCACTCTCTTTTTAGTATCAGAGTGTCCTGATTATACATAGGTCTCCCCTAGCTCCTTCCACTTCTTCCTTTTCTGGGTTAGTCTTTGCCAGAGGTGTCCAGCCACTCTCCTAAAGTAGTCTGTCCATCTTCTCCGTGGTCTACCTCTTTTTCTTTTTATACTGTTTCTAGGTTGTTGTTAACCCTGTCCACCTCTGTGCTTTGTCTCTCAGTATGTGGCCTGCCCAGCTCCATTTTAGTTTTTTACTCTTGATGATAGCATCATCCATATTTGAATATACTTGAAAACAATTTGTTGATTACAATACATTCTTGTATATTTCAGATGTCATCCGGGAGTGAAAGTGATGAAGAATATGTCCCAGGGGAGCCAGAACAAGTGTCTGAAGAGGAATCAGCAGACGAAGAATCTGAATTGCAAAATGAAAATAAACAGGAACACAAAACAAATAAGAGAAAGGCAAATTCAAAAGGCAAAGGCAGGAAAAAAATAAAAACTAGAAATAACCAAAATGAAATTGTAGATGATGATGAGGAAAAAGATATAATACTTGAAGAAAAAGTTGACCCTGAAAAAGAGAAAAAGAGAGAGGACGACTTGTGGGCGTTATTTTTAGAAGGAACTGACACTAAGCCAAAATCTGTTAAACAAATAAAAGAGAATGCGCCAATAACTACTGCGACATCAAATAAAAGTAGTACAAAACCAAAAGACGATGACAAAGAACGTGAAAGGAGAATTTTTGACTTCGCCGGAGAAAAAATAGTTGTTGAAAATAATGTTGTTGTTGATAAAATAAAATCTGATGATAGTTCCCCATCAGGTAACCTAAATCTTTAAAATCATAATAAAATAATTTAAAATTTAGACATAGATATGTTTCCTACAATATTAATTATTATTAATTTTTAATTTATAGTACTTAATATAATAAATAATAATACCAATTTATATTTTACAGCAAGCCAGTCAAAACCCCCTAGTAGCATAAAGAAAGGTGGTGGAATTTCAAATTTTCTCGACCAACTCAATAAGAAGAATAAACTATCGACATTAGAAAAATCTAAACTGGACTGGAACACATTTAAAAAAGACGAAGGCATTGAAGAGGAAATAGTGAGCCATAACAAGGGAAAAGCTGGGTAAGAACTAAGAACTATACTAAGCACCGTATTAACAAAACAATATGAAACTTGGTCTCCTCTACTTGCAAAGTACAGGTTGCGATCCTAATTCTCGGGCCTTTAATGTTGTATTATTTAAAGATAATAAAAGAAATTAGAATGTAAAGACACCTCTTTACATTCTAATTTCTAAAATACTATACCACCGTATAGTATAGCGGTTTAGAAAGCTTAGGTTTTTAAATACATGTTTTTTATTACTTCAAAAGAAAACACTTGTCCATCCACTAGTCTTTTTGAACTCTTTGAGTTAAGTTGATATAGTACAATTTGAATTGTCACGTTTAAAAATTATATAAAAATGATGTTTTATATAATTTTTAAACGTGACAATTCAAATTACGACTGGGGACAAAATACGACTGGGGAGAGAACAGGTGCAGGACCGACTTTTCACATGCCCATCCGACATGGATCATCTTTCTTGTCAGATAATCAGGTGATCGGCCTGGATTGTCCTAACCAAACTTGAAAACAACATTATTGTTCCAACGCGGGAATCGTACCCACGACCTCCGGGTCGAGAGCGAAGCTCAGAACCACTAAACCACGGAGGCGCTCAAATGACATATAATCTGCTATTGTCATACATTTGGCATCAAGAATTTATGTCGGGAGCAGATTATGACGTCACAGGCCAAGACATCGCTCTCTTTCTTAATGTTAATTAGCATTGTTTGTGTCTTAGTTACTTTTTAACATCGACAAAAATGGGTTCTTCGTTGTATAATATCACTAGTTGTCCCGTGCCCACTTCGTTGAGCATACACAGTTTAAACCCCCCTGGACTTCAACGAATATTTCAAGACTAAAACTAGCCGTATCGGTTCAGCCGTTCTCGAGTTTTAGCGAGACTAACGAACAGCAATTCATTTTTATATATAAGATAAAAAGAGAAAAAGATAAGAACAATTAGATATTGTGTTAAATATTTTTTTAGGCAACACAATTTTTGCTAGGCTCAGACTAGCGCTTGTCCGATTATTTCATATAATTGTTTAGTAATGTAACACTTGCTTTATTTTCAGATTTCTGGAACGTCGGGACTTTCTGGAAAGAACTGAATACCGTCAGTACGAAATCGAACGAGATCTACGCATGAATAGACGTAGTAACCGATAGGTCTTACATAGCTATAGTATACATTGTAACACGGCAACAAAAAATAAGAATCGCGATCGATGTGATTTAGCAAAGAAATAATATGCCATTTAATTTATTTATAATATCTAACTACCCACAAAAGTTAGTCTATTTTACTCGTAATCAGTGTTTCCAGTATGATTACCCAAAAGAGTACGACTGACTATCTGAAAAAGTACGGCCTTACCTTTACTTTAAACCCAAAAAATTTAAAATGCTATAATCTACCCTTAGTAACCCTTTTTTATAGTTTGTATTAAAAATAAATTACTAGTATAATTTATAGTGTACAAAAAAGGTACAGCTCACACTGAGGTACGGCAGTGGTACGGTTGTGTGATAAAAAGTGCGGAAAACCCTACTTTTGGTACGTTCTGGCAACGCTGCTCGTAATCTACCGATATCATAAAATGAAGGACATAAAATAAATTTTGAATATTTTTTATTTTAATTTCACCGCGATTAAAGCAATTTTGGCATCGGCCATGATGTGACGTCATACGTTAGGTGGAACATACGGCGCGGCAAGTGGAGTTCGGCTCCGTACAAATCGCAAAAAATCATGTTTGTTGTACGGTAGACCTTATTAAACGTAAAAACTACTCAAACCGTGGTTCCTCAATACGATGTTATAGTCTTAGTATTAGATATAAGAAACCATTTGTAAAACTCATTTTCTTATTGTGATCTGTGTTTAATATAAGGAAATACTCCACCGAACATTAAAGCTGTGTTTTATTTGTTTATAACAAGTCGTCAACATTGAAAACTATATTATTGATTACTCGTTTATAGCTACAGCAAAAATATTTGATATAGATTACTTTAGAATATAAAATATTATAATACAATATAGTACGTATTAGCATTATATTACATTAGTTTAATAAAAAAAAATACCCTTCCACAATATTTCTCTCATAGTTTTGCAGCACCTTTTCGTTTATTTTGTCTCATATTTTGTCTCTGCATCATCCTAGGGTTGTCTGCTAGAGAATGCCCCTCGGCAATAAGTCCGCCATTGTACGTAGTGCAAAAAGTGTAAATAAATAAATAATTATATAAATAAATATAAAGTAAATTATATTAAATTAAATAATAGTGGTTAGAAATAGTGGGCTTTTCGGTTTTCATATCAGACATTAACGTCAAAAAGTAATACTAGTCTTTACCCCCTTATTAGTAAATATTCACCACAAATAGATACCTACAGAAATCTATGTTGCTGTCTTTGTCTGTCAAATAAGTATTTTTCATTCATATTTATATTTATTTAGAGGGTAAAATGTTCTATCTAAAAGTATCATCTCGTCGCTTTAACTTCTCAACCTCGTATCTAAAAAAATCTAAATCTCGGATCTGAAAAATCAATGTTTTCTCGATACTATAAAACTTAATTTTTAAATTTTTATATTATTTTTATTTTATTTAATCTATTTATTATAATAATATTTAGGTCAGTTAGACCTAAACATTATTATTATTAGATTTTTTATTAAAAGCTAATTATAATACATAACTAAAATCCATGTCATAATAAAGTCTAAAATTATTCAGTTTTATTACCTACTCTACTGAGAATTAGTTGTTGTTTTTGAGATACCGAGGTTATGAAGGTAAAGCGACGATTTCTAATTAAACAATATTTAATCGCAATCTGCAACCTACATGTTCAATAACCATTTACATTTTTTTAAATTAGGTAACCCCCAAATTGTCAGGCAGTGAGTGAACTGATGATGAGTTATATTATAGCTAAGAACATTCGCGATCACGTCAGCTTTCAAAACAAAAAAAACTAGATCAAAATCGGATCATCCGTTTGGGAGCTATGTCAGACAGACACACACAGATATGTCATACTTATAACACCCCTCTGTATTCGTCGGGGGTTTAAAATAGGTAGTGGTGTAATAGAATAACCAAAAATCTCTTCTGGTTGTGATTTTACTGACTGTAGATACAATAGCAAGAGTCCACCTGTCCGTTTAATCACCACTTCGTGCAAATGACAAGCAATTAGGTGACCGCGGCTGTTTCGCAGTATTGAACTTAAAGGAAATGTCTATTAATAGTTCTCGCTCACGCGACGCAAGAAACCAACTTGTTGAAAATGAGCAACAGAAACACCTATTTCATAATTAGCATAATATCTACCTTTCTAATACAAATAGATACACACGTAACTGATAAGCGATAATGCCCTATTGGTACATTATACGGGGACTAAATCTGGGTTTAATGCTTAACCCTTAGACTGGCACCAGTAATTAGCCCTAACACTTTTAAAATTAGATATGTAGGCCTACATTTATGTTTAAGCTGTAATTAGAATACCTAGATAATGTTTATTAACCGATTGAGCTATGCAAAGGAGTGGTATAGTGTTTAACAGCCTATGAAGCACTATACAGACCAACGTCTGGGCCGATTTTTATGATTCGCACGACAATCGATTCCTCAGTTTGGCGAGTGTCACTAAAGACATGACGTTTGTGTAAATTATTATGGAGGTTACAGGATGCCATATTAATAAAATAAAAGTGTGGCACTCGAGGACTGCCGCGGTAAAGCTATTGCTTATCATATTTTATCAACTTATCCGATACAACCAATGCCACCCAAAGGCGGGTTGCTGAACTAAAGAGACAAGCGTGATATTTCAAAAAGTCATTTAAAGTTCTGGTATTTATCGATAGATGGAAAAACTAAAAAGTATCACCGCTGTGCCGGTCGGAGTGGGGTGTCAAATTTGATATGGTTCAATAAACTTAATATGTAACTTTTAGTTCACAATGTTAAATCTAGATGGCATTGTTACTTTTTCTACATCGCGCTATTGAAAACATTAGTGAAATTTTTTTATTGTTGTGTGGGACAATGTTCGGAAATATAATTCTTATTAGTAACGAGTTTGAGTTATTATTCGAAGATTCGAACCCCACCACCCAAAGGACCAAGGGGGTGTTAGGTTTTTTTCGTTACGAAATGTCTGTATTCGGTCCCCACGCTCAAGGTCAAGGCCCGCGGTAGAAGCTATGCAATAGCTTAAAAATCTAATTTTTAAAGTCAACAAACAATATCAAATGGGGTATAGTTGAATATCTGTTTCAAAAACATAATTAGTTTTCTTTAAATTTTTTCCGATTCGACTATCCATATAGGATCTTTATCGATTTAAAGTGGCGTAACAACCATTTACACCATTCTCACATAATATAGACAAACATTGTCTATGAAAATATGAAAACTTTTTATATGTACATATGTAACTATGTATGTTGAGTAGTGATAGCAATCCGGCGTCATTTTCAGTCCGGCCGGATACGACCGGATTCCCATCAATCCGGCCGGATCCGGTCGGATCCGGCCGGATTGATGGGAATCCGGATTGATTAAATCAAGATGATTTTCGCTTTTTAGTACAAAATAAGTGAGTTAATCAAGTGTCACAGCACTTATATCTGGGTAGTTTATAAAAAATAAATCACAAATACATATAAAATCGACTTTGTTTCCTAACCAATGTTAAGACAAATAGAACAACAGGAATACAATAAAATTTAGTAGTGTAGGAAACTAGTAAAAATTTTACGACGTAACGAGTAGCTCCGTCTCTCTAGATTTCACTTTCACAGATACATCAATTTATAAGTAACAATATTTATTTTCAAGTAACTATAATATCTAATAGATACAATTAACCTTACGTAAATAACTGAAATGAGATCAAAATCATTATTAAAGTATTTGAGAATGCTACCAGAGATACCATCATGATTTGATGAATCTGTCGAACGAATGAATTGCAAAAATTATCACAATAATGAGTTTAGAACTCTTTTGTTTAATCAACTTACGATAAATAATTAATTATTTTAAGTAGTAATTGTAAAAAAATATAAGTATTAAAAGAAAATCAATATTGATTTTGAAAATAAGATCGTATAAAACAAATATTGTTATGCAACAGCTATATTATTTTCCCACAAACTGCTAGAACCGGAACCGGTCTTCGGATCCGGTATATTGGTACAGGATCCGGTAACCATTAAATGATGCCGGATCCGCCGGATTACTTACCGGATCCGTTTTTCCGGATTGCAATCCCTAATGTTGAGCATGTTATTGAAGCGTATTAGCAAGAATAAAATAAATCGGTCAAAAACGAGTTTAACTCTAGCAGCGAGGTTTCCGTGCCTATCCAATAAAAAAGTATGAATAAGCTTGTCTTGTGAATTGTATGAGACCTTATTTTACCTTGTTGTTTCTGATACTGATTAGGAATCTAGCCTGGTAAATAACCAGGTAAATAACCTTCTCATTTTTAAAAATTATAAAATAAAGATTGACTTGGCAATCGCACTAAACGATGATTTAATAAAACATGAAAGATTATTAATAATACTTATTGATTATGATCACTATAAGATGTTGTTAGACCGACCGACTAACCCCTACTTGGCGTAACATGTATCTCGGATCTTTTTACTTTAGAAGAACTAAAGAGCGAGACTTGGCACTTTTTACACGTTATGTTTTTGATGGGATTTATATCTTCTGTTGTTGTAGTAGTAACCTACTACATTTCAGTTTATTAAAATTAAATAATATTTCCTGAAATTATTATAATTGCAAAATATAATATATAATTGCAAAATATAATTATAATTTCAAATTATAATAATTGCAATAAAAACCTTCAATTTGGATCCCAGGGGATACAATAAACTTTGGTACCCTTCATGCTTGAGTCCAAATTGAAGGTTTTTATTGCAATTATTGAATAATTGCAATAAAAATTTTGAGTCGCCCGCCATTTGTAAAATTCGGGTTAATCAACGCGCATTAGAAAAAAATATTCCCAAGGTTCGCAATATCATTTCAATATGATATCGCGCGTCACACGGTCAACAATGTCAGGGAACGTTTTGCTCGGCCCAATCACGCCAATGACTGAGCCAATCAATTTCAATCTCTTACAAATGTACACTCTGAAACATTTTAACAAGTAGTACAATCTATACTAATAATATTATAAAGTGGAAGAGTTTGTTTGTTTGTTTGTTTAAACACGTCAATCACAGGAGCTACTCGTCCGATTTGAAAAATTCTTTTTTTGTTGAATAGTCCATTTATAGAGGAAGGCTTTAGGCTATAATATAACATTACGCTGCGGCCAATAGGAGCGAAGCGTCAGTGAGAAATGTTGCAAAACGGGGAGACTTTCGTTGCGTCCGCTGCATAAACGGTTTTAGTGACTAAAAAAATATGTATGAAAGAATTATTCCTTTTTAATAATCATAATCACAAAAACCAACGTGAGTAATCAAAATAGTGTGTTTCCGACAACCACGCGAACGAAGTCGCGGTCACAGCTAGTTTTACAATAAAATCAGATCAGTGATCTAAGCACTACAATGGATCAAACATAAGTGCCTACATATTTTCTTTTTCCGTAAATATACTGTTAAAATTCTCTTGTCAGGTAAAAATGTATTCTTACATAACTCAAAAATATCCTTTATGCTCTCGTTTTGGTATAATCGTGTTGTATGTGCATGTGTATCACTGGAGTGCAGTGGCCAAGACTGGTTCTCTATCTGTGATAGGCTTAGGCGAGGGCGAGGGCTAAACAAATGCTGCGCCGTATCGCGTCCCTGAGTGAACTGATGCTTAGATTAATATTCTTATATTAGTGTATATTATACCTTATGTAGTAGGTACAGTCATAATCAGACGTTAGATATTCAACAACACCTTTATGCGTTTGCAAATGTTAAAAATACATTTTGCTTGATGAAATGTATTATGTTAAAAATATATTTTGCTTGATGAAATGTATTATGTATGGTAATGTAGGCATACATTACCGTACATAAGTGCAACACAGTACGTAGGTAGCTTTGTAATCGAAGAACTAAATATTACTAACTTTTGCTGACAAACTGCAAACTGTATGTCAGCAAATAGCTATTTCGATGAATAACGTGTAAATAATCTAAGGCCATGTTAGACTATTTTTAATCCTATATTGGTAGCCAGGCAAAAAGGCTATAACAAAGCACTACGATATCGCTTTAAATTTTTAGAATCAATTGAACAAAGCAAATAGAGCTTCTATTGAAATTATTTCATGTTTTTGGTCGCGACTATACTTCGTACCACACAGTATACCGAACTGTCGAACGATTTGTACAGTTGTCCTAAACAGACGCTAAATAATATTTGCCGTAAGCAGTGTCATATAGCAGTGGGCAGCTCGGTGCGTTTCATAGCTATTGATGTGAATTGTGATTTAAAATGGCTGGTTACGGAAGATGGAGCCTGTTTGATGGGAAAATTGCTGGAGTACAGGTAGGTAACTTTACTAATAATTATAAATTGTAAACGGGCAGTCAGATTTGTGTGTCTCAGTTATTAATTTACTTGCAACTTGGAGCATATCTTAGGTGCGAATGTCTATTGTAAACATGGACAAACTATAATATGTATAATTTATCTATGATTGTAAATAAATTATTGTAAAACTAGCTTTTGCCCGCAGCTCCGTCCACGTATCACGTGAACACTATAATTTCTCGAGAAAAAATGCCTTTGTGTAATCCAGGGTGTCAGCTTCTTGCATACCAAATTTTATCAAAATTAGTCCAGATGATAAATATAGATTATAGCACATATTATACTAAGTATTAGTGTTATATTGCTTTTTTTTTATAACGAAAATTTAGCTTTAATTTTACACTTTTACACTACGCTGCTGTAGTGATATTACTGAAGATTAGTTTTGCAATAATTCTTTTCACGTGACTTTGAAACTCCAACTACAGTTGCAACAACGCCTGTTAAAGTTAATTGTTTATTAGTTATCACTTATCATATTGTAATCTCTTTCGTTTTTCTAATGAATTAAAGAGAACGCGCGTTATTTAGACAAATGATTAACACACAGGCGTTGGTGAAATTGAGACTGAACTAGAGACTGAGCTATTCATATCGTATGTCAACTAATGGGTGGCTTTTGATGAATCAAGCTAATGTGTGCTGTTTTAATCAGTCTTGAGAGTGCGATCATGACGTAATTATATAATATTTGTCCTTCGCTTTCTCTCTGATAAATGACTCTTCATTCAACGGGTTGTTAACTTGAATGTTAGAAATGTTAGTTGATCATAGATTTTATTAGCCTTTCAGAGACCGGCCGTGAGTCTGGACTCTACATCATGTAGAGTAGGCAATTGTTATTAGCGACTAGCGTAGTAGTTAGCGAGTAGTGACTGGCGAACGCAACTAAAGACATATTTGCATCTTTGCGAATACCACTATTTAGATATGAGATATTGCTTTAGATTCTGCTCTCAGGTCAACATTCCACAGTTTTAAAACTGGTCTAAGATTTCTTCAACCTTATTAGCAAAGAAATAAAGTAAGTAAGTTATAAGACCATCAGGTTGGAAGTATGAGAATGCTTCAAGTTCAAGTTCAACTGAAACCAGGTGATCCGCACCGAGTGTTTAAATCTGTATGTCTTATGCTTTATAGGTATTTACAGCATAATATCCTATATACTTAGTGTATACTAAGTATATAGGATATTTATATATATTTAATTTATATAATATTCATTAAATATTATGTTATTCCTCTCGTATTCCACGTTTTTTTTTTAAAAAACATTAACAAGCGTAGGTGAAATGTGGACTTAGGGCGTGTTTCATCAAGCAATGTTAAAGATAATCCTTCGTTAAATATCATGTTGTTCCTCTCGTAATTCCTATCAACAAGGAGGCATGGTATTTTAACAAGCCGTTAACACTAACATGCATTGGTGAAATTGGGACTTGTACTCTCAGTTCTTCTAACATTAACAATTAATCCTCTTTAGGAAGGTTGTTAGTTGTCACCAAAGTAGCTCTACATATATTTCGCCAAGTTCAAAAATGGACTACTACTACTACTACCATATTTAGATGTCGATTATGATGACGATGAAAATAATCATTCGTAAGACTAGTGCCAGCGAGCGTCGTCGGCGCATCTTCGTTGATCAAGCGCGTCCACATTTCTGTGGCCTGATCTGTAAGAATAAAAAAAAGCTGAAACTATAGAGACGAATATAATTAGCCTAGAGAGTATAGGCTATAGGTGTGAAAAACCTGAGCTTTAAAGTTTAGTTTAATATGTATGTGTCGCAGTCATCTGATTGAATCCGCTATTTAATTGAATGACTAGCGCTTTCATTGAATCCTGTTTTTACCAACAAATTTTAGAATCCGAGACTAGGATAGCCATTTAATATTTTAGTTTTAAACTTCGAAATTTCCGAATGAGTACTAATAAAACGAACATTAAAGTAAATTAATCAACAAATATATCAACACATTGCTATCTGTACGAGCTGTTTGACGCCATTTTATAACCGCCTAGTGATTCAATTAAATAACTAGATTCAATAAGATGACTGCGACATATGCACTTGGTTTCTGCCTTTTTCACAAACATTTTAAGTTAGGTTGGTACCTAACTTACAGGTACAGGCAGCAAAAAATATAAAGTATGTTGTTTATGATGGATTCTTCATTGAATTTTGCTGAATCATTAACGTAGGTAACAGGTACTGATGATGTCCAGCCACTCCCGTCCATCCATTCATAATCGTGCTAGTGGGCTTGTCCACCCACCGGGTAAGTGAAGGTACTGAATATACTTAGCGAGCGGCTGGCATGACGTAATCTGGAACGGTGAACGTGGCGGAAAGGAAAAGTGGGCGAACTACCTGATCTTATAAATTTTGCAGCCTCGACTGGCGCCCACGCAGGACCATTCCCTTTAACCCTTCTGCCTAAGCCCTAGGTAACAATTTCAGGGTTTCGTACCTACTACATGGGCCCCATGAGTTTCGCTCTATCAGTCGGTTCGCTTATGCTAACTTTTGTAATTATGAAAAAGGGGATGACAGTAAAAGAAATATTAGTGTATTAAATAATCGTAATGTTATTTACGTGTCTATTTGGTTACTGTACTAACAGTTTAGCCCGCACTTATGGTTTAGGAAAGTGGCCGTAAAAGCCTAAGAAGTGATGGTCTTACGGCACGTGGCTAAGTGCGATAATTGTGGAAACAACGTTTCTATTGTTGTATATTTGCTCAGGTGTACCGCGGCTTGAATGAGCCCGGCGATAGTGATGTGCAGTGCGCATGTTACTCGCTCGATAGCGCCGGGCACGTGGCGAGGACTGAGTTCCGAGATGAAGGAGGCTGCGACCCGCGGGCGCGGGGTGGCCTGCGCCGCCGCTCCGGCGCGCCGCCGCCGCGCCAGTCGCGCGCGAGCGCTTATCGCGATAGGGCCGATACGCTGCGTCACGTTTTTTAAAATTACATTCTTGTATACTGTTCTTATCAATGAAAAACTACGCGATGTGTGCCGTGTGACTGTGGTGCGTGAGGAAATTTTTGGAGGAATTTTTTGGGGTCGGAAAAGTGTTTTTCTCGGTGGTGGCGCGCGAGTAGTGCCGGATCGGTGGATGGTGCGAGAGGGGCGGCTGCCGGGGCGGCGCCGCTAGCGAAATGTCGATACCCCTCCGGGAGACGGTCCTCCCTACGCAGGTGAGTGTGGTTTTTCTCGGACCGGAAGTAGTATTGTGGTTGCCGCTTTTCGCGATCTGCGGTTTTCGTGCGGTGGTAGTGGTAGATGAAAATTAACGTAATAGTTCAATAAATTATATTCAATAATTACCTTTAGGTAATTATTGAATATAATAAGCAAACAAACTGTGAATTAAATTTGGTGATCGGCGAGTATATTCGTGAATATAAATGTTTAATTATTTAATTGTGTAGTTTGGTAAGCATCTGCAAAAATATATAATCAAGTTGACCGTGACACGAAAGCGGTACGTATTAGCTATCAAGATATTAAAAGTATTAAAATGTTGTATATTTTTATCTCTAATCTCGTAATCTATCAAAGATAAGCGATGTGTATGGAAAAAGACCAGTTGTTTGTGTGATCAATATTTTGTCAAACGCTACCTCTGTAGAGGGTAGAGCAATGCAAACAAATTGTAGATTCGCGGTGTGGTAGAGCCCACGAACAACCAATGCTACACTAATCTAATGAAAGAATTTAGCCATTATTTTGATGATAAAATTTTGTTAGCATATCTATTGCACTAATATCTTGTGATTTTGTATTCGTAAATCGTAGATTGTTGTGTGTTTGTGACAACACCATTCGAACAGATTCCAAAAATGTAAACAATTATGGCCGCCTATTTTCATGTTGTCTGAGATTGCGAAACACATTTTTTCACGGCCTTTGTATCCTTTGCTGGATGATTTGTACATTATTAGTCTCAATAGTACATGCCACAACCTGGGAATCGAACCTGCACCCTTTCGAGTGCTAATCAACGATTAACCCAATAAGCTACGGACGCTCTTCGTCGTCTAATCTCTAATCTAAGAGGTATAATAGAGGCATGTCAGTTATGAAGAATCAACTAAAAAATAAAATAAACGCTAGTTTTAGCATAAAATTTATATCTGAATGCTATCTATACTCGGTTTCTAAATAAATTAATTAAACGTAAACAAATAGAATGGTTTAGAGACATTTCAATTGGAAGTAGGTATTGTAGCCGGCCATCAGTACTGTGGAAATTCTATAACTCCATTCTTATCGGCATCACTTTCCTCTGGAAGCCTCTCATCCAAATTCTTCCTAGTATACAGGCTAGGGTTTCTCTCTAAAGGACAGCCAGTCCTACAGATTGCTGTTTGTACAAGGTATTTCGAAACGAAAAGCGTATTGATTGCTTACAGCCGTTATCAACACTCGTAAACAGTTGACCAATACCCTTATGTCTTATCACTTCGCAGAACTATTACTAGTACTTATAAATAGAAATGGGATGTTAGGAACAGTTGGTCGACTGCCCTAGGCCCTAATGCTTTCTATTGTAGGACATAGGTCTGATATATAGACTAGATTTACTCCTTACTCTACAATGTACACACGGTAATCCATAATAGGTAGAGCAGGACTAGTCTAGTACACTAACGAGGCATTACCACGGAAAATATTCGAGTCTGGATTTTTACTTTAACGATATGTCGAAGTGGGTGCAATTAAGTATGAAAACTACATTCCGTTAGGCTTCAATATGTATTTTATGCGAAATATTTCCAACCAATCGGACGCAACTTGTAAAGTAGCTCTACATTTTTTATACGATAGGTACGATACGAGCTACATTTTTATGAATTTTGTGAAGTTTTTATATGGAAATTATCAATATTTAAATTTCCATATTAGATATTAACAAAAACAGGTTTCAGACTGTATTGTATATTAACATTATGATACTCGTAGTCTTAAAGGACGTGCTTATTCCTAATCAAGAACAAAATATTATTATTTAAGAAATTATTTTATTAGTAGATAACATAAATCAAGAATATTTTTCTACTTTGTTATAATATTCAATATTTTAAGCAAAAAACATTGCAATTTTCGCAGTCATAAAAATCTAAAATATAAAAATATATCATATAGTCTTATCGTATAACAATAAGAATATTATGTATATTGAGAATAATAATGGTTCAAAGATTCATAAAAATACTGATAATAATAATTATGAGGCTTAGATTTAGAATGAACCATCTTGTATTCGTAGAATACGGGCGAAAGCTCGTAGTTGAGTTCAAGGCTCTATCGATCGGTGCAAGGTCCGCTCTACGTTCATTGTGTTCAGCGTACTTCCCTGTAACTGAACAAATGAGGACAACATTCACTATAAAAATAGAGCTACAATATTACGTGAGTGTTGTTACTAGATGTGAAGAACTACATTTACAAAGAGTAGAGTTGTAATTAAGTAATAACAAGGTTATTAATTAATATGTTGAGCCATTTACTCTTTTAGTAATTACTACGTTCTAAAAGAGATATAATTACTAAAAAGGAGAGTTAAACTTGAGTAATGTTAGTCCAGTCGTAAGCTCTCCTAAAATTACTCAGTAACTTTTGCGTTCTGAAAGAAATATTTACTAAAAAGTAGAGATAAACTCTAGTAGACTTAATATATTAAGTCTAGCTTTTCTTAGCTTTATTGAGTTTCAAGTAGTCTTACTACTTGAAACACTAAATAGTATTTAAAAATTATGAAGACTTAGTCTTGTAGAATTAAATGTATTTCTATAATAGGTGCTTTGGTTATTATTTATTCATTACTAATAAGGAACATTTTGAATTATTATCACAATCAATTATTATGATAATCATTCAAAATGTTCCTTATTCTTTTATTAAGTAGGTACATGTTTTTCATATTATTCAACAAATTTAAAATTATTATTGGCCTATGATATAACCTACGTTTTCGTACTTTATGTCGGGTTGCCGCCCACAACTTGATCTGATTACAGCCTTTACGTGCCACCGGGGGCTTATCCCAGGAGACAAAACTTGGGAGGGTTTCGTCTACCTGAATATAAACTACGTGTAGATTTCGTTCCCAAAATAGTTGCCTTTTGGACACTTTTGGTTCCCACTAACAGAAGCCTTTCTGTTGTTTGCTAACTTAAATAGCTAGGCAGATATATCGCACCGAACATCTGGGTGAAGCCTTTAAAACAAATACAATATGAAAAGCGAATCTTTTTCACAATGAAAAACGACAATTGCCGAAAGACAATAAGAACGTATCTTCTGTATTCTTTTTTAAATGATTTTATTATAATTCGGGAATCATCGTTTTTAATTGTGCCATCATATTCGCTTTTGAATTTGTATTTGCTTTATCGTCTTCCTCCAGTCCACTGATGACATAATTAGGGGCATTGGCGCAGGCCTAACTCATTTATAATTACATCTTATTGATAATTACAAGTAGTGGATTGCTTGTGTAATTTGGAACGGAAATGCATATCACAATACAGCGAAACAACGTTCAAACGATAGCGTGTTTTAAAATAGATAACTTGTTGAAGAATACGGCTTTGACCTCAATGTAGAGTTCCCTAGTTGAATAGACCTACATTTTCTTATTTACACTTTTTTATTACTTTTAATAATAACTCTTCTGTATTCTTATATTTATTACATGCGTTACATGACTACAATTGCGTGCATTTCGTATGTAATAAAATACATATTTGACATACTGACAGATTGTATAAAATGACAGATTGTGCAAAATGATAGGTTTCCATTATGAATCTGTAATTTTGTTTGTGCCGTCTACGGCATTCATTCTAATGAAATCATATTATATACGGTGATAGTGTTCCCCCATACATGGTTTTCACTTGATTAGTATCAAGCAAATTTTTCTTGAGTAGCTTCATTTTAATGAGTCGCCCAAAAATTTCTTGGACGGAACTCTTGTTTGTGGTGGATAATATTGTTGATGAATCATCATAAAATATAATAATAATCATATTATGATATTTTTTTTACCCACGGATGACATAGAAACGGAAGAAAGTTTAACTATGACAGCAAAGCTAAGGTAATAGTATTGTTTAATTATTTGTAGGTCGTATTCTCATAAAAGCAGTACACTCGTACTGCTAAAATATATACTCATATATTTTTATTTCTTCACGTAAAATCTCTGGGAGCATTAATTACTTCATTCCGTTTTCCTTGGATGAGATTCGGTTAAAATTGATGGGGATCCCGGGAAATGGATGGGATACGGATTTGCCATTATTACATTGCGTTTTAGTGATGTATTCGGGAAAACACTGTTTTCGGGAAAACATTTCCCCATGACTAACTCTGTATAAATACTAGATTTTCAATTTTTTATTTGCTTTTATGTTTATTTTGGGTGCAAACTACTAGCTAAAGAACGTTGTGATTTAAAACTTAACGAAACCAAACCACAGTCAAAAAAGAGGCAATCACATAAGAGGTAGATATTATAAGACGTAATAAAGAATGATAATATTATCCCTATATTAAAATAATTACTCTAATCTATGATATTATCAATATAGAAGAAATATACTAATCTGTACTCAGAGCTAGTATATAATTTAATAGGGCGAACATATGCACAAATTTTATTTTTTGATTGCATAGGCATTAGTTAGGACTGGTTCAAATACCGCAAAAGGAACAGAAACATAGAAAATTTTCTATGTTCCTGGGTCGTGGATGTGTATTAAATATAATATGTATATGCAGTAATAAATTATTTTTTAAAATAAGTTTCTTTAGTTTGATTTCCGTAACAGAAGTCTTCGGAGAGTCAGGTCAAAACCAGAATGACGTGGTGTGAAGCATCAATAGATATCATTATAATTCTTATTATATTACTAGAATCATAATGCTCCTTGCATTATGATTCTTAACTGTTGTAAAATATTTCTCGTCGTGTCATCTTCGATGCCTTTTGGGACGATCGCGAGTGATTCATGAAAAGGTCATTTTAAATTACTCATACAGTTTGAGCAAACAGAATCTCGTTTTAGGAAGAGTCATTAACTTGAAGCATCATCAGCACGGTTTGCATGACCTCCGTAGGAATACGTTATGTCTACGCTAGAATAGAAACATACAGATTATAAGAACAATATGATTATTGATTTCCTTTATCAATGTCATTTTGTAAACCTGACCTAATTGAGAACCCCCTACTTTTCTTAGAAAGTCGATTAAGAAAGAAAACCTACAAACGGATTGATTTTTCGAGACGCTGATAAATATCAAAATTAGCACAGTAATAACTTTACCTAGATGTAAACTAATATTAGCCTATTTACATGGGCAAGTTTTCATGCCGGGGAAAAGGTCGAGGGCCTTGCATGAAAATTATGGAAATCATATACAAGATTGTCCTTTTAGGACCTACAAGGATAATCTTCATGACACAACGAACGGCCAACATCTAGTACACTGCGTCATGCTCTCATAAAAGATTGAATATACACTGATAAGTTGTTTATGAGTGAGTTGGGTTAGATAAGTGTAGTATAATATAATATGAGAGTGTAGTATAATAGGAAATTATGTTAATAAGGCTATCCCGAAGGATAATCTTATCGTGATACATTGTCTGCATCGCATGGGCGCGGCGTAAGGGTACACTCATACTCGCCTTATTAGCGCTAGCGACTTTTTTATTTAGTTAGCGACTAATGGCTACGAAGATATTTTTATTTATAGAAGTTATTGGCTATACAAAGCTATAATTAAACAGCTATGCTTACACAAATATGCCTTTGCGCTCTAAGGCCCCTTTGTTCCAGTCTGAATTAAATTAATAATCCAAATTTGGCTTGTATTCTGAAGGTAAAGAAATAAATAATTGTCTAGAGTTATTTGTTGCATGTGTGTGTGTATAGTGGAATAAACCTACTTTGTGCGTTCAGGTATCACTAATTTATATTACAATTCTAATATTAGTATGTCATCGAATTCAGATGCCTGATAATATTTGATAAGTTAGAATTTGGAATGTTTATTACTTTGCTGCATGAAAAGGAGTCCTCTCTATTATGGCATCATGAAATGCTATTATGTATTTTACTACAAAAGATGTGCCTAAAATGGAAGTTTGGAGTTTGCTAGTTCAGTAAAAATATATTAAGTTCATTGTTGTTTCTGTGTAGCCTGGATTCTATATGATGGTACAAAGTTTACAAAGCCGGTCATGAGTTCAATTCTTGTCGTCGCGTCGTTTTCTGCAGTAAGCGTATACCATTGCATTTACCTGTTACAATAGTATTGGAATACAATTGTTTGCAATCTTTTTATTACCCACATTATATGTAAAATGCTTCTGTATTACATGCAATATTGGAAAAACATCAGGCAATGTATTGTATCGATTTGTATTGAATGAATCATACATTCCAATGAAAGTAAAAGTTTAACGAGGCTTTGTATTTTTGGATTCAAATGGCTGATTTGAATAATATTCTATGCGCAAGATCTAAAACACATTTGAAGACAATATGATTTCAATGATTGCTACGATTATTCTACATTAAGAAATAGCTGCGCTGTAATAAATATTAAAATATGCATAGGTAATTAATAGATAATAATTACAGGTTCCGAGCCGATTTGGCTGTTGACAGCTGGTTTAATGGAAATCAGACCAGCTCACAGAAATGATTTTTATAGTGCCCAATTGTGCCCGCAATACACAAGAGCTGTCTATCTTCCTCTACTCTCGAAATCCAGTAGGATGAAGGACAAGACTAGCGGGAGATCAGGCGCAAGACTTTTTACATACTATTCAATGCATGGATCATCTTTCTGGTCAGACAATTCCTAGGATCCAGCATGTTCGTAACTAGCCTTGTAAACAACATTTTTGGTTGTTCCATCGCGGGGAGCGAACACACGATCAGTCGAGAGCCCTAGACCTTAAATAATGATATAGTAAAAGGACTTTCTAATAGAGGTGCAGTATATCAGGTTCGATCTTCACGCTTCAACACAATAAGTGCGGCACCTTGTAAAAGCTTTCACGAACTATGGCGCGGAGCTTTTCCTGTTGTTACGTTTCATATAAATTATAATGTTATGGATGTGAAGACCGTTATTTATTGTATACCAACATTTACCAGTGTCTTAAAACACAGCAGGCTTAGTCCCGTCACAAACGATTCGTCGTGTCATCAGTGTCACAATCGAATCAAGTGATTCGTCGAAACCGACGAATCAGTTCGATCTCAACGGCTTTTGGTATTTTATTTGGCGGATTACTTTGAAACTTTTTGTATTCCCGACCATATCAATCGTCTAGAGGTTCAAAATAAACAAACGTCAATTTATTGGGAAGTACGCGGTACGATCGAAACTAAATCAAAATCGAATCAGTTTGGAGAATAAGGCAGCTGCATAGTTAATTTTCCGCCTCCGTGGTCTAGTGGTTTAGAGCCTAGCTCTAGGTCGTGGGTTCGTTCAAGTTTGGTTAGGACGATGTAGGCTGATAACCTGATTGTAATGGCATGAGGCATGTAAAAAGTCGGGCCTGCGCCTGATCTCGCGCCAGTCGTGTCGGTTATCCGTCCCACCCGGTTACGAGAGTGAAGGAAGAGAGAGTGCTTCTGTGTATTGCGCACACACTTGGGCACTATAAAATAACTCCTGCGTGGCCTGGTTTTAATGAAACCGGCCACCGTCTCACCGGTCATTTCTCGCATCCGTAGAGTTTCCTCTTATTTATATTGTAGACTTCCCCTATAACACTCCAGTGTCCTACTTAAGTATTTACTAGTACATTGCGAACGTGACAGTATAGAGTACACACTCACCTTTGATTTCTTGTACCTTTATCGATAAACTGATAAGCGACATCACTGTTTTGGCTAGCTCACAACGGCGATTATAAAAATAATCTCTCAGTGGCAAAACATACTTTATTACGGTAATAATAAGCTTGATTTTTAATTGCAGTTATGCAAGTATGAATTTACTTCCTTATTATTCGTTATTTAATATTTACAAGAACTAGATAATACTAGATATTATAATATATTAAAAGAGCTGAATTTATTTTAATAGCAACTAAAGGTCGTAACTTTTAAAAATACGTCCCATAAAAACTACTAAAAGGTTAAGTATTATCAATAATCTAATAATATTTTAAATCCAGGTAAGATTTGTTTGTATCGAACAGGCTACTAACGCTAGTAACTAAAAAATCGTTTCTATTGTCAGTCTGTTCTGCTCGCACGCGCATCATTTTGACGTACGTTCTAGCCACGAGAATCGAGGCCTGGAATGATTTAGATGGATTTTTTACAAATAAAAATAAGACCACGGTGACTTTTGCACGCACGTTGTTGCTGGTTATAACCATAAAGTATTGAGCAAAAAACTTA
The DNA here is from genome assembly GCA_905187575.2 of Celastrina argiolus. NCBI lineage: Eukaryota > Metazoa > Arthropoda > Insecta > Lepidoptera > Lycaenidae > Celastrina > Celastrina argiolus. The sequence continues at coordinate 12,003,875 of LR994591.1, forward strand.
GTATCCAGTAAAAAAAAACATAAAGTATAATAAGTCTTTCATTTGTTAGCATAATTTTCCCTATTTCGCTATTTGTTTAACATTATTGTGTATAGCTATATCTCAGGTCTACACGACCTTCTTCAGCGTAGAACAATCTGAAGCATCTTAAGTATCGGAACGATTACGTGTCTGTGCGTTTTTCAATTAGCAAAACATGTCCGAATGCCGTCCTAAAGCACTATCGTGCGTGGTTTCTTGGAACCATTGGTTCCTTAAATAACAGAGCCGGTTTGACTCTCGTCCGTCCTCGGCGGCGTCCTTTGGTCCACTTTAGGAACTCTCGCCCTTATTTGGCTACATAATCACCCAATCTGTGTTGCCAGTTTGGCGATTTTCGATAGAAATTGCGAATTTCGCTTGTGCATTTTAGACTGTGTTTTATAAAGCTAATCACAAAATATATCAAATTTGATAATGAGACGTTTAACTACGCGTGGCGTGCGTGACGCATAAAGTATATTTAACATATTGTCAGGTGAATCATTGGAAATAAAAAAAATATTCAAAAATTCATCAACTTTAACAATTTTCAACATACAGGAGGGGCCAGATGCTCAAATGTTAAATAAAGTCTCCATATAGACTACTACATCTATAATTGTAATTATATGTTCTTTTCATTCTCTTGTGTGTGTCCGTTTCTGTATCTCACAGGTCTGCTGTTAGAGATTTCTGTAGAAATGAGCACACTCATGACCTTCTATTACTGTTTGTGTTACTCTTAGTTAGTTTTAGAATTACGCACAAATTAATACATAAATAAAATATCTGTTAGTAGTTTCAGTAAGAGCAACTTCTCCAACACATATTTCACATTAATGTGGCCATTTTAGACCTGCTGGCAACACTGATCACATCACTATCTGCAGTCGATTGTTCGACCCAGTTTGGTATCGCTGGCATTCCCATCGAATTCCATTTTTAAAGATTTCTTGTTTTTGCTAAAATCCTAAAATACATCAATTTTATCTTTATGTGTCTATTGTTTGAAGATGCTTAGAATAAGTTTTTAGTGAATTGTGTTTAGTTTGTGATAAAATCTTAAACGATAAATCTGTCATAATAATATTATGAAACAAAAGCTAAACTAACAAAAATCAATTTGAGCCATCTCATCCATCACAAGTTTTTTACTTATGTAGTTTTTTACGTAGTAAGTATAAATAGTATATAAATAAACAGCCTAAAGTATTCAAACACTTTAAATTTGTTTATTTATAAAAACACAGAATAAAACTTGATACTTAAGAGAGCTTTTATATCTTTAACGTTATATCAAGCTTTTGATGATAAATCTTGGACAAAAATTTACTTTTACTTAGTATGTAATCTGTAAAAGGAGACCTAAGTAACAGCGGGAAAAGTAAAAACAAAGATAAAATCTTGAAAATAATTTACTGCCCAATTAAGTAAAAGCTCAAATTAAAACCAGATTAATTTGTTGCCGTGCGATTAATACAACTTTTATATTTCACATTTTTAGGGTAACGTAGAGGATAATTTTCGTAAGACGTCATTTAAGTATATCCTATATATGTATATATAGATAGAGTCTAACCCATCAACAAAGTAAATGATGCCATCAAAATCATTTTTTAAATGTAAATCCTGCTAACACTTCTTTTATCTCGCAGAGGAATGGCTGTAGACTCCCAGATAGAAATAAAAAGCTTCAATAATTGTGGACTGTATATTATTACAAAATATGAAGGTCGTCGAAGGTTTAATATTAAAAATTTAAAATCTATCGCACGGCTGTGTGCGCAGGCGCATGCGAACGCCCCGCGCGCCTCTCACGTCCCGCTCGCGCCGTTGCGATGTAGCCGCAACAATGCCCGACCCAAAAAGTCTCTCCCAGGAAATCTCCACCTTACCTAACTTTAACGGTCGAAATGCAATTAAAAATTAACGTACACACTACGGAACCTTCCATGGCGATGTCACATTACATTAAATTATGATATCTGCATGTAAATCCAGGTCATCATACACATGACATTTACACGGCTGCACGTAAACAATCTGCCTTGCACCTCATAGTGTTGTAACTCGCCGCCGACCGCCAACCCTTATAAGGCCAGCAGGTAAGGTCAGAAACTTCTAGAGCCGGACCTGTGGCTTTTTTCTATCCATTTCTACTAGTGTACTACTTACGACATTCCTGTGTTCTCATCTAACGATAGTACGACAGTATCGGATGAGGAAAATCTGAAGGGGCCAAATTGGTCCCCTGAAAATGATATTAATTTCAGGAAACGAATAGGCGGTTCTTCGTTATCATAAAAAAGCAATTACTTATTAAGGCATAGTATAGATGTTTGCAAGTATTACTCAAAAGGTAAAGTAAGTTTTAAAGTTTTTCTTCCGCACCTTATCTGATAAGATTTTCTTAGGAAACTTAATCTAACTTCATTATAATTTTCTAAAGTTTTCTACGTGCACCATAAAACTAATGAATGAAAAGCAATCATTTTTTATTTAGTTTCTCTATCTCTTATAAGTCTAATAGTCTTGTGTCTTTTAAATGCAATAAATGTAGCGAACCAGTACCTATCTACTAATTGTTGGCATACTACAAAATTTGTTGTTATGGTATTCTAAAACCTATGATACTCGTAGGAACTATATCTTAGGGGGTACGTGGCCAATTTGTGCAAGTCATCTATTGTACAAACTTTAAAGTGGCAGGTCTACATCGTCACAGTGTTACGCAAAAACAGTTGCTCTTTGTTTTAACTTCTAAGTTCAAACTTCTGACCCACAACGTCGAATGTTTTTCATTTAATGCAAAAAGAACGATTAATAATTCAAAATCCCATTACGAAATCCTTTACGTAATCAGTGTTTTAAAACTTACCAGGTCAATGGATGATTAATTGAATGCAGTTCACAAATTGTCACCATAGGCTGCCAACTGCCGGTCCAACAGATAACAAGCCTCGAACAAAAAATCAGGAGCGATCCTGGCGGCCTGCCAGAGTATTGCCAACGACTTCGATAACACGATTTTATTGTCGCCATTACTTCATATAAAACAATTTCCAACTTTAAATTATAACATTTATCAGAATTAGCAGCCCGCTCGTAATTCAATCATCAACAATTTGGGTAAAACTCATCGTGAAATGTGAATTCTTATTACGAGTTTTGATAGCCCAATGATCATTCGACTCGTGTGATTCAATCTTAATTGATGCGATACAAATAAGGAGCTTCAATAAGGACATTCACGTATCAAGTGTAGTTGTCCGTCAACTTACACTTCCGCCCGCGATAAAGAATGAAACGAAATATCAAAGGACGTATTTAAATTCACGCTGACCTTTCTCGAATCCCATTATTCTCGGCCCGGTAATAATTATTTGTCACGGATTTCTGTTTTAAGGCACCTAATAGGGGCTCGCGTGAGATTTATTCCGCTATTGTGTTTCTCTACAACACTTATTTATGGACTACTCCGAAGCGAGTCTACACAGAAAATTGTCTACTGCCATGGTACAGAATCAATAATGCCGAGACGATTATTACTGTGATAAGCCACGGAGCCACAAATACTTAACAACCTAATCGACTTTTGCCCGCGGCGTTCGCTTGCCAAAACGTTTTAGTCCAATATGAACCTAATGGCTCGGCGCACTTAGGAGCGGCTTTATAACTGATATGGTTCTCGGATCGATGCAATAAAACATCTCATTACTGCAAACGAATGTAATTCTTAAGCTCTTCGACTTAGGATTAAGTTTTCGTTGCATCGTAAATAAAAAGTTGGTGATATGTGAAGGCGTGACAACTATTCCGCAGCGAAGTGCTACCGTTCGAAACGGATCGACTTGATCTACTCTAAACTGTAGTTGATGCTACTTTTTATACTCGCATACCACTGGAATATAGTCAGTATATAATAATAGGTAGCAAGAGAACATGACATTAATTCCTATGGCGTCGGTTTTAAAAATGCGCCGAATTAGTTTTCTACAAAATTTGCTACTTTTTAGAATCAATTTGTAAAATTCAAAAGGTTGTTTAATCTACCGATTCAATCAATCGGTTCTGAAAGCTTCTGATCGCCGAAATTTATTTGTTGATAGCGATCAATTTTGAGTCGTAAATTACTTTAGGCCATGACTTTATTAATCGATGTTTGTAAAGCCCAATTTATATTTACTGATGAATGCGTGGATATGTAACATTTAATTTGGTCAACTACTGACCATAAACCAATTTTCCTACCGCTATCATTATACCGATTTTAATTAATTATAAACTAGCTAGCAATAATTTATATTTTTGGTATCAACATAATTTTCATATTGAAACTTGAAAAAGCTGGCACAAAAATGAAGCAATTAATTAATTTTACAGTTATATAAATGTTACCTATCAACACGATTTAAGATCCGCGTGAAAGTAGTCACTTTCTTACACTCAAATATATTTTGATATTATCTAGGACTAATAAGAGATTTCGCGAGGGGTCATCGGCTTATCGCTAATGTAACTTTATCTGTGATCGTCGATCTCCCGTGACATACTATCGAAATTCGCTAGAATAAGTTTCACTATGTTATAAACTTGTACTATTACAGAAGTGTTGTATGAATTATTATCTTACTAGATAATTGGAAACATGAATGGATGAAGGTGATATGTAGCAAAACTATGATTTTGAGAAAATTGTGTTCAAACTGTCACTTACACATATTTATTTATTTAGATTTTTTTTACATAATCTGGCATTAACTGCCTCTAACCCTTCACAGAGTTATGCAGGCAATATGAGTTCTCTTATTTTCTAATGGCCGAATAAAAGAGGAATATAATAATAATGGTACATACATACTTAAAGATACCTACGTTTCCTTACAATAAACCATATTATGTACATACTTCTTGATAGTGCGCACGACCACAGAGCAACTGCACTCGCTCAGTCTGTAACTCGTATATATTATTATACGTATTTGAATACGTCGTAAAGCATTAAATACATTATTATAAAAAATTCGTCTCTAGAATCAATGTACTTTACAACATATCCTAAAATGTTTAAGTGACTATGACTTTGACTCAATTTCTGGGTATTTTTTGCGACATTTCACCTTCATCAATTCATGTCTTCAGTTATATTAATAGAATAATTGGGTTTATAAATATAAAACCTATTTCGTGCCAGACTAACAAATCCACAAAATTAAACGCAATTTTTAAAGTTGCAGAAACAATTGAAACGTAAAAACTTAACCGAATGAAATCTAGAGTTCCTATTTTATTGCTAGCCCAGTTGCACTTGATTAAGGTCCTTTGTATTTTAATATTGCAAAACTTTTACTTAGCAGAGCAGATAGCGCATAACATTTTACAAAGAGTTCGCAGAGTTAATGGAATGAAACTGTGAACTAATTTTAAATAACTGCCCAAGAAATTATTACTATTATAAGTATTTATTTAGTTTATCATGTAGCAGCACCAATTTAGCACATTGAATTTAATACGCTAAACGTACGTGAAAGACGGGTGACGTATTTTCATTGGGACCAAATATCAACGACCCTTTTCTTACATCCACTGCTAATCATTTGATAATATTAAATTTTAAACTATTCCAATTTACCTGTCGACGAAAACCTCCGATTTTGAAACATTCTTCAATGGAGCTCCACTTAGTGGGATATAAATTATAATACATATAGCCTTCCTCAATTCGGCAACACTAAAAGATTTTTCAATTCGGACCAGTATGTTTCTGAAATTAGCGCGCCCAAATAAAAATCTAAATAAAGAAACAAAATCGAATGAGTTTGGAGAGTAAGGCCTATTTAAAAATGTTGCTAAGTTCGCATTTCTTAAGTCCGTTAATACTAACGCCGCTTACGCGTAACATTCTAAATTCTACAGAAAATGAAGTCGGAAAGGAATCTTGAGTTTACTTGACGTGACAAATTGCTCACAGAATGTCTGTAATCAGCAGGCACCGACTACCGGATGGCTTTGTACAATGTATCCAACCCTACGAGTATGTAGTATGTAATATTATGTAGTATGTACTCGCATTTGTTGAGTTCTGTAGTAAAAGGGGAAGCCTAGTCTTCATGTGGAGACTAGGGGTGACTTCATTGTTACGCTCTAGTCACTAGTTCTCTACCTTATATCTATTATAATTGAGGTATTGAATGAATATTAAATTTATTTACTTTTGGATTTGAGCAAAACCTGGAATAGGAAGTAGGATAAGTTTTAAAACATTTATGTTTTAAGCAATTTAATAAAATTATCTATCTTCTTCTCGCAAAATGATACTTGTACGCAGGTTGGTGTGATGTCTATATTATGTAGGGTTAACATCACGACGTTACTTTCAAATTATTTATTGTTCCCTTCTCGTTCGCACATTATATCTAACAGTTTAATATCTTCTTTATTTTTAATGGAACTTAAATAATGTTACTGCTACATTACCTACTTGTTTAGCTATAATAACATCAATTAAAAAAAAAACACTCAAAAGACTATTTATGTGTTTAAGGCCCGTATCTATAAACAAGTCTTAAACTCGGAATTGCGATCACAACCTCTACTTGAGAACCTATTAAACAGATGAAACAACTTTTCGTTTCAATTTTAATAATGAATAACTTTATAATAACTGTCTTGGTAACTACCCCCCAAGAAATAATTTGGAGGAGGCGTATGTCCAGTATTAGACGTTATAGCTGAAATTATAATGATGTTAAACTAACATACTTAGAGGCGTGTTTCACCAGGCAATGTTAAAGTTAATCCTTCGTTAAATATCATGTTGTTCCTCTCGTATTTCCTGTCGATGAATGAGATGGCATGGTATTTTAACATGGCGTTAACTTTAACATTGCTTGGTGAAACACGGCCTTAGAGGCATGTTTCACTAAACAATGTTAAAGTTAACTATTCGTTAATTATCATGTTGTTTCTTTCGTAATTCCTATCAATGAATGAGAAGGCATGGTATTTTAACAAGGTGTTAAAACTAACATGCATTGGTGAAATCAGGACTAAGCGTGTAGAGTTCATATCTACCACTAATTAGCGTTATAACAAAAAAAAAATAAGAAACTCAAACCATTCTTACGAGTTTTCTTTCTTCTCGTGTCATTAAAACAGTGATGTAAAAGTTATACGGATATTTCAGCAAAACCGCCATCTGGCTAATCACTTTAGGTCCACAGTTGTGGCCCAAGCCGCCCAGCTCAGTTTATATAAATTCTGTTCCGTACTTTAGAGCAATTTTGCGTCCCTTATGTTTGAAATTATTCGCTCTATATATTTTAATTAAAACTTAGGGTCGGAAGTCCTAATTTTTTGCAAAGGACTTAAAGTTAGTTGACATAATGTTTTTTCCACGGCTCATCGACCAACCATCTTTTTATAACTGAGCTCATATACCTTCCTGATTTGCAGACAAAGTATTCTTCAAGACAGATTAGACGATGTGAATGGGTTTGTGTCGTGTCGTTTTATTGCAGATTCAATACTCAATGGTCACTTCAGCTTTTTTAATAATTATAATTGCAGTATTAAAATTGAAGCACCATTGTGACACTTTTTATAAGTCAGCGCTGGTACTTTCACAGTTTACTCCGCGTAGGAGTAGCACATAGACACCCTAAAGTATATCCCTCATTTATTTTCCACCTGGTATACAACGTAAAGTTTATATAGGGGGCCCCCTCAAATTATGCTTGTCTGCTACCAAAATATAAAAGCTGAACTGGGACCATCCCAAATTCCCGGGAAATAAAATTCGACTATTTTAATCAACAAATGACTTTTATATGCAATGCTATTTAGACAATAAACTTTAACGTACCCATATAGAGTTAATAGTATCTAATTACTGATCATAGCGACTGTAACGGAGTGGAGGGTAAAATGTAGGCTAATATCCTCCGGCGGTCGTAAAAGCTTGGTTTTAGTGCCCCTTCGCGAGAATTTTTATTTCTATTTATGTACTCCATATGACCGCATTCTTTAAAGGATTTTTCCGTGTAGTGCAGATTCGCTTCATTCACGGAAGTGGAGTGCAATGATTTTTTTATGTACCTTTTATATTTTTCAATTTCAACCCAATCGTCATCGTTATCAGTAACTAACGCAGTCGCGTGGTGTTTTTACAAATCCATTCCTCTCGTTTGAGTTTTCACTTACCTCTTAGGTTTTTTAAAATTATGTTTATACATTTTAGTCATACTATTGCTAATATAATACACGGTGTGTATGTGCCTCCTAAGTAAAGTTTAATGTGAAAGTATAGTATCAGCGCTGAAATATTTACTTTAGACCTTCATGAGAAATGCCCCAACATCATAAATTTGTCCATATAATAATTAAAAAAAGTAACTCTTTCAGCTTTGGTACTTGCACAGTGAACTCTATGCGGGACCCATATACACTCTAAAATTAACAATTAAAGTATTAACACTTATTAATATTACAGCCTGTATTCTTGACCCCATCCAAAGCTCTACTTATGATAAAGGCTTTCCTCTGAAGGAGAACCAGACTTTACCAATAAACTAAGTATCGTCCCCGGGAACAAGCAATAAGGAATGGGATGTTACACCAGACTAGGTTCTTACGTCAGCGGAGTCGCGGTTATTTTATATTTCCCGTAGCTCCGTGGGCGGCAGTTCTGTCGGAGTACCGCCGAGTTTTGGTGGGTATGGCTGCATCCACTTACCATCTTAACGGACGCAGCGAACCCCACATACTCATGGTAGAAATCCCCGTCCTCCACGGGATGAAGTAGCAATTCTTGGCAAAAAAGGCTCTTATTAACATAATCTTACATCATCTAACGGCCGAAAACTGAAACGCAAATTAAAGTGCCTGCAACTGTTTGGAGGAGTGACAAAGACGGCATTTGACTTGTTCTTCTTGAATTTCATTTATCGTTTCAGTATTTGATCGTAAATTAAATTTAACCAGTCGAAAGTAGTTTTGAGTGAATTGATTAAAACTGCTTTTGACCGATCTTGCTAGTACTTTTGAGTGTCAAGAGTTAGGACCGCAACACGTACATTGATGTTATATAGATCCATGGTCTCATTACAAAGCTAAGCGCATGCGCACGGGTCGTCGACCTCGGTGTAAAAAGTAACTTGAAGCTGTCCGGTGCATTACTGCAAATTGACTCCATATCGGCGATTGACGGTAATGGCAATACTACATTTGTATTAAATGCCTTTTAAATATGCATTTAACATGCATTTTTATTTTGGTTATATTATAATAACTAGCTGTGCCCGCGACTTCGTTCGTGTGGTTGTCAGAAACAATATCGCGATTATCTTTTGATTGCTCACGTTGGTTTTTGTTATTATGATTATTATAAAGGAATAATTCTTACATAGGTACATATTTTTTGAGTAATTTAAATTTTAAACTGTTTAACTATACAGCGCACGCATCGAAAGTCCTGAAATGTGAATCATTTTCCTCGTTTTTGCAACATTTCTCACTGACGCTTCGCTCCTAATGGTCGCAGCGTAATGTTATATAGTCTAGTCTTCCCTATAAATGGATTATCCAACAAAACCATAATTTTTCAAATCGGACCTGTAGTTTGTTCCTTGATATTAGCGCGCTTAAACAAACAAACAAACTCTTCCGCTTTATAATACATATTAGTATAGATAATGCGAATACAAAATTAATATTTTAGAAAAAGTAATCGCGTGATACCCCAAAAAAATCGGTTAAATAACTTGAATTAAGAGAGGTACGTTTTGTCCAAACAAATATCAGTAGAACAGATAGATTTTGTTTAATTATTCATCTGGTTGTTTATGCTGTGTTTAGTACGAAATAGTAAACACAAATAGATAACAATCATTATACTAGTCTACTCATTTTCATTATAGTCTAATTATCTAAAAACTTTAGATTAATTTAAGATGAATTGAGTAAAACATGGTTGCGTCACAAAGCGGCTGTAGGATCCACGTCTCAGTATTGTTCTTAATGAAACGTATTTATAATCTGATATAGATCTCAACGTGTTTGGGTGGTCTTATATACCGACTTCAAAAATGAAGGTGGTAATTTAAATTTAGGATCGTTTCATTGATAGCTTATTTTACTATGTGGCTATTTATAAGTCGTAAAGTCTCGGAATAGGTTAAAGTTTTTATTACCCTTTCTTTACGTGAATGGGGTAATCTTACGAGTTAAACTGTTTCAGTTTTTTGTACTTCCTGCTCTACATTTTTGGAAGTGAGCTAAAGTTTTATAGGTAGATGTAGAACAAAGTAAAAAATAATTTTTGTTTGCGAGACTTAATTTAAAATGCGTAGTAAATAGAAATTTTTTTTTCAGAACGTTTCGAGTTCTTGTATCTAGAAAGTTTCAAGTTCTTGCTTCTAGAACCAGCAAGCTTACTCCCGACACAATCGAGAATCGAATCAGTTCGATCTCAACGGTTATTGGTGTTTTATTTGGTGGATTACTTTGAAACTAACTAGGATAAAATAAAATCGTTAGATCGTAACCTTATGTACTCCCGACCATATCAATCGACTGAGAATCAAAATAAACAAACGTCAATTTATTGTACGGAAAGTACGGGGCGCCATCTGAATCAAAATCGAATCAGTTTGGAGAGTAAGGACCTAGAGTCCTAACCTCATTAAAATTAACTTATTAAGTTTAGGCACAACGGTTGGACAAACATCATAGACTGCCAAAGTCATTATGCTTCCCCTAGCCAAATGGCTTATCCGTAGTACCTAATAGAAAGAATTGAAAAGTAAGAAGATTGTTGTTCCAGAATCAAGAATTTGGATCCCAAACCTAACTGACAAAAGGGTTTTGAAAAGTAGATCTAGCTCGAGTAGCACAATACACCAGCCTGACCACTTTCGCGTAACACGGAGACTGGAGTACGGACTACGGACCGGGGTAGGGTTGTCAACCGCTATAATATACTATTATAGCATCGTACAGTGCGAAGGCTAATTCTTCTTTACAAGGAAGGTAGAGCCCGTAAGCATTTGGATGAGGGTTTTCAAAATGTAAGGCGTAAGGAAGCCGATAGGAAAGGATTTATAGGAACTAGTCGCTGGTATTGTGCTATATTTTTGGTAATTGTAGGTAATAATATATCATATTACTTTATAGGTATAAAATAGTAAGCAAGATACTCTATATTTTCATCGCTTATCGCAATTTTTATTATATTTACTGTGACTAGATAGAACATCCCATGACAAATTTTATAAAATAAAAAATATATATTATAATAATTTCCAATAATGCTCTTCAGGTCATAAACTATCTGCATGCTAAATTTCATTTAAATACGTTGTGAGTAGTTTGGCTGAAATACCGTCAAATAGGTACCTACAATTTTTTGAAGATCCCACGGGAACGCTTTCGTTTTTCGGGATAATAATTTCCAATAATGCTCTTCGGGTTGTAAGCTACCTGCCTGCCAAATTTCATTTCATTCCATACAGTGGTTTTTGCGTGATGCGACGACAAACATTCCCATACGGACAGACAGACAGACAGACAGACAGACAGACAGACAGACAGACAGACAGACAGACAGACATTTTTTTCAAAAATGTTATTTTTAGGTTCTGTGGCTTTTACAGACCCCCTTTTTTTAATTTTCACTTAAATATTCTTAATGTACAGACATGACCCCTCTACAGATTTATTATATGTATAGATAGAAAACAAAACAAATAAAAACAAATGTGTGCTATATTCATCGACATTTTTTAAAATATATTGGTAAAGAATACTATTTATGTTGAAAAAAAGCTGGCAGCCCTAGGATTAGTGAACAATTTGATCAGTGAAAGTTCGTCGATACTGGGAGCGAGGGAGAATTAGTTATTACCACGTTAATCTGGTACCGTGTACAAAGGATTTATTTTGTAATTATTACTGTCCAGTACCCTATAGATATGAATATAAAAATCTATCAACGCTTTCATACCACATCAATATGGTTTCGTGTGTTTGATAAACTCGTGTTGAACTTGAACCAGACAAAGGAAATATATTATACAGATTTTTAGTATAATGTATCCATGACCCAGGAACACAGTAAACATTTTTGTTCCTTTTGCGGGATACAAACCGGCGTCCTCGGAAGCATTGACGCGCTCAACTACTGAGGTCTTTAAGTTACAAATACAAATATTTATCATCCAAAAAGTATAAAGAAATAGATTGGGCTTTTGAAACATGCCTATACAGCACTTGCAATGGTTGTTTCTCCTTCAGATAAAACCTTACACAGTACCTTGTATAGTAGGTATATTGGACATATAGTAGTAGGTATAGTATATTTGAAACGTAAGAAGTAAGTGAAGCCTATAGGAAAAGAGTAAAAAGACCCCCCACTCTACTGCTGGACAGTCAATATTTAGGCATACATGCAGATGTTTATACCTTTCATCATTTATTTACAATGGAACAAATTGCCACTCGACCAGACACACGATCAAAATAGCTTAGTTGCGCCGATGAGTCGTGCACACGCACACATGCGCGTGTAAAAACGGACGTGTGCAGTCGATGCGGCCACTTCCTTTGTGTTTAAATATTTGAGCTGTACTTAGTGCAAAGTTAATGTTTAGTTACATTTGTGTCAACACTCAGGGTTACCGCAAAATAAGTTAAATAAGTATAATCTTTATTTCTACGTTTAAAACGGAAAAAATTAAGTATGTAACCTTAATTAGGTTACATACTTAATTTTTTCCGTTTTTCATTTTTAAAAGTGAAACGAAATTTTTTTTTCTGTAAAATAGGTTCTGAAGTGAGGTTGGGTTTGAGACTCCTTTATTAATACGGGCCTCAGACTATAGGTCGATATAATATACAGCTGGCTGCAAATCTGCTTCACATTTTGGACCTTATCGGTAAATAAATAAGACCGAAAAGTTGTAAAATTAATCTCTCGGCGACAGTACCTATATTATTACCTGATGATGACTTAGTCGAAACCGGTCGTGTATTTTTAATTTTATAAATATCTTACACTAATAAAGTGGAAAAAGTGCAAGTAATTTGTGTATTACTACAGCGTAACATGTATTTCCATCAAGAACCTACAGTACATTCAATAACATATATTATCACCATCCGTAGTACACATACAAAAATATTTGCAGACATTTTTAGTGTGGCAAAGTTATAAAGCAAAGTTTCACCTGCGTAAGGTAAAAGTTGACGAGGTTTTATAACCAGACGAAAATGATCCCTTCATTAATTGTAGCTTAGGTACAGGAAAAGTTGGTCGTCCCGTCGCGTGCACTCGAGTATAGGGTTGATGTAGAGCTATAATATATCTGTAGTACAATTATAATTTTTTTGATGACGCCTCCGTGGTTTAGGGGTTCAGAGTCTAGCTCTCGACCCGGAGGTCGTGGGTTCGATCCTCGTTTTGGAACAACAAAAATGTTGTTTCGAAGTTTCGTTAGGACTATGCAGGCTGATCACCTAATTGTCTGATAAGAAAGATGATCCGTGCGTCGGTTGGGCATGTAAAAAGTCGGTCCTGCGCCTGATCTCCCGCCTGTCGTGTCGGTTATTCGTCCCACTGGGATACGAGAGTGAAGGAAGAGGGATTGCGTCTGTGTATTGCGCACACACTTGGGCACTATAAAATTAACTACTGCGTAGCTGGTCTGGTTTCGATATGGCATTATTACCAATTATTATATATTTTATAAAGTGAAGGCCTTTGATTCTTGGTAAGGGATGTAGATTTTTCAATAATGTAACCAAGTAACTTTATCACGCAATAGGTTTTTTTTTCAATTTTTTTTAAAGTTATTTCTGCAGATTTCGCTATCCCCACATGAAAGTAGATAAAGTTAAGGGATATTTTTAAGATATTAAGTAGTTTTCGTATGCATGTTGTAGATAGAATTTCAACATGTACCTAGCATAACATATTACTACATATTACTACATATTGTTATTAGGTCTTGTACCTTAGAATGTTTAACATAGACAATGCTGTGCCAACATATTGCCTAACATCAGTATTGGAATCTAGATCAAGACCTAACACGTCTATTAAGGGATAACAGCGGTATTCTCAGGTAAATTTATGATAATAAGTGAACAAAGCTATATGCAGTATGGTACTCCTTTACCATACTTGTTATTTGTGACTGGTTCATGTACATATTATGATTCAACTAGAGCGTCAAGAACTATAGACTATATTTTACGCTTAGTCTAAGTCGAGGGTCGGCAACCTTTTGACAGACATGGGTCATAAGTCATACGAAAAAGATAGATAGTGGTGGGGTTAATTTTTTAAGAATTTCGTACTAATTTGATATCTTTTCGTGTTTATGACAGGAGCTATTAAAACAAAACGAAAAACTGCATCGCTTGACCTAGGTAGCGAATAAATAATATTTTTTTTATGTGTAAGTTACATTGTGCGTTTTTGACACCTAATTTCAATCTAATTAGTAAAGTTTTAAAAACATAAATATGGGTGTCGAGTCGTAGGTATGCGGCCCGCAGGCAATGCGTTTGCCTCAGTGTTTTTAAGCACATAAACGACGCAAGGACTTTTATTGCACTTTTACTCGTGTAAGCTTTGTATTTAGTTATAAACACCTATGTACATTTATAAAAGTCCTAGTATAAGTTAATTTTAGAATAATTATTGTACATGAAGAATAAATAAATAAATAAATGCGGTGTCTGAGAAGTCACGTGAAACTTTCTTTTTCTAAATAGAAAAAAGGGGAAAACAATAATCTGGTGGTTTCCATTGCGCATTATGCCACAATTTAATTAATATCTGCGCAATTATTTCGCATGTAACTACCTAGGTAGGCGGCTGAAATACCACAGTCCACAATCGTAGGCGATCTCCTAGGAGCTAGGCTACCCACAATACTGTTCGCGAACATAATGTAGCCTATTTGATATATAATGTATAACATAGATTGTAGGCATGAGGGAACCGACATATCGAATTATTTGAGAATTCGTCACACGTTTAAATTCAAATCGGCTCACGACTCTTAGAACCGTACGTGTATAAAGTTGATTAACGATATATTTCTTATGAATTGTATATTAAAATTTTATAAGAATTGGGGATGAATGACAATGTTAAAGGTACTTAATATAAATTTTAATACTTCTATATGTAAATTGTTCAATTATACAAAACCAGAAATATTATAAGTAATTTTAGCTTAATTACAGGAAATTATCCTGTAATTAAGCTAAAATTATAATATTTCTGGTTTTGGTGTGGTAGTGGTGATAGTTTAATGGTCGAACATTAAAACGATAGTTAAATGTGACTTGAGCTCCTCTTAGAGCTAAAGTCAGATGCTGTCCTTGTTATTCCTCAAAGCAGTAACAGTATGTGTGTACAGGAGAGCTTCTAACTTTAGTTACAAATTGTTTTCGGCCGTTAGACTTATAATTCTTTCGAGACAAGTTTACTGTCTACTAACTGTCCGATTAAATATTGCAAAAAGAAAGTTAAAACCAAGAAAAAAATTCTAAAATAAAATAAGCGTGACAATTTGTTACAAGAACAGGTTATGTTACCTCAACTAGCAATGAATAGCATATTTTATATCTTTTGTGCCAAAAACCTCCTTAGGAATATTATACGCATAGTCCAGCCAAGTGTATAATAATATTCTTACTGCTATAGTTATAAGATATCATGTTGTACAGCGTCTGACAACGAGCATATTTTTTTAAAATAAGTGCTAACTACAATAATTGTTATATTTGTTACAATTCTGTGTAAACAACATTTTTGAGTACTTACGGACTTAATAAAATATGTAAATGATGATGAAAAAAATCTATAAAGCAAATGTGCAATTCTAAAAGTCTTATGTTAAAGTATGTACTTCCAAGTCCTACATATACGTAGAGTTAAAATTTAAAATATCACTGATATGATGATTGATGATAATATGAGGTATGAATGGTATGAGCTATGATGTATTAAATCTGTGATTTATTCTTATATACCGAGGTACAGCTTCTCTTGGACTATAGAGTAGAGGCGACACAATAGTTTAATGATTTTTTTTACGAATTTACTTTTAGGAGTTTTTTTTGTGCCGGAACTGCACTTCGTCTTTTTTAAATGCAGCTTATTATTATTACTGATAACGTCAATCTTCGCAAATAAATATTACTTCCATTAACATACTTTTTGGTCATTACCATAAAGTTTTAAATCACGCTTTTGCATTAGCGAAAAACTAATGACGCTTATTAATCTTATAATCAACTTGAATTATTTATTACTATAAAATGGGAATTTAACTATAAGGCCAATGAACGCAGCCTGTTTTTGAAATATACGTATATCCTTTCACGTAGAAAGCGCCGATTTGTCAAGCATATTTGTAAAGTACTCATATTATAAAGCGGAACAGTTTATTTGTTTGTTTAAACGCGCTGATCTCAGAAACTACTGGTCCGATTTGAAAAAATATCCATTCCAATGAGAAATGTATGGAGGAAGGCTTTAGGCTAGGTATATAACATTTCGCTGCGATCAATAGGAGCGAAGCGTTGCAAAAACGGGGAAAATTATTACATTTGAGGACTTTCGTTGCGTGCGCTGCATAAACGGTTTAAGTTACTCAAAAAATATGTAGGTATGAAAGAATTATTTCTCCCAAAAGATAATCGCGATAGTGTTTCCGACAACCACGCGAACGAAGTCGCGGACACAGCTAGTTTACAATACGACTATATTATACTACAAATGTGTTTTTCTGCTATTTAACACAATTACATTTTTAAACTAAAAACTGTATGTGTATCCAGGTGCATGTTTTTCTACCATTTAATTAAAGTAATTTTCAAAGAACAATACTGTATTTGTATTGTGTGTCCACGTGTACTCCAGTTTTGTATAATCTAGTAAGTGTCGGATAGAGCAAACAGTTTGTGAGAGATAGCATCGGGCCATCAGCGGCACAGTCGTGACAGCCGACCACGGCTACTGGATGAAGAAACACACCATACAATTACCATACAAGGATATAACATTTAAATTTTATCTCAAACTTCGGGTCGGCTAACACCGAGACGGGACGCGGCGCGATTCTTTTTGTGTAGCGACTTATAAAAGTTAATTTTGAATACGATAGTTTTAAAATTTAAAAGTGCGCGGTGCATTTTGTCTCAGTATGTATTTACCCTTAGTTTAATTACCTAAAAGAATTTGAAATGATAAATAAATAGAGCAGAGCCGCGCCCTAATATAAGGTTTATATTTTACTACGAAAGGTTGGGTTTTAAATTTTAATGTTAATTTAGGTATCACTAGTAACCTTATTACCAATAACATTAGAATAGGTATATTTAAGATGGCTTTTATAATTCTAATTACGTGTAGGTACGTAATAAAAAAAATATACTTAGTTATAATAATGTGAAAGTTTATTGGTAATATTTGAGCGCATTTAACAAAGATATGATACTTTGGAAAACTTATGGCAAAAGAAGATAATATAATCTACAATATTGCTGCGAATGCTAATTAAAATTTTACGCCTAATTTATCTGCGCTCTGAGCTTCGGTGAGTGTGCTAATTGCTGTATTCTAATTATCGATAAAATTTAGAGAGCCAATTTCATATTAAATTACATTTCACTGATATAATTACACCAATCAAATTGAATAAAGTGTGCTTTAAAGCTAACACACGTAATTTTTTTTGTGTTTTCTGTGTGAGAATATTCTAGTTACGATAGAAAAAGTTATTTTGTATAATAAAAGGGGTGATTCGCAATTAATGACTACATCAATTTTATAAAAAAGTTTCGAGCACTCACAAAACAGTGATTTAGTGATTGGCGTTAGTTAATTTAAAAATCTCTATATATAATTATAATAATAGAGATTCTATTTTTCTTAGGTATTATAACCATAAATCCCGATTTCACCAACGCGTGTTAGTGTTAACGGCTTGTTAAAATACCATCCCTTCTCATTCATTGATAGGAATTACGAAAGGAACAACATATACATTGCTGAGTGAAACACGCCCTTAGAATAATAGAATTGCAAAAGTGTCGTAAGAGTACGTCTACTAGTACTTAGAGTTCAGTCTAAACAAGTAATAAAAGACAGGAATGCCCTAGTCTAGGACATTAAAATAAGACACGACCGTATAAAATGAAATATGCAAATACCAGCAGTCTACATGGCATCCGAGGAGCTTTGTGCATGGTAATTGGGATATTTTTGTACATTGTTAAAATAATCAAGTAATATTTCAAAGAAGTTTGTCTACAGACTGTCTATTTTCGTATGAAATGTGCTCTCACAGTTATTACGGTACGCAGGTCGTGTTTCGGAAAACAATATTAATTAGAAGTGCATTCTGTACTTACATATTATGTAGTTTGTTGCTTGAATAAAAATATTAAGTAAATTATTTAAGTAAACATTTTTGCACCTAGATTTTAGTCATAAATAACAAGTTTATACTTAAATACCTTATATGTATAACTACAAACACAGGTTTATACTTAAATGGAGACCCTAGCAACTTATTATGTAATGTACAAACAAGATATAGATTTTTCATTTTCATTTTCATTTTCAAGTGTAGTTTTTCTGTTGCGTTCGGCTTTCTTGCGTAAACCATTGAGAGGAACTGGGGAAGAAACACAATAGGTCGTATATTATTGTCGTAAATTTTGACACGCGATAATCGTTGATCGACAAGAGTATGTCGATTGTCGATTGTAGACAGACATAAGCGGAACACGAGTGATATGCAAATAGAGCACTGATATTGTCGAAACACTAACAACCTTTAATTTGATCGTTACATGAATGAATTATTCAACGAGACAAATTATACACAACACTATTTTTGTCGATGCTAGTGATGTGATTGTTGTCGACGGTTCTTTGTCACGTGCCAATTTAGGACAACACTCGATAAACAACAGGTCGTATGCAATAAACACAAAGTTTAAAACTGTTGATATAATATGCTATTGGTAGGTGCATAATGTGTCAAAACTACTAGCTAGTGTTATATTTAAAAGCGAGAAAAGGTTAATCCAAAACATATTATATAAACTTCAGCGCAATAATCTAATCGTTTCTGAGAATAAGTAAGTTGAAATTACATATAAACTGATACATGTGGATCAAATATTTTAATCATCCATTTTCGATAAAAACAGTCATTAAGATACACATATTAATATTATGTACTAGCTGTGCCCGCGACTTCGTATGCGTGGAAAAGTGATTTAGGGCAGCAGTTCAAATACATTTTTAGTTTATGAACACTGTCGTTTGGATATTTAAAATCACTAATTTATAGTAATGCTTCTTTATACACGGTATTAGGCAAAAGAAGTAGGCCGATGGAGTAATAATAATAGTTTACTGTCAAATAATGGCCGTTTTTGTCGTAAATGTTTTGAGGTATTTTTTCTATGAAAATGCTAACAATTGCTACTACCAGCTCGAAAAATGACCGTGTACCTATTATTAACCGACTTCAAAAAAAGGGGAGGTTCTCAATTCGTCTCGTGTATGTATAATATTTTTTTTTTCTTTTATTCGAACGGGACTACTTGATAGTACGCTCATATACGCGACGAAGATCTCTGTACTGAGATTTGTATGGACTTTACGCCGCAGCGACTGCAGACGATGATCGTTTTCACACCGACGCGCGACGCTGCGCTGCTGGCGCCGAGCGCCAAATTTTTTAAAAGTCTACTCTCGGTGCGCAATTCCAACTCGGACTTGCCCGGTTTTTTATTTATTAATTACCTACGCTACATGTAGCCTACTTAGGGACTTAACGGGTAAAGTACTAACTTCCTTTAGACGACAAAATAACAAAAGTCCAAAAGAAAGAAAAAACCCAAGCCGTACCTAGTATGAAAACTTATAAATAAAAATATCATGAAAAACATAAATCTTACTTATATTGACATAACTTTTCTAATTTAAATGTACCTATGACATCTCATTCATATCTTGAAAACAAACTATCCTACGCCTATACTTTATTAATCGTATTTGCAAAACCTAAGTATAATAATAAATTACTTCGCACAAAGTAATAATTATTATCACTTGTACTGGAAAATAAGTATTACTTTGTGCGAAGTAAATTTAATTGTTCCTTTTAGTTTACCTTTTGAAGTCATTTTTTTGGTTAAAATTATTTCATTTTCAGATTTTTAGTGATGGGTATAGACTGAGTAGGGATAATTCTCGACGACGACGAAGACGACGATTATTTGAGGACGGAAAATGAAAAACAAAAACGATTAGATAAAAAAAAAATTGTAGAAAGAGAAAAAATCTACCTAGCCTGGCGTAAGCCAGAGCGGCGCAATTTTTTTTAATATACATATATAATATATATACATATATTATGTATATTGTATAATATATAGTTTACAAAATTTTTTTATATACCTATATATATATAGTTCATCAACGACACGCGAAATTTTTTGATATTATAGATCCAGGATATGGTGCAAAACCTTACTGTTTGGTAACTTAAGCTTAGACTACTTCAGAAAAAATCAAAATCAATATATTATTCCACATAAATTTTGAGGATTTCCTTCGATTCCTCACGGATCCCATCATCAGGTCACCATTTTGGTGACAATGGGACCAAATTTAAATTATACCCTACAAAAAAAAAATTAAAATCGTTTCAGAAACGATTTTAATTTTTTAAATCGAAACGAAGAAGATATCCGCGAAGAAACATAAAAAACAAACATATATTTACGAATTGAGAAACCTCCTCGTTTTTTGTAAGTCGGTTAAAAATATTATGTTGGTTATTTCATGTTACAATCTACCTTTGTGCCAAGTTTCATTTAAATACGTTGAGTAGTTTGGCTGAAATACCGTCAAATAGGTAGCTACAATTTTTTGAAGATCCCACGGGAACCCTTACGTTTTTCGAGATAACAATTTTCAATAATGCTCTTCAATTCATAAGCTACCTGCCTGCCGAATTTAATTTAAATACGTTGAGTAGTTTGGCTGAAATACCGTCAAATAGGTAGCTACAATTTTTTGAAGATCCCACGGGAACCCTTTCGTTTTTCGGGATAACAATTTCCAATAATGCTCTTCAGATCATAAGCTACCTGTCTGCCAAATTTCATTTAAATACGTTGAGTAGTTTGGCTGAAATACCGCCAAATAGGTAACTACAATTTTTTGAAGATCCCACGGGAACCCTTTCGTTATTCGGGATAATAATTTCCAATAATGCTCTTCAAGGCATAAGCTACCTGCCTGCCAAATTTCATTTAAATACGTTGAGTAGTTTGGCTGAAATACCTTCAAATAGGTAGCTAAAATTTTTTTAAGATCCCACGGGAACCCTTTCGTTTTTCGGGATAATAATTTTCTAGTAATGCTTTTCAGATCATAAGCTACCAGCCTGCCAAATTTCATTTAAATACGTTGAGTAGTTTGGCTGAAATACCGTCAAATAGGTAGCTACAATTTTTTGAAGATCCCACGGGAACCCTTTCGTTTTTCAGGATAAAAATTTCCAATAATGCTCTTCAGATTATAAGCTACCTGCCTGCCAAATTGCATTTAAATACGTTGAGTAGTATGGCTGAAATACCGTCAAATAGGTAGCTACAATTTTTTGAAGATCCTACGGGAACCCTTTCGTTTTTCGGGATAACAATTTCCAATAATGCTCTTCAGGTCGTAAGCTACCTGCCTGCCAAATTTCATTTCATTCCATACAGTGGTTTTAGCGTGATGCGACGACAAACATTCCCATATGGACAGACAGACAGACAGACAGACAGACAGACAGACAGACAGACAGACAGACAGACAGACATTTTTTTCAAAAATGTTATTTTTAGGTTCTGTGGCTTATATAGACCCCCTTTTCTTAATTTTCATTTAAATATTCTTAATGTACAGACATGACCCCTCTACAGATTTATTATATGTATAGATATAGATATGTCGCAGTCATCTGGTTAAATCCGCTATATAATTGAATGACTAGCGCTTTCATTGAATCCTGTTTTTACTAACAAATTTTAGAATCCGAGACTAGGACCTATATTTTAAGTATACACATGATGCGTTAAATAAAAATGTAATAAAAAAAAAATATCTAAACTACACAAAAATTTTAAAACAATGTATTAATACAGCACAAAAGAAACATAATAGTCATTATATAAACAAATCAAAAAATAAATGCAAGGCAACATGGGCAATAATTAATAATAATTTTGATGGTAAAAATAATAAAAATAATATTGAATCCATAAAACACAATAACACGCTATATACAAAAAGTTCGGACATTGTAGAATTATTCAATAACTATTACATTGACATTAAAAATCATATAAAATATAGCAATAATAATAATTTAAATAATAAATATAGTCATACTTCTAAATATAATATTGACATTCCTATAAATAGCCAACTTAACACTATATATCTATCACCATTAGTACCCAATGACGTTTATAAAATAATAATCTCTCTAAATAATACTCAAGCTAGCGGATATGATGACATTAAAACCAAAAGTTTAAAATTGTCTGCAAGGTATATAAGTGCGCCAATATGTCACGTTATAAATCTTTCGTTTGAACAAGGATATTTCCCAAGTCAAATGAAACTGTCAGTTGTAAAACCCGTTTATAAAAAAGGAGATGCAACAAATATGTCAAACTATCGACCCATTACACTGATACCCGTGATATCTAAAATTTTTGAGAGAGCTATGCAAATTAAATTAGTGTCATATTTAAATTATAAAAATATACTAAGTAAACAACAATTCGGATTTACAAAAGGTAGCTCAACTGCCTTGGCGTGTTTTTCCCTTGTAAAACAAATAACAGAAGCTCTTAATAAAAATGAAAATATTGCAGCTGTCTTTTTAGATATGAGCAAAGCCTTTGATCTTGTAAACCATGACTTACTCCTAAAAAAGTTACAGGCTTATGGAATTAGAGGAAACGCGCTAAACTGGTTTCACTCATATCTCACTAATAGGTCCCAATGTACAGAAATCATGAAAATTTACAAACATAACGCAATTAGACATCGCTCAAGCTATAAAATAAATTCCAATGGCGTCCCTCAAGGAAGTATTTTAGGCCCAACTCTATTTCTCCTGTACATAAACGACTTGCCAGATTCTACTAAACATGACTGCTTTATGTTTGCTGACGATACAACCTTGTTAATTAAATGTAATAAAGCTAAAATTAATACTGAAATACAATCTGAAATTGATAATATTACGAAATGGCTTAATTACAATCATTTACATATTAATATTGACAAAACTAATATAATTAAATTCGATAATTGTTCTAATAATGATACTATAGATTTAAATGACGGTAAAAATTCAATTAAATGCGTGCCCTCAGCATTGTTCTTGGGTATTACACTGGACAAAAAGTTAAAATGGAAAGATCATATCACAAAAGTATGTAATAAATTAAATAGTTATGTCTATGCTTTAAGGAGAATTAGAAACACTGTATCACAGGATGCAGCTCTTACAGCATACCACGGATATGCATCGTCTGTTCTTAGATACGGGCTGGTTTTATGGGGAAACTCACCCGAAATTAGTTATGCTTTTGTCACCCAAAAAAAAATGTATACGTGCGTTAGGAAAAGCGGAATATCTAGCTCCATGTAAACCGCTATTTAAAAAATTTCACATCCTCCCATTACCGTGTCAATATATATTTGAGACTTGTACATTTGTAAAAAAGTATAGCTATTTGTTTGAGACCCATACGACAAACAATAGGTATGCTAGTAGGGATAGCAATAAGCTATGTGTACCTCGACATAAAAAACAAGTATACAGCGATAACTGCTATTGTATGTCAATAAGAATCTTTAACATGTTGCCTAAAGACATAAGAGATATATCTATAATTACTAAGTTTAAAAGAATATTACTACATTGGTTGCTGGACAAATGCTTTTATAGTCTTAAAGAATTTTTTGAATATTTAAATAATGTTAAGAAATTTGACATTAAGTAAGTATTGACATTAAATCTAAATTGTATTGGGTAGCTGACATTTAATAAAAATTGTGCTTTGAAAAATGTGAAAATATTAATAATTTATTTATGATTATGTGACTGTAATATTAATATTTTATTTAAGTAATTGTAAATCATCAGTACATTAAAATTTATTGCAATATCTCCACACCTCTATGAGGTAGAAATTGTGAACTCACTAGACTTAAGATCAATTATGTATACCAATTTCTTGGAAATAAAGACTTATCTTATCTTATCTTATCTTATCTAGGACAGTCATTTAATATTTTAGTTTTAAACTTCGAAATTTCCGAATGTGTACTATTATAACGTATATTAAAGTAAATTAATCAAAAAATATATCAACATATTGCTATCTATACGAGCTATTTGACGCCATTATGTAACCGCCTAGTGATTCAATTAAATAACCAGATTCAATAAGATGACTGCGACATATATAAACAGACATGCGCGCATGGCGCCAGTGGGTCAGGACATTATCTCATTGATAGGACACATGTTACGTCTCTGACGTCAGCCAGAGTCCTGCTTCACTAATTATCTTGTTAATTATATACCGCTAGCACTACCAAGTAATAAATCAAAAGTATTTTTGAGCTGACTGCTAAGTACTTTGTACTTTGTGACAGATAAGTGCGTAATAAACTAAAGTTTTCAGAACAGCTTTATGTCCGTCGTAAAAGGACGCATTTGGCAGCACATACGACCTTCTTCTAAAATGATAAGTAAGCATACAATCCAGACGTCTGAGAACTTATTTTTGTCTAATATATAATGATTTATACAAAAAATTTAATTCATTTCATGAAAAATTTTTAAAGATTGACTTTTATAATAATTGCCTTCGGGTAACAATGGTTTAATATAACAATATATAGTGAATTGTGACAGTATAAACTATACTAACATTATAAAGAATTGCAAATGAATCAACTTTATTTATTAAATAATCATAGCAAGTTTATTATACAGTACAGTACTTATAATTAATTGAGGACTTTCATAGCGTGGAGTACGACAGCCACTTACCGACTTGTATTAATGTTCACATATAAAGTTCTGAATGTATAACTTTGTTAATTTTATTCGAAAATACATAAAGGGTTCGAAAACATTTTAAACGGTTAAGCAGTTAAATTAATATTTGTCTAACTTATTATGCACCAACATTCTTTTTACCATACTTTTAAATACTTTCAAATTAATCACAAATGATCACTGTCACTGCTTGGAAGAATGATAAGGACATCATGTAACTTGAGTACTACTTAATTTGAGTATTCCGTTGAAAGATATTCAAAGCGTACTTTATAACGTACTACTAGTAAAAAACAATAATATCTAACGGTAGCGAGGTGAACAACCTGCGGGTCAGGATTCGAATCTGGGTGTAATAAAACATACGTAAATTCCTTCTGTCATCTAACGCCGCCCCCAGGTCGAGGACTGGATAAAAAGTAGTAGGACGTTTCTTGGAGGTATTTTACGGCTTAAGAATGAATACAGATGAATTTGTAACACTACCGATGAATATTATAATTCATAATATTGAATTATCAATGAGTAATAGTGTAATGAATTACCGTATTAGAATCATGAAAGATATTTGAATGGTCTTTTGTGTTATTTTTATGTTGTTTACCGACTGATGAACTTTCCTAAATGTGTTTCTCCGAAAATCTGACTAATACAACTTCTCGAATGATTCGGAATCCATTTATGAAGGACGATAATAAACAACGTCACATGTAAAGAGGAGGTAGGGAGTCAACCAAGTTGGCAGTAAGTAAGTAGTAAGGACGTTATGTGAAAAGGGAGTGGGAGAAGTCCTAAAGATCGGGACTCTACGTTTTAGAAACTACTAAAATTTTCTTTTTATCAATGGAAATGCAAAAATATAATTTCTAGATGTAAGATAGCTAAATATGTGACGTCACATCAAGGAGAAGGGAAGTTTAACAATTGGTACCAGGCACCAGCTGTGACAAGGTCGGGGGAGGGGTCAAAAAATCATGTGGTTATTGTGATTGATGGATGATCTTTTTATAGTAATAGTAATAAGTAATAATCACCCCTCACCGATTTCGGTGTCGGTAGCCGATTTCATTGAAATCATGCCAGCTACGCAGCAGATATTTTATAGTGTCCAAGTGTGTGCGCAACACACAAAGACACTCTCTCTTCCTTTTACTCTCATAACCCAGTGGGACGGTAAACTGATACGACTGGCGAGAGAACTGGCGCAGGACCGACTTTTTACATGGCCATCCGACGCAACAAGTAATAAGTATACACTGTCATATCGTCAGGAATGCGCAACACGTAAGGATCATCTGTTTTCTTTATGTCAGCTGCTTTGTGTTGCGACTTGTATATATACATAACTATAGCCAAGCTACGGCCCTACATAATCCACATAACATGTGGATGCGTCACGATTATACTACATATCAATGTGAACCTACAAAACGAAGTCAATTTACATCCAAACCAGTAGGTTTTCTATAACTCAATTCCTATCGGCTTCACTTTGAAGACCTATCCATCCATCCATTATCCAAATTCCTACCTAGGCTAAGGCTTCCCTCTAAAGGAGAATAGCATTCGCCACTTAATTGTACATTAAGAGATTTGCCTTCACAATTATTATAAAGTATTTTTTTTGTTTCAGGTGTGTGCTTCTTATTTATTTGGATACCAACGTCCAACAGGACAAGGTAGGCCTAAGACCCTATCAGAAAATCAAGAGCGAAAGAAAAGACTATGCGAATAGCTTTTATAGGCTAAGTAGAAACAATTGAAAGATTCTCAGATTCTCAATTGTAACGTTATCAAATGGTATTAGTATGAAAAACATTACAGCCCCAAACCCCAATTCAATTGACATTTATTTCGCTAACGTTACTTTCACGGAGCTTTCAAATGTTCCTGTTTGGGCTACTAGTGGCGTAATTCCTCATTTCGAATTTTTATTAGGTATGCGTTTACTGTGTATGTATACGGTAAATACGCCCTTTTAAGGCATAAATTGAGGGTTGAACAAATATTTTACCAGAAAAACAAATTCTCCCATTTGTAATTATTAACTGCTTGTAGTATTAGGCCGCTAAAAATAAAAGCTATCTTTTTATCTACACTTATATATAATAATATTAATATTATAAAGAGGAAAGATTTGTATTTATGTATGTAACGACTAAACTCAAAAAGTACTGGACCGATTTTAATATTTTTTTTTCATTAGAAAGCTACATTATCACTGAGTAACATAGGCTATATAAAATCAATTGCTGATCGTTAGTCTCGCTAAAACTCGAGATCTGGTGAACTGATTCGGCTATTTTTGGTCTTGAAATATTCGTGGAAGTCCCGGGAAGGTTTACACGGTTTCCGTGCTCAACGAGGTGGGCACGAGTCAGCTAGTAATATTATAAAGAGGAAAAATTTGTATTTATGTATTTTTGTATGTAACGACAAAACTCAAAAAGTACTGGACCGATTTTAATAATTCTTTTTTCAGTAGAAAGCTACATTATCACTGAGTAACATACTCTATAAAAAAATCAATTGATGTTCGTTAGTCTCGCTAAAACTCGAGATCAGCTGAACTGATTCAGCTATTTTTGGTCTTGAACCTTACTAGGTCATAGTATATTTAAATAAACTAGCTGACCCGTGCCCACTTCGTTGAGCATGGAAACGGTTTAAACCTTCCCGGGACTTCCACGAATATTTCAAGACCAAAAATAGCTGAATCAGTTCAGCTGATCTCGAGTTTTAGCGAGACTAACGAACATCAATTGATTTTTTCTTCGCTTCTTATTCGCGCTTCTAATGTAAAACTGTACATAATGTACAGTTTTACATTAGAAGCGCGTGTGTATGTAAGTACGAGTATAAAGCGCGGCTTCTCTCAAGTTATTGGATCGGAGTTATGAAGACGTTTGTCGCAGAACAATGCTCACGACTTACGTACAGTCAGACTCAAAGGATTAAGATCTCAGAAATCAAAGCAACATTTTTGTTGATTATTCTAAAAAAATGTATTTTCAGATTGTATTTTTTTTTTGCGGGCCATAGGGCCATAACCACCTCCTATTTTTGGAAGTAAATTTTTGATTATTCAAACCTGAGATTATAAAAAAGTTACATAACATCAGATATTATTATTTGGACTCTTTAAGCTTTTCACATATTTGGATGTGTCTTAATACACATAAATACTTCAAACGACTAACTTGCAATCTTGTTCTAGAAACATGCCATTAAAATTTCAACTACGTATTTCATAAACCTTTAACCGTTTAGACATAAAGTCTTACAAGTTTTGTAAATTTCGCCGACTATACCTCACGAGTCACGAACTCGCCGACAAAGGAGGTGCCAGCATCAAATCAGTATAAAATCACTCGCAGTAACTTCTCCGACTGTACTCATGCTATCCTTTGTCCGTCTCGTCACATTATCTGTCCGCATTGTAACATTGTCATTATTCTCGGGAATCCATCATTCATACTGAAAACTGCTGGTAAAATCTAATGACTGTTGCACGATGCAGTTGTCATTATATTGTGAAAACAGAGCTTTGTTGAGAGGAAACATATTAACTACTAGCTGTGCCCGCGACTTCGTTCGCGTGGTGTTTGTTTGACTTAAACCGTTTATGCAGCGCATGCAACGAAAGTCCCCAAATGTAAATTGTTTGTTTGTTTAAACGCACTAATGTCCCGTTTATGATGCCCAACGCCGCGACGACCGACGCCGCGACGCCCGACGCCGCAACGCCCAACGTCGTGGAGTCGACGCCCGACGCCGCGACGCCCGACGCCGGGACGCCCGACGCCGCGATGCCCGACGGCGCGACGCCCGACGGCGCGACGCCCGACGGCGCGACGCCCGACACCGCGACGCCCGACACCGCGACGCCCGACGCCGACGCCCAACGTCGCGACGCCGACGCCCGCCGTCGCGACGCCGACGCCCGACGCCGCGACACCCGACACCGCGATGCCCAACGTCGTGACGCCGACGCCTGACGCCGCGACGCCCAACGTCGCGACGCCGACGCGCGACGCCCGACACCGCGACGCCCGACACCGCGACGCCCGACGCCGCGACTATAATGTCCCGTATATGATGCCCAACGCCGCGACGACCGACGCCGCGACGCCCGACGCCGCAACGCCCAACGTCGTGGAGTCGACGCCCGACGCCGCGACGCCCGACGCCGGGACGCCCGACGCCGCGACGCCCGACGGCGCAACGCCCGACGGCGCGACGCCCGACGGCGCGACGCCCGACGGCGCGACGCCCGACGGCGCGACGCCCGACACCGCGACGCCCGACACCGCGACGCCCGACGCCGACGCCCAACGCCGCGACGCCCAACATCGCGACGCCGACGCCCGACGTCGCGACGCCCGACGTCGCGACGCCCGCCGTCGCGACGCCGACGCCCGACGCCGCGACACCCGACGCCGCAATGCCCAACGTCGTGACGCCGACGCCTGACGCCGCGACGCCCAACGTCGCGACGCCGACGCGCGACGCCCGACACCGCGACGCCCGACACCGCGACGCCCGACGCCGACGCCCAACGCCGCGACGCCCAACATCGCGACGCCGACGCCCGACGCCGCGACGCCCGCCGTCGCGACGCCGACGCCCGACGCCGCGACACCCGACGCCGCGATGCCCAACGTCGTGACGCCGACGCCTGACGCCGCGACGCCCAACGTCGCGACGCCGACGCCCGATGCCCGACGCCGTGACGCCCGACGCCGCGACGCTGACGCCCGACGCCGTGACGCCCAACGTATATCTTCAAAGACTAAGTAGTAGTGGTATAACATTAATATTTAAAATCGATTCATAAACGACGAAGATATCCACGAACAAATATAAAAAAAACATAATATATTTACGTATTGAGAAACCACCTCCTATTTTGGAAGTCGGTTAAAAATATTATGTTGATTATTTCATGTTACAATCTACCTTTGTGCCAAGTTTCATTTAAGTACGTTGAGTAGTTTGGCTGAAATACCGTCAAATAGGTAGTTACAATTTTTTGAAGATCCCACGGGAACCCTTTCGTTTTTCGGGATAATAATTTCCAATAATGCTCTTCAGGTCATAAGCTACCTGCCTGCCAAATTTTAATTTAAATACGTTGAGTAGTTTGGCTGAAATACCGTCAAATAGATAGCTACAATTTTTTTAAGATCCCCCGGGAACCCTTTCGTTTTTCGGGATAATAATTTCCAATAATGCTCTTCAGGTCATAAGCTACCTGCCTGCCAAATTTCATTTAAATACGTTAAGTAGTTTGGCTGAAATACTGTCAAATAGATAGCTACAATTTTTTGAAGATCCCACGGGAACCCTTTCGTTTTTCGGGATAATAATTTCCTATAATGCTCTTCAGGTCATAAGCTAGCTGCCTGCCAAATTTCATTTAAATACGTTAAGTAGTTTGGCTGAAATACTGTCAAATAGATAGCTACAATTTTTTAAGATCCCCCGGGAACCCTTTCGTTTTTCGGGATAATAATTTCCAATAATGCTCTTCAGGTCATAAGCTACCTGCCTGCCAAATTTCATTTAAATACGTTAAGTAGTTTGGCTGAAATACTGTCAAATAGATAGCTACATTTTTTGAAGATCCCACGGGAACCCTTTCGTTTTTCGGGATAATAATTTCCTATAATGCTCTTCAGGTCATAAGCTACCTGCCTGCCAAATTTCATTTCATTCTATACAGTGGTCTTAGCGTGATGCGACGACAAACATTCCCATATGGACAGACAGACAGACAGACAGACAGACAGACAGACAGACAGACAGACAGACAGACATTTTTTTCAAAAATGTTATTTTTAGGTTCTGTGGCTCTTATAGACCCCCTTTTTTTGATTTTCACTTAAATATTCTTAATGTACAGACATGACCCCTCTACAGATTTATTATATGTATAGATATATAAAATTTCATCTTATTCATAACTACCGACTAAGGGAAGACAGGCGAACAGACAGACAGACAGGTCGAAACTATGATTCCTTGTAGTTACCTACTTCGGAAATCTGAGCCCTAAAAATCAGTAGTTGTTAAAGTGTAGGTACTACTTACTAAAGTTAGCAAAATAAACTAAACTAAACCTAAACTAATAAACTATACTAAAATAAAAAATACTAAAGTTCGTAAAATAAATAAACGTAGAGCAAGCACTCTACGTTTATTTTACGAAAATTTAATTAATGTAATTGATTCTTACTTTTACGTGTACACAAGTAAGAGGCACCAAGAGTATATATTTATTTATTTAGAAAAGAAGGTACTATTCTAAATAAATATGTATTTTATTGTACCTAAATTTTTAACCTAGATTTAGAATATAAGATATACGTATCTACTTACTACTAACGTTCCTGAAAATGTCTTAAACATAAATAATATTAAAAAATATTACAATTACACAATAAGTATAAAGTCATTATTACCACTTGCGACCTTATTCGCTTGGGCAGTAGCTAGTTATCATTCCGATTTCTAAGCCATAAACGTAGAGATACTCGGGTGCATTAGCGCATACCATATGGCCACACAAGTAACCTCGCTGTGGGTCAGTATAACGAGATGAAATAAAGAGGTCAGCCAATAGCTCACGGGTCGGTAGATATTGACGTATCATCGAATTAGGTCGGGTTGCACTCTCGCATATGCAGGTAGTGCATTCTAAGAAACGTCGGTTTGATTTTATAGTGACAAAAACTAGCGGTCGCTTTGTGCAAATATCTTTTAAATGACCCTTTAAAATCTTCACCATGTGTTTTTCAACTTGCACTTCAACCTTTTGCTTTGTTTTTATCTGAAGTTCTTTGAAGTGTTATGCATTTTGCACTTTTACCTCTGGTGATTTAAGTTTTTTCATGCATCACATGTGGTTTGAATATGGACAAGATAAACTATATTAACTTACCTCTCACGCCCAAAGGACCGTTTAATATAATAACAAATTTAAAATCAATAAAGTGGAGGTCCAACAGGACTTACGGGAACCATGGCTATTTCTCAGCGGGACGTGTTTGAAATTTGTTTGCTCCTTTGTATTATCCCGTGTCACGCCTACTGGGTTACTAAAGGGACAGACTTTAGGGCTGCCAAAAGCATGATCCGACTGCAAATGCAATACTGCTAGTTAGAGGCTAGCAAATTCCATAATTTACCAACAATCTAAATGAAAGATGTTTTAAAACTATTTTACCTAGATGAGGATACAAAGGACATAGGGATTATACTTTTCAATGTGAAAGTTCCTGGAATTAAATACATACAAATATGAAAAAAAACTGTAACTGGTATTGTTGGCAACCCTGGCACTGGCTACATGCATCCGTGATCATTTCACACAATAACCAACCAAAATTATAGCTCGCGGCCCACGCATTTTAAAAATATTTTTATGGTTCACAAAAGATTGCAGACATAATATATGGGCAATGGGCATATTCAATAACAGTACAGACAACAGACCTCAGAAAAATAAGGGAAGATCGAGAGACCAAAATGTGCAAGCTTTATTTGCACCCATATTATATGGCTATGCAAAAATGTTGAGCAAAAACATTATGGCATATTCTTGAATATGCAAAAATGTTTTTGCTGAACATTGAGAAACGTACTGTTTTTTTATAAAAAATATATTTTACTTATGAAAGCATTGGTGTCAAAGTACAAGAGTTTGAAAGAAAGGAAAATCTTGAAAATAAACTAAGTATGCCAAAGTAGTATATTACATAATATTATGTACGTATTATAATTATATTATCTGATTCTCTTCAAACGGAATAAGAAATCGCCCCTCTTACATTTCATACCTAAGTAACAATTTGTTTGATACCTGGTGGACATTCTATAATAATTATAGTTTAAACAGAGCGATAAATAAAATGAATTTCAGAAAATTCATCATAATATCGAGATTCGATTACGACTCGGAAATAAATCAGTATTATGACGTCACTGGCATTGAGCCGTCTTCGATTGTGCTGCAACGATGATTCAACTGTAAATGACCTACGGCAAGGACCGTAGAAAGTAATCGGGACTGGAAAGGTCGAATTTATTAACTATATGTTCTTTTCGACTATTTTAAAATCTTTTTTTACTGTAGGAGAACGAAGAGGTGCTCCGCTTAACAGAAGGATCTAAAAGATTGAACTTACAAGAAACCGGCATGAATTTATGTTGCGTTACGCTAAGGTTCAACTCACATTGGGGCAGTGTTGAAGTGTCAAGTTTTTCAGTTACAGTTGGAATCATATTAATATCTAGAGTCCTGGTCGCTGATTCAAGATGCTATCGCTACTAATCGCTTACGAAGTTTGAAAACAAAATCTATGGCATGTGAATGCGAGCGAATTCATGTGTCAAAATTTTCAATATTTTTTTTCCGAACTACGTAAGCGATAAATAGCGATGGCATCTTGCATCAGGGCCCTTAACTTCTACCCGAATAATGTTACCATACTATAGATGGATAGCATCAAGCTATTCAACCAAACTCATCTCTGCGCCAATGTAAGTAGAGCCTTAATATGTAATGATACTGAGGGCGTTCCTTCTTAAAAAACAACTCATGCCAAATATCACATACATCTTCTTTGTAAATTTAAACACCTTACTACCTACTTTACTAATTTTAATTTTTCCGACATTATCCGGTACATGTTTTTAGAATGAATAATATTCGCGTGTAAGAAATCAAAATCTCTTGTTTTATTAACGTTGATTCTAACTTCTAAGAACAAGCTTTGAATATCAATAGAATATTCATAATAAACACTTGAAACGTCGGATCTGCACATGGAGCATGCAATGTTGTCTTTGCGGTCTAGTTCCGTAGCTCCAGCGTGTGCTTCCAATAATTCCAGAGTGTATTCGGGATAAGCATTCCATAGATCGAATCACTTCCAAACACAGGATTTCCAAATCGCTTATGATATCATAACATTAATATTGGCATACCTAATCCATGTGGCGTGTGCCGTGCGCCATTATTCGAATTTCGAAGTGAGTACATTAAGGGACGATTGTCATCTTTTGTGGTTCTTGATCAATTATTTGTAAAGATAATCTAAAGCCTCGAGTACATTTTAATTAATAATTAACAGTCGGGTATGAAACCTCGGCAGTTCCCCACACGATGGGGTACAAAGATAAATACATTTTAATCCCACTTCACATGACAGTTGTTTGGGTGTTGGGGAGCCACCCTATTTTTTTTTAAATATTTTATGCTGCCAAAAGTAAAGTATATAATTACATAATCTATAAGTGTAGAAAGTTTCATGTATTTATATTCATAACAGGGCGTGGACAGATAGACGGAAGTATAGATGGACAGAACGAAATTGTAACAGTTCTTTGTAGAGTAGCACTTACTCTAAAAAATATAATAGATTTATACTAACTAGTTCAATATTCGTAAATCTATTTAAGCCAGACCGGAGTAAATGACTTGATATTGGCCACACTAGCTTATTATAGTTTACTTATACTCGTATTAGCACAATAATTAAATAAGATTGGAACTAGATTATCCAGTCGATAGTAAATTAATCTTGTTGCTTAACAACGTCATGTTGGTTTTTGAGCATAACAAATTGTGTGTCTTAAACAAGTTAATTAAAAATAATGAGACTATTAAGCATAGAACTGATATAATACCTATATTTTAATACAATACGGCCTATAAAGTTATATTTCATTAGGAGAAAAACAATGTTTGTTGACATGACACATGAATTTTCATATTCACGAGTTGAATAAATATGCACTACGCGTTCTTCTGCACATACCTACAAAATATATTTTACGAATTACGATAATAGTATGGATCGTCATATTATTATTATTTTATTTTAGCCGCCTAGGTCCAGTAGTATGGAGCTTACCTCTCCAGTCTATGACACAAGATTATCTAACAGAAAAGATGATTCATGCGACAGATGATCATATGAAATATTGATCCTGTGATTGATCTGTTAACAGACGAGCCGGTTAGCCGTTCCAATGGGTTAGGAGAGAAGAAAAAGAGTGCTCTTGTGTATTGCACTTATTCGTTGGCATTGCAAAACAACTAATCGCAAAATTATCAAAATCGGTGTGGGGATCTGTTGTTATTGTTTTATTTAAGGTCGCTTGGAATAACTGAGATTATCAGCGCTGCTATTATGTTTTTATCACTTTCCTTTAATTACATAACGATCACGATGCAAATTATAATATTTGCACAGCTATACCGGAGTTCGGCATGTCTAATACTTAATCGTTTTCGGCAAATTATGTTTCGATGTTTTAGTAGCTGATTTGATTCGCTTATTTTGGTATGCACTTTATTTCCGTTTTATATGAGTAAGACGCTACCTCACCTTAGCCTTTTGTGGACAAGTGGAATCGACAATGAACCATCAAGGAAAACCACTTCCATAAGGTAAGAGGGGCGACACTTAGATAGACTTTCGAAGCGACTCTCAGTCAGTGTCGCTGTGAACGATGTTCACTAAAATGTCATACATCTGTAATGTAACATCCATCTGTCGCTGTGTCGCAGTGTTAGCTGTCTGTCGTTCGCTTTGAACAGACCTTTATCTTTATATGTATACAGGGTGATGGCTCATATATTAAGCCCAATACAGTGTGAAGAGAATGATGCGTAGATCCATGTATCAGGCTCATATACTATATAGCTTATTTATTTATTTTTTATATACTAAGGCGAATAAGGTGAAGAGAATGACGCGTAGAGCATTTTTAGTTTTGGCACCTCATGTAAATTACTTAATATAACTCAGATTTTTTTTCTAAGGTCTAAAATGACAAAAAGGTGTGTCTCTGAGAATCTTACTATGCTGGAGCTCGCTGGCTCCTAGTCTATACACAAGAACGCACTGGACGTTGACCTAAGTAAGACCTGACTCATCTGTTTTGTGACTTTTATGGAGATCTTTAATCGTGATTTGTCGCGTTATGATAAGTAATTTATACGAGGTACCAAAACAGAAAGTGCTCTACGCGTCCTTCTCTTCACACTATATTCGGCTTGATATATGAAACATGAATCACTGTGTATATTATCTTTATGTAATATTGTTTAACTGTAACAAGTGAACGATAGTCGTTATTAAAGTTTAAAAGCTGCGATGAGTGATAACTACTCGTTTACCTGTTAGGTAAACATTACAATTACAAGTAAACGCTTGTAAACGTCTCTTACATAAAGACGGAAGAATTTGCAGTAATTTTATTGACATTTCGAAAATGTTTAACGTACGTGTACGTATAAAAAACAGTTGTAGTATGAGCAGAAAGATTTGAATGAAAAGCATGACAGCGCTAATACAATTATTATTCGTTCACTTTAGTTTACGAAGCATTCAAATTTGGCTACAGGCCACGTAGAAACACTTGACAGCTCCGTCAAAGTAGCGTTATCGAATGATGTATGAAAATGACAGCGTTAATACAATTGATATTCGATAACGTTACTTTTACAGAGCTTTCAAATGTTCTGGCTTAGTATACTGATATAATTATTGTTCGTTATTTTAAACGCGGAAACCTCTCGTTTAATACACAGTTGCACGCGGTACCTAACCTACAAAGTCAGTGCACGTAAAAACGTTAACTAATTAGGTCAGGTGACGATCGATACGGGACACCCTGCTGATTAAACGTTTACAGTTCGCCTACCTGTATTCTACCTATTTACCTGTATACCGGGGGACTTACTCTTCAAACTGATACAATTTTGATTTAGATTCGATCGTGCCGCGTACTCCCGAATAAATTGACGTTTGCCTTTTTTGATTCTCAGTCGATTTATGTGGTCGGGAGTACAAAAAGTTACGATCTAACGATTTTCTTTATCCTGGGGCCTTACTCTCCAAACTGATTTGATTTCGATTTAGATACGATCATGCCGCATACTTCCTAATAAATTGACATTTGTTTATTTTGATTCTCAGTCGATTGATGTCGTCAGGAGTACAAAAAGTTACGATCTAACGATATTCTTTATCCTGGTTAGTTTCAAAGTAATTCACCAAATAAAATACGAAAAACCACTGATATCGAACGGATTCGGTTCTCGATTGTGTCGGGAGTAGGCCCGCTGGTTATTTTCAAAGTAATCCGCAAAATAAAATACCAAAAGCCGTTGTGATCGAATTGATTTGATTCTCGATTGTATCGGGAGTAAGCCTGCTGTTTATACATGCATACAACCCGTGTGTGTGGGATGTTCATACATTTTGATGTATGTACGGTGTTCCTGTACATATGTTCAAACTCTCTGTATACATTACCTGTGCCTGAATAGTGGTCCAATATAATGATTGCTATTAATGCGTGTTTGGTTTGGCTATAACAATTCCAGAAATAGGTTATCTATATTATGTTAGTCAATGATTAGAAAGTATGGCGATAATGGTTAAAATTTCATGATCGTTGCACCAACGTATTTATTTTTTAAACTTATAAATTGTTTTGCATTGCAAGTTTTTACGTTGAAACTTTATATCTAACCGAGATATACAAGTTATTTATGGATTTAAAAAAGTAAATTGCATAATCTTAATGTACAAAGCATGTTATCACTGGCTGCAATGAATTGGGTTAGGCCAAATTGCATCTGGACTGAGTTCTTGAAATTTTAAGTTAAAAATTTCTTTTCTTTTACAGCTTTTTTTCACTAACTTTTGCCCGAGGCTTCGTCCGCGTGGAGTAAACAGTAGGTATCCTGTGTTATTTCTTATTCCTCCAAGGATTCCGCGTGAAAACAACAAACAAACGGACATTCACATTTATAATATAAGGACTTGTTACGTGTTAATTTTCATTTTCCATGAGGATGCGTCTGACTAATGTTTATTTGCTTCCAAAGTTATTTGAGCTCAAAATATCCATACAAATATTATACCAGATGATAAACACTGAGTGTTTTGAGACTGGAGCCAAATACAGCCACCTGGAGGTAGTAAAATTGGCGAACAGCTCATAATAATTATGCAGCATCCTGGATTTTAGATTCCTTGTTTATTTGAAGCTACAAATAAGTGCAGTAGTCTTCAATATTTATTGGCTAGTAAATACGACGAGTGTGCTCAGAATTTTGAAAAGGAACATACCTACCTGTAATTTAATGGGTTTTAATTAAATATAATATTACTAGCTTACCTGTGTCTACTTCGTTGAACATACAAACGGTTTAAACCTTCCCTGGACTTCCACGAATATTTCAAGAATAAAAATAGCCGAATCAGTTCAGCCGTTCTCGAGTTTTAGCGAGACTAACAGCAATTAATTTATATATGTACGACTAGCTGACCCGTGCCTACTTCATTGAGCATACAAACCATTTAAACCTTCCCTGGACTTCCACGATAATATCAAGACTAAAAATAGCCGAGTCGGTTCAGCCGTTCTCTAGTTTTAGCCCAACTAACGAACAGCAATTGATTTTTATATATAAGGTAGTTTGTCGGACAGTAATTAAACTTTTTGGTCACAGGAAGCAAGTTTTCTGATAATAAAGAGCTATTAATATAAATACTTCGACACTCCTACTGAAGATTCACAGAAGCATAAAAGTAAAAACCGGCTACGACCGCTGGGACAGCTCTCCTAAAATGGACATTCGACATCATCGTTATTAATTTTAAATACTTAATGAAAATAAATATTGGAAATAATAAGCGAGTTCTACGAAATTTATATTTAAATGTATTTTAGGAAATTATTCTTTCATGGATTCAAATCTTTTTGAAAAGAACTTCAGAAGTAGCTGCTTAATTTCTGTTTAAAAAAATCTTATTCGTTGTGGTATACTTACACATCGTTTCAACTATTTTCAACCCGTAAGCGCCATTGCTATTTTCAAAATGGCGCCACAGATGTTGTAGGCGTAAAAACGACGAGTCACTCACATTCAAGCTCCACTAATGCATCATAAAATCTCTAGAATCGAGTTCATCAGGATGTATCAATCTAACTGTTTCTTATTATTGGAATAGCAAATTTTAGGGTCAACACCACGCCTACAGAGATAAACACCTACGAATGTCTTAATCAATATCTGTGATTGATGTTTTCGCGATGTGAAAGGCTACTAGACTCATAATTATTCGTAAAACTAGTTATTAAGACAGAGAGAGTTGCGATTTGCAAAAATAATGGTGTTTATTTACCTTCAAACTCGAAAATAATAGGTAGTATGGTTTGTTCGTGGTAAATATTATTTAGTAGATTTTAATTTCATTTGTATAATTCAGAAACTCAAATCGTGTGATTGAAACTGCAAAAACAGTATTTTGCCCCAAAACTGTCCTATTCGAAAGTATTGTCTTATTACAAACAGAAATTTTAATATGGGCTATAATATTATAATGCTACGTTAATTTAATAAAATATTCCATTTTTTACAATGAAATGAAAATATTTATTGCGCACAATCAAAAGTTAAACATACACAAAAAAAAAAGAAATGAAACAACACAGAAACACGACAGTACCTACACAAAGGCGGCCTTACTACTATAATAGCAATTTAAATAGCAATCGCTATAAAAACAATCAGATAATAAACAATCGGACTGGAGTATAGTATACAATTTGTAAAAGTAACGAAACTGTAACAAAGCTAACTCGGTAGCTCTGCAGTGCACTCCGCAATAAAATCACTAACCAGTGTAATACATTCGTTCGAAGCGCGGACGTGACGTACGCTTATAAAATAGCACAGGATGCATTTGCCTATTACTTCTATTTTCAGAGCGCTTAATGAGAAAATATTTTAATAAGGCAAATAGATGTATGAATGAAATGTGTCGAGTGTTTCAACTGTTTTTAATTAAGTGAGTGCAGGAGTAGCTGACACTGTTTTTATTTATACTTATATAGGTATGCCATTGAACAAATTGAAATCTCCAAAGATTTTGAGTTCGTAGTTTGTTTACAATGGGCACATTTAAATCGTAATTTGACATTGAATTATACTAAGGGCGTGTTTCACTAAGCAATGTTAAAGTTAATCCTTAGATAAATATCAAGTTGTTTCTCTCGTAATTCCTATCAATGAATGAGAAGGCATGGTAATTTAAAAAGCCGTTAACACTAACATGCGTTTGTGAAATTTAATTTTTAATTTTTATGTATATTCTTGCTATTGCATCTAAAACAATTCCTGTATTATGTATAGCTTGTATTTTAAAAATCATTTATTTTTCTGTCTCATAAAGCCCAGTTAAGTGTTAACTATACTTAAAAATATCGTCAGATAAACTCATGAATATAGTATTTGAGTAGACTAAGCCAACATTTGAATAACTAACGAGTATGGGTGTCAGTTACTGAAAGTTACGGAAATTTCATACAAACTCATTTACTGTGTTCTGCTACACTATTCAGAAACATTGATAGGATGAGTTTCTGAATAATTGCATATTGTGAGATATTCCGCTATAAACGAGCTTTGGGGTAATCATTTTAATTGGATGAACATTGTAATTCGTTTTTAAATATTATGTTTTTGCCATGTTATCTCGGCCGGTTTAGAGGTAAGACCTTGTAGAGTTAAACTTACATTATTTTCACTTGTTTACTTTTAAAACAAATAAGTATTTTCAGATTTTAGTTTTCCTTTTCTGTAATGAATTGCATTACAATACCATATCAAATTTGAAATAATTGCATGTTAGAATTTTTAAAACATACCTGGAAAAAGACAACGATTATTATCTATACATCGGGGATTTACATTTTACAATCTGCTTTAACACGAATAAAATAAATTCATAACACATTTTGTGTAATTTTTGTATTATGTGTCGAAAATCGAAATAACAACTGCGAAAAACGGCGGCTCGCTACCTACGCGGCCTGCGGGGAATAAAATGGCATCAGCCACGAAGAACGTTGTATGTGGCATGGGGGGCTAACGAGATGAGCCGGCACGGACGCTGCCCGGCGGAGATAACGCGCCCTCATCTCAGAATAGGGCTGCCACTTAGGGGTTTTTTAAAACTTTTGTTAGGGTTGCCTATAATACTCGTATTCAAATATGACATACCTATTTAGATGTTAGTGTGAATTGAATAATAGTGAAGATTTAACTCCGTAACTCAATTTTATTGAGTAGGTAAAGCCTGAAATACTCTGTTAAGCTGAAAACAGGTAAAGCCTGAAATACTCTGTTAAGCTGAAAACAGCAAACAGGCTGCCATGATATTCATTTTGTTTCTACAGGAAAACATTTTCTGTAGGAACCAAATCATGTTTAACGAATTGCTACCAATCTATTAAACACTTTTAACTTTTACAAACTTTTAACTATTTAATTGTTATATATTACATATTATGCATTTTATAGCTTAAAAGTTCCTCATTGTTTTATCTAGAAAAAGGGTTCGGGTGCAAGCCCTAGACACGACCCCGTAAGTCAACAACTACACAGTCAAATGGACAACAAAACATGTAAGAAAGCCGTCTAGAAGATAAAGCACGCGCTTACGAAACCACTTATGTCGTAAAATTACATCTGTGTTTTTAATTTTTATGATAAAATAATTTGAATAATCGACTTACTTATTATAAACACTTGTTTTAAAGCTACTTCTGGTAAAATGTTATTTATATTAAACTAGCTGACCCTTGCCCACTTCGTTGAGCATAAAAAGAGTTTATGATAAATTCAACTAAAAAAAAACAACGTGGGAACCCGAAACCCGAAACGCGGGAACCCGGAACCCGCAACGCGGGAACCCGGAACCCGCAGCATGGGAACCCGGAACCCGCAACGCGGGAACCCGGAACCCGCAACGCGGGAACCCGGAACCCGCAACGCGGGAACCCGGAACCCGCAACGCGGGAACCCGCAACGCGGGAACCCGGAACCCGCAACGCGGGAACCCGGAACCCGCAACGCGGGAACCCGGAACCCGCAACGCGGGAACCCGGAACCCGCAACGCGGGAACCTGGAACCCGGAACGCCCAACCCGCAACGCGGGAACCCGGAACCCGCAACGCGGGAACCCGGAACCCGCAACGCGGGAACCCGGAACCCGCAACGCGGGAACCCGGAACCCGCAACGCGGAACCCGGAACCCGCAACGCGGAACCCGGAACGCCGAACCCGCAACGCGGAACCCGGAACGCCGAACCCGCAACGCGGGAACCCGGAACCCGCAACGCGGGAACCCGGAACCCGCAACGCGGGAACCCGGAACCCGCAACGCGGGAACCCGGAACCCGCAACGCGGGAACCCGGAACCCGCAACGCGGGAACCCGGAACCCGCAACGCGGGAACACGGAACCCGCAGCGCGGAACCCGGAACGCCGAACCCGCAACGCGGGAACCTGGAACCCGCAACGCGGGAACCCGGAACCCGCAACGCGGGAACCCGGAACCCGCAACGCGGGAACCCGGAACCCGCAACGCGGAACCCGCAACGCGGAACCCGCAACGCGGGAACCCGGAACCCGCAACATGGGAACCCGAAACCCGCAACGCGGAACCTGCAACGCGGGAAACCGGAACCCGGAACGCGGAACCCGCAGCATGGGAACCCGGAACCTGCAACGTGGAAGCCGGAACCCGTAACACGGGAACCCGGAACCCGCAACGCGGAACCCACAACGCGAAACCCTAACGCAGAACCCGCAACGTTCACGGAAACGCTGTCGAATGGAATAAATAGTATCCTATGTCCGTCTACTTGCTCTAAGCTACTTCCTCACCAATTTTCAGCCATATCGATAAAGCCGTTCTTGAGTTATCAATAATTTAACCAACACGACTTACTTTTATACATATAGATGTATAGATTACTCCTACTAACATAAGCTAACGCCCGGTGAATGCTCCCGTCACAGTCGGTCCAGCCGATTCGGTGATCATTAGTTAGATGACGATGATGATGATGATGAAAAGTAGCCTAAATTAATCCTTGTAACTTAAGCTATCTACCAGTGAAAGTCTCGTTAAAATCGGTCCAGCCGTTCCAGAGATTAGCCGGAGCAAAGAGACACGCTGATAGACAGACATTTTTTTAAATTGCATTTTCGTTTTCAGTGCCTAGATATCGTTGCCAATGCCAAAAAAAATAAGAAAATATCGTTTAAAATGTCATATGCATTTAGAAAAACGTTGCTAATTGAAAATTACAAACTGACACTTCAATACGAATAGATTTCTGAACGCATAGTTGTAACATCATTTGACAACAAATGTTTGACATTTGATGAACAAAATATGAGCATTTATTTATATGATTAATTATTCATTACACATCAAGTTTTCACTATTTTTAATATGTATTCTGCTATTCGGGGAGGAGACAAATCCAACGAATTAAAAACCATGAAAATTGGTTTAGCCGTTCTCGAGTTATAAGTGTTGTAACAAACACGACTTTCTTTTATATATATAGATGACCACATAAAAAGAAACATACCTTCTAATGCCTATGCCATTCAAGATACGTTAAAAAATATTAAACAATTTACTTTCCGCATTAGAATTAAGGTTCTCGACGCACTGTCAAAAGCACCATCTATTGGGTCCAATAATAAACTGAAAACTTCCTTGAGAACCAATTTAAATATCTATTTGGTGAAATAGCATGAAGATCGGTGGAGTAGTACCTAGGTATTTGAGTTTATCGCGAACAGAGAAACGCGGCGGGAGGACTTTGTTTTATAATATGTAAGAATTATTTAAAGTTTGAACGTCTCTTATCTGAAAAGCCTCTGGCAAAAGCTGTAGAGATATTTATCTATATGCGATTAACATGTTCACTTTACAAAGTGTTAAAAAGAACACTCACGAACACAATAGATATTATAATGGCACTCTTATATAGCGTGGTATAAATAAAAAGCCCATTCTTAGCGCGGATGAACAAAGAAAGAAAATGAAATGAAAGAATGGGACATGTCCACATGTATCAAGACTATGTGAAATATCCGAGTGTAGAGTGGTCACATACCAAATAACTTGAGATTTTGAACTTTTGCTGCGGATAGTCCTTTTCCTTGAGGCGAGGATTAAGGAACAACCGCTACTAGCGCCAGTCTTTTTAAAATAAATTTTACAACGACACAAAGATCTTATTAAAAAAGTGATCGGTTAAAAGTCTAAGTAAATAGTTAAACTAATTTATTAGCATTTAATTACAGCTCTAAATCCTATAGCGTATTTACTCTCATAAAAACCGCCAAAAGTGGCCGTTTTAGCAATAGCTAAAACTAAGTAATAACTTATGAAAGTAAATACAGTACAGGATTTAGAACTGTAATTAAATGTCAATA
The DNA here is from genome assembly GCA_905187575.2 of Celastrina argiolus. Classification (NCBI taxonomy): domain Eukaryota; kingdom Metazoa; phylum Arthropoda; class Insecta; order Lepidoptera; family Lycaenidae; genus Celastrina; species Celastrina argiolus. Next base: position 12,048,408 of record LR994591.1, read on the forward strand.
AGTTAGTTTAACTATTTACTTAGAGTTTTAACCGATTACTTTTTTTAATAAGATCTTTGTGTCGTTGTAAAATTTATTTTAAAGAGAGTGGCGCTAGTAGCGGTTATTCCTCGCCTTAAGGGATGATACAGGGCTTAGGCGCTTTCTGCGATTACATGTGTTTCTGTGATAGTGTTTTATTACACGACGCGGTGAGGAGTAGATTAGAACGGCTTTACTATTATATGTAGTTCACAGAACTGTGTCTACACCCTTTTATTTGGTCTCAGTATGTACTGTGAAACTTACTAACTTTCTGCCTACGTAGGCACCTACTTAAATACAGCTACTAGTATGTATACAGATACTGTAGTTCGTCCCTGATAAATTTAACCTAAAGGTAAAGAAACCGAAATCATCGAAATTTTCACTTATTCACTCATTGTGCACACTTGTCAACACTTTCACATGGTATATTCAATGATCATACTTGATTATTAATTTACAATTATTAAAAATACGCTATTTTGACACTGCTGACTGTAGAATATAGCCTATAGTCTATGGATTCATGTAGCCAACAATAATAATCATTGCGTTAATATTTTCCAATTGGCATTATTGACTAATCTATGGTTGTGTCATAGACGGTTTTGTTTACGTTTGGGTTAAATTTATCTCGGACATACTATAGTATTAGTTGCTAGTTGTTCCAGCATTTAACATTATGACTAAGGATCAATAATATGGATTTAGTTTATACCGTCAATACAAACAATACAAGGGTCGCGGGCAATCATCAGTATTGACGAGGGCCCAGGCCCTAGGACAAGGGATAGGGCTGATGTATTAGATGTATTAGAGTGATAGGGCCATAACGTATCCATTATCATTTAACAATGGTGTGCGAAATGTTCATTAATTTCAATTACTGCTATTAATTTTGACCAATAGAGCTAAATTATTACTGAGTTTAACGATTTGTTTACGTAAATGTCATAAACGAAACGGAGTATAATGACACAACATTTGTAACATCTTACAAGCAACATTTTGATTTAATGTCTATTTAGACTACCTATTTTAATATGTAATGTCTATTTAAATTTGACGTATTTAGCATTAGTTAACTATTTAAAATGAGAGATAGAGAGGAAAGATATTCACAGGGGCAACCTAGATCTAGAGCTATAACTGTCTAGTCTCCAACATTAAGATTTTACTCGGACAAGTTTCCATCCCGACGCCTGACACTATTTAAAACTTTTCCTCGTTCATTTTAAAAATCCTCTATAGAAAGGACAAAAAGTAAAAAAGGCATTTCAATTACATTTCTTAAAGTTAAATAAGTCATTGTTTCTCACGGATTATGAATTTATTTAGTTAGAGCCGGCTACTGTCTCGAATCTAGATAAAATAATGCTATAGGTAGCATGTTTAGTGTTTACAGGGTATTACGAAACCTAAAGCAAAGAAGTAGAAGAATGCAAACAAGGTTATCAAAATAAATTATAATTTTAATACTAGGGAAGTTTTTGCGACCATTATATCTAAATATAATTATATGAAAAGCAAAGTTTGTTAATAATACACGGATTTATGTAAGAAGCTATGAATGCTTCTGACCTTTTTGTATTCAAGTAATATGGTGTAAAATCCGCATAGATTTTATTATAAAACAAAAGTTGTACTTGGGCCGCAGCCAAGTTGAAAGATCGCATAAAGGAATAAAAGATAATAAAGTTATTCTCTTTGAGTCCGAAGAATAACCCGATGAGGGATTGAACTATTCATTAATTGCATTACAATTAATGTTGAGGCTTTTCGAGCTGATAATCAACGAACAAACCTTTCCAAATTTTGGTTAAATGCGTTAACATTAATTGGGACAGTCGGTAGGATTTAACTCTTTGTATAAGAAAAAGTGTTTTGTAGATAATTTAAAGATATTCAAATACCTGTAACATTATTGATGGTAATTTATAAAGCGCACATCACACGCTGCACGCAGTTTGTAAAGCATAGCATGAATTATAATGATAGGTACTATGTATTTAATAAGCCTTTGTGAAATCTATTTATTTTAACCTTACTGAAATTTTATTTTTTAAAGAAATGTGGTTAAGCACTCAAATATGAAATATGTTACAAAATAGGCAATAACTTATCAAACTTATCTGAAATATGTACGAAATCTTTCCTAGCTTTCTGAGGAAAGCTAAGGCATGATTTAAAAATAATCTCCAGTTCAAACTTGCCGACTCCAGGTGTCTCTTCCCAGACTCTCAGACATTTGTAAATGCAATGGAAAAGGAACTCTACATTGTCAGTCAAAGGATTTAAATTGCATTGAATTTTATTGATATCTTTGTTCAACCAGAGGATTTGTATCAGATGTTTAATCTGACTTCAGCCATCGGTGAGTACTTAATACTTATTGTCTGACACTGATGCCTGTTCAACATCGGTTTTAATCGGTATTTTTTATAATGAGTAAGAAATAAAAAATATTTAACATTGATATGTATAAATTGACGTAGTGCAGTGGTTCAGCGCGTTGGTGCTCGACCGAGAGGTTGCGGGTTCGAATCTCGCCGAGGGAATATAAAAAAAGTTTTCAATGTTCCTGGGTCATGATGATGGAAATTTGGGTATTAATATAATAAAAATCTTAAATATGTGTATAGTATTAAAGTATTAAATATATATTTCCGCTGTCTGGTACCTGCAACACAAGTTCTTCGGATACTTAGCATAGGGCCAGATTGACATGGTCTGTAGCGTCTATGGATATTATACTATAGATTAGAGTATAAAGTAACCGCATAAATATTCTTGCTTTTTCACTACTTAGCTATAATACAATTAAAAAACTCGTATAATATAAATAATAATAAAAAGCTAATAAAAAATCCATTACACAATCACTATTAATCTAGATGAAAATTTTACCATTAGACATTTAAAATGTTTACGTAATCTAGATCCATATAGAGTTGTATGTTAATATGCGTTAATTATGTGATATGGTTTGGTCCACTTACTGTAAGTGCTAGAAAGCGCTTGGAGCCAGCGCTGGCGCCGCGTCGCGTTTCTCAGTATTTTGCGTATTCTAATTTATAGGGTTGTAATTTTTTGCAAAAGTGTACTGTATGCGATAGAAGTGATATATGTTACTAGATTTTGCATGTGGCTTTGCCGATCGTCTCAAGCTTTCACATATTAGGTACGAAAATCCTAGACAATACAGGTCTTATGTTTTTTTATTTTATCTATTCCAAACCACAACTCATTATTTGGGCCAGAGGATGCTTCATTATGGAATAGGTTTCATTATTCCTCTGTAAAGATAGCAATCACACGCTCAAGTAAAGTTTGTTTTGTAATTGTTTACGAGTTGGTAAAAAGTTTTGAAACTTTTTAGACAAATAAACATAAGTGCTTACTGTTGATTCTTCATAAATATTATGCAGTTTAGCAAGAAAAATATGAGTTCCATTTACTTAGAGCAGTTTATCAGCCGAGCGCTCAATCTTGAAATGTTGTTAACCTTATCACTATCAGTGCATATTCAAGTTTAATCCTTGACTCTATATTATTATAGAATATTTATTATTGGTGCTTTCGATTATATAAAGATTGAAATAATTAATATTCGAAAATGGTAACCATAACCGAAAGTATGTGACACTCAGAAGATATTCTAAATCCTAAAAGAACACGTCATGGACATTCGTGCAAAAGGTAATCACTACACACATTAACTTCTAATACCTCTAAGAATATGAGTACATATTTCGCGTGAAAACGTAACAAACAAACGGACATCTATAATATTAGAAATAAATAGAGTAATAGTCTGAAGTGTGTGTGAGAGTGTATGTTGTTCTAGTGTGATATTATAGAGTCTGTGTAATATAAATAGATATAGATATGCGATACGATATCTTTTATTAGATGCGGCATATGCAACGCCTTAAATATTGGAGGTTATCTCCTATTCCGGTATCAGCCCTGTCAGTCGCGTCGCAAGGTCGCCGGGTGCCTTTGTATCAGCGATGGCGCCTGCTGACCGTTCAAATACCAAACAAAATAGAACTGTGCACAAGTGTTGATAGAGTGCAAATTTAGTTGATAACAACAGGGGCCGATTGTCCAATTGCAATAAATCAGAATCGACGCCTCGCTTTCAAGTTGCGTCCTATTTTAGATGCATCAATGGAGATAGTATCTGCGTCACTATAGTATTTACAATGGAGCAAGTGATTACTTTGTCAGTCTCTTTCCTGTCTTATAAATTCTATTTCTGCTTGAATGCAATTCGTATCTACTATATCTTAACATAGTTAAAATATCAGGTAGTCGGTGAGGAAATCAGGGGTTTTTTAGATATCAATATATTCTTAACTAAAAGAGCTATGCAAACAAAATAAGTTCGTTGTATCGTATCCTGATAATTTTATTTTATTATGTGAATGACGGTTCTAAAATTGAGGAAGCGCGAGAGTTAGGGGGTGTTTCACCAAGCAATGTTAAAGTAAATCCTTCGTTAAATATCATGTTGTTCCTCTAGTAATTCCTGTCCATGAATGAGAAGGCATGGCATTTTCAAAAACACTAACATGCGTTTGTGAAATCGGAACTTAGGCGTTAACTTTAACATTGCTTGGTGAAAGCCGGCCTTAAGATTGTTTATCACCACGGTACCTACTTAAGTGTTCATTGGACGATTTTTTGAGTAAAATACCCTTTATTGAGTAAAATCACTACAAAATATACGGTCTATAATCGAGGCTTATTTACGTACGGCCGGATATATGTTTATTTAAAGGGGAGACACGTTATAAATATTTTATCCATTCTTACGCGTTAACAAGTCATGCTGGAATGTAACACGCCCAGTAATTAGATACGGCACTTATCGATACACAAATCGGTGGCCTGTGAGCGTGACACATGTTTTGTGGTTAACAAAGGTTCTGTGCCAGGGGAGATAACTGTCGCCGTATTTTTTAGGACCACATAGTTTTGGTCCTAAAAGTTTTATCGGGAGAGAAAAGTTGTGACAGCCGTGACACCCGCGGGAGATGGAAACACAGCAAAAAACTTTTTTTTCTCTAGTAAATTACATCATAACATCTAGTAAATGTTTAACGTTAAATATAAGAGCACATCACTATATCAAACGAGCTTGTAAACAAAAATCTATACGAAATGGTAACCGAATTTAACACAAAAATAATAAAACATATTTTTACAAGCAATTAACATGGAATTTATATCCGATGGCTTATAGCAAGAGCGTATGTTTAACATGGCATTTATATCCGATGGCTTATAGCAAGAGCGTATTTAAAATATCCGAAGCGATATTGGATAATGGGAATACCGTCTATTAGCCTCACGGGTGAACGAGCTTGATTGACAGGCTATAAGAACATCAATTCCCAAATTGACAAACCGACCCAACTGTATCCTTTTCACCGTCATACAGATGGTGAAAAGGATACAGTTTTTTACATATACAATTGACATAAAGTCAATTACCTTTATCCGAAGTCCGAATACCGTTATAAATATAATAAAAATACCGTTCAAAAGGTGCAAACTAACATCACTAGGGTTACTAGGTGTTGCCTATAACTTCGCATAGTCGAAAATCTATGCCGTGAATGTAGAAATAGCCTAATAATATCCAACAAATAAATTAATAAATTTTAGCTTTAATCTCGAATTCTAGCGACAAAGTTTACCTTTCAACAACCTTGTGAAATTAAACAGATGGTTTCATTTACTTAATTGGAATTTCAAATAATATTTTGTTTACCCAGATGTCTGATCAATATTAGTCTAGTAGCTTTAGTTAATCAACTTGTTTTAATCTTTTTATTAAAATATAATATTTTCGTTTCCAAGCATTAAGATGATTTTTATTTTATTATTAACACCCTATAATGCATCATTTTGTTTTTTCATTTACTCTTTTCTGACTCTGTAATTATATCAATATAAGACTGCAAAGCGACTCCTCAGAACTGAATTATTATTGCAGTTCTTTGATGCAATTATAAGCTATTTTTTTTTCTTGTACGTACAATTTCGGCACCAAAAAAGCTGCGGGCATATTGCTCTACAAAGTAATACGTAACCAACACTCGCTCGCTCGGTTTAATCACTTAAAACGGCAACAATTACTTGACAAATGAATACGTCTCCATCACAGTGACCTATAAACGGATTCCACCATCAATCGTGCCGGCACACGGCACGAGGGGATTATTCGGTGATGTATTACCCTTACATCTGCATTTCGAAAAAAAAAACAAAATGTCACTTACGTCGCAGATGCCCTAATACGTGTAGTACGTTCCTTTTTAAAATTTTGGAATAAGTTATCAACTCGGTATTAATTTTAAAATTGGAGGTCTTTTCTAAAATGTTACGTTAATTTTTACTGCAATTTTTCCTACAGTATAAATTATAGTAATAAATAATAATATTAATTATTAGGATCGATAGCTGTATTAATACGTGAATTAAAACTTTTGTTACATACAAATTAGGTAAGGTAAGGTAAGTATTCATTTGAAATAATTGTGCGGGCGGAGAAGTATGACATTTCCCACTAATAGTTTATATACTAAAGTAGAGAAGGAGTGCTGAATTCTAATATTGTAGATTATTACAATTAAGTGAGATTGCTCTGTTCAGTTTAGAACAAAATAAATGTGTAATTGGGAAACACATGTATGTAAACACACAAATGAAAAGCTTAGTTTTTGTTAACCGGCAAATAACTCATTTGATATCCTGAAAAAATCCGAAACAAGTTTTTGTCAACGCCTTAAAAACCGTTCAGTTACTCGGTTGTTATAATATATCTGGTAGTGAAGAAGCAATCGATTATGTCTTCATGTCTCCGTCCCCAGCCCCAAGCCACTCAGAGGGACTCGAGTAGTCTGCGGGCTGGTGTAGAGATATGCCAGGGACAGATATGACGAGCATCAAGTACCTACCTAGTGATTAGTATCAATGGATAATAACCATAACTTTCGTAAATAATCTTTAACTCTACGTAAATTATAGAGTCTATGACAACCGGGCTATTATAATCTATTTAATAATTTTTTGACACTTCTTTCTTTGAAATCGTATTCTATGCGCTACGTCCTAGGTTTGTATGTTTGACATAATTATTATTATTACTCAAGAATATAATAAACAAGTCTCAAACTCGTAACTGACACATAAAAAGTTACGTTTCACTATTAAAAATGAATAACTGTACTTATGTTATATTCTTTTATTTCCTTTTGAAACATTATATTCAGTTTTATTAATAAAGAGAATACAGTCAATCTAGTTCTACGTCGAAGTTTTTAATTTTTTGTATTCGCTTTTAATTTCGCATGTTTGCCTTATTTTAGATGTTCCGTGCGCTTTACTGCCAATTGTTTCGTAATCTAAGGTTTGTCTATACTCTGACATTTTAAAATGTTTGTTAGAAATACATATTTAAAAAAGATTTTAAGATTTCAACGCGTCAATTAGAGGTTTAAATTTATTATTTGAGACAGATCTACCTCCTTGTAGTCTATGGACCGTATTTTGCCGGGTAAAATGTGGTGTGCAACCCTCGATGAAGTACTGTGGTTTACGCTTTTTAACTTTTTACATGTTTTGCGCATCTGCTACTGATTGGTTACAGTTAGTCAGACCCATATACAGATTTACACGCCATAATGTGATTTATTAACAAAACACGTTATAACACAAATGCTTATTAGCTGCATTGTTACCCACTTACAAATAAAAAATAAAAATATTTACACAATGCATAACGTATATACAATGTCACTGTTTTTCTCTAATACATTGGAAAAGTCACTTGACAGACTTACGCCCGGTTTCTGAAAGGCTGATCAAATTGATAAATTGATCAAATCAGCTCGAACGTTCATTGGTGAAAACAGTGACTGAAAAGTGATGTTCACCAATCAGGGTTCAGATAAACTGATTTGACCAATTGATCAATTTGATCAGCCTTTCAGAAACCGGGCGATAGAAAGATAAAAACCGTCGTGTGTAGCGGACGGCGGTACACCGCTAGGTGTACAATCCTGCATTACGCTATCGAAGTTTTCTAAGTTCGGCGTTAATATTTTATAGGTATATTATTATGTTGGCGTCATCTGGTTGAATCTGCTTATTTGATTAAATGACTAGCGCGGTCATTGAATGGCGTCAAACAGCTCGTACAGATAGCAATGTGTTATATATTTTTTCGTAAATTTACTATATTCGAAACTATTTTCATATATACGAAACTATATTCAAATATAAAAAATTCAATACACATTTGGAAATTTGAAAGTTTGAAAATAAAATATTAAATGGCTATCCTAGTCTCCGATTCATTGAATTTGTTGGTAAAAAAAAGATTAAAAAACTATAACCCGACTTCGTAAAAAATGGGTCTAAAAAGTCTGAAACGAGAAAATAATTCAATTTGAAATCCAGAAATGCATAGGTACAAAAATGGTCAAGGTAGAGCCGTGGTCGCACCCGCTATTGGCATCGAGCCTTAAATTTTTTTCTACCGTATTTCGGTGTGAATAATGCTTAGATTTTATTAGCGGGTACGACCACGGCTCTACCTTGACCATTTTTGTACCTATGCATTTCTGGATTTCAAGTTGAATTATTTTCTTGTTTCAGACTTTTTAGACCCATTTTTTACGAAGTCGGGTTATAGTTTTTTAATCTTTTTTTTTTATTATTATAATTTTTCTGTTTCCACATCAAATTTAATAATGATTATATTTTTATTTAATTGTCCATTACATAGAAAGTATCAACTCCTAAATACTACTTGTACGTCCGAATTTTAAACCTTTATTTTGAATTTAACAATAAAATATAATAATACATAAAAAATATAAATAAATATTCGTAATGTGCTTGTCAAGACCTATCTTTTGATACCAAACACGAAACAAATATCTTAATTTATTTTTTTTTGGAGATGGTTTTTGAGGTATAATTTTCAAAGCCCAAAATTTTCCAAAAAAATATATAGCCTATGTTACCCGAGGTATTAATACGAATCGATTGACACCTCATTCATCAAAATCAGACCAGTAGTTTAGCCGCTATGAGGGAACATACATACATACATACATACATACATACATAGACTGCCAAAATCATTACCCTTCCTTTTGGCTTCGCCGAAGTCAGGTAAAAATAGAACTCAATGATGAGATGACTGCGACATAATATACAACACTTGAAAACTAGTACAGTGGGCTTCGGACTGACCGAGCATACCACCTCGCTCGGTCGGAACTCGGAAGGGAGATCCCCTTTGGTGCTTCCACTTGTATTGCCACAAGTGCAAGTCGGACTCGCTCGCTGAGGATCCGTACAAACTTGTAGGTATATATTGACATAGAATTAAGGGTATAATAGACATTAAGTATTTCAAAATAAAATTTAATTTCGTACCTCAAAGCATTCATGCTTTAAATAGTAGCTAATAAGTAAAAATTCTAAAATACTTTTTAATAGGTATGATGTAGATTTAGATGTAAGATGTGCCAAAAAAAATACGATTTTTACAATTTTTCCTTTATCTATGCTATATGATGTTGCCTTGTACCAAAATTTCAAGATTCTGTATTTACAGGAGTGCGAGTGTCGAAAATAACGAAAATGTGCGGCATAAACGGCTACCTATATCTTTTGGTTTCGTCGGCTAAGAAGTAGAGATGAAACGGATAGTAGTTTGGCCGGATACCGGATATTCGGCAAGCTACTAGGCCGGAGCGGATATCCGGCTGCCGGATATTCGGCCCTTTTGATAATATATAATAATAAGTTTGATTTGAATATTGGCGCGTTGAACGAGATCGGAAATATGAATATTTCGCATTCGCAGGGTCGCACGTAACCGGAGATCGGGTCGACTCGGGGGCGTTCGAGTGTTATCGCGTAAAATTTGGTTTATCACAATTTGACACTTGTTAATTTTGAGTATTAAACTAATAATTGGAACAATAATAATTTTAATAATTGGAAAAAACCTATTGGAGTATGATTTGCCTTATAAAATAATAAGATTTTTTCAAGTTTTACTATCCGGTATCCGGCCGGATAGTGAAAACAAGGCCGGATAGTTACCGGATATCCGTTACATCTCTACTAAGAAGTCAGCTCCAAAAGACAGTACCTACCTAATAGTTTTTAGCATTCAAAAATAAATGTATACTTAGTACCTAGTACTTACATCTAAATATGTTTCAATACTAAAAACTTAAATTTAACTATGACTTTCATTACAAATTGATCCATTCACTGCACGCGCGACGCACGTGCTAAATGTGCCCAGCCTGTCTGTATTTTGCCCCCTAGAACCTCTAGTGATTGAGATCACGCATATTGCTACTTAAATAAGAAATTAATTGCTTAATTAGGTTTAGTTCCGCATTAGTAACAGATGTATAAGCAATGGCGTGTAATCACTTAATTTATCAGTAATTAATAGCTTAAATATGTTTAGCTACGCATTAACAACAGATTAAGGACGTGTCTAAGGAGAGTTCCGTATATATCAATGCGCAATTATAGGTTTATTTACTTCACAAGTAATTATTGTCCGATTATCATGAACTATAAGCATGGGATACTTACAAGTTCTAAATTAAAAATAACGAAAAATCTAAATTTCGTTGCTTTCACGTATTAAAACATCAGTATCAAAGTTTTGTTTCATTCTTGTCTTAATATTTAATTAAATGTTGGAACAAAACAAAAGTATGCTTCTCTTAAAGATGGAACTTAAAATATTAGCTCGTCCTCGACGTTAGAGTCAGTCAACTAGCTTCACAGTCGTCTGGCCAAATTACACAGAACTTATGGGACTAGACAAAGGAGTAATATAGCAGAATGTCTGCACAAAGACTAATTTCTTTTTCCAGGCCAATAAGCAGAGTTTATACGACATAGATATATAGAGAATGGTCGGAGCTTTTTGGGCTTTTGGTAAATATCTTTTAAAATCGCTATACATTGATAAATTAAATTTACTTATGATACAACGAACGACTTAATTTGTTCCAAATCCTTTCTTTAAGTGCTACACGTATTATATTAATACGTGAAACAAATTTACATATTTTTTTAAAAGTAATTATTTAGACCAACATTAAATTATTGATAAGCAAAAACCCTATATAAATTTGAAAGCTGGAACTTAAATATTATATTCATTACTATTGGCTTATTTGAACCACAGGGCTACCTCTCGTTTCATACAGACAAATGTTATGTCTCTTTTAGAGGGTTGTCGACTTAATGACGATATTGCTCAATCTATCCTCTTTGTCTATGGACTCCTCCATAACGAATTAATCACCAATATATTCGGGGCTCGCTACTTCTCATTTCCTTTTGTTCGCTGAACTTCCAATCACTGCTCAGTATTGCGTGCTATTGTTTTTCTATCTGCAACTTCACTCGCTACCTTTTTCCTATTCCGTTTCCGATCAGGATGAAACAACACTTGTATATTTAGCATTAAAGGCAGCGGAGCATTTCGATTTAAAATATTATGAAATGGTTATTAATTAAACATAAGTAAAAATCTCCAAACTACCCGATGTTCAGTTAAATTGTGTAAAGAAAGGTGAATATACCTTACAAAGTGAGGTAACACCTTTCTTTAAATTTACTTAGATTTTTTTGATTTTTTTGGGGATTAAGCCTATGTTTTAATCCATTGAATCTTCCTGTATACCGAAATTGGCGAAGCTGTCTGCGCGTGACATCCACAAACTTTCGCATTTATGACTTATGTGCCTTTATAATATTATTATGGTATAATATGTAATTATAGTGTAATATGCTGTGAAGGAAGTGTACAGAAAATCGCAACCTCTGGCTCTATCAACGAAATAGACCGTTTCATTTATAATGCCGGCAGCAGGAACAATGGTTACGCAATCGTCGCGTAAGTTGAACGCAAAACGCAATCATAACATCCTCTGTAACCTGACTCCGAAGTCTGCGGTATTGAATAGCTCTAATAGCGCACGAAAGTTTAGTGAGAAATCCCTACAGTACATTTTGCCCCGATAAAAACTATAAAAATGTGTTACTATTACTACAGAGTGTGACGTGACAACTGACAATGTCATGCCATTCGTTCGCTCGTGCAACGCTCTCTCTCCAATCGTAACGTTACAATGAGCCTAACGTGCACTTTTTCGTGCGTGCAACCGGCGTCCATCGATTTATAACACGTTGTCACTTGAAAATGTTGTAACATCATATTTTAATAACAGTAGGTATTATCTATACTTATTACCGTTATTTCAGTACCCTATTAATAAAATATAGATGCGACGCGACGCGGGCATCCTAACCAATACGACTGTCAGGCGAATTCATGTTCCGATTACATAGCTGTCATGGTTGTCATGGGCATGGCATGGCCTAACTCCCCCCACTCCAATGGTCGATATGTCACAGCCACACGCAATCAGTGGCAGGAATTGTACCTACCTATAAATATGTATAATGAATATGGATCAAGCTCTCGTAAAATATAATCAACTTTTGCCCGCGTATGAATAGTATCCCACGAGAACGCAGTAATTTTTCGGGGTAGTATGTAGTAGTAGTGTTAATCTAGGGTGTCAGCTGTTAAATTTGTGTTGTTTGCGCGTGAAGAAATAACAAACACACACATTTAGTTTTTAATATTAGAGTGACTCATTATAAAATTTGCACAATTACAAAAATAAAAGAAAACACTATCAGTAAAATATTTGGAAAACAATTACAAAATGGCGACGTTATCTTCCAGACATGAGAACCATAAAAATATGCACATAATTATTACTATTAAATGTTGTCAATCATTTGCGTTTAATTTTTTGGATATAGCTACTTGTTTACTATTAGAAATAAACATACCGATCGTCAAATACAAAATATAGTTTGCTTACTATTTCAAGTTCTCTTGATGATATAAATTATAAAATTACTTATGCTTTTATTGATAAAGGATAGATTAATTATTGTAGTAGCAAACTGCTAAGAAAATACGCCTTTTAATTTCAAATTGTTAGCTATCAACGTAACGAGTAGGTGTCCCGTGTAATTGCTGGCTGACCACAGGCTGCGGTCCGACCTGACTGTGTAATATACAAAAAAATGTATGTGGCCAGTTCTATTATGCTTTAGTTAAGTGATATTGTACGTTTAAGTTCAATTATATTTTATTGCATGAACTATATTCCATTAAAATAACACATAAGTATGTACCGAGAGTCTTATAACCGCATGCAGTATTCATAAGTTAGTTAGTAGACATTTTATAAGAAAATATAATATGAATATATATAACATGTCAAAATATCTACTGCAAGCATTCAATGTCCCTAAATGAGTTCGTAAGTAACTTAGGAGTTAGGAGCAAGAGTCAAAACTCTACAATTCCATTCTTTAAATCTATATAATTTAAAAATATCTTACGACTTCTTTTTCTTAATGTAACAAACGTCCTATAATGTTGTTTAGTTTACAATTTAAATATATTATATCTAGCAATATCCCGCGAAACAATTATAACCACAACCTGCAAGCAGATGAGTGAGTGTACGCATAGGCATGCGTTTGATGCACCTCCCTCCTCCCACACTGCTTATGCGTACACTCGCAACTCCACGTCCACTTAACGAACATTGTTCGCAGAGTCAACATCCTGAGGATGCTCCGGGGTCGGAGCGAAACGCGCGTCGAGTTTTGCAACCTGCATGGTGGTGGGACTTTGCACGATCGTGTTAACATTATTGCTTGTGTGGTGGTTGTGTTTTCATGGTTTTTGCTTGCGAGTGTACGCATAAGCAGTGTGGGAGGAGGGAGGTGCATCAAACGCATGCCTATGCGTACACTCACTCATCTGCTTGCAGGTTGTGGTTATAATTGTTTCGCGGGATATTGCTAGATAGAATATATTTAAATTGTATGCTATGGATTTCCGCAAAGTAACGCCTGATTCCATTAACTGTTGTTTAGTTTGTTAACATCTATTTGTAGCAGTTCTTAAGTTTACATTCTAGATCAATATAGAAACGCTTCCCAGTTAATATCGATATGCTTGTCGATAAATTAGACTAACAAGCGAAGTAGAAGCGACATGTAGTTACAAATTATGCGGGACACGTGATTGAGAGGAACAGGGAGGACGGGCAATTCATCAAACTGTCTCCGCTACTTGTTCTAATACTGGTACCGTCGAGGAAATGAAATGTTCAAGTCTTGAAATCGGTCAAGTTTAATTTTCTCGACGATAAGCGGCTGGTGTAGATTTTTTTAAGTATCTATATTACTAAATACTAGTTTTAACGCTATTGACATAATATATTATTTTTTCTATAATAATTACATTGACTACTTCTAAACACGCTCTTTCAGTAGGTAGTAAGTTACTACTACTAGTAACCGAGAATATATAATTTTTCATTAAGGGAACTTTTCAATGTCATTAATTTATCGTCATAACTCATGAGGGTCTTTATTGTACTCGGGGGAAAATAAAAACGCCATGTGAAAACTAGTTATTAAATATTAAAACTAATGCAATATTCGATGTCGCTACGAAGGAATATGTTAAGCTTATACTATAAGTAGAGTAAAGTTGCATTACACTGTAGTTATATTAAGATTAAGATTCGTATCGTGTGTCGTTTCTATATAATAGACTAATCTCTGACCGTCTGGAGCCTAGAAGCCAAGGAAATCCGCATTTTATCGTCTGGTAGTCTTGTACTTTTCAATTTGCATACGTTGGATTGCTAAATAGTAGTAAATAGTAATTAACATGTAAAAAGGGGATTACTTAATATGTAAAAAATAAAAATCTCAAGTATAAATAAAAAGTAAACTATAGACGAGAATATACAGTAAGTATGAAATGAAAACATGAATAGATGAAGGTAAATGGAATGGAAATTTGATAAGTAGCAAAATTCTGATTTAGAGAAAACTGAGTTCAAACTATCACCTAAACATTTTTGAATACGTCGTAACGTTTTAAGTACATTAATCTAAAAATCCGTCTCTAGAAATACTTAATACCTACGTTACTACATAACTAAACTCAATATTCTGGGTAAATCTTTTTAGCGACAAATCACCTTCATCCGTTCACGTCTTTAAGTATTTTAAGTACATACAAATAATTAGACACCAATGTTCAATTTCATAGCCAGGGCCTCAATTCTCGTGCTTAGAACTTCGTTTCGAACGTATATCCCGCTCGTACGTACGTCAAATCATGCGCCTGCGAGCGGGACAAACTGATAATAGAAACGACATTCGAGGAGTGAGAATCAGGGCCCAGCTCTATGAAATTCATTGATTTAATGAACGTGCATCGTAGGAAGCTTTCTCGGGTAAGTTCATTAAGGCACATGACTACGCAGGATGTACCTGTATAGGGTTAATTATCCCACCTTTGTTTGGCCAAGAACAAAGAGAGTTTTCAAAACAATTTTCGGTAGGGTTACCGCGAAAAGTTTAAGTTGTTTGCGTTCTGTTTTAACGAGATTGCCTCTTGGCTCTTTTCTTCTCCGGCTCGATTTTAAAATTCTTAAGGGAAAAGTGAGGAGGATTTTGTTTTTTACGAAAATCTTAAATCTAAATTACAATGTTGATTGGAAAAAGCAAGAGTTTCTGGCCTAAAGACATATTATATTTCGTGCCAGCTTTTTAATAAGTAAACCTTATAGGTGCTCATAATTTTGAAACACTTTGCTGGTTACATGGCTTAGAATTCCATTTCATATTTTTGAAATATGAACATAGATAATTTTAGTTGTTAATGTTAGTGCACGCGACTAAACAAAGTACATTTTAGCAACTTAATATTATTACTACCTACTTAATTAGAGTATCGCCGTAATTATTCAATACTAGTAAAAGCTTAGAAAATTAATTAAGACTAGTAATTATCTACGCATTTCTAACATTATCTTGCAAGGAAGTACTTTGCGATTAATTGAAAGCGTGTCCAGCCCTAGGCGTCACGATATTTATACTATATTGCCTTTTTACCATTGTTCGAATATAATAGGGGAGCGAAATTGTACAATAATGAGACGGAGCTAGGGGTGGGATGGGGACCTACGAGCGGGGGACACGTTATGACGAAAAAACCGGACAAGTCCGAGTCGGACTCGCGCACCAAGGGTTCCGCACGAAATGGCAAATCACGTTTCATTATTATTGATGTAAATATACGACTAAGTATTTTGTGAATAATTTTTAGGCCCGTATAAATAAAACAATCTCAAACCCAATCTCACCTTGAGAACCTATTTGACAGATAAAAAAACGTTTCGTTTCACTTTTAAAAATGAAGAATTGTTATATATACTTTAATTTCTTTCTTTCTTAAAACGTAAAAATAAAGATTATAAAAATATACATTATACTTTATTTTATTGTTTCCTGTAATATATAATATGAATATTATAACGGTATAAAAAGAAAATAAATTAAAGTACTATGTAACATTAATAAAGTTGTTCACTTTTAAAAGAGAAACGAAACGTTGTTTTATCTGTCAAATAGTTTCTCAAGGTGAGGTTGGGTTTGAGATTGTTATATTTATACGGGCCTTAAAGTGCCTACCTGTTGCCGTGATTTCGAGCAAAAAGATTAGTTGTATGTAATGCAATAATAAAAATAAAAACCGGACAAGTGCGAATCAGACTCGCCGGCAGGGTTTCTTACAAACGAAAAAAAAATCACGTTTGTTGTATCCAGGGAATAATAGTTTTATTATATTTTTAGTATATTTTGTTGTTATAGCGGCAATAGAAATTTGTTCTATTGCCGCTATAACAACGTTAGTTGTTAGATACAGCCCGTGCCGAAGTTCTTGAGATACAACCCGTTTTTTCCCTTTAGTACGGAATCAAACAAAATAAAATAATGTATTAGTACTTTTTTTTTAATCTTTATTCAAAACAAATTATTGTTACATATAAGCAAATGACAATAATTATCCCCATTCATTCATTTGTTGATATAGAGGCAACAGACAAAATTTGTGAAAATTTCTACTGTCTCGCTATCGCGGTTCTTGATATACACCCTGGTAACACACATATGGTTTTTAACCTGTGGGTACGGGACCCGAAAGACAGTTCGTTCGACATCTGACACGCGAAATATTACAATAATAGAAAACGTCGCCGTTTTTGCATAAACGGATTTAATATTGGAGTGTTCGTTTTCTTATGCAGTTGTACATCTTTAATCTTACGCGTATATGTACCGTAAGATAGTTTGATACCTATTTTTTTTTCTTTAAATTAATAAAAATAATAATATTTTTAATGCTAAGGTTTTTATAATTCATCTATAAGTTCTATTCAGTATATTTAGCTAGGTTTAGTTCCGCTAACAGTTTTCGACTAATAAAAAGCGTTTTAAAAACTTCTACTAAATGATTTTAATGAAAGTTTTGAGAGGTTTTTCAGCGTTGGCCTGAGAGCGGCGGCGGGAAATCATGTAGAGCCTTCCATGTTAAAATATAAAAGTTTTAAATGCCGACTTTGGTGTACCGAACCGAAATACTCTATATAATTATAAATTACTATTTACAAACTTCTTATGTAGGTACTAGTATAGTACCTACCTACATAGTTATTATAACTAGATACTACATTAACATATTTTTATTTTACTACGTAGTGCGTACCAGCTTGAGATATAAAAATATTTTTATGTTACATACCTACTTTCAAATTCTTGTTTCTTAGTGGGTCCTGTTCCTTTGTTCCAAACGATAAAAATGTTCATTGTATCACTAAAGTCATAAAAAGTGCAAAAATAACATTGAATGGAACACGCATTTGTACATAGGTATTTTAAAATAATATAAAATATAGCCTTATGTTGTTAATTTTAGCATTAAGTTTTATAATTTTAATTATAAGAAACTCTGTCCACTGTTATTACCAATTTTCATTAAATCTTTAAAGACCTTGTTTTAATATTCACTTGTAGGTTGTTAATAAAACTGTAACATTTAGGCCGTGTTTCACCAAGCAATGTTAAAGTTAACGCCATGTTAAAATACCATGCCTTCTCATTCATTGACAGGAAACACGAGAGGGATAACATGATATTTAACATGGCGTTAACTTTAACATTGCTTGGTGAAACACGCCCTTAGTGTCAATTTCACCAGCACATGTTAAAGTGCATCCTTCATTAAATATCATGTTATCCCTGTTCGTATTTTCTGTCAATGAATGAGAAGGTATGGTATTTTAACAAGCCGTTTACTCTAACAAGCGTTGGTGAAATCGAGTCTTAACTAGAGGCTCGGAACTAAATATTGAAGATAGCTTTTGACTATTAAAAATGGCGCCCGAAGTTATTAAAAAGGCTTCTGAAAAATTGTGAAGATATAAAAATGTGAACGATATTTTGTTTGAGGTTTTTAATTAAAGTTCTAACATTAATTAAAAAACTCGAGAAGGATAATTATGGAAAAGGCGAAATCAGGACAAATCAATATTTAGTTGTGATAGACACGACCACAATGATATATTCGTCTCTCCTGGAGAGAATTTTGATCACTGAGAATAGAACTCTGGGGTAATACAAGTAAAACTACTTCCTTAGAAATATATTAGGTATAAGAACTTTTTTTTACTGTAGAAATAAGAATAATAAAAGTCGATCACGATTTCGGTGGTCGGTTTCATTGAATCCAGGCCAGCTACGCAGGAGTTATTTTATAGTGCCCAAGTGTGTGCGCAATACACATAAGCACTCTCTCTTCCTTCACTCTCGTAGCTCAGTGGGACGAATAGCCGACACGACTGGCAGGAGATCAGGCGCCGGCGCCGGCCGACCGACCGACATGTAAAAACATGCCCATCCGTGATCCGCCGCATGGATCAGCTTTCTTGTCAGACAATCAAGTGATTAGCCTGCGTTGTCCTAACCGAACTTGAAAACAACATTTTTTTTGTTCCAACGCGGAAATCGAACCCACGACTTCCAAGTCGAGAGATATAAACCCCTAGACCACGGAGGCATTATAGAAATAACATTAAACACAGCTCAGATTATTACTCATAGGCGAATTTCGACCACACAGCGACCTCTAATTATAATAATCATAACGTGTGGTATTTACTTAGACAGAATTGTTCTGCGGTTTGTTTGTTTTCATGTAGTGGTCTACGTGATTCTCAAAATTCCATGAAACTCACTTCTTGATACTCGCGTGGAAATATCAAGCTGAAAATTTAACGTATAATGTTTTACCATGCTGAAGTTAGGTACCGAGGAAGACAGAAACAATAATCAAAAACATAACACTGGCTACTACTCAAATTACTCAAATATATCCTATCCCATCAAAAACATAACTTGTAAAAAGTGCCAAGTCTCGCTACTTTGTCCTTCTATCGTGAAAAGTTGTGAGATACATGTTATGCCAAGTTTTAAGGGGGTTGGTCGGTCTAACAACATTTTATAGCGATCACAATATTTGTTTTCCTTCTAGTGGAAACTTGTAATTAGCATTTAGTTTTTAATAGGTAATTTTATTGTGATATGCTGTAAATTTTCCTAATAAAATAAAATAAATAAAAATAATCAATAATCATTCATGTTTCAAATAAATCATTCTCATTTGTTGAAATCGGATTAGTATTTTAGGCGTATAATACTAACATTCATATTTCATACATAGTCTATGTAGACTGAAAAAGTGACAACTTTTTTTATTTATTATCCCTTATACCCTTTCTCTTGGCCACTCTGTAGTCGGATAAAAGATAAAGATAGTTTTAGAACTGTTTTCTAGTTGTCAACATTGTAAATGAGTTTAGAAAGGCTTTGATATATCTTAATGTTGGTAATAAAGTTTTATGGGATTGTAGTCGACATAATTATTCAGTAATATTCAGCACACGAAACAGCGGGGAATCTAGATTCTATCTAGAATTCTAGAGTGGCGTCTGTGCATATCTAACTCATCTAGCTCTGAATTAACGTCTGTTTGCATTCGTGTTATAAATTTAGAACATGCAAACAATATTATAGGTAACTAGCTGTGCCCGCGACTTCGTTCGCGTGGTTGTCGGAAATACTATGGCGAGAACACGTTGGTTTGTGTTATTATGAATATTAAAAAGAAATAATTCTATCATACATATTTTTGAGTATCTTAAACCGTTTATGCAGCGCACGTAACGAAAGTCTTCAAATGTGAGTAATTTTCCCTGTTTTGCAACATTTCTCATTGACGCTTCGCTCCTTTTGGTCGCAGCGTAAAGTTATAGGCTATAGCCTAAAGCCTTCCTCTATAATTGGACTATCCAACAAAAAATAATTTTTCAAATCGGATCAGTTGTTCCTGAGATAATCGCGTTAAAACTAACAGAAACTATTCCGCTAATATTAGTATCGATTTAATGCGGTAGTTACATAAAAAACGCTTGCAAGAAGAACATATTAGGTACTTTAGTTGTTTTTTTGGCGGTTTTTATAGTGTAGGTACATCATACAGGTTACGCCCTAAATAAATTGATGATAAATGTCATTTCAGATTCATTTATGTACAAAAGCTTTTACAAAAGCTAGGGATACATGAAAAATGAATAATATGTGTATAAATTGACTAATTGTATGATATCTTAATAGCATTTAAAAACCTTTAACGCTACTACATATTATAAAGTATTTATTTAGCCCACGTTACCGGTGTTTCATTAAAAAAATAAATAACTATTTATTTAACAATACGGACACTAAACTACACAATGGGAGAAACATATCTATCAATTCAATGGCATTATGAGACATCATTTTTCAGTAAAATCGGATCAGTAGATCAGGTGCTGCGGTGCAATCTATAGATACATACCTATACTACCAAAATCATTTCCTTTGGCTTTGTAGCCGTATAAACGACGTTTGACGTATAGTGGGCCATTTAAAATCATCATTTGAAGCAGGAACATTTGAGAGCTCCGTAAGGTAACGTTAACGAATAATAAGGGCGTGTTTCACCGAGCAATGTTAAAGTTAACGCCATGTTAAATATAATGTTATCCCTCTCGTATTTCCTGTCAATGAATGAGATGGCAGGGTATTTTAACATGGCGTTAACTTTAACATTGCTTGGTAAAACACGGCCTCAGTGTATGAAAAACTAAGCGATTACTTTACTATACATACAGACTAACTTTTATGCTTAGGCTACTGTACACTATCCTGGCAAGATTTACACACATCCATTATTATGGAGGAAAAAAACATTAGTGGAGATCCTTACAGTGTTATTTTAAAATTACCAAAGGCTTACGAGGATCTCAAAAGGCGCCTTTCAATTGAAGCAAAGGTTTGAATTACCGTAATAGCTCGAGAGTGGAGAGAAAAAGGACGTATCTGAGTTTTAATCAGCGACAGAGCCCTCGACGTGGTGAAGTGTGGCCGGGGTTGCCGGCTCTGTGGAGTTTCACAGTCGTATACAGGGATGTTTGTATGGGGAATTGAATGTCGCTGGAAGCCCTGTGCAGTAAAATTCTTTTAAGTGCGGCGGAGTGCTGTCGCCTCTCGCCATTGTTGCGAATGCTCTCTGTTAATTGAGACGTGTTAATGTTTATGCTAAGATGGTTGTATCGCCATTTTATTATTCTGAAGGTTCTGAATATCCAATATAATTTTTGACGACCTCCGTAGCGCAGTGGTTGACCGCGTTGGTGCTCGAGCGAGTGGGTTCGAATCCCGCCGAGGGAACAAAAAGTTTTCAATGTTCCTGGGTCATGGATGTGTATTAAATTTGTGTATAATATAATAAAAATCTTAAATATGTGTATAGTATAAAAGTATTAAATGTATTTCCGTTGTCTGGCACCTGTAAAGTGTAAACACAAGTTCTTCGGATACTTAACATCGGGCCAGTTGACGTGATGTAAAGCGTCCATAGATATTATTATTATTAGATATGGAAACTTCTCTTCATTTGACCTTTTGCGTTTTGAATTGTTTCATAAAATGATGTCTGAATCGTACGTAAGTTCTTACCTAACAAGTTATATTTATATGGATTATTCAAGTTACTTTGTACGTAATAATATAAGACCGTTACTCGTTCGTATTAAGTCTGGTTGATGATGCCAAATAACTAAATAAGGATATTAAATATTAACTTTATTAACAAAATGACATCCTGGTACCTAATTGTATTATACACTGAGACAATATTAAATGAAATTGATAACAGAAAGGGTAGAATTAATTTCGCAAAGTATATGTACGTATGCATCCAATACTAGAATTTAATAGCTCGCAAGCTAGCATTTATATGACATCGGGTCGTTTGGACCGATGCCAGATCTTCTGCGTCCAAGCTACAAGTGGCAGTTACGGGTTGACTCCAGACAAATTGGGCAACAGACACAAATGAGGCCGCGACAGTTTTAATCGTTCGTCTAAAAATGCTCTTCGGTGCTTTGAAATGAGAATTTATATCCAAATATAAAAAAACCACTACGGTTTCAAGTTTTAATCATTCGTCTAAAAATGCTCCTCGCGTAAACCGCATAAAACGATCCTTTTCTATGGTTACGAGATTTGAAATGAATTTTTTATCCAAACCATTACTATCCAAACTCCTCATAAAAAAACGATGTGCACGGGCGTACCCTTTTAAATTGTAACAAATAACAAGTTTGTTTAAGAACGAACAGAGTAAAATGAGGTGGTGTTTTTATTCGGCCGGTTATCTACGGGTTGCGACTTGCAATTCTAAATTCTCAATTCAAACTCTCCCGACGAGTGAGGGAGAGTTTAACCCTCCCTGTCCCACTCGATGTCTTTTCAATCGGGCCCCTCGAGGAGTCTGCGCTCTTGCGTTGATGTTTTTCAATTCCCTCCTTGCATAAATGGGTTAATTTAAATTTTAAATAAGTGTTTGATCGCACGAGGGTGTGGAAATTCCATAAAACTTAACGCAATCTGCCATAGAAAGTTGCGTTTCGAAGATTATAATCTGTTCGAGTTAATGAATAATGCCCAATGATGTTTAATTTAGTAAAACCTCTGGTTAACAACTGTTTATTCGAAGACATAAATCATTTTTTAACCGTAAAAAGGTATTTGGGAACCTATATTATTCATTTATATATTCTTTATCGATCAAAATAAACACTAAAGTAATTATTTCTGTTAACTCCGTTTTAAGGGGCTTAGCGCAAAAAAAAAAAGTATTCGGAACTTTTTCGAATAGAAAATGTACAAGTACGTAGTAACTGTTTAGTAATGTGTGCATAAGCCTGATATTTTCATTCAATCATTGCTTACGATAACGTTGTTGTCAATAGTTTGTGCTAGAACAGAGTCAACTTAATGTACATGAAAGCTAGTATAACATATTTCGACCATATTAATGACTTTGTATGTGTATTTCTTAATTGCGAATCATTAATAAGTATGTATAAGTTAAATTGTAAGCATATTGCGCTTAGTTTACATTTTGATTGCATTGAAATTAATAGATAATAAGAGAATAGTAGATTGGATTCATTAAAAAATACTAGTTTGTTGCGTTCATAAATATCTCTAAATTCATAATATTTTAAATTGGTATCCAGCCTCTCCATCCAGCCATGTCACATATCACAATATCTTGTTTGTTTACAATTAACTCGTAATAAAATAAACTGATTAACATATTCTACTCGTAAGATGTCTCCAGTGGTAATATTTATGCCAGTTTTTTGAATATATCTGCATACATTTGTACTGGATGGGTTTTGTCATAAGGCTCTAGGAACATTTTATGGTAAATATAAGTGTTATAAGATACTGTTGCAATTATGCTGTAAGACTTATAAGTATTGTTACAAGCGATTATATCGCTTGTAAACAGCATATAAAAATGACATATAAAAACATAAAGAACCTTAAAACCTATTTCAATCTCTCGCACATGATACAGGATAATATTATTATGTAATCGTATATCCGAATTAAATATTTAATCCATCATAAAGCTACAATGTTACGTAAATATAGGAAGTATACACAACCAAAATTTTACATAATATATAGAAAAATAATATGATTAACATTTCCTGACAACTCATCCATCACATCGTTGAAATATAATTTCGATAAAATTTTAGTATTTTCTTTAAAAAATCATTAAATCATTAAAAAAATAAAAAATAAAAATAAACTGTAACGTAAGGTTGCTTAATCGTCTACAATAATTTTACCTTAAATAGTTAACCCTCCGTATACCAGGTGGGGTATGACATACCCCAGCGGTAAAAAAATCGTTGTAATTTCTAAACGAAAAAAACGCGCGAGTTGGTTTTCTCAGTAGCTGCAAATGCAACGTTGCTGCTCCGATCCGTGCGAAACATTTAGTCCTGCGTCGGCCACAAATCGTGTGATACGTCCATAAAGTAAATGTCATAAGCCCATATGTATGGAACATGCAGATTTTTATTTTCAAGACTCTGGAAACTTAAGGCATTAAGATATGTCTTATTATTATTTGTTTTTACCAAATTGTTAGGGTTTTGTACTAGTTATATTGTAGGCTTATAAATTAAAAAGACTGTGTGCCTAATAATACTATGTGTCTAATACTATGTGCCATTAGATTCTAGTACTCAAGAAAAGGCTTAATAGTTTGAAGAAAAAGTAAAGTTTTTGTAATTTTATCAATAAAAGTCTTTTGAAAAGTAAGAATTCAATTTGTTTTACTTAATCCAATTCATTATTAGATATAAAACATATTTATTATTATTAACAATCTTAAATATCAATTATGTAAATTTTACAACCATTTATATTTGGGGTATATCAAACCCCACCTAGTATAGCATGGTGAGATTAGTCACCTGGTATACGGAAGGTTAATAACGTAAAATTTTGTAGCTAACTAGCTACCTACTGTATTTTATTCTTCCCATCCCATACCTATAGTATTGGGTACGAAATCGACAATTCTTATAACCTTCCACACATATTTACATGTTGACAGTTGAACCAAAGCTTGCGTGTGTCTTATCTGTTCATATTTACTGAGGGCTTGTTTATGGTATCACATTCCCTCTCCTCTGGGAATAGCTTTTGCAGCCCACGCGACACTTTTTCTCACGCCGTCAACTCTATAATAGTCTATGGAACTAGAACTAATTAGGTTTTTTTGCGCAAAAATAACTACAATATAAATACTATGTGAATGTGCATCCTGGCAACACATCCGTTTATTTGAATAAAAAATGTACGAAACAACTAACAACTTAATAAATTTGTAGAAGGAAGGGCGTTAGTTGTAACTGGTTCAAAGATATCTAACAAAAAAGTATGTGCGTTTAGGGCTAAATTTACAATTTTAGTGAAAAATTGAAGTTGTTGGTGCACCGCATGTCCTGAGTTACTGATATTGTAATGAAAGTAATATATCGAAAGTAATATGTAGCTAGTATTATAGCTGACCCGTGCCCACTTCGTTGGTTGAGCATACAAACCGTTTAAACCTTCCTTGGACTTCCACGAATATTTCAAGACCAAAAATTGCCGAATCGGTTCTGCCGTTCTCGAGTTTTAGCGAGACTAACGAACAGAAATTCATTTTTATATGTTTAAATATTTAATATATAAGATATTTAAGTACATTGATTACCTACTTAGTCCCTTTTCAATATCAATATCTTATAAATTTAACAGTCCCAATAAAATAGTTTACGGTTGTTATAAAGATTATTATGTCGTGGTGCTAATTTATTGTTGTTTAAGATAAGAGATAAGCCTCCTTAGAAGAGTTTAATTTTTATTAACTGTTAGAATATAAATATCTTGCCAGATATTCCGCCTTAAAAAGTATTTAAATGACATTTTACAGGTCAGAGTGTTTTCAATGTTTACGCACTTGTATCCATTAATTTTAATTAAATGGTAGAGTCGTAACAAGTCATTATATCATTACTACCCACATCTATAAAGCTAATGATAATAAATTAAACTGTAATATACACATTCATAGGTGTCTGAGATAAAAAGAACATGTTCAAAAAAACTTATTCGTAGTTATATATTATTCGTTTAAACAAGCTGTAATATTACCTAATGAATATGTGTATGGTTGGCAGCGCTGATAGAGGTACTTTTTTAAATTATTGTATGGGAAAATTTATGATGTGTTGGGGCTCATACAAACATGAAAGTCAAAAGTAGGTATTTCGGCGCTGGTACTTTCACAGTATACCTACTCTATATAGGAGGCTAATATGCCTCCTATATAGAGTAGGTGAGTGATAATACTTTTGGGTGTGTATAATAATACACACCCAAAAGTATTATCACTCACTTATTTTAAACCTTGTATATTAACAACTAACAAACATACAAAAATACAAATATTTCCTATTCATAAAATTAGTAAAGAAGTGCTCATAGTTAAATCAATAGTTAAACTATTGATTTCATTAATGTTAATAAAACAGAGGGGTTTTGGTTAGGGCGAAGCTCCCTAAGGAGCTACATAAAATGTCTAGACGCTAGACATAAAACCTGGTTAATATTCCAACACAAAATAGATTCTTAGAATTATTGCATCAAATCTATTACCAGATGATATTAATAATTCAAATTGAACACATTTGACTAAATAGGTATATGATTCATTAATTATGTTATTAGTCATGGTGGTATATTATGTCTATTAATGACTATCAACTGAACAAATGGTAAGTAAAGCCTCAAACCATGAAACCTCTGCGACTCTGTGGCTGAGCGCGTCGGTGCTGAGGCCCTGGGTTCGAATCCGACCAAAGGACAGGATAATGTATGGGTACACGACATAAGAGCCGTCGTCAAAATCCAATAGGCTTCAGATTCTAAAGCTTCATCAGATGAGCGCACTGAACATCTAGGTGAAGCCACTCAAGCAAATACAAAATCTGAAGCTTATACATTAGTTTCTGTGTGTATCAAATGTAAGTAGGTACATATTCACATTCAAATATGTATTTTCTTGAGGGCTTAACTCAGATATTGTTTTATAATATTATAATCTGATCAGTGTACTAAATTTTATATTTCGGAAGGAGGTATAGGTGCCATTCATAAAAAAATCTAGATAGAGGTTAGATAGAATATTTATGTTTTACATCCTTATTCCATACAAGTTACAACGAGCTGCATTGAAGTAAGCATTTTCTATTCCTTTATGAATAACCAGAGCATGTCCTAGAAAGCATTTCTGCAATGACCGCTTCATAATGGCTGAAAGTTTTTAATATTTTTGATTAAATGTTACCACAAACAATTACGATATGGAACTTGCTTGTTGCTTCTGGTACTGGTAGAAACTACAGTCAACTGTAATTTCTACCAGTACCAGAAGCAACACTGTCGAATGGTGTTATAATGCAGGTTGTGTAGGGTTTTTGCAAAACCAATCTATGGCTAGGTAAGTTTTTTAGAAAACGTAATGATGGAGCAAGTTTATTACAGTTTTAAATTATTAGTAGGTAGTTAATATTACTACTATAAATTCTAAGCCATTTAATCTTGCGGTTGCGGTCAGACATTGTAAATAATATACAATACAGTAGTTATAATATAACCTTCATTTTTCTCTCAGAATAAGATCTTTAAAAATAAAACTTTACACGGTTAACCGAGATAATTGGCAAAGTACTACCAAGTTACTAAGCACTAGAACGGCATAATGTATTAAAAGATGTGACAGTATCGACTGCTGATATGATTGAGGTTCATTATTTACATGTGAACCTAAATTTATATAGCACCGACATAATATAGCTTATAAGTATACAGGCTGTAATAATAATGAGTTATAATACTTTAGGGTGTGTATGGGTCCCGTGTATAGAGTTTACTATGAAAGTACCAGCGCTGAAAGAGGTATTTTTTTTTACTTATTGTATGGGAAAATTTATGATGTTGAGGCATTTCTCATACAAACATCTCAAAAGTAAGTCCTTCAGTGCTTTACAACTACATAGGACTTAGGAGGCACATACGTCATACACAGCCTAAAGTATTATCATTTATTTATTTTACACCTTGTATTCTTATTGACGACTTTATGTGAAGGCCTTTACAGAGTCTTTAGGAAGATCTACATAGAATTAAATAATAATAATAGAAACCTATAAGGAATCCTACTAGGAACCTACTATAAAAATTGTAAAAGTTTGCAAGGTTGGATGATTGTTACCCTTTTATACAAAAACAACTTTTATTGTTTTACTTGTAACACTATATACGTGCTTATTTTTTGCATTCATACCTATAAAGTATAGATAATACCTATTTTTAGCATTTATGTAGAAGTAAATATTGTTTGTTAAAGTGGTTTTTGTGTCATACATATATTTATTTTCTACGGTTAGTACAACCGGCAACTGTGTAGGTAGGTACAAAGCTAGTTCTGAAATATGATGTGTCATTAAAAATAGAATATTTTTCCTCAATAACAATAATAATTATTCGTCCTTTCATAGAACAGTATTAAGGGCGAGACGTCCTTATGTTCTGCGTAGGACGGCACATTGAACTTACGTAGGATGATAATAACAACATTAAACTTAATAAGTAATTGATATTGAAAAACGAATTGACTATGTTGGGTTTGGAAGTATTGTATTTTAGGGCCTATTACAAGCTCTTAATTCCAGCCAGTGAGCAGTCACATGACACTTGGCTTGCTTCCGAATGTCACTTTCAGACAAATAAACTAGGGTGGACCCTTTCAGAATAGCATGTGGTTGAAAGACCAAGGCAGTTTAAGGCTGAGTTATTGAATTGCCTGGAACCTGGCTGGTATTGTAAAAGATCTGGGTTTTCTAAAATCTATCTGAGAATCCAGAAATATTGCCTAACGGGCTACAACCTACACGGGTTGTATTTTTCAAGTTGTAGCATTCGACAGGCGTAAATTGTACAATTGTTACAATATCGCTGTCAAGTGTATACGTTTGACAGCAACATCGTGCACGATTGTACAATTCACGCCCGTCGAATTGCGGTTGCGATACAAAATTTTCCTGCCTAACGCTATACTAACCCGACGTATTTTGATACTTATTACTGTCCCCCTTACTAATAAAAATATTTAAACACTATCTGAAGCTTAAGTCAAATTCCATACATTTTTATTTTCGAACTTCGTAAGTGCAAAAGCGACGGCAACTTGGCTGTCGGCCCCCTTAATACGTAACTTTGATGACCTTGGGATGAACATCGACATTTTGACGGTTTTTCTTTATCGTGTTCAAAATTACAGATATGTTCCAGAAACTGGAAAGCTACCAGAGTTACGTAATCAGAGGGTGTTCCATAAAAGAGAGTTATTTACGAACCAACTTGTCTAGCTAGTGTCGCGACGAACTGTCAAATTCCAGTGCACTTTCAATGACAATTTAATTCAAGAGTAGTGACAGAGTAGTGAAGAGAAGAGTACGTGACCAGTGCGAATGTCATGGTCGTATGGGTATTGGGTATATACCTAATAACATTGTTTTCCATTCGGAATTATTTTCCTACAAATAGAAGTCACTAGTCACTACTAATTGCAGATGTTTTACCACACGTATTACATCAGGTTTTTACTTTTTACTAACGTATACGAACGACGAGGCACATGATTATAACTCTCTTTTTTCAAAAGTCGGTGATCTATGTTTAGGTCATAATGCTTCATTCATTTTCTTTCATTTGTCAATCTTATAAATAAGAATGAATCGCTATTCGTTAGTCTCGCTTAAACTCGAGAACGGCTGAACTGATTCGGCTATTTTTAGTCTTGAAATATTCGTGAAAGTCCCGAGAAGGTTTAAACGGTTTCCATGCTCAACGAAGTGGGCAAGGGTCAGCTAGTATTTTATATTCTCGTAATAACCACTGGTAAACGCACAGTTTGAACATGAAAAAATAATGTATTGACATATTATTTAACGCTTAACTTATCTTACATCTGAATGATCTTTTTACTTGTCTACATCTGTAAGTACTTGCACTCTGAAGTTACCGCGACCATAGAATAAAATTGATTTCAAAAATAGACCAGCTTGAAAGCCGTTTAATTTAAAACTCTTTTAAATAATGTATATGTCGCAGTCATCTGATTGAATCCGCTATTTAATTGAATGACTAGCGCTTTCATTGAATCCTGTTTTTACCAATAAATTTTAGAATCCGAGACTAGGACAGCCATTTAATATTTTAGTTTTAAACTTCGAAATTTCCGAATGAGTACTAATAAAACGAACATTAAACTAAATTAATCAAAAAATATATCAACACATTGCTATCTGTACGAGCTTTTTGACGCCATTTTATAACCGCCTAGTGATTCAATTAAATAACCAGATTCAATAAGATGACTGCGACATATAAAAAAATATTAAGTCGGCGAGACGATGACGTCATAGCGTAGTAGATTATGACGTTTATATGCGCCATTCAAGGGGTTTTGTGTTATCAGTACAGTGACCTCACGTAGGTCGATATATTGTGGTTACATGTTCTGCGTATTGCTAGTACGGGCTGTGGCCTGTGACTCATAAGCCATAGCCTATAACACGTCAACCTGGTCCCGTGCTAAGAGATAAGTGTTTGTACCGGACAACGGAAATATATATATTTTTTGAATTAGAGTTAAGTGTAATCGTCCCAGGAACACAGATTTATTTTTGGTTCCCTTTGAAGGAAACCCGCGACAGAGAGTACTGACGCGCTCTACCAATGCGCCCATCTTAGTAAACTTTCTATATGGTACTGAAAACAAGAACATTTTAGACTTTTTGTAGGTGAAAATAGAATATACTGATTTCAATAGTGCAACCCACACGTTATACACAATGTCGGTCAGAAATAATATTAAGGAAAAATCTGCCCGATTTCAGGTCCTATAAAATATATTTATATACATAATTTGTGTTATATATATAAAATATATTTATATATATAACACAAATTCGATTTCAAGTTTAGTTCATAGTTTAAAGTTGATACTTACTTAGTCTAAACGCAAGAAAATATTTCATTCCTTTCCTGTTAATCTTATACAAGATCTAACCGTAAAGGTTTTTGCTAGGCCTTTCTTGTGAGCTAGGAGTCTAGATTCCTAGACGATGAACTTATCAGTTCGACGCCACATGATTGACGCATCTCGACTGGTCGGGATAACTAGGGATGCTCCGAATATGCGGAATATTCGGAACATTATTATGCGGTGGTCACTGGCAACTGACAATATGCCGTCTAAATACGGCTGTATGTTAAATAAATGCTTTATTTATTTAACATACAACTATATTTATAGAACAGAATCCATATTATCCTAATATTTGTAAGTTTGCTAAGCATAACATTTAGAAATTTAAGGTTATTTTTGGTTGGAATAAAAATATGGTTCAAACATTATTAGCTAAGGTATATAATTCAGAACTAAGGCATTTTTAATTACTAATAGTTTTGATATTCAATCATCATTTACATAAATTAAAAAACAAATATTTTCAATTAGTACTTAGTAGATGATTCATGATCTTATTTCCTTTTCTTTCCTATATTATTCATATTACCTCAACAATTAATCGCATTATTTTCTTACTTCCTGTCACTTATCTACTAACTATTTAAAATAATTATACAATAAGACGTTAGTCGCATATAATACCTCAATGTGATCACCTATTTATTTAGGAAGATTGCAATGACTGCATTATTACGGTACTGCTGTTGTGCCAATCGCAGCGAGGATACACCGCATGTTTATGCGGTCGCGAATCATGACGTCACTTTTGATATAAACTTTGGTCCAGTATGGGAGGACAGTCGCGGGTCAGTAGTCAGCGGTCGATCTGCACTAATGGTCGTTCACGGGAAGTTCAGTGAGCTGGTGCGGAAAATATCGCGGTCCAGCATCAGACGCAGCTGCAATATGTGCAACAGTAAACACGTTAAGATAAAAGACAAGAAGTGTGTGAAAAATGAAAATGTAAACAATGTGAAAACGGATGACAATGCCGATAAACACATAGTGGTCAGTTTTTTTATTTCTCTATTTCAAATTTAGGTTTTAAATATTATATTACCTAAATCAATTCAATGTTCCTGGGTCATGACCCAGGGGGTCCCACCCATGGGTGTGTATTAAAAATCCTAAATATTATGTATATCAAAGTATTAAATATATTTCCGTTGTCTGGTACCTGTAACACAAGTTCTTCTGATACTTAGCACGGGGCCAGATTGACGTGGTGTGAAGCGTCCATAGAAAAAAAATTGAGGAAGGTTTGTTATAATCTCCTCTGTTTTAAAATTATTCGGTATCTACCTAGGTATGTCATTAACTTAATTTTGTTTAAATATTAATTAATGAACTGATTTAAGAAGTAGGTAATAAATAATTAATACTGTTTTTTAAGTGAAGTATCGTCTTATACATGTATCACTACACTACAGGTAGGTATTTAAAATAGGTACCTACGTATCTATTTTTTAATTAGGGTCGTAATCTTCCTATGCAATAGCCAGGTACTATGTAGTACATGCGTTTTTTTTTTTTTATTTAAACTCAACAAGTCTTTAGCACTTTAGCATAATCATTTAATCCGTTCTTGCAACAAAATTTAACCCTTCAATACATACGACACAAAAGCGCCCGCATCGAGTTCATTGTGCCAAGTTTGTGGGTCGATGGCAAAAATATCGGGCGTCCGTTTGTCTGTCGGAAACGGACATGGCCTACCCCAATCGCCCACTCTTGCACTTGCATTATCAGCTTATTTGCCAACTGCAGCTGTGCGATATGAGACTTTTGCGACTTCGTTCAACGCGAACGAATTGAAAACGAAAATCTATTCGATGACAAGTTATGAATAGTTGTCATCTAAGTAATAGATTTTCGTTTTCCATTCGTGTGAGTGGGTGTTTAATGAGAGCTTTATTTTAATTGTTTATCCATGGCGCAAACCTGTCAAATCCATTTTGTGGTTAAGGCGTGAAAATGTGGCATATGGAACAAACTTAATTAATATAAAGTTTTAGAAGACATTAATCATAGGTACTTAGTCTTAACCCAACTATCTATACGTCTAACAGTCAATTCATGATGCGTGTCTATACGTTTATGACTAGGGTAATATGACTAATATGTATGGATTTACCCTTAGTGTCTAAACACACTATGCCGCAACCGAACCGTACGAGTTTAAGTTCCGACTTCCGACGTAATCGGCTGGACACACCATTAATGCCGAACTTACCCGGCACCTATTTTGTGCCCGGCAGAAATTCAGTTGCGCAACTGTGTATTCAGTGTTTTAGGTCCGTATAAATAAAACTCTCTCAAATTCAACCTCACTTGAGAACCTATTTGACATGTAAATCAACGTTTCGTTTCACTTTTAAAAGTGAACTTTACTAATGTTATATAGTACTTTTTTTTCTATTTATAACGTAATAATCATATTATAGATTACCGAAAAACATTCAAATAATTATATTTATGATCTTTATTTTCTTTCTTCTTTATTTTTACATTTTAAAAAAGGAAATAAATGAAGTAAACATAAGTAAAATTCTCCATTTTTAAAAGTGAAACGAAACGTTTTTTTATCTGTCAAATAGGTTCTCCAGTGAACAATCTCAAACCCAACCGGGTTTGAGATTGTTTTATTTATACGGACCTTATAATCAGTCAGTGACTTATTTAGTGTTGGCATTGCACCGCAGGCGTAATCACTAATCATGACGAACTTCGGTTGCGTACTTTCGGCAACCGGCATATGTGTTTAGACACTTAGGGTAAATCCATACACATTACCATAGTCGTAAACGCATTTACACGTTATCACGCCCATGGGGGCGGGTCGCGTGTGGCTGACATACCCCGGCAGCTGTGAGCATCGATCAGCTTCGACTAAAGAATATTTAATATTGGCTGCACAAACATCCACAAAGGCCTATATTGAACGCGTTATTGCCCAGCTATTGCCATTGTAACCTAAATCTCAATGGCACGAGACCTCATTGTTTCAGAGATGTTTGAACTAGCTTTGATATACTGTTCAATTGGATAGTTGACTGTAATTTGACATAAATGGATAGCTGTGCTATGATAATATTATGCTCTGAAATTTGAGAATAAAAATAATACTTAGTATACCAAGTATATTATTGATTGAAAGTTTTTGGGACTCTTGAGAAAGACGCCACATTACGTACAGCATTACATACCCTTTTTTTTATTAATATTATAAAGTTTATTTTAAACATTTCGTCTCCAAAGAGTCTTCCTTATGTTTCACAAAAATTCCCTTGCTGGAATCCAACGAGCCTTTGGAATAATTCAGAGGCTAGGCGTGACTCAGATTTTAACTAAACAATTAGTAAACAAAGCACTAAATAACGTCTACCCCCATCCTCCTACAAGCCGAAACGATACGACCTCGTTTAATTATCGTCCTGCTATAGGGCTTGAATAATATCGAAATGCTAATTCCGTATGACTTCATAAAACGCCGTAAATCACTGGCTAATAAAATATGAAGCGCAAAAATTTTAATACCCCGCTTTCTTTATTTTATGAGTTGTAAATTACGCAACACCAAGATGTCGGCCCTCCTCGCATCCCCTTAGCACATGTGCCAAACGACAGAGGTGTCAAATTTTAATGAGGCCTAATAAAAGACGGGGCCTGTGATGTCTTTTATGTGGATTCTGAATATATTACCCAATAACATAAGCTTTAGAATGGGCGTTGGCACCTTGTTGGCACATATTTGGCTGAGGATTAGGCAAGAAGGATTATGGGCCCCCTTTTGATGGCAACGTTTTCTTTACGGCTTTCCGCCTTCTTAAACGTTTGTGATGCTAAATGGTATATTACGGAAACTCCATTCAGTATGTTAATAACTTTCGTGCAAATAAATCCAGCGACGATGAGAGAAAATTATATCGCCATAAAAGCTCGTTCATCACATTAACTGAGGATTAAATATTACGCTCAAAACGCCAATAATAAGGATCGATTGGATCTCTGAAACTGATTTGCAATTGGGTTAATGTCACTATTGGATTTCGTTTTAAATTTTACGATTTATTGCTTTGAGAGCGAATTATAGGTTCTTATATCGTTACTTATGTATTGATGTCTGGGCGTCGTATTGTGGCAATTATTGCAGTATTGATGGCCGAATGGATATAAAATTAAATTTAAGACGAGGAGAGGTCAAGCGAAGAGGATTTAGGATGTAAAGAGACCCAAGGTCGACCTACTCGAGAACGCTTAAATGAAATACTTACTTGTAGTTTAACTCGAACACGAAAAGAAATGTGACATATGAAGTGGTTTTATTCGTCAAATGCTATAAATATTATATGGAATAACCTATTAGTAAATTTTCAACATCGTTCCTGCTTTTTATGCACTTAGTAAGTCTATCAAATCGTCACACCACGATTTTACCAATTTAATAATAAAGACTGATTGATTGATGATTAACCGTATTGTTTGTCTACAGTGCATGGCGCGCGCGCTGTACGACAACATTGCGGAGTCGCCGGACGAGCTGGCGTTTCGTCGCGGCGACCTGCTCACCGTGCTGGAGCAGAACACCGGCGGCAGTGAGGGCTGGTGGCTGTGCTCGCTGCGGGGCAGACAGGTGAGGCCCTAGACCCGGAACAGAACACCGGCGGCTGCGAGAACTGGTGGCTGTGCTCGTTGCGGTTAGTCGAGCGGAATTTTAAGATGATAACAATGTACACGGAAAATCTGCTGCAAATTTCCGGTTATATATTTCTTCTGTCGCCATTACGACACCCACGGGATAGTACCTACACTTGAACAAGTCATATACCACAGAGTAGCCACTAGGCGATATTAAGATATATTTATCTTGTTTTCAGGGAATATGTCCAGGCAACCGTCTGCGGATAGTCGCTGGCGTGTTTGACGCGAGCGCACTACGGCGGCGGGGCCGCACGCCAGCACCTGTCGCTCACCAGCCCATGCCCGCACAGCAGTCGCCCGCGTTTACCAAAGTAAGCTTTAACTTATGGACAGAAACGACATCAACATTGCCTATCTCTTTAAAGTCGAAGACCTTGAACGATGTTGGCTGAAACCGCGTTAAGAGAAAATCGGCAGGGATATAATGTATACTGCAGCTGGTCAGTCAGTCTTCAGGATCTTCAAAGGGGCTTCTCTCCTCATACTGCCTGTTTAATGATGTTCTAAAATAATCAGACAGATTCT
Organism: Celastrina argiolus; assembly: GCA_905187575.2. NCBI lineage: Eukaryota > Metazoa > Arthropoda > Insecta > Lepidoptera > Lycaenidae > Celastrina > Celastrina argiolus. The sequence goes on from LR994591.1 coordinate 12,084,742, forward strand.
CTTGCATAGGAAATAGTGAAGAATGTCTTCCATTAATTCCAGATTGAAGAATGTTCACACTACGACGTCCCCCGAGCGCCGATGCCGGTGCAGCGTATAGGCACATACGACTGCCCAAAGCCTGCCGCGGATTGGTACGACGCGCCGCGAGCACCGAGACCTGCCAGCGCGGACTCCGCCTGCAGTGGCACGGGGTCACTGACCTCGGCTACTTCCAGCGCCTCCGCAAACTCCGGCAGTTCAGCACATTCGGCACATTCAGCACACTCCGCACATTCGGCCATCTCGACGTCCAGCATGTATGATGTTCCCCGATCCAGAGCACTACCACTACCGTGTGACGCGGCTTTGGAAGCCTTGGAGCGACTACAGGTATGATATTTCAATACTAAAACTAAATATTTGTACTTTGCAATTGGCATTATGTTATATCGCATTGATACTAGAAAAAGTACACTCGTAGTAGCTCTTTTGAGACAAAATCATTTTCAGGGCCCTGATTCAAGATGCCATCGCTATTTATCGCTTACGAAGTTCGAAAACAAAATGTATGGGATTTGTCATAAGCCTTGCTAAGTGACATACGAATTTGCTTGTGATTTGGCGAACCATATGCCGAATTCTATACATTTTGTTGAACTCATCAGGGTAGGGCAGATCTTTCAGTAAATTGACACTTTTTGTATTAAATATCGTAACGACATTATTTTTAGATATGTGTGCAATATGCATCTGTTGAATCTTAATTTCCAATATCTACTTTCCAGGAGGAAGCCTCAGCGGCCGTATCCCGCCTGCTGTCATACGTGTGCCCGGGCTGGCGGCGGCGTGGGGCGCTGCGAGCACGTGCGCTGGACGTGCGCGTGGCGGGCGCGCGGCTGCGGGCGGCGCTGCACGACCTGGCCGTGTTCGCCGACGCCACGCTGGCCAACGCACACGATGCGCAAGACAAAGGTGAGGGATTGTGGATAAATCTGAATAGGAGTTACAGGTTAAAGCTAACGGATACGATAAATGTGGTATACGCTGTAAAATACCCAAATCAATTCCAGATAAAATCAAAGATATCGCCCACCATTGGCGTTTAAAGCTTTCAACTTTTATATTTTTCGTCTTGGTGTAAAGAAAAGTTAATGCTAGATCTGGCCTTTAAGATATCCCTTCTCGTTTAGGTCTTTAGGGGACTCACAATAATAAGACGAGTTATATTGATACTTTATTCCATGTTAGCTAAGACAAATGTTAGCGATTACAATAAAATTGTTCGCGACGACCTCATACATTAGATATTCAGTATATACTTGTACACCTATATGTAAAATATCATGAATTCACACGCAATCAAAAGTTTTAACTTATCAGCTGTGAAAAATGATGTAGGTAGATATAAATGCCCGATAACAAAATACATATTATGGTTTTTGCGTATCTGTTATAATCAGTAGACATTTCTCATATTTGGCACAGTGACCCATCGGAAACTGCAGAATATGATGTAGTAAATAAATAAGCGTGTACCTATCTCTCAAAATTCAATATATTATATAGGTATATACAGCGGATGATAAAATAATCTTTCTGAAGGACTAAAAAATGTAGAGCAGTACTAAAATATCCAATCTGTTCCAGGTATCGCAGTAAAGTTAAGGCCACTAGTGAAAGCGTTGAAAGATGCGGAGCGGATAACCCACGAAGCCACCAGCGCGTTAGACGCTGGTGACTGGGCGCCTGAGCGGCTGGAGAGGGACCGGGAACCCACCGATGGCACACAGGATGCTTTGGACCAGCTTGTAGCGTGTGCGAGGTCACTTACTGAGGACGTCAGAAGAGCGGCTTCGTTTATACATGGGAACGCATCGCTGTTGTTTAGGTAAATTACCATCTTATATTCCAATATTAACAATATGATTTTTAAAATTGAATATGATAAAATAATTGTCGGATGTAGGTACTATTGCTGATACTCTTTGGTTCTCGGTTGGTAGAGACTGCTGTAAAATCACCTTTTTGTACAGCTCCCCTTATTGTTTACAAATAAAGAATTTTCTATTCTATTTTACTTGCTTCTAATATTGAACTGTCACCTATTAATATCCAGTGAAGTGCAAAATCCTTCAAAACATATGCAGCTTACTAAAGACGCTTCTAAAGATTCTGTAGCATATTCTATAACCTTTAAATGACTATTGCAGGCGAGCAGTCACAGTCCCTGAGCACGAATGGACGGAGGAGTACGACTATGTCCGCCTGGAGTCGCGGACGGCGGTCGGCAGACGAAACGCCGAGATCCGAGCGGCACTCCCGGACAAGCTGAGGGCTTCGTTTGACGCGCTCGTGAGGGACGCTGATCATGCGGGAGAGGTTAGTACTTAATATGAAATATCCAATCCAATCAAAATCCAAATAAAGTTACTGAGTCGATCATTACACAACTATTAATTATGTTCGCCTTCAGAACAACTCCCCTTGATGCAAAAATGGTTAACTATGTCAAAGTCATACAAAAAGATAACTTTGTCACGGGAAGTAATGATAAAACTCATAGGTCTCGATTTGCCTAAGCAAAGAGATCAATAGAACGCATACCACCAATTTAAGTTAATAAATAAATACAGTGGTCGAAGTTAATATACGTACTTACTTGTTTAGTATAGATATTGGCTAACTCTAAGCTTTCTCTAATCTAAAAGGAATCATGTCAATGCGAATCATGCTCATTCCTTTACATCATTACACCAACATAAAAATCATCTAGTCGACGCAATGCATGTTAACTACATTACACCTATTCTCCATTAAAATCCGCTTCCAACCCATAACTAAATAGTAAATACCAATTACTTCCAGGTCAGTGCCGTAGCAGCAGCCACAAGACTTCCGCCGGACGACCGTCAGCTCGCGGCGTTCTACGCGGCGCAGATCGCGACCTATGGGGCCCATCTGTCCACAGCCGTGGAGGCATTCCTCAGGACCATAGAGATGGGCCAGCCCCCCGATGTCTTCCTCGCGCACGGCAAGTTCGTCGTGCTGAGCGCGCATAGAATAGTCCACGTTGGAGATACGGTTCATAGGTTAGTATTTAGTCTACAATCTTATTAGGCTTAACCACAAAGTAGATATATACATAACACGACCTAGTACCTACTAAAAAAAGGTATCACCCTAATACTGGCAATTCGACTGGCTATTTTTGTTTTCTCCGATTTCCAGGCACATTCCGAAAACCGCCATCTAACGCCACTATTGGAAAATACTAATTACTAATTTCGTTTCGTATCTTCTTCTTAATTAAGGATTTGAATTTAGCTTAATGTGAAGTTATGCCTAAAAAATATGCTTATATTTATTTTAATGTCAATATTTGTACTTAATTCAGCATATTTACATTTTATAATTTACAAACGTTAATAGTAGTGACATCTATTGCATTTTGTTGTACTTATTGATAGCATATATAGTGTGTACCTATTCGACAGTATTAGTATATACTTACCAATAACCAGCGAAGAAATTATATATTTCTACGCATGAATGGAGAACATGAAAGATTGATAAAGGCTATCTGTCTTGTCCCTACAACCGGCATTTCAACGGTGGTCATGCTTGGCTTGATGTAATAAGTTAGGAATTAGGTACTATTCTAATGTAAAAGTTTTACAACTGCAATTCTGACGTAACGATTTTCTCTTACAGGAGCGTACAACACGCAGGCTTGAAAACAAAAGTATTAAGATGTTCCGACGCACTGTCGGAAGCGTTGGCGGCGACCGTCGCGAAGACGAAAGCCGCCGCTCTGCAGTTCCCGTGCGCAGCCGCCGCAGCGGAAATGGCCTCTGCTGCGCGGAACCTCGCAGCACGCGCAACAGATCTGCGCAGAACATTGGTACACGCAGCGGAACCCCCCGAGGCGTTGCTGACCCCCGCGACCACCGTGCCCCCCTCCTCCGCGCACACCCCCCTCACGCCGTTGACACCTTTGACACCCCACGCGCACAACGGCACAACATCGCTACCGGTACTATAATGTGTCTTACACTGCCAACGAGTGAAAAATTAATGTCAAATGAATCGAATAATGATTGTTGCTTATATATAAAGCTAGGCTTGCTTGATGTTAATGAGACTGAGGGCTCGGAGAACCAACGATAGAGGCACCGCCTCCAGAAATGCACTACCACCACACAAAAAATATAGTAACTTAAAATATCACAAATTATTTGTGATACCATTATCTGTCCCTATCGTTTACATTTAGATTCACTACTGTGGAACAGAGACGGGTGTAATCAGTAATTTACCAGATATACAAGATACCAGTGACATTTCGTAATAAGTGATAGTGCAGATTAAAATGCAATACAATTAATAGACAGTAGTCTGCGCTTGTTCGGTATAGAATACAATCTTAAATAGTTTAGGATAAAAAATGGAGTGAGATACGGGCTAGGTTATATATCGAAGCCTTTTATATAATTAGAAAGCATTTTCCATTCCGACATTTTGTACTTAAGAAAGCTACTTAGGGATTTGAATTAAGTATTTAATGTGCAGGGCGCATTAAGCTCGGAGGCTGGTTATACCTCAATACTTCGCGGCAGATGACCAAAGAATACGATTGGATATTATACAATCTTACAATGAACACAGCTAACTTAAAGTTAGGCAGTTCTATTAAATTCTTTATCTAACTTAGCGATATGAGGTGGTTTCAACTATGAATTACTACAGATTAGATTTATGCAGGTTCTTTCTTTTCTTTTCTAAATTGGTTTTTATTTTTAATTTAGTATGCAGTCCAAGTTATCGTAGAATGCTTGATGCTGTACCTGACGTCATGGCCTAACATTGCAGTTAAAAACAAGCCAATTAATGTGTTCACGTATTTACATAAAATAATATTTACACAGCTCAGTAATCATCAAAGGGTTTTCCTGCCTAGAAATACAGATAGAAATTAATAAGTTGGTTAAGTTCATAGCTCTTCCTATAGGCCATTGAAATATAATTAAAAATCGAATAATGTCTGTGTTGGAAGCTGGAGCAACCTGTAAAAAGTGTTATAGTTGTTTCGAAAACTATAACTTAATTACTGCTTTAACCGATTCGTTGCGGATGACACGCCACGCGTGCCATTGATTTCTTTTGTCTGTGGCGGAGGGCACGCTAGTCGTGCCATTTATAAAATTGCTGTAACTTGCTCAAATTACTTTTGAGGATGATTTGTCCAGGACAAAATATACATTATTTTACACGTTGTACATGCCCACAGACTTCGTTTCTAGATATTTTATGAATTTGAAATTTTCAGGTGTGGCAAACCTTTTTTGACAAGCAATTTTGACAAAGTAATATTAAATGCGGATATGCTTCTTTAATCGTTAAATTTAATGGACATACGTAGTACAGCTTAATGTTGAACACTATTTAAAATATTTCATAGGATGTCCGCCATTAAAATGTAATAGGTAGAACCAAGAACCTGCTGTGTGAAATGAATTTTAAATAATTTTGTGGAAAAATAATGTGTAGCATAACTTGCATAAGTACCATTCATCAAAGACGCTTACGAACCTAAGCTGTAAACATGTTTCTGGATTGCTTCTTGATAAAAAGAACGTAAAACCTTTGAATAAGTCAAAGTTTAATTTTGGTTAAATTGTTGTCGTATTATTAGCTCTAACTATAGTTAGAAAACTCTGACAGAAAATATCGTAGGTTCATAAACCATAAGACAAAAATATAAACGTATATAGGTAAGTAGGTTATATTTATTTAACCCTACCTACCTACTTTTTCTATAGAACAGTTAAATTGTGTTGTGATGTCTTAGCGATAACTTCGTTACTTAAAAACACAATACTAACCACCAACCTACACAATATTAATGTACCACACAATAATATTCGAAAAAACAATAATAATATGACAAAAGGTTTGTAACATCTGTATAAAAAAATCACTTACCCGCCATATCAAGGAAATCGCGTAGAAAAACTCGTATTTAGCCACTTTCAACCACTTACAAGACCGTTTACTATCAACTTGCGATGACACCTAAACCTAATCAGGTCTACACATGCCTAAAAAGCATAAAAAGTATATTTTTATTACACATGGCTGATGGCACACTAGGTGTGTCATTTTCTTCTATGGCGGCTGACACGACAGGCGTGCCATGAAATATTGGTACGCCGCCACGGCTAAAAGTTTGCGAAATCGAGTGCCGCAATGAATCGGTTAATGCGATATGAACCGGTTTTAACCAGTTTCACGCCCACTTGTTAAGGTCCTGTGTACACTGCACGCTTCTATATGATTTTTCTGCGGCGTTTTTTAACATTTACTCGCTGGATGCTCATAAGCCGCATGAGTTGAGTTGTCCGTCCAGTTTTATACAAGTTTTGCAGGTTTTGAATGTTAGATTGAAGGTTCGGATTTGTTTGGTGTTATATCACGAAATGTGCTAGCATATTGTAAAGTTTAGTAACACATGTTTACATGTGAAGTCGACGTGCTGCTATCTTTTTTTTTTTATCGACGTTGGTTTTCCTGTTTTTCTTCTTTAGCAACGTATACAAACCATATTAGTCCTTTAAGTGTTTGCGTTCTATGAAGGAAAACCACCATAGATAGATACTATATATGCGTCAAAAAAGTATCAATAGCAAAACTTCGAACATTATTCTTGCTGTTAACAATTATTCGGGTAGGTAATTACTAATTAATCAATTGGTGTCATGTTTCATATAATATTTTATTGTTTGTTCGCAAACCAATCATTGATAGGTATTACTTACTAGCGCTGTATCGTATTGTTCCACTACTTCAGTAGTGGAACAATACGCATACTCTGTTCCGATTCAATGTGTTATGAATGTAAACTAAAAATTGAATTAATGAAATACGACCAAATAAAATTGTTTTCTATTGCGCGGTGAACAATTGAAATCTAAATTAGAATCATAATAGCTGACCATATTGAAGTTTTTTACATGTATATTTCATTGAATTGGAACTAGCATATTGCAGATGAACAGATAACGTTAAAAGTGTTTAATAATAATAAAAACTAACAACTTCCAGTCGACTAAGGGCAAAAGTGTAATTTTACTTATAATAAGTGTAACTAAATATCTATGTTCCTTGTTTAGGCTATATAGCTAGCTCAAAAATACAATGAGAAGAATGACCAATAAGCATTTTTAACAGCTGTTAGTGATGCTCAAGCTATTTCTAATTTTTAGACCTTATAAGTACGTGTTGCTTGTCTAAATGTATTTATTACTAATGTCCTTTGTAAATACATTAAGTTACTAGAATAACATCGTATACATACAATAAATAAATATAAGCTACTGAAATCCGCAACTTACATTCCTTAGTATTCTTTTTAATCAACTTTGTAAACTTAGACCAATAAGTATTATACTTAAAACGTTTTTGAGATGATGTCTATTCTAGTAAGTTAATGTTGATTTAATAACGTATCGATGATATTAACGATTTATTATTCAGAGATTACTCAGATAATGTAGCCTAATTATAAATTTCTCGCATGGCGCGAGAGCTCAATAACGAGATTTTATATCTAGGCTAATTAACTGAGTGGTTTCTAAGCATTTTCATTGAGTCCTACTTAACAATTAAAACCAAGGTATAGGCTAGGATACACGATGAACATTTAGGTAAATGGACACTCGACTAAGTGTCGAAAGCGTTATTGTGATTTGTGAATTGGTCACAATACGGTCACTCTAGTGTCGACATAAGTTTAATGGTACTAGTGTATTCTGGCCACAAAGAATTACGTTAAAAATGTTTTGGTATCAACACTAATTAATTATCATTGTGAATCTGATTTCAACTCAAATATTCTTCCATAAGGACCAATCACGACTTGTGGTGAGCGACTCAAATTCCAGCGAGTTAGGATTTGAGTTGAAAATCAAATGTAAGGCTGTAACCGTGTGTATTTTGTACTTTATTTATAAATAGTTGTATCTAGTGTTAATACATATATCAGTGTAAAAACATGTTGTACATTAGTCGAGTGTAATATATTGCTAGGTGTCGTAGTTTAGTTAGTCATAGTGAAATTGTACAAATGCATATTAAAATAATTTTATGAGTTTAATCATCTTGTAAAACGCGATCAAGTAAAAATATACAAATTTTCGTATTTATAAATATTTGTTTTGATTTCTTACTCCCCTACTCAGATATATGATTTTGCTAAATAATAATAATTACCTACTTAGCAATAAACAGAATACACCTACTTATATTAAACACATAAGGTAAATATTTAATTAATTTCCTGTATGTGAATGTTCTCCTAATACTTTGCTAATTATCCGGTCAGTACGATTGAACTGATATCGTCAATTTTGTACAAAAATCTCTTAAAATAATAAAGATTAAAGAAAGAAAAAACAGTCAGTACCTACAGTAGTACTTAATGATATAACCTTCATATGTATATGTTCATAGTGTATGTTCTCAGGGTGCTAAGCAACCCTGAACCTGTCAATATTTCAGTAAAGATCAGCCTCCTTACCTACTCTTGAAATGAATTCCAATCGATCAGAATTAGAATTTGACAGTTAGCTAATCTTGAACACAACACTATCGAAAAATTAGTTTAAAATTTAGTGCCGATTTCAAAACCAATAAAATCGGTTTTGTTTTCCAGAGTAGAAAATGATATGACAGCAAAATTAACATTAAAATTGGATTGGTTTGGGATTGGAATTGAATTATCAAAAAAAAAGTATCTAACATGAGTGAAGTTGTTCATTTTTAAAAGTGACTCGAAATGTTTTAACTTTCAAATAGGTTCTCAAATTCTATTTGGTACCTCTGATGCGATCACAATTCTTGAGACCGAGTTTAGAATTGTTTTGTTAATGCGGGCTTTATTTTCAACTTCAAGAGTAAGTTCAGTTCACAAAAGTTTTTTTTATCTTTATTTATTTAGAGGCTTTTGTACAAAAGTATATGACAGCCCCATCATAACTTATACATAGTAAACAAAAATTTAATTCTAAATACATACACTTTATCTGATATTATTAATCGTAATGATGGACACAAATCTGAACAAAAGTTTTAGTTCCCTAGAACAGAACAAGTCTGTGACAATATGTGATGGAACATTCCTAGATCCGTTCTGTTGAGATTTAGATCCAGGAGCAGTCGCCGACGGCGCGGCTCGTGCAGGACACACTCCGCCAGCAGGTGGTGCGCGTCCTCCGGCACTCCGCACGCCGAGCAGTTCGGCGAGTCGCTCAGTCTCATCACACAAGATGCGGCGCGATATTGTATCGCTATTAAAGTGCGAACCGCGTCAACGTCTCGGTACGTAGCGGCGAAGATAATAAAATAACAAACTATTTAAAAATGAAAATTATTTATCTTAGAACTCTTAATTATTTCACATAATATATTCTTATTATTATTCATTATCTAACAAAATATAATGAGCTGCCTCACGGAAAATGTAAACATAATGAGGTGCCTTACAGGCGACCTAATACCGATACGGTAGTTAAATACTGTTGTCCTTGTCATTGCGCTAAGAAGTGACAGCCTGCGAACAGTAGGTCTCTTAACTTACATTATCATATTGCAATTAGCATAGTATGAAAAACATTTATTACAATTACTAATTCAGTGTCATACTTTAATATATTGGTTTGAATCATTAGTACTGTTCCGCAGTTCCTACTTTCGCATTGTATTTTTAGAATATTCAATAATTTTCATAATAATCAAATCTTGACCTGTATCGTCAAATTCTATTTTCTAATGTTGAAATGTAAACTATTGTGGGAATGTTATTTTTGACACTGACTTACAAATATTGCATGGACTTATGCAATTTAATACACATATAACATAAAGTCCATGCCTGGACTAACATAAAATATTTAATGGTGCGTACAGACTGGTGAAATGTATCACTTTACCTTTCATTGCATGTTCGCTGCAAGCGTGGAAGGTACCGCGCATGTACGCGATCCTATTTAATGAAGAATGTTCACAATATTTTATCTTTCTGTGATTACGATACTACGTGTATTTTCTGATATAAATGTATTTATTTTAAATTCTCGACACGATGACGTCATTTTTGAACACTTCGAACATTTTAGATGAATTTAAAATGTGTTGTACTGTTCGTTAATACTTGGTATTTTTCAATGTAATAAAAACGAATATGTTTGTTTAGGTTCAATAAAATATAAGAGAAAAAAACTATTACGATACGTCGTGTAGTTTCCGAGATTTTTAATTTCAAGTTCTGGACGCGATGACGTCATTTTCCAACGTCTACTACTGGATGCAAACTACAAGAATTTCAAAAGTCTCTAAATTCATTGTGGTCTTTTTTAATGAAACAAAAACGATTCTTTCAGTTTTTAACTATATTATAATATATTTAGTAATTCTCCAAATGCGGCCTTTTGTTATATTGTTCGTTAAAAAAATCACGGGTAGCCCCGAGCGCGTATTATATAATATGTATATTATACGCACGCTTAGTGTGCGCGAAAAATACAATGCAGACTATGACAAATTGTTACAAAGTGTGACTTATTTCATTGCATGATACATTTTATGCTAAACGTAATCATTAAAAAAGTCTGTACGCACCTTTATATCCTAGAAAAATCTACCGTTATTTTCTTTCTACGCAAACTCTCGAATATCAAGTATATTAGTACATTACAATCAAGTGTTAGTAAACTGCTGCATGTATTCCCTGGCCTTCGCTTCGTTGTAGTGGTACTGTGATGCGGGGTGATTGGGCGGTAGTTTGGCCTCTGCCGCTGCCAACTCCAGCCGGGCCGTCCGCAGCCGCATTGACATCTCCAAAGCCTTGGACTCCTGCTCTCTCCTCTCCGCTTCCACTTTCTCTTTTATTCTTTGTCTTTCAATCTGAAAATAATTTAATGTGTTATTATTGCATAATTTAGTACCGGGATAGCGGGTTCGAATCCCGCGAATGGTTTTAATATTCCAGGGTCCTGGATGCGTATTAAACATTTTGTGTATATGATAAAACACCATAATATGTATAATGTAGAAGTTGTAAATCCATAACACAAGATATTCGAGAAATTAGCATGGTACCAGACTGACAAGGTGTGAAAGTTTTCATAGACGCTATATTTTTTTATTAGTAAACAAATTAAATTTATGAAATAAATATGAAAATGTGGGAGTGCGAGTGGAAGCCCCAAAGGGAGATCTCCGACCGAGCGAGATGGTATGCTCGGTCAGGCCGAAGCCCACTGTACTAGTTTTCAGATGTCGTATATATAGCGCCGGACTTAGAAAACTTCGATAGCGCGATGCAGGATTGTGGCGCTAGTAGTAGGTACCGCCACAAAAAGATTTAAACCCTTAAAATGATTGTTATTAAATAATAGTACTGAGCCATTCACTTATAAACATAACATTTATATTTGCAGTTGCTAGCGAGGTTATACAAAATACTTACTTTAGATGTTTCAAGCTGATTCTTCAATATTTCAAACTTCATTCTTTCAAATTCCTTATTTTGACTTAAGTTACCAAAATTATTAATTGAATCTGAAAGATGTACATAACAATTTTCAATACTATTCAATAATTTTCTACATTTTATCTATCTAATTCATAACAGAAATTGTATTGATGCCAAATACCAGCCTCAAAGGTTGTCATTGCTAGGGAGGTTTAGGGAAACCAGGGACAGATCTATGAAATTGTATATGTATTTTGCTCACTCTGGGGACAAGTTACCAAAAGTAATTATGTGTTGTACGAAAAACTATGACCGTAATTAGATTGTTGACTTTTTAGTTTTTTTTATGACGTCCTCCGTAGCGCAGCGGTTCAGCGCGTTGGTGCTCGAGCGAGATTTTGCGGGTTCGAATCCCGCCGAGGGAACAAAAAGTTTTCAATGTTCCTGGGTCATGGAAATTTGTGTATTAATATAATAAAAATCTTAAATATGTGTATATTATAAAAGTATTAAATACATATTTCCGTTGTCCGGTACCTGTAACACAAGTTGTTCGGATACTTAGTACAGGGCCAGATTGACGTGGTGTGAAGCGTCTATAGATATTATTATTATAGTTTTTCGTATTAATTACAAAAAAAATATTACCCATTCCGGAATCTCCATTTAAGATAGTATTGAGCGGGTCTGGACTCCCAGTTTCGATGACCGGCTCGCGGTAATCATCACTAATTCCCTGCCCGTCATCGTCACTATCTTGCTCGTTGTCACTAGCTTCTGGGCTGGTTTCTTTTTCAAATGTGTATTCAAATGGGGGCTCGCATTTTATCTGCAAAAATTTGGTGTTTTTTGACAACTTGTAAAATTAAGTTGTTTTACTGTGTTCAGAAACAATTAGATTACAAATTGATCAAAGAAAAAATAAGATTTTCTGTGTCTATACTAATATTATAAAGCTTGTTTCTTTGTTTGTTTGTTTGTTTAAACGCGCTAATCTCAGGAAGTACTGGTCCGATTTGAAAAAATATTTTTTTGTTGGATAGTCCATTTAAATAGGAAGGCTTTGTTTGGTGACATCTGTTTCGGCCGAAACCGAAACCGAAACTGACGTGGTCATGTTAAAATTGTTTTTAATACTGAAATTTGGAACATTTTACCCATTATTCTGCATTAATTAGGACATGAAATGGAAGTGAAACACATTATATTAGGTTGGGGAAAAACTATTTTGGCATTTTATATAAAAATTGTAAAGGATTTTTTATAAAGTTTATTTACAATTTACTAAAGTATGTAGGTGCCATTTTGTTTCATAACTTTTTGCATCTTGTTGGTGACATGACCTCATTGCCATAAAAAGGTAGTCCTATTAGTAGGATGTCAACCAGACACTGCCTAAGAAATTCTGCAGCGACCGAAACAGGTGGTAATCTGAAGGTGCAAGGTCAGGACTATACGGCGGATGCATTAACACCTCCCAGCCAAAATCCCGTAATTTTTGCTGAGTGGCTAAAGAAGTGTGAGGTCTAGTGTTGTCATGGTAAAAACCATCCTGTTGATTAATTCTGGCCGCTTTCTCACAACTTCTTGCTTTAATCTCATCAGTTGTTCGCAGTACAGTTCAGAATCGATGGTCCTGCCTGGCGGTATAGCTCATAATGAATAATGCCCTTCCAATCCCCCCACACACACCATCCTTGTTCATCACCGAGTTAACCCGGGTTTCACCACAGTCTGTGAAGCCTGACCGGCCTTTGACCACAATCTTTTTCACACGTTCTGGTCGTACGTGATCCACTTTTCATCACTAGTTCTTCAAAAATGGTTCGGTATCATAACGTCTTAATAAAGAATCACAAAAGTACACTAGGTACAGTACAGTACATTAGGTTTTTTTTTCAGTGAGCTTATGAGGCACCCAAATATCGAACTTTTTTGTATACACGGCTGTTTTTCAAATGCGCCAAAACCGTTTTGTGGTCAATCCTTAGTTCCTCAGCTACATCATAACTACTAATATGTCGATCTTGCTCCACTTTTTCAAAAATGGCATCAGTTTTGTCCGTAACATGGCGACCAGAGCGACGTGCAATCAAATCAAAATTTTATATATTACAATCAAAATTTCCGGATTGAAAACGCTTAAACCAAATTTGGGCTACTCTCAGAGATACTGCATTAGGTCCATAAGCATCACAAAATTTTTTCGCGGCTTGTTCATATTATGTAAAATTTTAAAATGTATCGAATTTCTTCATTAAAATCACTTATTTTAACAATAAGAAAATCAAATGAAAATATCACATTTACCTAATTTGAATTTGGAACTGATGCCATAATCAGACAGATACAATTAGTATATAGCCCAAAAGATTATATGACAAGTTCATACTCGAAACAAATTCATAATGCGAAAAGACTTTTATCCCCAGCCTATTATTTTGTTGAAATCATTTTTTTAATGTAATATAAAAAAAAAGTCATAATATAAAAATCTGTTTAGACTCTAAACTGATTCGAGATTCAGATTCGATCGTGCCGCATACTTCCGATTAAATTGACTTTTATTTATTTATATTCTCGGTCGATTGATATTATGGTCAGGAGTTCTTTATCCTGGTTAGTTTCAATGTAATCCTCGAAATAAAATACCAAAAGCCGTTGAGATCGAACGGAATCGATTCTCGATCGTGTCAGCCTGCAGGGCCGCCGTTCGCGAATGTATTGCCGCGTGAAACGAAGTTAGGCGAGCGTGCACGATAACTTCTGAAATCAGTTTCGGTTTTGGCAAAGTTTCGGCCAAAATTTGGCCGACAACTAAAAATCTTTCACAGAAAAAATACGTAATTGTAGAATATAAGTCTATTCTTATAAGGATTCATAGCAAACAACAATCATTGTATTATTAATGGCCAATTGGCATCACTGACTAGTCTTTGGTTGTGTGATAGACGGGTTTGTTTTCGTTTGGGTTAAATTTTAATTTTATCTCGGACGTACTATAGTTGGCCGTTGAGTGACGCTTGTGTAATCAACACTCGGCCTAGTCAATCAATTAATCAAATAGCTGATTCAATCAGATGACTGCGGCATATATATATTGCGACTTTTGTACCGGGCATTTTCACATTTGTGCTTCAAACTATGCAGTTTTAGAAATAAAGATTTTTTAAAATATTATTCATTTATTAAACTTTCTTATTAAAAAAAAAGAAAATTATTTTGGGTGACCCGATTAAAATTATAAGCAACAAAAACGTCGTCTTTGTCACAGAACAATCTTGGCTATAAAAAATATATAATGGACTATTGCAAGGATTATTGAATTATTTGTATCTTCGTTATTTTTTAAGATACAACGAAATATATTTTAAATTATTTCTAATATTGACTAGATATTTTTATATAGCTTGTTATAAAATAGGCTATTGCGCAAACTTTGGAGACATTAGAACTTTTTGTGTGACCCGAATATAGTTTACAATATATAATATATTGTAACTTTTGTATGGGGTGTATATAATACAGTCCATTCATATAAAATATCAACAGATGGTTTAAATTTTTAAAAGATATTATATTTTTTTATCTGGTTATATATTAATACTAAAATGATAAATATAACATATAAATTCACCTTTATATCTATTTGTTCTTCAACCTTCTGATGCATAATATTGGGTTGATTTAATTGGTTTTGTGCCCTTTTTCTCATATTATCAAACTTGGTGCGCAGAGTCTTCATTGATCTTTTTTGATTGCTCAATTTATTATACATGTATGTCACCTTAAATTAAAAGAGATAACAAATATTAAATTATAATATTATCACAAATATTGACTTTATAGTCAAATCAATATGTCGCTAAATTCAAATTTCGTGAAAATTGAGTTTAAACTATCACTAAAACATTTTAGAATATTTTGTAACGTTTTAAGTACATAAATCTAAACTAACCGTCTTCAGAATCAATATGTTACGACATACCCTAAAATGTTTAAGCAACAGTTTAAAGTTTTAAACTCAATTTTCATAATTAAATATCTTGCAACATAATATCACATTTATCCATTCATGTCTTCAATCAAATCAAACATTTTTTATTCAGAATAAATTTTTACGAATTGATGTCATGTCTCCAAAATATTTTCTGTGTGCTACAGGCTACTACAATATCATGGAATAATATAAATATGGGAAAAAACTGGCAAGCCTGAGGCCTCGAATTTTGCGGGCAGCGGGGCGGGAGCGGCGCGGGTGCCGTACTCGTTACCTGCTCCCGCGCCGCCGCCGCGCCGCCGCTGTTTTCGAGAACCGGTCCATTTGATTTTACGCAAAAGATCCTACCGCTCCCGCCCCGCTGCCCGCAAAATTCGAGGCTGAGGCCTTATACTAGAGATGAAACGGATAGTAGTTTGGCCGGATACCGGATATTCGGCAAGCTACCAGGCCGGAGCGCCGGATATCCGGCCTTTTTGATAATATACAGTGTGTAAAAAGAGCAACTATAACTTTGAGACACGATTATACTACCTTTCCTCATTTTGGAAATGTATTTTTTTTTTTTTTAACTTTTCAGCATTTCTTATTTTTTTTTGTCGCAAAAATTACAATAAAGTAAAAAAAAATTTTTTTTTAATTTTTGTAAAAAAAACATTTCTAGAATGAGAAAATGTAGTATAATCATATCACAAAGTTATGGTGACTGCTCTTTTTACACCCTTTATAATAATAAGTTTGATTTGAATATTGGCGCGGTGAACGAGATCGGAAATATTCAGGAGCATTCGCAGGGTCGCAAGTAACGGTCGACTCGGGGGCGTTCGAGTGTTATCGCGTAAAATTTGGTATTTATTCATCACAATTTGCCACTTGTTTATAAAACAAACATTTTTAATGAGCGGTTATAAAAATAAACGGTGTCCACAACCTATTGGAGTATGATTTGCCTTCTAAAATAATAAGATTTTTTAAATTTTACTATCCGGTATCCGGCCGGATACTGTATTACTATCCGGTATCCGGCCGGATAGTGAAAACAAGGCCGGATAGGCCGGATACCGGATAGTTACCGGATATCCGTTACATCTCTACCTTATACCTACCATTATTTAACACAAATTCCATAAGTGTTGGAATATCCCATAATTCCTACATGTTCATTGTGTTTGAAATGAATAAGATATTTAATATTTACCAAATTTTTTAATAATAAAATATGTACCTATACAATTTTTAAAATGATAAATGTATACATTTATTAATTTTGAAAAAAATGGTTTATATTTTATAAAACTTAAAAGCAAATACATACCTTGGCCCAAGCATTTCTTTTTAATTTAGTGGAGCGACCTGTAAGATCCTTTAAAAATATGTGCTCTTTTTCTGATTTTATACATTTTAGTAAAAGATTACATTCTTCAGGCGAAAAGTTGAATGATCTGTGTGATCTGAAAAATAATAACAAATAATATTGACTTATTCTAATAAATACCTACTTTTATTATGTTTAACATTAAAAACTTTAACATAATTATGTTCTGCTACGTACCAAATATGAATAATAGATTTTAAACTTTATTATTACACAAAAATGTATTTTAAACTATTTTTAGTTGGATATTCTAAAGCTTAAGGATTAACAATAACTTATTAGGCACTAATTTTTAATTTACCATAATAGATTATAGCCTCTTTTTCAGATAATAAGTACCTAATATACTTTTCTTATTAATTTAAGGTTTCATACTCTTGGAAAAGGCCTGCTTTCATATTAATGCTATTCTAAAATTAGAATGCTAAACAGGAGATTTAGTTTTAGGGCCGATTTTTTAATTGTCTTGCACTTTGACAGATTTTGTATGTAACATAATAAAGTATCAAAGTCACATGTTTATTCAACAGATAAAAGTTATCTGGCGATTGAAAAATCGGCCCTTAGTGTAATATTCAAACAAAGTATGGCACATAGTTACTTACACATTTCTGTTAGTTGACCCATGTTTTTTGTCCGCTTGAGAATGAGTTGATGTTTCATCACCACCACCTTCCCACACTTTTCTCTTTCTGCTCTCTTTATCTAAGAGAAAAAAAAAATTAATGGTAAAAAAACTTAATGGTTCAGTAAAATAAAAATACAGCTTGGACAAAAAATCCTGGTTGCGTTATCAGATGAAACTAAAAGAAAGATGAATATCAATAGATTTAGGCCACAAAACTTAATAAAATTTTAAAAAATCATCCGGCTTCACTTACCAATCTCTTTGAGGTCTATTTCACTAGAATCAATTGGACCATAATTGTCACTTTCATTTAATAAGACTATAACTTGGTTCAAAAAGTGTTTTTCATTCAAATCACATTTGAGTATATTTTTTGATAACTTTTTAGCATCCCTTTTCAGGTTCTCCCATTTAGTTTTCAATGTTTCAGGTGTTCTTACATTTTTGAATCCTTTACTGTTAAAAGTTTTGGAGATTTTGTTCCAGGCAGCTTCTTTGGCATGGTTTGTAATGGAATTAGTAGATTTGTTAAGTATTATATTTTTATTTTCTTCAATTAATGCAACCAGTGTTTCTGCCTCTTCTCTGTTGAAAGTAGGACTTCTTTGCCTGTAATGTGAAATTCTAAATTATTTCATAACTCATCTATAAAAAATATTTTTAATTACCCAGATTATTTTTAAATAAATATAAATTATCAAACAATTCTGACACCCTGCATAGCACATTGTTGGTTGAGAACATTTGAGAGAGAAGATAGAATCCCACTGAAGGGACAAAAAATTTCACATATAATATGTGTTTAATATAAAAGTATTAAATATGTTTTCATTGTCTGACCCCCTAACACAAGTTCTTCTTATACTTAGCACAGGGCCAGATTGATGTGGTGTAAAGCATCCATAGATATTATAGTGACAGTACCTACAGCAGATCAATAACTTAAATTTAAGTATATATATATATACTTATATATAAGTAATTAATGTAAAGAGATAATATTCACCATCTAAACATCTACTAGTTACTTAAATTGTGACAACTTACTACTAGAAAGTGGAATTAACAACATTCTAGCTAACTAAGCAATTTCATTTCCACAATTAATGATAAAGAGCTGGATTAAACGCACAAAAATTTTATGATATATGATTATTATTTTAAATTAAATGAATTATTAAATAAAACATACATGACAGTAATAGTAGTGAACGAGTCGTCTTGATTATCTTCATTCATATTATTATTAATTACAAAAGCTGAAAGAACATTCTAAGACTATGACTTTTATTGTTTGGATAAAATAATTTGAACTTTTAAAAAATATCATAGGAATTAGGAAATTCGGGAATACAGCCTAGATTAGAGCACTAGTTTATTTATGCTATTTAAGAATATATTAAACTAAAATCTCGACTCGATCGCCATTCGCCAAACAAATAATATATATCTTATTCTTCTACTTCTTTTTAAATACTTTTGCGAACGTCGTCGTCGAAGTTAAATAATAAGCTGGGTAAAATTAGGCCCACATAAAACGATTTTTGAATTTTTTTCATGTTTAATTGTTTGTTCGACGCTAGTAATTCGTGTTTATTCGAATGTAAAAATCGTTTATTCGTTATTATTTCATATTTTGTAATTAATTAAACAACTTCACATTTAATTTGGCCCCCCTCACTTAATTTTATAATATTATATTATAATTAATTTATTTTACAATAATTAATTTTGATTGAATATTATCGTTTGCTTGATCACTATTGACGTTTGTTAGATCTTATAAAAAATTTGCGCTTCCGTGGTTTAGTGGTTCTGAGGTTTGGAACAACAAAAAATTATGTTTTTAAGTTTGGTTAGGACAATGCAGGTTGATCACCTTAATGTCTGACGAGAAAGATGATCCAAGATGCCTTTCGGATAATTGACTTGCTACCGATGAAAAGGTAAAATTTTCAGAGGTTATTCTTAACGAAAAAGAAGTATGATGAAATGTCAGCTGTCATTGTGACGTCAAAGCCTGTAAAAATTATGTAAAAAATATAATTTTACAGTTTTTACGTTCTGCTGAGTATTTATTTTTAGCCAAAATAATTAATAACCAAAAAACAAAACTATACTCTTGCAGAAAATTACCAGAAGGTCTTATATTAATTCAGAAAATAGTAAGTTAATTGTATGCTACAAAATGGCGGAATTTCAAGTTAAACTTTAACACGCATGGAGCAATATTTAACCAACAAAGGAACTGATATATCTTAGTTTTTATGAAGTAAAACGTTATATTTTAAGTTAACTTACATAACGGGTAAATGCATTCCGAAACCTGGTGTTCATATTTATAATTCTATAATAAGTAGTAGTGAAATGAAGGAAGTGATTTTAGCTATTATAACCTTCGTATGTAGTGTAATATTAGTTTTTATATTTGTATTGTTTTGTAAGTAGTCCATTTGCTTGCTAAATTTAACAACAAAACAACAAAAACATTATATTTATACAATAAGTAGAAGTCATAGATAATGGAAGTGATACATTTTTCTTTGTTACAGGTTGGTACATTGTTTGGAAGTGTTGTTTATCGAAATTCCGATTCGTTCGCGAGCTCCTCGGTGGTATGTCAGAGACGCCTCCGGCGACAGAGACACGCCAACCAAAACTAAAGAAGATCAGAAGAGACTAATTATTGCAGAGTTTATCCAAATCAATTAATTCAAAATGAACATCCGATGCGCGCGCCCTAGTGATCTGATGAATATGCAGCACTGTAACTTGTTGTGTTTACCAGAAAACTACCAAATGAAATACTACTTCTATCATGGTTTATCTTGGCCACAACTAAGCTATGTAGCTGAAGATGAAAAAGGCCATATAGTTGGTAAGGAATTGTAGATTATGCGTTATATATTTAAAAATTTATAGTATAGATTGGTTTACAATTAATTAGTGCACTGTTCCATGGCATAGTCACAGTATATAGTTGGATTGCACAGGGATCAAGTTTATTGAAAGAAATAAAGTAAACAATAAAACAATAAACTGTTTTAGGGTATGTCCTTGCAAAAATGGAGGAAGATGGTGAAGATAATCGTCATGGACACATTACATCTTTGGCTGTGAAGAGGTCCCATCGGCGCTTGGGGTTAGCCCAGAAGCTCATGAACCAGGCATCTCTAGCCATGGTGGAATGTTTTCAGGTACAAAGTATTAATTTAACCAATTTCATTTACAATACAAAGTGCCTTAATTGAGAACCTGCTTTTGTTGGAAGTTGATTAAAAATATCTTAATTTGGGAACAAGATACAAGTGAACTGATAATATTTTGATATTTTTCAGGCCAAATATGTGTCCCTTCATGTCAGAAAAAGCAACAGAGCTGCTTTGAATCTATACACAAACTCTCTTGGCTTTAAAATACTCGAAATTGAGCCAAAATACTATGCAGATGGTGAAGATGCTTATTCTATGATGAGAGACCTCAGTGGTTTTGCAACAGACACCAAGACTGAAAATTCACCAGAAAATTTAGAAATTAAGTCGGAGTCAACTATTGTATCACAGTGCTAAAACATTTATATTGCAATAAATTATATTAAACAACAAATGTGTTATTTATACCTTATTTTATAGACTACAAAGCTATATTACAGTTTTTAGGAATACTATTATTAAATAATGTGCGCTTGAGAATTATGTTTTTTTCAAAATAAACAATGTTTCCATGGTACGTTGCATACACCACTTATATATTTTATTTCATGTAAAATCAATTACTTGCATTAGACTGTGAGACTTACTCTCAGTTTCTAAAAAACGGACGAAATTGTCGACCAGCCATCATATGAACATCAAACAAGCCATTTTGAATGCTCATTGGTGAACATAACAAGTGTGCAAAGAGGTTATGAGTGATGTTCACCAATGAGCGTTCAGAATGGCTTGTTAACTCATAATACGAGTTAACAAGCCATTCAGTAAGTTCAACGCACATATTATACAAGCTGATTGACGATTTGATCAGCCTTTCAGAAACTGGGGCTTATAATAAATTAAAACAATCAAATAAAATATTATGTAGCTTCATCATCTTCATGGTCCTCATCATACAAATGATTAAGTACTAGACTTGATTTTGCACTTTCATCTTTTGAAGCCTTCTTAACTTTAGGCTTACTATCTTTCTTCTTTGTGACACCAACTACATATTCTGGCATTATGATTTTGTTGCTTTTAAAAACAACAGACTTATCTTCTATGGGAGTCTCTATAATATCTGCAGGTTTTTTGATGGTTTTAGATATTTTGAATGTTGGTTTCTTAAATACAGCTCCTGTTTCATCAACAACTTCTGTTTCTTCATTGTCTTGGGTTTCACTATCTTCTAATTGTTTCATGAGAGCCAATGCTGTTGCTGTGTTTGTCCGATCAGACATTTGCTCTGGTGTTACATCGGCCAGGGAGTAGTAAACCCACTTCTGTGGATTTTTCATGTAATCAGGTATAGTTTTAGCGCGAAGACATTGTTTAATATTTGCTTCACCGCGTTTGTATATACTTTCTTTGCCTCTGAACTGTTTCATTTCTCGTTTAAGTTTTCTGTAGCTGTGTTTATCGATTGTTCCAAATTCTTGATGGTCTGGTGCTTTATTCGTCTTAGAAAAACCACATTCGTCTTCAGCACTTTTAAGAGTTTCAAAAAGGCTTTTTTGTCTCTCGTGGAAGGACGACATTTTCTAATGTCAGTAGTTTTTACTTTAAAAAAAAATCTATTATTTGTAAATATAAATAAAGCAGTAATTGCTCTTTATTATAAAACAGTTTGGGCTTAATTCTATTAGTTTTATTGGGTTTAAGTTATTTTAGATAAACACATTTAATTGTTTACTAGTTGCACGTCAAAGTAAAATGTCAATTGTCCCTTGACAATTGAAAAGGAAATGTCACAAAATTTGTCAGTACTATGTTCGTCTACTTCTTTCTGTCTTTTTCTACGATAAAAAAGCGCGAACTTTATAATATTAAAAGTGCTCACAATTTATATTAATGATTCAAGTAGCTGCCTTTTCCTGACGTCTCAGTGATAAATGGTTAAACTGGAGCTTGGCTATTGACTCTGATGTTCGTAAGTGTTGTATCTGCGGCGGAGCAACAGATTAACGTTTTTCTCGAGAATGGTTAGCCGTTAGGACAGTGCAAGATGAAAATAATGATAATCAATTTGCCAAATAGATACTGCTGTGCTGCTTTTATAAAACCGGTCGCTGTCACGGAACTTGGGGTAGGGAGCAATTGTAATTATTCAGTATCCTCACTCCTGGTTTTCGACCAGTGACTTTTCCAATTTATCAGACTAAGCTCGTATTGATAAAATAATATGAAACTCATGTCAAGGCCCGCGATCGCAACATCTGCTTGAGAACCTATTTAACACATGAAACAACGTTTTGTTTCACTTTAAAAAAAGAACAACTTTACTTATTATGTTACATACTAATATGTTTTTTTGTTTTACAACGAAATATTCATAATATATATAGGTTAAAGGAAAATATTAAAATAAGTAGGTATAATCTTTAATATTATAATCTTTATTATTGCGTTACAATATGAAAAAAAAGAAACTATGTGAAATAAGTAAAGTTTTAAAATTGCGATCGCAAGTTTTGAGATCGAGTTTGGGATTGTTTTATTAATACGGGTCGGACAGGAACATTGAATAGCCATCAAATCAGTCGAGTTAATATTCAGTAGATACAAGTTACATAATAGAATGGTAGTGACAGTAAACATAAAATTGAGTTAAGCCCTAGAATTAAACATTGTTAATACCTAGATAATAAGAAGGTAGCAAATAGGATTACCAATATAGATACTGTAATCTAGTGACTAAGATCATGGTACAGTTGAGGTTACAGCCACTAGAATTTATTAAGTCCGCGATAGCTGTACCTACCTTTTTTTTCGCCGTGATATTGCTTTTGTGCATCCCACAGGGGATGGGATCCTACACAGGTAGGCTATCCACAGGGGTATG
Organism: Celastrina argiolus; assembly: GCA_905187575.2. NCBI lineage: Eukaryota > Metazoa > Arthropoda > Insecta > Lepidoptera > Lycaenidae > Celastrina > Celastrina argiolus. Next base: position 12,108,293 of record LR994591.1, read on the forward strand.
TGAGTCTCTGCTGCGCCTATAAGAGATGATGAGTGGGCGCAGCCACTACTCACTAAAAACTCGGCGATGTCGCCGGCGGGCGCCTGCTACGTCCAAGCTCTTCCGGGTAAGGGCGACTTTGCCTTTGCAGACCAAACAGAAGCCTCTCCAGGGCTTGCATGGGTCCTTCTGTGGTGTCGCATTACGCAGTCGTCGCATTACCTTAGGTCGAGGCCCTTTCCTTTGAGCGCTCGGATTGTTCCTTGGCAGAGATCACTTTTGTGAAGTGCTCTACCGCTCGTCATTTATATTCGCCCTCTAATATAGGCACCGGGATTGTCGTGTCAGATCCAGGTGACCCATGCAGGGCACGTCGAAATCGTGTGTTGGACCGTGTCACGTGTATGACTACAACGGTGACAGGTCGTTGTCATTCCCGTTTTACGATCTCCAAATAGCCATGCCCGGTCAGCACCTGTGAGATGAAACGCCATTGTACCTCTTTTTCTATTCATCCATTCTTTTAAAACGTGATGCAATGCCGACTAAAGGTCGATGCACACCACTAAATGATGCAGGTACGTCAGGAAGGATTAAATAGCGGTAATAATACATATCGTTTACGTAAAAAACTACCCGAATATAGGAAGGTAAGTAGGTAAATAGATTACGTCATATAACATAATAATATTGATATTTTATTTACCACACCGATTTCGGTGACTATGGCCGGTTTCATTGAAACCAGGCCAGCTACCGCAGAACTTATTTTTTATTGTGCGCAATACACATGAGCACACTCTCTTCCTTCACTATTGTTACCCAAAGCACAAAGTTAGTGGAACAGCTACCCAACATGACTGGCGAGTAGACAGGCGCAGGACTGACTTTTTTTACATGCTTATCCGACGCATAGGTCATCTTTCTTGTCAGACAATCCGGTGATCAGCCTGTGTTGTCCTAAACAATCTTGACAACAACTTTTTTGTTGTTCCAACGTGAATATCAAAATCACGATTTCCGGGTCGAGAGCCACAATCTAAACCACTAAACCGCAGAGGCGTTAAAACACATTTAACATAATACTGAATTATTAACTAGATCGTAATAGGTAGAGGTTCTACCTAATTAATATAACACGCATTATGCATAATATATTATACAAAACATTGATGATGACTCACAAAATTAGCCTAGTTAAATAGTTATAGCATTTAACTGTCAAACTGTGTAACGCATTTTGACCCTTCAAACATTCATAGCATTAGAGCACAATTTATGTGCGCGTAATTTGACCTTGACTATTTATAAAATAAAATGGCTAATTTCGCAGTTCTAATGATAGTTGTTTTAGTCAATAGCTCATAGTCAAAAAGTGGGCACCGGTTAGATAATACCGACACATAGACGGTTCTTTATTAAGTACTGGATAACTGTGTACCTACAAGATCCGATCGCGTATAATGTATCGTGTGATTGTTATTACCTACTGACTGAAGAGACCCATCAGCCCTTCAGCAGTCAGCACGCTTAACACAACCATGGTATAAATACTGATTTGCCGGGTCAAAGTCATAAATGTTAATAACAATCTATCATTTTGTCTATTCTCCCGTATAAAGAAATAATTCCTGCTGCTTTTGGAGCGAGGGAGATTTGGGCTTCGGCCTGACCGAGCATATCTGATACCACTGAGATCTCTCCCACCGTTCCCACTATTCACCGGTAAGCAGTTCAAGTATTGGTACAATAACTGATTACAGTCCGGGCTGTGCAACACACTCCTAGAAAAAATAACTTTTAATATCTGTGACAGTTTTTGTTTTATAAACTTGGTGCCAGGGGTAATTTGTCAAAGTTTATGTAGTGTAGTGTAGTGTAGTATAATGGTGTGTGTAGTGTAGTGTAATGCTATTTGATTGGATGGATTGCAGGATAGGAGTAGTAGGTAGAGATTACTTTTACGTTTCAGGCCACGTAAATCACTTTTTGGAACGAAGTTTCTTATCGCGCGTTGTGAAAGGGGGCTAGACGGAAAAAATTCTTACGTAAAGTTGTCACGACACTTTTTGCTATAGTAAGCTATTGTAAGCTGTGCGGCGTCGCATGTTTCTCTGTCTGTCTCTCTCTCTCTCTTATAGAAAGCAAGCCAGATATTTTCATTTCTATTTCGCATTGAACAGTGTGGTGTCGCGACGATTATTTTTGTTGAGTGTATACAGGTTTTTGTAAATAATAAAACTTCGTTCCATCCGGGTGTCCCTTGACACCTCCCAAGTTTTTTATTTTTGTTTTTAATGTATAATGGAATACTGTCATGGAATAAAGGGTAAAAGAATGATGAATGAAAGCACTTTATTGACACAGAAAAACTATAATTAAAAAACTCAAAAGGTACAAAAGTCTACAAGCAATTTTAACCAGACCTTGGTAAATTAAAAAATCGGATTGTTAAGTAATTTTTTACAAAGGGTGGGGGCTTAAAAACGATCAAGGGAAATTATGACAACACTACACCAGCTGCTACCCTAGAGGGCGTGTGTGTTGCCAACACAAATATTAGGAAAATAGGTACAGGCTGAAAGGGTAACTCGGGTCCTAGTTTGAAAGGTCCATAGTTATATGTACCTACAGATGTTGTTATCGTAGATATTCTAGGGTTGCCAATTATAAGCTATCTTCCTCGATCACAGGCGTAAATAAAAGGCATAGTTAACAGCCCTAGCTCATTTAGAAAACAGTCTGGCAGTCCCGCCGTCATAATTTCCATTCACCCCAGGTCTTAACCTTCGCTGTCTAGATTCTGGAGTCTAGACTGAAAATATCGATCCTAACTACATTTATAATTCTCTTATATGTTAACATAATGTAATTAGTATTTAACTAACTTAACCCAACAATGATTTACCCGTTTGCTCAGCTATCTTTCTTTATAAACTTACTTCAATATAATAATATTGTATCCAGGGCCCTGATTCAAGATGCCATAGCTATTTATCGCTTACGAAATTCGAAAACAAAATGTATGGAATTTGACATAAGCTTCGCTAAATGACATACGAAATCGCTTGGCATCTTCGAATCGGGGGCCAGAAAACCAGCAACAATTAGGTATTTAAAGATACAATATTTGCTTAAAAATGTAAGTACGACATTTAACAAATACTCAAATAAATTATTTTCCAAATTATTAAGTAGGCACGACATAAATAAATAAATATGAAGCAAAAAATAACTCAACCTATTTAACAAAATAGATTCTAAATAAAAACCTTTTTAAAACAACAGACGTCATGATACAAATTTCACGGTAAAAATCACTAATCAGTAAACAGTAAAACTCATTACCAATCTTTGTGATTAATGACACGAAGTTAAATACAAAGTACTTCGATGCATCAAAATAATTAAATGTAAAATAAGTGTCAAGTACTTTTTTACAAGACTTTTATAACATATTTTAACATCATAATATCTATTATATGCAACCGTTATTTATTGAATTGTACACTATTGACAGTGCTAAGTGAATAATGATTTATTAGTTATAATACTATTGAATATTATTTATTTTGAATAAAATATACATAGAAGTACGTACCTAATCTTTATTAATGTCTAGACTTTTGGCGATTTCGTTTGCGCTCAACGAAATCCGCGGGCAAACTACTTTTTCCGGGATAAACAGTAGCCTAGTTGGTAATCAGCAGATTTTGTATCAGCATAGCACTCTTTCAGTGTGAAATGTGTTACACAAACATACAAATTTTAGCATTTATAACAAAAAGGTTTTTATAAGTATAAGCAAAATATTTGTTGCAAGTAATCCCCGTATTCTCAAGCAGTGGGCAAACTGATGATGATGAATTACAGCTAAGTACACGCTGGATGACGTCAGATTTTAAACAAAAAAATGATCAAAATCGGTCATCACATTGTCTGAGAGCTACGATGACACAGACAGACATACACATACATATCTATCTTTTTTGTCGGGACCAAAAAAATATTTAGTTCATTTTTTTAAAAAATTACCCGACTGCACGCCGCAAAGGAGTTGTATAGTGTAAACACAGCCATGTCTGTTCCGGTCCGGTTCCGGTATGGTCAGTCGGATCGAAAAATGTTGAGAGAAAACTAAATATGATTTTTAAATACCTATTCAACGGGTATCTCTTGAAATTGGTAGTTGAATGTAATTTTTTTCATTTTAACAATGAAGCGTCCAATACTCGCCTTATTGAATTTTCACTAAATTCGTGTCTTTAGTGACACTCGCCGGACTAAGAAGAATCGATTGACGTCTGAAATTCTATGCACATATACTTATTTGCACTAACAAAATATAACTGTAAGATATGTGGTACTAACCCTACATGTTTGGGTTTGCTTCAGGTTAAAGATAAAGAATCTTTGACAATCTTTGTTATGTTTACCGTACTCTTGTTTTTTTCATGAAACCTACTCATAAAGCCGAGTCTTTGCCAACATAAGTAAGGAGCCATTTTTGAAGAAGAAGAAGAGAAGAAGATTGACCTCCGAATCATAAAAATCGGCCCAGGTGTTTGGACTGAAATTTTATGATTGAAAAAAAATTGAGTGCTTCAAAGAAACATGCCAACATAGACTGTTAAACACTATACCACTCCTTTGCGTCGCGCAGTCTGGTGAAAATAGCTAAAGTAATATACATGATACGTGTCAAGGCTAGTTCAAACCCCCTGTAACGCATTAGTTAGTTAATGTAAGTTCATGACGTGCATCGCACATCTTTACAACTTATTAAAGTAAATTATTAAAGTTGTTGAGAAGTTTGTTCGTATGATTAAAAAAACTAATAATATGACTGTGGAAAATATAGGAGCTCCGAAGGGCGGTCTCCGATAGAGCAGGTCCGGTTAGTCCCCGAACCGATGGTAAGTCATCATGTAGGACAATTCTAAAAGTGTTAGTATCTAACCAATTTGGAAACAAAAGTTTTTCCATTTTCATTTTCAGCAGAGTGCCGGCCAGGGGGCCTATTACTAGCTCCTAATTCCAGCCAGTTTACGCCACACAACATGGCTGCCTGGAATTTTCGTATTACGATCACTTATTGACAGCCAATCAGCGGTCACGTGACACTTGACTTGCCTCCGAATGTCACTTTTATACAACCAAACTAGGGTGGATCCATTCAGAATAACATGTCGTTGTAATATGAAAAACAACAAGGCAGTTTAAGTGTATTATTGAATTACCTGGAATCAGGCTGGTATTGTAAAAGAAGAAAGCCCCAGGCCGAAGTCAACTGTAGTAGTTTTTAAGATGTTGTATAAGTTATGGACCGGGTGATTGATGCGGGCAATATGAATAATATCTATCTCTATCGGGCTAATTTTAAGTAAAATGAGAATTGTTATAAAAATGATTTATTACTCTACCCAAAAGGTGATGGACAGTATAATGTCCCGATACATATTAGTTAAGTCTTTGTATATTATTAAATTACACTCTCATATTGGAAATATTTTATAATGACCGGGCATTATGTATATGTTTTTACTTTGAACAATTTATGGTCCGCACATAATATTAATAATTTAATTAATATGAAGGACCGCTCGGCGTTTTATCTCGTAGCACGCAGCTCTGTACTTAAAAATCTTTTCGTAGCCGACGCCTACGTCAAACCCTACGCGGGTTAGTAATGGCACAATGGCAATTTTCAACGCAATCAATGCAGTGGCTTTAGCTGTGTGTTTATGGACATGACCTCTGTAGCGTAGTGGTAGTGCGCATCGGTGCTCCAGCCGGAGGTCGCGGGTTCGAATCCCGCCGAAAGAACAAAAACTTTTGTATGTTCCTAGGTCATGGATGTGTGTTATATTTGTGTATACAAATAATATGTGTATAGTATATATTATTCAATATATTTCTGCTGTCTGGTACTTGTAATACCAGTTCTTCGTAACACCGGGCCAGATTGACGTGGTGTGAAGCCTCCATAGATATTATTATTAATATTAAGAAGGGCCAGTACACGGCTCACTTGATCGTTGTTATCATTAGCGACATCTTACCGGGCGGTAGTATATTATAAATCACTAGCTGACCCGTGCCCACTTCGTTGAACATACAAACCGTTTAAACCTTCCCTGGGCTTCCACGAATATTTCCAGACTAAAAATATCCGAATCGGTTCAGCCGCTCTCGAGTTTTAGCGAGACTAACAAACAGCAATAATTGATTTTTATATATAAGATAGATAGATATATCTTTATAGATAGATAAGTTATAAGAAAAGAAGACTAGATTTAGCCCTCGGTTTGGTTCGCGTAGAATAAAAAGTATCCTTATCTCTAGCCTAGCAAGTTTCATGATTTTCGGTTAAGTAATTTTCGCAAGGAAGCGTAACAAACAAACGGACATTTACTTTTATAACATTAGTAGGAATTACACAACTGATTAGCTGTTCACTGATTTTGTCTTTGTCTCATGCGTTGGAAAAGTCAGTTAACAGAAAATGACGAGGACACTGAATAAGTCAACGGTTAAAGTATTGTTGTTGTATTAACAAATATGTAGACAAAGATAGGAGTAGTATCTATCTAAATGGACATAAATTAGCGTTTATCCATCCACAATAAAAGCACATAGGCTACTATTAATAGCTATGTTCCTGGGATCCTGATAGGTCAGTCAATACTGCTACCTGTTTGTGCCGCATGCGCCCGCCACTCGGCACCGGGCGCGCAGTCCGCTCGCACGCTACCAGGCGCGCAGTCCGCACGCTACCAGGCGCTCAGACCGCACGCAGGGCGGGCGGCTGAATGTAGTGATGTGATTGCAGTGTTCCAAAGGTATTGGTTTTTTTTTTTTTTATTTGTTTTTGTAGTATAATGTGCAATATGGATGTATAGTGATGAGGTGAGATGAGGAAATCGATTGTGTATATGTGGAAACGCTTTCCGTTTTTTCTGAAAGTTTTCGCTCAGTTATCTTCTATGACAACGACTAGTGGTGTAGAGTATGTAGATATGTTTTAAATCTGGCCCGATGAAAACGACGAAATTTTTTATGTAGGGTAAATCGATTTCAGGCATTCGTTTCTCTTTGTTTTCCCTGAAATTAAAAAAAGGCTGAAATCGGCCCAGCTTTGAATAATGGGAGTAAAAAAACTGAAAACAAAATGTGCAGATGTGTGCATTTGTTTTGTTTTTATCCGTGATACTTAATAAAGTAATAAAAGGACATTAGACGGTTATTTTCTTTCTCTTTTCCGTAATTATTCGACCTACGAATTGTTTTGTTTATATTTTTAGAATGATTTAAAGTAACCATGTTATCTGATATGAAAAGAAAAAAATATGGAGCTGTATATAGAGTTATTTCTTGATTTTTTCAAGATTTTCCTTTTTTTTATTAATATTTTCTGTGGATGTAGTAGTGTGCGATACATTTCGGAGTTTATATTGTTTGAAAACATACATCTCCTGGTGAACCACTGAAAGCTTTATATTTTCATAGTGCGTTGAAAAAAGCTAAATAAAACATGGTAAATAGTACTATAATAATAACATTATTCTATAGAATAGAGCTATATACTAATACAGGTTTACTTTTTTCTTTAGTTCATTATAAAATATAATGGTAGGTTTATTTAGAAACACTGCGCAAATGTTCACGATTTTTGAGTTTTTTTAATAATATATTGTGCAAAAACGTGTTTTCCTTTATCTGTATTTTCATTAAAATTCTTTCACTTCACTTGTTTCTGTAGGTGTATTAATTGTATGTAATTTACATTATACAGTATCTGTATACTTCAAGTCTATAGACTTGAATGTGTTGAACACAGGCTATATTAATTAGTGATAATACTTTAGGGTGTGTATTGGTATCGTATATAGAGTTTACTCGTACTGAGAAAGTATCAACGCTAAGAGTAGTACTTTTTTAAATATTTATTATTGTATGGGAAAATTTATGATGTTAGACCATTACTCACACAAACATGAAAGTCAAAAGCAAGTCTTTCAGCGCTGGTACTTTCACAGTGTACTCTATAAAGGAGGCACATACACACCCTAAAATATCATCACTCATTTATTTTACACCTTGTAAATTGCCTTGCGAATAAATCCGTGCTAACTTCTTAAATAACAGATATTAAACATACCGTATATACCTATACAATATTCACCAAGGAACATTGAAAAGTTTTGTATCCTGGGCGGGATTCGAACCCGCAACCTTCGGCTTGAGCACCGACACACGAATCGCTGAGCTACAGCGACAGTTAAATTTTGTTGGTTTCTGTGGTTTTTGTCATACAAAGCCACACATGTAATTTGCAAGGTGTGTATCCACACATGTAATCTGCAACGCAAGGTGGACTCTATGGGTGAGATCTACGGTATATACCTATACTTGCAATTACTTGCATTAAATGCAATTACTCTACTTGCAATTACTTGCATTAAATGCAGGCGCTTACTTGGGACACGGCAGTCTTAGGACAGTATTGTTTCACATAGATAAGCCTAAAAGCCTTATTTAATAAAAACAAACAGCTGTGTCGCGTTTTGTTTCAAACTTAGAGCCTTTTCATATTTTTTTTTCTGTGTGAGGTTCAAAGTTGAAACTGACATTTGACTCGTTGGTCGTGTGTTGGATCTCCAACTCTATTTTATGAGCGCAAACTTCTAATTTTAGTGATCAGAATTCTCATTAGAACGGAAAATTCATTCATATAATCCATCCTTAGTTCGAACAGTTGAATGCATAAAACTTTACAATGAATCCATTTAAGCTACGCTCCGTAACCAGCTGTAATACAAAAGTCAATATTGTCTGTTGGTATTATCGCGACTAATCCGATAACGATAAAACTTTGTCAACTGGGTGCTAGTAAACGCGGGAAGGTTATATGCAAGTAGATTGTATTTTCAGTAGCCATATACGTTTGTATGTAAAGAAGATTTAGACAATATTTTTTCTTACTAATATCTTTTGATGGATTTTACTTCACTACCAGGCACCAGTTTTGAATACTCGAACGAACAGACACAAAACCTGTAGAAAATGAAAAATATGAGATTCGAATTTAAGTTTTGCAAAGAAAAGGTTTATTTAGGTATTTATTTATACATATTTAGGTACACACACACGAACGTATCTATATTTAATATTAAAAAGCGGAAGAGTTTGTTTGTTTAAACGCGCTAATCTCAGGAACTACTGGTCTAAGGACTGGAGGAAGGCTTTTAGGCTATATAAAATTATGCTGCGACCAATAGGAGCGAAACGTCATCAAAATTTAATTTAATTGAAAACCACTCGAACGAAGTCGCGGGCGGGCACAGCTTACTAGCTGTGCCCGCGACTTCGTTCGAGTGGTTTATTTTTATGGATTATACTTAATATAACAATGTTTTGTTAACACAAGTCCTTTCAAACATTCTTATTATAAAAAAATACTGTCGAACATATAACCGTCTCCTTTTTTGGAAGTCGGTTAAAATATGACTAATCAAGTGAGTTCTTAGAATTGAGTATTGAGAGATATTGGCAGTTGGCATAGTGCCAAAATGCTCTCATTTTCAGACATTTTCCGATATTACTGTTCTGGTATCAAGTAGGTAGCTCTAAAGTTAGCATTGACATGCAGGAAAACACTTCAGTTACGGCTAAGGGTTATACTAAAACGATATTATGTTAAGTAGCTCTCAAGTCATATGCTGTCCTTGTCATTCCGCTAAGCAGTGTGTAACTAACATTTCAGTTTTCAACGTTATTTACATAAAGACTATCTTCTAAAACACAAAAAAAAACTTTAAAATAAAAAAATATACATCATCCTTAGTATCTTTCCACTCGTCACTGGAATAAAATAAAAGCTTTTAAAACGTATAGAGACTGACAAAAGAATTACCCTGCCCTTTGGGATCGTGTCAGCACAAGAAATTCGTCTCGGGGAATATCATTTTAAAAGTGAGCTGTTATAGTCAACACCCGTGTCACAATGCTAGATTTGAAGTCAATTGGAACAGATAGACGTAATTAGCGATTTCAAATCACCAAATCAACTTTATAATAAACACTAGCTGTACTCGCGACTTCGTTCGCGTAGTTTTTGAGTGACTTAAACCGTTTATGCAGCACTTGCAACGAAAGTCCCCAAATGTGAATAATTTTCCCAGTTTTTGCAACATTTCTCACTGATGCTTTACTCCTATTGGTCGCAGCGTAATGTTATATAGCCTAAAGCCTTCCTCTATTAATGATCTAACCAACAAAAAAATAATTTTTCAAATCGGACCAGTAGTTCCTGAGATTAGCGCGTTTAAACAAACAAACAAACTTTTCCGCTTTATAATTATATTAGTATAGATTAGTATAGATTTCAAAGTTAATTTTAGAACAATACACTAAATACGTGTCCTATACAAAAACAAGGCTAAATTCTGTCTTTAGTAGAGCTACATTTGTTTAATAACAAACTGAGACAAAAGTATTAAAACTAATATAGTTCGTTATTAAACAAATGTAGCTCTACTAAAGAGATATTTTAGCCTTGTTTTTGTATGGGACACGTATTTAGTGTATTGATGATAGAAGACGAAGAAGTTGTTGTAGTAAAGTAAAAATCTACAACTAAATAATAAATGTTATTGTTATTGATCACACTGGGCCGTGATTCAAGATGCCATCGCTATTATCACTCACGAAGTTCGTAAACAAAATGTATGGGATTTGACATAAGGTTAGCTAAATGACATACGAATTCGCTTGTCATTTAGCGAATCGTATGTCAAATTCCATAAAGTTTTGTTTTGTTTTCGCATTTTGCTCTTGATGTTTCACAGTGATACATGCACAGAACTTCTTGCACTTTTTTTACTTTATTAAGTATCATGCATTCGATTTATTATAATATTAGACGACCGGTTTCGCCTAAGTCGACATGAAGCGTAGGTTTAAAATTAATCATTGTTTTTTCAATTACCAAATAATATTTATTATCCTTACTTTAGCATCCCGGCTACGACTTTTAAGGTCAGACAAAAATTTGCATTTTCAGAGTAACAGCACATTTTTTAGAATTAAGAGCTTACGAATATAAATATGGCTTAGCAAAAACAAATCTTTTAATATCAAACATTTTTACGTGCATGTCAGTTTGATTGTTACTCTCTCACGCGAAAACTTCTTAACCGATCATTTTGAAACTTTGTACACATATTTATTGAAGTATAAAAATTTTGTAGCCACCTAAATAAACCAAAAGCTAAAGCAAAGGTTTTGTTTTTAAATTCATAGCACAATTGTTAGCATAGGTGTGTTTCTTTATATTTTTGTCATTGGGTATAAGATTAGGTTACGATGGGGCTGACTTACGATGTGCATTAAATGCCCATAAATAAATAATTAAATTAAAAAAAAGTAACATAGAATTTTATTCACGCGGACGAAGCCGCGGCAAAGCTAGTCGTATACAATATTATATACGAGAAAGTTTGTAACTATGGACGGATGAATGTTTGTTACTCTTTCACGCAAAAACCACTGAACGGATTTTGATGAACTGTGGTATAGTAGTAGTTTACATAATGGCTTAACACATAGGCTACTTTTTACCCCAGTAAAATGTACGAATCCCTTCGCAATTTCTGTTTATGTGTTTGAAGTTGCGGGATACATAGTATAAGTTAAATACATAATATGTTTTCCGCAACTTTGTAATCATAATATTATGCAAATATACAATATGTGAATCTAATCCTGTGCTAAGATGAACTTGTGTTACAGCTTTTTGGAACTGATATACAAGCTATAATATTAATGAGTGGTAATACTTTAGAGTGTGAATCGGTTCCGTATATAATAGGTACGCTAAAATAGGTAATTTTTAAATTATGGAATGGACAAATTTATGATGTTGGGGCATTTCTCATAGAAAAACTTAAGTCAAAAGTAAGTCTTTCAGCGCTGGTACTTTCACAGTAAACTCTACATTACATAGGAGTCACACACCCTTAAGTATCACACATTCATTTATTTTACACCTTGTATACCTATCTAACAATTTCATACTAGCATAATATTTTATTAAGCCTTCATTAAATTTTTTACACATTAATACACTATAGTGTATCACGTACCTACTTCGTGTTTCACCAAGCAATGTTAAAGTTAACGCCATATTAAATATCATGTTATCAGAGGGATATATTATATATACGTATTTCATGTCAATGAATGAGATGGCATGGTATTTTAACATGGCCTTAACTTTAACATTGCTTGGTGAAACACGGCCTTAGTCTTTTTCGGCGACGTGATTTTGAGTTTGTGAAAATGTTAAGTTAGATTTATGTTACAAGAATAATATTACATTTATTTTATTTACAAAATTAGAAATATATTGATAAAATCAATTGGCAAGACAAAAACAAATGATTTGTCATAATTTCATACTAACCTTTAGTTGACCGCATGACTAACGCACATTGAACGCAGTTTCCATAGGAATAGAACAGGGAAGTAATCTACAAGTGAAAAGTTTCCTCATTTCGTGGATTAATGAATAATTTAATAGAATATATACTGAGGTCTATCATGTGTACTCCTCATTACTTATGTGCCTATGATCATTGGATAATTATTGTATTGTAGAGATTTAAATAATTTTAGTATTGTAGATTTTAGTAAATTATAGAGATTAGGTAGTTGTTAGAGACTCTTCTTTTTTACTGTTTTGTGCTTATTTTTTCCTCTTTATTTGGGTAAGTTGTTTTAAATATTTTTTAGCTAAATAACAAAATGCATAGTTGTTAATGACAAAGTTGAGGTGAAAATAGGTGAAATTATATTTTTCATAAGTTAAATCAATACAAGTGGTAAGTTAATTAAACACTTTTATATGGAGTGTACATAATAATTACTGCGCTCTCCGATACAAATGTAAAAAAGTGGCTGTGACATAAGGACGGACGGACGGACATGCCGATTTTTGCAATTTGGCTACGGAACCTTAAAAAGCTCAGTATGGATGGCTATAATGGTAGCATTAATATAGAAGAAATAAAGCCACATTCATTTGGTCGAATATATTTTTTTGTATACATTAATATGAAACGGAATGGAGTAGGTACTTTGTCATACTTAGGGCGTTTTTTTTCACCTTTTACCAAGCAATGTTAAAGTTAATCCTTCGTTAAATATCATGTTGTTCCTCTCGTAATTCCTATAAATGAAAGAGAAGGCATGGTATTTTAACAAGCCGTTAATACTAACATGCGTTGGTGAAATCGGGACTTAAGGTGCGTTCCAGATGCGAGGATACGTCATTAAAGAAATTTGTAATCACTATCGTGTTTATTCCGACCCCAGGTTCATACATAAAATTTACCTATAATATCTTTAATAATGCAACTTATGTTTTCATTCATTACATTAAAGCAACACACTGACATAATAATTATCATTTCCACCCCTTTGCCTACGGGGTTAGTGCACTGACGCGTGCTAAGCCAATTGTCCACCACCAACCCTAATGTCTAATTTTCTGCCATTTGTTACCCTGGAAGTTTACCCCCATACTAGTAAAAACATTTACACATCGGATACGCTATTCAATGTTGCTGGCTACAGTAACGTAGACGGGCTTTTTTAAATAACTATAAACAAAAAAAAAAAATACATTACACAAAATTAATTAGTACTTAACCCCCTGATTGTCCAGCAATGCGTGAACTGATGATGATGAAGATGAATTATAGCTATGAACACTCAATCAAGTCAGGTTTCTAGCATTGAAAAAATATATCTAAATCGGTTTATAAACTTAGAGGTACGATGCCACAGACACACATACACACACACACATGCGCCAAACTTACAACAGCGCTTTTTGTACATAGAAGGTTAATATTTTTGGTTTTTAAATCCTACACGGTCTGCAAAACGCAACATTTGATTAACGTGTCGTAAAGATTGAGTTCAGTACGCAGGTGCATCCCCGCCCACTGCACATGCGTGCTGTACTCGAAGGTCAGGATAAAAATTGTAATGGTTTCAATAGGGCAAAGGAGCAGATACATGTCCTGATGCAAAGTGATAGCATTGAAGAAATTGTTCTAAATAGTTATTTCCATTAAGAATAAATATTTGTCCATAGAATAATAATAATAACGCCTCCCTCATCGATTTCAGTGTGGGAGGCATTATTAATTATTTTACAGTGCCCAAGTGTGTATAAACACACAATACACAGAAGCACTCTCTCTTCCTTCACTCTCGTAGCCCAGTGGGACGGATAACCAGACTGGCGGGAGATCAGGCGCAGGACCGACTTCTTACATGCCTATGCCCATGGATCATCTTTCTTGTCAGAATCAAGTGATCAGGACAAATCCTAACCAAACATAAAAACAACATTTTTTTTCAACGCGTTAACCGAACCCTCGAACTCGGTCGAGAGCGAAGCTCTGTACCACTAAACCACGGAGGCGATATTGTCCATAGAATATAAAACAATAGGCAGATCGCACCGAACTTATGAGTGAAGCCAATAGTCATAGTTCACAATATAAAATAATATGCGGATAGAGCGCACCCAACATTCAGCAAGTGAAGCCACTACAGCTAATACAAGATTAAAGCCAAATGCAATTTTACAATTAAAACGACCTTTCCGGAGCTTTACAGTGTTCTATTTCTATTTTAAATATTTTTTATTTAAATTAAATGTTGAGTATTTAGGCTGAAAATAAAATAAATATTACTAAAACAGACACCTACTGAACGTATTTGTCCCGATAATGTGTTTATATCCTCTTGTTTATTGTGGTTTAATTGCATTTGTTATGGTAAAAACGTGTAACACAATACTAATAAAAAAGTACATTTCTGAAGTATAGTATAAGTGTAATTAATATTATGCTTAGGTACTGTTAATATTATGCTGATGAGTGATGAGTGATAAGTTAATAACCACAATTTTATAGAAAATTAAGGGCGTGTTTCACCAAGCAATGTTAAAGTTAACGCCATGTTAAATATCAAGTTATCCCTCTCGTATTTCCTGTCAATGAATGAGATGGCATGGTATTTTAACATGGCGTTAACTTTAACATTGCTTGGTGAAACACGGCCTTAAGCAATTTAAATTATAACTTACTATTTACTAGTTACGCTAAAGTATATCCGGGGTATAATTACAAATCTTTTAACACCTCTTTTATTTAAATCAGATCAGCAGTTTAGGCAGTAACGTGGAACAAACATCATACGTAAATACATAGAATGCAAAACTCATTACCCTTACTATTGACTTCGACAAAGTCGGATAAAACTTAATTGCCCTTTTTCCCAGTTAGTGTTGAAAAGATGAAATTGTTGATTGCGAAACTTAGCTCAACCTGGTACTTTTTTTGTAATTTCTTTTAAAACCTATTAAAGTAGTTTTTTTAATTGTACCTACCGGTGGCGGTACAATTTTTTCAGGTGTTAAACTCTATTTCCAATCAATGACTCACATCGCAGATGATTCACTTGATCTCTATCTTACAAGATTTTGTCTGTAACATTTTATTACCGATGTTTAATGATCGCAGGCCTCACTCGAATACATAAAAAAATCTGCGTAGAATTTAAATTATCCACGTTATCTTTGTTTCAATATTTAAACACCTTTTCGCTTACACTTCTTAATTTGAAATATAGCGCGAAAATACTGGCTGCAAAGAAATTAATGTTACTATGTAATTCCAAATTACATATAATATCTCTGAGTTTAAGCGTTAGATTTCAATTCTAATTTAACTACAGAACATAGATTGTTAATTTATACCAGACTAGCACAAATGAGCTTTGGGTGAAAAATAGCTGAATAACTCCCAGAAAATGCATGAATTTTATTTTATGTACATACAGTAAATTATCTTTTTTTGTTTGCCTTACACACTACACTATATGACGTCCGATATAAATTTAACCTAAACGTAAACAAACCCGTCTATGACACAACCAAAGACTAGTCAGTGATGCCAATTGTCCAATATTAATACAATGATTTTTGTTTGCTATGAATCCCTAGACTATAGGCTTATATTCCACAATCGGCAGTGTCAAAATGGCGTATTTTTTCTGTCCAAGATTTTCATTTGATGTTTAAACTTATTAATTATTGTTTAATTGTTAAAAAATGTATTGAATAATGTAGTTTAATCCTTTAATAAACCTGTGAATATGTTGATAAGTTTGCACAATAAGTGATTATGAGAAAATTTCGATGTTTTCGGTTTGTTTACCTTTAGGTTAAATTAATCAGAAGCGAACTATACAAAATATACTTAATATTCCATGAAGGTATATATTTGTGTATAACAAAACAGCCGATAACAAACAGACAATGTGACATAGAAATTCTAACTTGACCTAGGGCGCAATAGCTGGGTCCAACCATAAAAATAGGTTCAGTAGTATACATATACTGCCAAAATCATGACCCTATTTTAGGCTTCTACGAAGTCGAGTAAAAAGGGGCATTCATGCTTTAAGTCTGTTTTTAATGTTTAGTGTGTACGTTATCAAGATACCTTTTAATTGAACAGCATATCGCTGGGGTAATATTGGCCGATTGTGAAACTGGCCTTTTCCGAGCGTTTTGGGGTTATGAAAGCGTCGATACTCTTGACCTACTTGTATATAGGGCGCCGCCCCGACCCGGGACAAGCTGGCATGAAAACTATAGACAACACTTTCTTTTTTACCCGACTACTGCGAAGTGAAAAGGAAAGTAATGATTTTGGCTAAGTACGTGTGTTTGTTCGCTTAAACTGATTCGATTTCAAGAAATGTGGTGTCAATAGTTACGTAATGGGGTACCATTATACCTGGGTACCATATTCCATATATTTAACTACTGAGAACTGCGAAAAGTATTCTGTTACCATTTGAAGAATAAATTATATAATACACATCTACTTCTCGTTAAAATATGTATGGGGGATGTCAAATAGATTCCAGACATTGTATATATAAATAGACCTATTATTGGTCTTCACAGTTATACTACACAAGATGTTTGAAATATAAACTAATTTGTGTAATACTGAGCCCTTATACTCGTAACTGAAACTTTTGCATGTTTCTGTAACTAATTATCATATTCATCCTTTTAGCCATTACCATGGGTAGTAAACATATTTTACGAGGGGTTAAGTACATAGTAGGCCCAATTTCACCAACACATGTTAAAGTTTTAGTTTCGTATTTTCTGTCAATGAATGAGAAGGCATGATATTTTAACTAACCGTGAGTGTAAACTAATAACTGACGAAATCGAGACTAAATAAGTAAATTACAGTTGCTAATTATTGTAATGATCCATAAAAATTGTACACATTAATAGGATTTATCATATTATGCATGTAAATAGATATAATTTGACGTATAAAACATGCGTAGAAAATGTACCTTTAAATGTATGTTGAGTGATATTAATAATACCGACACAACGCCCTAGTGCAACAATGGATAATTTGATGACATACAACTTGTAGCTGAGTTTTTCACGTCGAGAGAGAGTCGAAAATAGCGCACTGAGAATAATATAACAATAATTAATTGTCATACCTGACTTTAAAGAGTTTGAGCATTAAGTTTTTAAAGTTATTTCTTGAAAAAATGACGGAAATTGTGCAAAATACCAATTTCTTAGTCTTCAGGCCTAAACCTTTATTGTGAGTTTTTAATTAAATTAGGGGTCAGAATTAATGATATTTCTTGGTAAGGTATAATATGATGTATTAAAATAATAAGACCGAAAAATGGTACAACTGTAGGTTTTAATGGCCAATAATTTGGCAGTGAAAAAATGGGACGTCATGTTCGAAATTTGAAATATTTGAAAAAGAGATTTACAATATGCCAGTAGATTAAATACTTATTTCATTGGACTTATAAATCTAAACACTAAGTAGAATAGTTGCCAGCCACAAGGCACACACCGTTTAATACACCGATACACCTATTAGGCAATTACAATATTACAAAAATTTAAAAATATAGTATAATAGACCTTCTATATACATACGTCCTACATTGAAATACAATAGTATATTAGTAATGACGAAATCCAAAACTATATATACTTACCAAGAAGTCCTAATGCGTAGTTTAAACATGAGCATTTACAATACGTACTTACTTATTGTAATATTATGTATTCTTCCCAATTTGGACCATCCTTCAAATTATTATGTACAATGGCCAACACTAGTCTTTATATGTTGTTCAGCAAACACCCGGCCAATGTCGTGGCTTGATACGGCGTTCCTAAATGATCAGATCAATATTTGACTTGCTGAAAATTGCGTATCCTCTTGTCATAATAAAGGTTTAAAGGTTAAGTTTTAGATTTGGTGGAATTAATAATGGATGTTGCACTGTGGTCAAAACTCAGACATTTGTATAATATTTAAATTTGAACTTTATAAGAGTTCTTTCTGTTTTTTGGGCAGAAAAAAGTAAATGTTGTTATACAGGTTACAGCCTGATAACAACAAATAAAGCCTGGTAACATTAATGAGTGATATTACTTTAGAGTGTGTATGTGCCCCCTATGTAGAGTATACTGTGAAAGTACCAGCGCTGAAAGACTTACTTTTGACTTTGATAAATTCATGTTTGCATGAGAAATGCCCTAACATCATAATTTTGCCCGTTCAATAAATAATTTAAATAAAGTAACTCTTTCAGTGCTGGTACTTTTACAGTTAATTCTATATACGGGACCCATACACACCCTAAAGAATTATCACTCATTAATATTACAGCATGTGTAAAGATCATTATTTTTCGAAGTTGTAGGTATACGGTGTACGCGTAACGAATATATTCCTTCCGCGTGTCGCAGTTCTATTTCAGACGTCCCGCCGTCAGCCTCACTCGATCCTAATGTTGTTTGCGTACAAGATACACATCTTACTATTTTATGAGTTTTAGCATCGATAAGCATTGTAGCATTTATAATACATGTTTTATTGGTCCATGGTTATATGTGTACTCGTAGTAAATCCGTAAACTATAATGACTAGAAGGTCGATTCTGCTATTTCAATCCTACTGATATTGTAAACGCGAAAGTTTGTAAGTTTGCATTAATGGATGGATAGTACTCACACAAAAACGATGAAATTTGGTATGGTAGTTACATTCTGGATGTAAATCCAGTATGTGTTAACATGAAGGTTCTGGTGTGTTTATTATAATTTGTTATTGTTAAGCATTGATTTTTTTTGCTAAATTCGTATTTTTCTTATCTACTTGAAAATTTCTCGCTCTCAGCCGAGAGAAAAAAATTATTCTTGATCGGAAATTAGTAAACATAGGCTACTTTTTACCACTGACAAAGTACGGTTCCCGTGGGATTTTTGCTCGTACGTAGCGGGAAACATCTAGTCTTACAATAATACAGTTTCGATACAGTCGATGTAATCTTCAAAATGTTATTCTCAAACGTCGTACACAATAGAATCGTCACAGTGCAGTAGAATTATAAATAAAATAAATAATAATGGTAACGACAAGATAATAAAAACTTGAATCTTCGTAAATTACATTGGGACCTCTTTAATTAAAATCAGAAGTTTAGGCGCCTTATACAACAAATTTACATAGACCAAAATGATTACCCTTCCTTTTGTAGTCGGGTAAAAAGCATAACACAATGAGTATTGAAGTGAACAGTAATGGCATCACGTATTATAGAATGTGAGCTAATTATTCGCCTTGGTTCCGTACAAGGTCTTAAGTATTATCACTTGTTACAACATGGGATGTTAAAACGGAAGTGTGTACTTCATAATTGATTTGTTAATTATATAATATGGATCTGCTCTCATTATTTTGCGAAATATTTATCTTTAATCTGTTAACTAAGTCTAGAATGACCTTCTATGCCGCAGCCACTATAGTCTATGTATAATGTATGTATAAAACAAAATTCTTCTAAAAATACGAATTCAAACTGCCTCTATTCTATTTTCACTTTTATCAAAGATTTTGATAAAGGTGTTTTTTTTTTCATTGAACCACCCATGTATTAAGTTCAGCCATGCAGGTAACACTGCATCCCACTTAGCAAGACAGAAATAGAAATGCGTTTTGACTAACCAAGAGTAGAGATTCTGACAGTATAAACAAAATGACAGATTTTCTTTATCACTCTACCTATTCTTCCGTAGAAAGAAACTACTTCTACTACGCGTGCGGAAAGATAGATTTAAGATAGAACTTTAAACATTTCCTATTCGCTTACACATTATTTTACGGACTAAGACCAAAAAACGATTAGAACGATTGCCTACTGATAAGCGATTACCGCTGCCCATGTCTATCCTGAAGTATGGGGTTCGGTCCCGGTTTTTAAAGTACGTCCCGTTTAATTTCAACCCAAACGTAAACAAACCGGTCTATGACACAACCGTAGACTAGTTAGAGATGCGAATACATACAATGATTAGTGTTTGCGTATATGAAT
This sequence comes from Celastrina argiolus, assembly GCA_905187575.2. NCBI lineage: Eukaryota > Metazoa > Arthropoda > Insecta > Lepidoptera > Lycaenidae > Celastrina > Celastrina argiolus. The sequence continues at coordinate 12,128,804 of LR994591.1, forward strand.
CTACTACGAGTAATGAGTATAAGTATTCTAAAGTCAGCAGTGTCGAAAGTTTTGTATAGGTGATATTGTTTTTTTTAATGTATAGGATAACGAAGTATGATAATTTAACATACTAGTGAAAGTGTTGATAAGTATGCACAAAAAGTAAATATGTGAAAATATAGGTGTTTTGGTTTGTTTACTTATAGAACTCGTATTATCATAATCATCATAAGACGAGGGGAGGAGAACGATATGATTCTTCTTCTTCAATATGCTCTAAATGTAAACAAAAGAATAAAATTCCACTGAATCAATATGACATTCTATATCATCATTAAGGGGTGAATAAGTGACGTTTATTTAGTAGCATTATAGCCGCATATAGTAAATTTTGTATACATCACATTGACTCGGAACGGCTTAACGTTAATGATGGTTTAAGTAGCACTCAAATCACTGTCTTCTCTGAACCGCCCTGTTTTATTAGCAGCGCCCGCGCATTCGTTCGCTATATTTAGCGGGGTTTATAAAGTTATGGGAAGTAATATGGGTCAGTAGGAGCTTGTTTAAATATATATTAATGTCGCCATGTGTCGAAATGCATCTCAAATATAAACAGGGAAGAGATTGAATTGCGGAAGATTTTGTGACAGGAAAGGAAGAGGGAATATGTTATTTCGGTAGTTGGCAAAACAAATGCTGTATAAATGTCTATAGTAATTAATTTTATTTTCTTTATTAAAATAGAGTTAGAGAGAGAGAGAGTAGAATAAAAATAGAGAAAACCCTCACATTTTCTCCCTTACAGGGTTGGTTTTCTCACGTCGCCCGGTAAACATCATAATATGTATACATTGTAGGACCATTCTATAACTGTTATTTTATAATATAAAAAGTTTTGAGTTGGAGTTTTAGTTTTTACGGAATGCAAATTATATCATCGGAATTGGCACAGTAGTAGGTATAGGAGTCAAAGCAAAAAACACAATAATATTAGTATGTACATACTACATATATCATTTACCATTCATTCTAGAAGAGTAAGTTCCAATTTGACCAATACTTATTAGTGTTAACGGCTTGTTGAAAATGAAATGAAAAACGTTTTAATTCCAAATAGGTTAAAAACTAGCACTTTTAGAATTGTCCTACACGATGACCTACTACCGGTTGTATGGTATGTTAAAATATTGCCATGCCTTCTCATTCATTGACAGGAAATAGGTACGAGAGGGATAACATGGTATTAAAATATAAAGGATTAACTTTAACATGGGTTAGTGAAATTGGCACTGAGTCCCGACGAAACGAGAGGAACAACATGATACCTATTTAACGATGGATTGATTTTAACATCGCTTGGTGAAACACGCCCTTAGTATTAATGAATTGCTTGGAGAAACATGCCCTTAATCCAATGATTATTAACACTGACGTGTATTTGTAAACATTAGCTTGTAGTGGAATGTATACATATTCCTTAGATGATGTTGCTCTGAAGCTTTCATCCGAGTTATTTAGGTTCGCGGGAATGCGTGACGCACGCGGTGACGCACCTTCCGGCCATTCTCAAATTCATTTACGTGAATTACTGGTAATGACAATAACGATATTTTTACCTAATTATGACATTCAAGAGTTGCTGCGGGATGAACGCAGTTCTTGTTGTACATAATTCCAATGGAGACTCGTTATTTATCCATTGTTTTAATAAAGCATATTGCTAGGGTTAAGCCGTAATTAAATATTAATTTAAGGTAGGAAGGGGAAGAGGTACCGGTTGATACTCTCAAATATCAAAGTTGGCGAACCAAAAATCTGAACATACTTAGTGTGATTGTACAAACAACAATATAATAAACTGTGAGGTCACACATACATAAATGTTAAATAACAAGTCATAAAGGTTGTTATAGTGATTAACTCAATATAATACCAATTCTCAAATTGTATTGTATAACTAATAATTCGGAAGTAAAACAAAATCACGTACGCTAACTGTCCTTGGTACAACTTAGCGCTTTCAATTTGTTGAACAAACTGAACTAATCATTCTTTATATGGCAATGATAGCCGGGTGAGGGTATAATGAGTGCTAAAATGTTATTTTACATTCAGTATACAGAGCAGTAAATACTTAGCATGAGCAATAAGAGGAAAACAATTTGAGAAAATAATGTAAACCTGAAAACAAAGTGATTGTGAAAAAAGTTATTCTGTAATAATAAAATATTATGTGTTATTCAATTCCAGGTGCAGCTGATAAGAGATAACCAAAATGACGGTGGTAACTAATCCTGCGTGTACTGACAACGATCAGGACAGTGACTCGGTGCAGCCCTCGACATCCTCGGCACAACCTTCAACATCCAACGAGGAGTACCCCGACTATGGAGGTCTGCGCTTGGACGAGAACTCCAGACTGTACGATGATGAGAAACAAAGTGACGTGGTGTTCGTAGCTGGTATAAACGGTGACACATACAGATTCCCCGGGCACAGACGGGTTCTAGCAGCGACCAGCCCGGTATTTGCTGCGATTCTTTCCGTCAAATCCAGTGTGGTAGTCGTCGACTATATCGATCGACGAGGGTTCGACCAGCTCCTCCGCTACTACTACTGCGAACCGACACAGTTAAACTCTGTCTTCACTGCTCGAGCCACATTGGATGCAGCATACAAATTTTTATGTCCGCAACTCGCCGAAAGATGTGCGAAGCGGCTGGACGAAATGCTAGACGCTGAAGTCGCTCTGGAAATTCTACGCGATCTCCGATACCTCTGTGCTCGACTGCCCGGTGCTGCATCAGCTCCTCCTCTACCGGCGTTGGAAAATGACGCCGCTGCACGTACTCTATCACACTGTGCGAGATGGTGCGACTCTTTAGCCCATAACGCACTTCTAGTGCTCGATGAATTTGCAGACGCAGCTCTGACTCATGAAAAGCTGGAAGACCTAACGTACGAAGATCTGGCTTTAATCGTGAAACGTGAAACTCTGCGGGTCTCCAGTGAGCTCATACTGGTGGAGGCCTTGGCGCGATGGAGCACGGCGGTATGCAAACGCACAAAAAAAGAATTGACGCCTAGCAACAAGCGTGCGGCTTTAGGTGAGCTGGCTTACTGTCCACGTTATTTACTTCTGCGGGGGGAGGACTTGGATCGTGCTTTAGCGATGGAGCTACTGGAACCGATAGAACGTGCATTAGTTCTAGCTCGCGCGCGGAAGCTCGCAGCGCCGGTTCCCGTAGGAAATGAACAGGAGTCTATGCTTCGAAGGTGGGCTCAGCCCCGTCCGATGGAACCGGCTGCCGCACCAGTGAGATTAAGCGCTCGCTCGGAACCCCCAGAGGAACCGAAACCGAGTAAACTCTGCGCTCGCCGTCCGAAGAAACTAAAACAGCCAAGCTTCGAACCGGAAGATATGTCGAAAAAGAAACAGGGATGCTGCAGCAAATGCTGTCACGGCCTCATTCATGCGTTTGTCTGCCTGTTTGACTGAGAGTGATGAACGTTAGTAACAAATATATGAGTGTTAAATGAATTCAGTGAAGTAGGCATGGAATGCAGAGGCGCCGGCACGAATTTTTGCAGAAGAACAATTGGACAACAGATTTTGTTCTGTAAAAATTCATGATCGCGTCTCTTTATTGATGTGATAAGAATTAGCAGATTTATAGAAAGTTATAATACTTGTTTAATAAATGGTCTTCTTCTTGTCCTGTGTTATAAGCATGAAAAATAGATGGTATCTAGAAGACTTTAACAATGACTAAATTATTTAACTAAAAAGTTTATAAATGTACTTATTCAGACATGAACCTTAGTTCTGACTCTAGCTTTATTTGATATGCTAAAGCCTGGTGTACTATTTAATGTATTGTAATATAGTATATAAATTATGTAGCAGTGAAAACCTAGTGATATTGTACCAGGAACATCCCTTAGTCGAGCGATGTACCACTAGTATCTAATTAATATCGAATTTTCTAAATCCATTATTCATAAATTATTGATTAAAAGTATACCATGTAGGTATACTTACTATATCTAATTTAAGCTATATGACTCGTGGAACTTGTAATCTTAGTTTATTTAAAATACTTCGAAGCGAAGTTTTAGTAAAATGATTGTTCATTAAAATGTGGCATTCGGTGTCCTACACGCAGAGCTTCTCAGAACCCTACCAGTGATTGATCAACGATATTTTAACTAACGTTTAAAATATTTATAGACTGGTTGGGTCAATTAATTATTAGAAATTATGTATAAAACTTCTAGCGGTCCAATTACGTCCAAATAAATTTACGACTAAATTGCCGCAAATTTTCAACTCTGATGTAGGAGCCCTTGATAATAATTCTTCTGTTTTTTTTTAATCTTTATAATTAATTATTTAAAAAATAATTAATAATCTATGTTTAATTACGGCACCTATCTATAATTACGGCAGGATAATCAAAATGGTTAATTTTAGATATTATGTCGACAAATATATTGAGAACTGCTCTTTATATTTTCTTGGATCTGATTCTGTAGAGTTAGTTAATTTTATTGTGATACAAATTCATTGCTCTAAGGAACATTGTTAATTTCTGAAGCATCGATGCACAAATATTATGTTACCATACCTAGTTAAAAAGTTCTTAAACGTTTAATTTCTATACATTTTGTTGCATTTATTGCTTACAATAATGTTGTATTATTATTAGCTTTTTATTGTTATAGTTTGTTTCTAGGGTGACGATTTCAAAGAAATCTTGAACTTTTTAGCAAATTAAATTGTTTTACCTTCATAAAATTGCTAAGCTTTTGTTGATAGTAGCTAAATTGTATTAAATGAGCCCTAGTCGTAATGTAAGTACAGCTATACTTAGTTCTAAGGATCTAAACTTTTTTTTAGTTTTAAATCAGAACGACACTGCCTCTGTGTGTTCTTAAATTATGTTTGTCAGTGTACGAAAAATATTAGTTTTTCCTCAAGACTGTGCCATATTTGTTCAAATGTTCATTTTTAATAATATAACCAACACAAATATTATTTTATAGTTAAGTAAGTTACAATTTACCAAAGCAAAACAAATTTTAAAGAAAATTTCTCAGCTTTCGACACCTTAAAATGGAAATTAGTGTAAACTTGTTGAATTATATTTGACCCGGCCAAAAACATTATGTAATGATTTTTTATCGATAAGTAGTATTAAAAATGTTTCTCTAGAATCACTACATCACTAGAATTGATAAAATAGTGATGTCAATTTCTCATTTATTCCCAAATCATAACATCGTTGTTAAATATTCATAGATCTAAAATGATCATAGATCTAAAATAATCATAGATCTAAAATAATCATAGATCTAAAATGATCTTGAATTAATTATTTATTTATTTTTTATTTATGCATAATAATATGTGTAACGTTGATTATTCCATCGTTTCAAACGAATAATAGCTGTTTGTTATTTGCATTTAATGTATTAAGTAGTGAACTATTATTGTCAAATATTATGAAAACAAAAGTATGGCTCGAAGCTGCATTTGTCAATGGTGTAGAAATAAATGATGATGTTTTTTTAATTCGTTTTGTATTCCTTACACACATACATACTCATCAGTCTTAGGCTCAGGCTATGAATGGACATAATTAAATATCCAGAACCGAACAAACGCAACACCCTTTTTGAAAGTCGGCTAAAATAAGAGGGAGATTCTTATCTTTCTTAAAATTAGAAAACATTTATTCTTAAAGGTAATTCCTAAAAAAATCATCTTAATATTGAAAAGCCTTAAAATATTATAGCTCATAAGCTACGCTCGGCCTACATGACTACAGGCTCTATACCTTATAGGCTACAACTGCTTATTTAGTATTTCCTATATTTAGTATTTTCGTTTGATGTTTTACAATTAATAAAATTAATTTTGTTTTACCAAGTAAATTGTACGCGATGGTGAATAGTGTAATTAAAATTCAGTTAATCTACACTTATTAATAATATTAGATAAGCAGAAATATTTGTTTCTTTACAGTAAATAGTTTTCAAAAATAATGAGTCAATTTTGATGTAATTTGGTACAAATATATAAAGTAGATCACGGTTCCTTGTCCTTGATGTAAAATTTATTGCTGCAAATTTTTTATTGCCGCAAAATGTACGATTCCTGCATACTGTCCATTTAAGTGGCGGGCATCATAGGTTTAGGTTTAAAGATATTTATTATCAACAAAGGCGAGATGCCACTTACGTGATAACATTGTTTTACTTAATCTAAGTAGGTACATTGATTTTTCGTCGTCTGCAATACATTTTACACAAATAGTTAATTTTAACAATGCCAAAAATCACAAATGAGCAATAACAGAACCCAATTCTATCTAGTTTATTATGCTAAAAAGATATCTAACAAAACAATTTCCTTTATTTCGGGTTAACATCAGTTCTCAAGATCGAAACATTACAGGTAGGTACGTTAAATTTATTTGTAGGGTAGTATTCAAAACGTAATGTATAATAATAAAATATTCCAATGTGTAAATAATATTCTAAGTATGTATAAATAAAATAATAATATTGAGCGTGTGTAAGTAGTTATGGAGTTTTAGTAACCTAAGATATTTTAATGTTTGTTTGTAATATGTTGACTTAATTGTTTTTTAAATCCAGTTAAAGAATGAGTGTGTTTTATTTGTGAAGGTATTCGGTTGTATAGGTGCGCTCCTTCAACGGTAGGTGTGGACTTGCCGTAGTTTGTGCGATGTTTGGGTATGACGAGGTAACTAGCTCGGCGCGTGCGGCGCTCGCTTACTTGTTTGTGTGTGGTGAACGAAAGGTTAGTGTGGATATTCCTATTAAGTGTTTTGTGAATGAATAAGCAAATGTTATATTCGTATAGTTTTTTGATGGTCATTATTTTTGTTTCGTCGTAAATTTTAGATGTTGGTGTTGATATTTTATAATTAAATAGTGTTTTAATAATTTTGTTTTGAAGTCTTTGTATGTTATTTAGTCTAGACTTAGCGGCTGATCCCCAGATTTCAATCAGATATGTAAGATGCGGTTTTACGAGAGAGTTGAAAATCATGTGACGTAGTTTTTTTGGAATGCATCTTGCAATATTCCACAGGGCTCCGCGAAGTGCTACTAGTTTACTTTTAATTTTTTCCAAATGGGTTTTCCAAGTTAATTGGGCGTCAATGTATAAGCCGAGGTATTTTTCCGAAGTCTTTTGCTGAATAGGTATATTGTTAATTGTTAAGGGGGTGTGCTCTGGGATCGACTTATTTGTTGCTTTAAATATGACATAGCAGGTTTTTGTTACATTTATAGTTAAGAGATTATGTTGAAACCAAATGTTAATAGTATTTAAGTCATGTTGGGCTTGTGCAATTAGGTCGTGTATGGACGGACCAAAATAGAACAAACAGGTGTCGTCTGCATAGAGAGTGATATGGCCTTTGAGGCCTATTTCTTGTAAGTTATTGACGTAGATCAAAAACAGCAAAGGGCCCAAAATTGAGCCTTGTGGGACTCCACAGGTTATTGGCAGTGCACTGCTTTGAGTGTTATGATCAAATTTTACTATTTGAAATCGTGCGGTAAGATATGATTTAAACATCTGCAGTGCTTTCCCGGTCATACCAATAGCTTCTAATTTTTTTAAGAGTAGGCTGTGGCTTATAGTATCAAAAGCCTTTTTTAGATCTATAAATATTCCTAATACAATTTTTTTTTTATCAATGTTTTGTTTTACTTTAGTAATTAGATCTACAGTAGCTGTTAGAGTGTTACTTTTGGGCCTAAATCCATATTGGCGGTCAGATATGTAGTTAATTGAGCATAAGTATTTTTCAAGCCTTGTGTGTAATACCTTCTCAAGTATTTTTGACAACACTGGCAATACCGAAATAGGTCTATAATTACCTGGGTCGGTTTTGGAGCCAGATTTATAAATAGGGGTAACTTTCGCCAATTTTAGTGTGTCTGGAAACGTACCTTCTTCTAATAGTTTGTTAAAGCAGTCGGTCAAATTTTCCGCTATTAAATCCTTTATAGTTTTAATTATCTTAGTACTTACTCCATCTAGACCCACACTACAGTTAGAATCTAGACTTTGTATGATATTGAGAATTTCGGTTTTTGTACATGGTTCGAATGTTGAAATTGGTGTAATTTGCGGAATAGGTTGTGGTAGTGCCTGTGAATAATTGTCATGAAAATATTTCGGTATTTCTTTTGCTAATTGTGGTCCTATATTTGAGAAGTATTCGTTAAATATTTGGCAGATTAGCTTTGGGTCCGTTATTTCTCTAGATTCCAATACAAGTTTCGAAGGAGCACATTTTTGTTCTATTTTATTACAAGCTAGCGAATTAATTAAAGTCCACATTTTTTGTGGTTTGTTTATGTACTTAGAAAACTGTTTATAATGATATTGATCCTTCGTAACCTGTATTAGTTTAGTTACTTCATTACTTTTTTTTGTAAATAACTCTAATTGGTAATCATTTTTATTCTTCTTAAGCTCCGTCCAATACATGTTTCTTTTATTTATTTCCGTGATCACATTCTTATTTATCCAATCTTGCTTAGGTTTATTTAAAATTTTTATTTTCATTACTTTGCTGTTTTTTGTACAATGTCTAATTTGTTCTTCAAGTTTTGTATAGTTAAGTTTATCACTTGATTCAGTTTTAAGCGTTTTTTCCATGGATTCGAGAAGATGTACATAGTTTACTGCTTCATATTGTAAGTATACCTTCTGTGGAGGTTTAGTTTTCTTAATTTCTAAATAAATCTGTTTATGATCCGATATTGAAGAATTTATATTAATCATATGAAATGTGTCATCTTTCAGATTGGTGCTAACGTGATCCAATATAGAGTGTTTGGTAATTCCTTCGCGTGTACAGTAAGTTTTAGATATTTTATTAATAATTTTATGTCCTGATTCCTTTAGTAGTTGTTTATATTTATTCGTTTTGCTATCGTTTGTCAGAAGATCTATGTTAAAATCGCCAAACACAATTGCCCTGCGTCGGGGTTCTAATTGAGATTCGTATTCGTCTAGAAAGTTTTTAAAGTTTGTATGTCCAGGATTATATACTACTCCCACGTCAAGTCCATAGTTTTGTAGGTTTATCCATAAAAAGTTATTACCACCGACGTAATTGGAATCCGATAAGCAGTGTCTGAGGTCGTTATGCACATATGCAGATACTCCACCTCCTACAATATCTGCTCTGTAATTATAATAATGCGTGTAGTTATCAAGTTCAAATTGTGATGCTTGTGCCTCGGAGCGAATCCACGTTTCGGTAAGTAAAATTATATGTACGGTATTAGGTATTGCCTTTATAATGCACTTAAGTTCATCAAATTTACCTTGTTTGCAGATACTACGTATGTTTAAGTAAAGGAATCTGAAGCGGGATCTGTTAGTTGGAAAATTTTCATAGTTGTTTAGCAGTTCATATGTGTTCTTTTCAGTGTTTTGCATGCGTGGTTTTGGGCTTAGTTTTTTGCAGTGGTTTGTACGATAGTTGGTATTCCATTGATGTATTTTATGGTAATTTCCTTCTCTCCGTTAGCTTCTCGAACCTTTAAATCTTCTTTTAAACTTTTTAGATAGTTTTGTTGCATCGGTGTCTGGTCGGAGTAAAGTTTGATGCCTTGCGGAAGCTTATTTTTGTTTCTAAGCAGTTGTTTGACAGGTTCTTGTGAACCGAAGCAGACCTTAATACTCCGATTTTTATTTGAGTTATGTTTACCAATTCTGAATACTTTCATAGGTTTAGGTATATCCGGAATAATGGCAGTGATAAGTTTTGTTACGACAGCTTCATCTGTAAGTGCTCCCTCCTCAGTATTGTTTTCTTTTACGCCTACAATAATGATATTTTTCTCTCTAATTTTACGGTTTTGGAATTCCTGAATAAGTTTTTCATTAATGTTTTGACTCAATAAATGGTCATTATAATGCATATTGAGGGACGCATTTTGAGGCAGTAATTTCATGTTATTAAGGTCGGACTCGAGTGACTTAATTTTACTTTCACCGATGGCAACGGAATTCTCCAGCTTTTTAACATTAGTTTTCAAGTCGTTATACTCCGACAGTACATTCGAAGTCAGTGATCCAATGTCGTTTATCTGTATTACTGCGCCGTCTACTTTCACCTGAAGGGCATTAATCGCACTCTCATTTGAGGTCTTTATATCAGTGATTTGAGTTTTAATGTCATTTATGTTGTCCTGCATTTTTTGCATAATTTGCTCGTTTGAAACAACATATTTTTCTAATAAAGAACTAATTCTAGACATTTCCCCTTTCATTTCTGCTATATCCCTAGAGCATTCGCAGTTTTCGGGATATTTGCGTTTCATGCGTTTAGTAATATTCATGGTCGTATCCATACTAAGATTACATATCTTGGACATCATCTAATCGTTTATATTATTCTCTAATCGTTTATATTATTAAAGTATTAATTAATGAATACTGTATTATGAACCATAAATATTATGGAAACATTTATTAATTATAATTATTAATTATCATGAAACGTGCTAAAAGATAAGTATGTGCGCCATCTGACGGGAGGCATATGGAACTTTAACTGTACAAAGTTGTAAGCGACTTTTGACTGTCTATGGCGCAAAATGTTCTCTACATCACCTTTTAGTACACACTAGTTAAACTAGATGGCACTGCAGTATAGTTTTTTTTAAATAGCTAAAGTTTTTGGTAATTTTGCAGTTAATTCTTAGTTTTCATACTTTGGTTTGAAATAAAAAAAGAACTATTTACAGTAGTTAATGAATCCCAAGGGCGCATAGATCAAGAACTTTGATTCTACATGAGATTTGTCCACTTTTTGATAGATTTTGATCAAGGTGCTTGTAGATTTAGGGAGTGCGAGTAGTCTTTAGAGCTTGGCTTTATACGATATCTGAAACTTTTTTACAGGGTAAGCTATGTAGACTCGTCTTGGCAACATTTTTACATGAAAGTGTTTTTGGTGGGATTTCATTTATTTTTGTAAGTTGGTTAATGGACTTGTTTGAGTTTAAAAATAACCTATTTTGACCCCGGGCAATTACTTTCGCCTTATTCTTCGTCTGGATTTAAGATGATTTATTGTATTTCTCTTTAATTTGATACGCATATTGTGAGAGTACCTGTGAAAACGATAAATCGCTATTTTGGATTAAAATGGCGGCATTCATGAAATCTTGTATTTGTTTTCTCAAACTCTCTCATCATTTGATACCCATATTGTAGGGGCTGATATGAAAACGATAAGTCTCCATTGTGGCTGTGTAACACCGAATTTCAATAAAACACCTCACTACTATAATTGAACTCTCTTTGTACTTTATTCTTGTTTTTTTTTCGAAAGTGCTATAACTATCCGGGTGGCTAGTTGTTTAGTCAAAAGCTTGTTTAATCATTTTAGTGTTTGCTAAAATAATAATAATAATAATATCTCCCACGCCGATTTCGGTGACGGTGGCCGGTTTCATTGAAACCAGTCCAGCTACGCAGGAGTTATTTTATAGTGCCCAAGTGTGTGCGCAATGCATAGAAGCACTCTCTTTTTCTTCACTCTCGTAACCCACTGGGACGGATAACCGACACGACTGGCGGGAGATCAAGCGCAGGACCGACTTTTTACATGCCCATCCGACGCATGGATCATCTTTCTTGTCAGACAATTTGGTCCCTTGTATTAACCAAACTTAAAACGTGTTTCCAACGTGGGAATCGAACCCACGACGACCACAGTCGAGAGCCAGGCTCTAAACCACTAGACCACGGAGGCGTAATAACTAAAATTGTATAAATAAATTGATCGTGTAATATTGAAACTTATAAAAGTTTTGTCTTATAAAACTTATAAAATGTTGTCTTATAAAACTTATAAAATTTTGACAGTTATATCGAGGGTATAGTGCTAAAACCCAATAAAGGTGAAGTTGTTACTTTCGAGATATTCAATGTTAAAAGTTCAAGAACAAAAATACATATTTATTTCAAATAAAAACATTAAAATTAATATTTGTTATAAAAGGGTATATATTTTGTTAAAATAGAAAGATATTTTTAAGTCCATAAAGTGGTTAATTTTTTTATAAAAAATATATAACTTTCGTAGGGCACCGACTTATTGGGTTATTGACCAAACAAATAAGACACATTTTGTATTTTAATCAATTTATTTTGAAGAAATTGAACAATAAACAACAATACTTATTACTCCTCCTCACTCTCAAAAGCCGGTTGTTGGCCGTGTGTTTTCATATCTCGTATCCACGCATGGAGCTCTTCGGGTATAATAAGTTTTTCGCACATTTTCATGAGATCTTTCTTTTTTGCGATACTTATAGGAATACGAGTAGAATATAAAAGCTCAATTTCAGGTTATTCTTGTAAATTAACTGAAGGCGGGAATTATTGAATTTAGTTTTGCTCTGGTTTTTGGTGTGTTGACATAATTCTTCGAAATATCAATACTTCGAAAATTGTTAGACATATCGTATTTATACAACTCTGCCTCTAGATCCTTCAAGAGGGTTATCGCCGAGGCAAAGTCGGAGCACATTGGCAGAATTGGCGAGAGACTAGTTCGCCTTCCTTCGGGAACGCGTGCGTTCTGGTCTCTCGCCAAGGCTGTCTTAGGGAACTTCTGTCAGCCTTCCCTTCCAACTCTGCATCGGTGTGATGTCTCGCTGGCCCTTACCGCAAAGGAGAAGGCCGATCTTCTAGGCTCTCTTTTTGCGTCAAACTCGACTCTGAATGACCAAGGAAATCCACCTCCTACTATTGGATGGTGTGATACTCTCATGCCGGATGTAAAATTCCGGCAGAGCTCCGTGCGAAAAGTACTTGCCTCCTTGGACATTCATAAGTCGTGCGGGCCGGATGGCATTCCTCCGATTGTGTTGCGTACATGTGCTCCCGAGTTGGCACCGGTTCTAACGCGTCTTTTCCGGCACTCTTATTCCTTAGGCATAGTCCCGAATTCGTGGAAGACAGCCTTAGTCCACCCAATCCCTAAAAAAGGCGACCGCTCAGATCCATCGAACTATAGGCCTATAGCGATAACGTCCTTGTTCTCTAAGATAATGGAATCTATTATCAACTGCCAGCTCCTAGGTTACTTGGAGGAGCACCAGCTGATAAGCGACCGCCAGTACGGTTTCCGTCGGGGACGCTCAGCTGGTGATCTTCTAACATACCTTACGCACCGATGGGCGGAGGCAGTTGAGAGAAAGGGGGAGGCGTTGGTCGTTAGTTTAGATGTAGCAAAGGCCTTTGATCGGGTCTGGCATAAGGCGCTTCTTTCGAAGCTCCCTTCCTACGGGCTTCCCGAGAGATTATGCAATTGCATCACCAGCTTTTTGACAGATCGTAGCATCAAGGTCGCTGTTGACGGAGCATGCTCGGACCCCAAATCTGTCAATGCTGGTGTTCCACAAAGCTGTGTGCTATCTCCGACGCTGTTTCTTCTGCATATGATGACTTGTTGCAAATTGGTGGCATTCATTGCTATGCGGATGACAGTACTGGAGATGCCTTTTACACAGGCCGAGCAAATATTTCTCGGGAACATGTCAACGAGTGTCGGAACAAACTTGTGTCTGAAGTCGAAACTTTGTTAACCAAAGTCTCGGACTGGGGCCGACTAAATCTAGTCCAATTCAACCCTAAGAAGACTCAAGTTTGCGCGTTCACCGCTAAAAGAACACCTTTTGTCGTATCTCCTCGGTTCGATAACACTCCCCTATTTGCCACAGCTAGCATCGGAATTCTTGGAGTTGACATGTCAAGCGACGTTCAGTTTCGCGGTCATCTGGAGGGGAAGGCTAAACTAGCTTCCAAAAAGCTGGGGGTTCTCAATAGGGCGAAGTACTTCATACCTGCTCACCGCCTGCAACTGTACAAGGCGCAGGTTCGGCCCCATATGGAGTACTGCTCTCACCTTTGGGCGGGGGCTCCCCGCGACGCTGCCGACGCCAAGCGCCGCGACGCCTGCCGACGCCCAGCGCCGCGACGCCCAGCGCGGCGACGCCTGCCAACGCCCAGCGCCGCGACGCCGAGCGCCGCGGCGACGAGCACCGCGACGCCTGCCGACGCCCAGCGCCACGACGCCGAGCACTGCGACGCCTACCGACGCCCAGCGCCACGACGCCCAGCGCCGCGACGCCGAGCGCCGCGACTCCTACCGACGCCGCGACGACGAGCGCCGCGACGCCTGCCGACGCCCAGCGCCACGACGCCCAGCGCCACGACGCCCAGCGCCACGACGCCCAGCGCCGCGACGCCTGCCGACGCCCAGCGCCGCGACGCGTGCCGACACACAGCGCCGCGACGCCTGCCGACGCCCATCGCCACGACGCCGAGCGCCGCGACACCGAGCACTGCGACGCCTACCGACGCCCAGCGCCACGACGCCCAGCGCCGCGACGCCTACCGACGCCGCGACGCCGAGCGCCGCAACGCCTACCGATGCCCAGCGCCACGACGCCCAGCGCCGCGACGCCTACCGATGCTGCGACGCCGAGCGCCGCAACGCCTACCGACGCCCAGCGCCACGACGCCCAGCGCCGCGACGCCTGCCGACTCCCAGCGTGGCGACGCCCAGCGCCGCGTCGCCTGCCGACGCCCAGTGCCGCGACGCCTGCCGACGCCCAGCGCCGCGACGCCTGCCGACGCCCAGCGCCGCGACGCCGAGCGCCGTGACGCCTACCGCCGCTGCGACGCCCAGCGCCGCGACGCCTACCGACGCCCAGCGCCACGACGCCCAGCGCCACGACGCCCAGCGCCACGACGCCCAGCGCCACGACGCCCAGCGCCACGACGCCCAGCGCCACGACGCCCAGCGCCGCGACGCCTGCCGACGCCCAGCGCCGCGACGCGTGCCGACACACAGCGCCGCGACGCCTGCCGACGCCCATCGCCGCGACGCCGAGCGCCGCGACACCGAGCACTGCGACGCCTACCGACGCCCAGCGCCCCGACGCCCAGCGCCGCGACGCGCGACGCCTACCGACGCCGCGACGCCGAGCGCCGCAACGCCTACCGATGCCCAGCGCCACGACGCCCAGCGCCACGACGCCCAGCGCCGCGACGCCTGCCGACTCCCAGCGCCGCGACGCTTGCCGACGCCCAGTGCCGCGACGCCTGCCGACGCCCAGCGCCGCGACGCCTGCCGACGCCCAGCGCCGCGACGCCTGCCGACGCCCAGCGCCGCGACGCCCAGCGCCGCGACGCCGAGCGCCGCGACCCCGAGCGCCGCGACGCTGAGCACCGCGACGCCTACCGACGCCCAGCGCCACGACGCCCAGCGCCGCGACGCCTACCGATGCTGCGACGCCGAGCGCCGCAACGCCTACCGACGCCCAGCGCCACGACGCCCAGCGCCGCGACGCCTGCCGACTCCCAGCGTCGCGACGCCCAGCGCCGCGTCGCCTGCCGACGCCCAGTGCCGCGACGCCTGCCGACGCCCAGCGCCGCGACGCCTGCCGACGCCCAGTGCCGCGACGCCTGCCGACGCCCAGCGCCGCGACGTCTGCCGACGCCCAGCGCCGCGACGCCAAGCGTCGGGACGCCTGCCGACGCCCAGCGCCGCGACGCCTGCCGACGCCCAGCGCCGCGACGCCTGCCGACGCCCAGCGCCGCGACGCCTGCCGACGCCCAGCGCCGCGACGCCTGCCGACGCCCAGCGCCGCGACGCCGAGCGCCGTGACGCCTACCGCCGCTGCGACGCCCAGCGCCGCGACGCCTACCGACGCCCAGCGCCACGACGCCCAGCGCCACGACGCCCAGCGCCACGACGCCCAGCGCCGCGACGCCTGCCGACGCCCAGCGCCGCGACGCGTGCCGACACACAGCGCCGCGACGCCTGCCGACGCCCATCGCCGCGACGCCGAGCGCCGCGACACCGAGCACTGCGACGCCTACCGACGCCCAGCGCCCCGACGCCCAGCGCCGCGACGCCTACCGACGCCGCGACGCCGAGCGCCGCAACGCCTACCGATGCCCAGCGCCACGACGCCCAGCGCCGCGACGCCTACCGCCGCTGCGACGCCGAGCGCCGCAACGCCTACCGACGCCCAGCGCCACGACGCCCAGCGCCACGACGCCCAGCGCCACGACGCCCAGCGCCACGACGCCCAGCGCCGCGACGCCTGCCGACTCCCAGCGCCGCGACGCTTGCCGACGCCCAGTGCCGCGACGCCTGCCGACGCCCAGCGCCGCGACGCCTGCCGACGCCCAGCGCCGCGACGCCTGCCGACGCCCAGCGCCGCGACGCCTGCCGACGCCCAGCGCCGCGACGCCTGCCGACGCCCAGCGCCGCGACGCCCAGCGCCGCGACCCCGAGCGCCGCGACGCTGAGCACCGCGACGCCTACCGACGCCCAGCGCCACGACGCCTGCCGACGCCCAGCGCCGCGACGCCAAGCGCCGCGACGCCGAGCGCCGCGATACTGCAGACGCCCAGCGCCGTGACGCTCAGCGCCGCGACGCCGAGCGCCGCGACGCCTGCCGACGCCCAGTGCTAATATTAGCTAATACCAGCTAGTATGTTCAACAGTACCTTATACCTAATAGTAGTAGTGATGATGGTAACTAGCACAAGGAATTCTATAGAATATTTTGAGTTACTGACAAGCTAGTTTCTTACAAATCACATTATAATAATGCCAAGCATATAAAGAAGTTTACAGAAAAGAAATTTAAGAACAGGTGGAGCTTGTGCCAGACCTGTTCCATACACCGACAGTTGTTGTGACAAGTGGATAAAAAACAAATTTTCCTCTCATAAATAATATAATAATATATTTTTCATCTTCGGTAAAAGTCGGTCACCGATTAATAATTGGTGACCGACTTTTTGTAAACGAATAATAGAATATGCTGATTGCAGTAGTGCAACGCACATAACATACATAAAGTCGGACATAAATTATATGGAGCAAAACTCTGAACGATTATTGGTCCTACAAAAAGTAGGCATTTATATTTTAATAATTTTTTTGTTGGTTTTGTAGCAATAACAGCTTACATACATAACTTCAGCTTTCTAATATTTCCGGAAGTAACCTAAGAATTTTGATGATCTATAAATGAGTCAGTGACGAAATCAGAGGTTTTTAGACATCGATAAAATCTAAAGTATAATAGCTACGACATTTAAACTTTGTATAATTCATGTATTTACTGGTGTCATTATATGTTGAAATTTTCAACTATTTAGCATCATCCAAAGCAAAGTTATGGGAGTTCAAAAAAACGACGAAACCTTACGAGAAAAGGTAGGTAGTGCCCTTGCGCTTCGCTTGGCTCGTCTTGACGGGGGCACGACCGTGCCCCCAGATCAGAGGTCTCTTAATGATATAATAATGAATATAAACTACAGTAAATGCATTAAAAAGTGAAAATACTAAAAATCAATCTTTTATATAAATAAGAAAACCTCTCAATTTTCAACGGTCTCCTCTCGTGGTCTACGCTACGTAGGTCTCTATCATTTGTAAGAGAATTGCAAAATAATTTTTAAACGAAAAAATAAATTGTATTGCGGTAAATCAATCTAATTTATTTTTAAAGATGTTCCAATGAAAGAAATCAATTGTTACATAGAAAAAATCTATTCAAAACGAAAACCACTTCAGAACACAATGGGCAGTCAAAAACAATAATTTAGGCCGAAGCTACAAAAATTTGAATTGTAGCTTCGATTCCATTGTGTCAAAACTTGTGCAGGTTGAATGTGTATTTGATGAAGTGAATTTGGAGTTGGTCTTTTGATTTTTTTTCTTTTTGTGTCACTGACGCGGCACCGTGAAGGGTTTTGCACACATGGGCCCAACATGCCATTGTGGCAATATATTAATTGTTGTGAGAACGATGTGTTTTTTTAGCGATAAGGTCATTAATTCTATGATCCAGTGACTTATATGTGGGAATGTAACTTTTATGTATTTTTAAGAAAGATAATATACTCCGTCGCGATTACACATAATCTAAATTCAAACACGCAAATGAAATTCCATCAAGTTAAATTGTCATTGTTTTTCTTTATTGCCTATGATGAATAAGTGAGATTTAATTAGAAACATTATAGAAGTCTTTCAGGAGATTTGTTTACATTATAACACATTGTATCGAAACGAAGTATCGGTTTAAAGTTCTAATAGAGTATTTGAGCATTATTCCAATTGTCACAAGTCATAACTCATATCATATTAGGCATATTAATATGTACATTATTCGCATATTCAGGGGCCTTACTCTCCAAACTGATTATCCCGAATAAATTGACTATTATTCATTTTGATTCTCAGTCGATGATGATATGGAGCACAAAAAGTAACGATCTAAAGATTTTCTTTATCCCGGTTAGTTTCAAAGTACTCCACCAAATAAAACACCAAAACCCGTCGAGATCAAACTGATACGCTTCTCGATTGTGACGGGAGGAAGCCTGCTGGTTTTATGTTCTTAAACATAACCTATAAGATTACATTGGCTTTATTCCTATGGCAAAGGCAGATTTTCCTTCAGAGGGAAGCCTTATACAATGTGAGGATTTGGATGTGTTCCTACAAATGAAATCAGTAAGTAATGCTGATAGGAATGCGGTTATAGTAACCCCATGCCACGGATTCATATCCTAAGGAAATTAATCCTTCATCAGACAGAAAAATTTTCATTTAAGCCGTATAAAGTCCAACCATTGTCATTTAGATTTAGAAATTGATCCCCATTATACAAAATTCAACGCCGTATCTTCTTAGAACGATGTCCCTTTGTCAAAAAAACCCGTACCTGTTATGGTACCTGTTTCGGGAACCTACTACGACATTACGATAGACGCGAAAAAAAAGAAAAAAAAGCTGCCAATTGCTGGCGCTTAAGTGGCATTGTTGTAAGTGCGGTATACTAGTATTTAACTGTTCTCGGTATAATAGCTCTCCATGGGCGTACCTTACTTTGACGTGAATAGATTTTTTTGCCCAATTTATTACTTTGCCAAATTGAGTACGGAGTGTGAAGAAAAGAATATGGAGTATCTTTTTGTTTGATGCCGATCGCGCTGCGGCCTGTGACCTCGTGTTAAAGCTTATTAGATGTCAAATATGATGGCAATCATCAGTAGAATATTTACTTTCAAAGCACCAATTTTTTTGTTTATTAAATTTAGTAACACGCCATTTTCTTGACATCTCTTTAGTATGTTAATTTTATGTACTTGGTCTATGTTACAGTAGAGCACCTTCATATATATATTATTTTCTGCTAATCCAAGCGATGTACACAAATCTCCTATATACCTGTAGACATCTATTTCTACCTACTGTGGTCTGTGACTGATATGTGCAGTTCTATAATTGAAGACATGAATGGATGAAGGTGATATGTAGCTTTATGATTTCAAGAAAATTGAATTCAAACTGTCACTTAAACATATATACGTCGTAAAGTATTAAGTACATTAGTCTCAAGACCCGTCTCTAGAATCAATGTACTTAATTACGTTACTACATATTCTAAAATGTTTAAGCGAATGTTTAAACTCAATTTTGTGGGTAACAATTTTTTGGGAATGAATGAAGAAGAGAGAGAAGAGAATGAAGATATGAATCTATGAAGGTGATAATATATCACCTTCATAGATTCATATCTTCAATTGTTGTTCGTAGCCCATAGCGGGCATTAGGTGTCCGCCTACGAACGATAATTAATCGGTGACCGGCTATTTGTAGTTAAAAAATAGATATTACTGATTATATTGTCCACTACCTTAGTAGCGCAGTGCTTTAGCGCGTTGGTGCTCGAGCGAGAGGTCGCAGGATGCAATCCCGCCGAGGAAGCAAAAAGTTTTCAATGTTCGTGGGTCATGGATGTGTATTTAATTTGTGTATAATATATAATAACATTTTTAAATATGTGTAATGTGTATAGTATAAAAGTATTAAATATATTTCCGTTGTCTGGTGCCTGTAACACATATTCTTCGAAAACTTAGCACGAGGCCAGATTGACGTGGTGATTATCGGTACTACCAAAAAAGTGAATAGGCACCATAAGGCCGTGTTTCACCAAGCAATGTTAAAGTTAACGCCATGTTAAATATCATGTTATCCCTCTCGTATTTCCTGTAAATGAATGAGATGGTATTTTAACATGGCGTTTACTTTAACATTGCTTAGTGAAACACGGCCTTAATCTTAAAAAACTAACCTCTTTATTGAGACTAATAGAATATCTCGACTCATTCACACTTCACACAATAGTAATCGCTAATCCGTAATTAAGCGAGCATTTGAATACAATATAAATTACGAAAGCGCACAATTCTCACTATTATTTCGTACGTTTTATGTAAATTTAATTATATTATAATCTCTGTTCTAGATTTATGTAACGGTTTTGGTGTACCTAATTGTTATGCAGAGGTATAAAACTATCGCTAACATTTTGTTTCAATGTTAATATTAATTTAATAATAAGTACTTTATAAAAAAAAAAACATAATTATTTAACAGTGTTAGGGTATTTTTTCCATGTTCTATATCACAATATGGTTTTTTTGATTTGATACCCAAACTATTTTGATATTCTGGCGAACTTTATATAGCTTTAGATTCTAGACGCACTGTCAGCAATGCAACTTCACAAATTAATACACTAAAACATTCCTAGATAGCCACACTATCCATGGGTGAAAACAGCACGAAGATCGATGTTTAGATTTCGGTAGAGTCTCGCGAACAGACAGACCGACGCAGCCTATGTATGAATTTGTTTTATCATAATATATAGGTATAAGGATATATCGAAAGCCAGACTCTAAACCACTGAAGCACGGACGTTATTGTTGATACAGGCATTAGTACCGATTATACCATGCCTTCTCGTTCATTAATAGGAATTACGAGAGGAACAACATGATATTTAACGAAGCATTAACTTTAACATCGCTTGGTGAAACACGCCCTTAGTATTAATTAATGATAATGGGGTGTGTATGGGTCCCGTATATAGAGTTTACTGAGAAAGTACCAGCGCTGGAACAGGTACGTACTACTACAAAATTATTGTATGAGAAAAAATATGATGTTGGGGCATTTACAAACATGTAAGTCAAAAGTAATTCTTTCAGCTCTGGTACTTTCACAGTATACTCTACATAGGAGGCACATACATACACACAAGTATTATTACTCATATTATATTTTACACCTTGTAGATGGCAATTATATATTCATAAAAATGCATAAACATTAATTAGAAAAAAAAGTTTTTATTCAAAATTAGAACATAAAGTTTATTGACGGTCAATTTTCAAAATAAATTACAATTACAGGCTCGGACTTCGGAACCCTAACCCGTAAAATTCTTAACATCTTGAACAATTGTCAATGCAAGCACCTCTTTGTTTTTACTACGTCTGAGTAAACATCTCTCGTGTCATTCCTTTGACACTTGAAAAAAATCATTAAATCCCCAGAACCCCTGGGATTGTCCATGTGTAACAAAAAACAAAAAGGGCCCACGATACATTCCGGAGTTGTAATTCGATACTACTCTACTACAGAATGTGATGCACTACGGGAGCCGGCCATGTGGTCACCATATTTTCGTAATATTGTGGTCTGGTCCCGATTTTTGGGGAATTAAAAAAACCACGTATAAAGTAGAAATCTCCTAGTTCATGTATCAACCTAGCAAAATACTGACATTTTCATTGTAACGTAGTGGTTATGCAGGCTGATCACCTGATTGTCTGACAAGAAAGATGATCCATGCGTCGGATGGGCATGTAAAAAGTCGGACCTGCGCCTGTTCTCTCGCCAGTCGTGTCGGTTTACCGTCCTACTGGGTTATGAGAGTAAAAGGAAGAGAGAGTGCTTCTGTGTATAGCGCACACACTTGGGCACCATAAAATAACTTCTGCGTAGCTGGCCTGGTTTCAATGAAATCGGCTATCGACACCGAAATCGGTGAGGGGAGCTATTATTAACGTGGTATATGTACTTGTTTTTGGGAAATAAACTTTACTATAAGCTAGTAAATTGCGTGTAATAGGTGTAACATAAATGAGTAATATCTAATAATTTACGGTGTGTATGTGCCCCTTATGTAGAGTTTACAGTGAAAGTACCATCACTGAAAGATAAGTCTTTGTAAGCATTTGACTTTCATATTTCTATGAGAAATGTACACCCACATGTACCCTAAAGTACTCGTATCATCACTCATTAATATTACAGCCTGTATATACAAGTCAAAAATCGGATAGCATGCTGCACCAGTATGACTCCCTTTAGAAAAGATGGAGAATATCATAAAATAAAAGAAAAATAAATTACAGGCGATATGAGGCCAGGAAGAGATAATACTCACTGTATTAATGGTGAAAAACTTAGTCCTATGAAAAAAAAGTCATACGGTAAAGTTGTAGGTAATAAAGTGATCTATAACTTTTGTATTTACACTGTTTCTAGTATTCATCTCCTTTTATTAGAAAAGTAGTAAGTAGACTACTACTAATTAGAATTAAAATAGTAGGATGAAACCCTAATGCTAATTAGGGTTTCATCCTACTATTATTTTTTTACTTTTTATAATTTTTGGCTTCGGTACTGGTCTATAAAACGAAGACATCTTCGTATATAATAACGTTTACGGAAAAATTTCGCTGTCGGGTTACATCAAATCCAAAACAGGTCGTAGTATTTAGGTTTTTACTCCAGTAATCATAAGGAAACCAATATGTGGCCTACAATTGCATGTTTTAAAACTAAATATTTTGAAACGTAAAAATGTTAGGACGTGAGTAAAGTCTACCGCGTTAGCTGGCTCTGCGTGGCAAATTAGATAATATGATAATAACAGATAACTCTGCTCAAATTAAGAAAAACCCTTGCTTTTATCAGTGCAGGCGATAGTGGTTAACGATAATAATAGTATATTATTTAGGCTAAATAATATTTACTCTGGTTTAGTTTGGCGACCAAGTAATCGGCATAGCGACTATCGAAAAGTACAGGTCAGTCCTAGTTTATAACAACAACATGTTGACCCCTCGATAAGTTTTATTGGAGGCCACGTTTTTACTATCTACCCGACACTAGCACGTCTGGCTCGTGTAATGAATAGTTATCGATAAAAACATCACTAAATTGGAAATACATTGTGCCCTGATTGTCGATGTCGACCCTAAAAACGGACATTCCTACTGGCGCCTGGCTATCGCCTTTCTTACTTCTTGATGGAGAAAAAATATTTGAATTACGTCGATAAAAGAACTCGTACAATGTGTCTTATTTTTTTTTACTATGCGGTGGAGCAAGAGAAATGGAAGACCTTGGAGAGTATTCTAACCAGCAGTATTCATCTCAAAAAGTAAAGCTAAAATAGCTTTACTTTTTACCTTCATAGTTCGTCATACTACCTAAAGTATAATATCTCAATTCAGGTAGGTAAAGCGAAGTTCTTCAAACTTCAAGCTTTTTTCGACGTAAAAGTAGAGATCTTTTCATAACTGAAAAGTTAGTTTCAAATTGTGTTAACTTTCAATACGACACAGAGTTTGTTTTTATATAGTCTAAGCTTTCAATACTTAGTTTAAATATTGGAATTCTTTTAACTGTGTACTTACTTATGTTTATTACAATAATTCCTGTGCGTTTTAACCCCAATTGGTATATCTTATACTGTCTTTTACCAAACGAAAGGTTTGTAATATATTAGAGTGATATCTTAGCTCCAAAACGACAACTCTACCAATTAAATTCAATATCGGCAAAGATTTAACCAATAAGGAAGTCCAAACGGCGTCATTTCACCATAATGGCCATTTAAAGTAATCCATTAAGTCCATCGAAGCGGTTAACTAATAAAATATTATTAAAATATACAGAAGCTTGTCGATTAGGTGATCTTTCATATTTCAAATGAAAACCGGTCCAAATATTATCCTTGTGTCTAAACTCAAATAAAGAAGCCATTTATGAAGAATGTTAAAAAGATTAGTGAGAAGATACGACCGCAGACGATAATTCCTGTCCTAAAAGCTCTAATAGCTTGTTTTTCTCCGGAGACGAGCAAAAAGTGGAGCCGTCGCGGAATGCGTCGGTTGAACAACCGGGCCTCACTATATATAAACAAAGAGTTGCGTAAAAATACGTGTACGGAGCGGAGCAAGTCGCCTGTGATTTATTTACCGGCCACCGCGCACTTTCGAGCGAGCTTACGTTGTTTTTTTTTCAGATTATCGAAGTTGAGCCAAGAATGTCGAAATCATTCAGCCGGTGGGCAGAGGAATTCGCCATTCATGACGCTATATGAGTTCGAAGTTATTTTAAAATTATATTTATTTACTTGTGAACACATAAATAATGAATTAAGATTACTTGGAGTTAGAGGTTTTATTTTAAATAGTTTTGAATATGATTTTTGAATCACATAAATACTATATTTGTATTTTGTATTGCGTATAAAGAAAACGTAGCATGAGATTGTTATTTATTACTCTTTAAATAATTGTTATAAGTATGTACATAGCATTAGTCTTCTCTTCTTCTTCTTATGCTTAAATTTTTAAGAATTGCTGTTCGTTAGTATCGCTAAAACTCGAAAACGGCTGAACCGATTCGGCTATTTTTGGTCTTGAAATGTTCGTGGAAGTCCAGGGAAGGTTTAAACGGATTCTAATTTCCATGCTCAACGAAGTGAGCACGAGTCAGCTTGTTCCTTATACTTACTAAGTACGTGGGTACAACTTAGTAGGTAAACATTTATCTTAGATTGGATAAAGAGAATCCATTGCTGTTTCTTTAATGACATGGTAATTCCCCTTTTTTATGAAAATCTAAAACAAATTTGTCCTTATATTCATTGACATACATATTTATTTATTCACTTTGTGTTTACAATGAATGAGGACAACGATTTGAGAAGATTACACACAAAGAACATAACGTGAGTGAAATGTAAAAATACCGCGAAATTATGTTTACGCGGGCGAGTGAATTGGGTTATAGACCGAAATAAAATTTTAAATGTGTATTAATTGGTTTTGAATATATTGGTTTAATTTTAGATATTATCGAGCCTATAACTGTTTGTTATAAATGTGAAATTGACGAATGTTTGTTGTTACTCTGTTAAAACCTCTTTTAATATTTTTATAAAGATTTTATATTTGATTTTTATATGTCAAGTTTATGTCTTTTCTGAATTTAAATATTGAGTTCGCTATCGAAAAACCATTGTATAAAAGGCAAGGATTAGTTTTATGTTTTGAATTGGAAATTGGATACCAACGTGAATACACAACATCAAGTAGCTATATTTTTGGGGATTCTGTTCATGGTCCTTCGAGCCGGATTTGAACCAGCGACCTATGGATCTTTCAAGTAAAAGTAATGGATTTTGATGAAACTTAGTGTGGTAGGTGTGCACTACATTAGGCACATGTTAAAACATATGCTACGTTATATCCCATACCTCTATGTAGGATATATTTCATGGGAAAATATTATATACATTAATTAAAACTGCGTAACTAAATAAACCTTTGATTTATTATCATTACTATCCCTAGAACTCATATTTAATTATAATAATTATTGTTATGTGTAATAATATCATTAATATTTCGTGTGATGCGTTCAAATAGCTGTTTGGCTTTACTACTGTCTGATTCCCCTAAAAGCTGTTTTCAAATGAGCTGAGCGTGAGGTCAACGGCTAATTTCATGAATTAGATACATTGGTGTCTACAGTCCTTTAAATTACTAGAAAGATCAACACCTCCACAACAACCATCTTTCCCTTGGGTGTCGTAAAAGGGAACAGAACGGCGATTCTCAGGCCTCGAACTTAGTTCCGAATATTAGTATATCCCGCTCGCACGCGCGGTAAATCTCATTTGCATGGGCGGGACAGACCGATAGTAAAAACTAATTTCGAGGCCTGAGAATTTGGGCCCTGAATATAAAAGATATCCGAAAATTGGTAGCAGCGTTTTCTGAAAACTGCGCTCGCAAAGCATGTATAGGCATATTAGGCTACGCTTTTGAGAAGGCTTATGAGCGTAGCGTCATAGCTGAAATGATGCTGATGATGAATAGCTTTCGATCTTATTAATTCAATCTTCCTACACAAGTCAAAGTTCGCTCCTTTTCATTGGAACTGAGAACTTCGTGGAAAAGATGTGATGTTCCAATTTTGACTTTTTAATTGCTGTAATAAACAGCGGCACCAGCTAGATCAAAGGAGTTTTGTTAATTTATATTGTGCCGGTTCAAATTCTTAAAAATCAACATGTTCTTAGACAAAATTTAATTTATCTAATTCTTTAAGTACGGAACTCTAACATAATATAGATTACCTACCACCATGAAGCAGGCTTACTCCCAAAACAATCGCTAACAAGGATAAAGAAAATCGTTAGATCGGAACTTTTTGTACTCCCGGCCAATCGACTGAGAATCAAAATAAACAAACGTCAATTTATTCGGGAGTATGCGGCATGATCGAATCTGAATCAAACTCGAATCAGTTTGGAGAGTAAGGTCCCAGGTTGCAAAACTCGTTAATTTTTGAGTTTGAACTTTACAAGGCTTCTTTTATTGTTGTGACAGGACAACAAAATTGTGAAGGGTCAGATGCCACAAACTGTGCCTAACTTAATACTCATACCTACGTTATAACTTATAAGTCTTGGAACTTTTGTAAAACTGTAACGAGGTATTCAAAGTTAATATAATAATTTAATTTCAAAACTTTTCATAATTCATTTTATATTACAGTTAAGCTGTTTCCAAATATATAATATAAATACAATTATAACAGGCAATGCACCTAGCTTTTTTTTTATATCGCAGACAAGTAATAATTTTAATTATTGTAGTCGCCGAATCTATTTATATCACGAAGGTTAACCGATTATGTAAGTAGGCGTAATAATTTTCAAAAAATGTACATAATTTATGCGTTTGAAGTTAATGTAATTTTTTATGTTTGCGATAAAATATCTCAGTCACGGTTCTCGTACATATAACTCAGCTCGTTACTTTACCAAGAACTCGTTCTATTCTTGAGACTTGAGACTAGACTTACTAGTCTTGAGAGAGTCTTACAAATCAAAGATATAGTGATGAGGAGATCTATTGAAAGTTTGTAAGTATGAATGGCTGGATGGATAGATGTTTGTTACTCTTTCACGCAAAAACTACTGAACGAAATTTGCTGAAATTTGTTATGGTAGCAGTTTATATGCTGTATTACATATATACTACTTTTAACTGCAGGAAAAAGTACGGTTCTCGGGTATTTTAGAAGAAGTAGTAGTGAAAAAGTAGCGGGAACATCTAGTATTGTATAATATATCATTAGGTACACCGAAAGTATAAAAGTTTATAATCTACACCTATATCTACCTACCCCACCCAGTACCGACACACCTATACAGTGTACACCTCTACTCTATATATCTACATAATGTATGTCTATTTATGTGTAGCACAAATGTGTAGTTTAGTTTTCGATATTGTTGATATTTTGTGATTTTTTTTTAACCGAAGGCTGACCTTGTCAGGACCTGCCTCCTTCGCTTTAGAGTATAACTGTCCCCTTTATGAAGTATCTAATATAAATGTGATTGTTGAATAAATGTTCTTATTATTATTATAATTACACAGCAATTTCCTTGACTAGGGTCATACTAGTAGTTTGTTCTTAATTTGTATTGATGAGAACTTTTGCCCTAGATGAGAATATGACTGTCATTAAGGATCAGTAGGCTTACTCCTGACACAATGGAGGTTCGAATCAGTTCGATCTCAACAGCTTTTGGTATTTTAATTCGTGGATTAGGTAATTTGGAACTTACCACAATAAAGTAAAACGTTAGATCGTAACTTTATGTACACCCGGCCATATAAATCGACCGAGAATCAAAATAAACAAACGTCAATTTATTGCGAAGTACGCGGCACGATCGAATCTGTATCAAAATCGAATCAGTTTGGAGAGTAAGGCCCCTGATAATGAAATCGTACTCCACGTTATACAGTAGGAACCTTGACGCCAGTTTTTACTTAGTATTTAACTTAGTCAGTATGTTTTTACAATTTATTGACTGGATTATGAGAAAACAGACACGATTAAGATAAAAAAGTTCAATAAACAAGCTCAGAAATTGTGTCTTGTTTGGATATCTATGTGATGCAATTTCACGGCTGGTTGCGTAACTAAATAACATTGGAAAGTTTTGTCAAACAATCGACTGGGTATGAAAACTTTCAGTTGGTTAGGTTCGGGTGGTATCTAATGGTAACCGTCTAAGCTCTGGTTTATCTAAACGTAGTCAAAAGTCAAAACTTAGTTTACTTTTATTTATGTAGTAAATAATAGATTTTAAAAAACTTAACGTACGTGGCTCTCTCTACTCATTCATAATATCATATAATATTATGAATCCAAAAGCATGATATATATTTTTATATCGCATTTGAGTTGTTTATATTCTTGTAAACAAAGAGATAAGTATAATTAGTATGCCTACTATATAGATATTATTGTCTGTGTACACTATTAATAGCTAGTGATTGCTACTCCTTACTGTAGCTAATAGTTTTGTACATACAAACTCTATGGGCTTATCAGTTCGCTTATCACTAACAATTGGCAAGAACTTAGGCATTCGTAAGTATACGTACATATATATATAGGTTACGAATACCTTATTGTCAAATGTAAGTGCTAAGCCCAGTTATAGTGCAATGTAGTATGAACTATATAAACAGTGCGGGTCATACTACACTCTGCTGCGGGTCAGCACACTGAAGTTTGCGCAGATGAATTGCAAATTCGAACATCGAACCATTGAATAAAACTTGAACAGTTGCATGCAAATTTTTGTGATGCAGTTTTTGATTATTTATTCTGACACACTACGACATACTGCATGTATTACAGCTACCATTTTTTTATGTATTTCGGGAATCGTCGATTTTCATATTATGTCGTTTGTAATTTTTATTTAAGTATAGGTTTAAACAAAATCAACATTTTGAATTAACCCCCGACTTTGTAGAATTTCTTTAATTTCTAAGCAGTGAGTGAACTGGTGATGTTGAATTGTGTGGAAGTGATTGATGATGAATTATAGCCAAGAACACTCTCGAACACGTCAGCATCTCTTTGGTAGCTTCGATGCCACGGACGGACACACTCAGAGTTAAACTTATAACACCCCTCTGTTTTCGTCGGGGGTTCTTTTGAAAACTATTGTCAAGATGGCCGCGTCTCGCACTGTACCAGTCACCAGAGCACCTCCCCATCAACCATTTACCCCTTGGGCATCGTTAAAGAAGACACAGGTATATTATTTGGAAATAGCTAAAACCGTCTCCGCGGACACTGTCTGAAAATTGCGCTCGCCAACCGCCTGCCAAGCGTGGCGAGTATAGGCAATTATCCCCCATTAAATATAACATAACATAATATATCTTTATTTAAATTTAAAAAATAAACCAAAACATGACTGGTACAAAATTGTTTCTATAGTATTAAGGACTATTTAGATTTTAAAGAAAACAATTATATTTAGTTGTGTTGTCTTATTAGTTATAGCTGTGCCCGCGACTTCGTACGCGTGGAAAAGTGATTAAGGGCACTTTAGTATTTTTAAATATATTTTTAGTTTATTGGCGCAACCGCTGACAACTTTCGCTAATTTAATAGTTACTTCCCAGTGAATCCCAGTGTTGATCCCTATCCAGCGAGTCACGTACCCGGCAAGCCTCTTGGTATGCAGGGTATAATAATAATATAGTACCATCCTTTCGGGGCTCGGTAAAGTAGGTCTTCGAACAATATGTAGAAGTCAACAAAGGTATTCGAAGTCAGGATTCGAATGCAACGTATAGACCTAGCCAATTTTTCACGTTAATTTAGTAAAAAACTTCGATGTCCGTCTGTCTGTCTGTCTGGGTGTCAAAACTTTAATACGTGTAGGTATCAAGCTAAAAATCATATTAAATACTCAGGATCTTCTGTCCCTTCTGGCTCTACCTAAAGATTCAGCCGATTATGTCGCTAATTTTCGTAATTTTCAACACTCCAAAGGGAACTAAAACCTAAAGGTTACTTCCCGGGAACTCAGAATTTTTAAATTTGATATGAATCAACGTCTTAATAGTGCCGACATAGGATAAATTGCGAAACCATAAAAATATCTTTAATTTTTTTGAACTTACTACCGTTTTTGTCATTAATTTGAAACTTATATTGCAATTACATACTACGGACGTATTTAAAACGAAACTCTCGGTTAGATATGGGCGCAGTGGCACGCCCCGCCGAGGATCCAGCAGGCTTACTCTCGACACATCCGAGAATCGAATCAATTCGATCTCAACGGTTTTTGGTGTTTTATTTGTTAGATTACTTTGGAACTAATTAGGATAAAGAAAACCGTTAGAAATAAACAAACGTAAAGGAGAAAGCCCACTCTCCATAGTGTCTCAGGCCCAATGTGGACATCAAAAAATCGCATTAAATATGAGTGTTCTAAAATCTTAATAGTATTAGATATCTGAGAAAAAAACTTAAAATGCCGCCATTATTGTAGAAATATATATTTTTTTACTTTTTATCTATTTTATTTTCAAGGCCTTTTCCGACTTTTCAAATAATTTATAATAGTAAGATATAATAAGATAGCCCTTGTTGTAGTGCAAGACTTTCAGTTATTGCTACCCAGCAATTGTGGCAAACAAGATTATCGCCTGACAACTAAAACATATTAACATTAATGATAAATATTTTCAACCGTAAAAGATTTAACGATTAAACCATAATGAAAGAAATAATAGAAACATTTTATTATAATATTATGATTACCTGCTGCCGTGCAACCCACTGCTGTATGACACTTAATTCTTCGGGCTCTAAAATACGGTTCTCGGTAACATTATTACCACAACATATACAATGTTCTTCAGACATTTTGGTATGCACAATCAAATAGCGTAATTCTTTAATCCAGGGCCAAGTAATCGTAGAAGGAGAGAACAAAACCAGTAAAACAATTCCAAAGTCGTACGTGAAAAGCCGAAACAAGTTCAGGCGAGAAAGCCAGATTGCGGTGAAAAAAATCGAAAACAAAACAAAACGCATCTTGCAACAACAAGCGAACGGTCGAAATCATTCGTTTGAAAAATGACATTTCAGTCATCAGTGTTGCCGCTTGTTGCAAAAAAATGAAATCGATAAATCGATTACGTAAAAAATAATTGACATAATATTAACTTTTTATTAATCTTTATCGTTTATAGTAACAAACGTAAACATTGGTTTTAAGATAAATGTTTTCTTTTGATTAATTCTTTACAGAATTACCAACAGTGACCCGTTATTTGTATTTTACATGAGTTTATTTTATTTGTTTATAAATCGATATTCGGATTGATTGATTAGAGTTTTATCATCGGGTAACATTTCACCTCAACGTTCTACTTAGGTTCCAAATAATTCAATAAAATTCCTTTTTTTATTGGAACATTACTGATTATAGTGGCGGTTATTTGAATGTTATCAAAAATCATGTCTCTTTATGGTACATTTCTGGAGAAATTAAGTCTTCTTAAGACGGCTGTCCGCTCTGGGCCTGAAATGGGCTTTCTCCTTTATTCGGGAGTATGCGGCACGATCGAATCTGAATCAAAATCGAATCAGTTTAGAGAGTTAGGCCGATCGGTTTTAGTAGCATTTTTTTATTAACCTACCGTAAGTATAATAATAATAATATAAATAAATGAAATTTAGTTTTAAAGAAAATATAAAATAAAAAAAGATTAAATTTGAATGGTTGATGCAGCGCGGTTCCCGCCGCGCTTCATACAAACGTCCAGCAATTTTTTTTAATTGTCATAAATTGTTTGTTATTTATGAACCGATTGAGATGAATTAATAAATATTAAGTCAAGATTACTACATTATAATATGATTGAACCACATCTAAATCGGATAAGCCGTTTCTGAGATTAGCGTGCACAAATGCACCGACAAACAGACAAAAATTCAAAAAATTATTGTTTTGGGTACTATTGCATACTCAAATAAAAGTCTCCTTATAACACAGGCACAGATAGCACAGTTAGCGGCTGTGCGTGGTTAAATTCAAACACCGGTACTGCTTGTTAGCATATTTTAATAGTATTTTTTACCCAGCAGCGGGGTGGAGCTCCTTTGGTTGACCTTCGCCAAAGTTCCTACCAGCATCTGATACCTACACTAAACCAGCCCGGCTCGGACGTACGACGTAGCAGCTGGCGGCGCCCGGTCGAATCACGGCGAAACGATTTTAATTTTGCTATACCTATTTCCTAAACTATTCATTATATTTGCATGGTATAAAGGGCAAATATAGTCTTCATGGAATGCTTAAGCCAAGTAACGTATTAAAATGATAAGGATTAATACAGTGATGGTATAAATAGCTTTCCAAAAACCGCTTAATTGCCCGTTTTTTTAGTTTATCGCGAAAGGCATTCTTTTAATAATACAGTTAGGTAATTAAGTTGATTTTATACAATAAATGATAATTTATTTCAATTTGTGAAGTAAGTTCAAAAATACAATTTTTATATTATTATGACACTGACACTTGTCTTCCCAGAAAACAGCTGTGTAAGCGATCCCCCCGCGCCCCCCGCACGAACCGTTCGACCGCAGGCCGCGCGCGCGAAATTCATCCGACTTGCTTCAAATTTATCGTCACTGCTCGGCTCCTAGGTATCGTAGCGTTATGTTATATAGCCTATAACCTGCCCAGGAATATGGGCTACAATAGTACCAAGTTTGGTTAAAATCCCTTCAGTAGTTTTTGTTCCCATCGCGCACATACAGACAGACAGACAGACAGACAGACAGACAGACAGACAAAAATTTTACTAATTGCATTTTTGGCATCAGTATCGATCGCCAATCATCCTCCAATATGTATTTTGAAAAAATATTCAATGTACAGAATTGACCTCTCTACAGTTTTATTATAAGTATAGATATAGATATAGATAGTTATAGTATAATAATTTTTGTTAATTAGTTTTAAACTCACTGCATGTACATTGTACGGGTGTACACCCGTAAGGGTAAACAGACTTTGTATTTTGTCAAATGTCAAAATGCAAAAAATATTTCAATTTCAATACTTTAAGGAGCCATTTTGAAAAGAAGAAGAATTTCAATACTTTGAGGGATGCTTACATCCAACAGTGGATGTCTCATGTCATAGCTGCAACGACGAATTTACACTACGGTGTAAGGTGTAGTGTGTAGTTACAACTTCTGTATAAATTAGTGATAATACTTTCATGTGTGCCTTCTATGTTGTGTATACCTACAGTGAGTCCCTTACGACAAGACTTACCTTTGACTTTCATGTTTGTATGAGAAATGCCCTAACATAAATTTTACCGTACAATAATTTAAACGAAAGTACCTCTTTCAGCTCTGGTACTTTAGTAAACTCTAACGGATGTAAAAAGAGTAGTCACTATAACTTTGGGATATGATTATACTACTTTTTCTCATACTAGAAATGTATGTTTTTTTAATTTTTTTTTACTTACAAAAATTAAAAAAAAATGTTTTATTGTTATTTTTGCGACAAAGAAAATGTGGTGAAAAGTAAAAAAAAATTTTTAGTTTTTGACAAAAAAATACATTTCCAAAATAAGGAAAGGTCGTATTTAATCGTATCTCAAAGTTATAGTGACTGCTCTTTTTACACTGTATATACACACCCGTAAGGTATTTTCACTCGTTAATATTATGTATAGCCTGAATGTACAAGTTCTGTATGGAACTAAGTTTGTAACGATATTTTCGGTAATTAAAAGTTGTTGTTCAATAAAAATGTCTTAATAAAGAAAACTTTATAGCGGACCAGCTGCTAGTAACTATGCGGAATAAAAATATTAAATAAACGACAATATTCCGTAACCAACTAATATTACACCATTGTCTATGAATTTATTATTTTAATGAAGTGTAATAATTGAAGACATGAATAAATATTAAATACCTTTATTTATTCATGTCTGTGATATGTCACAAAAAAATATTATAACTACAGAAAATTGTTTTAAACTGTGACATGAACATTTTAGGACATGTAGATTACTAAATTGTATTAAGTACATTAATTCTAGAGATGGTTCTTTAGATTAATGTACTTAATACTTTACGACGTATTCTAGAGTGACAGTTTGAACTCAATTTTCTCTATATAAGAATTTTGCTACTTATCACCTTCATCCATTTATGTCTTCGATTATTATCTAATTTGTGCTAAGAAGTTATAAAAATTCGCCAAGTGCGAGTCGAACTCGGGCACAAAGGGCTCAGTGTAAAATGCAAAAAAATCACGTTTGTTCTATAGCCACCCGTAGAACAAACGCCCAATTTTTATAACTAACTAGCTTTGAAATTGAAAAAGTTTGCGAGTAACGTAGGCTATAGGTACAGGGTGTAAAAAGAATAGTGACTACTATTACTTTGAGATATGAAACAACCTTTCCTTATTTTGGAAATGTATTTTTTTTATTTTTTTTCTGTCAAAAACTACTTTTACCATTTCTTGTTTTTTGTTCGCAAAAATAACAATAAAGCAAAAAAAAAAAAATTTTTATTTTGGTAAAAATAATTAAAAAAAATACATTTCTAGAATGAGAAAAGGTAGTATAGTCATATCCCAAAGTTATAGTGACTGCTCTTTTTACACCAGTTATATATGATTTGTAAACAGAAAGTATTTTTTGATGTGTAAACAGAGAAACATAAAATAAAAAAAAAGTTTAAAAACTATAACCCGAATACGCAAAAAATGCCTCAACATTATAAATTTTCCCAAATAATAATAAAAAAAAAGTAACTCAAATTAAACATTCAAAGTAAACTCTATCACTTTGTACAGCCTGTAGAGTCTAGATACTGGCGGGCAGTATAGTGACTACTAGAATTCTAGATACTGATGTTGTGGGGGGATTGAAATTAATTGGTAGCCTCAAGGCTGCGGGGTCAACGGCCTTGTGCCTGAACCGACGCCTCTGACGCGTTACTCGCGCTAGTGACGTGCTGTCGATACTTTCTTTGTTTGTTAGATCATAGTCTATCGTAAAAGACCGCATTGTTACGCCAAGGACTAATATTCTGTAACCAAATGTCTGCCATGCACCTTTTCTCCGGTACAAGCTCTTCGGGAGCTATCTACATTAAACATTATGTTTGCTTGGATACAAACAATACTCTACATTTTACATCGACATTGTGTTATCTGTATTCTATCGAGCACATCACTACAGAGCTGATTAC
The DNA here is from genome assembly GCA_905187575.2 of Celastrina argiolus. Classification (NCBI taxonomy): domain Eukaryota; kingdom Metazoa; phylum Arthropoda; class Insecta; order Lepidoptera; family Lycaenidae; genus Celastrina; species Celastrina argiolus. The sequence continues at coordinate 12,164,194 of LR994591.1, forward strand.
CGTGCTACACTACCGCCGGCAGACTACCGTAGTCGGCTCTGTAGTGATGTGCTGTAGACAGCGATGCCGATGCCAGTAGCCCGGCGGTACTCGGCGCACTCCACAGTCCACACTCGCAGAACAAACGATTGTCCACAATTAGACAATTATCGCGAGTCTGCCGGCGCTAGTGTAGCACGGTAGTCGGTTACCGGTACGGTACCGCCGGGCTACTGGCATCGACATCGCTGTCTACAGCACATCACTACAGAGCCGACTACCGTGCTACACTAGCGCCGGCAGACTCGCGATAATTGTCTAATTGTGGACAATCGTTTGTTCTGCGAGTGTGGACTGTGGAGTGCGCCGAGTACCGCCGGGCTATTTTAAGCCACGCCGTCTGCCCTACTTCGGATACAGTCAGAATATGCGATTTGCATTCGGTTGATAAACATAATAATATCTACATTGTGATAAACATAAAATAATATTGATAATAATAATATTGGAGGCTTCGTTCGGTATCAATTCTGGAAACCAACCCATAAATCCCTTCAGAATTCGGAACCAGAAATGAAACTTTGACAAATATTATATTTTCATTTTACATGTATTTTCGATACTTTCACAAAATAAAGAATAGTAGAAGTATACCTAAGTAAATATAAATTTATCAAATATTTAACCGAGTGTGCCCGTTCTATTAATATATCGTTCTCAAGTCGAGTTGATAATTGTACATGATACCCAATTAGTATTAATGTTTATATTGTTCGTATCTGTTATTTTCGTACACCAAATTAGAATACCTATTAACCTTTCGGATACCGGACGGAGATATTTGTTTAAAAATTAAATAAAAATTTGCGTATTGATCTTATTAAGAATACGCCTAGGTATTCTATTTTTGAATATTATGTTCAACATTTTTAAATCAACCTTTTTTGTTCTACTTTCTTTTTATGAAGTTAATTTTTTAAGATGTGTATTGTGATTATTTTTTCTTTTTAAGACGCTCTTAATATTTTTAAGTTCAAAATTTTAAAATAAAATACAAATCGAATAATGCTTTAACTGGCTACTTACTGTAACCTAACAGTTTAGGTTCTTTTGTTTACGATAACTCACCACTTACTTCGTTTACTTGTGAAATAAATTAGCGAAAACGTTATTTGTTTACTGACTTTCAAAAGTTTCTCCACCAACAACAAGTAAGTAGGTAGATGTTTTGATGCGAAGGCAAAAGAAAGGATGATTTTGGCAATCTATGTTCCACCTAGCGCCTCAACTACTGATGCGACTACCTTACCGATTTTAATATAAAGCCGGTCATAGTTTTGTAAAAACCCGGGTAACATAAGCTATATCTATCTATAATTAAAGTAGTCGGGTAAAGGTTTTTCTAATGTGGTTATTTTACACTAGTTTACCTACTAAGTAATCGTTTTGTAAGCTTTCTTTTTTTTCAAAACACTATTTTGATTCAGAGAACATCCCTAACAGGAATGGAAGAGGTTCAAAGGTCAAAGTCAAGTAAAGGTTTTTTGTTTTTGATGATAGTAGTCTTGTCTTGATCAGATTTTTTTACCTACTATATTTTTGAATAGCTAAGTTTGTTAATTTTATTATTTATAAAGATGTTATGAGGTAAAAAAATTGCATGTAAATAGTACATTCACCTATTATTTTTAGGTGTTAAAATTTTTTGTAAATTCCCACGCCACCTGTGCGTTCCGATTGCGTGTACTATATGTGGCTTCACCCCCTCCCAGTTTCACTCCCTCTCACCCCGTTCACCCCCGCTCGTCCCGTGGGAACCGATCGGGTCGGGTGTTGCAAATTGGGCGTGTTCAGTTCGCGCCGTTAATGAAACATAACGGTACTACAAGAACGGGCACATGTTCACATGAGTGGTTTTTGCGGGAATTATTAAGAAGCTTTTTTTAAGTAGCCCATTGAACTTGCACAGATTGATTTTGTTAATGGCGCGATTGAATTAAGAACATAAAACGAGCGGTAAACTGGGACTATAACATTATCTGGAAATCAGAGGAAACACATTACTGTTTCATTCAAGTTCATACATAAAACACCAGCCTGAAGACGTCCACTGCTGAACATAGGCCTCCCCCAAGGACTGATGGGGGGAGGGGCGGGGGGTTGCCATGGTCACCACGCTTGGCATGCGGGTTGGTGACCGCAGTAAGATGGTCCTAGTACTCAGGCCGCGCTGCTGCACACGAACCTGGTGTATCCCTTAGTCGCCTTCTACGACACCCAATTCAGCCCAATTCTTTACAGCCTGGAACCACGCGGCAAATTTAATATTAGTCCTTACATATGAAATTGGCGTTTTGTCATACTGGCCACTTTGATCTTAAATATATAGTCTTTGGTTAGGAATTCCAAATTCAAATTTAAACAGCTATTTACTCATGCATTTGTGTTTTGAAAACCGAAATTCATTTTGTTTTTTTCTCTTTTGCTTTTTTTTCTGCGTCATTTATTTCACAAGATGGAAACCTTAAAATATCGCATTATTTAAGAGTACGAGTTCCACCGTGGCACCAGTGCTGCAGAAACCGCTCGAAGGATTAATGATGTGTATGGGGGTGGTGTCGCAAAAGAAAACACGGTGCGTTTTTGGTTTCAACGCTTTCATTCTCGAAATTTCGACTTGCAGAACAAGCCCCGTGGACGGCCGGAGACCAAGGTCGATAATGATGAATTGAAGGCTATTGTGGAAGCAGATCCATCGCAAACCACATCAGAGCTAGCTACAGGCTGCGGTGTTAGTGACAAAACCGTTTTAATCCACTTGAAGCAAATTGGGAAGGTGAAAAAGCTTGAGGTGGGTACCTCATGAATTGAGTGAAGCAAACCGACAAACGCGCGTCGATTGCTGCGTTACATTGCTCAACCGGCACAATAATGAAGGAATTTTAAATCGAATCATTACATGTGATGAAAAGTGGATCCTGTACGATAATCGTAAACGCTCATCGCAATGGCTGAACCCTGGTGAACCAGCAAAGTCTTGCCCCAAGCGAAAATTGACTCAAAAAAAGTTACTTGTCAGCGTTTGGTGGATAGCTTTCTTAAATCTGGTCAGACGATTACGGCTGATGTCTATTGTCAGCAACTGCAAACCATGATGGAAAAGCTCGCCGTTAAACAACCGAGACTTGTCAATCGCTCTACGCCACTGCTGCTTCAAGACAACGCTAGACCACACACGGCCCAACAGACGGCTACCAAATTAGAGGAGCTTGCTTAAACAGATTACCATTTTTTTGGATAACTTCTTGCAAGGAAAAAATTCAATTCCGATGAGGCAGTCCAAACCGCTTTCAAAGATTTCATTGATTCCCGTCCGAATGGTTTTTTTAGTAAAGGGATCAATGAACTACCTACCTATAAAATGGCAAAAGTGTATAGATAGCAATGGTACATACTTTGATTAATAAAATATATTTTAATATGAAAAAATGGCCTTTATGTTCCTCCCATACAAAACGCCAATTTCATATGTAAGAACCTAATAATCTTAGATTATTAATTGGTCTCAGCGCCCTTCGACTAGATGGAGCGCTGTCAATTAAAAACAGATTCTTGAATGCGTCAACTTCATATTGTAGTGTGTGTAAAACAATGCACAAAGATTGTAGTGTGCATCTATAATTGTGTTGCCAGCTACTTGACTAGTGCCCGATCAATAGGGAAAATATTTCGTTGCTGTGGTGCGGTAATTTATCAATATTAATAAATAAAAAAAATCTTTAATATGAAATCATAAGCATTTTTATGAAGGTTCTTCTTCAAATTCTTAAATAATTATTAGGCATAATTTTCAAAAAGCTTTTTTATTTTAGTATCTGGGGGCACGGCAGTATCCCCGCCAAGTCGAGCGCGAAGCAAACACTGCCGTACCATCCTTTACAGGAACCATTTTGTCGCATTTTCAGGCCCCTATTTGAGAACCTCCGGATAAGACCAGAACGCAGAAATTATGGTCATCCAGTAAGATATAAAATCTGTCAATAATTAGAAATCCATCTGTCAACGGCCAAGTCACACAACATTAACTATAATTATATATAATATATATAATTATAGTTAATGTTATATATATATAATATATATATAATTGTAGTTAATGTTGTAATAATAAATAATATAATAAATAAATGGCCTAACAGGGTTCTATATATATATAGAACCCTGTTAGGCCATGCACTAAAAAGTATCCTATAGGCAGTTTCCAGTGCTCAGTTAAACAAACTAATAGGAAGACATATGCCTCTGAAACTATATAAAATGTAATATACTCGATTTTGATTTTGGTCCCACATACTTTTCTGGCGTATAGCCATTTCATCTGAAATAAGCGCGCAAACAACATTACATTTACCACATTAAGAAGGAGCGTACTTTATTAAAACTATTAATAAAGGTAAATGCTTCTTCAGTAAATCCTGGAGTGCCATCGATGATGACAAATTTACTCCTCACGTTATTATAAGCCGATGGGGAATAGAAGTTTAAAGTCAAACAGATTTTTTTAAGTTCATTAGAATATTTCGGTATAATTTTCTTTTCGTTTTTATGCTTTTTGTATAGTATATTATATTATATATATACTAGCCAATAGAGTGGCTAACCCGACTCCTTATTTCTTTGAGCAGTGTATTAGTAATAATACAACAAACTTAGATGACTTGGAATATGTTCCAAATAATTTAAATTAGTATCTAAGACAACAGAGGAAGTCTCTAGCTCTAGTTTTATAAGTAGTGTAAATATAAATAGTAATTTTTTAAAATCACCTACCCATAATGTCATAGATAGAAAAAAATCATATTATATTAACCTGGTGCACCAAAATTTGCAAGGATTGGTAGGTAAAGAATTAGAAATAGAATTGTTTTTAGAACATTATGATGTGGACATTTTATGTATTTCAGAACATTGGTTCAAAAAATGTGAACTTTCATTAAATTTTTGTGGTTACCAGGTTGTAAGTTCGTTCAGTCGAGAAAAAACTATTAGAGGCGGTTCATTAATATTAATAAATAAGAATTTAAAATGTAAAGAAAGAAAAGATATAGTCAGCCTCTCAACTGAACGTTCTACTGAAATTGCCTGCATAGAAATGGAGCACTTTATTATTGTGAATGTATACAGGCCTCCATCTGGGTTATATGATTCTTTTGAAAAAATTATGGAAACATTATTAAACAAAATATGTGTATCTAATAAACAAATAATGTTATGTGGGGATTTTAACATAAACTTATTACATAGTAACCCAACTACTGTTAGATTTAGATCTTTATTGAAATCATATAACCTAGTTAACTTATTCATTGCGCCTACAAGAGTTTGTGGTAGCTCAGCCACTTGTATTGATAACATTTTTAGCAATGTGACCCCAAATAAAAAGGAAATAATAAATGTTCTGAGTTCTGATCACTATGGGCAGCTAGTAACACTAAATACTGAGAATCTAAAAAAAGATGTATCTACCAACAAGAAAGTGTTTATTCCAGTAAATGAAAAACGTATTGAGAAGTTTAAAAGCAATATACTCTGTAATTTGCAGTACTTTGAGGAACAACACGGTATAAATTTTAATTTTACACAATTATTTAATTTTCTTAAAAACCATTTCAATTCTATTTTCACTACTAAACCGGTTAGACCACGAAGTACTAGTAGATTCAATGAATGGGCAACTGCGGGAATACATATAAGTAGGAAAAGATTATATGAACTGTACTCTGAAAAATCATTTAATAACAGTGAAAATTTTGTTCAATATGTAAAAGATTATTCCAAAATTTTTAGAAAAGTGTCGATTGCGGCAAAGGCACTTCACATAAGAGATCAAATAAAGAATTCGAAAAATAAAATAAAAACTACTTGGAAAATAATTACTAGTGAAACTGGAAGAGTCGCCTGTCGTAACACAGATTTTAAACTCTGTGTGGATAACAAAATAATTAACTCAGACGATGAGGTGGCGACAGTATTTGAGAAATTCTTTGCTGACATTCCAGTATCCATTACAAAAACTCTTCAGTCTTCTCCCGCAGCTGCCGAATCATTACTTATAGATAATGTAAAGAAATGTGAAGTCAACTTTCAATTTAGACAAATTGAGCAACGTGACATTATCAAGGCGTTTAATTCTTTAAATGTAAAAAATACTGCTGACTTGTGGGGTATGTCCGTGAGAATTATTAAATCGATAGTTGACGTCATCAGTCCTCATTTAGCGTTAGTCTTTAATAATTGTATAGAGCTTGGTGAGTTTCCGGACTTAATGAAGCATAGCAAAATAATACCCCTCTTTAAAGCTGGCAGCCAATCTGATCCAGCCAATTATAGGCCTATCTCAATACTACCGACTTTTAGTAAAATATTTGAAAAAATTATTCTACAACAATTACTTTCACATTTTAATATTAATAAATTGCTGCACAAAAAGCAGTTTGGTTTTACAAAAGGTCGATCTACAACCGATTCAGGAATTAGCCTTTTAAGTAGTATATATGAAGCTTGGGAGGGATCGCAAAATGCACTAGGTATATTTTGCGATCTTTCTAAAGCTTTTGATTGTGTGGAGCATGCAACATTAATAAGGAAACTCTATCACTATGGAATAAGGGGTACGTCACTCAAACTGTTAAGTTCTTATTTGAGTAATAGGACACAAAGGGTTGAAGTAAATGGTACAAGGTCATTTGGAGCCAAAATAGATTTGGGAGTGCCGCAGGGATCTATTTTAGGGCCTTTCCTCTTCCTTGTCTATATAAATGATTTGCCTTTTCTTGTTAAAGATAAGCTAGAGATAGTATTATTTGCTGACGATACTTCACTTATTTTTAAAGTGAATCGACAACAGTCGGTCTATGACGGGGTAAATAATGCTCTCTCTTTAATAGTAAATTGGTTTAGCAGTAATAATTTGCTTCTTAACACTTCTAAAACAAAATGTTTAAAATTCACGTTACCAAATGTAAGGAACGTACAAACCAATGTACTATTGAACGATGCTAAACTTGACCTGGTGGACTCAACTGTATTTCTAGGTATAACTTTAGATTCTAAGTTACAGTGGGGTCCACATATTGCTAAACTAGCGAATAGTCTTAGTTCTGCAGCATTTGCAGTCAGAAAAATTAGACAACTTTCTGACGAAACATCGGCACGGTTAGTCTATTTTAGTTATTTCCATAGCAGAATGGCCTATGGTATCCTTCTATGGGGCAATGCCTCCGATATTAATTCTATTTTTGTGCTGCAGAAGCGAGCTATTAGAGCTATCTATAAAATGTCCCCATATGCTTCCTTAAGAGAAAAATTTAAAGAAATAGGTATACTAACTGTACACTCTCAATACATTTTTGACAATGTTATGTATGTAAAAAAATATATTAATGAATTTGATAAAAAGTGTGACCAACACAACTTAAATACTAGGAATAAGCACAGGCTGGCTGTACCGGTGACTAGACTCAGCAGAATTAGCAATTCTTTTAGAGGTCAGTGTATACGTTTTTACAATAAACTCCCAGAAAATGTAAAAGAATTATCTATAAATAAATTTAAAAAAGTAGTTAAAAAACATTTATGTTCTAAAGGCTACTATAAAGTTAAAGATTTTATTGAAGACAGCACACCCTGGGAATAAGGTAATCCTATGAGGCAATTTCAGTAGCTTAATAATGTACTTCTGTACCTATAATATTATACTCAATTGTTTTTATACTGTAACATTATTTTGTTTTAGTATTAATTTCATCTAATTGATTGTATTATACATATTATTATTGTAAATATATATTTTTAAAAAAGAACAATTTTGGCTACCCTTTTTGTTAAAAGGTGGCACTCGTGCGAGTTTCTTACGCCGGTTCTTCTCGCCGGGTTAGGGTTCCGAACCGGTGGTAACTCGTAACTGTAATTGTAATTTATTTTCAAAATTGACCTTCAAAAAACAAACTTTATGTTTTAATTTTGAATAAAAGCATTTTTATTTATTATTATTTTTTTATTTATTTATATTTTTACTAAGAATGTTATATATATCAATGAAACGTTCATGATTCAAAATTTTTATTATACTTTTTAAATTGCAATTAGCTTTTTTCAATCGACGCGACGAGTCTTTTCCCGCAAAGCTTTAATTATTCTTACATGTTTTGTTTGTGAGACCGTGAGTTTTATTTTTAAATAAAGCGCCAAAGGCCTTAAAAGTCATGTCCTATCTACTAGTCAAATATAGCTCCCCCCCTCTCTTTCCCTCCGCGAATACTTGTACAGTTTTTGAGATATAAAGGACAATGCCGATTTTTCTATGAGAGTTGGGCTATTGTTGCGTCTTAACCAAATTAACTGTAAAACATTGAAAATGTACTCAGGATTCATATTTAAAAAAATCACTTAGATATTCGATGGGAGTTTTGAGAAATCTGAATTTAAAATGTTCCGAATTTTGAGGTTAAGTTATGCATTCAAAAGTGTAAAATATAGTATCAAAAGTAATTTGCAATATTTAACGACATACACTTATAGTAAATTAATCAACGGAGGATTGCACGACTCAACGTTGAAGTAAGACTTTTAATACACTTTGTTGGAACACTTTGAATAATAATTAAAGAAAACACTTCTTTCACACACACTATCAAAAAGTCAAATTCATTATTCACGTCACACAAATGTCAATAGTACCATATGGTTAGGGCTGCCAGTAAAAAAAAATGTAGCCTAAAATAGTTTTAGAAAAAGAAAAAATAACTTTATTATATTTCTTATTACTTTCAATTATAAAGAAAAACTTCATTAGCATTATTTTATAAAGTAATGTTAGACTAATGTTCATTATGTTAAATAGAGTTGGTGTGGGTTTCTTTCATTTATTTCATATCACTATTCTTACTATTTCACTTAAAAACTGGTATTGGCAATAAACTGGCATCATTTGGCGGTTGACATACAAAATGGCGGTTCCGCTAATTTCTAATTCAATATGGTTACTTTTTTTTTATAACTTTTAAACCCCCATTCGCTTACAACTAAAATTAATATACATAACATAATATTTCAAAAGACGAATATTTATATATAAATGGTTAAGACGCAAGAGTGACGCAAAATAGCCCAGTTTTCGGCATTCTCCTTTCGAAGTTTTATTTGCCACGCAAAATGCGCTGGAAAAGTGTGTTGTTTATTCTAGTTCAATCACCTATTTTCCTTAACTAGAGTGAATCGGGCAGAAGTCGATACAAACACATTCACATAATATAGGTATACTCGGAAGCAGAGGAATAACGCACAAATTAGACATTAGCTGTTAATATCCTCCATCCGAGATGGCGAGTTGCGTTTCGTTTCACCTTTTCACATAATTACATTTCAAAAACTGTACTAAAATATAAAGTTTACGTTCCGTTTCGCATCATTGCAATAATATTTAAGAATTTTTGATTTTTTTTTTAAATATTTAGACGCAACTCCGGCATTCAAAATTTCTATAAGGGGAATTATGACTTTCTCGCTTAAGCCCCCTACACCACGAATACTCGTAAATTCAGGCGACTCGTTATAAAATCCAACCCAAAATGACAACGCCCAAACATCATATCATGGTTGCCTATCAAGTCGTAAACAATATGTTTCTTGGCGTTACTATGACATGACATGACGTGGCAAACACGGCAATCTGATACTAAATATGGTTAAAAATTTTTGAATACAAAGCAACATTGAACACAAAGCGGTACTCCGATCGGAGATTTTAGGATTATATTATTTGACTGTGTTTTAGAAGATTTATACAATACTTACTAATGGTATGTGATGCCAGTATTTTTCTTGTTTCATGTAGTATTATTTTTACATAGTTTGACTATGCAAATCGGCATTTTGCTTCGCTCTCACACAAATCTTTGACAAATTATCGAGACGTCTACTTCACTTTACGCTTGTAGCGCGACTGGCGCGGGTACGCCGAATTCGGCGTATTATTTGTTGCCGCATTTTTCAATACGCTGGACGGTATCTAGTCAAAGCGACCAATTATTAATCTATGCTAATAATAATAATATTTGATGACTTTTTTCCTTGCAACTGAAACGCAAAATCGAGTGAAGTTGTCAAATTTGACATTTGATTTGACTTTTGGAGAATGATCAAGAGAACAATGTGGGCCCCGATTTGCATCTGATTCTTATATGACGACCTCAGCGGTTAGCGCGTCGCGTCGGCCTAACCTAAGGTTTGAATCTCGCCAAAGTAAATAAAGTTTTGTATGTTGGGCCATGGGTTTCTTATTAAACATCTGTGTAAAATAATAATAGTAATAATATTTTTTTTTGTGTATAGTACAAATGCATTAAACATAATTCCGAAGTCTGGTGACATAAAATTTTCAATATGTTATTTCGGGACCAGTAAACAAATTCACTTGATGTAATAGCGTCTATTGATAATATTAGTGCGGTGCAGTTGCAAGGAAATAATTAGTTATTAATTAAATTTTCAATCACGCCCCTGGTCTAAATTCATACATAAGAACACACATACCTGATGTGATTGACAATTTCGTTATTAATGTTATTTTTTGGCAACTGGAACGTACCTAATATAAGTTCTTCGGATACTGTATAGAAGATCATCAGATTGACGAGATATATACTAATATTATTTTTGCCACTGGTCATCGCAAGTTATAAGCGAATTTTATGTGTAGAAATCATTATTTGGTAAACAAAAGTATTGAAGCGACGGAAGCAAAAATACTTTTTATTAGCCTTTCAAAAAGGATTAAACCCAATAAAAAAGCAATACAAAATCGTTTACGCAAACTCAATGCTTAATTTAGACAAATTGCGCACATTGCCGCAGGTTTCCCCTCGATATAATAAGATTAAGCCTCTCCCACACGAGCGATATAATGCTCGATGAAATCTCCACTCGATTCTATTAATAGTATTAACAATCGATAATTGAGTTTTTATTTTTATACGGCGCTTTACAACACGCGAATGAATTAAGACTTGCCTCGTGCAATGTACAGTCTCGGAACTAGTAGCTAACAATATAAGTGTAAAACTATTTTTAAAAGATTTTTAAGATTCAGTTAGAGATATCTAGTTTAATGAAACCGGCCACTAATCAATTTTTTTTTTACTAAAGTCACGTATACAATATGTTCCATAAATTATACATGTTATCAGAATCAAGCGTTTGCTTACCTTCATGATGACTTGATGTAATAGCGTCTATCGATAATATTAGTTTGCTTACCTTCAAGTCATAATAAACTTAGGCTCTCCTTTCTAGGCTTTCAGTTTCAGCTTTCCCTCCGGTGAAACTAACCGAGTACTCATTTTACTCATATTTTAGGTTCCCTACCTTACTTTTAAAGATATACAATAATTATTATAACCGTTGAATTTACATTTATCCATTTATCAAAACATATCGCACATTGTGTGACAGTGGCCTAACTCCAGCCCTTGCATATCTCATCGCACAATAAGAGCAAAGAATGACGGATAAAAAGAATGGCGGCATCAGCTTTATGCCGACTGCATGTTCTCTTTTTAAATTCAATGACAAATCATACGCACCGGCTCTAAAAAGTTGACATTCCGTAAAAACGTCGTTCCCCAGAAGTTGCGTTGGAATGCTGCACGCTCGTTAGGGTCCCGTGAGCTTATTCTTGAGGCTTTAGTTGAAGCCTGACGCTTGAAGTTAGTACCTGTTTTATGCTATTTAAATTAGTAGTATCAAATAAATAAGTAAATAACTAAATAAGCATTAAAATTTTATAACTTTAATAGGTAACGAACAAAGGTTTGCATTTTGGGAACATTATAATTATCATTGACAACATTTAATGATAATTGTTATAGAACTTTCATTTACCTAGTGAATTCAGTGATATTGAGGTACCGAAAACAAGAATTTGTATCCTGTCTAGAGCGTTCCCCCGGTCGTGTTCTCACGGTTTTTTTTATCTCCGTTGTTTTACAAGCCTCACAACTGCGCCTCGCATCTCGCTATCAGCACCATCGGAGTTCAGAGGTTTAATACACCTCATTGTTCAATTCATGTTCTCATAACGAGCTTATGTAACATTTCATAATCGTAAAAAGAGAATCGATTACGATTCCAGTCGTGTGCGCCCAGCTTAATGCCCCTCAAACAATCGAGTACGCATCGCATTTAACGAATATTTCTTTTTCTCGTTTCGTTTCCTTTCCTGGCCGAGTGCCATGTTTTATTGATGGCCAGTTCATTGATATTGCTGGCTCGTTCAGCGCGGGTGAGTGGCCACTTACGATGGCCATAAAAGGCCCAGCTTGGCCATATGGGGAAGCCGGCGTGGAGTGCATTCATTCGCGCGCATATCGCCGATCACAAAACCACTGCCCGAATCTGTAAATGAATAGCACTTTTTGTGTTCTCTTTCATTGTGATTTAATAAGTATAATTATGGCAAAGGAAATGCGTTCCGATTGCCCTGGAGTAAAATAAAAAGAAGTATTCGGTCGCTTATCAAATCTCTTTCTGCGTTATTGCAATTGTTCGTCATATTGGAACGTCTCGTTTATTTTAACTTGTGAACATTAATTTTGTCTTTACTTTTGGCGTATCATACTGATGCACACTTATTCGTCGAGTGTCATGATTATTCAACACTTTGCCTAACATTATCAGTACGAAAAAACCGCAAACCACAGAGTATTGTCGTTTTAGCAACATTTGTAATAAACATACTACTAAGACTACTACCCTAAAAAGACCTTTATTATTGAAGTAATAGTCTGTATCTACCCACTAATATATATTAAAATATAACAGCAAATATAAAGCATAAAGACAAAACTAGCAACATAAGTAGAAACTACATAGCAACAGAAGCAAAAACCACGTAGCAACATTTTTCTCTGCAGTAATTTCTAAGACAGGAAAGCAGGTGTATTGCACTTCAAACTTGATGTCATCCTATAGTCTGTACGTCGATAATATCTATCTAGCTTCTAAGATTACATTATGTTAGACTTTAGACTGCAATGCACATAATTTTATTTTATAACTAGCTGTGCCCGCGACTTCGTACGCGTGGAAAAGTGATTTAGGGCAGCAGTTCAAATACATTTTTAGTTTATGAACACTGTCGTTTGGATATTTAAAATCACTAATTTATAGTAATGCTTCTTTATACACGGTATTAGACGTGCATAGGCAAAAGAAGTAGGCCGATGGAGTAATAATAATAGTTTACTGTCAAATAATGGCCGTTTTTGTCGTAAATGTTTTGAGGTATTTTTTCTATGAAAATGCTAACAATTCCTACTACCAGCTCGAAGAATGACCGTGTATTCTTAACCGACTTCAAAAAAAGGAGGATGTTCTCAATTCGTCTGTATGTATAATATTTTTTTTTCTTTTATGCGAACGGGTACAAGGTAACAAGTAGTCCCGTTCGCATAAAAGATTATCAAGTTATCAAGTAGATAGTACGCTCATATACGCGACGAAGATCTCTGTACTGAGATTTGTATGGACTTTACGCCGCAGCGACTGCAGACGATGATCGTTTTCACACCGACGCTGCGCTGCTGGCACCGAGCGCCAACTTTTTTAAAAGTCTATTCTCGGTGCGCAATTCCGACTCGGACTTGCCCGGTTTTTTATTTATTAATTACCTACGCTAACAAACATGTAGCCTACTTTGGGACTTTACGGTTAAAGTACTAACTTCCTTTAGACGACAAAATAACAAAAGTCCAAAAGAAAGAAAAAACCCAAGCCGTACCTAGCATGAAAACTAATAAATAAAAATATCATGAAAAACATAAATCTTACTTATATTGACATAACTTTTCTAATTTAAATGTACCTATGACATCTCATTCATATCTTGAAAACAAACTATCCTACGCCTATACTTTATTAATCGTATTTGCAAAACCTAAGTATAATAATAAATTTCTTCGCACAAAGTAATAATTATTTTCACTTGTACTGGAAAATAAGTATTACTTTGTGCGAAGTAAATTTAATTGTTCCTTTTAGTTTACCTTTTGAAGTCGTTTTTTTTTTGTTTAAAACTATTTAATTTTCAGATTTTTAGTGATGGGTATAGACTGAGTAGGGATATTGAACGAATGATCAGACGACGATTATTTGAGGACGGAAAATGAAAAACAAAAACGATTAGATAAAAAAAAATAGTAGAAAGAGAAAAAGTCTACCGTAAGTAGTAAGTCTAAATTTTTCAATATATATACATATATATATAGTTTACTGCTGCTCTGGCGCAAGCCAGAGCAGCGCGAAATTTTTCAATATATATATATATACTTTACTGAAACGCGAAATTTTTTGATATTATAGATCCAGGATATGGTGCAAAACCTTACTGTTTGGTAACATATGCTTAGACTTCTTCAGAAAAAATCAAAATCAATATATTATTCCACATAAATTTTGAGGATTTCCTTCGATTCCTCACGGATCCCATCATCAGGTCACCATTTTGGTGACAATGGGACCAAATTTAAATTATACCCTACACAACATAAAATATTATGTTGGTTATTTCATGTTACAATCTACCTTTGTGCCAAGTTTCATTTAAATACGTTGAGTAGTTTGGCTAAAATACCGTCAAATAGGTAGCTACAATTTTTTGAAGATCCCACGGGAACCCTTTCGTTTTTCGGGATAATAATTTTCTAGTAATGCTTTTCAGATCATAAGCTACCAGCCTGCCAAATTTCATTTAAATACGTTGAGTAGTTTGGCTGAAATACCGTCAAATAGGTAGCTACAATTTTTTGAAGATCCCACGGGAACCCTTTTGTTTTTCGGGATAACAATTTCCAATAATGCTCTTCAGGTCATAAGCTACCTGCCTGCCGAATTTCATTCAAATACGTTGAGTAGTTTGGCTGAAATACCGTCAAATAGGTAGCTACAATTTTTTGAAGATCCCACGGGAACCCTTTCGTTTTTCGGGATAACAATTTCCAATAACGCTCTTCAAATTATAAGCTACCTGCCTGCCAAATTGCATTTAAATACGTTGAGTAGTATGGCTGAAATACCGTCAAATAGGTAGCTACAATTTTTTGAAGATCCCACGGGAACCCTTTCGTTTTTCGGGATAATAATTTTCTAGTAATGCTTTTCAGATCATAAGCTACCAGCCTGCCAAATTTCATTTAAATACGTTGAGTAGTTTGGCTGAAATACCGTCAAATAGGTAGCAACAATTTTTTGAAGATCCCACGGGAACCCTTTTGTTTTTCGGGATAACAATTTCCAATAATGCTCTTTAGGTCATAAGCTATCTACCTGCCTGCCGAATTTCATTCAAATACGTTGAGTAGTTTGGCTGAAATACCGTCAAATAGGTAGCTACAATTTTTTGAAGATCCCACGGGAACCCTTTCGTTTTTCAGAATAATAATATCCAATAATGCTCTTCATGTCATAAGCTACCTGCCTGCCAAATTGCATTTAAATACGTTGAGTAGTATGGCTGAAATACCGTCAAATAGGTAGCTACAATTTTTTGAAGATCCCACGGGAACCCTTTCGTTTTTCGGGATAATAATTTCCAATAATGCTCTTCAGGTTCTAAGCTACCTGCCTGCCAAATTTCATTTAAATACGTTGAGTAGTTTGGCTGAAATACCGTCAAATAGGTAGCTACAATTTTTTGAAGATCCCACGGGAACCCTTTCGTTTTTCGGGATAATAATTTCCAATAATGCTCTTCAGGTCGTGAGCTACCTGCCTGCCAAATTTCATTTCATTCAATACAGTGGTTTTAGCGTGATGCGACGACAAACATTCCCATATGGACAGACAGACAGACAGACAGACAGACAGACAGACAGACAGACAGACAGACAGACATTTTTTTCAAAAATGTTATTTTTAGGTTCTGTGGCTTTTATAGACCCCCTTTTTTTAATTTTCAGTTAAATATTCTTAATGTACAGACATGACCCCTCTACAGATTTATTATATGTATAGAAGATAATATTTGCACAATGCTTATTAATGACTATATCTGGGGCAAAAAAAATGTTTTGTTACGATGATTTTGTACTTATTTTATGTTATTTAGTTGACTCTTGCTACTATGCCATATTTTGCAATTTGATGTCACACAGCTCTATAATCTATAACTCTATACTCTATAACAAGAGTTAAAGGTCTGTCACTATAAATAACTTATGATTCGGTAATTATCATTGCAACGTTATTATAATTTATAACCCCAGTCTCAACTATGATCTGGAATAAATACTTTCACATTGACAACTAGAAGGTTGTTAATTTCCTTCCTTAGTAAGTAAAACTTCTACAAATCCAACTTACAGTAGGTTGACTTCAGCTATAAGTACACTTACACACTCTACCTACCAAATCGTAAATTTAAACCATTCTCAAATCCTCTTGAGCAAAAAAAAGTTATCGAATTCCAGCAATTTACAGTTCAATGACAAACAAACAGAATATTTATAGAGATACCTATTTTTTAACTTTTAAATTAAAGATTACTCTGTCAAAAATATGATAAAGGAAGTAATGTAGTAAGTATAACCCGATATAACCCCATACTAAATAATAATAAACTTCAAAATTGTATTTATCGATAAACACTGTCTCTACTTTTTATTATCACACATACTACATCGACCCATCTCCAATCGCATATAATAGTATGTTGTGTTTGTATGACCTGCTGCATGTTTGTATGAGTTGTGTGTATGAGCTACTGTTGTGTGTATTTGTATGACGAGATAACTCGTCCGCACGTGTCACTCAGCTGATAGGGGGGCGCCCTCCACCTCCCACCCGCTAGTGACGTCCCGGTGTTTATCGACTAGAGTATAATAATAATAGTAGACTAGAGATAAGCACAACTGATATTAGTTGTGTAAGTTATCTACTAATTTATGACTACCAGCATATTGATATTTGCTCGCAGTTCTAGTACCTAGTATGGAAAAATATTGAATTACAATATTGTGTCCAGATTATTGTATAAATTTTGGTGAACATATTTTTTTATTAAGGTGAAATATATCGCCTGACCGGGATTCAAATCCGAAACACTAAAATACCAACCACACCACCAGAATATTAAATAATGTTTTGAAATGTTGTCCATATTATTATTGCGCGACGAAATCAGAACAGCAAAAAACTTAAAAACTAAAAATTGCATGGATGTCTTGGAATGGTGACCTTAAAATCTTAGACTTAGGGCCGATTTTTTAATCGTCAGATAACTTTTATCTGTTAAATAGACATGTGACTTTGACATTTGTTCCATACAAAATCTGCCAAAGTCACTTATTTATTCCTTAGATAAAAGTTATCTGACTATTGAAAAATCGGCCCTTAGATCATATATAATACTCGTACTCATGGATAAATGACGCACGAAAATTTTCCAACAAAACATTTTGTTAATTTTGGTCCAGGGATCAAAATCTTACCTAGATATATTGGAGGCTAAGTCACTTTTAAAAATGAAAAACTTTACTTATGTAACACGCTAATTTTTTTGTCTTTTTTAAACGTAATAATAGAGATTATAAAATATACATTATACTTATTTTAATGTTTTTCTGGAATCTATAGTATGAATAGGTATTACAGAATAAAAATAAAAGAAATTAACTTTTTAGAAAATTACTGCGTAACATCAATAAAGTTGTTCACTTTTAATAGTGAAACGAAATGTTCTTTTTATGTGTCAAATATGTAGGTTCCCAAGTGACGTTGGGTTTGAGACTTTTTTATTTATATGGGCCTTAGATCATTCAAATTGGAGTTCAATATTTATCCATTCGATTGTCCGCCATTACAATATGATGTTCTGCTCCTATTGGTTTAATCGTAGTGATATATAGCCTTCCTCGATAAATGGACAATCCAATCCTGATAGAAATTTTCAAATCGTACCATTAGTTCCAGAGAATAATGATTTCCTTGAGCAAACAAAAAAAAAATCTTTCGTAAGTACTATTAGTATAGATTTGAAAACTCTATCAGTAGTCCATGCTAAATTAGCAATCTCGATATTGTGCGTCACGGGCGCGGCCCTAGTCCCTCCGCGCACGTGTTCCGCGGCCAAGGCTGAGCCGCGCCGTGAAAGCTCTGTGTACTGTGCGTACTCCGCCTACGCTTACGATGGTACAGTCACAAGCGTAAAAATAATTTGCGTAATAACAATCAAAATCCTGGCTATTCATCTTCTCACTCTCTTATATAAAAAAAAATGTATTGCTGTTCGTTAGTCTCGGTGAAACTCAAGAACGCCTGAACCGATTCGGCTATTTTTAGTCTTGAAATATTCGTGGAAGTCCAGGGAAAGATTTAAACAGTTTGTATGCTCAACGAAGTGGGCACGGGTTAGCTAGTGTTCTTTATCTTCTCTTTTAATAAAAAATAATTGCTGTTCGTTAGTTTATACATGTAAATACTTTTGTACTCTACAATCGTACCCGTGGCTAACTATACTTATAGTAGTGTGCATCGACCGATGCGTTGTAAAGCAGTGTGCGTTGCGTCATACAACATATTATAACGAACATTCTCAGAACCGCGCCAAACTCAGTTTCATCCATACCCGTTTGAGGTTTTATTGTACGAGATTAGGTATTGGCGTTTCACCATATTAAGACATCTTGATTTAACTTTGTGGTTTTTAACTAGATAGGTTTTTTGAGGAGCCGACTTTTTTTATAGAATGTTAGATTATTTTGGGTCAGAGCACGTTAGAAGGAAGCAATATAAGCCTGTTCTGCTTCTATTGGTCTTAGCATATAGCCTTTCTCGATAAACGGGCTATTTGGATAGTTGCATGGACTACTGATAGAGTTTTCAAATCTATACTAATAATACATACAAAAGATTCTTTTTTTTTGTTTGCTCAAGGGAATCATTATTCTCTGAAACTAATGGTACGATTTGAAAAATTCTATCAGGATTGGATTGCCATTTATCGAGGAAGGCTATATATATCACTACGATTAAACCAATAGGAGCAGAACACCAATGAAGAACGTTCAGCAATCGGAGGCTTTTTAACACTATTTCACGTGACGGAAGTTTTGAAGTTTTAGTTTATCTAGTCTATACTAATATTACAAAGAGGAAAGATTTGTTTAAATTGAATAGGCTCTGAAACTACAGACCCGATTTTGATGATAATTGGTACAGATATAGAGAAGATCACTGGGAATAGCATAGGCTACTTTTTATAGCTGTACGGTTCTTGCGCGATATCATTTTGCGCTTACGAAGTAGCGGCAAACATCTAGTATAATGTAATTATCCGATTTTTGAACCGATAGTATATTGCGCCAGCTATCAGCATGGAGAATCACAAGTTTATATTAATAAAACAAAATATGAAAAATGAAATATTCCAAGAATTGTGAAGCTGCGAGCGAGCCAATGATGAATTATAGCTAAGAAGATCCGTGATCAAACCGTTTTCAAACAAAATTACAGCCACAGACGAACAGACACGTCAAACTTATAACATCCCTCAGTTTTTGTCACGTTAAAAAGTCGTAGCAAATAAAGTTTAATTTTGAATCCTAGTCGCGACTAGCATGTAACGCTTAATGAATGAAAATGTTCAAATGAAATGCTTTCGCCGAATGCTCGAGTGACATTGATGGTTAAAATTAGAGCAAAAGGTTCTATCACATTAGTCCAGTACGTCCTGAAAACAAATATAATAGAAATTTAACCTTCCGCAAACTGAATCAAGTTCAAAATTGCGTGCTTCAGCTTTGAATTAATTGTTTTCATGTAAAAATTCTAGTACCTAACCTTATATGAATTATTTTGAACTATAATTCCCGCACTGAAGGTTTAAATTTGTTTAATCAATTCAGAAATGTCCATCATGCGTTTCCAAATTTTTACTACTTTTATACTTCCTATAAATGGATTCTGAAAACTGTCCTTAACAGATGTTCAGGGGTAGCGTTAACGAATTTGAACTATATCCACTTTACTGAAGGTTCGATTTCATTTGACCTATTTTATCTAGGCTGTAATTTGGACTTTATTCGCTTTTATAAAGATTTGATTTGGTGTGTCCCAGTTTTGAGGCTGTAGGGTTGCCCTACTCAACTAGGTTAGTGGGACATTGCAACTCCTGCGTTCCGACCCGACCCAATTTCGCGTCTCACAAAAACTTTGTTTATGTGCCCACTGCCACCAAATGTTTATTAGGTACATAGATGCTGCGTTTGATTAGACAAGAAGAGAAGTTAATAAATAGAAACATGCTCAAGGATTGGCAATCGAATCCTGAAACGTTATTTAAATTAGTCCTTTTCTCAAGCAGTCGAAATGACAAAGACAGCATGTGACTTGGGTCCTAGTTAATTTAACTATAGTTTCAATATTCGTAACACAGTTAAATAGATGATATTTTTAAATATAGCATAGGCATGCGTTTGATGCGTACACTCACTTATCTGCTTGCAGGTTGTGGTTATAATTGTTTCGAGGGATATTGCTAGATATAATATATTTCAATTTTATGCTATGGATTTCCGCAAAGTAACGCCTGATTCCATTAACTAAATAGATAACATCTAGGACCTAGTAATATAGACAGTAAAGCAATAACAATTTTTTGAATTTTCTTTCATCTTACTTCGATAGTTCATTTTCCCGGGATGTTAAAAGATGTTTGATATATTTTAATAATCAACCGTGCGTTCTAGTTACAGAAATAACGCTACTAACGAAATTTTCAACCACAGTCCTGTTTGTTTCGGCCTATGTTCATAAATAATGAGTGTGACTAAAATTTCGTTAATAACATAATTTCCTTGCAACTGAAGCGCACCTATTGTTAGCTAAGCTTAGTACTAATTTGTGACAAAATAACAACAAAATGTTTATAGCTGCTAGTACTATACTCATAAGTGTAACTGTAGAAAATCCTTATTTCCTATTCATCTAGACAAATTAGCTCATAGAAAATCTAAGATCTTTATTTTAAAATAACTTATAGATTTCCTTGCCAAGTAAAAAAGAAAAGTCGAAGAAAAAGTTGTAAAACGTTCTTGTCCATTTATATATAGATTAAGTCGGTTTTTCTTCGCACATCTGTACTAGGAACTATGGAAACAAGTATTGCGGTTTCTTAGAACTCAGTAGGTAGTGTTGTGTCTATACAGGAGTGTTGTTAAAACTGGAAGCTATCATTATGATCGGGAATTTACAATCATATCTATCTAATACCTAAATGGTAAAACATACATACTTATATAAAAGAGAAAGTTTGTGAGTGTTTTTGTTACTTGTTTATGGACAAATTACTTGACCAATTTTTATAAAATTTGGTATGCTGGATGCTGACACCCTAGAATACCTTGTGTCCGAATAGGTACAGTGTTCCTGTTCGATAGCTCTATGAAAACCAAAGCATATGTGACATAAACATAGCGACGCTTATGTCAAATTTTGTTATCGAACGTCGTCACTGCAATTAGCAATAGAATCTTGGCTAAGGGCTCCGGTTGGCAACCTTCTGGTGGTTTCAACGTAGTGTCCTAAATAGAGATATCTAAATAGATAGAGATATTTCTATGACAACAGCGCTATAGTCCTATTTGGCTTATACTCTCCTAGTACCTAGTCAATAGAGTACAGAGAGCATGCTTAAAGTCTAGCACGCTTATTTCTGTACCATCTACTACGGACTACTAGTTGGCGACTAGTCTCAGTAGACAGTACAGAAATACATTTGTTGGACGCGGAGCCATTCCTGCCGTCTATTACATCGCGTAATTAAAATTAATTGTGATGAGCGAGCATTCCGCAACTCTATCTTTGGAAGTTGTACTGATTAGTGAACAAGTTGACTAGACAATGGAATATCATCATCAACAATACGGCATTGTGGGCTCACTCATGAGAAACCTGACAGGCAGGCAGATAGAGGGCTACACTAATCACACTCAATAGGGTATATGGTGTTATTACTAGGCAGTAGTTTAGTTAGTAGGTAAGTTTTTAAATCTTAAAAACTTCAAAAACTTTATTAGCAACCAAGTATACATAAATCAAAGTAGTACATTGACAGAAAAAAAAATTGGTGCTTTGTACAGGCCATTGCTAAGATAAATACATTGTTTTTCTTCAAATTCTTCCTTAGTGGACTTATTTGAAATAATAATGCCTCCCACGCCGATTTCGGTGAAGGTCGGTTTCATTTTATTAAGCCCAAGTGTGTGCGCAATAAACAGAAGCACTCTCTCTTCCTTCACTCTCGTAGCCCAGTGGGACGGGTAACCGACACGACTGGCGGGAGATCAGGCGCAGGACCGACTTTTTACATGATAGAAACATCTTTCTTGTCAGACAATCAGGTGATCACTGATCAGCTTGCATTGTAATAACCAAACTTGAAAACAGTTTTTGTTGTTTCAACGTGGGAATCGACCACGACCTCCGGGTCGAGAGCATAGCTCTAAACCACTAGACTACGGAGGCATTAATTATATTATTATATAACCTATTTAACTCAAGACTTCAAGATCAAGACTCAGGATCAAATCCATAGTGTGAACAATAAATAAATAAGTTTTCTAAAATTTGTATAGTACCAACAGAGGGCAGCTCAAGTAACAAAACAATATCAAAACTGTGAGCTACATGTACTAAAATAAAAACTTTTTATTGCTATTACCGTAAAATAGGAATGACGAATATGGAGGACATTATGAATATACTCAGAAAAATTCAAAACGAACTAGATGAGCAAAAAGTGACAATTGTACTGTCAGCTGAAAAAGTCACGGAACAAGTCACTCAAAATCAGAGAAACATCGTAATTTTTGGACTAGTGGAAACAGAACCTCGTATGCAAATTTGGAAAAAATCGTACTAAGTATTATAAACAAATATTTTACAGTAGGGTTAGAACTCAGAGACATACAAGAAACTAGGAGAATAGGTAAAAAAGGAGGAAAACCTCGGCCTATCACAGTAACATTAAATTCATTGGGCAAGAAAATAGAAATTTTTAAACAGAGGAAAGTACTAAAAGACACCACTTATTACATAAATGAAGATTTCCCCCCGCATATTTTTAGAAAAAAGAAGGGAACTGCAAGAGCAAGTAAAAATCGAAAACGAGAAAGGTAACATAGCCACTATCAAGTATGACAAACTGATTATACACCATAAAAATACAAATACAGATGCATCAGGCAACAAGAAGAGAACTTTACCAATATCACCAAACAGCATCGATTTTACTCAACCAGAACCAAACGTACAACCTTTTAAAAAAAAAACTCAAACAGGACTACAAAGATCGTCGAGTTTGTCAGAGGGAACTCTCAAACCTGGATTACTAAGTTACTTAACAAAAAATTCATCCACTAACAACCACAATAACCCACCAAACGAGCACACAAACAAGTACAATAAGCTGTAGCAATCAACGCCCTCTCACGCGGAAAAAACACAAAAAGAATCAGATACTAATCCATATCT
The DNA here is from genome assembly GCA_905187575.2 of Celastrina argiolus. NCBI lineage: Eukaryota > Metazoa > Arthropoda > Insecta > Lepidoptera > Lycaenidae > Celastrina > Celastrina argiolus. Next base: position 12,187,759 of record LR994591.1, read on the forward strand.
TCCAAGCCGGCTGGTGTCCGTGGAAGATCACGACCAAAACCCTCCAGAGAAAATAGAAGCACATATTTTAAATACTACAAGTAACAAGAATTATAACACCCTTCACATAGTGACTTACAACGTTAGAAGTCTATCGACTTACTCCCGCCTACTGGAATTAACAGAATCTATGGAAAACGTTAAATACGATTTATTGGTCTCTCAGAAATCAGAAAACTCGGCAACACAATAGAAGAACATGATGATTTCATTTTCTACTATATCGAAGAAACGCCAGGATTACATGGAGTAGTAGGCTTTATCATTAAAAAATACCTTTTAGGATTTTCAAAAACTAGAGAAATGGGGAAATAGATGGGATTAGAGTTGTATTCGTAGGAACCTCAGGCCACAGATACTGTATTTACATGAAAGTGTTAATTTCAAATGCTGTTATTAAATAATAATATGTAAATCATCACAATATGTCCGAATATTACGAATAACATAAAAATAATGTTGTTTCTTAGTTTGGTTTTGCGTCCAGATTGCCGACTTAGGCGACAGAGGTCACAGATCAAAGATAGCGGGCGGTTAATTAAAAACAGAGCAAAACAATGTTCTCGGAACCAGGGGCGTAGCTTAGTGGGCAAGGGCCCCGGTCCAATCGGGCCCTCATCGCCTCTTTCCACGTAGTTTAATGACCTACAAAAATTCATGATATTCACATAAAATAATTAAATTTAAAAAAATCTTGTAAGCAGAGTCGAGATTTTCTAGCTTCAGATGCTGGCGAGTTTGTTGACCCTCTCTTTTTAAATATAATATGAAACAATTTTTTTTAAAAAGCATATCAACAATATAAATACTTACAATAACAATAATAATTTTAAATAACTTAATAGTATTTATACCTACTACAGATATGCACAACATTAATAAATTAAAACACAATTCATCATAAAACTTATAAAAAATATAAGTAATGTCAATTTTTAAATATGAAAAAGCAAACAAAATATTTATAATATTAAAAAAAATGTTGAGTCAAAAAAGAAAGTAAAGAAAATTATGACAGTATTAACAGGAGGGAATAAAGGAAGGAGCTTACGGACTAAAGTCCGTAGGCTGCTGGAAATAAAAAAAAACCCTCTCTTTTCAAAGCTTAGGTTAAACCCTTACGTCCGGAGCCCTGATGCACTGCACCACCGTGCCCTACGATAGCTACGCCACTGCTCGGAACCCAGATGATGTCGCAGACGAGGCAAGTGTGTGTCAGCACTTATGAAGAGGTTGGATCAAAACTCCGATTTCAATTTTTTTTATGCAAAGTGAAAAGCGCAAAGCTCTCTAAGAAGCAAAGTTTAGCAGCCGAAATAAGAGTCAGTAAAATCAAGTTATTTGAAGATATTATTGTTGCATATTATAACTATTTTGAATTAGGTTTAAAACAAAGTAATGTCATACATTGACATTGATATATGACATTGATGCCTAAGACTATCTATATCAGTCGTCCAGGATGGTATATAGATATATTATATGATATATTATACTGATATATTATATTAGGTACATAGGTCCTACTCTTATGAGTAGGACCTATGTACCTAATATAATATATTATGTATAATAAAATAAATAATTATGAAGTGATCAAAGTCTCGTGATAATACTTTAAGGTGTGTTTGGGTCCCGCATCTATGAGTTTACTGTGAAATTACCAGCGCTGAAAGAGGTACTTTTTTCCCTCTTTCAGCGCTGTTAAATTATTGCATGGGAAAATTTATGATGTTAGGGAATTTCTCATACAAACATGAAAGTCAAAAGTAAGTCTTTCAGCGCTGGTACTTTCACAGTATACTCTACATAGAAGGCACGCTCTAAAGTATTATCACTCTTATTTTACACCTTGAAAGAAAGCCAAGAAAAGAACACACTTTTATTTAGCAAAATCTACGAGTTTTCTCTGGAAGCGCGTTGTAAACACATTAGTGACGTCAGCTGGTTTCCGGGAACCCACTACATTGTTCTGAAACGAGCGAAACATCAAAAGACAGTACAAATGATGGTTGCGTCAACCCGCTTCCGCCGGGATCAAGTGCTGCTATGTTTAGCACTCAATAATTTAGGTTTCAGCTCACTAAGATTTGGCTAATGTCTGCTTTTCATTTTGGCACTATCTGTGTGTCGTGTGCGAGTTTTTTAGAAATTGTTGACGTTTTTAATCACATAGCCCTATTGCTTAAATCTATATATCTACTTATAATACTATAAAGCGGAAGAGTTTGTTTGTTTAAACGCGCTAATCTCAGGAACTACTAGTCCGATTTGAAAAATTCTTTTTTGTTGGATAGTCCATTTATAGAGGAAGGAAAGCGAAATATTATATATCCTATATAATATTTCGCTGCAACCAATAGAAGCGAAGCGTCAGTGAGAAATGTTGCAAAAACGGGGAAAATTATTCACATTTGGGGACTTTCGTTGCGTGCGCTGAATTAACGGTTTATGGTCACAGCACACATATCAACTCGGAAAGGGATCGTCACCGTATCGCCTTACAATCCTTCGTCCTTCCGAGGCGAGGCGATTACGTTACGATTCCAATTAGTGTGCGTTGCAGTAGGGAGTTTCATACAAACAATACTGAACGGCTCGAGGCGATACGGTTACGATCCCATTCCGAGTTGATATGTGCCTTTAAGTTACTCAAAAACCACGCGAACGAAGTCGCGGGAACAGCTAGTACTTTAGATATATAGTTTATATAGTTTTCTTTCATGTAATTTTCTTATGTAATGTACTGTTGTCTGTTATTATATAACAATGGCAGTGCGGGTGATGTAGTGTGTGTTGTTGTTATGTTCATAAATTTTATGTATTTTTTAATATTATTTATATAAATATTCGAATTCTGGTATTCACCTCTATATAAATTTTGACAGTGTCAAATTTTTAAATTCGTTGTTTGCACAAAGTTCTTCCTTCACGTTTCGATATACAGGCTGTATTATTAATGAGTTATAATACTTTAGGGTGTGTATGGATCCTGTATATAGAGTTTACTGTGAAAGTACCAGCGCTGAAACTGTTACTTTTGTTTTAATTATTTTATGGGCAAATTTATGATGTCAAAAAGTCAAAAGTAAGTCTTTCAGCGCTGGTATTTTCACACTATACACAGTAGGCACACGCTACACAATACACACCTCGAAGTACTATCACTCATATATTTTTCACCTTGTATAGATGCGAGTCACAAGATATATTGCATGAATATTATTATTTTACAATCTCAGCGTACTCAACAACATCCAGGGTATTTGTACTGTCTGGCACACAGATAACAACAAAAGGTCGCCATTCGCCAATACATCATGTTAATCCGACTACATTTGTTACTTAGCAGACGATTTAAACGATTAAACGTAACTCATCCAACTGCCCGTGAACGATTAGCTTTTTTTTGGCTTCAGGTCAATGTAATTCTTAAAGCTAGAGGACAGAAATCTTGAAAATTGCCCAATGTTTAAACACCAATAACCCGTTTTTTACAATTTTTGTTTAAAAAACATTAAATCCCACGAAATCTCCAGCTTACATTAATCAACATATTTTACACGATGCCTCCTCGCGGCTTCTCAAAGCGTGTTAGACACGTGTACAAAAAATGAATGGGTTTCAAAAGTTACGAAATTCAAAATGTCCGTTTATTTATGGTTTATTTATTGTGCTCAGAAGCGATCATCAAAGGGACATAGCGAGATGTAACGACATCAATTTATTTCACAAATAAACACATACTAGACTGATGCGTAGGATTCGTGCAGAAATAGACCGCGTTCGCCAGCCATCGCGGAATGTTTTACGCATTCGTTGATTATGTAACGGAATTAATGGGGCGCCATTTTTAAAGATGGCGGATAAATTGTATTTAGATAGTGCTTTATATAAATAAGAAATTACCATAATTTGTAACGAAGGAAACAAATTTAAATGCTACAGTGAGATATTATAATTTTTATGTATTTAAAATTATACGTATTTATAATAAACGCAAAAATTTTAGTATTCGACCATGAGTTATGACAGAATGCTATAAGTAGCCTGTAGGTAGGTACATTTTTTTCGACCTTACTAACTAACTTAACCTTATTATACTAACGATATAAGGGTCATAGAAAGCTGTTTCTCTGGTAAGATAATTCTTAACGAACTAGGGCGTGTTTCACCAAGCAAAATTAAAGTTAACGCCATGTTAAATATGATGTTATACCTCTCGTATTTCCTGTCAATGAATGAGATGGCATGGCATTTTAACATGGCGTTAACTTTAACATTGCTTGGTGAAACACGGCCTTTATTAGTGATACACCGACGATACACCGATGCTGACTAGCAGCATCTCGAATAATATATTTTTAAATACCAGGTTTCGAGTTGATTATTTTACACAAAGCGGTAATAAAAGTAAATCCAAACTTAAAGAAATCCTTTCATAAATTATTCGCAACGTCCGGCTAGCCGGTATATTTTCACACGAAACGATAGTATCTCGTATCTTATGGCGACTGTTAAGCGCTGTGTAGGCCGGTAGCGATTCATTTAATCATTTAACTCCGTATAAAAACAAGTTGCGTCATTTTAAACTTGTCCGTACAAGTTCTGACTAAATCGGCGCCAAGTTATCGCCCGTTTTCCCGTAAGGCCTTTTCTTCATTGGCTACCGAAACAGAAACAAACTGAGGATGAGGTATGGTATGTACAATATCCTCATTTTACAAGTCCGCCATTAAGAATAATAATTAAAAATCTATGTGCACAGTTAATTAATGAAATATTATTAATACATTTTAGCGCTTTTGTTACTATTTGACCCCCAGTACTAGAAGTCGGATATTATAAACAATATCCTCATAATATTACAAGTCCGCCATTATGAATAATAAGTAACTTTCTATGTGTAGAGGTTGTCAATTCCTGAAATATTATTAATAAATTTTAGCACTTTTGTTACCCGGTGCAAGAAGTGGGATACTATAAGCTCTCGTGTCGGTTGTAACTTCTAAACAAAATGTACGATTTTAATGCGGTTTTAAAGTTTGAAAGCTGAGTCGAGACTGTTCTTAGCTCATCATCGCCTCGTTTATTACATTACTATGTCGTGGACTACCTAATTTATAGGAAAATGTTGAGAGACAAAAACCAGAAGTCGTCGTACTCCCTAGCTCTCATTTGCCCCTTATATAGGTACCAAAAAATCTAGACTGTTTAATAATAAATTATGGTCGTCTGTGCGTTTCTCGCCTAAGGTCTCTCTAATCTGCACACGAACAGTCGTGACTCGAGAATCGACAATCGAGATACGTTACGTTCGTTAATATTGCGTAAAAGTTTGGAGAGGATACATGAAGGTTTTCGCCGAATTTTACATACCAATTTACATATTCTAACAGCTTTGAAACTAATATTATGTTACCTTGTCCCAGGGTAATCAACACTTTTTGAAAATTATGAGTATCTCAAATGTTTATCTTTGGTTCGAATTTTGTTTTTTTTTTCATCTCTCTCATCAGTTCTTTAATCTTGATTTCATTTCTAAAAATCAGTCGGTATAGGTACTAAAATATTTTTTTTGCCTCTTACAAACGTCCTGAAAATAGCTGAGTGATCTCGGAATCTACCTATAGATATTTACAACACCGATACTATAATCTACGCTGCGGTCTCTGTCTGTCAACTTTCCAATGTCTCAATCAAACAGCATCTAGGTTCAATGTGGTATAAATATTTTTATTAACAAGGCAGCGTTTAACTTTGTCTAAAATCTTTTAAATTTAACATAGGATACAAAGGGTTTGACATATCAAATTTCCTAAATAAATAAATAGATTTAAAAAAGATGGCCGCCGTACTAAGTTTGAAATTGAAAATATTCGAAGTTTAAAATTTACTATTTGATTTGCGGTAGGTATGGGCCGACAGACGTCTGGGAGAGTGGTGTCAACAAACTGCATTTAGATCTCCCTACAGATGATTTGCATTCTACATAACGCCATTAACACGGCTCTGATACACGTGAGAGTGCAAAATTTTAAGAAAACATACAAAAAGAATATAAAAATTGATATACACAGCGGATAACTTACACAATGATTCTATCTTTCTTGTCCCTCCACAAAAATAGTAAGTAGGTATTAAAATAATTAAAACTAATAAAATAAAATAAATTGTCATCTCAACGTAAGGGGTGTCCACTCTAGCTGTCTAGAAATTCTTATCTTTTTTATTATTACTATCTTTTTATTATTCATATTAATTTCGAGATTTTTCTCGACAGATTCTCTGGTATCGCGATTATTTCCATTTTTGTTGGTTTAACCAGGAGTTCGATTCGAACAAAAGTCCTTCGAGGTCGAGAGCCAAGCTCTGAACTCCTGGACTACGAAGGAATATCAGAGATTTTGTCGCTGCTAATAGAGCTTTTTTTACTTGAAAATAATAATCACCAAATCATTCACATTTGATTATCTACTACATCCTTATTTTGTGTATTTTGATGGAGGATATGTTAATATATTAAGGACGAACAACTTTTTTCATTAAGATATATTTTGAATTTACCTTGTAATTACGATTTTATAACAGGAAACTGATATAAATAGATTATTTTTAATTACTTGCGACAAAATTAATCCTGTCAGTGGGTGTAATTTGTAATCATAAGTTTTACAAGCGAAAAAACCTACCTAAGTATTTAATGTCAAATAAATGTTATGCTGTCTTACTACAAGGGCATACGAGTATTAGTATTTTTCATATTAAACCCAAAAATAATAAAAATCTGTAAGAACATACAAAAAAAACCCAAAGATTTTAGTATCATAATCAATAGTAAAATTAAAATCTGAAAACTACAACACAACATTAACTCATTAAACATATTTATTGACCTTAATCAAAAATAAATGCAATCAAAATTAAATGCTAATTACAGATAATAAATTATGTATTTTCTACACTGTTACGTTAAAATAACATGTGGGAGACTCTATATTTGGTGCGACGGGTTTTAAAAAGGTTTCAAGGTGTGTGACTCGTTCAATGTTACGAAAGCATAAGGATAACCTGACATTGTTACCCGTGATACGTGCCAAGTTTATGATTGGCATTGATAATTATCAATAATTATATATGATAATTATTAATAATTGAACACATGAATGGATGAAGGTGATATGTTGCAAAAAAATCTAGAATATAGTTTTATCAGTCACTTAAAGATTTTAGGACAAACAGGGTGGAAAATAAGTGAGTGACAATCCTTTAGGGTATGTAAATGCCCCTATGTAGAGTTTCTTTTGAAAGTACCAGTGCTGAAAGACTTAGTTTTTACAACCTGTATGGTAACTTATTAAGTACATAATATAATATATTAAGTAGATACAAACTATCACTTAAACATTTTAAAACAAAAAGTATTCTGTATGGCTGTATATTCAATTTGTGTATAAAGATCTTAAATTCGTGTATAGTTTAAAAGTAATAAATATATTTCCGTTGTCTGGTACCTGTAACACAAGTTCTCGGATACTCATCACGGTGTCAGATTGACGTGGTGTTAGGCGTCGATCGATACTATTTTTATTATTATGTTTTGTGTATAGCTACCTATTATACACATCCATGACCCAGGAGCATAGAAAACTTTGTAGCTGCTACGGTGGGATTCGAACCTGCTCGAACAACGACGTCCACTAGTGAGCCTTAGAGAATAGATAATGACGTATATCAATAACGATAGAGGCTTGTGATTCATAAACTGTAATTAGTGATTAATGTGTCCTAATCTCAATGTTGATTTCTGCTCTAGCAGATTAGTGTTTATTATCATAGCATTGACGTTGTTAAAGATAAAAAACTACATTAAAAAACCCAAGTACTGTCAGGATACTAAAGAGGGTATTGTAAGTGTCAACATGAAAATAGTATTTTTTTTAAATACCTACGTGAAAAGTTACTGTCTAATTTCGCTCAAGATAGTTTTTCAGACCTCACACTTTTTCTACCCATGTTCCCATGTACAATAATAATATGTTTTCCATTCCCCACTCTATTATATTATGAATGAAAACATGAATGGATGATTTTGAGAAAATTGAGTTCAACATTTTAGAATACGTCGTAAAATATGAAGTACATTATGCTAAAGATCCGTATCTAGAATCAATTGTACTTAATACGTTACCGCATATGCTAAAATGTTTATGTCACTGTTGAAACTCAGTTTCAATGGGTCAAATTTTTTTGCGATATATCATTTTCATCGATTTATGTCTTCATATGTCTAGGATATTTTTGAAAATCTTACTTCTATAACATATTATATATTGTGTTCATAACCACCGTAAGGCCGTGTTTCACCAAGCAATGTTAAAGTTAACGCCATGTTAAAATATCATGCCATCTCATTCATTGGCAGGAAATACGAGAAGGATAACATTATATTTAACATGGCGTTAATTTTAACATTGCTTGGTGAAACACGCCCTAAGTATTACTTTTGATTTGCTCTATGATGTTAACTTTTTCGAGGGGAAATACGCTGTAAACCCCTCAACCCCGGGAGAGGATTGCAGGGTTATGTTGGACATTGCTTAACACTGAGTTTATCAGCTTTTAACTCCCCGATTTTCTTCTTCACTGCTTAATGGGGACAGAGGAATAGCTCCCCTCACCGATTTCGGTGTCTTTAGCCCATTTCATTGAAACCAGGCCAGCTACGCAGGGGTTATTTTATAGTGCCCAAGTGTGTGCGCAATATATAAAGACACGCTCTTCCTTTACTCTCATAACCCAGTGGTACGGTAAACCGACACGACTGGCGAGAGAACAGGCGCAGGACCAACTTTTTACACGCCCATCCGACTCATAGATTATTTTTCTTGTCAGACAATCAGGTGGTCAGCCTGAATTGTCCTAACCAAACTTGAAAACAAAATTTTTTTTTGTTGTTCCAACGCGGGTATCGTACCCACGACCTCCGGGACTGAACCACTAGACCACGGACGCGCTCAAAAGACAGAGGAACATACTGCTGATTATTTTCTCACCGGGCAACATTCTGTAGTTCTGTAAATGACAGCGATGGTGCTCTATGGTGTTACCTTAATAATTTGTCATGGCATCTGCTCCTGTTTAGCTATTTCCATAGCTTCCGGAATAATCCAACCATTAGAATATAAATTTGTCAGTTTTATTCCATTCCATTCCATGTCCATTATATTCCCATCTGGCCGTGTATTTTTAGCGATGCGATATGCCTGATACTGCTAGGTAAGCTAGGGGTGGTGAAGCTAAGTTATATTAGTATTTAACAAACATTTTGAGCCTAACGCGTGTGCTAAGCATACCACTTCGCTTTCGACCAGGAGGTTAATCATCATAGGGGAGGCAAAGATTCCCGTTTCCCTCCCCTGAGGGCTCATGTGCCACTTGTGTGAATTGCATGTGATATAATAGGGCAAGTTCGATATTAGCAGGACTATGGATAATGATGCGTTAGTACCTAAACTCTATGAATAAGTCAGTATGCTTCACATAGGCTTGTATATTATATACAGGCTATAATATTAATTAGTGATAATACTTTAGGGTGTGTAGGTATTAGTCCCGTATATAGAGTTTACTGAGAAAATACCAGCGCTGAAAGAGGTACTTGTTTAAAATTATTGCATGGGAAAATTTATGATCTTGGGGCATTTCTTCATACAAATATGAAAGCCAAAAGTAAGTCTTTATGCGCTGATACTTTCAAAGTATACTCTACATAGTAGGCACATACACATCCTAAAGTATTATCACTCATTTACTTTACACCATATATATAGTAATCGACGAAAAAAATGCATATAGACATATGAAAAGAGAGACAGGTTCGCCGTCTATAGTATATCTCTTTCATTGCTGGTCGCTGACGCGCGCGTATTCTGGAATTCCACTGCTTCGTGTAGCTAAGAGAAATCGCGTAACAAACCCTTTTGGCCAGTTATTATTTTTAGTATTTGCATGGTTTTTTGTCAACAGTTGGCAGCCCTGGGCAGATCAGTAGACACGCACGCACCTGCGCCCTGGTTCGTTGCCCACTAACCCACGCGTGACATTACCACTTGCGTATTGCTCATATTCGACAAGTATATTAGGACTTAAATGTGTATGGCTAGATATTTTGAGACATGATTTTTCTAGACTTCTAGGTTGAACTTACACTGGTATAGCAACAAAATGGAGATATTATAACAAAACGCATACATTACGTACGTTTGTAACCATATTTCTATAATAAAAATTTGTATTATAACAACATGGAAAAATAGAGAAAAATATATACAGGCTATAATGTTAATGAGTGATAATACTTTAGGGTGTGTATGTAGAGTTTACTAAGAAAGTACCAGTGCTGAAAGAGGTACTTTTTTTTTTAATTATTGTATGGGAAAATTTATGACGTTGAAGCATTTCTCAAACATAAAAGTCAAAAGTAAGTTTTTCAGTGCTGGTACTTTCACATTATACTCTACATAGGAGGTACATACACACACGTAAAGTATTATCATTCATTTATTTTACACCTTGTATAGGCGTAAAACACCCCCTTCGAATGCGCCAGTTACAGTTGAGCTTTAGAGTCTATGACATCGGCCATTTCAAACAAGCCATTAGAGGTACACAATCAGTCATCAAACTTAAAAAAATCTAAAAAACTATACTAATATCATAAAGCTCTATACTAATATCATAAAGCTAAAGATATTTGATTGAACGCACTAATCTAAGAAACTACTGGTTGGTTTGAAAAAACCTTCAGTGTTGGATATCATAATTATCGAGGAAATATTATATGGTAAATATTATATTATTATTATCACTTAAAGTAGATTAAAAGAAGTAGAACATTAATGAAGAATAAAAAATCTGAGGTTGTGTTTTACTATTTCACGCGAACTAGTAGAGACATAAAGCCGCTGTTAGAAAAGCATTGGAAAGTTAAGCGAACAATAAACTCGTAAAAATATTTTTTTTTCTTCAGCTATTATAGTAATTTAGATATTTATAGAGATATTTTGAAACTAGATAAAATGCTATCATTGCGAAATATATATTTTTTTACATTTTGTTACTATGTTCTATTGAAAAACCTACGAGTATGAACTAAAACAAAGTTGACTAATAGTCGTTTTTGTCAATAATTACAGATGTCCCTGTTGTTGTTTTCTTATTTTTTGAAATTCAAAATCGACTGTCCAATAACTAACCGGTGTCCAACGACGGTTTACCCAAGTTCTTTTCAAATACAAAAACCCACCAGGCTGTATTTTATTCCCACAATAAATAGAAGTATCATTGAAAGCCTCAGCTGTTATTGAAATGAGACGGCACTTACGAAACAAGTTCAAATCGTCTGAGCGCGGAACGAATCGTGCATCGCCCTCGCGAAGACTTCAACGCGTTGGAGCTTTTTGATCACGTATCATCGTTTACTTTGAACCTAAAAAGTTTGTAAATAGATGTTGGTACTTGTATATTTACTAAAGACAAGTTGGTATATATTTACGTTCAAATGAAACAGACCCTATTTACCTATACCATATACAAGGCATTATTTAATAAATTTGTAGTTTGTTGAAAAGGAAATGATTTGCTCTTAGAATAAAGGATAATAATTAAACATAACTTAATTTTTTACACTTTTTTCGAGTCTAGCTGGCAAATAGGACAGAGGAGATATACTATAATACGCTAAATCAGCTCTGTGGTTGGTTGGTTACCATTTTTGTTACTTACAAAGAGCTGGAATACTGGTACCCGGGATTGATGGTTACAGATGACCATTTTTGTCAGCTACAAAGAACTAAAATACTGTACCCGGCATTAAGAGGATCTAAAATATTATAGCATATATGATGCTCGCTCATACAGTGCATAACTATTAGACACTAATATTGCAATTTGCACTGTTTATGTAATGTATGTAATACTTATGTACATAATAATAATATAATAAATTCTTCGCATTGAACAGGCTCTGAAATTACTGGGCTGATTTTAATTTAATTTAGCACAGATGTAGATCAGACCATGGAGATTGGGGAAGTACATAGGTTACTTTATACCGCTAAAATGTACGGTTTCCACAGAAGTTTCATTCGCATTTCTGCAGCCCCTACAATACAATACAATTCTCTCATTTATGCCATACATTAGTGTAAAAGTGTTGAATGTATTCGACTTGTTTACTATTTGAAATCTATTTTCACATCACGTGCGAAATGTTTTTGGCGCGGCACATTGTAAACAGTTGCTTATAATTATATCAACGTTCTTACTTATACACACTATTGCAGCTCCAACATATTGTACAGATGAAAGATAGGAACGGAACGGCAGGATTGTATTATAATGATGCAATAAAATTATTGATATAATGATATTTGAGACTAGAGGAAAATGTAGAGTTCGGGATACAATGTTTGTGTTCTAACCCAACTAACTGGACTGCGTTAAAAAAATGGTGTCTTTTGTTTTCTTCTATAAATCAGTTAGTCTTTTTCAAAGGATTTTTTCTTTATAATAAGGTAACTAAAGTTAATATTTACATAACTATTCTATCTACTAATATTTACATGGCTATCTTTCTGTCTTTGTCAGGCATCTGCGCGAAACTGCGCTCGCCAACTCGGCTATCTAACGTGAGAAATTCATGTGATTTGAGAGGCACTTAGGAATAGAGGAATGGTCCTATTATTTTAATAATCGCACTAATATTATAAGGGCGTAAGATTGTAAGTGTGTTTGTTATTCCTTCATTCGCAAACGGCTGGGCCAATTTTGTTAAAATGTGATATGCAAGAAGTGACACCTTGGATCAATTTTAATAAGAAATAAATTAATAAACGGTCCTTTTTAGGGATGAATATCCCTCACTATTGTTTTACAAGTAAGTAGTTAAAACTTGAACTTATTATACCTTTTCATATTTGTGTAACCGCTTTCGATATAAAGTTAAGTCGATTTGGACCATTTAAATTTCCAGGGAATCCTAAAGAGCCTTTCCTCTTTAGGATTTCCTGGAGTACTTACTTTAAGCCGTGTAAAAAAGTGTACTGCATCAAAAGGAGGGTTTCTGTCTTTCGATAGTTTATGTACATATATAAACTATCGAAAAACATAATCCTCCTGAAATTGTGCTACAATATTATATACTTATACATTATGAACTGAACGGATCGATGGATTTTAACTTGAGTGGTGTCGATAGATTTCGTGCTTAAACATTCAGTAACAATGCGTACTTATAACAAAATAAAAAAGGAAGTGGCGCTTTAGTTTTTTAAATTGCTATCTTTTATAAAATAGTGTATAATGTACGTTTTCCATAAAGTAACCATCGAGAACGGAGGTAATATACCTATATTTAATTTAATCTGCTGATTTTAATTAAGCAACATTAAAGTTTTAAATCCACGGCCAATCGTAAAAAAGGTTTGCTTCCAATACAAGCGAGTTAACGGTAAACTTAAAAAATATAATGAATATAGATGTAATTTGTCAAGGTGACCTGAGCGGCCTGAGCTGGTCACAGACGGATCGAAATTTTGTGTAGGCGCTCTAAGGAGTCCTTACTCCTTTGTGATAATCAAATGTATATACCTACCTAGGCATTGAATTTTCTAGGCATACATGCTAAGATAAAGTTTTTTTATTTGTTTTACACAATTGACCAATACAATCCAATAAAGATGTTTATATTAGATTCAGTGTCCATCTGTTTCATCACGTGATTCCTTTTGCAACCGGCATGATCAACCCATTAATGTACACGAGACGAAAATAGAATCGTTTATTACGATTTATCTAATTTGCTTCTCTACATAGCTTAAATTGTAGGGTAGAGCCGCTACAACTTTCCTACTAAAACTTTGATAGGATCGTTCTCTACCTAGAGCTTACAGCGTGGATACCCGATTGATAACTTTCTTGTTGCATCACGACTGAGTCGATGTGGCGGAGTGGCGCGGGCGACTCGGTGCGGCGCCTCGCGACCGCCGGCTCCGGAGCCAACATTCGGTGGCAACGTTCACGCAGGAATTCATTTAGCTCCGATAAGTGTCCGGTTTCAGTCTGGCACGACGAGCGCTCGTTGCATTTAGTTATTCATGTGTCGGGCGGCGCAGGTTCTATGCGCGGGGCGCGGGCGCGGGGCATACTTACTACGTGATTAATCCCCTCCCCCCTCCCCAGCCGCCGCCCCCCGGCGACCGGGCGCGCCGTACTCGCGCCGGGTTTCCTCGTCCCCGCGCCTCACGGCCACTCACTACGCACGGGGCCCCGCGTAGTGCCGCCGCCAGTCGCGCCGCGACCCGCGCCGACGTCGCACCGCCCGCGCTCGAGACCGCCGCCGCCGCAATCTCCGCCCGTTTTCCTGTGTGACCGCAGTGAATAACCGCGTGATATCGCCAGTGCCGAATGTTCGTGGACGTTACGCCCGTGTATTTTTCCGTTGGAATTCGAGCGCCTACGAAACCAGTTCGGACGGACGGCGCCCTCGGATGAGATCTGCGTCTGAGCTGTGACCCGCGGCTTGAGATGCTGCGCCCGTGACCGTCTTTAGACAGTGCCACGAAACGTAAGGATTCCTCGTTCATGATATTATGTACGACCGCCTTCCTATTTGCATGGCGCATACGAGTGGTTTTATTTTCGTCTGGCCGGCGAGTGTACGTGTGCGGGCGTGTACGGGTGTGAGTGTGTGTGTGTGTGCGTCCGCCGAGACGGCTGCTCCCTGCTGGCCGCTTTATTTAGGTTGTTTCTGAGCGTGTCGCGGAGTCGGCGGGCGGCGGCTCTCCGCCCCCGCTGTCTCTGCTCTACCTGCCGTGCCGCGCCGTGCTATGTACTCGGCCACTCGCGTCTGCACTACGACAAATGTATTTATTGTTCGCATTGAATGAAAACAGGTTAATTGCTTTTTCAGCCTTGAATAAACGTTAAATATACAATTCGTTTGAGTATCGGTAGTTAGCATGTGAAAACATTCCGAAGTGCTAAAATGAATGACACACTACTTGTTAGTCGTTTGAGTCGGTAGTCATGCTCAAAAACACAACATTATAAAGAAACACGTTACGAATTTGAACACACTAAACTAGTTTTTTCTACATGTAACCTTCAAGGTGTCCTTGTGATTATGAATTCGGAAAATCTATAGTTGGATTTACCGTCTATTAATCATTCTGATATCGTTTCAATTGCTTTAATTATTAAATACCCATTTGATTGATGATTACTTTGATTTGACTTTTTGGACACGATCAATTACAATTTAAAACAGGTACAAAACAAAAAAGTACAAGAAGATTTTTTCTAAAATACAATCATCAAAATATATTATTATATGAAGTATCAATAAACGATATTAATATGCGAAATCATTAAACCAATAAAGGTAGATTTGTAGGTTTAAGTAGTTGCTAAGCGTAAGTTTATCTTTACGCTACTCTACCCTTTACCAGGAAACACTTGAGAAATATCGTAAAATTTATTACATAATATTGTTAGAGCTGTGAAAATATCACATTTGTGTTAATGACTATGTTATTAGATGTCCATAATTATTATTAAGTAATAAGTTTAATACCATAATATCTGTATTAATCATTTTGGCCGCATCTTTTGATAAAATGTAGAGTACAACTTACAACATCTTTAAAGTCATATATTTTCGGTATAATAAAGAGTTTTCAAATTCATACTATTTGTTTCAAAAGTGTAAAATTATAAATACAGAACCCACAAATGACTAAAGAGGTAAAAGCAATAAAACCTGTTTGAACTCTCTATGCCTCTACCAGGAAAGCAACAATAAATAGTAAATATCCACTCAGCAACTGAAAACGCTCTCTCAAGGGGCCTTTGTTGCAGGTTTTAAATTTTAAAATGGCAATAAATGGCTACTTTGTTTTGCAACACTTTAGAGTATTAGGAACAAAAAAAATAGAGTACTAGGTATTCATAGCATTTTGTGTATATTCCGCTTAAAACAATCACTCATTGAATTTTAAGAAATTTGCACTAATCTAAAACAATTTTATTTTTATTTGAACATTGTTAATTAAGATAAGTAAGATTTGATGTATATAGATGATGACCAATAGACACTGAAGTACTATTATATTATTAAATATCAATAAAATAACACATTGAAGCATAAACACAATTAAAAGATATTAATTATAGCCCACAGTATCCTCCATTATTAAAGGTTACACATAATTGAGTAGTTATCTGGTGCAAAATTAGAACAAGCAGGAAAATTACAAGAGCTATCTATTGCGATAAACTCTGACCCAGTACGATCATAAGCCTTCATTGTTTATTATACATTTTACGCTGCTCTACATACAATTACTACTGGTTTCTACTAGCATATAATATTATATTATGAACTAAAGTTACAATGTAATAAATCATTCTAGGAATCAATTTTAGTATTAGAGTAGGTACAGTGTTTTTCCTCAGAGATATGTATCAGGTACTTTATAAGCTATCGACTCTACATTTTAGACGACTGTCAACAACTTCAATATTTTATTAACTTTCCTTAATTTTCCCAAAAAAATTTGGCTTAGAAAAACATTTTACTCTACATTTTAACATTCTAACTACTTACATTTTATCAAACTCTACAATATATTGTTCTAAATTCAAATGTTATGCAATTTGCAACATGCACGATGATGTTGCCGAATTTGTTAATTTTATCGCTTATTTAATTAATTATCTGTGATAGATATGACAATTTAATATATAGTTGCTAAGAATAACTTGCATAATATTTTAACAAAGGGATACAATTCGTTGCCTCGTTAAAGTCAATGTTCATTTTATCACCGACCTTTTACTATTAATTTGCAAAAACAGGTTGTGTATTATGTTGAATTAAGAATTGTAAAAACTCTTTGTAGTCATACTAACAACAATATTCTACAATGAACATTATAAATAACTTTTCAGTTTTAGATTGAATACTAATAGGTAAAACGTGGTACGCGACTTCACTAGGGGTCTATAAAATTTATCTGACATCAAATACTCTGTCCAAAAATAGCAATGATTCTTACGTGTTAAAATTTATAACTATATAATTTAATTCAAATGTGGATTAAGTATTTAATAGGTATTTGATAACAATATAGTTGTAACTTGTACAGTTAAATACTCGAGTGTCAATAGTACTTGACAGTACTCTACCATAGAGACGCCGCGTCGGATTTCAAGCTTAGGCACAGATTACTAAATAGTTACGCTTAGGTGTCTGTCTACGGATTTTTTGCTCACTATTGTCAGGATAAAAGCCATGTTTGTCCCACGGTGTAGGTGCACAATAGCACTTCATTTGCCCTGGCGCCCTCAGCGGGGGGCAACAAAAGGCAACTTTTGAGTGGTATTCTAAATTATGTCTACAATAAACTCGAGTATATTGGAAGAAAACAGGATCACTTCCTAGTTTAGTAACGAGAAGATAATTTCATATATTGGCATAGTAATTTCGTCACATCATGTTACAAGGCTAGATTAATAATATAAATTACATACGTCATCTATTGTTTAAAGGAACTTACTATGAAAAATATTCACTACTAAATAAGCTACACGTTTAGTCCTCGTCTCTCAAGTGACTTTAATAACGTCACAAACAAAGAGAAAACACCAATCGTATAGTTTGTATAAATATTTTATAAGTTAGGAGGAATGTATAAAACATATTTTAATACAGACTTAGTTAAGTTTACAACTAAATTCGAAGGTTAAGGGCGTGTTTCACCAAGCAATGTTAAAGTTAATCCTTCGTTAAATATCATGTTGTTCCTCTCGTAATTCCTATCAATGAATGAGAAAGCATGGTAATTTTTAAGCCGTTAACACTAACATTGGTGAAAGGGATAACATGATATTTAACGAAGGATTAACTTTAACATGTGTTGGTGAAATTGACACTTATAAGTATAGTATAAGCAGAAAGTCTAGTTATATTAAAAATAATGAGCTTATTGTGACGTAACCTCTTTGTTCGTATCTTTCACATTCATTGACTATAACAATCTTATCTCTGAGATAAGATTCAGCAAACATCGCTCATTAACCGGTGCTGTAGTAAAATATACGTAAAAACACATTTTTACGCCACCAAATGGCATTAATGGCGAATTAAAATATGAATACAGTTTATTTCACTACAAAATACTACAAATATACCAAGTAACAAAAAAACTGTAGTAGAGTTCTCAATAAAACTACACATTTCATCTCCTTACAATTTAGTATTTTCGTATCATAAGTCATTATATTCGTATTATATATTCTGCATTCCAATAATTTTCGTACACGTCACCATTTGGATTTAATTAAACAAATTGCCATGTCAGATAGCTAGCGGCAAAGAAAACAGAGTTATCATGTCAAAGATAACACAAAGTCGTAGTGGGCGTACATACTCTACGTAGAGTATAATATCTACTGCCCACGCTATCAGCAGAATTAGTTTATGCCTGGACTGTGTGCTATTACTATTTGCTATATGGGTAAGAATATTATTGTTTTTTTAACTTACAATAATACATTGTCAACAATACAATTGTACGAAGAACAGACATTTTGTTTGAAATTTTCCTTGTGTATAATATCTTAACTAAAAAAAAATACAGACGAATACTGAAACGCTCATCAAAGTTAGGAGCTACCTATTCACCGGCTGTCACTGTCAGTATATTATAGTGACTCTACATTTATGTATCATTTGTTTCTGTTATAAATACACTCTATATTTTGTAGACCAGTTAATATTAAGAAATGTACCTTATCAAATTCAAATCTCTATATCTTTTATCTGTCAAATAGATTGTATAAAACGGAAATTCCAAATGCCGTTTCTATATTTATGAATCGTTGGCGACGTGTTGAAAAACTAAAACAAAAGAGACGATCGTGTTACAGGTCGCACAAGTTCATGTTAAGTATTATTATTCCCACGACTGCAACGGTATCTTATTGCAATATGACAACATGCTAAGCATCATCATTATCATCGGCGGTGTTTCATTTTTTACAGCACTTAGTTGCCAACTACCACTATCATTCCTATTATAAATTTTATGGTTTCATAGGAATCAGGAGCACTTGTTTTCTTAGAATAACTTTTTAACTCCGCAGCTGGAGGATATAAGTTTGACGTGTCTGCCTATCCGTGTGTCCGTCGGAGCTCCCAAAGTCCAAACGGATGAACTATTTGTTTTGTTTAAGAAATGAAGCAATAAAAACTTTATCAGTGCTCTTTGCTATTTTTATCATCATCAGCTTCTTTCATATTTTTTCACTTATTTTATTTTGTTTATTGGACCAATTCAATTTGATAAATTACACAAAAATAATATATTTATTTTTGTTAAATATATTCTATTCCGTTAGTTCAAGATTCGTTAAAAGTAAAAAAATAAGCTCGTACCTAATTTGCAAATTAAGCATTTTTAAATATTTAGAAACCTTGAAGCCACACAAAGAGAATCCTTACAAGTCAAACAAATAATTCATAGACATAAGACAGTTTATCAAAGGCACGCCGTTCTATGAAATTGCTTTTTAAAATTTAAAACACTCATTCGTACTTGAATAGTTACCACACAATGCTTAATGGACTGCAAATAAGCCATCAAAATGAAGTAGTTCTTACTTTCCCAATACAAAAGAATAGAAACAAGAAGCATAGATTTGGACACAAATAAGTACTTAAGCGGTAGTCAGTTAGTCACTAGTCGGAGCAGTCTGACTGTAAGGCTTTGTTTATACAGAATGGCAATTTCTTTGTCATTGTCATATTCTAAATGCAAAAATTTGCGAAAATAAAAAAAGAACTAGATTCCTCGAAACATTTTTTATTTAATACATGCTCTAATGGACATGGACACAAAACCTAAAAAAATATTTAAATATTTGAATAACGAACGCCATCGGCCATTTTATCGTGCCGTGAGTTGCGATTCTGCGAATCGGACAGTAATGAAACGAATTAGCATTTTAATTACACACATCACAAACACTGTTGTAATAAACAATGGCGTGGGTTTTGTTTATCGACGCCCTTTGCAGTAAGCTGTTTGTACTTTATGTGCGTGTTTACTGTTTACTAACAATATAATCCATTTGGATTCAATGGATCCCAGTTAATTGATTATTGTGACGATCTAACTCCGTAGAGATTTTGAATAATATAACCATGGACCAATTACATGCATAATTATTGGTCCATGATATAACGTTATGTACACAATATAACATTGTTGTGTTTTTGGCATCGGAACTGGAAATCAAACAGACATTTAAAACACAACTGACAAGCACCAATAAGCGAGATTCATTTAAAAAATTAGAACTTTTAAAAACAAGCTGAACTGTCCCGGCGTACTTTCAAATTTCGAAAGTCATTAGTCACCAGTAGTCTACTTAGCAAAATACAGAGCCGTAGCATTAGTAAAGAAATAGTAATTTTTAGCTAGATTTGTGTATGTATAATTTGATGCCATTCAAAAAGCTAAATCTAGTTCGCCTTGCACAAACCTAGTGTTTATATAACGCACTAAAATCTGATTCATTTGGTCGACCGTGTCTAGGCAGTAGGCACTAGGCAGTAGGCACTGAGATTAAGTAACTGGACAGAAGCATTCACGACTAGTCAATGGGCTTGCGTCATAACTTTCGCGCTACCAGTTGCTTTGCAAAACACTTATGTAAGAATGCAATATGCAAAGATAGTTTGATGCAAAATAAATGTCTGTTAAATGTGTCATTTTCAAGCAATTATTTGTGCACTTTTAAATTTAACATCTTGCTTTCGACTCAAATTTTTATTTTTTGTTTCCATTATTACGCTGTCAGTCGTTATATTAATTATTATCTAAGAAAAACTGGTCCTGTCTTGTTAATAAGGTGTTCCATTATTAATTATTGTAAAACATATAATATGAGGCATTGTTATACTAACGTGCGAAGCAAAAACTTTGAGTAGAGTTTTACGAGAATGGACGATTGATGATTATAAAATTGGTACAGTCTATGTGGAAGAGGGTGAAAGCATTTTTTAATATTGCTAAAAAATACCTAAGATTAATAAATAATAGTAAAAAAATTCAAAAATAGCTTAATTGCCTTCTCATTGGTCCTTGACGCATAATTTGCAAAATTTAAAACTAATCAGACGTCTAGGAACAGGTGAAAACTATACTCAAAAATTCCATTACGTACATACATATATCATACGTACATACAATCTAGGCTTATAAAAGTGTGGTAATAAAAAACAGTAGGTACCTGAGATTTTTACTCACACTAGCGTGCGTTTGATATATTATATTTTATTACGGGGCTGGCCATGCCTTTTATGACAAAAGCTTTTCAATAAAATAAGTAATTAAAAAAATATGGATGAATTTCAACCATAGGGCGACCTCTAGTTTTATATAAATGTCCTTCTCCTTCAGTCGCAGGACTGAGCGTTTATAACTAAAATAGCTTTATAGGTTAAGGTCACCATTATTATTTAATCAGCTATGATTAATAGCTAAATTGTTTAACTATTTAAACAGATAATTGCAACGGCTAATCAATTATAATTGTATACAATGATAACGTTAATGCTTTTAACGATACTGTTGAAGTGAAAATCTGTAAATAGGTATTTTTAAAATTCCTAAAAATTAACAATAGCTGTAACATTATATACCTATAGCTAGAAGAGCGAATTTGCGATTCGTAGATTTTTTTATCAGAAGATCTATCTTAGGGTATATTAAAAACATGGTTTTCGTTGCATAAAAATATGTCGTTTTGAATCTACTTTTATACAAGACGACTGATCTTGGCACGGCCGTGGTAATTCAGGTGATCTGATGATTAATAATAATAATAATAATAATATCTATAGACGTTTCACACCACGTCAATCTGGCCCTGTGCTAAGTATCCGAAGAACTTGTGTTACAGGTACCAGACAACGGAAATATATATTTAATACTATTATACTATACACATATTTAAGATTTATATTATAATAATACACAAATTTAATACACATCCATGACCCAGGAACATTGAAAACTTTTGGTTCCCTCGGCGGGATTCGAACCCGCAACCTCTCGGTCGAGCACCAACGCGCTGAACCACTGCGCTACGGAGGTCGTCTTTTTCCGGTACATAGTTTTTTTTTTACCGAAGGCTGGCCTTGTCAGGCCCAGACGTTACTGCGACCGTTCTGGATCCATTGTGACTCCTTCGCTTTAGAGTACCATCCCCAGTCCTATGTTAGGTACTCACGAAGCGAACGATATGGTGGGGGTCTGCGGTGCGAATTTCCTCTGCTGTAGAGTATTCCGGTGCATAGTACGTCTCTTTTAAATTTAACCTAAACGTAATCAAACGAAATACACCCGAAATTTTCATATATTCATGTGCAGATTATCAACACTTCCACCAGAATATTAAAGGGATCATACTTCATTATCCAATTATCTATGACAATTAAACAATAGTCAATAACAAATATTTAACATCAAATGAAAAAAAATCACAGTAAAAATACGCTGTCTTGTCGACTGTAGAATATGGTCTTAAATCTATGGACTCATAATATCAAAGAATAATCCTTGTATTGTATTCGCAACACTAACTAGTCTATGGTTGTGTCATAGTCATTCGATAAAAACGCTAGTCACTCAATGAAATGGCCATTTCAATTAGATGACTGCGACATATACACGTGTGGCCAGTGACGTCACGCTCTCAAGTTCAATGCTGCCAACCGTGCAGGTAGACCGAAGTTTAGGCTACGATTTTGTAAGCGGAGAGCGCTATAACGATAATCGAGCAGTTTCCACCACATTTCGAACCGACTTTAAGGGCGTGTTTCACCAAGCAATGTTAAAGTTAACGCCATGTTAAATATCATTTTATCCCTTTCGTAAGTATTTCCTGTCAATGAATGAGATGGCATGGTATTTTAACATGGCGTTAGCTTTAACATTGCTTGGTGAAACACGGCCTTCTGTAGATAGCTGTGACGCACTATTGCAATCAGTATTTCTACTTATTTTGCTGATTGTGGGTCCTACAAAAAGTATGCCGTGCCCACCCTAAGTATTGGCTAAAACTGTATTAATATGCCAACATCGATTTGTTGCACATTTACCTATTCTTACTTCTTCTGTGAACTGTCACTGGTTGCTTAAAAATATTGTAATGTAATCTATACTAATAATATTATAAAGCGGAAGAGTTTGTTTATATGTTTAAACGCGCTAATCTCAGGAACTACTGGTCCGATTTGAAAAATTATTTCTTTGTTGGATAGTCCATGTATAGAGGAAGGCTTTAGGCTATAGAACATTACGCTGCGACAAATTGGAGCGTAGCGTTAGTGAGAAATGTTGCAAAAACGGGGAAAATTAACTACATTTTATTTTATTATTTCAAGGAAAACTTACAGCTAAAATACATATAGAGCTAAAAAGTTGAGGAAGGCCAATTAAAAGTTTTCACAGATAGTAAAATGACATTAACAAACAAAAACAAATTAAACATTTGGGGACGCTCATTGCGTGCGCTGCATAAACGGCTTAAGTCACTCAAAAACCACGCGAACGAACTCGCGGGAACAGCTAGTGTAAAATAATTCTTATCAAACAACCGTTACAAACGCTAATGAAGTAATCGACTTACTGCCAAATGCCAATCATTTGGCAGTAAATCGATGTACAGTTACAAGATCTTCAGAAGTACTTGAGAGCCCATTGAATGAGTATTGAGAATCGCTCGCTCCTTGCCGGCTCATTGACGGACGCACCGCGCATGCGCACAGATACCGCGTAAATACTATTACGCAACCATGTAAAATGTGTAAAAACCATACGCGTTAATTGTAAAAACGTAAAGCAGTTTTTTTTCATTACTCGTAATGCAAACGCAACTTTTACAATAGTCTTGAATTAATTGATCTACGCAAAAGCATAATCATAGAGTACATACTTATAAAAGTTTACGTAGAAAATCTCGTTGGGAAGCTATTTAATAAGAGTTGAATATGAAAATTAAACAGTTAAATAAAAGTATTGAAAGCTTAACCAAGCTATCTCCACGGGAGCGAGGCACTTTTTCGAAAAAGTAAGTAGCCTATGGCAGGGTGTCAGCTTCCTGAAAACCAAATTACAAAATAATTGGTCCAGCTGTTTACGCGTGAACAACTTAGCGAACACACTCTTCTGTTTCGCGGTTGTAATATTGAAATATACCTATTTCGTTATAATAAATTCGAAGTCTCTCCTTTTGGTTGCTCATTGTCAACGCCTACAGAGTAAAGACGATATAAAAAGGCCGCAGTCTTTGAGAATCAATTATTCTCGTATTAAAGGTCAGGTAGTTCGATCGAAAATTCAAGATAAGTGTTCTAGGAATATCATACTCAGTGATTGTAATTTTGTTTAAACTGACCGTATCTTTAACATCAATGATTTCAAAAATGACGTCGGCGTAACATGCGATATCATGATAAAAATTATCATTTTCGATAAACATATTTTTTTTGGATATTACTATTTTTAGGGAGCAAATTACACAACAATATTTGGTAGGTAATTTTTTAGTGTCTTTCATACGGTAGTCAAACCTGGGTTTACAACAAAAACATAAAAAACAAAATACAAGTATGCCAAAGAGCCATGGAGCGTAGTATTTTAAATATTAAAAAAAGAGACAAAAAGCGAAACTCAGACATCAGAAAAATAACAAACGTAATTGATGCTTTAGAATATTGTCAAAAACTTAAATGGAAATGGGCAGGACATATAGCGCGGATGAACAAACAAAGATGGACATATAAAGTTACTACCTGGACAGGACCACAAAATAAACGGAAAAGAGGAAGACCAAGAATAAGATGGATTGACGAAATAACTAAACTTGCCGGAAAAGACTGGATGAACAAAGCAAATGATAGAGATGCATGGCAAAATATGGAGGAGGCCTTCACTCGTAGAGAGGTCCTTAATAGTGATGCTTAATAATAACTATTAAATAACTATTAATTAACTATAATATTAGATAATATAATAACATGATAAGTATAGTATACAGTGATTTCATAAAATTGGAAATTATAAAAGTAAATAATTATTACTCAAAATCTAAATATTAGAATATAATCATTAAAATTGTACTTATAAAAATATTTATGATTTATAAAATTTAGTGTGGAAAATATATATATATATATATATATATATATATATCTATATATTTTTTATATTGAAATTTATAAATCATAAATATTTTTATATATATATATATATAAATTAATAGTTTATAATAATAATAATAATAATAAATTTATTATATATATAATAATAATAATAATAATAAATTTACTAACTAATATTAAAAAAAAAATTTACTATACTACTTTTTTATTTAAAAGATACAATGTAAAATAAAATAAAATAAAAATTGTGAATAATATATATCATATTCAAGATATCTATAATTATAGTTAAAAATAAAACAATAATATGTATTTACAGATATAGGTTAAGGTAAATAAGTTAAAAATTAATTGTAAGCACTATTGTATTAAGGAATAAATGAGGCTAAATAAATAAATAAATAAATTTTTTAACATAGACCTTTTGGTCTGTGTTAAAAAAATACCCCCACGGATAAAAGTATCAGGAACAATTTACATCTAGGAGCAGTAAATACGTAGGTACCTATTCGTATCGTTATAGAAAATAAAATTGTTCGAAAATTTTAACAGCGCTCTTCGTTAATGTTACAAACACGTCGTAGGTAGTTACCTAGTTAAATTGTTCTTTTGGCCTAAAGATTGTACCGATTTTGATAGATTCGGTATACTTCAATAGGTATCTACTCACTAACTGAATAATCATACGTCAATACCTATTTGATAAATTAATTAATGGCGTGATATTCAAATAATATTATAATTAAATAACATTACTATCATGTGGTATCATCAATCATTTAAAAGATAAAAAATACGCAAGGCGGCAAATTGTAATTAAATAACTTTTATTAATAAGTAATTTTTATAATGAATAATGTAAGATAACTATAATTTAACTTATACACAAATTGATAGTTTTATCAAGGTTAGTTTATTGTAAACAAAGTTATATTTTTATCGCGTTAACCGCATCGCATGTAAACATAGCAACAGTAGATGTTTACATCATACCCTCATCCTACACCTAGGTAATCAGTTAGCAAGTTTACATTGTATTATTACAAAATATAAGTCAGGTCAAAAATGTACGTTCATAACTTATTATTACTATTTTACATTTTTGGTCTAATTAATAATTTAGCCATTGTCCGTGGCTTCGCCTGCGTGAAATACTATTTATATAATAGAGAATATAATATTATTATCGTGTTAAAAACGTCTTCTGAGATATATAATAATTCTGTTAATTTTATATTTTTACTTAAATATTTAAATACATCGACCTCATTAAAAACATATTAATTGAATGTAAAAGGTCGTTGTATCATTTTTTACCTTGACTCGTTATGTTATGTAACATTAAGTTTACGGTCAACATAATATTATAAAGAAGGATTTTAATGAACCAGTTCATTGAAACTTATTAAAATTTTAAAATAGTTTTATTTATTATTTAGTATATTATAATTAATTTTATAAATAAATCATCCATGATAGTTTAAATAAGTTATTATATAAAATGAATCTTCTTAAATTAATGTAAGTAGAAAGTGAAAGTAGGTATTTAAATTTGCAAAAACCATGATAGGTAGTAAATTTTAATAAATCGTATTCTCAATTTTTATTATCCGATTACAATTCGAATCCTATTAACAAAATGGTGGCGTTATCACTCCGATAAACGTCACCACACGTTACCACAATCAATAGATAAGATACAGAGTGTACAATTTACATAATATTATATCGAACTTTGGACTGCAATATAAGCAGTTTTATATTACAAAATGCATATTGTACTTCATACACGTGTCGACGTGTGTGTTTGTGATAACACTATTTGTTTTGTTGTGCTAATTATTACAATAATACATAAATACTGATTTAATAATAATAATTGGATAATGATTTAATAATAATTGGATAATGTTTTTACTTTAGACAGATGCGACACTTAAGTTGTTACATCACGTTTCTTTATTTGTTATAATATAAAAAAATATTTTGTTTCTTATCTATTGACTTTTACTGACCTCAGAATTTACATTCGATACACGGATATATTTAATAATATTTTGTTTATTATATTTTTATAATCAGAAGCTAAATTTGTGATAGTGTGTAGTAAGTAGAGATTATTATTTTAAAAAATTCATACATATTTTTATAACCTTTGTATTTTTAGTTACACTTTTTTTAACAGACACAATCAATGGTCAACTTGTTGCTAATATTTGGTAATATTTGTTAACGGGACGGAACAACTACATCTACACATCAACTAAAACCTACAACCTAAACCTACACCTATAAGTTACAATCAACTGATATCTTATCATATACAATCTACATCTAGAACCTACACCTGAATTCCGAAATAACTATAGCAGCCCCGAAAGTGTACCGTAGTATATAGAGTTCATAATAGATTAGTCATTACAGTCACAAAAAGAATAGAAACAAACAAACATACTAAACAAGGACTAACGTTTCAAATCGGTGCGCGTTGTGCTGAATATAAACGTCGTTATCATACAATCGACACAGGTGGATACCGAGTAAGTCACGCGCTAAGACCTTAGTATGCAGTGTCGCTACTACTATTAGGTATTCTATGGCAGAGTTAGTACTATTAGGTATTCCGTGGTGGACTATGGAGTCGCCACTGTCACCACGAGGTCACTATTAGCCTTTATTGACGCAGTTTGGGTAGGGCCTTTTATGAGGTAATTACGACAATCTAAAATTAGCTGTTTGACGTTGCGCTTCGTTATGGGTTGGTTAATCTATTGCGTTGAACAGTCCCACCCAGTCTAGATTGTATTTTATATAACAAAACAAATTTTAGAGAGATTAGGAACCTAACACAAAAGTATAAAGTGTTTTTCTAATTTATAACAGTATATAAATTGGCAGCCACAAAACAAAATTTTCGTAGAAGTAAATATAACTATGACCTGATAAGTTATCTCAAAATAGACGACACATTAAAGTTTTAAACGTGCTCTTAAGTTTTATAAATACTCGCAGGTAATAATGCGATCTCGTGCCAGTTATGCCGAACGTAGAATCCGGAGCATTTAATCCGATGTAAAAAGTAGAATGGAGTCTGCATTGTTGGCAAGCCGGGGGACAGCACTTGCCAGACTTGCCAGTGTGTAGTGACGCGCGATTGATCGATCGGGTTATTTTTGTTTTTTATTTATGAATTTGGCATTGGCATCTTACGTCTGTCGCAATTCTTCGATTCACGTTTTAAATTTCGAATGCTACATTCTTTTTTTAAAATGCAATGAAAGCTTGGCAGCTTAGTAAGTGTAGAGGTAGGTAGTACCTACATAAGCTATAATCTCTGACATTAAATTGAATTTGTTGGCCTTTTTTTAGAAATTACATTTCTCGGATAGCGTATTGTTTTATGACAGGTTATCAGCCTACATGACTGTTGGCAAAAATATGTAAAGATACGTTGTCAAACGCGTATTTCTTAATAAAAAACTTGGACCAAGGTCACATTTTTGCATTATTTACGAGATTTCAATATGGCGCCGCGCCGTCGGAAATAGCTCAATTTCTGTGAATTGCTTAACTATCCAGAAACGCTATCGATTTTATCGTTATTTTAACGAATATAACGCACTTGCGAGTTGCGGGCCTGTCAGATTTTGATGAAGATAAATGTATGGACATTGGACACCTCGTTCGTCTTAATCAACCGAATCGGCTTCGCCTGGGGTATCAATAAACACGTAGATAACGTAACTGACTTTCTATTTTATCTGAACATGGTGAAAAATCAACTTTACTCCAAATACTTTCGACAAGCACTGTAACTTGGGGTGTTTGAACTTCCATCGAAATAGATGCAAGTTTGAAAATCCCACCTCAGAATATACTTATAACAAAAGGCGATAAGAAAAAGCGCACCAAAAACTGGGTGTGACCACTCACTACTATAGCAAAAAAAAAAGTTAATAGGTATAAATATTAGTCTTTTGATTTTTTTTTATTGATGTTGTTATTATAGCCTCCTGGTAAATAAATAATGTAAACGTAAATTAATTAAAGTACCATTAAAAATAATAAAGATATTTAAATATTAAATATAATGAGCGAACGAGAAGGGAACTGAACAGAAAGGAACACCAACCTGCGTACAAATATTGTTTTGCGAGAGAGAGATGGTAATTTTATATAATTGCTTAACTTAAACGTTTTAAAACTTATCCTAATTCTTATTTTAGATCTCATCTTTTTGATTTTCTGCGTATTGAGTCAAGAGTAAATCATTTTATAATTCATTAAATTACCCAATTTACCAATAAAAAACTACATACAAAATAAACGACAAACGCAAGACATTAATAATTTTAAATAGAATACAGTAAAACTACGTTCTTAATTATTTAATTTTCCACCTTTACAACTTTACATCTGTGTAAAATATCGTTTCATACAGCGCGGGTCCGATGTTATTTTCGTCCATTTTTTAAGGTCAGAAGCGAATTTTCATGGTTCAGGAGGCCGTTCGAAATTATTTAATGGGTCAACGCTTCGTTTATTAAATTACTAAAAATATTACCGTACGAAATTATATTTACACGTTACACGTAACAATTTACATGGTTTAAAAACTTTGTTGTATTATGACTAAATATTTGCCTTATACAATATTATGATTAATAAAATTTTAAAGGCCAGCAACGCACCTGCAGTTCCTCTGTAGTTGCGGATGTTTATGAGCGTCAGGATTCACTTAACATCAGGAGAAGTGCCTGCTCGTTTGCCCCCTTTTCTATATAAAAAATAATGATATCTTCATCTTATTCCTTCTAGATAAGTAACAAGCATGATTTCTTTATAAGCAAAATATAGCAAATTGTATTAGTTACCTAGTATAATATATTATATAAAGATCGGGAGAGAGACAATTATAAATTTCAATTCTTGTGCCATAAATAGGCACAAGAAATATTTTTTATATAATAAATATTTTATTTACTTTGAATCTCAACAGGGTAATAAAAGAGGCTTAAAAAAGTTAGCAAGTAAATATTTGAAATTGTGAAAGAATTTCAATAACTACTGTAATTCATAGTCTGTAGCCATTAAGTTATAGGTACTCAATTCCGATTTAATGTACTAGAGTAATAGAAATGTCGGCGGAGTCGCGGATGTATGTAATGTGTCCCCGTGGCTCCGCCAACGGCGGTAGTGATGGAGAGTCGCAGAGTTTTTAGTGGGTAGAGCTGCGTCCAGCTTATCATCTTTTCGGACGCAGCGAGTCCCACATACCCGTGGTAGGAGTCCTCATCTGCCTCGGAATGCGTAATGCATTTTCTCGGCGAAAAAAAAAAAAAAGGTATAGAAATGTAAGCAAAGCTCAACATGGGCTATATTGCTGGATACCATTTGAAATGTCAAATAGAAATGATCATTTCTATTCCACGCGGAACAAAGAAAAACAATTACACATTAATAGCGTCGAACTTCAAGTTTTTGTTTTCATTAAATTACATTGAATAATAAACCGCCGGCTGATTACGTCAAAATAGCGATTACCGAAAATCGCGATGATTTTTTTTTAAACAATTTAGTCGTCAATTGGAACTATTAATTAAATGTTGCGTCAAACAAACATTGACGCCAAATTGATTTTTCAGAAATTTAAAATTTTGAACTGCTCTTTTTTTTCGATTCTCATATTTATTACATTTTCGATAAAGTTCAAGGATAAAAAAAATATAAGTTATCACTGCATACCACCGTCTACTACCTACGAATAATGTATCAATCGACCCAAATGTAAAAATATCGCCTGGTGCAGGTGAAAAGCAGTATTTAACAGGCGACCTGGTTTCCAGCTAACAATACACTAATGTAGAAATCTGGAGGCACTTTTAGCACGGCACAGAATATCTAATCGGACGGATCTGTCAGTTGTATTTTCATCGGGACACTTAGCTTTAAATTGTTCAGAAAATAATGTTTAATAGCATTTTGAACGTATTTATAACTAGACGTTTCTCGCTATATTGAAATTAAATCCAGCGGGAACATATTACTGCCGAGTCTATGTGTTAATCCGTTCAGTAATTTTTGCTTAAAGAATTTACAAACATTTTAATCGCTCTCAAACATTCGCCTTTATAATATTAGTGTGAAGTGTGATAGCGTAATTGGTTTTGGCTATATTATAATGAATTCAATCATCAATTTTCATTCTTCAGACACTTAGGAACTTGTGTAGATGCTGGGTATCTAAACCAAATTATTAAATCTGCTAGGCAGCTTCTCGAAACAGCCCAGTTAACATTTAACTATCATGATTCATGAGTCATTAATTTAAGCAGAAAAAAATGTGCAATAGTTCTTATCATATGCATGTAAGAGTTATTAAAAGTATATAAACATTTCAATATAATATTTATATAGTGGTATGTCATCATGTAGGACAATAATTCAAAAAAGGAATTTCTTTGGAAATAAAAGGTTTTTAATTTTTCATTTTGCAATAGATTTGAACTTTTATAGAAGCTAAAATACACATTGACATTTTGAGTCGCAAAAAAACTCGAGTATATTTCTATTATGGTTGAAAACATACAAGTTAATAGAAATGTAAATGGGTTTCTATCGTTATCGGGGTGATATAATAGCTTATAATATACCATATCTTGCTATATTGCGTTATCGGAAAACGCGAGGTGTGCGATATTCTGCTAAGTGCTAACCAAATGAAAATGTAAACTATTCAATTATAGCTCCAGTGTATAAGTACACTGCGGGGGTGCAGGGTGCTTTTTGTGACTAATTCGATGCCAAGCAAATTCTAGCTTTCTCACTCTGAGCAGTGACAATAACTCGCACTGTGCACGCTTGTCTCATCTATACTAATATTACAAAGTGAAAGAGTTTGTTTGTTTGTTTAAACGCGCCAATCTCAGGAACTACTGGATCGATTGAAAAAATCTTTGATTTTTGTATACCTAGTCCATTTATAGAGGAAGGCTTTAGGCTATATATCATTACGCTGCGACCAATAGGAGCGAAGTGTCAGTGAGAAATGTTGCAAAAACGGGGTTTTTTTTTTACATTTGGTGACTTTCGTTGCGCGCGCTGCATAAACGGTTGTCACTCAAAAACCACGCGAACGAAGTCGCGGGCACAGCTAGTACATATTATACGAATTCACAAATGTTATTTGTCATTGTAACTTGTAAGCCTATAAACTGCTGGCACATTGTACCGTAAGAGTTTCATTTATTAATATTATATTTTATTGATAATAATAAAGTCCACCAATCTTTTAAGCTTAGTTCAGTTATTTAGGTTACACAATCTAGCGAATGCGAATAACGCATGTTTTGTCTTTGTCGCTCGATATAATGTTGACTGCGACAAAAGAGGACCCATATATGTACTTTAGATATTAAAGTGAGTTAATTAACCTAAGATGTTTTAGTTAAACAGGTATTTTTCGCCGTAAACATCTGAATAATCAAAGTAAACTTTTTAGATGATTCT
The DNA here is from genome assembly GCA_905187575.2 of Celastrina argiolus. Classification (NCBI taxonomy): domain Eukaryota; kingdom Metazoa; phylum Arthropoda; class Insecta; order Lepidoptera; family Lycaenidae; genus Celastrina; species Celastrina argiolus. The sequence goes on from LR994591.1 coordinate 12,220,604, forward strand.
GGAAACTTTCATTTAAAATTCTTATAGTTACATTAAGGATCTTGTTTAAAATATTTTGCCAAGTTAACCCAACAAGTTGTATGTACTTTAACTTTTGTAATAAAATTTGGGCGTGTTTCACAATCTACTGATACGTTACTACTGAAAAGTACCTAAACCGATTTTTTTTAATACCCAAGCTGTCGGACAATTAAATGATTGTGAAACAGGGCTTTAATTTTTTTGACTACTCGTATTAATTTTTGCACTGTCATCAAATTAGACATCTAATAAAATACGTCAGCAAAAAAAATTGTTGCCGACCAAGACAGCAAATCTAGATACGACTAAATATTAGCCAGTTCGAGTATGACGTGGAACTATTAGCGAGTCTACAACGTCGGTCATTGAACTCGTTTTAATATAATTGCATATTATTATTTATTAATAAGTAAGTATGCAATAAAAACAGATATGCATATACTAAAGATATAGAGTGAAGTGAGCTCTTGTAGAATTTAGGCGTATGGAGTTAAAACTCAAAATGAAATCCACCGGGAAACACACCTTTTTTATGATTAATTGTTGCATGTGTGTTAATGTAGAGCCTAATATATTTTTTACTAAATTCGTCTAGTATATTTTGCGTGAAAGAGCAACCAACATCCGCTCATCTTCAAATTTGACATTACATTGTTTTAAACCTAATACATAATGGTATAGCATTATGTAATAAATAGTAGTAAAGATCTTGACTCAACATGAGACATGACATTTTTTAAGCGTATAAACTTTGAGAGTCTGGCAACATTTTGCATGTCTTATTCGGACTAAACGGTATAAGAAAAGTGAAACTGCATTTTCGGGAAATACTACTGCTGGAAACTCGGTCTAACACGTTTACTTATATGGTTAGTTCGAATTGACACTAGCTCATAGAACTAGAACAAAGCTGTGGATCGGTTACATTTGAATATTGTTTGAATACAATGATTTATTAAGATCGCGATGATAACATTAATTTGGAATTTGTTGTGGGGAACACGCAATATGTTTATACGACAAATGATTTATTATATTTATAACTAATTAACTAAATTTTGCCTCATGCCTGTGACTTGTTGCAGAAATCAGTCTGTACCGTAGAAACGGGCATATTTTCCTAGTCAAATATCATAATCGTACAAAATTGCATAATTTAAATCTGTTGACATTTTAATTAATAAAGTTTACACATATTTACAAACTTTCGCATTTACCTTCATATTTAGCATTATACCTATATAATTTAACATAGAGTGCTAGCTAGAATGAAACGCATTTGTAATTCCTCTTCTGTTGTCAATATCCATACGCAATATAGTATCCTTAAACGTCTAATTGCCGGACCAATGCTATCTTCATCAATAGGTGTGTTACCACTATATTGCGTGTATGTTTGTCTATTTCGTATTTACTTACCACATACTGTCGCGGCCCACACTTTGTAAGTGTTAATTGTAGGTAGGTAATAGGCGCCACACTAGAAATCGGGTAAGAAATATTTAAAGAGTTTACAGTTGTAACACAAAATAAAAGTATGTTCCAAAATACAGTCTTCGAAACCTTCAATCCGTTCCGATTGAAAGAGACATGAACGTAAAAAAAAATGTAATTTGACCAAAATAAGGTGTAATTGCTTATCAATATTGCGTGGAGAATAAGTGACATTTTAATTGGATGCATTATAGCGGCACATTATACAGATTTTTGGTTACATATTTGAATTTAGTAAAATAAGACAATTATTAGTACCTTAATCAGTAGCACACAAATCGATATATAATATTATGATTATTATTAAAGATTGCCTGACGATAACATTATAGGATAGTGGCATTTGTTGTGACTTTTTAGGAACACGCTATATATTTTTAGGACCAATGACGATTATTTATTAATAGCCTATGATTATTGGTGCAAGTAGAAGTCTGTATATTGTTTCAGAAATTGAATTTTGTCCTTAAACACTATCCCGCACACCGGTCTATGTAACTGAGCCCTTAGCTGGCCTTACGTAATTTCTGTCGCGTGACCAAGTCCATACTTCATTCAGCCTTTCTATACGCCAATTCACTAGACAGATTAATCTATTACTTGACTTTAGCATTTCATTTAAAGTAGCCTATTCTTGGGTGAAATAGGTTGATACTAATCTGCAGTGCGCTTGTTTCATACAATATTTTGTCTGCAATTTGTTTTTAGTGGCATTGATATTATATTTTATTATTGACTAGCTGTGTCATCGACTTCGTTCGCCTGGTTTTTGAGTGACTTAAACCGTTTATGCAGCGCACACAACGAAAGTCCCCAAATGTGAATAATCTTCCCCGTTTTTGCAACATTTCTCACTGATGCTTCGCTCATATTGGGCGCAGCTTAATGTTATATAGCCTAAAGCCTTCCTCTTTAAATGGACTAACCAACAAAAAAATTTTTGAAATTGGACCAGTAGTTTCTGAGATTAGCGCGTTTAAACAAACAAACAAACTCCGCCGCTTTATATTGGTATAGATTTGTCAAGGAAAAGACTGATAATTATGAGTTGTCTTGTCTTTTGCCTCATCCAAATTTCCACCTATTATACAGCCTAGGGTTTCTCAGGCTAGGTGTCAGATATGTGCCCCTCAAGACGAATTTTCTAGTAATATAAGAAGCTTACATAAGTATTACATAATCTTGATTAAAATCTAAAAAGTTGTAGGCAAATGGGGTGAAACAATAGTCACGTGTTGGTAGCAGGTGGGCGTAATACCACTTATAGGTACTGGGGGCCTACTCAAGATGCCATCGCTAATTATCGCTTACAAAGTTCGATAACAAAATGTATGGGATTTGACATAAGGTACGCTAAATGACATACCAAATCGCGATCATTTAGCGTAGCTTATGTCAAATCCCATACATTTTGTTATCGAACTTTGTAAGCGATAATTAGCGATGGCATCTTGAGTAGGCCCCCTGGAGTGCATACCTAGTTAGAGTATTTACGACAGAAGATTAATTCGATTTTTTTGCCTAAATTCCCAGTTATAAATCAATAAAATCTTTTGACTACTCGTATTTCATATAGCATAATAAAATTTACTTTAGGTACTTACTCTTTAAATTTTGTAAAGAAAAATAATATATTCGACCAAATGTGTTGTGTTTCTTTATTGCGCGGTTGAATTGCTGATATTTAAATTACAAGCATAATAGCTTTGTTTAAATAAATAAATCTCATTGTATCGGAGTTTAGTAAATAATAATTAATAAAAATATAAATAGTTACATTACTTACTACAAAATCTACACGAGTATACCTAAAATAATTTTTGAGTTTTCAGGAATCGTCTGTAAACATACTGGAGGCGTTATTGGTGTTAATAGTCCGCTTTAGAGATTTTATGGCCTGTTGGAATACAGTTTGGACATCGTCAGTTTTTATGACCGACTATTTTTATGTCTACAAAATAAAATCCATAAATAATTATTAAAAAACCCAGTAGCAGTCAACTCAAATGATTTTTATTATTCTCTATTTTTTCAAATGACAATAATTTTATTGATGGTTATGTTTATGTTTTTACTACATATACTAGATGTTGCCTCACTATGCGCAAAATAAATCTCGAGACAGTCTCATAGCAAAATATAGATACCATATAAAATTAACCTATGTGTCCAGAGTCAAAAATACTACCAACGAAATCCGTCATCAGTGTTCAGTAGTTTATAATATCATTAAGGGTACTTAAAATATACACAGTTCATACTCTATCCATTTCGCTTTAACCGTAATAAAACGAGTATTACGTTCGTTTCCAAAAGAGAAATTCCACGAAACGAAAAACAACACCAATTAATGTGAGTGAAGCATTTACGTTTGAAAGGGAGTAGCGTGGCGGGGTCTGGGAGGTTCGCGCACGGGGTGGGTTAGGGGTTAACCCCCTGGGGTTAGGGGATGGGGGTAAGACGCGGCGTGAATGGCGACCGCAAGGTCACGGACGCCGGAAGTGGGTTACGGGCGGCGCCCTATCGACCCGCGCCGTGTTGTGTTTATGCCGACGCAGAGCCTGGATTTCGATACTATTCAGTCTGATTTATAAAAATACTAGCTGTGCCCACGACTTCGTTCGCGTGGTTTTTGAGTGACTTAAACCGTTTATGCAGCGCACACAACGAAAGTCCCCAAATGTGAATAATTTTCCCCGTTTATGAAACATTTCTCACTGACGCTTCGCTCCTATTGGTCGCAGCGTAATGTTATGTAGCCCAAAGCCTTCCTCTATAAATGGACTATCCAGAATAAAAGATTTTTTCAAATCGGACCAGTAATTCCTGACATTAGCGCGTTTAAACAAACAAACTCTTCCGCTTCATAATATTAGTATAGATATTCAGTAACTTTAAATACAAGTCTTTGTTAATGATTTCACTACACACTTTGAACATTAATCTGGGAATGAGTAAGAGAGACGGATGATTGCCGCTACGCTCCGCTGTGTTTACTACCGACGCAGAGTTTGCCGCTTAAATTTCGATACTATTCAGGCTGTTTTTTTTAATATTAAAAAGTACTGGATACAACCTTTTGCTTCACTCGTCATCTAGGAATGTGTGAGAGAGATGGACTATTGCAGCTGCATTTCGTTGTGATAACTGCCGACGTTCAACAGCCTGGATTTTGACACTATTCAGGCAGATTTTTTAAAGAACTGTTTTGTTTATTCGTTCTTACTTCTTGTTTATTTATTAAATAAACTGGCACTGGATGCACGTTTCAGGCATTTAGTCAATTATCAAAACAGAAGAGATCCTTCTCTTAGAGTAGAGCTAAAAATGCAGCTCTACGTTTCCCATTTTTTCATTCACACAAAGCGAAAACTTTAGTTTGATGTTCCTGAAAAAATTTGGAAACTAAAAAATACCTGTCCTACAGGTGAAAGGTAACCAATATAATATGTAGGGCGATTTTGCCGCTGATTGTTCCACCATACAAATATGACCAATTCTTTGCCTTTTTTGTATAACGTGTGCATAGCACTATTGAAATCAGCATGTTCTATTTTTCACCTACAAAATGTTAGTAACATAAAGTAAGTATTCCGTGTACACCCTAAAGCAAAAAGCGTACGGAATACGGTGACATTGTCGAAAATACTGCATTGTATAACACAAAATCACACGTCAATGAGTTGTAACTGTTGCGATGTGGAGCGTGATTCAAATACATAATGTACGTGTATGTGTGTATGTAATACGTGTGTTGTGTGTACATATCGTGTGTGTGTCGGCCATTCATTATATTATGTTTTTTTCTCGGCCGGCGAACCCGCGGCCTTGCGCCTACGCCGACGACGTTTTACCGACAAACGCATTTAGAACTCTATTTAAAACACGAATAAATCTTGAAATATGGGATAATATTATATTAAAAACATAGATAATTTTAAAAAGCTTTATGCGAAATATATATAGATATTTAATAATGCGAATTAAAAGTTAGTGTCATTGTGTCGACGCCATTTTGATTTTATCGCATGTACCTACAGTGTGAATGATTATTATAACCTACAACTGTCGTTAAAATTGTTTAGCTGATTTTATAGATTCCTATTCTTCTGAAATTTGTTATGTTCATTGGTACTTCGTACTATTCTACGCCAAGCCAAATTTAGGATCCAAATATTATGAATATCACACATTATTCTATCCCGACTGTGCGTGTAACATACATTACATGTACAGCTATATTTTTACAGTACAGCGATAATGGTCTCTGTAAATAACAATATAAATCGTTGCTGATAAGTTTCACGCCACCCAGTCTCGTACGATATCAGTGCTGTTAGGCATCGTTTCCATGTTTTCGATATGCGAAAATTGTTCGCCTATAGTAGACAATTCAATTAATTGATTATTTTTTCCGATTAGTTTGGGTTCACTCAGTGTAAAGTTGTGAGGTTGTTTCATAAAAGTCAAAACGTTAGGTCAAAAATCGAGTTAAACTTAGGATGCTAATAACGAATTCAAAAACTTATCTTTCTCTAATGTCACATTTTATGTGTTTTTCATATAGTTATAGATAGATAGGTTATTGAAACCGGCCATAAATAGTAACGATAACCTACAAAACACATTTATGTTAATTGTACACGTATTTTAGTAAAATAATCATACTTTTACGAATTGTTTAAAGTCGCAAATGCGCTGTTCCATATTTTTCGTAAAAACGGCCACTATTGTGGCTAATTGAGCGAAATGTTTGACGTCTGAGTCACAGGTCTTCGTGAGTCAGTTTAGATCACGAGATGTTTCCTTTTATTTAGTAAATGTAATAAGAAAAAGATTTTACCTAGATGACTTATATTTGAAGAACAAAGAATGTTAACTTTATGACGAATATTTACGCAATTCCATAGTAACTTTATTCATATTTAAGCCGTAGTATTTGATATTAAATACTTTTGTGACACACAAAATGCCATAAACAAAGTATATCTTACAAACATCCATATTATCTTTTGTATGCAAATACATAACACAACATAAACCGTGCGTGAACGTGTTAAGTCGACGACTTTACTTTTTCTATGGCATTTTGTGTGTTACAAAAGAATTTAATATCAATTGTTTTACATCGGTAAAACATTACTGATCTATCCAAAAATGTGCGAATTCACGAAGAAAGTGTGAAACGGACTTTACAATGTCTGTCAAAATCTACATAAGCTTTTTTATAGTAAGATAACCACAGTGCTATCTCTCTGTCTATATATTTCTCTCACTCTCTATCTCTCTCTTTCTCTCTGGATTAAAAGGCATACGTATTATATGCCAGTGGCCATCGTTATTCTTTACTAATATCAACTAACATGCTGCCGAAACGATATAGGTATAGTTTGTTCAAATCCACAATACATTAGTTGCACTGCGAACAGATTCCGTTAACGTTTGTTTCTATGTTTATGTAAATAGCAGCTGGCTGAAGTGGGCAATGACTAATGAGTGGTATAATTGCACTAGTTAAATACCAAGACTTGCGTTTTTGTTTCAATTCTTTGATATAATTAAAATTATGGTAGTTTTTATTTCTAAAACATACGGACGTAGAATTAAAATAAAATACTTGCTTTAGAATAAGAATCGTCTATAGCTGTTCCTTGAAACAATTACAACTTTATAGGTACAATTAGAGCAAAAAAAAGTAGTACGTCTTACTAAATAATTACAAAGAAAAATATAAAACAACAGATTGGCATACATATTGTTCCAAAATAAAAATTCTGCAAACTAAACCTACGTCATGTACCTATGCAACTCTGTAAACAATAATAATTTTCGGAAATGAAAATTAAATAATTTGGCAATAACACTATTTTTTGTATAGGTCAATTTAGCTGTCTACGCAAGTCTAGAAAGTCTTACCTTACGCAATAGTTTAGCCACGAAAGTACGACTATTGATGATTACTTAACATTTATTATCTGTTCTATAATGTATCCTCCTCCTTTCCCTCCATCTCTGACGTAATTTATGGATGACCCTAAGCGACGAAAATATTTTTGTACTTAGTTTTGGCTACAGAAAACTTTGAGAACAACGTTATTGCATACTGCAAACAGTTAAAAATAAGTTAGGTTTGTTTTGGCAGAGTGTAACTTGTCTTAATCCTTCCTCCTTACGGTATCTAACTAGTAACTACCTACATGTCTTTAAACTTGGTTTATCCTTATTTTATTTAAAAATTACAAGCAAATTAAATTCTAAAAAACGATTATCATATATCCTGCAGATTACTAACTTTTTCGCACACATTATAAAATTGAAATACCGTTTTGTTCGTTTTAGTCGACCTTAATCACGTTTGGAACATCGCATTTACATCTCATCCTACACAACCAGTTTTCCGCGTTACAGGTTTATATTTTTAGCCAAATTAGTCAGGAGCTACATTGTACACCCCGGAATAGGGCTGCCACAACTTTCTCCTTCCAAATCCGAAAAACCGGAGTGTCGTGCTGTCAAATTTGATATCTTGATTTTTTTTAATTTTTCATCAACCCAGTTTTTCTATTTTCTATTTTCAGTGCTTTAGTTTTTTTAGTTTTTGCCTCCCGGCATTAAATACCTTGCTGTTTCGACGAGATATGCTTCACTGTAATGAGTGTAGAAACTGGAAACTTGTAACAGTATATTTTACGAGTAAACCGGGTCTATATTCGTCTTACCCGTGTAGACAACCCTGTTGGAAGTGCTAACTTCAGTGTTTGTGCAGGTGGTTCTTTGTACTTCAAATTATCAGGACACGTCGCTCCCTACATCCTGACGATACTATGTTGGCTGTTTGCTTAAAGTGTTACGCAAGACAGCGTCGCAGGTTTTTGTCTACCGAAACTTTACTTGTCATTACATACATACAAAAGGACCTTAGTCGCATCTTTTAAAAATAGTCTCTTTAATTATTTTATACATATTATTACATTATTTATGTACTTATTTAATAATCGTAGTGTACTTGTGTGTTGTGTATTATTGTATAATTAAGTATATTCTTTGTAAAGATTCTTATAATATTTGTTGTTTTGCTGTCTATCGTCTATTTCTCCTTTCTTTCTACTCTAGAACTGTCTGTGAAAACTTGTAATTGGCCTTCTTGTGATATTATGTTTAAACTGTCCTGTTTGATCTAGCTGTAAGTTTTCCTAAATAAATAAATAAAAAAAAAATAATAAAAGATTGAAACGAAATAATGTGCTGATTTGTTTTACACGCATCTATATTCCGCCTCTATGTCATCTAAATGTTAGAGTTTTACTTTTGTTCATAGTTAGATCGATACAGAGTTGATTCCCATAGGCACCATAATAATGTACTTATTTTATAATAACTATACATAATATAATGTAAGTAGGAAATTACTAATGTAGGTACTCTTTGCTTAACTCATACGTATTCACAATTCCAAATATTATATTAATTAAAAGTTATTTCACAAATAATTTATACTTAGTTTTAGCATAAGTATATTTCAACATACATAATTATACTTACATAATACAATCTAATGCAAACAGTAATTTACATATTAAATTTTATTACCCTGTGCATCTCGGACACATGCATATTTACAGAATGCACACGAATTAAATCTATTTTTAATGTTGACGTGGTCCGTTCCACATTCTTATCTTTGTAAACAGTCCTACAGATGGTGAGACCGAGACGTTATTATCTGCCCACAATTACTGAGTTACCGAGGCCAAATATGGGCAACCGAGTCCTTTGAACAATGAATTTAATATCGAAACGTTAGTCCTTGAGGCTGCTTGCACAGGTCGTATTTAAAACGCGCAGAGGACGCGCGTATTAAAAACGTGCGCTTATGGTGCCGTGGATTCTGATTCTTCTCTGTTATAGAAATTCATTCGAATCTCGTTTGTATCGAGTATACGCACATCAACTGCTCGTCTAAAATATGCTGTGTACTACCGCCCCATTGTATTCATCTAAGGTCCACTTGCACCAGTGTTAGTGTCACCAAAATAATCCCGCGTTAGCAACTATTCTAGAGTTAGCTTACAGTTAAATATCTAAAGCAAATTTTATTAGGGTTGATAATAATTATATTTGGTTGTTGAAATTCTTTCTACTTATCTATACTAATATTAGGTATAAGGTGGAAGAGTTTTTTTGTTTGTTTGTTTGTTTAAACGCGGCAATCTCAGGAACTACTGGTCCGATTTGAAAATTTCCGTTTTTGTTGGATAGTCCATTTATAGAGGAAGGCTTTAAGCTATATAACATTACGCTGCGACCGATAGGAGCTAAGCGTCAGTGAGAAATGTTGCAAAAACGGGGAAAATATTCACATTTGGGGACTTTCGATGACTGAATAAACAGTTTAAGTCACTCAAAAACCACGCGAACGAAGTCGCGGGCACAGCTAGTTTCCTATATACAAGTAAATACTAGATCTTATTCAAGGTAACAAAAACGATTGCAAAATTGGCATAACATACTATGAGGTAATAGTCTAGGCTCGATGATAGAAACTTAAGAACACGCTTTATCATAGAGCTGTAATAGGTGTGTAAAAAACTTCATAACAGGAAAGTCGTATGAGGAAAACCGAACAACAGAACTCCCCGCACATAATATGTCTAGAATAACGATTGTAAGAACATTTTGTGTCTAATTAAAGCTATAATATTTTATTATCTAATAATATGCTTAGTTTGAATGAACGTCATTATATTCTTTTTTTTTCTTATGCACTTATTATACATGATCTGGCAGCTGTGGGTCACACTAATATAATAAAGGCGAAAGTTTATGAGTGTCAGTGTGTCTGAGGTAATAGTCTACTCGAGTCTAGATATTTCATACTTATAACGCTTTATCATAGAGTCTAAAGCCTCCAAAACTTCCTTCGTACACAATAAGACAGTAATTAAAAAAATTATATACCCTCAAACTAAAATCCATCGAGCCATTCATGCTGCAGAGCGTGCCAAACATTTATACATATTATATACCGTCAATGAACATAACCCTCCTTTTAGCGCAGTTGAGTTAGATACAAATATGCTCATTAAAAATTTCTCTTGTTCCAGCACACCCAATGATCTCGGCGCGCCTCCCCAGCGAGGCGCTGGTCCAGCTGGGGCAGCTGCAACTCAGACACCTGCACCCCCCGCCCGCCATGACCCCCGAGTTCCTAGCCCCCCCGCCGCGACCCTACCCGCGGTACCCCACGCGCCGGCGCGAGGTGCCTCCCTACTCGCCGGTGCCGGGGGCGTACGCGCACTTCCTCCCTCAGCCCAGCTTCCCCTACCTGTACCCGCGGCCCAGGCCCAGCTACCCGCTCAGGCCACGGCCCACGTCGGGCTTTGTTCCCCCGCCGCCGGCGCCGCACTCGCCCAGCACGCCGCCGCTGCCCGTGCCCGTCGCGCCGGCGCCGCAGCAGCCACGAGAGGTAAGCTATTCGTCGACGTTTAAGCTATGACATTTAAGCATATCCTCCCCCTTGTTGGCGGAATGACAGAGACGCCACAATTCAGCTAGTTTAACTAATTAGTATGTTGTATCCTAATTTTGGAGATATTTATGCACACAATAGTCAACTCAAATAATTACACATCAATGCACAAACTGATAAACTCAATCTCAATTCCAGGAGCCGCCCCTATCGCCGGAACGCGGTGCGCCGGCGCCCTACTTCTGTCGGGGCGCTCTCATCCGTCTGGAGAACGGCACCCTCAGGCGTGTGGAGGAGATGAGGACCGAGGACTTCGCCATGAGCGCGGAGCACAACGGAGACCTCGCCCTGACGCAGTGCACGCTGCTGCGGCTGGAGGAACGCGGGGACAAGATCGCGCTCGTGCTGGCGTATGACAGGAACCGCTCGCAGGTAACGCACCCTCGATACTATCGTAGAAAAGTTTGATTAGGGCAATGTAGGCTGATCACCAGCTGATTGTCTGACAAGATAGGTTATGAGCATGAATAAAGTAGTTCCTGCGCCTGTTCTTTATGGAACCTCCGCTCTTTCGTCACATTAAACATGAGAATCGCGAACGTAATGTAGTGCAAAAGCTTGGTTGGCACAATGAAGGCTGATCAGATTGTCTGACGAATGATGTTACTTACATTCTGCTGGCCTGGTTTCAACGAAACCGGTCACCAACACCTAAATCGGCGTAGAAGCTGAGGAGAGGAGATTACGAAAGGCAATTTGTAGTTTACTTTGTCGCAGTGACAAAAACTCGCACTAGGCTGTGTTCTAATAAGATAAACTAAACAATGGCCTTTCCCATTCCAGGTGGAGCTAGAATCAACAGCGGAACATCCGTTCTTCGTATACGGGCGAGGCTGGGCGTCGTTCAAGCCGGAGCGCACTCTAGCGCGGTACGGCTTGCACGTACCCAGGCTTCAGGTCGGTGACGTATGCGTGACACTGGTGGAACGGAAACACACCACCAGCGCCCCCATACCTCCCCAGACCCAACCGGAAAACCTGAGCGTGAAGGAGGACTCCCGAAAACGGCGTTGGTCCATAGCGGACGACGAACCTCCGTTAAAGAAACGCTGAGTGATATTGTATGCCGTCGCCACGAAATGAAACCGAGACCTAGTCTTGAAACCGGGACTGAAAGTATTTTTACCGGGACTCAAAAGTCTCGCAACCGGGACTGAAAGTCTCGCAACCGGGACTGAAAGTCTTGTCATCGCATGAGTGGATGGCCCCAGTGACTATGTTCGTTTTAGTTTCTCCAGCGGTCGATGTAGATACGCTTATTTGGAAACTAGGTGCTTTTTTCTGTCGGGTGCTTCTATACCAGTTTGTGTATATTGTAAATATAAGTTAAGTCTTTCGACGTGGTGATTATATTGTACGGCTTTGGTATTTTCATATGATTTTGTTTGAATGTTGTTCAAATTAAAATAAGAATTATATTTGTTGAGCTGAGTTATCTACAAAGATGTTGTGACTACTAGATGCGCCATCATAGTATCTAAGATATATCAGAATAAGAATAAGTATACGAAGTGAAAAATGTTTTGTGTAGATGTCCTAAGCTTCATTTGTATATAATTAATTTCATTGTAAATAAATACACATATTATGTTTGTTCTTGTGCAATACATGCGTAGAAACGTGTAATCAACTAAAGCCGTACAATACGATCTGTTCATAATATTCTAAAGCTCTCGACATGCTCAATAGGTGCTAGTAATTCGCTTTTATGAACACAATCTAAGACTTTCTATGAAACTCAAAACATCAGACATTGAACGTTCGGCGGGGTGGTAACATGCGAGCACAAATGGGTATCAGATCTTAATATAGATTAAATATTGTGATAACTTATGAGATTCAAATCATTCGTTGCGACGTAGTGAGGTACAATGATCGTTAGTTTAGACTTTTGGTTAGTTTTCGACTGATTTCTGATGTATTCGCAGTCATTCGCTTTCCCTGTATGGTTGTGACTGCACATATCCGTTCCGTTGCCGCGCTGCTCAGAGGTTCTCCGCAAATATCTCCTGACAAATAAACCGGTCTAGCTTTAGTGTCGATTTACACATACACATACTGTGAAAATTCGTATGTTCACGATTTTAGATGCCATCTTTGTTGATTTTGACGTCCATGTGTGATACACATAATTTTTCTATGAGAAAATGTATACATAATATAACACACAGTCTGTGATATTTTGTAGTTATTGGTCAATGTAGGTATGAAGTATTGCTTGAAAAAAAATAGAAGAAAAAATATATGTATTAATATAGGTAAGAGCATTATCGGTTAGTATCTGTATAGTGAATGTATATTCGAAAAGAAATTTACGCATAAAGAAACAAAACTAAAGATATAAAGAAGTAGAATCTGTGATTAATATTATAATCGCTGTTTATGACAAGCGCAAGGCCATATCATTAACGATTTGTTTAAATGTGGAAGTAGAAATTAAAAAGTAGAAAACACAGTTAAATTCGTTTTTATTTCGGGTAATAAAACTACATAGGGGTTAAAGAATTTTAGGCACGAAAAACTTTCAACCATGTCCAAATGTTCCTACAAAATAATTACTTTTCATACGATGTATCTTAATACTTAACGCTAAGTTACGATGAATATTGTGAAAAAAAACGTATGTGAGCGTGCGGTGGTTCTTCCGTGTTACGTAACATTGCACCGTTTATTCGTAAATATCTGCTGAGTTATCTAAATAAAGTTGCAGTATAATATAATAAATACGTTACTACCAACAAATCAGCCACATATTCTAGACATTTTGTAGATCCCAATATGTTTTGTCTGTCAAATGATCCTAAAGTACCATACTCCAACTGCCTGCAGTCCAGCGATCTTGAATCGCCATAATAAAAATATATTGACACTTTTGTAGGCCAAAATAAAAATATATTGACACTTGATATTATTGACGACCAATTAAAAACTATGCTGGACCGTGAGTATAGCGCTTTAGAATAAAACTAGTTGTCTATGATCCAAAGGCTGTTACTTCTCCAGTATGCACTCTATTTACTTACTCTGCAGATGTTTGTCTATGGTATATCAACACGTTCCGGATTTTCTGTCGAATCGCACTTAATGTTAAACGGTTAGAGTTAGTTTCATTGTACCATGAATTGTTACGTGCTTTTAATTATATGTTAAATATGTTGTAATATATGTAATCGTAGTTTTATCGACTTATTTGTAATTATAATCAAAGATCTCATTTTATTAATCGGTATTTTCTAACAAGGCGCTTCATTAGATCATGACTATGCCTACCTCACAAACTACGACTTGTCTCAGTCGCCAGATGGCGTAGTTACGAGCTGGTCGCAAACAAGTCTAAGCAAGATCTCAATTTGATGAAAAAACTTTTTAAAAGACTGGGACGCTTTACTGAATGTTGTGGGAAAGTAGTTTCTTCAAAGTTATTACTTAAATTATGAAATAAGAGCATTTATTACGGGCATAAGCCTCTTCTTTAGGATGGACGATTTAGTACAAAATTCATTAAAAGTATTATTTCTCAATATCCAAATTCTAAAGGGTATTAATTTAATTTATAACTGAAAGGTGCTATGCTATTGAGGGATTAGTGCACAATTGTAGGTTCCGACAGTTATGTTATTTAGTAATTATTGGCAAATCCAGGTTCTTCCGCGCCTTTTATTGTTCGTTTAGCGTCAATTATTTTATTTTAATATAATTGTGTGTGACTTTAGTAGGCAAAAGAAATATACTAAGTTGAAAAAAATAACTAGATGCGGGTAGGTTTGAAAGTAGCAATTAGCTATCCCCTTCTGCAAACATTCTGCCTCTTTAGGGAAGGCTTAGTATATTCCCTAAGTCTAGATATTTTTAAACAACGTTCGTGTAATTTAATTCCTTTGTGTTATAACCTCACATTTTTTTGTATTATCCTGCACATATTATTAAAAATTCACTTTCTACTATCTTGCAATCCAATTTTTTTAAGCCAAAAACTTTATAAGCCTGGATAATTTGTTTTATACATTATTTTTAAACACAGCTTGGATTTTTAATATCAGCCAGATTTTTCTTTCCCTAAATGCAAAATAGTACTTTTTATTTTTCACTTTTACATAATATTGCCGATAAAATATTATAGTAACGTTTTATATGTATTAATTATACATATTTATAATCCTTAGACCATATTGCCCTGATCAGGAAAATAAAAACCAAAGTTTTAAAGAAAATGGTTTCTATTTGTTTGGTACAGGTTATGTTTTCTCTATTGCATATTATCCCTTGTCTTCCATTAATTATTATCTAATCATATCCATAACAATAATTAATTAAAATAGCCGCTTATTATTTGGTTGCAATAAAGATACATATTTTATAATTCGAATTATTAGTGTCAATGTAACCAAACTGAATGTAAGCACATGTTGCATACCACTATGCACTGTTGCGAACTTCACTTTGGTAATATTGTAATATATTATGCACTGGATGTTTCACAGATAATTTTAAGACACAGTATGAAGAATTTTACACAATATCGATCAATATGAGTGACATTACTTATGACTGCAGTTTGTGTCATGTGACAAAGACAATAAGGAAAATTGTGCAAAATTCTTCCCGAGTCTTCTCCCCTTATCAACAAAAATATTTAAAGCATTGACTAGTTATCCAATGTCCTCGTCTTTTTCTGTAAAGTGACTTTTTGATCGTATCCGACAAAGAAAGGCGCATTGAATAATAAGGTGTAAATATTTTTATTAGTAGGGGGTTATGTGTTTATTTGCAGTTAGATGCAAATCATCGACTGTTTGTATGATTGTGACGAAGTGTGCATTGTGTTGCCAAGTAAGGCCAGTAATGCTTGAAATAGACACAAAATATTGTGCCATCCTTAACTTCTAAACACCGACCAATACAGAGGCCGGGCCTCAAAGTGTTTGATATTATTTTCTATACCATAGAGTGAAATCATTCATTCGACCAACTATTCCGTAGTGTGTTTCGAGGTTAGAATGGAAAATGTGTCATTTAAACATAGAATAAATATAAATTGTTATATAATTATATGACAAATATTATGTATATTTTATTGTATAGCGGGATGAGTAATATTACAGTTTATGTAAATTGACACATGTTATAGATTGAGATATGTTAAAAATAAGTTAAATGTTTGTAAAAAAGATGAAAATATGTATAATTGAATATTTGCTACAGCTTTGTTTGATTTCTCTCTCCACAACAACCACCAATAACACAAGTTTAATGGAAGGTTCTTCAAATTAAAGACATGAATGGATAAAGGTGATATGTAGCAAAATTCTGATTTCGAAAAAATTTAGTTCAAACTGTCACTTAAACATTTTAGAATAGGTCGTAAAGTATTAAGTACACTAATCTAAAGATCCGTCTCCAGATTCAATGTAAGAACTTAATACGTTACTATATATTCTAAATTTTTTTTTACAGTTTAAACTTAATTATCTGGGTAACATTTTTTTTCGACTAAAATACCTCCATCCATTCATATCTTCAAGTATAAAATCACCATCTATTTCAACCCAATTCAATATTGAACCTTCCATTCTACGCCATATACATACCAAGACTACAATATACCAAGTTAATATTATGACAATGACTAAATGGCAAATTACTTTTTGTTATACTAGACCTTAAATGGCACGTTTTCGATTGAAAAAAATATAATAAGTAATACCTTTTAAATATTTATTACATAGATTACATTAAGTAGAAGTAAACAACCACAAGAGTAAAACTAACGTGTTAGATGTCGGATTTGAGATCCAGCAGTACTTTCTCCCCGGGCTTGAAGGCCGGCATGCCGAGGTAGGGGCAGGTGGCACAGCGGAAGGCGTCGCCTAGGTAACACTGAAACAGAACAAATACGTGAGGAAACTCCACGGTTGAGAGAAATACTAAATAGGTATTTGTAAAATATATATTGCTGTCTCGCAGTGCCCTAGCTAGCCAGCACTAGCGCGATAGACAACTGCAGCAACTGAAATTGCCTATTAAAAATAAGAAATCGACGTTTGGGGAATCCCTGTTTCCTCCTCCAAAACTTAACCGATTTAGATTATTTTTTCATTATAAACTAAAAAAAGTATTGAGCTATGTTTTGATTTTATTGTATAATGCAGTCAAATTTGTTTTCTGGACACAGCGAAAATTCTGGTCATTTTTTTAGATTTTTGAACGTCCCTATCTCCTTAAATAATTAATTTATAATAAAATAGGAAAAATAAGGACGTATAAATAATATACATACATATTCAGGAAAAAATGGTTACCCTAGCGACATTATCCAGGGAGGAAACAGGGGTCGCGCAGACCCGTATTTCTGTATGGAAAAACAAGTGTTGTGTTTCCTCTTAACTTTCTGTAATATATTATATAGAAATGATCTAATCTAATCCAATGAAGCCAGGCAAGCAGACAGGAGCCATTTTAATAGTACACTTCACTTGGCTATTACAAGGATACTTTGTATCTTGCTTTACTCCCATTACCCAGTGGGACGGTTACCCCCCGCAACTGGCGAGAGAACAGCCGCAGATCTGACTTTTTACATGCCCATCCCACACATGGATCAACTTTCTTATCAGACTATCAGGTGATCATCCTGCATTATTCAAACTTTAAAACAACATTTTTAGTTAGTTTAACACAGGAACCGAACCTACTAGCAAGTCAAGAGCCTAAACCACAGAGGCATTATGCAATGAACTAGTTATTAGTAAATGATAGTGCTAGTAGTCATTTATCTTGGTCTATTCATAGATAAACAAGATGACAGTAAATAATCCAGAACCCACTTTTGTCTATCATAAAAACTTACTTAGACAAAGACACAAATAATCGAAATTTACAATAAGAGACCAATATATTGACCCGTGACGTCACAATCCGCTACCGCCAATTACCATAATAAAAGTTGGACACAAAAATAAACTCACGCTGCCACAAGAAGATTTGGGTGTCTCTTTAGTTTCGCCCAGCAACTCTTCGGCGAGACCACAGGAGCAGTCTGCACATGCTTTCCGCTTGCCTGTTGTGGAGCAAACTGAAACACAAATACATATACTCATTTCACCATAAAACAATAAAATTTTGATTCATTTTTGAATAAAAAAAAATTACAACAAAAACGTAATATTTATAACGGGAATATTTTGTTGTTTAATTTCTTATTTTACATATAAACCCATTATATTTAAAATAAGAAATTAAACAACAAAATATTTCCCGTACCTACACCTTCTAACTAAGTAAACATTTCATAATACAAATGAACACAACATGTTTCTTAAACCTCAATAACTTTCTTTAATTTTTATTTTTTAGTGCATGTTAGCTAGAACTGACAACATAGAACAATTTAGAAATTTTAAATATTCATGTTCACACTTTGATGTCCTAGTTAAATGGTATACTCTTATTGTATACTAAATAATAATGTGGTAATTATATTTTGTATTGTATGTTAAAAAATACACTCAAAAGTTCAAGAATTGAGTGTATGTCGTAAAGGTTGTTAAACTAAGCGGAGCATATTATATTATTTTATTAACGGAATTGGCACTTCTTCAAAGTGTAATGCCAAATTTTTATAAACAACTTTCCTTTTTTTTTGCTTCTCTTTATTGTGTTATTCAAAATACAAATTGTAAAATAATTCAACAAAAAACAAGAGAAAAGGTAGATCTTGACTTGAAACATCCTTGACAAAATGATTCATTCAACACAATGACTTGTGAATTGGAACACACAACCTCAACAGTTACCTCAGTCACTTGCAACATAAAACCTCAACATTGTTTATCAACAGTATCATCATTATGTGATAGCAATAAAATTTGATAAGAAAATTATAACATATTTTTATTTTCATTAATAAATGTTTTTATTAGCAAGGTTTTTATATTAAATACTATGTAGATTAATTGAGAAAAAAAGAGACATGATGTTACACTTGCTAACATCATTGTTGAGAATTATTTATATCAAAAATCACACTGAATTATAGTTACTTACCTCTAAGAGACTTTTCATCAGGTTTTTTCAGATCATCCTCATCAAGTAGCATATCGGAATCTATAATTTCGGCATCATTTGTTCCCATCCAAGCTTCTTCTACTGTGTCATCCAACTTCCATACTGATGGTTTGTTCAATTTGAGAGATGCCTTTGAACCTACCTGAAAATATATTTTTCAAATTAGTATCAAATTAAGAATAAAGTTACTAGACAGTGGGCTTTTAAAATTACTACAGATTTATTATGCTTCATACATGTAGGAATGTGAATACTTACTTCAAATTTAGGTTTTTCAGCTATATAAATATCATCTAAAGATTTGGTTACATTTACAAATCCATTGAGTTTCAAACTAGTGCTTATGTCTGATTTATCTTTAACTATAAGTTTACCACTGGGCTTTAATATTTTAATCAATGTTCCGAGTAGCTCATCAGCATGCTGCACAGTGTGTGGTGGTAACCAGTTTGAGACAACAGCATCAAATGAAGATAAAGGTCTGGAACCTGCAAATATTGTTTTAGAACTTAATAAAAAAGAAAAATAGGTATATCTAAATATTATGTTATTCAAATAACCATAGGTTCATGGTGAGAGTACATGTTACACAGTAATAATACTCAAATTACACACCTGATGATGACTTAGTAGTGTATTATAATAATTTTGATGTTAAATAATATATGTTATTGAATGTACTGTAGGTTCTTGATGGAAATACATGTTACGCTGTAGTAATACACAAATTACTTGCACTTGTTCCACTTTATTAGTTAATTAACAGATTTATAAAATTACACGACCGGTTTCGACTAAGTCTACTACTAAGACTACACTACATGATGACTTAGTCGAAACCGGTCGTGTAATTTTATAAATCTGTTAATTAACTAATAAAGTGGAAAAAGTGTAAGCAATTTGTGCATTATTACTGTAAATGATATTAAATCTTTACGTAAATTAAGGAAAACCATTGATTTTATGTAAATAAGAAATTACAAGGTGAATTTTACTTACTTGTTGTAATCATGTTTGAGTTCTCCAGAACCACTGGTGCATTTGTTATGCTTTTGATTTCATTTACTAAATTCGTGAGATCAATTTGTTGAGCATCATTCCAAATTATGAGCACAGTGTCACTGTTTTTTAAATTATGCATTTTTATGAATAGAAGTTCTGTAAAATTTTTATACTCGATTTGCGGAATGATTTAGTTATAACGATAGGTTGAATATACGTTTGTCACGAGCAAAGTTTCGAGCGAGTTAAGTTAATAGTACCGACAATATTATTTAAAGAACGTACTGCAAAATAAATTTGCGCACGTTTAAATTCTTCAAACGCCAAATTGCAATTGAAAAATGAAAATTGAAATTTTGGTCACAATTGAGTAGGTAGGTACTATTGACATTTTAGTAAAATCTGACACTGACAGATGAGCAATAGGCACCATACCCTGTGTTCCAGGACCTAATAGTAAACGAAAAAAACGTTTTTTTCATTCGATTTGCGTTTCATTAGCACTGTTTAGGGCCTAGATAAAGAATCCTATAGATTTGACACAGTGCCACAGCCGAAAGAGACAAACGAAAAGTATATACAATATCTGTGTTGCCAACCCCCTTTAAATTTACCCAATTTATTCAGTAATCTTACAACTCGGGACTAACAAAGATTAGTACAGAACAGTAAAATACAAAATTATTAATGAGAGAAAGTTTGTATATCTATATATATTTGTTTCCATTAAATTATGAAATTTGGAACGGATAAAGCAGGAAACAATATGTTACGTTTATGAGGTGTAAATGTACCAACGGTTCCCATTTGCGCATACAAAGTAGCATTGGCTGCTACCTACTTTGTATGCCCAAAACATACCATACAACAAAACCCAAGGTTTAAAAAAAACATCTTTACATCATAATTATTTTCATCACAGACGCGGACGTAATAATAATTTATATATGTCGGTACTCTATTTATGTTATCGAATGTACTATAATTTCTTGGCGGACATTCTTTTTATGTAGTAATAAAACACAAACTATGTACTTGCACTTTTTTTCACTTTATTATAATATATACCTACACCGACGATGACTTCGTCGAAACCGGTCGTGTATTTTAACAAATACCTATAAAAATATTTAAATTAATGTAAAATAACTAATAAAGTAGGTATATACGTAAAAAAGTATATAAAAAAAAATAAGGTGTTTAAAGGTAATCTGTGCATATAGTCATTATTTAAATGATTTTATTATAATATTTGCATTTTTTTTATAATTATTGGTATATTACAACATATATGGGTCGTTATTAAAAATGATTATTTCCGTAACTGTATTCATACCGTTTGCTATTGGAAGTAGATGCACGAATTTCTTCCTCCTCGTTTAAGCATTTGGTATTTTCCTTTTCATGCCTCATAAAGTGTGGATCCCTTACCAGCATTTCCGGGGACATTCATATTATTAATTTATTTCTTATACCAACTACAATTTATAGATATAATCTCATTCGACTATTCACCGCAGTTCAAGAGTTCATGAATGGAAATTTTTGGAGTGACTTTTACGACTTATAATCACTATACGTCGTCTTCCAATAAATATTTCTTCGGCTTTCCTAAAACAAAGCAATAATATATAAAATAGGAGTAGTAGAGGCGTTCGTTAAATGTAGACAAGATTTGACGGACTTCTGCGACCGCGCCGCGTACGTGAGGTTCGTCGTTCGCGGTGACTTACCTATTAGTCCGCAAGAACTGCGAGAAGCGACTGGTAGAGACCCAATTTTAAGCGAAGTAATTAAATACGTATTAAACGGTTGGCCTCGCAAAATAATAACAGACGGAATTAAACCGTATTTTTTTTGTAAATTACAGCTGTCTTATGAAAGCGGTTGTCTGATGAGAGGACATAAGGTTGTCATTCCCGAGTCTTTACGAGTTCGTGTCTTAAAAGAGTTACACACTTCACATTTGGGTATAGTTAAAACTAAAGCAGAAGCACGATCTCGTTTATGGTTCCCGGGAATAGATAAAGCTCTTGAACAAGTAATAAGCACTTGTAACGTCTGTAATCAGCTGAGGGCCTCGCCGCCACGCGCGCTGCCCTCGCCCTGGCCGCAGCCTCCGCACGCTTTTTTTAGAGTACATTTAGACTTTTTAGGCCCTCTACATGGTAGGATGTATTTGGTGATTGTCGATGCGTTCAGTAAATGGGTGGAGGCTTACGAGATGAATAATTGCAACACGTTGGCCGTTTTAGACAAGATGTTCGAGTTTATGTCGCGATTCGGTGTACCGAAGACGTTAGTGACTGATAACGGAACGGCTTTTTGTTCACAGGAATTCGATAATTTCTGTAAATTGAATGGAATCTGTCACTTGACCTCGCCGGCGTACCATCCGGCCAGTAACGGTCAAGCTGAGAGTTACGTTAAGGTAGTTAAAAGGGGTATTAAGTCCAGTATTTTGAGTAGTAATAACGTGAGAGATAGTAAAGTAAACTTACTTAAGTATTTATTTGACTACCGTAACTCTGTGCATAGCTCTTCAAACATTACGCCGGCTCAACTAGTGTTCGGTCGCAAGTTGCGGTCCCGGCTCGATTTGCTGACCTCTGTCGTCGCGTCGCGCTCGTCCACCACACCCAGTACTAATGATGCTGAATCTCAACAGTGCTCACCAACTAGTAGTGATTGTAAAGGTGTTGACTTGCAGCCCGGTCAGTATATTTTGTACAAAAAGTTTTGCAACAAGGAAAAGTATAAATGGTGTAAGGGAGTTATTGTAAAAATTTTAGGGAGAAGGGTTTTTTTTGTTAAGGATTTAGAAACATCTATTGTTATTAAAAAACACAGGAATCAAATAATTTTATTTAAAGGCAATATAAGTGGTCAACAGCCTTGGGACGTACAAGACTTAGCGGCTGCACACGCCTCAGATCTGACAGAGATGACCTTCTCACCTGCAACAGAGATGTCGTTGGGGTTGGATTCACAGGAGGAAGGAAGGGAAGAAGATGAGGTTCAGGAGTCTCGTGTCACTCATTCTCCAGTGGTCAATGTTGAGAGCCCGGTTCAGGAGTCTCGTGTCACTCATTCTCCAGTGGTCAATGTTGAGAGCCCTACGAGCCATAATGTTACTGTTGAGACCAGACCAGCTCGGTGCTCAGAGGGAGCTTCAACTCCAGTGACTATTCCTGACCCAGTTCCTGCTACTTCTACTGTTACAGAGACAGTTACAGTCTCTGCTGAGGTCGAGCAACGGGAACGAAAGAAACGTAGTAGTATGCGCAAACCTCCCAAGGTTGACTATAAGAAGTTTTTTTAAGTTTGTATTAGGATTTAGGTTGTCATTTTATGAGGGAGAAATGTTATATATTCTGTAGTTTATTTGTCAACACAGAACTTGTCAATAAACAGTTTGCAAATGGCCGTTGTTTAAATTTCTTCGGAAGCAAACTCTTCATACATATTTATCACATTTCCATCGTTATTTTACAGTAAAAAAATAGTACTGTAGTATGCACATATAGTACAGTAGTACATAAAAGAGTAGAAATTAAATGAGGTCGCTAGCATCGCTTACATGGCGACACTGATGTAGCGGTCAAAAAGTTATTGATACTTTATATTTTTTATGAAATATATATATTTTATTAGATGAAAAAGCGATATTATTATGTTTAAGGGCCGATTTTTCAATCGTCAGATAACGTTTATAAAGGAATTTATTAAGGAATAAATATGTGACTTTGGCATATTTTGTATGGAACAAATGTCAAAGTCACTTGTTTATTCAACAGATAAAAGTTATCTGACCATTGAAAAATCAGCCCTAAAGCGAATATATTTATTAGCTTACACATTCTATGCAGATCAAAATTATGTAGAAAATTACGTTTTGGAAGATACATACATTTTAGGTCACGGAAAACTTTCCGTCGCTAAAATTACAGACACCATTCCTACCCTACTGTTACGACGTAGTGATTATATTCTCTTTGCTGTTATGGATCATTGAGCTTTTAGGAAAGCCTCATTTGCATACTGTTTTTAGGTTGTAGCGGATTTGAGGTATTGTTTAAGTGAAACACGTATTGGCAGTGAATATCAAAATAAAACCTACCTAATGCAGTCCTCGCACGCCGGGCCAGAGTGGCCCAGGGCGGGGGAATCACGACCAGGGGCTAAAGAGCCCCTCTACGTGAGGTCGAAGGGCCCGGTATTGAGGATACCGAGCCGAAGTAATTCCAAGTTTTTCTAGGGAAAACCCCCCGCAAAACGCAGGGGAAAACCGTGGCGCTAAGTGAGAGAGCCATGGAAGGCTGTACCTGAATGGCGGGACGTCAAGCAGTGCAAGGGGCCCCGGTCCTGGGACCGGAGAGCGTGTGTGATTCCACTCCCCCTACACCACCCTCGATCCCGCGGACCAAACCCTACCATAGCTGGGGAGAGGAGGTAAATGAATGACACAAGTGACGTTTTTTTGAAGGCAAAACCCCCGCGTCAGGGCGCGGGGAAAAACCCTCGAACCTTTATTAAAACTGCCTGAAGGGCCGTGACGTACGGTCTTTAACCGTACGCGGAACCGTCCGACCAGGGAGTGGGGGGGGCTCCGGGAGCCATGAGGGGGGAAGGGTGATGGGACCCGACGAGTGGTGGTGGTGGAAGTCTGGGGGCGCTGGGTTCGCCCGCACGCCGCGCAGCCTCCTAGCAGAAGCCGGGCGGCAGGCGGCATCCTGCGGCATCCCCGTGTGGTGGGTGCGGCGGTGTCCGGGGCCCGCCGTGGGTCCCGGCCAATCCTCCGGGCTCCTTCCTCTACAGGAACCTCCGGATGGCGAGGATATCCTTCGGCAGGCGCGGGACTCCTCCACAGATGGCGGTGGCGGTGAGGCAGCGGCAGGGCGCTCGACCGGGCTAACGTGAATCCTCAACAAGACACATCGGCCCGGGAGCTTGCACTGCCACTGTAGGGGGTGCAGGTCTGGTGCCTGCGCTGGTGGTGGTCGCCGACAGGGCCCTCGACCGGGCAATGGTCCGGGAGTTTGCCCTGCGGCGATCTTCTGTGCAAGGCTAAGGCCTGCATCGGTGGGTGTGAGCGCGCGTCACCGGACAACTGGTCCGGGAGCATGCTCTGCGGCGGTCACGTGGGCAGGCGGCGGAGTGCCTGCAGCGACGGTGTGCTGCAGTGTGCAGCGGGCAGGGCTGGAACCTGGGCTGGTGGTTGGCAGCGGAACGCTCGACCGACAATGGCCGGGAGCTTGTTCCGCTGCAGTATGGGTGGCAGGAGAACCTGCGGTGTGGCCTGGAGGGGATCCAGGGCACGTACGGCCTGGCAGGATGCCGAGGCGAGTACGGGGTGCGACTGCGCCGGGGGGCGCAGTCGAGGCGGCGCTGGGGACGCTGTGGCAGGTCCGGGCGCATCACGGCGTGGCGGAGCGGGATCCGGGGGGTGCGGCAGGTCGCGGCCGGTGGGGGTGCGGCGCTGCGGCAAGGGGCGCAGTCCGCAAGTCAGCGCTGGATGCACTGCGGCGAGTCCGGGCGCTTGTCGGCTGGACGGAGCGGGATCCGGGACGCGCTGCAAGTCTCGGCCGGACATTGGGGCGAGGGGGTTCCACTACCCCCCCGCGAGAATGCCGACGGGGGCCCGGCGCGAACGGTGTCCTCTCCGTCGCAGCTAGGCTCGGTGTTGCGGTGGTGGTGCGCCAGGGCGGCGCGGGGCGGTCGTCCTCGTCGTCTGCGGCCGGGGCGCCACAGCACGACACGAACAGCCATGGGCGAAGTGGTGGGTGCGGTGTAGCACCAAGCGGTTGAGCGCTTGGGGTAGCTGGCCTCCCGTGACCACAACGCTGGGCGACCCAGCGGGGCGGGCGGGCAGTTCAGCTCCCCGGCAAGGCGACAATCCGCACTCAGTTCGAATGAACCAAGCACGGATTGCCGGACGCCATCAGGAGACGCTGGGAACTGCTCCAGGAAGGTGGTCGGCACGGACGCGTCACGATCGAGACGCGGACGAACGCGGCGGAATCGACGTGCGCGCGCGACGGAAGCCAGGACGATCCGAATATCAAAATCCTACCTATGTATTTCACTCGCTCCTAGCCAGAGTGGCCGGGAGCGGGGGAACCACGACCAGGGGCTAAAGAGCCCCTCTACGTGGGGTCGAAGGGCCCCGGTGAAGTACCAGGGCCGAAGGTTCATAGTTTTTCTAGGAAAAACCCCCCGCCTATCGCGGGGGAAAACCGTTGCTCTGAGGGAGAGAGCCATGGTAGGCTGAGACCTGAACGGCAGGGCAACGAGCAGCGTGTGGGGGCCCCGGTCCTGGGACCGGAGAGCGTGTCTGGTTCCACTCCCCCTACACCGCCCCTCACCCCGCGGACCAAACCCTACCATTGCTGGGGGGGGAAAATAAATGGACACTAAAGACGTTTTTTTGAGGGCAAAACCCCCGCGTCAGGGCGCGGAGAAAAACCGTCGGACAAAAATAACTTTATTAAAAACAATCGCCTGAAGGGCTAGGCATGGCGAGCGGCCTTTAGCCGTCTCACAGACCCGTCCGACCAGGGGATTGTGGGGGGGCTCCGGGAGCCAGGAGGGGGGGAAGGGCAAGGGGATGCCGAACGTTCGTTTACACGATTGAAACAATATGGGGCACTGGGTGCGCACCATACAGCTTCCTTGCGGAAGCGGTGGGTACGGCAGTGTCCGGGGCCGGCTGTTGGATCCTCGCCAGTCGTACGGGTTCCTTCCTCTGCAGGAACCACTCGATGTCGAGGATATCCGCGGGCGGGCTCGAGGACTCTGCTGTAATATAAAAATGGGATTAGTAAAAATCCGCTCCGTGCAGAGAGCGCGAAGCGGGGGGGTTGTCTGGGACGGAGGGGGGGCAGGGACGCCCCTGGGCGGTGAGGGAGGCTACCAGACGGGTAGCCTCTGGCGCTACGCGAAGGATAGCGGGAAGGACAGGGGTACCGGCCTGGATGTCGGATATGATGTCCAGGGCCAGTATTAAAAGGTCTTGAAGGAGGTCAAGGGAAGGTAAGGGGGTGGGAATGGTGGCGGGGGGGCAGACGGCAGAGTCCTCGGGCGCGCGGCGGGCCGGGGTTGCACTGGGTCGGTGCGGGGTGCGCAGCTCACGGGCGCGCCGGGGGCGGCGCCTGCTATCAGCGGGCTGCGGCGAGACCGGCAGTCTCGGTTGAGGCTGCGGTGCCTGCAACTGCTGCGAGGGGGCGGGCACAGACGGCTCCGCTTCGTAGTCGGTGGAGGCGGCTGATGACGCCGGTGATATGGT
Organism: Celastrina argiolus; assembly: GCA_905187575.2. Lineage (NCBI taxonomy): Eukaryota > Metazoa > Arthropoda > Insecta > Lepidoptera > Lycaenidae > Celastrina > Celastrina argiolus. The sequence goes on from LR994591.1 coordinate 12,247,999, forward strand.
GGTGGAGGAGCCCTTCGACCCCCGCTTGTTCCTCCGCATCGGCCGCTGCACAGAGGGGGCAGGGGCGGGCGGGGCGGGTGGGCGGGGGGAGGGCTCGTAGGCCTCCGCCGGTTGTGAGACCGGCGGGGGCGGCGGCGGTGTTTCAGGCTCGGGGGTGGCGCCGTGACGGCGCTCACTAGTGGCGCTGTGACGGCGCTCGGGAGTGGCGCTGTGGCGACTCTCAGGCGGCGTCGGGGGGGCAGGGGGGTGGTGTGGGGAGCTCCCGCACCTCTTCAACTCCCTGCTGTAGGTCGGGCAGCTACGGCTGTTCGCGGGATGGGCCCCATTGCAGTTGATGCAATAGGGCTTCTCACCGCGTTGGCGGGTGCAGTTTTCACTGTAATGCTCCCGGCCACACCACTTGCACGCCATCCGACTCTGGCATTGCTCGGTGCGGTGCCGGAAGCGCTGGCATCTTTGGCATTGGATGGGACGCTTCCCATCCTTCCACTCTTCAAAACGGATGCCGGGCATGCACAGGAGCGTTTTGGCTCCGAATAGGCCTGGCAGAACGTGGGGGGCCCTGTGAATGTGGGCTAGGAAGGTGCACGTTGAGGAGCCTTGGCGCGGCGCGAACCTCTTGACGTACTCCGCCAAGTAGCCAAGGTCGGCCAGCCCCAGTTGTACTTCCTCTTCCGTGGTGTCCACAGGTAGGCCTCTGATACCTACCTGGATGGTGTTCGGAGGTGGTGGGCGGTGCTCAAACCAGGACAGCCTCGTGTTCCGTCCCAGTTCGGTGAGATAGCGGCGAATGGTGCGATACTCATGTTCGCTCGCAGGGCTGAAGCGGATGATATGTCCAGCCGCTCTGGCGTTGGGTCCGTGACCCAGGAGGTCGCTAAGGCGACGGAAGTGCCTCACCCACTCGGAGAGTCTCTCAACGATGATGGTGGGGAAGCAGGACGGGGGCGACGTCTTCTTCGCAGCACTTGCCGGCGTCGGGGCGGTGTGGTTTGTGCTGCTGTGGTGAATTGGCTGTGGTGGTGGTATTCTCACCTGGGCACGGGTGTCCTGGCGGGGACCCTCGGCCCTGGGAGCAGGTACCGTAGCTGGTGGGGCAGGCGCGCTGACTGCGGGAGCGTGGTGGTTTCCTGCAGCGGCAGGATAGTTGGATGGCGGTGCGGGGTAGCGGCGTGAGTCGCACGCTACCGCGTAGCTGCGCTGGGAGCGCGGCGGCGAGGCCGGGCGCTGAACGGCTGGCTGGAGCGGGGCCCGGGGCGCGCTGCGGGTCTCGGCCGGACATTGGAGAGGGAGGGTACCAGCACTACCCCCCCGCGGGAATGCCGACGGGGGTCCGGCGCGGGCGGTGTCCGCTCCATGGCAGCTAGGCTCGGTGAACATCTTCGGTTGGGGGTGGCGCGTACGGTTCAGGGTCGCGCGCGAACCGGAACGTGAGGAGTCCCGGTCGGACGACGACTCCGGGTCGACGCGGCGCGGGCGCAGACGTCTGCCGCGGTCGCGAGGTGGCCGCGGTACACGTGCGGACATGGTAGGGTAACTGGGGATTAGGTACACTAAGTGGACAAACACAGGGGGATGAAACACTTAGGGGGACTGGCTTCCCGTGACCACAACGCCGGGACGGATCCCAGCGGGGCGATCAGGGCAGTTCAACTCCCCAGCAGGCGACAATTCACACTTAGTTCCAACGAACTGCAGTGTGAATTGAAGATCGCTATTAGGAGGTACTGGGAACTGCGACTGGAAAACGGTGGTCGGCACGGACGTAACGGCAGGGAACACGTGTACGCACTATGGAAGCCAGGACGATCCGAATATCAAAATTTTATTTTCTCACGTATTTATTACAAAATTACCGTTTGTTGCGATAGCGTGTACAAGGTACATCTCCCGACCAATCCGGTGTCGATCCGCGACGAGAGCGAGACGGATGTATGCAGGATCACATTTATATACACCGTCTCACGTGATATCGCATTAGTGCGATGCCATTGGTCTGGGGTGCCGGTTGTATGACCCCATAAGGTCTACATAAGCCAATTTTGCAATACGGAAGAAAATGTACTTAGGAAAAAAACTAATTTGACTAACGAAAAGTGTTGTAGAACCTAAAATAATTATATACTAATAATTATAGACATATAAATGTAGAATACTATAGACGTTGAACATATTTTTGTATAATAATGAGGAAAATTAATATGATAAAACACATTTGTAAATAAGTAAGATTTTTATTTTACATTAATCAAACAAAGTTAAATCCAAATATTCTTCCTCTTCGTTAGCTATATCTTCATTTATTTCAATATTTTGGGCTGACGATGTACTGGCTCCCACATTTACGTCATCCAACATTAGCTCATCCTCGTATTCATCATCACTGCTACTGCTGTCTTCACCAATCTGGATAACAAAACTATCCATATCATCGTAAAGGGTTCTTCCACGCTCATAATATTCTTTTTCAATTTTTTTGACGTGATTACAGCAATTCTTCCAGTCTGTGGATGTTATTTCATTGAATGCTGCAATAGTAAGCGCTTGAATGTCTTTTGCGCCAACATTTTGTGCAGCAACCTATAAATATATCAAAAGGTTAGGTACGCAAGAAACGGAAAGTAAGAAAAGGGAAATGGTTTATATTTTAAGTTAAGTTATAAAATATATCACTATAATATTCATTTCGTTGTTTTCCTACTTAGATTGTTTTAGAAAAAAAAATGGGAACACATTTTTTTTTCTACAACCATAATAATAACAAAATATGTATACCTTTTGTTTAGCTAGTGCCCATATCATTTCTATGGGATTCAGGTCACAGTGATATGGTGGAAGTCTTAATACTGTATGACCAAACTCCGCTAGAATTTCGTCAATTTCAAATATCGGTTCCGGTTTATATTTTCTTACTAATGTCTGTAGAGATGGCTTTCTCAAACTTGCATCATAAGTAATATCGTTTTCAGTAAGCCATTGCTTAATTTTTCCTACTTTACTGGCAGATGTTGGAGCTTTATTTTTTACAATACTGTGGTAGGGTGCGTTATCCATCACAATTATTGATGGGTTCATAATATTTGGGATAAGTTTTTCAATCACCCATTTCGTAAAATTGGTTCGATTCATTTCAGAATGATAATCTTCTTGCTTATTTGTACCGCTAAATACTAGAAGAGCATTAGGCACAAAGCCTTTCTCGTTTCCTGCATTGACAATGATATATCTCTTGCCTTTGGAAATTTCAGTATATACACCTTCAGTTTGTATAGATTGCCAACACTTTTTAATCTTATAATTTGAGTGAATGTAACTTTCATCAATATATATTACATCTTTTTGTAATTCTTCAGGCAAATTGCGGTTTTTCATAATTTCATGTAGGTATCGTTCTCTTTTATGAGCTATTATAGGCTTTTCCATCAATAGCTGCCTGTTGGACTGGCACTTTTTAAAAGTAAATCCAATTTTTTTTAGTAGCTTTCTCAAATGTTCTCTACTACCATTATAATCAATATCCTGTTTCAATTGCGCCAGTAGTTTGCCAACTGTAGGTGCCTCCTTTCTAACAGTGTAAAAAAACTGAATTTTTTGGCGAATCGCACATATGTTGAAGTCATCTAAACTTTTTATAGGTCGACCTTTTCTGTGTTTGGAAGGAGTTGATAACTTTCCGTTACTTTCAAAGCCTTCCTTTGCAATTCTCCTTACTGTACTTACTGATACACCTATAAAATAATAGATAATAAATGAGGTATAACTATATAGCATGACAACAATAAAATAGACTTGCATGTATTTGCCTTCTTTAATCACAAGCAAAACAATAACAAACTACAAATTACCATTATGTATTTCAATTTTATGCACTGACAATATAATTATTATGTATTCATCAAATTAATATGCTCAAGATTTTTAATTACGCTATACAATTTGCTATCGTAAACATTTTGTTTACAAAAATTATAACCTCAAAAACTTTTAAATATTTGCCATAAAACTAAATTTTACTTAGAAGCGAACCTAAATTAAATTTGTATATTACGTATTGTTAAATTTTCTAATAAGTTATATACGTTCTTACCAGTATATTCAGCTGTACGTTTATAAATATCCTCTAAACTAGTAAATAGTCTTCCAGCTTCTTGTTCGAGTAAGCACCGCTTAAATACTTTATAAATAATATTGCGCGCACCACTCCGAAGCGTCTTCTTCATCATTAAGTCTGTGTTTGCAAAAAGAAAAGTACTAAACGTCTGGAAGCAACGAAAATTTTAACTTTTGTTGAAACAGAAAAGCAGATTGTAGAATTTTACTCGAATTTGACAACTTTGACAAGTTGAAAAATGTTGCCCGGTCGTGAAAAAATTTAGTTCCGATTTAATTAATTTCTACTCTTTTATGTCAGACTGTAATTGACTCTGTGTACCGCTAGTAATAACTACCATATCTGTCCGGCACTTCTGTGTATCACTACGGTTGTGGTAATACTATCCCCACTCTATGTGTCCTGTACATGGTATATATTCCGGCGATAAAGTGGCAATCAGTTATCAAACACTACAAGTACTTTTAGTGAACTTATGTAGGTAAATTTCAGTAGGCTCTACACAAGACTCTGAATATAATATTATGTTTATAACATTATAATAATCACTTTTAGAGTACGTAAATAAATACCATAATAGTAACTAACCTGCTCAATGACATGACGCGTAGGAATAGATAACGGGTTTAAACTTGTCATATTTGCTGTTTTTCTAAAACAACTTTGTTCAAAATGTCGAGTATATTTGGTTGGTTGCTAGTTTTGTCGGCCTGTGGCACGAATCCATAATTGGCGGGTTGAAGAGTCCTTTGGAAATCTGTAACAACAGTTTCACTATTGCACAGCTTAAGATTTAATAATAAAATTAAAAATAAAATATATATACGGTCGAATTGAGAAACCTCCTCTTTTTTTTTTAAATCGGTTAAAAAAGACCCCACTTTTAGGGTAAATTATGAGTACCTTAGCTGGTATCCCCATTAAATCTTTAACATTACTAAGTAAAAAAGTAGTTTAAAATGGCGGACTGCCTGACATTTGTTTCGAGGATGACAATTTAATCTTGTCACATACATTGGTTGGATAATACATTTATTATTGTAATTTTAAATAACATTTTAATTCATTATTTCTATTCACAATAACCTATTAATAGCTTATTAGTGTGCTACGGAACACAACCTGTCGATATTTTATCAAAGCAAGGTGTATTTGTTACTAAAATTGTACTTACGCATGAAAGGAAATATTTCGTGTTTTTTGCTCATTACGGCTTTTACAGCCGATTATTTAACATATATCCATGTAAAGCAGGGTTAGTATTATGTATCACTTAAATTTCTTTTTATTTTCACCACTTAGATCACTATTATTCACTAAAAATCCTGGAAGATACGAGATGTGACCGAACTGTCAACTGATTTGTTGGGCACATAGCAGTTGTGCCCAACCATAGATTAAGAATACATAGATTTGCTACAATACGTCATTAAAGTGTGTGAACGAGATCACAACATACAAAAACTTTAAGGAAAGAAAAGGAAGGCGACAATATTGCCTGTCTTTGTCAGAGTTCCTGTTTTTGTTTGTTGGGCACAACTGCTATGTGCCCAACAAATCAGTTGACAGTTCGGTCACATCTCGTATCTTCCAGGATTTTTAGTGAATAATAGTGATCTAAGTGGTGAAAATAAAAAGAAATTTAAGTGATTCATAATACTAACCTGCTTTACATGGATATATGTTAAATAATCGGCTGTAAAAGCCGTAATGAGCAAAAAACACGAAATATTTCCTTTCATGCGTAAGTACAATTTTAGTAACAAATACACCTTGCTTTGATAAAATATCGACAGGTTGTGTTCCGTAGCACACTAATAAGCTATTAATAGGTTATTGTGAATAGAAATAATGAATTAAAATGTTATTTAAAATTACAATAATAAATGTATTATCCAACCAATGTATGTGACAATGTTAAATTGTCATCCTCGAAACAAATGTCAGGCAGTCCGCCATTTTAAACTACTTTTTGACTTAGTAATGTTAAAGATTTAATGGGGATACCAGCTAAGGTACTCATAATTTACCCTAAAAGTGGGGTCTTTTTTAACCGATTTAAAAAAAAAGAGGAGGTTTCTCAATTCGACCGTATATATATTTTATTTTTAATTTTAATTTTAAATCTTAAGCTGTGCAATAGTGAAACTGTTGTTACAGATTTCCAAAGGACTCTTCAACCCGCCAATTATTGATTCGTGCCACAGGCCGACAAAACTAGCAACCAACCAAATATACTCGAGTATGCTCTAGACATTTTGAACAAAGTTGTTTTAGAAAAACAGCAAATATGACATATTTAAACCCGTTATCTATTCCTACGCGTCATGTCATCGAGCAGGTTAGTTACTTTTATGGTATTTATTTACGTACTATAAAAGTGATTATTATAATGTTGTAAACATATTATATTCAGAGTCTTGTGTAGAGCCTACTAAAATTTACTTACATAAGTTCACTAAAAGTACTATTTTTTTACTGTAAAATAACGATGGAAATGGAAATCTTGACTACATTTAACGAACGCCTCTACTACTCCTATTTTATATACTATTGCTTTGTTTTAGGAAAGCCGAAGAAATATTTATTGGAAGACGTATAGTGAATATAAGTCGTAAAAGTCACTCCAAAAATTTCCATTCATGAACTCTTGAACTGCGGTGAATAGTCGGATGAGATTATATCTATAAATTGTAGTTGGTATAAGAAATAAATTAAAAATTTAAATGTCCCCGGAAATGCGGGTAAGGGATCCACACTAAATATGCCTGTAGGCATGAAAAGGAAAATACCAAATGCTTAATCGAGGAGGAAGAAATTCGTGCATCTACTTCCAATAGCAAACGGTATGAATACAGTTACGGAAATAATCATTTTGAATAACGACCCATAAATGTTGTAATATACCTACCAATAATTAAAAAAAATGCAAATAATAAAATCATTTAAATAATGACTATATGCACAGATTACCTTTAAACACGTTATTTTTTATTTTATATACTTTTTTACATAATATATAATATACTTTATTAGTGATTTTTACATTAATTTAAATATTTTTATATTTGTTAAAATACACGACTGGTTTCGACGAAGTCATCGTCGGTGTAGGTATATATTATAATAAAGTGAAAAAAAGTGCAAGTACATAGTTTGTGTTTTATTACTACATAAAATGAATGTCCGCCAAGAAATTATAGTACATTCGATAACATAAATAGAGTACCGACATACATAAATTATTATTACGTCCGCGTCTGTGATGAAAATAATTATGATTTATGATGTAAAGATGTTTTTTTGAAACCTTGGGTTTTGTTGTATGATATGTTTTGGACATATAAAGTAGCAGCCAATGCTACTTTTTATGCGCAAATGGGAACCGTTGGTACATTTACACGTCATAAACGTAACATATTATTTCCTGCTTTATCCGTTCCAAATTTCATAATTTAATGGAAACAAATATATAGATGAACAAACTTTCTCTCTTTAATAAATTTGTATTTTACTGTTCTGTACTAATCTTTGTTAGTCCCGAGTAGTAAGATTCTTGAATAAATTGGGTATATTTAAATGGGGTTGGCAACACAGATATTGTACATACTTTTCGTTTGTCCTTGTCGGCTGTGGCAATGTGTCAAATCTATAGGATTCTTTATATAAGTGCCCAACAAACAAAAACAGGAACTCTGACAAAGACAGGCAATATTGTCGCCTTCCTTTTCCTTCTTTAAAGTTTTTGTATGTTGTGATCTCGTTCACACACTTTATTGACGTATCGTAGCAAATCTATGTATTCTTAATCTAAGGTTTAGGGTCGTTTTGAACTGTTTTCATAGGTACTGTCAGCTGTCAATGTCAGCGTTATGAATAAATTGAACGTTTAGAGAGTCTCCTGGAACACGGCCGACATGAGATTTTCATAGTTTTTTTTTAATTGGTTAAAGAATATACTGATACTGGTTCATATTTAATAAGTTACTCTAAAAGGCAGTACGTAATTTTATTTTTCAAACCAAAAGAGTAAAAAATTACTGCAGCAGTTTTGCTTAAAATATTTAATACTTTCTGCAGTAACTATTTCATTCTTTAAGTGCGAATAAAATTATCAAGGCACATCGCGACGGCAAAAATAAAGGTAATAATTAATAAAGTAGGACAAGAAGAAAGCAATTTGACAAATGGTCTTTGATACATGACATTTGACAGTTACCGACGTCATTATTAAAATTTTTGATTTTTTTTTAATTATTTAATACGTACATAAATTTTATAAATTTAATTGTATCGGTAATAATGGTAAACGAAGCATTTAAATCAGGAATATGGGCAGCTATAGGAAGCACTTTAGGAAAACTATCAGGCACTAGTTCTGTCGTTGTACGTATATATCTTAGATTATTTCTAAGGTTCTGTAAGAACAATACATTACAAAATCCTTCATTATTATTATCAACCATGCATACTTATTATCAACCAATATTTGCAATATTTCTTTCATTACCAGGGTGATAGCTATATAATATGGGCTCTTTTATTGATGATAATGGTCATGGCTAATACATGGGGATGTAGACACTACCTGCGCGCTTTAGACGAAGCTTCAAATTCTGTAGCCCCAACTGTTATATCTGCTGCCTCTAGTTATATCCTATCAGTAAGTGTACCTAATAAAATAACATAAATATAATGACTAAAACAAAACTCTTATTTGACTGTTTGATAACTAAGAAAAAATTACATTTTAGGGCTTGATTGGAGTAACTATCTTTAATGAAGCTTCATCAATCAGATGGTGGATTGGTTCTTTTTTAATAATAGCTGGATTGTCTCTGGTGGCCAGACCAAAAAGTTCTACGAAAAAAGTTGAATGAGTATAAACAATCACTAAACACTACTAATATTTATAATCTTCACAATGGTACACCCTCACATGGGTCATCTGGCTTGTGCAAAACACATCCACTTTGGACCTTTAATGAATAAATATATTTTTTTAAACTTATGGATTATAAGAAAGAAAAATTTAAGATATTTAGGTAACTATTGGATAAGCGAATGAACAATAATCCAAAGTAGTGGTTATTGGGATTTACCAATTATTTATGCATTGGTTAACTACATAATTAAAAAGGACCATTTTGCAAGTGTGATATTAAGTAGTTAGTATATTTTTCTTTCTACAATTTACATGCAATTTTAAATTAAAATGCAAAAACACAACACTTGAATATTTTTTTGATGCTGCAATAACTTTGACACTTGGGCACTTGTTAACTAGTTTATTAGTAGTATGTTTTGATATTGATAGTATTATAAAATATAGAAAAATAATTTACTTCATTGTCTGTTTTCATTATTCCTTTTTAGTTCCACGATGCTACCATCTTTTTACCATTTTTGACTCCCTCCCCGAGGGCAACCCATGTGCAGTTTATGACAAACATCCCATTCCCCCTACTGGTCACACAGTACTTGATTTCTGTACAACTAAGAGACAATTTTGCATACCAAACATTTAATTTAAAAATGTAAAAGATTTTACTACATGGTACTGTAGTATAAACCCCCTCCCCCACCCTATTAACTCGGCCAAAAAGGGACCCTACTACTAAGACTCGCTGCCTGCATTACTGAGACTTTCCTTTTTGTCTGCCTATCACCTTCTATCTTCTAATCTAAGATAGTTACAAATGGCCGATTATATTATTTTACAGCTGTATGTACGTTAGAACTAGACATGGGCGCCGAGGAAAATTTTCCGGTTGCCGCGCGCCGACAGGTCATGGTCGGCGTGGCGCCTAGGCACTGCGGCTCAAAATTTATACAAATCTTAGTGCAACGACACCATGAGATCTTCGGCTCGTATGTAACCGTACTATCTAGCAGTCCCGTTCGCATATTAGATACAATAGACGGTTATTTGGCGTGCTGGTCGTAGGAATTGTCATCATTTTCAAAGGGAAAAAACACCACAAGAACCGTTCGGTGCGCCGAGTTGGATCCTCCGCGGCGGATCCTTTTTTTTTTTTTTTTTTTTTTTTTTTTTTAAGGTCGAGTCTTGTAATTGCAACTATATGGTTATTGCAACTAATTTAAATAACTCCATCTATCATCACTATTTCGTACAACGACAGGCGTAATATTGTTCTTCTATCCTAAGTTCCAATGAAAAGATTAAGATGGCGCTGATAGCTATTGAACTGTGTAAATGACATGACTTTTTGTCAAACCGCCATTTTGTTCTGAGTGACGCGGCGTAAACGCGGAGCGCAATAGTTATTTAATTCTGTTTTTTGTGGTTTTTGGTAGGTTTATTTATAAAGAAAGTGATTATCTACTACGGTAAGTTGTTTTTTACGTATTTGTTTCATTCCACGATAAATCTAGCCCAACTTATGGTTTCAGTTACATTTACCAGACTAAAAATCAAAAGTCAGGTTATTGCAACTATTTTTAAATTTTTAGGTTAGTTGCATTTATCTGACCACTTTTATATGAAATATGATAATGCTAGTGATGCGACAGTGAGAATAACTACTACGATAAAAATATTTTATCGAAAGGGATACTATTCATACTAAGCAGTAGTTGAATAGTTCGTTTTACGTTTATATATTTGAAACTATTGGCGCTAGTGTCGCTCTTTGAGTCAAATATTAAAATTCACTAGGTAGTAGTGAATAATAAATTATTTATTTTCAGTTTATCTCAGTATTTGATAAGTGGAATCCTGGCAAATGCCAAATAAAATAAGGTGACCTAAATAGGTCACCTTATTTTATTTGATGTACAGACGCCAGCAGGTCAAGCTACTCGAAACTGTAAATTTTTCCCAATGAACCTTGAACCTAATAATGCTCTAGAAATAAAGTCGAAAATCTATCCAAGAAATCTGACAGATTGTAGTAGCTTGATTTTCTGGTGTCTGTACAGTAGTACTACCAAACAATATCGTTTTACCTCTATGACCTGTATTCTTGTTTTTGAGTATCTTTTTATTTTATTTTGTAGATGCCAAAATATAAACGAATAAAAGAGACGAAGTATTCATTAGCTGATCTAATAGAAGCTGTCGAAAATGTACGACAAAAAAAAATTAATAGCTACCAAGCCTCCGTAAAATACGGAATACCAAGGTCAACCATTATTCACCGTTTATACGGAACACGCGGTGCCAAACAGCCAACGCCTGGCAGACCTACTGAATTGTCAAAAGAGTGGGAAACTAAAGTAGCTTCTAATCTCCATGTGATGGAAAAATGTGGGTATCCATTAACCTCCAAGGAAGTAAAAATATTGATATCTGATTATATTGGAAGGAACGGAATCGTTACGAGATTTAAGGATAACTATCCTGGGAAGGAATGGTTTAGAGGATTTAAAAAACGAAACAAATTAAGTTTGAAAAAGCCACAGTCTGTAGAAATAGCTCGAAAAAAAGCATGTGATCCTTTTATAGTTAACGATTATTTCGATATGTTACAACGAACAATACAAGAGTGTGGTTTGGCTGACAAACCGCAATGTATATATAATTTGGATGAAACCAGCTTTTGTAGTGACCCCACCAAAACTAAAGTTGTGGGTCTGATGGGGTTTCCCTCTACTAGAACGACAGGCTCTCCTGGGAGGAATAACACCACTGTGCTCCTCGCTACGAATGCACTTGGCAAAAAGATCCCACCCTTAATAATATTTCAAGGGAAACATCTTTGGAGCGAGTGGCTATTTAAAAATGATAACATTCATACAGCTTACGCTGTAAGTAAAAAAGGGTGGATGGAGACCACCATTTTCGAACAATACATCAAAGCCGTTTTTTTGCCAGCTATCGGAGCAGAACGACCAGTCTTATTGGTCTATGATGGTCATAAGACACATGTAGATTTGAATGTCATAGACCTTCTAGTTGCCGAAAACATTACGGTTCTTAAACTGCCGGCTCACTCATCCCACATACTGCAGCCATTAGACTGTAGTACAATGAAACCTATGAAAGACAAATGGGACAGCGAACTTGTGAAATGGCAAAGACTCCATGTGGGAGCAAAACTCCCAAAACAAGAATTTGCCAGAATCATAACTAATATATGGGATGATTTAAATCCTGTTATCATTCAAAATGGCTTCAGGAAAGCGGGCATATGCCCTATGAACAAAGATGCAATCGCAAAAGAAAAATTCGACAGTCTGGCATGGTCAAGATGGGAAGAACACCAGCAGCAAAAAAAACAGCTTCGTAATGATACTGATCGTAATAGTGAAGAAAATGTTGAAGGAAGTCACACCAAGAAATATAACAGTCAGAAAGAACATAAAGTACCAACACTAATAAGTGTATGCCTTAAAACAATTAACAGTGAGATACGACGATTGCCAGACGAAATTGATAAGGCTATTGCAAACATTACACGGGATATGAAGAAAAAGCTACCGACAGAAAATTGTACAAAGGCTGATATGAACACGTACTCCGGTACTCGGGTTACGTTTCAAAAGTGGGAGACTGTAAAGGACCCTAAAACTTTCAAACTCTCATGTCCTAATAATGCCAATACCAATGCCAACAGTTATTCTTGTAAAGTAAAAATATTGGATAATGTATTAGTCAGCTCAACAATAAATAAAAGCAAAGAAGAAGAACGAGTTTCATTCGAAGAGCTACTATTAAAAACTATTTCACGTAACGACATACCTAAAACTTCAAAGAAACGGATAAGTCAAGGAAGCGAAATACTAACTTACAAAGATGCACTTCATCGTCTGAAAAATGAGAAAGAAAAAAAGGAAAAAGCAGAAGAAACTAAACGGCTAAAAAAACTGAAAAGAGCAAGTTATAATGAGAACAAAAAACCACTGCTAAATAAGTCCAAAGCAAAGAAAAATAAAAGGAAAAAGACCTTAGACCCAGACAGTGAGAGTGATTGTTCATATACTTCAATGAATTCTACAGAAGATGAAGGCCCTGAAGTTTTTTTTCAAAAAATTTTGGAAGAAAGCATTGATGAAAATTTGCAGGAGCCATTACCATTATCTACTAGACAAGGACAAGAAGAAAATAGACCTAAAATAAAAAGTGAAAGATTGAATAAAGGGCAGAAAAAAACATTAAGGCAGAATGAAGTAAGTAATTCAGGGTAGTTATTAATATTATTAAGTGATATAGGTACACCCGGGGCATAAAATCGTGGGAAATCTATGTTCTATGTTAATAAAATAAGTACAAATTTTCAGAAGGCGGGTAGTTTATATGAACATTGTACTGTTTTGGAAGAAAGGTTCGACGAAGATTTTGATGATCCGTTACCATCTACTTCTAAAGGACAAAAACAAAAGACACCTAAAATAAAAAGCGAAAGAGTGAAGGAAAGAAAGACTTACACTGCCAAGAAGAAAATATTTACACAAAAGGAAGTAAGTACACATATCATAAACTTTCTAAGTTATAATATAGTAGTACAGGAAGGATAACAATTTGTTTTTATTTTCAGAATAAAATGCCACAACCACAAGCATCTGAGGTAAAAAAAAAAGATCTCAACGTGGGTGACTTCATTTTGGCTGGATTTAGGTCGACTAAAGGCAAAAGAACGTACAAATACGTTTGTCTTATTGAGGATATTAACCAAGAAAAAATTGTAGTCAAAGGACTCAAATCTAAAAAAGATAATAGAGAATTCAAGTTCGTTGAAAACGACATTTCCATAATTGATATAGAAGATGTGATTTCATATTTGCCCAACGCCGTGTTAAATAAACAAAAAGATACAGTCATATTTCCTTTTAAAGTAGAGGTATTTGAATGTAAATGATTTCCTATTTTATTTTACTACTTTTTTAATATGCAAATATTTCAGATAGTACAAATACTATCTACTACTACTACTTTTGAAAAAATTAAGGTCGGAGATAAGACTGTTTTTTTTGCAAAGATAAGTAAAAATGTCTGTTTGATTTCTAAAAGATTACCTATTGTAATTACACCTTAGAAGTATTTTAAACTAGTTGAACCGGCAAACGTTGTTTTGCCATTTAAAGTATTTCTACTTCATCAGTTGATACAAAATCTTACCCCCTCTTTTGTCCCCTAAGAGGGGTTGTGTGGGGAGGGGGGGGGGAATTTTATACACCAGATGTTAAGTTTAAAAACACAGTAAATAATATGAAGTCCAAAAAAATGATTGATACATAATCTGACCCCCTCTTTGGTCCCCTAGAGGGGTGGGGGGAGGGAATTTTATACACCAGAGGGGTTAGTGCGAGTTTTTTTCGATCATACGCATTGAGCGCGTAAACGCGAATTTATATGGGATCAAAGCAGCGCCATCTACTGGCTTACGTGAGATACTGCTTTTTCCCATACAAATTCGCGTTTACGCGCTCAATGCGTACGATCGAAAAAAACTCGCACTAACCCCTCAGATGTTAAGTTGGAAGCCGAAAAATATATCTGCGAAAACCGTATGCAAATCGGATCAGTAGTTTTCGAGTTATATACGAAAGTGAAACAAATTCTGACCCCTCTTTGGTCCCCTTAGAGGGGTGGGAGGGAAAATTTTTATACACCAGATGTTAAGTTGGAAGAAGACAAATATATCTGCGAAAACCGCATTCAAATCGGATCAGTAGTTTTCCTGTGATAGTGGAACAAACATACAGACAGACAGACAGACAAAAAACTAACCACAGTTTTGGCTTCTATAGCGGTGTAGTAACACGCCCAGCTTATTATTTTTTGAATATTTTTAATTTACAGAATTCACATTTCTACAGTTTTATTATATGTATAGATTACTTCAATTTAAATAATTATTAATGTACGATGTCGTCCTTTGATTAAGCTCAATATAAACATCGATAAAACTGTATTCCTGACATGTCGATAAAACCACAACAAGGTTCACAACACTATTTGTAGGTAAATAGTTGCAATTACCGGACCCATGCCTAAAAAGTGATTTTGAGCAAAATTGAACGTTACTACTTGGGCATAGATATCAAAATATTATGAAATATTGAACAAGGTATATTTTTTCAATATAACGGTAGCAGTACCCACAGAAAAAAAAGCAAAAAAAGTAATTAGTTGCAATTACCCGCCAGGACGGGTAATTGCAACTATTTGTGCCTGTGCCAGAAAATTATTTAATAGATTTTTTTTATTTACAGCTTTCCTTTATTTATGACGATGATATAAATCTACATAAAATTTACTTAATAACGAATCTTTAAAAAAATGTATTTTGCTTATGAATATCGAATTATCAACCGGAGACGTAAGGCCTCCAATATTTTTAGTTGCAATTACAAGACTCGACCTTAAATCTATTTTTTACAGAGGCTTTCAACACTAAGGTGTTGATGTCAGCCTCATAGGTTCAGTCAATGTTCCCTACACAAGGGACAGATCCATAAAACTGTATATTTTGCTTGCCTCTGGGGACAACGGTTCCGAAAGGATACAATTGATCTGCCCATTGTATAGGCAACCCAAGTCTCCTAAAAACTTTGATCTCAACTCTGCAGTTCGAGCACACTCCAGCAATACATGTAAAAGGTCCTCTGGCTTTTGACACTCTTCACAATTAGGTGAAGGCTTAATTCCTACCAAATAATAAAACTTATTTGCTGGAATGTGCCCAGATCGCAACCTAAAGGCTGACACCAATGACTTTCTCGACATGTTACAAGAAATAAACCAAGGCTCCCATACAGGTTTATTTTGGATGGTACTATACCACACTCCCACACCTCTTTTAAGTTCCTCACCAAAATGATATTCCCATTTCTGGAGAGACTTTTTCTTAATTTGAGGACGAAGCTCACTGGCAAAAGGTTTAGAGTAAAGCATGAGACCATCTATTACTGCTTCTTTGGCAAGCACATCGGCAGTTTCGTTTCCAAACAAACCTATATGAGACGGAACCCATTGTAGTTTCACAGAAACATTGCTAGCAACCCGGCGTAATAAATCTAATGCTTCGAAGGCGATTGGAAGCCCACGTTGCTTAGTAACACACTGACTTAAGTGTTGGAGAGCACTTTTCGAATCCGATAATATCACTATACTGTTAATGTTATTTAAATTATTAACGTACAGTAGTGATTCTTTTATAGCCACAAGTTCAGCCGTCATTATGTTATTTTCTTTGTTCAATTTAAACTTTTGTGAAACATTCAATTGTGAATCAAAAAAGGCGGCTCCAACACCTTGAGTGCATTTAGAACCATCTGTGTATATTTTATAACAATCAGAATAATAATCAGAAATAACTTGCAAAAAATAATTTTTAAGTTCAAAATCAGATAAGCTCCGTTTCGGGGGCATATCGCCAGCTTTATCTGCAATGAGTTCCTTTACATCAATAGAAGATACCCATGTACTTAATGAATAAGTCTCTAACTTGCCACTTTGATAAACATTAACATCTTTCCATTCCGAACAGATTTGTGCTAGCATAGGATTATTTGTGTTACTAAAATAATTACGAACCAAAGTTAGCTTATTTAAAGAATCTAACACATGACTGCCTATGACAGACTTAATTTTAAGTAGATATCTACAAGCCAACAAGTAGCGGCGTATATACAAAGGCGGAATGGATAGTTCACTCTGCATAACAAATACCGGAGTGCTTCGTATAAAGGAGCCACATATTCTCAATGCTCTGTTTTGTAAAACATCAAGCTTTTTAAGATGCGTTTTTGCACAACTGCCATATATGAAACTGGCATAGTCTAGACGACTTCTTACCAGGGACACATAAAGACGGCGAATATACTTGGGATGAACTCCCCACGACCTGCCTGATAGAACTTTTAAAATATTCAAACATTTATAGTTTTTAGCACACAATTCATTTATATGAAGACTCCATCTCAAGGACGAGTCCAGCCATAAACCTAGGTATTTAACTTTGTTAACCATGTTAAGTGACAAGCCATTGACTTCAACATTAACATTTAAAATTCTTCTTGATCTGTTAAAAACACAAATATTAGATTTAGGTACAGATAATTGTAAGCCAATAGTATCCAGATAATTAATCATCGCTTTGATGGCTGATTGAAGGCAGTTTGCCGCTTCTACATCATTTCTATTCACAACAGTTTTATACAAAACGAAATCATCGGCATACTGGGAACTACAGACATTATTTATGATCCTGGTAATGCCCATAGTTACAATATTGTATAAAAGCGGAGAGAGAGGATCACCTTGTGCTAATCCTCGATATGTATTTCTAATTATTAAAGATGTATTATGATTATTTGAGTTAATTCTACAACATCGTTTAGAAAGAAAATTGAACAAATATTTACAAATCTTAATACCAACTCCTATCTCATGTAGAATATTAACTAATGCAGTAATATTGACATTGTTATAGGCATTATCAATATCGAGAAAACAGGCAATAGTGGGCTCCCTTCTGGCAAAACCTAATTGAATATTAGACGTAAGCAGGGCTAAATTATCAATACAAGAGTGACCGCGTCTAAAGCCTGTTGATGAGTCGGGAAGGAGGCCCTTGCTTTCAACAAACCACTCCAATCTTTTTAATAAAATCAAATGAAATATCTTACACGGACAAGACATCAATGAAATAGGGCGTAATGAAGAAGCGAGAGTGGGGTCCCTTCCCGGCTTAAGAATAGGGACTATTTGTATGTCTCTCCACTGATCAGGCACGCTACTTGACGTCATTACAAGATTAAATATTTTTAAGAGCATTAATTTAGCATTAAGTGGAAGATAATAAATCATAGTATATGAAATATTATCCATTCCTGGAGAGGTATCTTTCTTCTTTAAACAATTACGAAATTCCGCAAGAGTGATTGGTGTTTCTAATATAGAGAGTTGTCCGTCAACAAAATTTGGCTCTTGTTCAGCGACATAATCGGGGGTCAGCGTATGCAGTAGCTTCATTGCATTATCTGGATCAACACCATCTCGGCGTCCAATGTTGCCCTTAAGCCAGCGCAACTTTCTCCACATAGCAGGTGCTGAAGTTTCTTGGTCAATACTGGAACAAAACTCTCTCCACGACTTAGATTTTTCTTTTCTTATGAGTATTTTGGCTTGAGATACTTTGTTTTTCCAACATAACAAATTACAAGGTGTAGGATTGCGTCTTAACTGGACCAATGCAAGACGCCTTTCAGCAACTGCCTTCGAAAGCTCTTTGTTCCAAAAATGTTTTGGTTTAAAATTTGATGTTGGATCCTCACTGATTTTAATCCAAGGGATGTGCTTATCAGCCAAATATTTAATTTTATTAGTAAATATATCATATCCTACTTGAACATCACTCACTTCGGCAACATCAAACATTGTTGCTGCTTCTTTAGTGTATTCCGTCCAATTAGCTTGTTTATAATTTCTCTTTTTGATGTATCTATTTGATCGTATAAAGCCACAATTTAATTTTAACACCAAATGGTCACTACCTAGAGATTCATTGGTAACATTCCAGCCCATGTCAATTGCAATGTCAGTGGATGCAAAAGATATATCAGGAGAGGATTTCTGAAGATTTCCATTAACCCACTTGACTCTAGTAGGTGAACCATCATTGAGGCATATGAAATCATTATCAAACATAGCCTTATAAACAGTCTCACCTCTTCTATCAGATTTACACGACCATAGAGTGTGATGCGCATTAAAATCTCCGATAATAAGACATCCAGATTTAAAAGTATTAAAGATTAAATCCCAATCCTGTTGACTTGTGCAAATGGAGGGAGGGCAATATATAGCAATCACATGCTTTAGTGTAGGCACATTAAATATTTCTATATTAATAATCTGAATATCAGAGTTTGAAATATTAATAATTCGTTCTGAATATTTAATAGATCTATGTATGATAGCGCACAAGCCACCATATGAATCTTCTCTGTCTGCTCTTACTATGTTATAGCCCGAAAACTTCAATGAAATGTGGGGAGAAAGCCATGTTTCACTCACAAAAGCCATATGTATTTTATCTTGTAAAATTAAAAGTTCAAAATTGCTCGCTTTATGTTTTAAACTATTAGCATTCCATTGAAAAATATTGATATGACTGTGCAAATTATTATTATTACTGGCCATTATTGTTTCTTCCCATGAACTTAAGCAACGTCTCGAAATTCAAATATTCTTGTAATAAAACTACTACTTCAGACCAGAAAAACTCCATTAACATTTTGAACTTATCTTCGAAACTTCCTTCTGAGACAAATGCTTCTTTTATTTTATCCAAAACCCTTTGAAACCACTTTTTCCGTTCTTTACTATGGCTGTTGTTACAGCTTTTCACAACAGGGATCTCCGTTCTGGATATATCCAAATTGAGAAATACTTCCTCTTCATTATGTTTTGATATTACACTTCTTTTCTTTGCTTTATTCTTTGACTTCTTATTAACTTCAATATGAGATGTTGACAGTTGCTTTGTAGTAGGAGAAACACATTCGTCTAGTTCCATATTATCATCTTCACTGTCTGAAACATCATTATTATTCCCAGAACCACCAATACATATATCTCTGTAAGTAGGAGACGAAGCAGCGCCGGATCTAACATAAGAAGTGCTAGGGATAGCAATTGGTTCATCTGTTCTAGATGAGCTCATTTTTTGTGTCTCTTCTTTCATCTTATTTAAAGCCAATTTATAAGAGCAATTATTACTTCCCATATATAAACGGATATCTCTCTCCCTTTTAAAAGCTGGACATACCGATTTCATTAATGATAGATGGTCGCCTTTGCAGTTAACGCACTTATAATTTTTCGTTTCACAATTTTCGTGTTTTTCACCACATTTAGGACAAATGGGAGTCTTGGACGGACAAACGTGACTGACATGACCGTATCGCCAGCATTTAGAGCATTGCGTTACAGGATACATGTATGAATCTATAGCCATACGACAACCATAAGCCTTTATAAATCCTGGAAGATTTGACCCTTCAAATCCTATGCGAACTGTTTCAGATTTTATCCATTTACCATTTAAATCTTTTCGCAACAGCCGTTTAACAGATAATATTTTAGTATCACATTCAAAAATTTCTTTCAATTCCTTATCTTCAATATCAATATCAATATCTCTGACTACACCATAACAATAATGCATTTCATTAGTATTTCTACAAGTCCACTCATGATCATTTATAATTTTACTATCCAAAAAATTGCTTGCGTCTTGATTACATTTAAACTTTATCAAAAGTTTAAAAGGATTCATATACTTGATAGTTTCTATTCCCTGAACATTGTATTTTGCCAAAAGCTTTGCAAATGCCAACTGCTTCGGTAGGATAATAGTTTTGGAGGTTACAGAAACTTCAAAATTGTTACTAAAATCTCCCGGTGGATTAGGAGATACAGATGGGGGGGTGTTTTGCAGGTTTCGTCGTTTGTTTCTATTGACGAGCGTAAAACCATCATCAGTTAAAGGATCTTGGGAATCCCCTTCTAACTGCCTTTTATTGCGTGGCTGGATTATTCGACAGTCGTCGTCGATATTGATATGATCTACGGACATACCTGCATCATCCCATTCTAGATCTACCTGGCCTTCGAGTTCACCGGGAGATCCAAGCACGATTCTATTTATAGTTTGGGAAGACATCTCGTCATTAAACACGGGTTCCAACACAGCTTCTTCTTCAGATTCACTCATAATCACAAAACTTGTGGGTAGTTCGAAAAAAATATATACGTGAAAAAAACGAAAATATTCACTATTATACACTATTAATCTAAAAAGTATTATTAAAGATCACCAAAAAAGTCATAATTAACCAAAAAATAATATTTAAACAATAAACGCACTAAGATTTTAACTTAAACTTGCGTCACAGATACTGTAACTAAAGCGCGTCCAAGCGTGTCGGACGCAACCGCCATGCGGCGGATCCTCCAGGTCTGGATAGGTCATAGGGCTGCCATCTCTAAAACCTGCCTCCTAGGACCGGAGGCGTAATTTCCCCGGATTTAAGAGCTTTCACCCCGGAGATTTCAATAATTTTTTTAAAAAATTTGGGGGCACGGGCAAGTTTTAGTCCGGGTTTCACCCGGACTACAACGTACACCCCGCCCGGACGCTCCCCGGACGGCTTTCAAACTAGGACAAATCCGGGGAAACCCGGACGGGTGGCAGCCGTAGGATAGGACGTACATATTATAGGCTGTAAAAAATTCTTTAGACAGCTGATAACATAGTCGGATTAGCACCTGCAAATAACATGTCCAGATTACACATAGAACCTTATCGATAAAGTATATTTCTTGTTCTAGGCGTAGTGTCTACAGTCAACGTACGGTACATACTTGCGTAGCTTGGGCAGTAGGCCAATTTTTTAGTTTCGAATACAACCGAATGATATTCATGAACGTAGCTTTACTGTATTTTATTTGTATTTAAAATATTCTTGATGCCTTTCGGGACTCGTCGTTTTTCGTTGTGAAATTGTATTCGCTTTTGATTTTGTATTTGCTTTAGTGTCTTCACCCAGATGTTCGGTAACTAACCTTAAAATCTTTGTTCGTACAATAAATGATCGTAAATTGTAAAAGGTTTTGTTCCTTTACATTACTTTAAAACCCTTAAAATTGGATTGATAGTTGAAACCCTATTACCGAATGTAGTACCTAAAATTTTTTGCTACTTTAGCGCCTTATAATTAAAAAGTTGCCCACGTCATAAACGAGTGGTTATGTATGCGTTGATTGAAGACATAAATATTAGGTACAATATGAAATACATTTCTTTAGTCACGCTGTAATGCCTTGATCACACGTAGGTACCGAGTACAGTGGCGAGTCAGCAAATTGGAACTCTACTGAGAGATTAGGGTAGGCGAGTAGGTGTTTACGCATTTTGATTTTCCTGGCGACAGTGGCGAGTCAGTTCACTTTCGAGACATTCGTTAGCGCGTCAACATGAATAATAATAAAAAGAAAAAAATTATAAACATTATCAAGCTCCTCATACCACTGTTAATAGAGGAATTAGCGGAGATAGTGCGCGAACGCAAACGGCAATGCAAATGTATGTATATGGACAAGACCGTGGATTTCGAGAAGACCTGCGCTTGGTGCTACTAACACCCCTTTCAGTGAATTGAAGACTCAAGATCTCAATGAATCCCATATTATTACCATAAAAATAAACAAATGTCTGCGGATCGAAAGTCCCATAAACACGGATACTGTTTGTATATTTGTATGAACTTTATGTTGTATAATTATCCCACTTAGCCATTTTATTAAAATAATAGTACAATTCACTTTATAAAGTACTAATGCACGTTGAAAAACAAAATATTATAATATTATGCTCGTTGCGCGGCCGCTCGCTAGGACGACGCAAAACGTAGTGATTATAATTATTCTCTTTGGACGACGCTACTGGCGAGTGATCGTGTTCACACCTGCCAAATGGCGAGCGAGTCGGCGCGGGGTAGGCTGAGAGGCGTGCGGGGGTGGGCACTCGTCCTAGTCCTAGTAAACAAACCAAGGTCCGAGTGGCTCGCTCGCCGTTTCGCTGGGCCGAGTACTAGGCCCAGTACTCGTCACATGGTACACACGAACCGAGTACTGTGGCGAGAACACGAACGGTCGAGGCACTCTCTCGCCACTCTACTCGGTACGTGTGATCAGGGTATAAGTGTAGTTTGGCGGGCCAGAATCCAGTTGGGTTGATCTCAACAACTAGACTGACGATTTAATAGTAAATTTGACACCGTATCACTGTTAAAAATGTATGGCTATATTTTCATAAAGAAAGATAATTTGATATAAAGCGTATGTATGCGAACTATAGCGGAGAGTCTGCGCCCTGTGAGGACTCCTATTTAATTGCGTAGTTGTAAAACGTAATTAGTACGTTGCTATGTTTCTCGTTTACAACTAATAAGGCTTCATAAATGTGACAATTGTGAAGACTAGGGTAGACCTAAAAATAATTTATCGATAACTCTAAATCCGTATAGCACAACCCTATTTCATAAACAGACGCAGTGACGCCAGGCGTATCGCGATCCGGCAGTGGCGCGGCGCGGTCTACGGGCGACGGCCGCACTCTGCACGACATCGCGCCATTTACATCACTATGTTCGTCAAAGAGTAACGATCGATAACAGAAACACGCGTGTATTACAACACTAAGCGGCGCTAATGTAAATAAAAAATCGCGTGCGTCACATCACGAATTAGGGCCGATCTCGGACCGATCATGATGTCGACATTGTGATAAACCGGCGTCAACAATGTAGCCATAGTGACGATTGTTGACAGTAACGTGATAAAATGAAATGTGATAGTTTTCCCGTAAATAGTTAAAAATCTGTTGATTTAAATTTGAATGTTATTTAGTTTGTAGATATTTTTAAATAGTTAATTGGCGCCGGCATAATGGGGAATGGTATGAACAAGGTAAGTGGACGTGTTTACAATATTTACAAAGTTTGAGGAATATTATTGGAGTCCCAACAGTGCGGTGCGGTAGTGTCGAGCGTTGTGTTACGTAACGTAACCGTAGCTAAGCGACGTAGCCCCGTAGGGCCCGTGCAGCTGCATAACTGCACTCATCAGCATTTTGAACCAACTTGGAAACTGGGAAGTTATCAAATCTGTATACATGTAAATTTAAGTCTAAAATAGGTGGGTTGAATAGAATAAAACTTTTTGTTTTAACGCTTTTCACGAGATATAATATTATGTAGTACCTACAGCTTCTAGACGAGCTTCAGTGAAGAATAATTTGAATTAAAGAAGCAGAAATATATTATTATATTTAAGCTTAAAATAGGTAAGTAGGCAGATTTTAATGAAGCATTGTTTTAACGCTCCTTGCAGTTGGCTACGATTGGTATGTATTATTAGGGTACTGGCAGTACTGCTACAGTTAGTCGACAGGTTGTAATGAATAATAATCATTTGAAATAAATAACCCCCTTATTGCTGAATAAAGTATATTATACAATACTTCAAATATTATCTAATATGTATTGATTGTCTAAGTTCATCTCTTACGTTCAAAGTAGTTTAAAACAAACATATCGGTTTAAATATCATTTTCGCTAAATTAATTTCATTTCTAGTTTATAATACATATTTTGCAGAAATACTGAAGGGTATTCGCACACAAACCATGCAAAAATGTCATATAAATTGCATTAGTGGAACTCTGAAAAGTGCAAATGAAATACTTAAACCACCCACCTACAACACGACCACAAAGCGAACGACACAAACGGAATGCAGTAACCGAGTCGTTAAATATGCATACGAGTTGAATGTTAAAATGCATTCAGATTTCAGACAAACGGACTACTGGGTATTGATTTTAACAATATTTATTTATGAACCGCTTATTCCTTTTATTACACTTATGTTAATAAAAATAAAAAAACTTTTTCTCGGTAGTCACTATAAAAATTACCATCGGTTCGGACTTCGGTAGGTACCCGGGGAAAAGAACCAGGGTAAAAAAATATTCGAGTTGATAGTCATATGAGCGAAATTAGGCATCCTTTGATAAATTTGTAGCTATGGAACTGTAAAAACTTAAAAGAATGACCTATGTCACTGATTCAAAATGCCATCGCTATTTATATATAACTTTAAGAAGTTAAAAAAAATGTATGGGATTTGACATAAGCTTAAGAAGTTAAAAAAAATGTATGGGATTTGACATAAGCTTAAGAAGTTAAAAAAAATGTATGGGATTTGACATAGGCTTCGCTAAATGACATACGAATTCGCTCGTCATTTAGGTAAGCTTATGTCAAATCCTATACATTTTGTTTTCGAACTTCGTAAGCGATAAATGGCGCTGGCATCTTGAATCAGGGCCCTATATGATAATATAGAATACCTACCAAGCTTGCAGTGCCGAAGAATGGTTCTACTTCTGCTTCAGAGGGGGAAGCCGGATATACAGTACAAGTTAATTAAAAGCTTTTAAAATAGGTAGGGATTTGGGTGAGGTCTTCAATAGATACGGGATAAATGAATCCGATAGGATTGGAGTTGTACAAACCCACCCAACTGCTAGCATGGCTTGTATATTTCGAGTCAATTCATGAAACAAAACATTGAAATTAGACCAAATTAAGGAAAGGTCCATCAAAGTCCGCGCTTTTAAGTTTTTTAAAACAACCTGATACACATGCAAAAGTGTTTTGAGTTCTGTAATAAATATATGTATTATTTAAGGATATAATATATTAATTTATTATTATATTATATCCTGATAAGAAATATAAAATTGTACATTGTGCATAAAGTGTATAAAATAAAATAAAAAATAAAAATATAATATATTAAAATCCGTATTCAGTTACAAGATTTAATAAACTTCACTCGATAGAAAAAATCGTAAAGTTAGCTCTTTTCGTGACGGGTTTACAATATCATGACTAAATTACTTATATTTTAAATTAGATTTTTGTACTTAATAAAGCTGCTAAATATTTTTAGTAAAATTCGTAGAATTAATCCTGATAAAATGTTTGTTTAAATTTCAAAGTTTTATTAACTACGAAATGCGTTAGCGCGGTGGCAATCCCAGCCCGTCAGTCGCGCACTGGCGCTTACGGACGACGGACCTGCGTCAGTTTATTCCGTGACAATGCTTTATTGTTATTTTTGCGACAAAAAAAATAAGAAAAGGTCGATGTAAAAAAAAAGTTTTTTTAGTTTTTGACAAAAGAAAAATAAAAAAAAAATACATTTTCAAAATAAGGAAAGGTAGTATAATCGTATCTCAAAGTTATAGTGACTGCTCTTTTTACACCCTGTATAATAGACCCCTCCATAGTCACCAATATCTCAGCCATTACAGCACCTACACTCCCGAGTGAGGGTTCCCTAGAACCGGGAGAAGGAGCTCTACATTTTTGACCTCATGGAATAATTCAAAATCATCCCCTATCCAAAAATACACCCCTCCAAAACTTTTTTCCAAAACCCATCCCAAACTCACTCCCACGAAACCAGCCTCCCCTCCTCCTCAGGTAATTTTCCCCTCGGGCCAAATCTCAGCCGTAAGAGTACCTACACTCCTGTGTCCCTCACACAGGAGTGTAGGTACCTAGAATCGGACGAAGGAGCTCTACATTTTGGCACCGTGCGATTTTCAAAAATCATCCCCTAACTCAAAATATACCCTTCAAAACTTTTTCCATATGATAAATATACAGGCTGTAAAAAGAGCAGTCACTATAACTTTGAGATACGTTTATACTACCTTTCCTCATTTTGGAAATGTATTTTTTTTATTTATTTTTTTATCAAAAACTAAAAAAAAATTTTTTTTACTTTTCACCATTTCTTATTTTTTTGTCGCAAAAATAACAATAAAGCAAAAAATAATTTTTAATTTTGTAAAAAAAAATTAAAAAAGACGTACATTTCTAGTATGACAAAAGGTATCAATCATATCCCAAAGTTATAGTGACTGCTCTTTTTACACCCGTTATATACTGTGTAAAAAAGTACATTTCCAAATTGAGGAAAGGTAGTATAATCGTATCTCAAAGTTATAGTGACTGTTCTTTTTACACCCTGTTTAGTACTGTGTCAACAAAATGTATATTTTTATTATAATAAAGAGGTTGTCCCGTATACAAGGTGTAAAATAAATGAGAGATAATAATTTAGGGTGTGTATGGGTCCCGTATGTAGAGTTTACTGTGAAAGTACCAGCACTGAACGAGATACTTTTTTTTATTATTGTATGGGCAAATTTATGATGGTGGGGCATTTCTCGTAGAAACATAAAACTCAAAAGTGAGTCTATCACCGCTGATACTTTCACAGTAAACTCTATATAGGAGGTACATACACACTAAAGTATTATCACTCATTTACTTTACACCCTGTATATTGGATAATCCTTGAGCGCCTTCATTCATCCAAATTTGAAATTGTTTTGAGTACACCTCTTCCTTTAGACAGCCCCAGTAAAAAAAAAACAAGATGGAATCTGGGGATCGAGTAGGCCACAAATGAGACCCAAACGACCGATCCATTTATTTGGTTAAGTGGCATATAAATAAGTACGGACGTTTGCTTTTTGCATTTCAATAGTAATAAGTTCGTAATAGTATTTAGTAAAACGATGTATTCCATTTATCAATTTTGTAAACTGAATTAAATACGCACTTCTTAAATATAGTTGGCCACTTAGGTTTTAGTACTGTTTTTGTTTACTCAAACATGTCGAAACTATTTTGCTATCAAATTTCATACTGAAAACTTAAATTTATATTTTATTTGTCAAAGGCGTAATAGATTCTATTCACTCGTAATATTTATGTCTATAGTTATCCTACTGCATATTTGTATACTATGTCGTTGGCGGGGGTCATGTGAGTTCACAATCGCTGCGTCCGCGCGGAGCAGCGCGCCCGCTGCCGTGATAGCGCTAAATGCCTACTACTTCAGGAATACCTGCCCTGTGCTATTATACTGCTCCATTGCGCGGAATATGTTATTTTAAAAAAACTAATACCGTTATTTCCTTGCAACTGGAACGCACCTTGCGTATACTCGTGTGGGACTGCGAAGTGCGTATATATTTCCAAAAAAGGCGGATTATTGACGCCAAGTTATACGTTTATCTCTTTATTGAAAAAAAAAGTTAAAAACTATAACCCGACTTCGCAAAACGGGGGTCTAAAAAGGCTAAAACAAGAAAATAATTCGATTTGAAATCCAGATATGCATAGGTACAAAAATGGTCAAGGCGGTGTACCTACCCGGTCGTACCCGCAATTAGGATTGTATATTTCAACAGCAGACGAATATTATTATTTTTAATTTATCTTTTTTCTACCGTATTTTGTGCCTATATTTGTTTAGCGGGTACGACCACGGCTCTACCTTGACCATTTTTGTACTTATCTCTGGATTTCAAATTGAATTATTTTCTTGTTTTAGCCTTTTTAGACCCCTGTTTTGCGAAGTCGGGTTATAGTTTTTAACTTTTTTTTATTTTATATTTTTCTGTGTTCTCATCAAATATATTTTCATTAAACTAACCGTTACATAGTAAGTAACTAAACAACTCCTAGATACTACTTGTACGACCGAATTTTAAAGGCTTATTTTGAATTTAACAATAAAATGTAATAATTAATAAATATTTTTATACATATTTGTAATGTGCTTGCCAAGACCTATCTTTTGATACCAAACACAATACAATTATCTTATATAGGTATAATTTTCAAAATTTTTTGTTATGTTACTCGCAGGACCACTACGAATCGATTGACACCTTATTTGTTAAAATCAGACAAGTAGTTTAACCGCTACGAGGGAACATACATACATACATACAAACATACGTACATACATAGACTGCCAAAATCATTAGCCTTCCTTTTGGCTTCGCCGAAGTCGAGTAAAAATACACAAAAAACGCCGGATTGTTTAGTACTTTTTAAATAACCGTTTTCTTGTTCAAATAATGTAGAGACTTTCTATGTTAGCTAGTGTGTCAAATGATTATTATAAGTAGATATAATTATAATTATACATTCACAGTTCACACATACATATCAACTCACGACATACATCATCCTCCTTCTGGCACAGTCGGGTAAAAAACGTACAGTTCTACAGAATATAAGCTATAGGCAAGTATTTCTCTCTGCTTCACTAACCTTGTCCCGGAAAACGTCCCAGTTTTCGTTTATCGTGGCAATTATCTGTTCCATTTTTCATTTATCTTTCCAAATCTTATTATTTTCCACATCTCAAAATGCTATTACTTTGAAGACTGTAGGAATACCTATGCTTTATTAGTCACCAGCTGTATCTAGTTAGTAAGCTAACTTATATTTGTTAGATACTATTACCATAGACCAATTCTATTACCATTATTTCGTCGCAATTTATTTATTTATGGTCTTGAATATCCCACATTGATAAGAGATCACATCAGACCGTCTTGGGTTGATAAGGGTATACCCTGGTGTCAAATTCAGCTGCACATGACATGTTAATTCGGGAACATAGAGAATTAAGGTTTTATAAAATAAGTAGGCTTACCAAATCACCTCGAAAAAGCAACCAAATACCTAGTCTTAACTAATAATAATGCGAAGTTTGGGAGTTTTTTTGACTCTATCGATATTTTTTTATTTGACTTTATATATTAGATATAATTATAATATCTTCACTCGCAAAGGGCTGCACTAATTTTGATAAAAATTGGTATGCGGAAGCTGAAACTTATCGTACGCTCTCCACTTTATTTGATTCTATAGTGATTGATCTGAACGGCGACCATTACTTAGATATAAATATTAACATTAGTTTCCACGGCACCTAACTATCAACTAAAAACTATTTCAATCAGTTACCGAGCCCTTAGCCAAGTGATCTTCGTAAATTAACGACGACGATCTAGATATATCACATATAATATGTAACTCAAAGCTTACTCGAAATTAACAATGACAACATTGTTTCATGTTATTTAAGAAATAAAAATGAATGTAGAGTTAAAAATCGAACAGTACACGAGCGTCGAGTTGTGAAATTTGACTCTACGCTCGTGTGTTTGATTGTCAATTATATTGTGTTAGCGCAGAGTTCTATTTTCAGTGAACAGAATTCTCTCCGAAACGGAAAATTCAGAACCATATAGCCCAGCCTAGGGGTGCATATGATCTATGAAACACTTATTTTACCGATATTTTGGAGGTGAAAAATAGAACACATGATTCAATAGTGGGAACACGTCATACAAAGAGCCTGTTACAAAATGATATTTGTATAGTACGTCCGAGATAAATTTAACCCAAACGTTAACAAACCCGTATAAGACACAACCATAGACTAGTCAGTAATGCCAATTGGTCAATATTAATACAATGATTAATTGTTTGCTATGAAACCATAGACTATAGACTTAAATTCTACAATCGGCATTGTCAAAATGGCGTATTTTTTCTGTGAAATATTTTCATTTGACGTTTAAACATATTAATTATTGTTTAATTGTTATAAAATGTATTGGATAATGAAGTGAAATCCTTTAACAATCCGGTGAAAGTGTTGATAAGTGTACACAATAAGTAAATATGTGAAAATATCGGTGTTTTTGGTTTGTTTACGTTTAGGTTAAATCTATCTTGGACGTAATAGGTATGTGATGGAACAATATGCGTCACAATCGGTGTACAACAAGATGGCTGTGGGCGACACCCTAAGGTTGAAGTAGATAACCATCCAAACAGTGTTGAAATCGCCGGCGATTACAACGTGCTGTATCTTGGCCCATCGGTCGCCGTCAGCTGTATAACACTCGAGTTGGGAGTGTTTCGGTCCCTCTCATTAACAATAATGACTGGGACTTTTAACACGGGAAATGTTAAAATGCGGGCTTTTAGCGAACTTTGTAAGCTGTTTATAACAATGGGAACGAAAAACGTCGAAGATTAAGTACCTACTTGGACCTTACTCTATAAAATGATTCGATTATGATTCAGATTTGATCGACCTTTGTTTATTTTGATACTCATTCGATTCATATAGTCGGGAGTACACAAAGTTACGATATATCGATTTTCTTTATTCTGGTGCTTTTCTAAGTAATCCACCAAATAAAATACCATACGCCGTTGAGATCGAACTGTTTCGATTCTCGATTGTGTCGGGCGTAAGGTTGCAGATTGCGATTTCGGGCCTCTTTTTTTCGATAACGTCAACTAAGTACCTAATATTGTCTTTATATTAAAAAATATCTTTATCGAATAATTTATGGACTTCGGATGTATAATACTGTACTTATCCGAACCTCATTTAAAACAAAATCCATGTCATAGTAATATCTAAAATTATTCAGTTTTTTTACTTTACTGAAAAGTTGTAATTATTATCTAAATATAACCGTAAAATTCTGTAGTTTTTAAAAAGCTACTTTTATAACTAAACTATAGTTAACGTATGCAAATAATTAATTGGTAGAAATGTTGCCAAGCACTTTAAACTTCAAAAGCATTTTAAGCACTTTTTGCCATAAGCGCACTCATTAGGAGAGATTCTTTAATATTTAAAAAGAAAGTTATTTTCGAGAAACCTTGCCTGGTTCAGCTGCGCCCTCCATTATCATTTTAAAGCTCTCAGCGTTTTTCAGGTGGTAATCTAGATCCCAGACTAAGGCAATAATATCCATCGTACCTACCGAGTGCTCCAAGTGATATTTTGCTATTTAAAATTGGTTAGGATACCTGTTATAAAATTAGATAATATAAATAGATACCTATGTTGACGTTTAGAGGATTTAAAAGTATCATTAAAATCGTTTATATGAGTAAGTCACTATATTTATTACTTTTTATTATGTTTTGTTGTAATTATGTTGTTAAATGGTAATATATTTTTTAAAATTACATCCTCATTTATAAAATAAATGACAAATAATGTTAAATAAACGTATATTTTCAGAGAAATCTTACTTTATATACAAGTGTACCTGTTTGGGTACAGCGGCCGGATCCATATACTAACATTGTTATGTTTCAAGTATTTGATACAATTAGTTTTGATACATTACAAATATACGATTTTGACTTAAAACAGTATATTGGCATATTGTTATTTCTGGGTATCACAAACAACGTAGAGAAGATTTATATTAGGTCCTACTATCAAGAATTAGGTTGAAATGGTGTCGAACTATATGCCCAGACAAAAAATTCGGGATTTTAAAAGGAATAAAACTACCAAGAACAATATGTTGCTGTAAGCTCGGCCCTTATCTGGTAATCTAATTGATAAGTCTCTTTAGTGGAGAGTGATAAATGATCGTAATAAAATATTGATTGATAATTCGATGGTTAAATAATGTGACTATCATCATGCTAAGCACTTTATCATAGGGAAGCCACTGCGATTTGCTTACAAAAACTGGGTAGCAGTTACATTTTTACTATGGAAAATCTGTCGAAGTATCCACTGATTTTTTAGGACCAATGGTTGTCAAAACATTACTTGTAAAATTGGGAATGAATCCAACGTATCATCAAGTATTTTTAACAACTTTTTAAGGTGTTTGCACAATAGCGACTTTTTACAATCATTATACAGTTGAACCTTTAGGAGCTGTGAAACGATGATCTATAATTGTGTAACCAGAAAAGGCTAATGCCATTATTCCAAAAAACATTCCAAACACATAATAAAAATATGAGTGAAGTAAACGACCTTGATTAGTCAACTTCGCTTTATAGAATTGCGATTCATGGATAAAAGTGGTGGTGGGTTTTATTTACCTATATGATATATATTATGACTGTTGCAAATGCCTGCCATTTGTATGTAATGAGTATAACTAGTGACAGTATGGATTAATTGCTTTTATATATAATAGCTATTTCGACGCTCCATTACACGCTACTTATGACAGAATACCCAAAATAAAGCTTAAAATTCGTTTTCAATAGTCCCAGCTTGTCTCAAGACGGACTAGGATATTGTCCCCAGAAGCTTTAAAACCCTTTGCGATATATTATTTGTAATGCAAGAATTCGATAGCAATGTAAAAAGTATGTCAAAAAAGACTTGAAAAGCAATGTCTTGAATTTTTTCACCCGCAATACGCCGCTGTACGCATTTGAGTACTGTAGGGATACCCAACAACTTTTTTTCAGTTTTTTCCTACTTTTGTATTTATTTGGCTTGTAGACAGTAATAAAACAAACATTATTTGAAAAATTCTCTGTTGGTTTTAATTTGGCGGTTAATGGGTTAAGTAGAAATGGAATACATTAAGACTCAATATTTAGTGGAATAGCTTACCTTCATACTTACGTTATAATACTTACAAGACTTCTAACACTAATAATATGATTTCTTACGAGTATGAGATTGTTTTATATTTTGAAAGCAACGTTTTAAAGTTATGTTGCATTTATTTTGACTTAGCGCTGCCTGTTGCTCCGCCCGTGTAAAAACAGTACTCATTGAATCGGAAACATTGTACTTTTTTGGAATAAAAATCAATGTTAATCTAGGACGCCAGCGTCCTGCATAATAAGTTTTATCAAAATCGGTTCAGCCATTTACGGTTGAAGAAGCAACACACATACACGTAAACGTCGCTTTTAAAAATTTATTGAAGCGTAAATTATTCTTAGTTTTTCAATTTATTTCTTAATGAAGCAGAAAATGAAATTTTAATCCTATTAGCTGCGCAGTCTTTGACTTTATAATAATGTCTGGGGGTAAATTTCTACTTAATAATAGAAAACTCACTTTGGTTTTACGATAAATAAGATATTTTAAATTATATGAACAATTTAGTCTAACCTAGCCATTATTACACTGCTAGTCAAGGCCTCAAATGTATTTAATGAAAATTAGCCTACGCGTATTTTAATACAATCCAAGTATCTACCGATTAGAATAATTTTAGGTAGGTTAGTATAATATAGACTTACAAGTTATAACCGTTACTAAACGAAATTAAAATTGGTTTTTGAAGCTGTAAGCGAATCGATAACGATGAATTACATACATATAATATTATTGCTATTGGTGTTTTTCCTGAATTGATAAAGCATAGTAAGGGTTATAATCAGTGTTGCCAGTAGGATTTCCTAAAAAGGTACGACTAGCTCTCTGAAAAAGGTAAAGGTACGGATTTTAACTCAAAACTACGGTTTTGCCAAAACATTAAAATGCTATAGTCTACCCATAGTTACCCTTTTATAGTACGTATTAAAAGTTAAAACATGAATTACTAGTTTAATTATTATATTATATAAGGTACGAAAAAGGTACGGTGCACCCTGAGGTAAGGTAGTGGTACGGTTGTATGACAAAAAGTACGGAAAACCGTACTTTTTGATACGTTCTGGCAACACTGATTATTACATATTTATACCCTTATTTGAATCTGGAAATTAATTTTCCCCGTTTTTGCAACATTTCTCACTGACGCTTCGCTCCTATTGGTCGCAGCGTAATGCTATATAGCCTAAAGCCTTCCTCTATAAATGGACTATCTAACAAAAAAATATTTTTTCAAATCGGACCAGTACTTCCCGAGATTAGCGCCTTTAAACAAACAAACTCTTCCACTATAAACTATTTGTATAGATGATCAGGGTTTTACCAAGAGTCGACCACTGCGGATGCTATTACAGATCTTCTTTGCAGTATTTTTATATTACTTATACGCGTATTACCCATGCCTACATAATACATGTCCCTCGCTTCACCTTTAAGCTTCTAAGTGCTAAAATTTTAAAAAATCATGCATCTTTGTTTCTAACAACGACAAGTCTCCAGCCACTAGCTTGTGAAGTCCCTCTTGAAGAGTGCTTTAAGGTTCAAGTCCATTGGAAGAGGCCCTCCGTACTGGAAGTCTGCCATAGTCACAAGAGCACCTAGCGGTGACCTCTGGCCCTCTAAGCTTCGTGTTCGACCGCAAAATCACTAGTTTCTTACACCATGTTACACTAGAATTTTACCCAAATTTCATTAATGTGGAACTAACTGTAGTAGAAACACTTGAAACTTTCGTAAAGTAATCGATTGTTACATGTGTTGGTGCTCACTGCTCATATAATTCGTTAATTTACGTTACATTACTTTTTTACCAGCATGGCCAGCGGGCCATGCTGAACAAATAATGTAACACTAAAATTATTTAAGTACCATTAAAAATAATAAAGATGCTAAACTTTTAAATATAATATGCGAACGAGAAGGGAACAACCAATTGTGACGTCACGTCGTTAAACCTACGAGTAAATAGACGGTACACCCGCATGCGTTTTGCGAGAAAGAGTATGTATAATTGTATTTAATTGTTTAAAACTAAATTGTTTTAAAAATTATCCTAATTCTTATGTAAGATTTTGCTCATCTTTTTGATTTTCTTCGTAATGAGTCCAAAAGCAAATAAATTTAATATTCATTCAATAATCTAATTGATTTTAGTGCATTTAATTTTGCAATAATATGTTTCTAAATATAGATACGCTTACTGTTTTGGAAGTTTTAGGGATGCTATACCTATATCGACGTTCCCACAATGACATCAAGAAGCTTACCAAATAACAAATGAAAAATAAGTAAGTATTTTTAAATTCTTTGTCGCTATTTTTCAAAATATTTTTATAAACAACAGTTGAAACCCAAAGAGGAAGCTTATTCATCAAAAGTTAGTTTCACTCCCACCTGCTTCCGCAAAGATTTTAATTCTCCATCAAATGAAAACCAAAAAACATTGCTGACTTTTAATTGGCACCCGACTCGTCAGAAACTCATCAGAAACCGTTATGAGGTTGGTTTAAAAATGGCGTCTATTTTTGTAATTAGGCCAGGAAGTGCAAATTTTTCAGTTGTATAAACTTCCATTGTGAGGAATTTGTGGGCTACAATAGGTATTGTGCTATTTTCTGCCACTCGCGAGCTATTATGCAACAGCTTGGCGCACCTAATTTCGCCGCGAGATTGATACTACAGGTGAATGATATTTTAAATATTCTATCTTTAGCTGTTTTGTCATAATAATTACTACATTCCCATATCATATGCCTTACCATATGATCACAAGGTTTATAATCTTTACTATAAGTAATTGTTCCTACAAAAGTTCTAGATCAATACGTATTTATTTTCATCACAAAAAAATATGTTTTTAAAATTATTTTTTCTAAAGCAAAGTTTATTAAATTGCAAGCATGCCAATTAGTAATTTAAAATTGGAAAGTGGAAATTGGAAAATGAACAAAAGCTATATTTATCACCTCAACAGCTCGCATTTCGTTAAAACATTTCTACGGTTATTTCTCGATATACAAAATCCTTTTTTATGGAATAGCGAGATCAAATAAATGGGATACAGAGTCTACAAGACTGTATTTGGGGCGGAAAACAGTGCCAATTTCGCAATTGCTCAGTTTATTGACTTAAAGAGACCCCCATAACAAGTGTAGGCTTTCCTTTAGAAGTCGATTCCTTAGAATTTGAATAGGTACCTAGAAAATATCTTATAGTTTTTCGTAGCCTTGTCCTTTAGAAAAATAAGCATTGTGTTAATAGTTTTATCTTTCCTTATATTTACTATAGGTGTATATAGTGTATACTGTATTAGGTATATACTTTCCGAATGGTGCCATAATACATGTTGTGCTTTTTTATACCAACGAGTTTGATTCATGACTGGAGACACTTTGGTTTTAAAGTAATAGTTTTATTTCTTGTTCTTAAGTTCATCATATTAGTCGTCTAAAGTACATACTTCAATTCTGTTTTTTTTTTATACAGTGCAGTGGTAAAAAATAGTTTGTCTTCCTCGATAAAGCTTTTACATGTTAGCCGGCTACTTTTACTAGTGGCCCAAAATGATTAATGTCCTTCTATTTCTCTTTAGTCTACTACTACACTGTTGACGTCATAACGATGCAATAATGTCTGCTAATAGGAGTCTTGACCCTCTACTAACTGTTGCATGGCGGGTTGCCAAACTCGCAAACTTGACTTACCCATTCCTACAATCATATTATCTACAGTGCCCCAAATTGTATGTCTGGCTGGTTAGGATAAGTTATTGCACTAAGTGAATTAAATTCTGCTTTAAATTTAACCTACATTAGTCCACATTGGCCTCAAGCAAAGAGTTTATATAACTAACATAGTTTGTGGATTTGGTTTGGATTTAGATAGTTTCACTTCATAAAGGACATTAGGAATTTTACTAAGACCAACAAAAGGAACAACATGTCAAGCGTAACTTTTAATTTCGATGAATAGATATACAGCTTATTACTTAGATATAAAAAATACTAACAATGTACTAATTCGTCATTTGATGAATTCGAAGAAAAATAACTATAGAAAATGTACTTAATGCGAATGATGTGGTTTGTGGTCACAACTTTTTTAAAAGTGAAAAAATTTGGTTTCTATGAAGATATAATAAATCAACCATACAAACAGTTAATCAGTCGAGGACGATTAAGTAGATTTCGGGTTTCAAAATATTACGTAATAGGACTGACAAACTTTTGGTAATTTACCGTCAGCAAATAAATGAAGACAAATAGATCTATCCATCAAACCAAAGCCCTGCCTACTTCTAAATCTATGTTGAAACAATGTCTACAACTGTCTAGATTATTTATGTTTGTTTAAGTTAAGTGTTTGAATAAATAAATCTCTTTAAAAACAAATTGGATTTTCTAACATTATATGGACAAACTTTTTTTAAACATGAAACTATATACTTAACTGTTACTATATAACTATAAACATTTTTTAAATCTTCGAATCGTTAAGCTGTGAGCGAACTAATGATTCTGAATTATAGTTAAGAACACACTAGATCACCTAGATCACACTCTAGATCACCTGTCAACAAAAGAATTAGATCAAAAGAACTCCTTTGGGAGCTAGATTTATAATACCCCACTGTATTCGACAGGGGTTAAATTTGTTAAAGGCTTTGGATTTTCTCCTCTGACGAAAAAGGTAAAAGAATGCACTTGGGGTTAAAAAGCTGATAACTACAAGGCACCTAATATTTAACCTTAATACAATACTTAGCATAAAAAGGTATGTTTAGTAATAAATAGGAACATAAAAGCCATTAACAAGTGTAAGTTATACTGTATATCAACAGGAGTGTCGTTTACACACAATGTTACTTTTAAAATTTCACGAAATCCCCAACCAAAAATTATGTTCTAAAACTTACGCCCGGTTTCTGAAAGGCTGATCAAATTGATCAAATCAGTTTATCTGAACGCTGATTGGTGAACATCACTTCGCAGTCACTGTTTTCACCAATGAGCGTTCAGATTAGCTGATTTGATCAATTGATCAATTTTGTTAGTATCTAGGATTCCGTAGTATACAAGGAACTCTTATAGTAAGTATATCAGTCTACTCTTCTCATCATCATCGTCACTTCTGCTATGATAGTCTATTATATTATTGTTAGCTGTAAGCCACCCAAATAAAATAAAATAAAATAAAAAATAAAATAAAAATAAAAATGATGTCCACTGCTGGGCACTGGCCTTCCTGATAGTATTTATAGCCTATAGTGACCACGCTCGGCGGGTTGGCGAGCGCAGCCCTAAAATAATAACAATGTCCTTGGAAACGCTGCTGCCCATTTCCAAATATAATTATATATATAACAATATTTTCATGTAAAAATGTTGCCAAATCTACATAGCTTACCCTGTGGAAAAAATATCAGATATCGTATAAAGCCAAGTTCTAAAGACTACACGCTCTAAACCTACAAACCCTACGCTACAACCTTAATCAAAATCTATGAAAAAGTGGTCAGATCTCATGTAGAGCCTAGATTCTCGATCTATGCGCCCTTACTTTACCAACCTAACTTTACATATTCTATATTTCAGTCAAAACGTGATACTTGGTCGTTTTGCTACCATTACGAAAATGTCATTCATAGTGTGTGAAATAAAACGGCCAAGCAGTAATAATAGCTAACATACAAAATTGTAGCTTTCTAGGACTTCAGGCAGTACCTTAAGATTTTTTATGATCTATTAGCGAATCCGTGACATAATCAGAGAATTTTAAAACTAAAGTATAAAAGCTACGACATTCAAACTTTGTATATTTCACGTTTGTATGAAATTTTCAACTATTTCGCATCATCCAAAGCAAAGTTTATGAGAGTTAAAAAAAACGACTTAACGTTTCGTCGTTTTTTAAGACGAGCCAAGCGCCAAGGGCGTGACCTATAGTGCCCGCTTGGCTCGTCTTGGCGGGGGCACTCCAGATTCCCTCTGTCGCCTTATATGACACCCACGGAAAAGATCATTGGACTGGTACTATTCTTACTCGACCGGCACCCTACGGAAAGGTCCCTTCTAACTTCTGTACTTATATAGGAGCTGATGTCTCCGTATACGGAGGCCCCTAGGCATTCGATTGAATATAATCTGTAAGTAAACAATACAACAAACAAAGAAATGTAATTATCCTATAGTTTGGTTGATTTATTCCGTTACGAACCTTGATTTCATTCTAAATATACAACTCGAGATTAAATTGAGTCGATATCATATAGAAACGCGAGGCCCCTGCAAGAGCGAGTCCCCGGGAGTAGGCGCTGTTCACCACCTCCTAAAGCCATAATGATGATAAGATGATGTTGTTGATGATGACTTTCTTACAGGTATTGCCGGGGCTGTACGTGGGCAACTACCGCGACTCCAAGGACCCGGTGCAGCTGGACAAGTACCGGATCACGCACATCCTGTCCATACACGACGCCGCGCGGCGGGTGCACGCGGTGAGTACCGGGTGTCTGAGTGCTGCGTGCGAGGTTTGGAGTACCTGTTACGGTGACGGTGGCCGGTTTCATTGAAACCAGACGCAGGAGTCATTTTTATAGTGCCCAAGTGTGTGCGCAGTATACAGAATCTCTTTTCCTTCACTCTCGTAGCCCAGTGGGACGCATAAACGACACGACTGGCGAGAGATCAGGCGCAGGACCGACTTTTTACATTCTCATCCGATACGCATGGATCATCTTTCTTGTCAGACAATCAGGTGATCAGCCTCAACACATTATTATGTTGTTCTAACTCGGAAATCGAACCCACGACCTCCGAGTCGAGAGCGAAGCTCTGAACCACTAGACCACGCAGGCGTTGATAAGGGTGTATCTGACATAAGATCCGTACGGGTGGAAAATACAAATTAAGCTCAATACGTTAATGAACGCTTTACTTACAATAAAAAAAAAAAATGGTTTATGGTTAAGAAAGCCGGACCGATGGTCGGGTTGATGAACTGGTTGAATATTCAAATTGTAATAACGCGTGGCAACCTAAACGTGATGTGCGGTATAGTCACACTGTGGTTAAAATCTGATTTGATGTTTTGTATAACTGATTGAATGTATTGTTGGTTCTTGATGGAAATTCACGTTCACAATAATAACACACAACTTTACTTTTCGTAGGAAAAGTGTAAATACAAGTTGTGTGTTATTATTGTTAATTAGGTTAGAACATACATGTACAGACTGCTCCGGGAGAGGATAGGTATTAGGTAGCCTCCCCGGCTTTGTCAGTCTCGGCACCGAGGGGAGGGCTTTGGTTTGCCGGAGTGCTCTATTATTTAGATGGAAGTCCGGTATCTTATTAGGTAGACCGGCCAGTCGGGAAGGCATGGCCTGTGTTTTGAAAGATCCAGGGCACTCCCTCCATTAACGGCTGATGTCAATCCGCAAGTGGTTTTAGTGGGTTAACCGGCCGAAGCGAGTCGGGAGTCCCACATATCCCTACGGGACCCTTTGGGATGCGTAACGCGACCTTGCGACATAAAAAAATATGTAGAGACTGCCAAAATAATTACGCTTAATTTGGATTCGCATTCGAATAAAAATAATTTTGTTATTTAATTATTCCATAGTTAAGCAGACAATCAGAACTACGATTCGCTCAGCAGTAAGTTGTATATCCTATTTACATAAGCTATGAAGCTGCGCCGGGAATGACCCATTTCATTTTTGATGCCACAAGTTTATCCCTGGGCATAATAAATTTGATACGACTTAGTTTCTAGAATCGTTCGGAATCGGGTCACTGGCATTTTGAGCCCTATTTATGTAGCCGTAAGATTTAAATTCGTGATAAGATTTTAGTAGACAGATGCAATATCAGTCAGGCTCGTGGGACGATGAGATTAGCACCGTATTATGTTATGAGACTGTCGCCGGAATGTTAAACGAGATGTTCAAACATGAAAAGTAAATCACGAAAACGTTACGATATTGTTTTGTGTCTATTTAAAGGCGCGTTATATGCCAGATGTCTTTATATGGCCGTCTGTAATATCTGTATTAGGGCCGTTTTCAATCGTCAGATAACTTTTATCTAAGGAATAAATATGTGACTTTGGCAGATTTTGTATGCAACAAATGTCAAAGTCACATGTTTATTCAACAGATAAAAGTTATCTGACGATTGAAAAATCGGCCCTTAATGAATAACAGAATCTGAACTTAAAATGCTGCAAGAATTTAATTCTAATAGGAATGTTACAAAGGCACGATTGCATACGATTTTCTCTATAGAAAAAAGTTGCGGTGTTGTCTCTAATATATACAATACAAATATACTTTATTGTGCACACAACAAGTTACAAAAAAAACAAAAAAATATACATTACAAAAATCAGACATGCACACAAAGGCGGCCTTATTACTAGATAGCAATTTCTTCCAGACAACCTTATGGTGTTAGAGAAAACAATGCTAGAGAATGGGAGTTGCGCAAAAGTATATTTAATAAAATAAAAGTAAATAAAATAAAATAATACATAAACACAATAAATATATAATATATGTATACAATATAATATAATATATATATCTATATATATATATATATATATATATATATATATATATATATATATATATATATATATATATACAATAGATAAACCTACATGATATTTTAATTTATAATAATAAGTGTTAGTTACATAAGTTAAGGGTTGACACAATATGATTCCAGATAATGATTTTTTATAAGAGTTTTAGAGTTTTAAAGCGATGTATAGTTTTAGCCTGCCTTATATGGATAGGTAAAGAATTCCAAAGGGAAATGGATTTTACAATGAAAGAGCAATTAAAGTATTTAGTGCGGTGGATAGGAATGTCAAGAAGAAGATTAGATATAGATCGTAGTTCCAGTCTGTCAGAGGTACGGAAGTTAAAATTACTTTTTAAATAAGTGGGACAATGGGAGTCAAATAGGATGTTATAAAGGAAGGAGAGAACACGAGAGTCACGGCGGTAGCGGATTGGCAACCACTTTAACTTGAGGCGATACTCGGAGATATGGTCAAATTTACGTAAACCGAAAACAAACCTCAAAGCCAGGTTTTGAAGGCGCTCCAATTTGTTCAGTTGTTCCTCCGTCAAGTTAGTGAAAGAAGCGTCCGCATAATCTAAATGGGAAAGGAGTAGGGATTCAGCCAAAACTACCTTAGTGGGTATCGGAAGAACATATCGTAGACGTTTTAGGGAACGCCAGGTAGAAAAAACCTTATAATATATATGATAAACAGCTGGCATTTAAGTAATAATAATATCTGCTTTGGGATATTATGTACATTAAAATAAAGCTTCAAACTTTTTAGTATAATTCTATTATAGATGAAGCAGTGATTATGTTTTATTTTTTTGTAAGACCCCTGAATGTGCTTTAAAAGAAGAATTCCTATGGTTTGCGGTGCGTCTCAACTATCGCGGGAGTTTACATTTGCATATCAATTTCCGTTGATCATTAGATCAACCACGAGTTCGGATTCGATTAGGTCACCTTAATAGGTGACCTAACCGAATCCGAACTCGTGGTATATATTTAACATAGAAAGATAAATCTACATATAATTTGTAATGGAAAAATAATATTTATCTTTAAATATATTTTATAGTAATAAATAAATTATTTTTTATTAGATTTTAGAGTTTATTAGAGATATTATTGTTAGAGATTAAGGCGAATGGTCAAGCAAAATGCGTTTTTCACGACTTTTAGGCTATGTTTTTCAGCTAAATTACAGACTGGGGAAATAAAGAAATTTTGTGTAATTATAAAGTGTATCTTGAAGTATATTGTTGTTGTCGATAATTTTGATGATCTTCACTCAGTAATCAGAAATACATTTTAGAAAATGCTATGACTCGCGTAAAATGAATATTTTAGGATGGATTTTGTTTTGGTTTGGCTTATCCGTTTATAATGAATCTTTGCATGCATGCCTCTTTACTTTGTACCTTGTTGTTCATTGTCGATTTGTAACAAATACTATTGCAAAATAGAAGTTATATCATAAAAGGTCTTTGGTGCCTACTGTAAATCAAACTCCACTAGTAAAGTATTTGCTCATAAAATTTAATCAGGCGTTTAGTTATGGAATGCAACGTTGCCAGTTCGATGCAACCCATGTACAATGCAGCGTTGCCGTTCCGCACGGCGCGCACAGTGAGCGGGTGCATAGATATGAGTAATACAATCTCGCGTGGTCTTGTTTTGATTTGACAAATGACAATTGACATTTACTTACCGGCTTGTAGTTTGCACATGTTGTGTGAAATCGGTTCGACTTTGAAACAA
The DNA here is from genome assembly GCA_905187575.2 of Celastrina argiolus. NCBI lineage: Eukaryota > Metazoa > Arthropoda > Insecta > Lepidoptera > Lycaenidae > Celastrina > Celastrina argiolus. The sequence continues at coordinate 12,291,272 of LR994591.1, forward strand.
ACATAGGTAATAAAAGTATTCCGAAACAAAGTAACAAACGATTATTGAAGTTGCTATATAAAAGAAGAACTCGTGTTGCAAATCAGACAAAAGCAAAAGAAGCCAAAGCAAATGATATTGAAAAGTAAGACTACTATAGGTAACTACCTATAGGTAACTATAGGTAACTACCTATCTAATTATAAAATAGACATATTTTTTGTTATTGTACCTATAATGTAAAGAATTTCCCGCGGTCCCATAGACTTAAAATTAGATATGAAGCTGTATTCCTGGTGACGATAGGTTCTATTAGGAGTTGGTCGCTATTGAGTTAATAGGTACCTACTTTTAAGTCTATAGAACCGCGGAAAGTCCCCAAAAGATCCCAAGATTCCGCCTATTCCGACAGAAAAGATAAAAATTATGATGATCATCAGATGCATAATTTACAATTATAGTCTATAGACAGTGTCATTGTAATGTAAATGTTTATCATACAGAATACTTATCACAGAGACATCAAACAATTACTCTATACTGCTACACTATTATACAGTTAAACCTACAGTTATACATAATGTTAAAAAAATTGCTTGCCATGGAAATATGCCATAGCTTCAGGTTCATTATCAATAAAGGAAGCCGTAAAAAATATTAAAAAAAACCATGTCTTTAGTCAACAAAACATTGGCTCCTACTGCGTGTAAAGTGATTCGTGATTTTGCCTTTACAGTTCATTGACTTGGGTTTTTTTGTTATAAAAAAAATTAAAAATGGCAAAAATTAAAAATAAACATTGCTGTATTTGTGTCCTAGCTTAGAACAAGGGTAAAGAGGTAAAAGATCACACATGCTACAAAAATTATTCTGGTAATTTACTAGCTTTTTTTTTGACTCGTAGTACCCTTTATTTCCCTGTTTTCTGCGTGTATTAGGTACTATTATATTACGCTGACTGAGGTATAACTAATAGTTATACTATTTCATAATTAATAATGAATCAAAACTAAATTTAGTTTTTTCTTTTAGGAGCGTCTACAGGAATGTAGTCTGAGATCTTGGTGCAAGGGATTAAAAAAAGTATAGAAATGCGCGTTAAATATCGGACGGGGACGCCAGCACGTATTCAAAAATAATCCAATCTAGACCTTATGAAAATTATACCGTTGAAAAAGTAGAATGCCGGAATCATTTACTTACAAATTTTTGTAATAAATTTTTAGCGTTAAGTACAGATACAAAGTATTCTTTGAAATACAGAAAAAACATAACATAATCAAGAATATTAGGAACCAGAAAAGTATCATTCAATACTCAAAAACCTTTATCCGTTCTGCATAAATCAATTGTTGGAAAAAGTACACGCAACGAAATTAAACGGAACGAAGAAAAACGAATGAAGAGTCGGAAACTGACTCAGAAATATTTAAGAAAAAAGAGGAGATTGTTTCAGACCCAAGATGGAACAAACTATGGGGAAAATTGCTCAAAACCGGATATGGCTGAAGATATGCTGGAGAATTCAAAAAGAGTATTTTTACAGAATTTAGAGAGAAACGCCGAGGAAAGACAGAAGAAAAAAAGCTGAAAGACTTCTATATGGATTGCATACTACCAGAATTAGTGGATCCTAGATATCTGAGAAATATACCCATTAGAGACCCACAGTATATAACAGAGGCTGTCAAAAAAAAAAATTAAAAAAAGTCTAAAAAAAGAAAGTCAGCCCCCTAACATTCAAGCCAACTAGTCCCATTGCCCCCAACAAGGAAAAAAAATAACTTCAAAAATAATAAACAAATCTATTTAAATTAATATATTTTTTTTAACATCCTGTATGAATCATCGATAGACAAAAGTTCCCTGTGTAAGAAGTAAACTGTAAAAAATTAAACAAAATGTATATAATATAACGGGTGTAAAAAGAGCAGTCACTATAACTTTGGGATATGACTATAGGACCTTGACTGATTCTAGAAACTTTATTTTTCGAAAAAAAAATTTTTTTTTGCTATTTATTTTAGTCGCAAGGCTAAACTGTTTGGAACAACGTTCTGCATTAAATAATTAAATTTTATAATATTTGCCCTAGTACGTAATGAACGTCTTACGCGTGCTATAGACCTCTCAGCGTAATCAGCTGATCGCTGTGTTGTGCACGTTGTACATTGCCTATTGAACATTTTTAAAACAGTGGATTAAAAGCAAAGGACTAGTAGCAATGGATATACCTCTTGCCTGGTTATTCCCCCACGAAGTTATAGTGACTGCTCTTTTTACACCCTGTATATATATAAAGAGTGTAAAAAATAGCAGTCACTATAACTGTGGGATATGATTATATTACCTTTTCTCATTCTAGAAATGTATTTTTTTTACAAAATTAAAAAAAAAATTGGCTTTATTATAATTTTTGCGACAAAAAAATAAGAAATGGTAAAAAAAATATTTTTTTTTTGTTTTTGACAAAAAAATATATAAAAAAAATACATTTCCGAAATGAGGAAAGGTAGTATAATCGTATCGAAAGTTATAGTGACTGCTCTCTTTACACGCTGTATATATATATATATATTAGCAGTCATAAATTAATCGTTTGAGCCGTATTCGATATACATATAATAAGGGACATTAGTCCAGTCATTAGCTTAAATTTGGCAAGAATCTTGGAATTAGAGATACCCAGCTGTAAGTCTGTAAATAGTTGTATATTGACTCCCCCAAAAGTTGTCTCAAAACCTACATAATATGGTAGGGTGTACGCTACTATTAAATTTCAAGGGTCAAAGGTCATATTTCTTTGTTATACTTTTCTTACAATTGGGTATCTCGAATTCCGAGGTGAACTTACTAAAATGGCTGGACTAATACAAATAATAAAGGTTAAACGGGGATAAAATAAAAAAAAAATCTAAGTATATATTATTTAATATATAAAATGTAGCCTCTGTTTATTATTACTCTGCTCAACTCGGAGAAATATGCTAAATGCGCCATCTAGTGAAAATATAATTTGACATCCTAATGCACGCTACATTGAACTACTATTCATAAATAGATGGCGTTAGCTCCACGTCCAAACACTCAAGGTCATTTGCTTGACCATTCGTCTTAATTAAAAGTTCCTCCGTGCTACGCGCTACGCGACGCTACGAATTTCGTAGCACCATCAACTATTTCTGTTTATCTTTATTCTAAATCACCACTAATATTTACCGATTCAAAATTAAACTTTAATCACTACACAACAAGGATTACGTTACATTGGGAAATAATATGAACGTGACAACGTCCTTTATAAATAGTTTTCACGTTTTCATAAATGTATTTATCGTTCCCAGTGAGTTATAAATTGAAGTTTCCGTGCAATTGTTAGACGTGCGCGGCGCTCCAAGTCTGTACGGTGTACATATTTTAGTTTATATCTCTAAAGTTCAGTTCACATTGAGTACTCCGTCAAATCTCACAATGTTCGAAAATCTATAAGAAAGCACTTCTCAAGAACCATATTTCGAGTAAGTGTCGTAAAAGATGATAGAGGGAATATAACTAAGAGATTATAGAATAAGTTAAGCAAATTATTTGTACTCAGTTAATTTCGCAAAATAAACAGTTTTTTTTTAATTTGTAACGGGTAGTTAATGGAATCAGGCGTTACTTTGCGGAAATCCATAGCATACAATTTAAATATATTATATATCTAGCAATATCCCGCGAAACAATTATAACCACAACCTGCAAGCAGATGAGTGAGTGTACGCATAGGCATGCGTTTGATGCACCTCCCTCCTCCCACACTGCTTATGCGTACACTCGCAAGCAAAAAACATGAAAACACCACCACCACACAAGCAATAATGTTAACACGATCGTGCAAAGTCCCACCACCATGCAGGTTGCAAAACTCGACGCGCGTTTCGCTCCGACCCCGGAGCATCCTCAGGATGTTGACTCTGCGAACAATGTTCGTTAAGTGATGCCGCCCGCCAAAACACCGCCTTATATTCCCTACAGCTACTACCCCTAACAACTAGTACCCCCACCAAACAAGTTAATAAGAGGTGACGAAGTAAGGTTAGTTTGGTCATTCAACAATGCAATTCTATTGTTGTTCTTTACTTTAATTATTTCTAACTGTTCCAACACGCTCAGTCGAAAGCCTTTATCACATTTATGTAATATCTTATAGGAATGACCATCTGGTATATTGTGACTACTATCTAAAAGATGTTTGGCAAAATGTGATTTATCATGATGACCATTTCTATAAGCCGCGATATGTTCTTTATACCGAGTCTCAAAGTTACGTCCAGTCTGACCTACGTATACACTGTCGCATTCAGGACAATCGATTCTGTATACACCTGATTGATACTTTAAATCAATCCGGTCTTTATTATTACATAATTGATTTTTTAAAGTATTATTCGTCCTAAATGCGACATGCATATCGTTATTTTTCATTATTTTGGATAAACGTGCAGATACCTCACCCATGTAGGTCAAACTGGACTTATATCTAACTACTTCCTTATCAGAGGTCCCTGCGTACAAAAACTTAACCAATTCCTTTTTATTTTTAATATTTAACATATTATCAATTATTTTGGGATTGTACCCATTCGCCTCAGCAATTTGATAAATTATGTTTAACTCTTTTAGGTAATTTACTCTACTAAGAGGAACAGAAACTAATCTGTGAATATAACTATGAAAGGCCGCGTGTTTGTGTTGCCAAGGATGACATGAGGATGCATGAATAGTAGTATTAGTATACGTCGGTTTGCGAAAGATCCCAAAACTGTGTTTATTATCAACTCTAGTGATAGATAAATCTAGAAAATTGAGAGTATTATTATCTTCACATTCTAGTGTGAATTTTATTTTAATATGTTTTTTATTAAGATTTTTAAGAAATACGTCCAGTTGTCTCTGTGTACCCGTCCAACAAAGTATGCAGTCATCTACATATCTATAGTAATATAAAATGCTCTTATTATTAACAATATTTCTCTGTTCAAAATCGTCCATAAATATTTCAGCCAGCAAAGGACTCAGTGGTGAGCCCATTGCTAGACCGCCTTGTTGAACAAAGAACTGATTGTTAAATCTAAAGTAGTTTTGTTCCATGCAGACTTTAGTAAGGGAAAGCAATTCATCACCTTCACCAGGAGGTAAACGTTGTTCCAATGCATTACCCAAAATACCCAACGTTTCCTCACACGGGATATTAGTGAATAAACTATCTACATCAAGCGAGACTAATTTGCAACGGGGTGGCAAAGTCACATTTTTAATATGATCTACTAATTGTAAGCTATTTTTTATAGCATAAGGTGGTCTAAATGAAAGCTTTTGCTTAATAATGTAATTAAGTGACTTTGCTAACTCGTATGCTGGTGCACCTATGTATGAGACAACTGGACGCATAGGAATATCAGTTTTGTGAATCTTTGGCAAGCCGTAAAGTGATGGCGCGCGAGGATTCATTGGAATAAGTTTCCTCTTTGCTGATTCGGTTTGGAAAAAGTGTGAATTTTTGTTTATGGCTAATTTAACCTTAGCCACAAACTTATTCGTTGTGACCAATTTCTAAGGGTATCTTCTGACCCAACAAATAAGTTTGTGGCTAAGGTTAAATTAGCCATAAACAAAAATTCACACTTTTTCCAAACCGAATCAGCAAAGAGGAAACTTATTCCAATGAATCCTCGCGCGCCATCACTTTACGGCTTGCCAAAGATTCACAAAACTGATATTCCTATGCGTCCAGTTGTCTCATACATAGGTGCACCAGCATACGAGTTAGCAAAGTCACTTAATTACATTATTAAGCAAAAGCTTTCATTTAGACCACCTTATGCTAGAACATGGGATCTGATTATACCTTTTCTCATTCTAGAAATGTTTTTTTTTTTTTTGTAAACAAATATTTTTTTTGCTCTTTCGTTATTCTTGCGACAAAAAATAAGAAATGGTAAAAAGTAAAAATAACATTTCGGTTTAAAAAAAAATACGAATGAGGAAAGGTAGTATAATCGTATCTCAAAGTTATAGTTACTCGTATATTATCTACTTTGTGGTTATAGTAACTGTTCTTTTTACACGCTGTATATCCGGAAATGGGTGGCGTTTCTGTAAATATTTTTATTATTTTTAACACTGCGCTCTCTAACCCGCCCGCCAACCATGGCGACTATAGGCAACTACCCCCAATACTTTGGGGGATGCTTATATTCAGCAGTGAACGTCATATTTTAACTTTATGTTGTACACAAAAGACATTTTTAATTGCAATTCGAACTCTTTGTCATATCTTATTTTCTATATTAATAAACTAAATTAAAAATTAAAAAGAACCCCTCACTTAGCGTGTAACGTTTCTATCACGCCTAACAAACGACCTGATGACCTTTAAGAACTGAACTGATTTCCACCAAACATAGCTAAGAACACTCTCGACTGATATACCAAACAAAAAATTTAGTGTCCGACCGAAAGTTCGGTTTCGGTTTCGGTTTCGGCCGAGTTTCGGCTAAAATTCAAGTTTCGGCGTAAGTTTCGGTTTCGGCCAAATTTTGGCCGAAACTTTGCCGAAACCGAAACTATCGTGCACGCTCGCCTAACTTCTTTTCTCGCGGAAATACATTCGCGGCATACTCCCGACACGATCGAGAATCGATTCCGTTCGATCCCAACGGCTTTTTGTATTTTATTTGGTGGGTTGGTTACATTGAAACTTACTAGGATAAAGAAAACGTTAGATCGTAACTTTTTGTACTTCTGACCATATCAATCGACCGAGAATCAAAATAAAAAGTCAATTTATTCGGGAGTACGCGGCACGATCGAATCTCAATCAAATCGAATCAGTTTAGAAAGTAAGGCGTGTAAATTCCTGTTCGGGAATTGTCGTTCGGATAGCTCAGTAGCAACAAAACTTACAAAGATTTTGCTATGAGAACTTAGCTTAAAAACGATAGATCATAGTGTATCATTATAGTATGTATGAACTTGTCATAAAATCTCTTGGGCTATACCAATAGTATCTGGCTGATTTTGGAATCATTAAAAAGTTTTAATTTTACAGAAGACATTTCCAAATTCAAATTGAGATGAAAAAAATGTGAGATTTTCATTTGTTTGTCCTATTGTTAAAATTTGTAATTTTAATGAAGAAGTTAGACACGTTTTAAAATATTATTACAAAAAACGTAAAAATGCAACACAAGCCGCGAAAAAAATTTGTGATGTTTATGGACCAAATGCAGTATGAGAGTAGCGTAAGTTTGGTGTAACCGTTTTCAACCCGGAAATTTTGATATCGCTCTGTTACGGACAAAACTGATGCGATTTTCGAAAAAGTGGAGCATGATCAGCATAATATTAGTAGTTACGATGTAGCTAAAGAACTGGGGATTGACCACAAATCAGTTTTGGCGCATTTAAAAAAAGCTGGGTACACAAAAAAGTTCGATATTTGGGTGGCTCTGGAGCTCTCTGAAAGAAAACCTAATGAACCGTGTACTCATTTGTGACTTTTTATTACGACGTAATGAATCCGAACCATTTTTGAAGAAGCTGATAACTGATGATGGAAAGTGCATCACGTACGACAAGAACGTGCGAAAAAGATCGTGGTCAAAGGCCGGTCAGGCTTCACAAACTGTAGCGAAACCCGGGTTAACTCGCAACAAGATGATGCTGTGTGTGTTGTAGGGTTGGAAGGGCATAAGTCATTATGAGCTATTACCGCCAGGCAGGACCATCGATTCTGAACTGTACTGCGAACGACTGATGAGATTAAAGCAAGAAGTTGAGAGAAAGCGGCCGGAATTAATCAACAGAAGGAGTGTGGTGTTTCACCATGATAACGCTAGACCTCACACATCTGTAGCCACTCAGCAAAAATTACGGGAGTTTGGCTGGGAAGTGTTAGTCCTGACCTTGCACCTTCAGATTTCCACCTGCTTCGGTCGCTGCAGAATTCCTTAGGCAGTGTCAGGTTGACATCACAAGAGAACTGCCAAAACCACTTGTCGCAGTTTTTTCATCAGAATTCAGAAGCCCCAAAATTTTTATAGCAATTGGGATCATGTTCCTACCAACAACATGGCAAAAAGTTATCAAACAAAATGGCACCTATATATTTTAGTTAATTGTAAATAAAAACTTTATAAAAAACAGAAGACAATTCCAAATTCAAAATAGGTAAATGTGGGATTTTCATTTGCTTTTCTTATTGTTAAAATTAGTGATGATTCTAATGAAGAAATTAGACAAATTTAAAATTTTATTACAAAAAGGTAAAAATGCAACACAAGCCACGAAAAATCACAAGAGGACTACCAAAACCACTTGTCGCAGTTTTTTCATCAGAATTCAAAAGAATTCATTCAGAAGCCCCAAAATTTTTATAGCAATTGGGATCATGTCCCTACCAACAAGATGACAAAAAGTTATCGAATAAAATGGCACCTTAGTCAATTGTAAATAATCTTTATAAAAAACCTTTTGAATTTTTGTATAAAATGCGAAGAAACTTTTTCCCCAACCTAATATAATGTGTTTCCATTTCATGTCCTAATTAATGCAGAATAATGGGTAAAATGCACCAAATTTCAGCAGTATTTTAAGGAATTTTAACTTGACCACGAGAGTTTCGGTTTCGGTTTCGGTTTCGGCCGAAACTGAAGCCCCGGCCGAACATTCGGTTTCGGTTTCGGCCGGAAAACCAGTTTCGGTCGGACACTAACAAAAATCCGCATTAAAATCGAATCATACGTTGGGAGCTACGATGCCACAGACAGACACATACACATTTACACAGACACGTCAAACTTATAACACACCGTCGTGTGGTTAAAAAGTGTGCGATTCCTTGTGTCGCGGTGTGAACTAACGTTTATGAATTTAAACGTCCGCGGCGCCATCCAACACAGTTGTGTGAAATCACGCGATTTGGAAATGGTATATTATGTCTTTATCGCGGTAGCGAATTACAGTAAAATAAATTGCTAGTATTTAAAAGTTTAAATCTAGTTCACGTGTTTGTGGAATTGTTTTAATCAACAGTGTAAGTCCTGTGTAACATTTTACAATACACGTTATTGAAGAACATATTGTTTTTAGTTATTCACTAGTTACCTAGATCATTCCGTTTTTAGTCATGAAATATTTGTGGAAGTCCTGAGAAGGTTTAAACGGTTCGTCACAAACAAGCTGGGCATGAGTCAGCTAGTAATATTATAATAATAATATCTGCGACGCTTCACACAACGTCAATCTGGCCCCGTGCTAAATATCCGAAGATTTTTATTATACATATTAATACACAAATCTTGTTCCTTCGTCGGGATTCGAACCCGAGACCTTTCGCTCGAGCACCAACGCTCTCAACCGCTGCGCTACGAAAATCGTCTAATTAATAATAATATCTATGGACGCTTCACACCACGTCAATCTGGCTCCGTGCTAAGTATCCGAAGAACTGTGTTACAGGTACCAGACAACGAATATATATATATATATATATTTTACACAAATTTAATACACATCCATGACCCATGAACATTTATTTGTTTCCTCGGCGGGATTAGAACCCGCGACCTCTCGGTCGAGCACCAACACGCTGAACCACTGCGCTACGAAAATCATCAAATTGTAATTGAATAACCTCTACGATCAAAACCTTACTAGCGCAGTTACAAACAAATTTAAACAATTTTTCTACACGAAAGCATGCATTCGAGAGTTAAATAAAAGGGGAGAATATGAAAAATGTCCTCAATATGGCCGGGGGGATGCAAATGAAGTGAACCGCTTCCTCAGTCGGGACTCGGCAGTAATCAGCGCGCGCTGTCAGCTCAAGACGTTGAGTAATATTATTGCCGTATCCACTGCACACTTCAGTGCATATATTCATTTAAGCTTTATTTTTACCCGACTACGGCTGTTAAAAGGAACGGAAGGCTGATTATGGATCTTGGAACAACAATTCGACATGCGTAAATTGTACAATTTTCGTTATACACAACTTGACAACGAAATTTGTCAAGTGTATATGTATAACGAAAATTGTGTATCTATACACTTGACAGCGATTGTACAATTTACCCCTGTCGAATGCTGTTGCGAGTTACATAATCATTAATCAGCCTGCGGTAATGACTTTGGCAGTGTTTTCTTAAACGGGCCTATACCGTATACGGGCCTATATATAATATTGACCTCTACATTCTTACCGCTGCACCTCCTGAGTAGCCAGGGTGACTAAGAGATATGCCGGTTCAAGAACTTTTTGTTTCGTTCGAACTGCATTGTTTCGTTGACACAGAGCAACGAATCAGAATCAGAAGAATAAAAGAGGAGTAGGAAGTAAAATTTTGGATGTTTTTCTGTTTGTTCTATCGTAGTGCCTAAACTACTGATCTAAGTTTGATGCAGGTGTAATATTCGCAATAATAGCCCGGGTAAGATATAAGACAATAATGTTCTTTTAATTTATATAGAGTGTATTTTGTTGCCTCACAGCTCATCATCTAAATACAAAAATTCTCATAATTTTATCGCAATTTGTGTTACGTGAAAACTATTTAATCCATAATCGTATAGTTAGTAATAAATAACATTAACTAGTATTATTCATTCGTAATGTTATATACCACGAAATCAGTTATGTGCATCATTTCAATGGCTGCAGCTTGCAGGCATTGATTCATTTAACGTAATAATATCACATGCAGCTAACAATATTACGTAGCCAACTGCCGCTTTGCAGGAAATTACTAAACGACACAAAAATGATTGTACAATATTCCAGTAATAATGCATAAATAATTACATTAAATATTTTATATGTACAGTTAAACTGACGGTTTTTGTACATTTTATATAATATAATGCATAAATAATTCATAATTTAAAATTACATTAAATATTTTATATACAGTTAAACTGACGGTTTTTGTACATTTTATATAAAATATACGAAGCAAAGATTTAAATCCCGGTCGTTGTAGTTAAAAACGGTTGTTTCCTGTGGGATAGGCATCGTTACTAAAATTATATTATTTGTTAAATTACTACTTATTTATCCCAGCATATGTTATGTTATTTGTGCCATCAAAATTATCACATGTTGGTAAAATGAAAACGAATAGAATAAAAAAAAATCACAAAACTCGCCAAACAACACATCAAGACTGGCCTTAGAATCTCTATAAGAATAGACAATTGTTATACAGATTAAAAGTAATCCTTGCTTATCGAGTTAAACGGATTATCTACAGAGCTAAGTGGTTTATAATTATGGTAATAATTATGTAACTTAAAACTTTACCACCAGAAGTGATTTTGTATTTCGTTACGATGACTCTTGACGTGAGGGCTTTTCAACTTGGCGAATGAAATGAAAACAGATTAAAATGATTTTGCAATGTTCGATTTCGCCTTTTTGGCTCAATGGTTAGCGCATCGCTGAAGTCGAAGGTACGAATCCCTCTGAGGGAGCAAATATTAACAATGTAAGAGGTCTTGGATGTCAATAACATAGTAAAAAATATGAATATATATATGTGTTGTATTATTAATTATAGGTATATACCACGAAATAAAGTTTTTATTCAGTGGCTAATATAAAAAGTTTTGAATATAAAATTGTCTTATATAAAACTTAAATAAAAGTTTAATATAATATAATATAAAATTAAAAAAAATATGTTCGTTGACCATGTTGATAATTTTTTGTAAATTTTTTTCACTAAGTATATAATCTAAAAATAGATACCTAGTAATTTAAAATGATCACGAACAGCAAAAAGGTCAAATTGGTTAAGCTACGCGTTAGGTAGAACTAAAGTGAATTAAAAATAATCACCGGAAGAGCTGTTATTTGCAGAATTTGCCCTCATTTTACTTTTTAGGTGTCCTTTTCGTCTCTTTTTCTTTTGCGATATTTTAGTTAGGAGGTTACTAATAAATAATACAATTTGCTTTACGGTTAATCTATACTATCTATACTAATAAGTATAAGACGAAAGATTATTATTTTACTGTTTGTTAGATATGGGTAAACTCCATATTTTTATATAATAATATGGATAAATTTCCATATTTTTTCACCGGTGGATTTCTTAATCTTTCGACCCTGAGGAACATAGATTAGCTTTCTATCAATTATAACCGACTTAGGGCGTGTTTCACCAAGCAATGTTAAAGTTAACGCCATGTTAAACATCATATTATCCCTCTCGTATTTCCTGTCAATGAATGAGATGGCATGGTATTTTAACATGGCGTTAACTTTAACATTGATTGGTGAAACACGGCCTAAATCTATGTGATAACATTCAAACCCGAGGATGAATATTCTAAGACCTTCACCCTTGTTGGCGGAGTTTTCCCCATTCCTCTCTGCACTCCACCCTTCTCTTGATCTCCTAACACGACCATCACTTTCTCCTTCACCTGGTCCAAAAAAAATCTTCTCGGCCTTTTCTTCTATCTTCTATCTTTTCTTCAATTATTTCTCTAATAAAGTTGTCGAGCTGTATCAAGTATCCTAACATGAGAGATGTTAGGATACATGATACAGCTCGACAACTTTACTCTTCTGTTCTCGATGGTTTTTGGATGAATGCTAGCTAAGCATAATTCAATAGAAGGAATTCGAACACTTTATTTGCGGTTCAAGGTACCATTTACCTTCTAAAGTTGGATTATAATTAATACCATGACTCGCAAATTACGCACTTTTCTAGAACTTATAATTAAGCATTCGCCGACGCCGCGAACTCATAATTCTTTAATGTGCATCCCATGGGAGTGGAGGCCACTCAAAGTTTAACGGCCCGTCTGTGGAATTACCCATTAATTGTATAGTAGGCGTGGTTACCTATGGGATTAGCAGAAACAATTGACGGGTACTTATTCATTTTGTTATTGAATGTCAATTATATGTTTATATATTATATTTCGATAACGTTCTATCTACTTTGCCTTTATTATCTACTTTGTGCTCCTACTATGCCCATTAAAGCGTTATAAGTACTGCGCAATGCGTTCCAATAGCTTGACAAAAACGAAATTTTCGTATACTTCGGCAATTTGGCCTTAGCATGATATCATTAATTTGCGCTGCAAATACTTTTTAAGTTTATTATGGAGGATTAATAAAATCTATACATATAATAAATCTGTAGAGGGGTCATGTCTGTACATTAAGAATATTTAAGTGAAAATTAAAAAAAGGGGGTCTGTAAAAGCCACAGAACCTAAAAATAACATTTTTGAAAAAAATGTCTGTCTGTCTGTCTGTCTGTCTGTCTGTCTGTCTGTCTGTCTGTCTGTCTGTCTGTCCGTATGGGAATGTTTGTCGTCGCATCACGCAAAAACCACTGTATGGAATGAAATGAAATTTGGCAGGCAGGTAGCTTACAACCCGAAGAGCATTATTGGAAATTATTATCCCGAAAAACGAAAGCGTTCCCGTGGGATCTTCAAAAAATTGTAGGTACCTATTTGACGGTATTTCAGCCAAACTACTCACAACGTATTTAAATGAAATTTAGCATGCAGATAGTTTATGACCTGAAGAGCATTATTGGAAATTATTATCCCGAAAAATGAAAGAGTTCCCGTGGGATCTTCAAAAAATTGTAGCTACCTATTTGACGGTATTTCAGCCAAACTACTCAACATATTTAAATGAAATTTGGCAGGCAGGTAGCTTACAACCTGAAGAGCATTATCGGAAATTATTACCCCGAAAAACGAAAGGGTTCCTGTGGAATCTTCAAAAAATTGTAGCTACCTATTTGACGGTATTTCAGCCAAACTACTCAACGTATTTAAATGAAATTTAGCAGGTAGGTAGCTTATGATCTGAAAAGCATTACTAGAAATTATTATCCCGAAAAACGAAAGGGTTCCCGTGGGATCTTAAAAAAATTGTAGCTACCTATTTGACGGTATTTCAGCCAAACTACTCAACGTATTTAAATGAAATTTGGCAGGCAGGTAGCTTATGTCCTGAAGAGCATTATTGGAAATTATTATCCCGAAAAACGAAAGTGTTCCCGTGGGATCTTCAAAAAATTGTAACTAAGTATTTGACGGTATTTCAGCGAAACTACTCAATGTATTTAAATGAAATTTGGCAGCCAGGTAGCTTATGATATGAAAAGCATTACTGAAAATTATTATCCCGAGAAACGAAAGGATTCCCGTGGGATCTTCAAAAAATTGTAGCTACCTATTTGACGGTATTTCAGCGAAACTACTCAACATATTTGAATGAAACTTGGCACAAAGGTAGATTGTAACATGAAATAACCAACATAATACTTTTAACCGACTTCCAAAAAAGGAGGAGGTTTCTCAATTCGTAAATATATGTTTTTTTATGTTTCTTCGCGGATATCTTCATCGTTCATGAAACGATTTTTTTTTTGTGTTGTGTAGGGTATAATTTAAATTTGGTCCCATTGTCACCGATCCGTGAGGAATCGAGGGCAATCCTCAAAATTTATATGGAATGATATATCGATTTTGATTTTGTCTGAAGTAGTCTAACCATATGTTACCAAACAGTAAGGTTTTGCACTATATCCTGGATCTAAAAGTACTGAACAGAACTTCTGAGTCCTTAGAGATACATGTTTGAAGATTTCAGCGTTGTTTAAAGAAATGCAAGCATACGCCACTACCTCAATTACAGTCGAACTTGGTCTCATAGTTATCAAAGTGGAAGCCTGATGATGGTGTCGTGAGGAATCGAGGGAACACCTTGAAATTTATAGGGACACTCATAGTTAATTTTGTATTTGTTTCGAGTAACATAAGCATATCCGACTAAAAACATTATTTTGAGTCTTTGAAGATATACGTTTGGAAATTATGCAGTGGCATATGTTTACAGTATAAGCGATGTCAAAATTTCCATCGCTATAGATATAGTGTTAACAATTACAATATGATGAAATAGGCTATATTATAGAACTCATAATATTGAGTTTGGCTGGTACCGACTTTAATATTCTGAAAATTTGTATCTCATTTTATAGTCAATCTACTTGATATAATATAATTATATAAACTTTTCTTCTTATATATATGTATATATTTATTAAAAAATTTCGCGCTGCTCTGGCTTACGCAGCAGCAGCGGTCGACTTTTTCTCTTCCTCTATTAATTTTATCTAATCGTTTTTGTTTTTCATTTTCCGTCTCAAGTAACCGTCGTCTGATCATTCGAGAATTATCCCTACTCAGTATACCCATCACTAAAAATCTTAAAATTAAACAATTTTAAACAAAGAAAAAACGACTTCAAAAGGTAAACTAAAAGGAACAATTAAATTTACTTCGCACAAAGTAATACTATAATTAATAATTAATAGTAATAAGTATAATTACTTAGGTTTTGCAAATACGATAAATAAAGTATAGGCGTAGGATAGTTTGCTTTCAAGATATGAGATATCATAGTTACATTTAAATTAGAAAATTTATGTCAATATAAGTAAGATTTATGTTTTTCATGATATTTTTATTTATTAGTTTTCAAGCTAGGGTACGACTTGGGTTTTTTCTTTCTTTTGGACTTTTGTTATTTTGTCGTCTAAAGGAAGTTAGTACTTTAACCGTCAAGTCCCAAAGTAGACTACATGTTTGTTAGCGTAGGTAATTAATATATAATAAGTTTTAATTTAATACTTCAAAACATTCATGACAAAAACGGCCAATATTTGGCAGTAAACTATTATTATTACTCCATCAGCGTACTTCTTTTGCCTGTGGACGTCTAATATATACAAAGAAGCATTACTATAAATTTGTGATTTTAAATATCCAAACGACAGTGTTCATAAACTAAAAATGTATTTAAACTGCTGCCCTAAATCACTTTTCCACGCGTACGAAGTCGCGGGCACAGCTAGTAAACAATAATATTAAACGTGTTTGGAACGAGACACTATGTAACTGGAAAATGTAGGTAAAGCTCGGATTGTATCTAAAATACTACATAGTCTTCTTCTTCTTCTTTCTTTTCTTCATCTCTCATATATAAAAAATTATAGCTGTTCGTTAGTCTCACTAAAACTCGAGAACATCTGAACCGATTCGGCTTTTTTTAGTCTTGAAATATTCGTGGAAGTCCCGGGAAGGTTTAAACGGTTTATCACAAACTGTTTCTATGCTCAACCACGCTCAACTAAGTGGGCACGGGTCAGCTAGTACTACATAAGTATTACACATTAAGTTGCAGCTACCTTTTTTACGTTACATCTAAATCCTTAAACATTCCGTTATACCTCCGACGAAATCATAGGGATGTTATAAATTTGAGGATGCCATACATCGTAGCTGCCACACGGATAAACCGATTTTGATCTAGTTTTTTTATTTGACATCTGACGTAATCGAGAGTGTTCATAGGTACAATTCATCATCATCACTTCGCTCACTGCTTGACAAATTGGGGAAAAAATATATTTATCACGTCAGTCAGTTCACGGCACACTTTTTGTGACCAACTTTTGGTAGGTAAAAAATAGAACATACTGATTTCAATTGTACAACACACATGTCCTACAAAAGTCGATTATATTTGTATGGAACAAACAATCTGCGGCAAAATTCTGTGAAAAAATCGGCCTACAAACTTTTCCGTGGGTGGGGCCCCCCTATAGTTAATCTACTTGTAAGTCAGGTGCGTACAACCTTGGGTCGAAAATAATTTCAAGTTCATACGATTTCGGTAATGTAATGTCGCCGTAGGACAATAAAACGTTAACGGCCACAACACGCGTACGTCCCACGAATTGCTTTTACGATATTAAACTTCGTGTTTGATCTGTTTGATATACAAATGTTTTACTACGCCGCATTAAAATTTATTATGGCGAGCTTCAAATATATAGCTTACGTATTTATTATAGAGGTACTTATACAATTTATTATATTACTTGCTGGCCCGTCAGTCATTCGTTATTCTATAAACTGAAATAAACTTTTACGAGTTACTGATAATATGATAATAAAATTTATTATAAAATGAATTCCTCCGACGCTTCTGTCTGTATGTCTGTTAGCGATAAAATCAAAGACAACTGCACCAATATTTGCTGAAATCACCAATGGAATTTGGAAATAGTGGTTTTCGATGAAGGCTTTATTGTATTAATAGGTGGCGCTGCTATCAGTGCGCCAAATACAGAGTTCGCAGGGGCACCTACTTTAGATCTCAATCTTGTATAATAAATTGACAAGTGCACGTTGCCTTACATTCATCGAATTAACTTAACGAATAAAAATGAACGACTTAAAGCGAATAAAAAATGTTTTCGGGCTTGAGAAAATGTTTTTACACATACATTCAACACTAAAGCCCAAAAATCCACTGAATTTGCGAAATAGGCTAAAGAGCACTTTACCACTCGTAGGTACACTTCATCAGCCGCTCGCGTATTCATGATACGTACAGTCGCGAGCAGTCTGGAGCACGTGTCATAACTGGCAATTAGTGTCAAGGGACTGACGTCTTGATACTCCAACAATTTGTCACTGTACTCGACTGTACTGTGATATACGCTGTAACACTTGGAGTCGTTTTACATATGAATTCGTAACGGAAGCTGAGTGACAACTTATTAAGACACGTGTGACCTTAACCGACTGCTAATAAATGGGATATTCACCTTGATACACTGGGTTTCTTGGCTAGATTATTATACATAATAGCCTAATTATATTGTAATGATAACTAGCTGACCCGTGCCCACTTCGTTGAGCAAACAAACCGTTTAAACCTTCCCTGGACTTCCATGAATATTTTAGGACCAAAAATAGCCGAATCTGTTCAGCCGTTCTCGAATTTTAGCGAGACTAACGAACAGTAATTCATTTTTATATATAAGAAGATAAGAGAAGATATTAAATAACGCGATTGGTTTAGAAACTACCGCTCGTTATTATCGTTCAAAATGAGCCTAGCCATTATTGTTTTTAGTTTACAACTGTACAGCTTCGCTTTAGTTTATGTAAAAATTTGTATTATTGTACTTGCCAAGACATTTTTTACAAAATAAAATAATTGTATCTTATTTAACGTATATTTGAAAAAATATTAAGTACTACTTTCATAAAGCCAGGGAGCTTTGTCTGAAAATATATGCGTGGCATGGTCTACTAAATTATTTATATCGAGCCTACCCAAAAAGGTTGATAACCTCTATTCGCTTCGTGAGAATATTACGATTATGCTTTGCGGGTTTGAAAAATAAAAAATGTAAACTGAATTTTGTATACTTATTTAATGTGTTTAGGTATTGCATGGAAAATGCTAACCAGTCTTTAATCATTATAGCCCTAATATGACTGCCAGAATGTATTAATAGGATGGTAAAAGGGGCTACAGTCGCAACCGAAAAATATTAGTTAAATCATACTTAGGGCCGATTTTTTAATCGTCAGATAACTTTTATCTGTCGAATAAACATGTGACTTTGACATTTGTTCCATACAAAATCTGCCAAAGTCACATATTTATTCCTTAGATAAAAGTTATCTGACTATAGAAAAATCGGTCCCTTAAAATACGTTTGTAGATTATAAAATGTAAATATGCCGAATTAAGTTCAAAAATTGACATTAAAATAAAGATAAGCATATTTTTTAAGCATAACATCACATTAAGCTAAATTCAACTCCTTAATTAAGAAGAAGATACGAAACGAAATTAGTAATTAGTATTTTCCAATAGTGGCTCTAGATGGCGGTTTCCGGAATGGAAATCCAAGAAAACAAAAATATGCAGTCGAATTGCCAGTATTAGGGATTTTCTAATACTAGGTCGTGTCTCTGTTATATATCTACTTTGTGATAATATCTAACAATACTGTATTGTTCCAGGACAAGCACTACCTGTGCATAATGGCGTCGGACTCCCCCGACCAGAACCTCACGCAGTACTTCAGCCTGTGTAACGACTTCATCCACGCCGCGCGCCTGCGGGACGGCAATGTCCTCATACACTGGTGAGTCGCTCATGACGGCCGCAGGGTAATAATAACAACAAAAACTCTTTATTTGAACATAAAAATGCATAGTACTATAATGAATAATTATATAATAAATAAAAAAAGTTAAGAAAAACTATAACCCGACTGCGCAAAAGGACTAATCATTTGCTATTTTATGAATTTTTATATCAATTATTACTTTAGCCAATTGTAACGCATGAATTTTTGTCTATTTTAATTATAATTTATTTATGTGTTTTTTTATCAACTTATTGTGAATGTGGAGTTTGTCTATAAGTAATTGGTATGCATTTTATTGTATTTTATAATTGTATCAATTGTTGACAAACCTAATAAAACAAAAAAATAAAAAAAATACGTACATACTAACATACATACATAAAAATATAAATAAATGCATGCATACATAAACTGCAAAGATCCTTACCCTTTCTTTTGGCTACGCCGAAGTCGGGTAAAAAATAAAATCTGCTCAAATTGATGATGGCCTTACAGCTAATAAATCTCTCTCTATCTCTCAGGCAATCGTTTACTGATTACAAATTAAAAACAAAAAATGGTCTGGTATGGTAATATAAATAATAAACATAAAAATATTACTTACAATATATGTAGGAGTGTTATAAAGACTACTTGGAATACATAAATATAATAAAATACATAATATACAATTAAATGTACAAAGACAAAAATATATTCTACAGATATAATAAAAATATATTCTATAAATAAGTAGTAATGTCGAAGTTTTTTTTTACTGAACTGTATGATACTACAAACTCCATACGCAGACGGCAACGTACAACACTTATGTTACAGTGCGACCATCTTCGACCTCAGGCGAACTTAGGTCCAAAAACTGCTCTGTAGAACTATAGGTAGAGTATCCGTGGTCTCGTGGATAGACCGTTGGTCTTGCTTAGCTGGTCAGACACAGACGTGTTGACCTAATTCCTTCGGACAATTTATAAGGAATCGATGGAACTCCTCGACATTTATTGGATGTGTGGTTTAAGCTTGTTTAGTGCTTACCAAACGTCACAAACAGTACAAAGCAGCGATGTTAATCTGGTATCACGCAGTATAGATTTCCTGAATGCGAGCGCTCGTGAATATGGAATTTCAAATAATTTATGTTCGAATGTGAGTTGATTAAGTCTCACGTGTACGATATGCTATGTGGTATAAATTATGTATTGTTTTACTCAAATACTAAACTACAAGTAAATACTAATAACACTGTAATAATACACAAATTACTTGCAATTTTTACACTTTTTCCACCAGTATTATTACAGTGTAACATGTATTTTCATCAAGAACCTACAGTACATTCAATAACAAATACTAATAAGGTTTTAAAAACTGTGTAAGTTATACATGCAGTGTTCTCTCCTTGTCTGATACGTAAGAAGAATCACTTGGCAAACAAGGATAAAACATCTAAACGTTATCCTGTGTGTTATTTTTTTTCTTAGTAAGGGAGTTAACATATTATTTGTATTCTAATTTCGAACACTCATCCACAATATTAAAATATTAGAGTATAGAATACGCACAATTCGGACTAGAGTTAATTATGTGTTGGAAAACAATTTCGAACGTACAAAACAAGGAAACTGATTATCTTAGAATCAAACATGCCTACCAAGTATTACTAGAAAAACATCCGAAAGACTCTAATAGGATAGGAAGGAACTAATGAAAAAGCTTCGGGCATAAATATTTTTCCGTTTACTTTGGATGTGCGCCAAAATAAAAGCCAGGTAAAGCGACCTCGCAGCAGCCCTGTGGCATGGAATTGCTGATGCAGCCCTGAAGCCTGCTTGCATAACATGCCGTGTCGTACAAACAACGTAAATGTATGATGCCCTTATTACACTTTTATTCGGTTTCAGTATGTGTAATAATATTTCTTACCTACTCTACATTCCCGCCACGTGAAAAAGTTTTTCCAGTAATTAATCTAAAGTGGCGAGAATAGGGCATCAATCAATTTAATTAAAAATGAATTGTTTATTTATTTAAATGTTAATTGCCAAACAAGCTTTCCAATGAAAAATGTTAGTACAGTAGCACACAAAAACACGTTTTTGAAGCAATAAAACATAACAAATTTTTTCTTCCGAATATTCAATTTTTTTCCTATCCAAATCAGTCGATACTTATTTTTTGTCAAAAGAAGTTGGCAACCCTAACCCTGGCCCACCGAGAAAATAACATGACAATTCGAAATAAAAGATTATGCAAACACAACTTAATTATATTTTCATTTATCTCGATTCTCGTTGGTAATGCATAGCAATACAATACTTACTCAACCTCGTATCTGCAACAATGATTTAATAGAATTTTCACTTTTTTTACACTCGAAATACGGGTGTTTTTGCCATCAAGTATTATGTATTAAGTATCATATGCGTCATAACGACATCGTATCGTCCGCGCGTTTAAAATATTTCTCATCATTGTACTTACAGCTTAAAACGTAATTTTTGACCTTTCACCCTTCAGTCGCGACGATTGCTGGGTATCGATAATTGAGGACTATTAAACGGTTTTTAATAACAAGTTACAGCCATAATCTGTGCCTTATCGTTTTACTAGAAATCAATACTTACTATAGGGTTTTAATCGTATATAACAATAGTGTCTATAGATAAGTATCGGTATTTTCTTTTTTGGAATGAAAATTATATTAAGACTAGTATCTTCATTGCTTTATAATATTATTATTCTAGATACATTTAAGACGTTAAAAAAGTCATAAAATTGGCCTAAACATATACATGCAGGGCGCACCTGAACCCTGAATAATAGCTAAGTCATGTTGCACCTTAGACAGTAGACACACCAAACGTTTTGGTTTAAAAATAAAACTTAACGACCTCCGTAGCGCAGTGGTTGAGCGCGTTGGTGCTCGAGCGAGACGTCGCGGGTTCGAATCCCGCCGCGGGAACAAAAAATCTACGGATACTTAGATTGACGTGGTGTGAAGCGTCCATAGATATTATTATTATTATCAGTACTTTGTAAAATTATTATTTTCGAATTAGAGTTTTAACATAAAAATTGAATTGAGTATTTGCATAAAAATTGAACATACGTCGAGTAAATGCCGCCGCGGGAACAAAAAATCTACGGATACTTAGATTGACGTGGTGTGAAGCGTCCATAGATATTATTATTATTATCAGTACTTTGTAAAATTATTATTTTCGAATTAGAGTTTTAACATAAAAATTGAATTGAGTATTTGCATAAAAATTGAACATACGTCGAGTAAATGCCGCCGCGGGAACAAAAAATCTACGGATACTTAGATTGACGTGGTGTGAAGCGTCCATAGATATTATTATTATTATCAGTACTTTGTAAAATTATTATTTTCGAATTAGAGTTTTAACATAAAAATTGAATTGAGTATTTGCATAAAAATTGAACATACGTCGAGTAAATGCCGCCGCGGGAACAAAAAATCTACGGATACTTAGATTGACGTGGTGTGAAGCGTCCATAGATATTATTATTATTATCAGTACTTTGTAAAATTATTATTTTCGAATTAGAGTTTTAACATAAAAATTGAATTGAGTATTTGCATAAAAATTGAACATACGTCGAGTAAATGCCGCCGCGGGAACAAAAAATCTACGGATACTTAGATTGACGTGGTGTGAAGCGTCCATAGATATTATTATTATTATCAGTACTTTGTAAAATTATTATTTTCGAATTAGAGTTTTAACATAAAAATTGAATTGAGTATTTGCATAAAAATTGAACATACGTCGAGTAAATGCAAAGCCAGCTAGTAAAAAGATCGGAGGAAAATGGAGAAAGCATCTGCGTTTTATGTGAAGAGGGAAAATTTTGTTTGCGAAAGCATTAAGCTGAGAGATATGAGTACAAATATAGACATTTTACTACTTACTTGTTTTATTATAGCAGGAGCCAATGTAAAAATAAAAATGTAACAGGTACTTATTAATAGGTGTGTTCCAGTTGCAAGGATAACGTTATTTGCAACATTTTTCATCACATTCTGAGTTCATTATGTTCCTTTCGACCTAAGTTCGTACAAAAAAAAACACACCCTAAAGTGATAATACTTTAGGGTTTGTATGGATCCCCTATATATTGTTTACTGTGAAAGTACCAGCGCTGAAGAGTAACTTTTTTTAAATTAATGTATGGGCAAATTTATAATGTTGGGGAATTTATCGTAGAAACATGAAAGTCAAAAGTACGTCTTTCAGCACTGGTACTTTCATAGTAAACTCTACATGGGAGGCACACCTTCAAGTATTATCACTCATTTATTTTCCAACTTGTTTAGAAGTCACGTTTTCTTACTAGTCGTTGAAATCTTGTACTATATTATATTTCTCTACGGTATTATTTGAGTATTATCTGAAAGTTTATTAAGCCATTTTTCAAGGTAAGACACCGTGTTTAATTATTATCAACTTGGTTAACATTGTTATGGGGTATAGCGTATTTTTTAACCGACTTCCAAAAAAAGGAGGAGGTTCTCAATTCGTCTGTATGTTTTTTTTTTTTTTTCTTTTTTTTTTTTATGTTTGTTACCTCAGAACTTTCGACTGGGTGAACCGATTTGGATGATTTTTTTTTTATTTGAAAGGTGGTGCTTCCCGTTTGGTCCCATTGTCACCAAAGTGGTGACCTGATGATGGGATCCGTAAGGAATCGAGGGAACTCCTCAAAATTTATATCGAAACATATATTGATTTTGATTTTTTCTGAAGTAGCCCAAGCATATGTTACCAAATAGTAAGATTTTGCACCATATCCTGGACCTAAAGTACTGAACAGAACTTCTGAGTCCTTAGAGATACACGTTTGAAGATTGCAGCGTTGTTTAAAGAAATGCAAGCATACGCCACTACGTCAATTACAGTGTTGTACCAGTGCTTACCAAAGTGGTGACCTGATGATGGGATCCGTGAGGAATCGAGGGAACTCCTCAAAATTTATATGAAAACATATATCGATTTTGATTTTTTCTGAAGAAGCCCAAGCATATGTTACCAAATAGTAAGATTTTGCACCATATCCTGGACCCAAAGTAGTGAACAGAACTTCTGACTCCTTAGAGATACACGTTTGAAGATTTCAGCGTTGTTTAAAGAAATGCAAGCATACGCCACTACGTCAATTACAGTCGAACTTGGTCTCATAGTTATGAAAGTGCATGCCTGATGATGGTGTCGTGAGGAATCGAGGGAACTCCTCGAAGTTTATAGGAACACTCATAGTAATTTTGTATTTTTTTCGAGTACCATAAGCATATCCGACTACAAATAAACAAACATAATTTTGAATCAATTGTTAAGGTATACCACATAGATCAGAAACAGGCATACAGGACTGCTTAGTCTTTGAAGTTATAAGTTTGGAAATTACGACATCGCTTAAAGTACTGCAAGCATATGCCACTATATCAATTACAGTACTCAACACCACCTCTGTCTTCGCCAGATAGTAGGTATCTATATATAGGTACTATCATAACAATATGACGAAATAGGTAAATATTAAAAAGGTAAAAAATTGTTTTAAGCCAAATAAAGAAATGTAAATCGACTAAAAATAATAAAAAAGTTATATAGAAATCATATTCAGTTTGGCTGGTATCGACTTTGATATTATTAAAATTTGTATATCATTTTATAGTCAACTTGATATGTATAATTTTTGCGCTGCTCTGGCGGTAAGTACCTATCCTTACTCAGTCTACCCATAACTAAAAATCTTAAAATAAAATAATTTTAAACAAAAAAAAACCGACTTCAAAAAGTAAACTAAAAAGCAAAAAATAAATTTACTTCGCACAAAGTAATACTTATTTTCACTTAAGTAAATAAATTTATTCTATAATTTTGAAGTCGGTGCCAAGTAAGTACTTCAACAACCTTACTACAATATCAAATTACTAAATATATGTAGGCAATCACAGAAAATAAGAATCAGAAAAAAATATACAACTATCAATGTAACTATTACTATTATGTACCTACCAAAGTACTGGCTTACAAACTAATATTAAATGAAAACAAATTATAAAAGAACGTTAAACTTGGCACCGACTTCAAAATTATAGAATAAATTTATTTACTTAAGTGAAAATAAGTATTACTTTGTGCGAAGTAAATTTATTTTTTGCTTTTTAGTTTACTTTTTGAAGTCGGTTTTTTTTTGTTTAAAATTATTTTTTGTTATTTGTAGTTTGTTCTGTGCATCGATGAAATTCGTGTGGCATCGCAGTTCCCAAATCTATGAACCGATTATGATCAAGTTTTTTTTAATCTGAGGTGATCGAGTGTTTTTAGGAATAATTAATCATTAGTTCGCTCACTGCTTAACAAATCGGGGGTTACTGAATTGAATTAATTTTGTTTATAGTTATAACGAGTGTAAAAAGAACAGTCACTTATAGTGACTTTTTTTTGGGATATGATTGTACCTTTACTACCTTTTCTCATTCTAGAAATATATTTTTACAAAAATAAAAATAATTTATTCTTTTGCTTTTCATGCGACAAAAAAATAAGAAATGGTTAAAAGTAAAAAAAAAAAGTTTTTTAGTTTTTGACAAAAAAAATACATTTCCAAAATGAGGACAGGTAATATAATCGTTTCTCAAAGTTATAGTGACTGTTCTTTTTACACGCTGTATAGCTACTTCTTGCTTAAGTCGCTGTCGTACATACTTACAGTCAAGTACCCAATTCACAAAATCAAAATTCGACAGTATACAGAATACGCAAGTTATTTTTATGACAAGTTTATTGAGTTTGTGCACGTACATCTTATACAATGGCAAATCTGAACACCCGAATTTGTCTCCCTCCCCATACCTACCTCCTCCCGTGACGTCACGGGACATTCTTGTCGTAGTTATGTCAACGAGTTGTATCTTTAAACACAAGTGATTCTTTGTGTGTATATTTTTATTGTGTATTTACCATTCTGAAGTGAAACGGTAGATCTGTCAAAATAAAATTATTACATAATATTATATTGATTATCTATTTTGATGTATGTTATTGTATATACTGTAGGAAATTAATGTTATATAGTAATAAAACATAAACTACTTGCACTATTTTCATTTTATTAGTTATTTTACATTGATTAATTAATTATTTGTTAAAATACACGGCCGATTCCGACTAAGGCATCATCAGGTGTAGACTTAGGCCGTGTTTCACAAGCAATGTTAAAGTTAACGCCATGTTACAACACGCCCTTAGTCGAAAACGATCGTGTATTTTAATAAAAAAAGTGCAAGTAGTTTGTGTATTATTACTGTATATTATTGATGTTGCCTACAAAATTACCATAAAATATAACTTTTATAGCACTTGAAGTATTTAAATAACAATATGACTTTTAATTACATGATTAATCGATAAAATTTATCATAGGGACTGATATAGAGTATACTGTTGTTGTATACTCTACATCAGTCCCTATGATAAAGTTTATTGATACCATATAATGCTACTGTTTTAGTCGCGGCAATCTGTAGGATTATTGTGGGATATTCGTTTGCGGACATAGTCGCGCGAAACATCAAGGCTCTGATTCAAGAGAAAATGTATGGGATTTGAGGCCCTGATTCAAGAACAAAATGTATGGGATTTGAGGCCCTGGTTCAAGAACAAAATGTATGGGATTTGAGACCCTAATTCAAGAGAAAATGTATGGGATTTGAGGCCCTGATTGAAGAACAAAATGTATGGGATTTGACATAAGTTTCGCTAAATGACGCGTAAATCCGTATGACATTTAGCGAAGCTTATGTCAAATCCCATTCATTTTGTTTTCGAACTTCGTAAGCGATAAATAGCGATGGCATCTTGAATCTGGGCTCTAGTGGCTGATATAGATATAACGCCTTCGATAACGTGAATCATTAAGACGTAATTTAACTTCGTCGTCGAAGTTAAATGGAATGAAAACAGCCCAAAGTTAATCCGTTTGACAAAGCGAGTTCGACCAAATGATGTTTATTTTGCCAAGTGGTATAATCTACAGGCTAACTTTTGCAACAATTTTTGTGTTAAAATCCTGTTTAGTGTGCGGTCCATCTTGCGCGAGCAATACGTGTATAGAACAACGAGGTAATCGAAACAGGTACTGGGGCCTTACTCTCCAAACTGGCCCTTGATTCAAGATGCCATAGCTATTTATCGCTTGTGAAGTTTTAAAACAAAATGTATTAGATCTATACTAATATTATAAAGAGGAAACATTTGATTGTTTGTTTGTTTGAATGGAATAGGCTCTGAAACCACTGAATCAATATGAAAAATTCTTTCGCCGTTGGAAAGCTACAGTATCAGCGCTGAATATAGGCTATATTATATCTTTAAAAAATTAGAAAAAGAAAGAAAATAAACGTAATTGTCACCGGGGTTTGAACCTGAACTCGATCTTTTCCGTCGTTACCAATCTATATGATACGGTAGTCATGGTAACAACATTGTTTGCAATCGGAAAAAAAATGTTAAATGCTTGTTTGTTATAAGGTTCGCAAATTCGATAAATGACAAGCAAATTAGATGTCACTTGGTGAAACTTATGTCAAATTCCATATAATTTTGTTTTGGAACTTTGTAAGCGATAAGATTCAGATTCGATCGTGCCGTGTACTTCCCAATAAATTGACATTTGTTTACTTTGATTCTCAGTCGATTGATATGGTGGAGTGTACAAAACGTTACGATCTAATGATTTTCTTTAACCTGGTTAGTTTCGAAGCAATCCACCAAATAAAATACCTAAAGCCGCCGAACTGATTCGAATCTCGATTGTGTCGGGAGTAAGCCTGCTTGTATCACAACAGTATTAAAGTTTGGACTTAAATCTCTGTATAGAAAGTCTCAAAACAGATAAGAAGAGAAGAGGTTACAGGAAAGACATTTAACTTTTCCTTACAGTCAACAACAATGTTACTAATTGTTATGTTCGTGAACATTACTCTTTTTACTCGAGCTTTTTCATGCAAACTAGTTTAAGTAACTGCAAATAGCATCTTCTCATCAACCATTTTGTCAGTGGGTGCATAACAGGCGGAGAGGGAATTTATATCCGGAAAAAGACAGCAGCGTTTCCGCGGACATTGTTCATTTGAAAACTGCGCTTGTCAAGCGGCCTGTCAAGCGTGGTGAGTATAAAATACTTTGGGGGAGGCTTAGGGCGTGTTTCACCAAGCAATGTTAAAGTTAATCCTTCGTTAAATAACATGTTATCCCTCTCGTATTTCCTGTCAATGAATGAGAAGGCATGGTATTTTAACATGGCGTTAACTTTAACATCGCTTGGTGAAACACGCCCTTAGGCTGCGTTTCCACTGACGCGGAGCGGTGCGGAGAGGAGTTTGCCGTGCCCGAATTGACCAATCACTATGCTCGAAATCTCCGCTCCGCTCCGCGTCAGTGGAAACGTAGCCTCATATCCAGTAGTGGACGTTATAGTTGAAATGGTGATGCAAATTAGACTGTTATATTATAGGTACAAAATTACAAATACGTAGACGTAGGAGGAACCTTTTATGTACCTAAAATATTTCATAATAATATTTTACACTGCCTTTGTCTTATTTAACTATTTTACGTTATGATTGACCGGCAATAGTATTGATAGTATAATAAAAGTATAAGTATAAGCCAATTCCGTGACTGACAATTGCAAATTAAGTTAGACGAGATTGCAGCATTGTTTCCACTACGCCAATCGATCGATTACAACTTACAATTTGTTTTATTTGTTTATAACGAGATAACAGCATGCGATTTATGTAGATATAAACCGAATAGTTTTACCAATATTCTGCCTTATTACTATAACGACAAGGTACAAATATCGGATCTGTCGGCAACTGAAGTTTTATGTAGAACTGAAATCTGTAAGGCACGAACAAGGTAAGCTCAGGAAAGGGGCGGTTTTCTGGGGAAGTGGCCAGGCTACAAATTGTAAGCTTTGTTTGGTTCGAAAAATTGGCAGTTATTGTGTAAATAATACAAACATTTAAACACACCGCATTATTATAATTTCTACATACGAGTAGGTTAGCACATACCAAATACCAATAGCTATTCTGCCGACCTTACCGTAAACAACGCACTTTCAACAATTCTTCTATATTTTGTTGTGTTTCTATGAAACTAATAGGAATATTCCAAACGATTTGTTTTGTTTAGTGCCTTTCAATGTGGACTTTGTATGTGCGATATTATATTTACATAGTTAATTTATGATATTTTTACAATGGTAATGACTAGTTATTAGTCTGGAATGGATCCACATATTTTGTTTTTGAATAACAAAATAACGAAAAGTATTTTAACAGCTATTAAAAATTTATTGATCCTGGTAGATATCGTTGCTATACTTTTAACTCATTTTCGCCAAAAAAGAGCGGCAGTATTGATCCATGATATTAGTATTTTTAACATTATATTAGTAAGAAAACTTATACAACTAAAACGGGATTCATAACAACCATTACCCGCAAACTACAAAGGGTTTATTTACTCCGCCCTTCCCCCTAAATCAACATAGTGTATCTTATTACTTTTAGTTTACTCTGCTAGAGTCATTTCTAGGATGTTTAGTATTCTAGATAAAATCTAAGTAACTAGAAAAGTTCAATTAATTTACATACCCTACACCGATAGATATATACAATTATCTTCGTTATTGAAAATATACAGTGTGTAAAAAGAATAGTCACTATAACTTTGAGATACTATTATACTAACTATCCTCATTTTGGAAATTTTTCGTCCATAACAAAAATTTTTATTTTTATTTCTACCATTACCTATTTTTTTGTCGCAAGAATAACAAAAAAGCATTTTTTTTTTAATTTTTGTAACTAAAAAATACATTCCTAGAATAAGAAAAGGTAGTATAATCACTATAGCTTTGGTAAAGCTATAGTGACTGTTATTTTAATACACGGGTGTTAAAAGAAAGTTTATTATGAGATTTACATGACGTTCGCCATTAGCGCATTTCAATTACTGATATATTTATAAGAAAGGATAGACAGACCGCTATGCAATGTCGGAGAATTAAGCCGGCTTAATTGTGTGGCGACCTATCTTCTCGTATAGATCGATCAGTTAAAGGAAAGCGCCGTAAGTAACGTAGCTCTGAATCGTGATACCATACATTTTTTATTTCTAACTTTGTCATCGTATTTAGCGATGGCATCTTGGGTAAATGTGGCTAAATATGAAAGTGGGAATGCACTAACGTAACTTACATTGTGGCTTGTGAGCTTCAAAGTACTGATTATTTTTTTTTTCATTTTGTATTATTCTCCGTTTAGACTTCTTAATGTATAATTTGTTATTCTACGTTCTTTTATTTTTCTTGTGTACTATCTGTGTCCGTTTCTGTATCTCACAATGTCCTGTCGTAGGTCTGCTGGCAGAGATCTCTTGTAGAGATAAGCACATCTATGTACGATTGCTGTTTGTCTTACTATAAGTTACTTTTAGAATAATGTACATAAAGAATAAATAAATAAACAAAAAAACATTTCAAAAATAAATACAGGGTGTAAAAAGAGCAGTCACTATAACTTTGGGATAGGACTATAGGACCTTGACTGATTCTAGAAATGAATTTTTTTCATTATTTATATTTTGAAAAAAATAAAAAAAATTTTTTTGCAATTTAGTATTTTAGTCGCAAGGCTGAACTGTTTGGAACAACGTTCTGCATTAAATTCTTATATTTATAATTTTTGCCCTAGTACGTAATGAGCGTCTTACGCGTGCTATTGACCTCTCAGCGTAATCAGCTGATCGCTGTGTTGTGCACGTTGTACATTGCCTATTGAAAATTTTTAAATTTTTAAAACAGTGGATTAAAAGCAAATGACTAGTACCAATGGATATATCTCTTGCCTGGTTATTACCCCACGAAGTTATAGTGACTGCTCTTTTTACAACCTGTATACAAGATGTTGCATCGACTTAGGACACGTGAAAACGTTTCATTAGTGCTCTGCTCCTATTAGTATTAGTGTATTGATAAATAATATTGTAGCCTGCCTTCTTCGATAAGCTGGCTATTTAATACTCAAAGATTTTTTCAAATAGAACAAATATCACTTTTATAATATTTGTAAAGATTCGTGAAGACCAGATTGAGGTTATTCTAGTATTTATGTTTAACCAGGAAATAAAACGCAACAACCACCCCCAAATACGTACCTTCATACAAAACATACGCACTTACTAGGATTAATATTAATACTTGCACTGGTAAGGCAGGCAGGCTATACGGAGCTATACGAGGCTATATAAGGCTATATCGGTCTCGATGCACCTTGACCTACTCGTGTGTGCTCATCGGAGGCTATCCGACTGGAAACCTCCATCAGTGGACACTCCAGTTATCCTTCAGGCTATAATAAAACTAATAGCGCGGTTAAATCCAGCAATTTATCTTAAATAACTTAAACAATAGCCTAGAAATGTATTGGTAAAGAAAAGAATTTGATTGATACCAAAAATAAAATTATTATATACTTACTAGCTGACCCGTGCCCACTTCGTTGAGCATAGAAACAGTTTATGATGAATTAAACCTTCCCTGGACTTCCACGAATATTTCAAGACTAAAAATGACCGAATGGGTTCAGTCGTTCTCGAGTTTTAGCGAGACTAACGAACAGCAATTCATTTTTATATACATATAAGATTATTTTTCTGATTACCGCTAGTATAATAATGAATTATGTGTAATAACTTTATATGTTGTCGAAGACTAAGGGCGTGTTTCACCAAGCGATGTTAAAGTTAACGCTATGTTAAATATCATGTTATCCCTCTTGTATTTCCTGTCAATGAATGAGATGGCATGGTATTTTAACATGGCGTTAACTTTAACATTGCTTGGTGAAACACGGCCTCAACGACCTATTTGAGCATGAATACTCCGTATTTACATAAACACTAATCATATTATGCAAGAGCATCATTCAATGTCAAATCATAGATGAATAGTCATAATGTATTGATGTGGACAAAATGATACACAATTATAATCCCTTTTACGTAAATTGTAAGTAAAAGATGATAACGTAATGGCTCGGGCGGGCTTTTAATACACACCTCGTAAAGTGCCGACAAATATCGGTTCGGCTATTTCGGCCGGGAAGGAAATATATTGAGTCGTTAAAGTTTTTATTAAAACGTTTCAACTCCAGGGACTCGTTGAACGGATAAAGAGAAAGTTGGTTGGATAAGTATTATGTGGGTTTGCGAGTAAGGTTAAGATATCATCCTGCTTAGACCAATTATTGTTTTTGCAAACAGCCTCATCACTCATGACACATATAGTATGAATCAGGGATGAATATGACATTTCGGATACGGAAACGGATATTAAATTATTTCGGATTATCCGTTTGTGTCGGATAATTTCGGTTACGGATATTTAATTTTGGGGTCCTTTTTACAGTAGCGAATCTTTTATTTCGGATTCGGTTACGGTTACGGATAATATTTTATACCGGATATCCAATAGTTTCGGTTACGGTTACGGAAGTTCCTAAAAAAGCTTTGGTGTGGCAGGTAAGCGGCTAAGAAAATAATGAAATTCAGCCAAATTGAATGTGTCTTTTTTTAGTTTATTGCGAAGTGAATTAGCGAGGTTGGCAGCTATAAATAAGGCTTTCACAATAAATTTTACTTATTCATTGCGCTAGTTTCTTACGCCGGTTCTTCTCGCCGAAATATGGACGATTAATAACCTAAAAAATAGGGTCAAATTTTCGGCTGTATTCAAACATCCAGGAAACAAATTGGAGTACATTTTATTTAATAATGAAATAAGTATTTTTTAGTTTATAATGAATAAAGTACCTAAAGCGGTTAAGTTTTGGAGGAGAAAACAAGAGTCTCTTAATCGTCGATTTCTCATGCTTTTAATAGGTAATTACAGTTCAAGCTGCAGTTGTCTCTATCGGTGTGATTGAACAGTTACGGGACAGCAATATAATTTATAAATACCTATTTTGCATTTCTCTAGACTGTAGTGTTTCCTTTTAAAACGGTCTAGCGTTGTGGGTGGAAGAGTATGCGTAAGGCGCAGACAGACTGGTAACGCGTTACGTAACGAAGTGGTATGCCTTCCCTATAAGGAGTCGAGTTGAAATAAAATGTCTTAAGTCGCTTTACCTTCTCAACCTCGTATCTAGAACACTACAACTTTTCAGTAGAGTCAAGAAACTTGATAATTTTAGATTTTATTATGACATTGATTTTAGATGTATACTGTACATAACTGAACCTCATTTAATACAAGATTCATGTCATAATAAAATCTAAAATTTAGTAGTTTTTTACTCTACTGAAAGGTTGTAGTAATGTAAAGCGACGTTAATCACATGATTAGATATTTTAATAAATTTAAATAATTAATAACTTCATTATCGTTTCAATATATTATTTTTTCTAATTGCCTCAGGATAGTGTAGATATCATTATTAATCCTAGATACGTATTCGCTGGCTGGTAAGCGCAATAAATGATATTGCGTACACAAGTACTGTTATATTCTATCTTATGGCTTCAAATCAACTTTAAATAGATTATACTTGGATCAATGCCGTAATCGAATGGAAATAGTTTCGAATTAGTATTAGAACACGCGTCGCCGCTTGTCTCCCACTCTTAATTCCACTACAAGGAAGAAACCCAATACGTACGAGCGTTCCGCACACAAATAAACCTCACGCACTTAGATTGCTAATTTGTAATTGGTTGTCACACTAACGTAAACAATGCATCAGATGTACACTTACACACGCGCACTTTTCTCATACACGTTAGGGCGACCGAAGGTCGATAATTAATATCGATAAAATTATTTTCACATTTTTTACAATACTTATGTTAAATTTTTGAGGGGTGACAGGGTACCGTACGACTAATGTTCTTAATAATCTATTTATTTATTTACTAGGCAAAAATAACATACATTAATCACAGATATAACAATATAAATATAATAATGTCTGTATGAAATTTTCTTTTATTTCTTAATAGAAAGCTAAATTAAATAAACAATAATCGATGGTAATTATCACTAAAGAGAGTTGCTTAAATTATAATATCATTTTCTTATATCGACATTGTTTACATCTTGGTACAACACTATCGATACTCACGAAGTACCTAGAATTGAAGCTATGATTCGGACTACGCATTGTTCGCTGTGAATGCAATACATTGCGCACTCGCGAACACATTATACAAAATGGTACCCGTATAGCAAGCAATGGATAATTTTGCGCCTAAATACGAATGTATCGTTTTCGATCAAGAAATACATAATGCTACGGAAATAATTACTAATATTACATAAAATTAAAAGTTTTTGCACTTACCGGTGGAAAGAAATTCCTTCTCGGGCTACACTACACACTTGGCTTCTTTTCCGACACGTTAAATCAGCGCAACACGGCATTTTTAACGACTTTTTATGGAGCTCCGTACGCTGTCACAGTAAGAGTGTGACTGTTGACCGATGAAACTTGTTTCGGCTGACATATGATCATTTGATCATATGTACGGCGCGTCTGCCCCGCCTACAATGCCATTCTAACCTCTTTTACTCTTCTGTGGCCGTAATAAATACATTCATACAAACTGAATCTAAAGGCGGAGTTTTACAGAGAGTTCATAATATTAGTTTATTTATTTATTATTAGGTAATAAAGTTCCTTTATGATCAACATTCGCTCAACAATTCATGTAAACTTTTGAGGTTTTATTTTATCTGTAGATAGACAAATTTATCTATTAATTTTATTTTATATAAGTATTTTTACAGTTTTAAGCTCCCTGAACCTTTGCCACCGTTTATGTCAACAAGCTCCCATACAACACTGACAACCGTAGATAAAACATATTGCGAATTAACTATAGATTAACACGGCGATAAAATGTATGTGTACAATAGGCCTCACACTACCATGTCTAGAATTATGATTGAATCACAGTCATCACTTTGTAACCCTACACTGTCCAATTACCATTACTTGTCTTTACTCTGGCGGGCATGCCAGGCAGCGTGACCGACCGTGGCATCATATCATGAGCGTCAAACTATGTGCTGCGCTGTCATACCGGGACAGCTGTAGTGACAACTGAGCATAGCCAATAACATCATCACAGTTTAACACTACCATGTCTAATTATGAATATTCTTCGATAGTCTGGCGGGCATGTCACGCAGCGTGACCGTGGCAGTGGCGTACATCATGAGCGTGACGCCGCTGACGTGGCGGGAGGCGCTGAAGGTGGTGCGGGCGGGGCGCGCGGTCGCCAATCCCAACCTGGGCTTCCAGAGGCAGCTGCAGGACTTCGAGACTTACAAGCTAGTTGAGGTGAGTTCGCCTTATTAATATTAGAAGTTTCTTACGCCTTATTGACTTCCGTGGAGTGACGTAGAAAGAATAGGACCTCCCCAATCCCCATCACCTCCCATCAACCATTTTTCAAATGGGGGTCATAAAGGGGGAGGGAATAGATATCCGCAAATGGGCAGCAGCGTTTTCGCGGACATCTGACAACTGCGCTTACCAATCCACCGGCCAAGCTTCGCGAGTATAGACAACTACCCCCTATGCAATACTTTCAGGGAGGCTTATGTCCAATGGTGGACGTAATATACGTCATAGACCGCCAAACATCAGTATAAAGTTGGCACTTACTACTTAGAACGCCGTGTTAGTTCTATGCCTAAAAAAACAATAATATTTTATACGTAGGATCATCCATCCAATATTAATTAATTAGGTTTTGCAAGGAAATAAGATATAAGATGTTGTATAGTGGTTCCAGCATCCAGCAATGTCTTATTTTATTAGTTTAAGGGCATTGAAGTTATATTGTAGCTTAAACATCTTGCGTCGTGTCTCGATGTAAACCGACGCTTAGAAACTAAATTTTCATCATGACTTCATACTCTTTTAATCATTTAACAAGTGCTTGGTACGTGGTATCTCATGTACTTCACCGGACAGTTTTTGGAATAGTTCCTGAAAGCCTAAGCAAATCTATCATAAACAACTTCATTTTTATTCACCAAAAGACACCGATCAGTTGACATGCGATTTAAATCAACTTTATCTCTGGTATGTTAACCAGCCTTGTGAATGCGAGCGTGATGTGATTATATAGTATATCTTCCTATCTTTCTCTCTGATAAATTTCCCACCAATCAGCGTTCAATATGTGTTTTTGGTTGTTAATTTGAATGCTATGTTAGTTATCATACATTTGAATAGCGTTTCAGAACTGGCCCTTTGTGACGGCCTTTATGTCACATCCCTATTCCAAATAACTTGAATGGTTTAACATCACTATTTGTGGCGTTACGCAACACTGCGCCATAATGTAAGAGATTAATGCCCACCTAGTTCTCTGGAAATTTCCAAGCCTTTGTGATGAGAACAAAAACCGTTTCGCGTAATGAAAGCGTAATGCATTACCGCGGGTGTGGAGCGCCATTCATTAAATACGGAATTTCTTTCATGCGGTTTTGTTTGACGTTTCCTACTCATGTGTGCGAATTTGTATGGCATCGAGCTTTGTATGCAACCAGCAGGCTTACTCCCGACACCCGAACATATCAATCGACTGAAAATCAAAATAAATAAACGTCAATTTATTCGGAGTACAAGGCACGATCGAATCCGAGTCAAAATCGAATCAGTTTGGAGAGTAAGGCCCCATGGCGTTGTTTCGATGGTGTGATAATAATTAAAGACATGAATGGATGAAGGTCATAAAATTCCGATTTCGAGAAAATTGAGTTCAAAGTGTCACTTAAACATTTGCGAAAATGTTTAAGTACGTCTTAAGAATGAATTAATGTACCTAAATACGTTACGCATACGCTAAAAATTTTAAGTGACGGTTTAATCTCATTTTTCTCGGTTTAAATTTTTCGCCTTACATGCATTCATGTCATCAATTGTAGTTAACTTCCTTACGATGATAAGAGACAAAAAATCGCACTAAGCACACTTCTTATATTTCGATACATTACACAGAAAGCATTACATATTGGGACGTGGCTATAGACATATAATATGTAATGTTTAAAAAAAACATAAGCCGAGGACACGTCTGTTACTACATATAATTACTTTAACTTGTGGTTGTATATATGTCGCAGTCATCTGGTTGAATCGGCTATTTGATTAAATGTCTAGCGCGTTTATTGAATGACGACATTTACTTGATTGACTAGGCCGAACGTTGATTGAGCAAGCGTCACTCAACGTCCAACTAGTTAGCGGACTGAAACAAAGCCCTTTAAACAAAGCAGACGTAAAATTCCATTCAATGATATGATCTGATAAAGGACGTCAGTCAGGACGTTGAACGTTACATTAAACAACCTGACGAGTTGTCCTTTAGTCATTCAATTAAATGTCGTCATTACATAAACGCACTAGTCGTTCAATTAAACTGCTGATTCAATTAGAGCGAGATATACGCCACCTAAGAAGCTACGAAACCGTATGATATCTTTGCCTCTCTGCATCTGCTTAGCAGAATGACAAGGACGGTGTGTGCCTAGAGAGCCTCTTAACTTTATAGGTTCGTTGAGTTATCGCACTGTGCACAAACAATTCACATTAACGTATTTTATTAAAACATATGACAATGAGATATATTTTTATTCGATAACTTTAGGAATTCGTTGTTGTCGATCCCTCGCTCACTGAAGCGTAATATAACGAACAAATTTACATTCACATTAACTTGGTATAATGTTCGACATTGCCATGACTATCAAATAAATACTCGCCTAAATATAGCATCGTAAGCGAATTTCCATATCTGATACATTCGATATAATTTCGATATTGGCAAGCTCCCAGATTCAGAAGTATTGAACTTATAAAAAATTGAATTCTGTATGAATAATAAATTAGATTACAAACGAACAACGGCCGTACGTAATCATGTATTGTCATACATGTTCCACATGATATAAATATCATATTATGAATAATATACTGACCTGAAAGAAGAAATAACCTTCCTACTTTTCGGTTTTGGTATAATAAGTTACAGATTTAAAATAAAAAAAAATATATGTACATATTATAGCAATTTTTATCGTGTTTATGAAACAAGTGCAAAATCTATAAAAAGTTTTGTTATTAAAAATATTTTTAAGCAGTACCGAAATCGTAGTGTTTCATAGGAACAGAGCCGCGTGCAAAAGCACAAGTAATATATATATATCAAATATATTATGTTCTAAATATTATGTAGGTACTCGTAGGTACTTTTAGCTTTCGTATATTAGGGCTCAGTATTCAGGTTTCCAAATTCTATGCGAAGAGCTTACGTCACGATGGGCGTGGGAATAGAACTTTTGTGAAAATAGGCAAAGCCAAATTATACCAATTGATTTTTACTTTGGGTAATGTAGAAAATGTATGGAAAATTAATCACTGACCTTGTTAAAGTTAGCTTTGTGTTCTGTCTGGTTAGGATAGCATAGTTAGCTGGTTGCACTTGATAGTCTGAGAAAGATGCTACATGCGTCGGATGAGCATGTATTAGTCAGTCCCGTCGCTGATCTTTCGCCAAGTCTGTCGTCCTTCCCAGTGGGTTACAAGGGTAATGTAAAAGAGAGTGCTTGCGTAGGCTGCATACACAATGAAATAACTCTTGCGTAGAAAGCCTGGTTTTATTTAAACTGGAAAATATTATATTAATAACTAGTTGTACCTGCGACTTCGTTCGCGTGGTTTTAGAGTGACTAAGTGTGAATAATTATTCCCGTTTATGCAACATTTCTCACTGACGCTTCGCTCCTATTCGTCGCAGCGTAATGTTATATAACCTAAAGCCTTCTATATAAATGGACTATCCAACAAAAATATAATTTTTCAATTAGGACCAGTAGTTCCTGAGATTAGCGCGTTTAAACAAACAAACAAACTCTTCCGCTTTATAATATTAGTATAGATTCAATTTATTAAAAATATAATATACTAATAGGTAAAGTCTCTTATGTATATTTACAGATATGTATTTGCGCAATATTGTGCAATCAATAGAACTGCTTGTTTGATTGTTACAACTTAGTAATTGCTAGTTGTAGAATTAAAATCGATAACGGCCTTTTTTGCCGCAGTAATAAGAATTTACAATTTACAGTGTCAGCAAAAACTTTGTACTTTTTCTGTCGAAAATTATGGGCGAGTATATAATTTGATATGATATGGAAAAACTGTAGGTTTTTAGTGAAAATTCGTGTTATATAGAAATAATACAATAACTTTTTGCACTTTTTCTACGTTATTTGTTAGTTTACGTTAATTATTTATTAAAATACATTGTCGGTTTCAAATAAGTCTACACCTGATGATGACTTAGTCGTAACAAATAATTAATGTAAAATAACTAACATCGTTGAAAATGTGCCAGTAGTTTGTGTGTTATTACGAGTATTCATTGTAATTTGACACCGTTAAACATTTAGGATGAGTTAAATTAGGTTAACTAGGCCCTGTAAAGGTAGGGCGTGTAGAGTTAAAAGCTTTTCCACGGTGTGAGTTATTCGACCTTGTCTTGGCATCATCATCATCATCATTTCCGCTATGGCGTCAACTGGACATAAGCCTCCCAGATGTATTTCAAGGGTAGTACTTTCAGCCACGTTTGGCAGGCTGGTTGGCGAGCGAGCTACGTGTAATTGTTTACGTGGATGATACTTTATTATTAGCCCGTGGAGACACGTTTGAAGAGGCCATCCGCCTTGCCGGAGTGGGTGCTACGTTAGTAGTTTCAAGGATCGTGGAACAGGGGGTGCGCGTTGCGTTAGAGATGTCTGAGGCTATATTTTTCCATGGACCTCGAAAACGCCCTCCAGCAGAAGCGTCCTTACGCATCGGCGATGTGAATGTGGCTATTGGCAAAGAACTTAAATAAAAAGTCTTGTCTTGGACCCAAGGTTGTCTTTCGCCAACCACTTCCGCCATCTGGCGCCAAGATTGAAAAAGGCAGCTGTGGCTCTTGGGCGCCTCCTGTCCAACATTGGGGGCCCAGGGTCCAGCTGTAGACGGCTTTATACGGCTGCTTGGCGAGCGCAGTTTTCAGATTTCAGAACTGTCCGCGGAAATGCTGCTGCACATTTCCGGATATATATTCCCTCTATCGCCTTTACGACACCCACGAGAAAGATGGTTGATGAGGAGGTGCTATTCTTTCTCCGACACCTCCCCGTCTTGGCATCATTTTACATGAAAATATTTTGCGAGATGTGTGTTTCTTCCGAGTAAAATCCCCATTTCAGTGGTATTCGAACCCGTCTACTGTGGTTAACCTAATAAGTTGGCACTGAGCCAGCGAGCCGTCGACAGTCGACTAGGTAATAGGTATGCAATTATGATAACTTTGGATGTAGCCCAGGAGTTAATTACATATTTTTTTCAAAAAAGACCAAAAATTTTTATTACGTTCGTTACGTTTTTAGCAGACTGCAGCGAATCCAAACCAATGGTCATTTGGCAGTATGTATGTACCTACGTGTCAAAAGATTTATTGGCATATTTGACGTATTATTGGCATAATAACAGCGCGTAGAAACAGTTTCAACCTTCCCGGGACTTCCACGAATATTTTAGGCCTAAAAATAGCCGAATCGGTTCAGCCGTTCTCGAGTTTTAGAGACTAACGAACAGCAATTCATTTTCATATAAAGATAACCCGTGCCCACTTCGTTGAGCATAGAAACAGTTTGTGATGAACCGTTTAAACCTTCCCGAGACTTCCACGAATATTACAAGCCAAAAAATAGCCGAATCGGTTCAGCCGTTCTCGATTCAGCGAGAATAACGAACAGCGATTCATTTTCATATATAAATATGGATAAGTGTGTTTTTTGTTGTTGTTAATGAAATTTTTCCGTGCAGGAAAGAAGGCGGTTAAAAGAACGCTACCCTTCACTAGCTCTGGCCGACAGCGACGTAGCGGAGTGTAGGGTGATGCTGGACTCCTACCAGACGATGTTGAATCAGCGGACGATTTGTGAGGGAAAATGCGCTATGGGTCGCCAGTGCCCTACGGGTAAGTGTTCTTATAGAGGGGCTGAATTCGACTCAATATTTTATTCTTGATATTTCAACGAATGAATGAATGAATTTATTAATAACTAACATTTACTCATATTAGTTAGTATAAGTCCCGATTTCACCAACGCTTGTTAAAATATCATGCCTTGTCATTCATTAACAGGAAATACGAGAGAGATAACATGATATTTAACATGGCGTTAACTTTAACATACATATAATATATAAAATAAAATTAGTAGTTTATAATAAATTTGACATACTTTTGTAAACGATCATTGGCCCATCTCACATTCCCACTGCAACACTTGTGAGCCTAGATCGACAGAATAACCAACCATGAAATCCCTCAATGATCTCAGGGGTGTCCGAGAGACAAGCTAAATCTGTCTTAGAACGAAACTAACCAGAAGTGAAGCTGCAGGAGTACGATGTATTTCAGTTTTCTATTTGTTTAATTAAATGCATCACTTTGACGTTATGGCGCAGCCGTGACGCGCGTATAGTCACTCAGATAATCCAGGAATTAAATGTGACATTAATTAATGACGATGATGAAATGAGGCTATGAATGTTTACTAGTTAATTAAGTCCAATAATAATACTACTACTGTTAAAAATGTGCAAGTTTGTGTGGATGCAAAAACCACTCAACGAATTTTAATAAAATTTCGTGTGTTAGTAGTGAAGGCTCTGGGTTAAAACATAGGCTACATTTTATACCGAAAAAGTACAGCGTTCCCTAGGGATACCGTATTAATGCGGAGGTCAAAAGCTAGTAAATAATATACACCTTACTCAATCATTATTAGGTATGGAGCAAAATCTTTGGCAGCCGCTGTCTAAACGAGCCTTATAATATTTGTTCGCCATTATATTTGCCAAAACTAATAATAAGCTGATTGTATGGATAAAAGGCAATTAGTCTATATCAGAAACAGTTCTGGGAATACATTAGGTATATGTATTACGGTTTGTGACGGAGTAAGGTCGA
Organism: Celastrina argiolus; assembly: GCA_905187575.2. Lineage (NCBI taxonomy): Eukaryota > Metazoa > Arthropoda > Insecta > Lepidoptera > Lycaenidae > Celastrina > Celastrina argiolus. Next base: position 12,333,456 of record LR994591.1, read on the forward strand.
ATTCAGCCCAAATAAGTTTTATTCCTTGAAGTAATAAATTAAGACAATGTTTTCGATGTTTTTCAGACATGTAGGATGGGCGGCTTGGCGAACTCGAAAACAAATTCGTATTAGCATATAATATGTTAACTAGTTCGTAAATATATATTTTATTGAATATCGATTCCCCTTTGCGTGTCCGAGGTGGGTAATACACGTGCACGTAAAGTTTTTTCATTACAAAATGGCCGACGTCGCCATTGTACATACCGCTCTATAAGCTTTTATTTATTTTACGTACAATTATTCAAAATTTTACGCTATTTTGCTCATATTTATTCCTACTTATTATATTCATATTTTAACAGTATACCTATTCAGAAATATAACTATATAAAGTCACAGCAATGGTAGCGTGCACGGATTTTCTGAACACTGTGGTAGATGCTTGAATTTGGCTAAATTCTCAAAATTACTCTTATCTACTTAACTATGCTATACGTTTTATTTAAATAATCTTATACGTAAGACATTTTATTTTGTATCTAAGTATTTGTATATTCACACTCGTAGATTTTACAGAATTTCTGTTTGAACATTGTTACTATATATTTATTAAAATACTTGTAGTAAGTGCCTTTACACACGTGCTGCAGTTCTAACGGTGCTGCTCAATTTTGTATGTATTTCGTCGCCCCTGTGACGATCCTAATGAAGTGGCGCCGCCAGAGCTGCGGCGCGTGTGTCAGTGCCAATTCACACCGAGACGCGACGTAGCTCAGCATTTTTAAGATAGTGATTCAAAATGAGCTAATTTCACAAGAAGACTGACATTGAATTGCTCCATGCTGCTGAACCATCACTTGGATCGAAATCTGTATCTTTTCGTGTAATGAATAAAGTTCAATTTCAAATCACTATCTTTAAAATGTCGCACTGACTACGCACTGTCTCTTGTCAGTGTGAGGGTGTCGACGCACTAACATCGCCAGACTCGAATATTTTATTTTATATGTAGGAAGGTTTAATAACTTTTTCTTTACTTATTATCTTTTTCCTATATACATCTCGTAGTAAGCTCATTATAAATTAACTGATTAATTATATCTACAAATTTATATACGTACTTTAATGTTTGCTAAAAATAATATTCATATGAAGGTACTGCTAGTAGAAGTACGACATCTTACAAGTCATACCTAAAGTTATCTTTCTATAACCACAATTGAATTTGAAAAATAACATTTTTAGTAATCTTTCTTTGTACAATCAAATAAGCGATGGCTCTTTCCCAGGCGTGTGCCGCACGGGTTCGAAGCGGCAGCCCCGACCGCGGCGGCCGTCGACAGCGTCCACTGAGCCGGTGGGGCTCAAGCGCTCACCCTCCACGCTGTCCACCATGTCAACCATGTCCACTATGTCCACCACCTCCGGTTACCGGCCGCGGTCCTCGCCCGCCGGACTGTACAGCTATACCGGTGGTATGACTCCACTATCTACAATACTGCTGCACTGTCTACAATACTGCTACACTATCTACAATGCTGCTACACTGTCTACAATACTTCAACACTGTCTACAATACTTCTTCACTGGTTACAAATTGCTCCACTATCTACAATACTAGTACACTGTCTACAATACTGTTACACTATCTACGATGCTGCTACACAGTCTACAATACTGCTACACTACCTATAATACTTGTACACTGTTTACAATATTGCTCCACTATCTATCTATACATATAATAAATCTGTAGAGGGGTCATGTCTGTACATTAAGAATATTTAAGTGAAAATTATAAAAAGGGGGTCAATATAAGCCACAGAACCTAAAAATAACATTTTTGAAAAAAATATCTGTCTGTCTGTCTGTCTGTCTGTCTGTCTGTCTGTCTGTCTGTCTGTCTGTCCATATGGGAATGTTTGTCGTCGCATCACGCTAAAACCACTGTATGGAATGAAGTGAAATTTGGCAGGCAGGTAGCTTACGACCTGAAGAGCATTATTGGAAATTATTATCCCGAAAAACGAAAGGGTTCCCGTGGGATCTTCAAAAAATTGTAGCTACCTATTTGACGGTATTTCAGCCATACTACTCAACGTATTTAAATGAAATTTGGCAGGCAGGTAGCTTATGATCTGAAAAGCATTATTGGAAATTTTTATCCCGAAAAACGAAAGGGTTCCCGTGGGATCTTCAAAAAATTGTAGCTACCTATTTGACGGTATTTCAGCCATACTACTCAACGTATTTAAATGAAATTCGGCAGGCAGGTAGTTTATGACTTGAAGAGCATTATTGAATATTGTTATCCCGAAAAACGTAAGGGTTCCCGTGGGATCTTCAAAAAATTGTAGCTACCTATTTGACGGTATTTCAGCCAAACTACTCAACGTATTTAAATGAAATTCGGCAGGCAGGTAGCTTATGACCTGAAGAGCATTATTGGAAATCGTTATCCCGAAAAACGCAAGGGTTCCCGTGGGATCTTCAAAAAATTGTAGCTACCTATTTGACGGTATTTCAGCCAAACTACTCAATGTATTTAAATGAAACTTGGCACAAAGGTAGATTGTAATATGAAATAACCAACATAATATTTTAACCGACTTACAAAAAAGGAGGAGGTTTCTCAATTCGTAAATATATGTTTGTTTTTTTTGTTTCTTCGCGGATATCTTCATCGTTTCTAAAAGGATTTTTTTTTTTAATGTTGTGTAGGGTATAATTTAAATTTGGTCCCATTGTCACCAAAATGGTGACCTTATGATGGGATCCGTGAGGAATCGAAGGAAATCCTCAAAATACTTAGGTTTTGCAAATACGATTAATAAAGTATAGGCGTAGGATAGTTTGTTTTCAAGATATGAATGAGATGTCATAGGTACATTTAAATTAGAAAAGTTATGTCAATATAAGTAAGATTTATGTTTTTCATGATATTTTTATTTATTAGTTTTCATGCTAGGTACGGTTTGGGTTTTTTCTTTCTTTTGGACTTTTGTTATTTTGTCGTCTAAAGGAAGTTAGTACTTTAACCGTAAAGTCCCTAAGTAGGCTACATGTTTGTTAGCGTAGGTAATTAATAAATAAAAAACCGGGCAAGTCCGAGTTGGAATTGCGCACCGAGAGTAGACTTTTAAAAAATTTGGAGCTCGGCGCCAGCAGCGCAGCGTCGGTGTGAAAACGATCATCGTCTGCAGTCGCTGCGGCGTAAAGTCCATACAAATCTCAGTACAGAGATCTTCGTCGCGTATATGAGCGTACTATCAAGTAGTCCCGTTCGCATAAAAGAAAAAAAAAATTATACATACAGACGAATTGAGAACCTCCTCCTTTTTTTGAAGTCGGTTAATAATACACGGTAATTTTTCGAGCTGGTAGTAGAAATTGTTAGCATTTTCATAGAAAAAATACCTCAAAACATTTACGACAAAAACGGCCATTATTTGAAAGTAAACTATTATTATTACTCCATCGGCCTACTTCTTTTGCCTATGCACGTCTAATACCGTGTATAAAGAAGCATTACTATAAATTAGTGATTTTAAATATCCAAACGACAGTGTTCATAAACTAAAAATGTATTTGAACTGCTGCCCTAAATCACTTTTCCACGCGTACGAAGTCGCGGGCACAGCTAGTCTACAATACTAGTACAGTGTCGTGTCTACAATACTGGTACACTGTCTACGATGCTGATACACAGTCTACAATACTACTACACTACCTACAATACTTCTACACTGTTTACAAATTTGCTCCACTATCTACAATACTGGTACATAGCCTACAATACTGCTGCTACAAACACCACTGCTACATCGTTTACATTATTTACACTACCATTAAATTGCCTACATTTGCTACTACAATTTACCACCACTACAACGACTGCGAATCTACCGCTACATTGTCTACATTACATGATAGTCTCCACTACATTTCCAGTGCCGTCCCGACCCACGCGGTCTGCATCAGGCATCAGCATGACGCGCGTGTCTGACGGCGGCGTGTCGGCGACGGTGGTGGGCGGTAGTGAGTACTCGCGACGCCGCGCCGCCTCCGCGCCCACCACGCCGGCCATCTCCCCCGCGTCGTCGCCCCCCGGCTCCCCCCACCGAGCGCCGCATAGGTGAGTAAAGTGGAGAGAGATGAGACTTAGGTGTAGCAGGAGCTAGGACGTGGACTTACTCTCGAGCGTGCACTAAAGAGCTGTTAACATCCAGATTTGTTAATAGTAAGTAGGTTCATATATTAAGCCGAAAATAGTGTGAAGAGAAGGACGCGTAGAGCATGATTTGTTTTGGCACCTCATATAAACTATAAACCATAACGCGACAAATCACGATTAAAGTTCTCCACACAGGTCATAAAACAGATGAGCTTCAATCCTGGTCAGGTCTTAGGCAACGACCAGTGCGTTTGTGTGTATCTTATGACTAGGAGCCAGCGAGCCCCTGCATAGTAAGATTGACTTCTTGTGGTCATTTTAGACGTCTGAATTTTTATTTTTTTGAGTTAAATTAAATAATTTGTACAAGACATCATAACAAAAAATGGTCTACGCGTTTATTTTCTTTACACTATATTCGGCTTAATATATGAACCATCAATCATTCTGTATAATAAGTTTGTTGAGTAAATTATTATATTTTTTATATAAAATAAAAATGATGACCAAAATCTAGAATAAAAATAAGCAAACGTTTAGAAACATTGAAATTTCAAGCATTAAATAAATCGCTATCCTCTTTCTCGCGAAACGACATTTGTATGCAGGTTCAACTAATGTCTATGGAGGGTTAAGATTATGACGTCACAATCAATCGTTCTGTTTTTTTCGTACCTACATTAGATTTAAATAGTATTTTTATATTATTCTTTATCAACAAGAGGATCAACTACAATAGTTTAAAAACAATTTAAAAAATCTAATTGCAGTTGACACAACATTTAATAAACTAACACTCATTATTATTGTCTTTAAGTAATTATGTTAAAGTTGGCATTCATTCGACGATGAATTTCGCTATCGATGAAATAGACAATATCTGCGAAGTTGGAGCCGGAATGTTCCCGAGTGACTTGCTAACTGCTTTACCGAAGTTAGCACAATACCACTAGCTCAGGTTGGAGTAGGAAGTTAGCCTTTTACTTCCATTCCGGAACGTTAGTGCTTAGAATACTGATAGTAACGAAGTACATAATAAAATATTCACTCTAAGTAACTAAATATTGAGGTAATAAACATAAATTAATTAAATTCATTTCAAGTGTAGTGAAATAATTAGAATCCATGGATTACAAAGGTATTTTTTTGAATAACTTAAAAATAAAACTAACACAGTTTATCTACATCAATAGGCAAAAACATGCATTATAGTACGGATGAAGTAAAGATGTTCCAGGTGCCCTATATATTGTGTAGAGTTAACAGTACTTCTATTGCTGACATGATAATCATGAAAGAATACACAATATGACATATCGTCGCTTACCTTTTCAACCTCGTATCTAAAAATCAATGTTTTCTCGATAATAACTAGCTTGTATTAACCTAAAGTATATAAAACTTAATTTTTATATACTTTAGGTCCACGCAAGCTAGATATAATACTTAACTGAACCTCTTTTAAATAAAAATCCATGTCATAATTAAATCAATAATTATTAAGTATTTTTACTCTACTGATAAGTTGTAGTTTTATAGATACGAAGTTGTGAAGGTAAAGCGACGATATTTTAATAACGTTACGAACACGCAGTTGTCAATTGTTCCTGTCTGGTATACTGAAAATATATTTAACATCAGTACGTCGCCATTTTCCCGCCAATTTATCTCTACTTTCCCAGCTCTGTGCGTACTGCGTAGTAAATGTCACAGATACAATATTATTTCAGAAACAGCAATTTTAGGAACGCGCAGCACGCGATTTATAAATCACATTTCTCATAAAAGTGAGTAATTGCAGTCACGCGATGTTACAATGATGTCAACCGTAATTGTACGGTTGTATTGGGAACTTGCCGTAATGAACCGTAACTACGAGTACTTATACGGTTCATGGAAACAGATTTATGACACCGACATGGTTAGGACGATGCATGACGTTTTATTGACTAATTACTTAAGAAACTATAATTATGTATTAAATATAAATAAATTAATAAGGTGTGTGTCCGTAAGTATACAATGTGGATTGATTTTAAATAAAATCATAGGTCAGTTATTTATAAGTTTAAAAAAAAGTTAATGCCAGCTTGGTCTGTACCAAGCTTGGTCTATACCGAGCTGGTTTATTAACTTTTAACCCTGTATTCCTGCCACCTACTTAGCCAGGAATACATTGTATTCAACAACCCTTCTATTGTTATGTTGTGTGAAAAATAAAGCATACTTTTGTTAATGAAAAGCACTACGGGCGAGACAGAAAGAGCGCATTGCCCACTACCTGATTTCTATTCCAATAATACTATGTAGGTACATATTTACTCATGGGTACTCGTTCGCAAAGTATGCAATTAAAGTAATTTATAGATACGAATCAGTACCAATGTTTTATAATAAAATTGTATGTGTTCGGAGTAAAAGAATTTTACAAAAATGCACTTGCGAGTAGCGACACAATTCGTCGCTATCGTGAATCTATACACAATAACATTTATTTGTATATTCGTGTTCCTACATTACTGACTGTGTTTTCTTAAGATAAAATCTTAGCCTTATTTTATTTAGCTATTGTTTTCTGTCATTGGCAACCCAATGAGGCCGCCGCAATTAAAGAAGATTAAAAAGAAGCTGTATTTTTTTCCATTCATTCATTCATTTTGCTTGTTCATTCGAAGGGGAGGCTGTGCGTGGGTCATTCCTACTGTGAGTTGGGAGCCGTTGTGACCGCGCCCGTCACGCCCGTACAAGGTTACAGCGAATGCTTTATTCAGATTTATTCCTTTGCTTGTTATTCAGATTAAACTCTGTCGTAGCTTTCGTTCAAATTAAACTGTCACAGTTTCATCCAATCTTTTATGCCGCTTAAACGTGAAATCGCTTCAAGGCTTCCACTGTTCCACTGTTGAAAGAATGAAATGAAGCGATTTTAAATTCTGTTGAAAACAATTGAAAGAATTCTTTTCATTTTTGCATGCATTCAATTGTTTATAGTTTTTTTTTATCTTTCTAACAAATTTTTCTCAAATATGAAATAACACTTGCATACTAAAATAATATAGATCTGCTACATCATTAAAATCTGATACAAATAATTTTTTTATCCATATCCTTACTTAAAAAAGCACATATGAAATAGCTATAGTATGTTTTTAAGAATGTAAAATTAATTAACTTATTGTGTGGTTCTTAGTAGATTTAAGATTGTATTTAATGGAATGGATTTTGGGAGTAGATATAACTTTAGGGTAACTATGTCGTAGATATATATGTAACTTATTTTAAATTCTAATGTAGTTGTGGTGTGTTTGGTCATTTTTTGAAAGCTTTAAAGTATATTATATGATTGCAATTATAAATTATGAATCCAGCATTCTTTTTGGAGGCTATCGGGAAGTTGGGCTTGAAAAGAAATTCGAACGTTTTTCATTTTCGATAACGACCTGCAAAGCTACGAGACGTGAAGCTCTACAGATTTTTCACTGCCAATTAGCAAAGTAGAGTTTTTAGAAACTGAATGTGAGTAACGTAACTTGAGCAAATAAGTATATTACTAAAGGCACATTGTTAGTAGTTTAGTTAGATTCTTATGTACTTATATCCATAAAAATATAATAACTAATATGTTTAACCCTTATTAATTGTAACTACCTTGCTTAGTAGTATATTATAAATATTTGTATTTTAGGTTCTTAGTGCAAATTCATGTTTTACAGTCAGTATATAGACAGACCTTGCAATTTTTTATTTTTTTAACTAGCTATCTTACATTCCGTTTATTTTATTACTCGGTTTTGACTGTCGTCCTGCACTACTGCATACGAATCGTGCGCGGCTGGCAGACGTATAATAAAATAAATTTTATGTAAAATACTTACATACTGCAGTAGAAAAGTACAAGGTCTGGAGGTCTGGCCTTGAAGGTGAACTGTCAATAGGTAGTTTTGTGTTTGGAACCTGACTGCTTATTATAATATAACCTACCCGCTTAGATGTTTATTCCTGTAAGTATTTACATAGAAAAGCGTAGGTAGAATATGAATTCAAGCATTATAAGTAAATATTATATTCGGTTTGTTGTAACTTGTAGTCTAATTTGCTTATAGTAACTAATATGGATTGTAGGCCTTTTATTTATAAGTATATTGTGTTATAATGTTGACAAATATTTGAAAATAACTTTTATCAATACTAGCTATACATATAAAGTAATTAGTATCTAATTACTGAATAGACTTTCCACGCCAGGACTAAAATTAAAATGACTATTTTAATTTCATCTTATCTCGAACGTTATAACTCGTTTTAATTAATCGAGGCACTGAGACAAATAGTCTACATATTATAATAATCAGGGCTATTAGCAATTTCCGTTCGACTCGGATTGTAAAACTTACTCCCAGTTTCCCGAACGCTTTTCAAATGAATGATCAACTAAAATTTCATTCAAATCAACGACCCATATTGAACGCTGATTGGTGGAATATTATCAGACAGAAAGAAACGGACAGATATTATATATAACGGAGTGAGGTATTCTGTGGGCGTCTGTTGATTTTATTGTATCGTCAGGAAATAATAATCCGCACATACAGTACCGGTATATTGATTGTAAAATAACATAGTTTCACTCTAAAATATTAACTCAGGTCGTGGATGCAAACAGATTTATCTCAAGACGTGACGAGGTCAGCTGACATCTTGGCTAACGTGTGCTCCTCACGGTGTCTTCCAATGGTGTCCCGTCGACAATGTCATCGGATGATCGGTCATCGTTGTGAAAAGTGACACTTGTCAAACGAGCTGTTATGACAGCTCGTTTGACAAGTGTCACTGAACACGTCCAAGTGTGAGCTTGACGTCTCAATTCCGTTTCAGCTTTCGAGTTTTCAGTTTTCTCCGACATATAAATAAGTCACGCTCGCTCGTTAATTCAAATCGTATGTCAACTGATCGGTGTCTTTGGTGAATTAACCTTATCTGTGGAATTTTAACAAATCTTGCAAGTGCGAGCGTGATGTAATTATGAAATATGTGTCCGTTCCTTTCTGTCTGATAATGTTCTACCAATCAGCGTTCTATATGGGTTGTTAGGTATTTGAATGCCATGTTAGTTGTCATTCGTTTGAATTGCGTTCGGGAAACCGGGGGTTACTGCGCGGTTATTGGTCGACGCCTAGCGCGGTAAGCGTTTATTGGCTGTTGCGCAGGGATTTTGACGGATCGAGTCGAAATACATTGTGGATTAATTTCTGAGTTTTTGTTTCTCTCGCCTTAACAAAGTTAACTTCAATTCGTATAGTGTCGTTTTTGCAACTACGAGCCTTGCATCGATGCCATACAAATCTGTTATCTTTTAGTTTAGTTCTTTAAGTAGTTATCTTTGTCACGGCGAGTGACAAAATCTCGCATTTATAATGTAGGAGGATTATTCTGTATTTCCGTTCGCAAGGCAGTTGTCGAATCCCGAGTCGAATTGAGAAGACCCTAGATGAATCGTATGTAGACTCCATTTGCTTCGTCCCCTCTGTATAACGAGCTGTACTTATTTTTATACTGTTTCCAGGTCCCGGGCACTGCAGCGGTGCTCGTAGCAGGCGGGTCGGCGACACGCACACTCCGCCCAATACACGAGACATGATTTTTAATGCACACCTCACGGCTGAGCACTGAAACGATACTTAAATTAAGGGGCCCTCAAGTCACGTACTTTACTTTTTAAAAATGGCTCCTCCATTTGCCCATGTCAGTGTGTGGGCTAAAACCCGTATTAATAAAGAAGCCTCCTAACCTATTTGACAGATAGCAAAAAACATTTCGTTTCACGTTGAAGAACTTTCATACTTAAATTTTTCCTTTTTTAAAAATAAAGATAATAAAAATATAGATCATACTTATTTTAATGTTTTTCTGTAATCTATAATATGAATATTACGGTTTAAAAAAACTAATTATAGTAATTATTATGTAACATTAATAAAGTTTTTCACTTTTAAAGTGAAACAAAACGTTGTTTTATCTGACAAATAGGTTCTCAAGTGAGGTTAGGTTTGAAAGTAGTTTATTAATACGGGCCATAGACTCTACTATATGAGTATTATTCTGACAGGCGGTGGGGGCAGGAGGGCTACTGAAAAAACATATGAATCACTCAGTAAAAGTGTAAACGGGATCTTATGAGCTAACATATAAATAAACCGACATTAACAAAGTGCACTATGCGTAAGTTGTGACGCTGATATTCTGTGAATAGGGCTCCCAACTTTAAGTAGTGTTTCAATTTTCGACCGCTAGTGTTACAGTTTCTAATATAATTTTATTTAATTGTTGTATCTTCTATACTTATATTATAAATGGGTAAGATTAGTTTGCACTGATTATGCTCCAATGCTATTGGGTCGATTTTAATTAAATTGGGTACAGATATGCCAGGTAATATGAGGAAAATCCACGGTCCCTTTGCAAAATGTTTGCACTTCTAACATAATATTGTGTAGATTTTCCTAGATGTAGAAATCTTTAAATTTTCACTAATATACTGATATGGTGGGGTACGGGTTTTAATCTAGATTTTGTACTATATGACCTGGCTGGATCGGGTATTTAGGTAAATATTTTTATAACGATGGAGCTAGAAATGGTCGTCAAGTGCTAGAATAGTTGCAACTATGCCTTCAATCAACAAATGCTTTATTAAAATAGCGTATTTTCACTGTCATTCGAGTTTTACCCAATCAAGTTACATAAATAAAATTCTTAAATTCTATTGGTCCAACGGCTGAGTGACAGTGATAAGTGTCTAAATCTATGCAAGTGCATAATTTTCCCAACCATGCGTCCGTAGACTATCTAAATAGACGCCCAGTACGTACAGTTAGAACCGCGTGAAATAGCACGCGCCGAAACGAACGTCATTAAGAGCTGAAATCCCGATTCTCGTTTTGAGGTACTAGAATCGCGGCCATGGGATGTCGATGATAACAGATTATACTCAGTTTTCTGATGCATAATGTAAGGCGCAGAAAGAAAAAAACCTTGAACAATTGGACGTCGTAGTTACGACGACAGTTTGATCCGCAGACCAAATTGCACATCTTACCGCCATTTAAAGCCCATCCCAATGCGCGGTCCGGACTGTACGTGAAAAGGGCGCTAGTATTTAGCTTACTTTATTTGGGGAATTTTAATTCTGCTCCTGGCAATTACGTGTTTATAAACGAACTTTTCATCATAATTAGATATTGCACGTGAAAAAAATATTAGAAACCTTTCTCTCATACTTATAGTTGTTTAAAATTGTATGACTGTAGCAAAGTTGTACCGAGTACACAAAAATATAAAGTCGAGCAGACGACAGAAACCAGTGATATAGTTTAAACAAGCTATTCTGAATATATTGGTGAACGTAGCGAGTGAGCAAAGTTGTTGCGAGTGGTGTTCACCAATGAGCGTTCAGAATGGCTTGTTAATTCAAATGTTATATGATCGATGATTTGATCAGCCTTTTAGAAACCGGGGGTTAGTCTCGCTACTTTAAAACCATTGTGAAAACAAAAATGCGACATTTACTACCTATGTCCACAAATTATACGAAGTTTAAAACCTGTTATTTAAAAAGTCTTGTCAAACTAAGTCGAACAACATAATTTAAAAAAATCTGATCTTAAAATTACTTCTAAGCTCAATGAAACGAGTAATTTATCAAGTGGATGTAAAAAGTTGGATGCAAACATTATTTGACTCCAATGTGGATCACCGGAGTTTTGCCGATGGCACGCTTAAGTAATCAGAAGTAATGAAACTGCTCAATTCGGATTATTGTGTGTTGTAGACTAAGGTACAAACCAACGAAATATGTCCAAAAGTGTAGTGATATTTAGCTGATTATTATTAATGCTTAATAGTATGCTATATTGTGCAGAAATCCTTCCTAAGGTAATTAAGCAATAAGAAAAATTATAAATACAGGCCCCAGGAAAATAAGAGACGATATTTTAAAAGTAAAAATGTCTAAGACATATTTCTAAGGCCCGTATTAATAAAGAAGTGTTGAGTCTGAGGTCAACCTCAAGACAGCATTTGAGATGACAATTGAATTAATAGATAATATTTAGGCACATGTCTTGAGTAGCTAGCCGCAGTTTGAGACATATCAACCAAGACCGGCCTTGAGACTCAGTTTAAAAATTCTTTATTAATACGGGCCTTCGACAATTGGTGCTATAGCCTGTTCAGATCAAATAAACGTAAACAAAAAGATTAATTCCAACCAAATCAATTGTGTTATTGTATTTCCTTATTCAAATGAGTGGCATTTGAATTAATAACATAGGATACTTAGCATCAGGCGTAGTATGACCACTAAAGAACTGGTATCTTTTTACGGAAGATTTCGTTTATAAGTATATTATTAGCCAATCTATCTGTCTCTATTCTTGTGCAATCAAAAGTATTTTTTTTCTACAGTGTACATGCACAAAATAGTGTGGGTATTGTATTTTCTTTACAAAAGGATTAAGTTGGGTCTGAACAGATTATAGGTTTTCTAGGCGCGTGAATGTATTAGAACTTTTTATACACAAAAGTAATAACATACCAAAATGCTATGAAAGGGTTTAGTGTGGAAAATTGAAGGTCACACTGGCTGTAAGTTGCTTACAATTGTAATATGAGGCCTTAAAGCGTCTTAAGAGTGGGAAAAAGGACAATCGTTGATCGATTGGAACAATTTTCTTGTAAATGCTGAGATACCTGATATTGTATATAAGCTAGGTTTTGGCATATCTTTTACCTCTCGCTAGGGCTTAGCCGAATAGCAATGTGATGTAGATGCCTTTAGAGTGGTGGCTATTCGTATTGTTTTTGTACATACGCCACTACAGCTTTGAGAAGCAAACTAACACTTTTTCCTAATATAGATTTTCTCATTCTCTTCTAATAGTAGGTATTTAAGTTGCAAATAACTTTTGGAATCTATGAAAATAAATAAGTATTTAAGTTGCAAATAACTTTTGGAATCTATCACGTAGATCTAGAAACGAATGAATGTAAATATGCTAGCCATTTTTTAAATATAATAATTAAAACGAAGCTAGAGAAAATGGGTAACATTCGCATAAATATATATTCAACGGCTACACTTAATTTATTGTAGGTACCATCAGACAAAAGGTATACTTAAATAAAGTAAATTATTACTTAAATATGTATATCATTGAAGGAAAATAAACTATTCTGTTTCTCTGTAAATACAAGAAACGACAATTATGTTTATTTCAATTCCTATGGTTAACTACATTAAAATCTGTAATATAATTTACACATATATATATATTGAAAATCAAACTCTAGGGTTCAATATATAATAGTTTATTCAATACGAATAAAAACAAGCTAAAAATATAATTTCTCTTTTGTTAAAATCGACATGTTTTTGTACTTAATATTGTTTAGATACGTCACTAAAATATATCTAAACTTAGTCTGATAGTACTCACAAAACTAATATCAACTTCTCTTATTGCATATTCTTCACTTCATAAGCTTTTATGCACTATGTAACTTTATCTTGTTTCTAATCTCAATAGCTAAATAAATATTGTTAAAATAATCATAATTATTGTTTGTACAGTTTTGTAAAACAATGCCTTTATTATGAACAGTTCAAGTGTACATTAAGTAAGTTTAATTAGGTATCCGATAATAATCGACAATATTTTAAGAAAGATTTGAGAGCACTATTTTTAGCTAATGTTGTTAGTTATTTTCAATAATTAATGCACGTTTATTAAAATATGCATTACTGTTAAAGCATCACATAGTACAATCGAATATATCAGCTATATCAAAGTAATCGATTCAAAATTGATTAGCAACGTGTACAAAAAACCATTTTGTTAAAATGTTAATCTTTATACGTTAAAGTCTAAAAGAATATCGAAGCAATAACATAGTATGTATGAATTTAAACAAGGAAATAAATATGCAAGTGTATATATTTTTAATAAAAGTTATTATTTAAAAGTTTGTTTTATTTACCTCAAATCTTAAATCCCACATGCTTGGCTGGGCCGCTACAACATAATGTAGCACTTGTCTACGGCGTAGAGCTTGAGTCGTAGCGCTACGATCTCGACGTAGAGAAGAGTGTTTATGTCAGTTTCTATAAATTTCTGTTTTTTATATATATACGAGTATGTATGGTCATCTCTTATATATAAAAATTAATTGCTGTTCGTTAGTCTCGCTAAAACTTAAGAACGGCTGAACCGATTCGGCTATTTTTAGGCTTAAAATATTCGTGAAAGTCCAGGGAAGGTTTAAACGGTTTGTATGTTCAACCTTAATGGGCACGGGTCAGCTAGTATATATATATATATATTATATACGTATATATAAAATGGTCAATACTAAAACTAAATAGCAAGTACATTCTTTAGTATATGTCAGTAGCCTTGCAGGGGGCCCCCTTGTTCCCAAGGTATGCTATCATTCGTATCACTAACTTTATAGTATACTTTTGCACACAAATGTTTTTTTTTTTTTTTTTATAATATTTATTTAAGGTCGCTTGGAACTACTGAGGTTATCAGCGACCACAACATGAAACTAAATTAAACTATACACATTACAATATTTGAGGAATTTTAGAACATTAATACACATATCAGGATCAGTTAACAAAACATATCTATCATTACTGAAATTAAATAACTGTCTTTCGGAGCTAAAAAGAGTACAATCAAATAAAATATGTTTCACAGTGAACGGTGAACTACATCTTAAACAGGACCGAGGAGTGCTGTTCGCAAATAAATGAGAGTGAGATGCATTGGTGTGGCCTATTCTTAAGCGTGTAATTACACATTGGTCTTTTCTGCTTAATTTAAATTTCGTTTCGGTTTTTAAAATATCTTTCCTGAAATAATGCAATTTAGAAGAATCCGTAATCCAAGTCTCATTCCATATATGAATAATAGTGTTATTCAATTTACGTTTAGCATCTAATAAAATAATAGGAATATCATTACTTGTGTACGGTACTGAACTAGCTTCCCTTGCCAACTGGTCAGCTTTTTCATTACCATCAATTCCTTGGTGAGAAGGTATCCATATAAATACGACATCAACTGATAGTTCTTTCAAATTAAAAACGACAGAGTGTATAAGTTGTATAAGAGGATTTTCAGTGAAGCTGTTTTGAATAGCTAAAAGGGAAGATTTGGAATCAGTAAAGATAGCATACTTTGAATCAGTTAGGTTGGTTAAAATCATTTTTGTGGAACGATAAATTGCGAATGCCTCACAAAGAAAAATAGAATACTGTTTAGGTAACCTTACTATGGTTGGGTTTGAATCAAAAACTATGGAACAACCGGTTCCGTTATCAGTTACAGATCCGTCAGTATAGATTAATTTATAATTACTATATCGATCCGCTAGGTCTAAATAAAGTTTGCGATAAACTAAAGAGTCCGTAGATTCTTTAGCATATTTACTGAGGGATAAATCAACATTTATATAGTTTTTTGTCCATGGGGGTATAGGATGAATATGTCTTTCGTATAGATTTGGTAGGGATAGGTTTGTGGTTTCCAAATAGTTTCTTAAACGTAGTCTAAACGGAGCCGGTAATCTTACTTTTGCCATAAAAATTTCATGTAGATATTCGACTGTTAATATATTATTTACTGGATTTAACGGCGTCGAGGTAACATTAAATGCATATGCCAAACCAAGCTTAATTCGTCTAAGCCACAACGGAATTTCACCAGCTTCTGCAAGTAGACTGTGTGAGGGACTAGTTCGAAAGGCGCCGAGGCATAACCTCAGAGCTGTATTTTGAACTGAGTTCAGACTAGATAGTAAACTCTTATTAGATGAATCATAGATTATAGATCCATAATCAAGTTTTGACCTTATTATAGCACGATAGACATTCAATAAACAATCTTTATTCGAACCCCATGTAATAGAAGATAAAACTTTTATAATATTTAATTGTTTATAGCAGTCGGCTTTTAATTTTTTAATATGCATTTTCCAAGTATGTCTACTGTCAAATAACATTCCAAGTATTTTAATTGAATAAGTTCTATTGAGCAAATGACGGTCAAGATGCAGTGTGACGTTATCGAATGAATTAATTTGCCTAGAAAAAATAATAAACTCAGTTTTAGATTTAGAAAACTTAAAACCATTTTCGTGAGACCAATTTTGTATTAAATTAAGAGCGTTTTGAACCAGTTGTGTAGTAGTATGGATATTTTTACTCATGCAGAACAGCGTCAAATCATCTGCGAACAGCAAGCCTTTAACAGGACTTTTTAGAACAGACAGGACATTATTAATAGTTAACACAAATAGAATTACGCTCACTACCGAACCCTGGGGGAGTCCATTGGCAATATCAATTGAATCAGAATACTCATAATTTATTCTAACCTTGATTTTCCTGTTAGAGAGAAAATTATTAACGAAATTAAAAATATTATATTCCGCAATACCAAGCAACTTTAAGGCATTTAATACTACATTTTTTGAGACCATTTCGTATGCTTTTTCAATATCCATTGATACTGCCAATAGATGGCCTTTTAGAGCCAATGCTTCACAAATAGCTGTATCCAATAATAACAAATGATCATTAGTTGAGCGAAATTTACGGAAGCCACTTTGAAACGGAGAAATATGTTTTCCATGTTCTAATTTCCAACGAATACGATTTGCAATTATTTTTTCGAATATTTTACATAAATTACAGGTTAAGGCGATGGGTCTATAATTAATTGGTAGTGTATGATCTTTTCCTGGCTTTGGAATAGGGATAATGATAGATGTACGCCATATCTCGGGAAATAAATTATTATGCCAGACTCTGTTATAAAACTTTAGGAGATAAGAAATACCACTTTTCGGCAACTTTTTAATAAGGCAATTCGGAATTTCATCTGGGCCAGGTGATGAATTTTTGCAGTTTTTTAAGACGTAAAGAAGCTCATTAAGGGTAAGTGAACTATTAATTGAGTTTTCATTATTAATAATAGGTAAATTTTTTGATAAGTCTACGTGATTTTTTGAAGTAAATGAGATAAATTCTTGGCTGTAATTAGTGTTTGATGAATTTTTTGCAAAGTTCTTTGCTAATACATTACACTTATCAATGTTATTTGTAACTTTATGTAAATCCTCGTCAAGTAAGAAAGGGGAGAATGACGTGTTAATGTTACAATTTTTTAATCTATTTATTTTATTCCAGATTTCTGAAGCCATTTTCAGTTTGGGGCGTTATTGAAGAAGTATACTCGTGCCAGGACTTAAGCTCAGTTTCTTTTAAAAGCCTTCTAGCCACTGACCTAGTTTTTTTATAATTAATCATACATTCAATCGATTTATATTTTAAATATTTTCTATGTGCCCTTTTGTATTCTTTAATGGCAGATAAACATTCACTTGTAAGCCAAGGTAATTTTTTACGATTACCTTTGCTTCTATTAGATTTTGGAATGGCCAGATTTGCTGAGGACAATATTGTTATTAAATTTCAATAAGCATTCATTAATTGTAGTATCATTTATTAGTGAAATATCACTTAAATCTCCAATACCTATATCAATTAGTGACATGTATAAATCCCAATTTGCTTTTTGAAAAATCCATTTAGGGATACTAGGACTAGTTATTATAGGAGAAGAGGCGTGGCTTAAAATTATAGGATAATGGTCGCTATCATGGGGGTTATCTAATACATTCCATTGGAATAATGGGGCAATTGTACATGAAGATAAAGCTAGATCGATTGCGCTGGATGTAGCATTGGCGACATTAAAATAAGTTGGTTGATTTTCATTTAGGATAGTTATGTCATTATGTGTATCCAAAATATCAAGTATGATCTTACCACGAGAATCAGTTTTAGTGCTCCCCCATGACATACTATGACTATTAAAATCACCGATCAGAATAAACGGCTTAGGTAATTGATTTATCAAATCAATTAAATCATCTTTAACTAAAACACTACTATTAGGTAAATAAATATTGCATACTGTAATCTTCACGGGAAAGTTAATTATAGCGGCAACAGCTTCTAAGTTCGTATTCAAGATGACTTCCGAGACAAAAATGTTAGACTTAAAGTAGGAAACAACACCTCCACTCGCGTGGCTAGGATTAAATCTATTTTTAAATACAACTTCATATCCCGCTTATCGATGACAGTAATTATTTTTAAAATTAGATTCTTGTAGGCAAATACAGTTAGGATTTCTTTCTGATAGTAATATTTTCAATCTTTGTTTACGTTTATAAAAACCATTCATGTTCCATTGTAAGATATCTAATCTAGGCATTTTTATTTTTATTTAATAATAATTTTAGTTTTCGTTGTAAACGCGTGATACGACTCTTAATGCTTCTATTTGTAAAATGAGGATAAAGTTCTGATAACATTTTAATAATAGAAGTAGGGTCTTCAGAATAATGAGCACAGATGGCACTTATATCTTGAACTCCATGGGTGTTTTCCAAGAAACTCCTAAACTGTAAATGATCCATTGGATAACATTGCGAAGATGAAGTAATAATTGCATTTATTTTATTCCAATCGGCTAATCCTAATTCATTGTCTAATGTGATATTTTTCTTCTTCTTCTTCTTAACTTTTTGGCCAAATCTGTTGATGATGACGTATCACTATAGCACGATGCGTCCTCTGACATAATACTTATTTCCTCGTTTACTATGATATTTTTCTCAGGTAACACTCGTTTTGTATCTGAGTGTGAGGTATGGGAATCTGTCGATGGCGGGTGTGGATGTTTCCGTATTGACCGGGAATCCGTTGTAATATCCGATTCGGTAGGAGAAACAACAACACTCGAATGGTTTATTACAGGGCAATTTTTAGCTATATGGCCAATGTTCTTGCAGGTAAAACAATGCATTGAGTCCGAAGATAAATAAATCCAATAGTTAGTATCATCGTATTGTATTTGCATCGAGTCTGGAAGCTTGACACTATCTTCAGGAGTTACGTAAACCTGGCGCCTGAAGCATAAAATGTGGTTAAAGCCAGGTTCAGTAAACCCAGCTCGCAGAAAGGTTATCGGGGATTGTGGTGTTATATTTAGATCTTGTAGACTTTTAATAATGACATCATGGGGGATAACTGGGCAGACGTTTGAGATGACAATTCTTTTGTTTCGAGTAACAAGGGGTCTAATTGTGATGTTTTGACCGTGAATAAGTATTGTTTTATGCATGTCAATCAATTCGTCCGCTAATTGTTTGGTCGCAACATACACACATATTCTGTTGTTGGCTATTCGGGAGACAAATCTAATTGACGTAGGGCTAATTACCTTTGATAAGGCTTCCGTATATTCCTTTAAAAGTATGTTTTCCATAGCATCGATTATAATAGCTTGGTCCTTTTTTGGGAATGCGTCATTTTGGGTAACGGCAGCATAGCTAATTGGGTTCGAGATCGGTTGGGCCATTTTCTTCGCTGAGTGATCCCTGTAGTCAGAGATCGAAACAGCACAAACACCACAATAACAACACGATAACGCGCGAGCGAGTTTTTGCACCTAATTTCACACGGCACGTGCAATACGCATGAACGTCAAACGTTCACTGCACACAAATGTTCTTTTACTACTTTCTCAAACTTTTAGTGCGATACGATGAAGTACAATACTACTATGACGTATAAGACTTACAATGAAGCCGGGGATACACACGCCAGTAAATCGGGGCAGGAGCTGGCTGAAGGTTAAAAGAAAAATGTACGAGTAACTAGCACACGGATTGCATTATAATACAGCCAAGCAACTTGAGCCCTTACTGCCCGTAGCTGTCGCGTTTGTTTACACGTGTCAGCATCACCTCGTCAACGTGCATTCAAGTCTTGTGATAGCTACTTGTATGCTAGTTACAGGCATACCAGTTAGCGTATACACATGACAGTAGCGGGCACTTGCAAGGATGCTAGGATGCAAGCTATGTGTATCGCCAGCTTTATTGTATTGAACGAGGTAGGTAAACACTTTACTTACTCGTGAGGATTTCAAATAAAACACATTATAATCATAATGTCATTGTTATTATGTATTATAATTAAAAACTCGGAGCTAAAACATTCTCATTTATATAACTAACATTCATTTTTATATTCTCTTTAACAACAGTTTAGATCTATTTGTTTCTATTTTTTTTTTACAAAAATAATTTTATTATATCCGGAAACGAAATTCTTAATGACTAGTGACGTTTTTGAAGCAATTAGAAATCAGGGCGTGCTGATAAGGCTAGGTACTAAAATAATAAATGAAATTAACTTCCTTTGGCAGTCAGGTAAGCCAATCATATTATGAATACCCAATATATTAATTGATTAAATTAAATTTACATTAATAGTAAAAACATAAAAGTTAGTAATTTATTATTTAAACAATAAACATAACATTGTTTAAACATATTTTGGCTGTGACATTTTCTTCAGAAATAAAAATATATGGGACCCCGATTAATTTAATATTGAAAGGGTTAATTGACGATTACAAAACACGATACAAAATTTAACAAAACGCAGTTAGAAACTCCACTACATATCTAAGTATTAAAAACTATAGGTCGAGATCGGAGACGCTATCGTTGTAAACGGTATTATAAAAAAAATATTGGCAGTCGCGGCACGCCCGACAGATGTGAAACATGTAATTTAATAATTAGCCTTGATAATTAATAAAACTAACAGCGTATGTATACTCGCACGCATACACAATGGATTCGATAGTGGAATCGTAGTGGGGCGTCGTGCTACGACAGTGTCATGCCATTTTCCGTCACGGCATTCAAGAAAATTCTACTGCCGACTGCGCTAATGGATGTTTCATTTAGAAAAAAACAATAATTATAGTCCCTAAATCTATGTTATAATATAACGATAAAGTAAGGTATTCTTCCATTTCCTATCTACTGCAATCATTTGGTTTACATTACGCAACAGTCAGGCATTTAGGACTCCTACTAATTAGTACAGTTTGGTTGTATACCCGCAGTAGGTATTTAATGTTTAGTGTAACAATCTAATATCCTTAGTCCGAATTTCACCAAAGCCTGTTTCACCTGTCGTTTTTCTAAGTGTATTTGTATCGCATTATTAAAACCTCTTTTACTGTTTTATAAACATTTTATAATTGATTTATTATTTGTCAAGTTTATGTCATTTTTAAATTTAAATATTGAAATTTTAGCTAGATTGTATAAAAGGCAAGGATTAGTTTTAAGTTATCGAATTGGAAATTGGATACCAACAAATACACATCATATACTAGTGAAGCTGTGGTTTTATTAGTAGCTATATTTTCGGAGATCTGTTCATGGTCCTTCGAGCCGGATTAAAGTTTGTAACTAAATGGTTGCGATTTCAACCAAGGTTGCTTAATCTTGCTCTTAGATACCTACCCATAAAAGTGAGTCAACTAATTTGAAATAAGTCCGTTTACTACGATAGCCACCAAGTACAAAGCAAGGTGAATTATCTATCTATTGTAAATTAAAAAGATACACGTTATAATAAAATATTGATTACACGTAGTAGACACCGACTAAAGTATAAAACATTTATCATCGCTCTATACTCTAGATAGAAGATGACTTTTTAAATTATTTTAATCTATATCAAAATTCCAAATATTAGTACTTAATAAATATAAAACAACATTAATTTATGTGTAGTTTTACAACAAAATATATAAATTTACATACCAAAATTTTTGTTTTCGCGATATTTTAAAAATTTTAAAAACAAATTACTTATAATTTTTTATAACTTAAGTATACTTTTTTTTATTTTAAGAACTTGCTCATGTGTTAGAGTAAATTACCTAATTATTCATTTGTGTAGATATCATATAGGCCAAAAAAACAGGTTCAAAAAACAGTTTAAATAATGATATAAAAATATAACAACGTCTTGAAAACTAAAACATTAAGATACAACTTTAAAATTTACTAGTTTAGGATTTCGACTATTAACTTTTTTATATTCTGAAATAAATGTTTTTGGTTACATCATTTTCCACTAGAGTATAGAGCAACTTTTAGACGTAAAATATAGTTAGTTACAATAATATAATGTTATAGATTAAACATAGACGTTTAAAATATATTTTAATGTACATTAATGTACATTAAACCTACGTCGGAAATAATATTTAGGTACATATTCATTATAATGTTACCTTTAAAAAATTTTACAAAATAGTATTTTCAATAATATTTTCTAAAACTGTAGGTAGGTATGTCAATAAATACGAAATAAATAAAAATACAGCTATCTACATACAATTATAACAAATTATTTTTAAGCCAGTTTACTAAAAATTGGATACATTTAAGTTGTCTATACAAAATTATTATTATAATTTATAATTTGAATATTTTTAAAGACAGCTTGGTAATTTAAAAAAATATTAAAGAGTTACAGTACACGGTACAGAGAAATTGATATTATTAATGGCTTTGCAATATTTTGAGCCTACATATTAAAAGTACGGTTCTTTACTTTACTAGCTTTGGTGAAACCTTCGGGTTGACTTTATATTACACCTACTCCGTTCCGATTCAACGTGATTCTAATATAAAAAAAAATGTCATTGTTTTTCTTAATTGCGCGAAGAACAAGTGACATTCAAATTGAAAGTATCATCGTTAGTATCATATTATTGAGCGTTGTTTTCATTTGAAACTCCTTGAATCGGAACGGAATATACACACATTTATCACACTTCGGGAACTTTAGAAAAGAGTGCCCCCTCCCTCCTAGCTTTTGTAGGACGATTTTTCAAAATAGGAGGAAACACCGATGGATCGTTATGGATACGAATATGACCAATTTTGTGATCTCTTTTTTGGAGCACATTGCACTATTTATATCAGTATATTCTATCTTTGTTTTGTGATTTCTCTGTACTCATATCTCAACCTGCCTTACAGAACTTGGAAGTGCATGATTTTATTGAAACTGGACGGCGAAGCAATGCGTTTAAAACCAAATCTCTCAGCGAGATCAAATATCTAGACTCTACTGTGCAGGAGTGTTGAGCGTATGTACAAATGTACAGTAGGTATGTATGTACACGGCTACTTCAGTGCAGAATTACTAAGAGTTCTCATAAGAACAAGGAATTAGTCGACTTATAGGGTGCGATCAAACGAGCGAAGGTAATTTTGTGGGTCGTAACTGTCGTGAGCCGCAGAATTTCGGTTTTTTTTTTTTGGCCCACCACATATTGCCACCACTGCACAGCAACTCCTGTGTAGCCAGGATCGACAGTGGCAACAAAATTAATCGGAAAAATGAATAAAGTGTTTCTGAATTAGAATTTCAAGTAACAGAAATTCTACTATATTCGGCTTCATAAAATTCTTTTTTGATTCATACGCGACTCAAAATTAGTTCTTCTATGAAATTGATTGTAGAATTCTATGAAACTGAATGAAGCAGTATTTTTGCGACTCAGGACTCACAAAATTATGCTCGTTTGACCCACCCATAGGCTCCATTTACTTAATGATGTAAAAGAATGCCAAATCTATTTGCTAATTTTGGACTTTTAACAGCGCTTCTTTGAAACAATCGTCACAATAATTGTACCTATATTTGAATTGACTGTCGAAATCAAATATTATTCGTGTTTTCGGTATCTTAAACTACCCTGGAGAGGTCAGACGAATAAATACGGAGTGTAATTTTGTATCAATTTAGAATCAGGCACCTTAGTCAAGAGGCCTATCGCATTATCACTTACAAAGTTCCCAAAACAATAATGTATGGGATTTGACATTTAAAGTGACATACGAATAGCAAAGATTAAATAACGTATTGAACGAAATTTTAAATCAGATTGCTGTTTATTTCGCCCTAAGATCATACATAAAAACAGAATGTGATTGAAAATTTCATTCTAGATATTATTTCCTTGCAACTGGAATGCACTTAGGCCGTGTTTCACCAAGCAATGTTAAAGTTAACGCCATGTTAAAATACCATGCCATCTCATTCATTGACAGGAAATACGAGAGGGATAACATGATATTTACATTGGCGTTAACTTTAACATTCCTTGGTGAAACACGGCCTTAATGTCGTCATGTCATATGAATTAGTAAATTACTTAGCGTAACTTACGTAAAATTCCATACTTTATTGTTTTAGAACGTAATTGATAAGTGATGGCATAGATTAGAGTAATTATTTTAATATAGGAGTGATGGCCTCTTGACGACGGTCCCAGTGCTATACCGTAGTCATTTTAGTACTTCCAAAATTTTCGGTTTTGTCCAACTGTTTTCGTAGCCATTCGGGTACCTACCCTGACCCACATTTAGATGAATTGCGCAAAAGGATATTTTTATTTCAATTGGACAAAACAAAACGTATTGTAAAACAGTTATCTAGGCTAGGTATATAAAAAAGCGGTTGTTTATTGTGATGATTGTTTAAAATATGTACCTAGTTTCATTATAATTAAGGCAGTGGCACATTTTTATGGTTGATGAAGAAAAACAATTAACTCTAACCATGAGTAAAATTCTAATTTTAATATTGCCAGTTACTCGAAATGCTACTTAGCGATTGAAGATTATCCCCAATTGGGCCGCACTTGGTTGATACTCACTACAGGAAACAATCGATAGCATTACATAAATCTTGTCATTATTTTAATATTTAAAAAAAGTATGCCTGAAATTCTATTGGTCGAAGAAAACAAAATAATTTGTTCTTAATATTCGATACTTCTTTAGATTTAGCTGTATAGCAAAACGAAGAAAAATTTGCGAAGAAATGAAGATATATTTATTTATTTATATCTGTACACTTAATTACAATCTACTTTCTTAAATCTAAAGTTATAA
This sequence comes from Celastrina argiolus, assembly GCA_905187575.2. Taxonomy (NCBI): domain Eukaryota; kingdom Metazoa; phylum Arthropoda; class Insecta; order Lepidoptera; family Lycaenidae; genus Celastrina; species Celastrina argiolus. The sequence continues at coordinate 12,358,537 of LR994591.1, forward strand.
TCGCGCCAAAGTCGTCGTAACATCCCATATCGAAATAACAAAACAACCAAAAACAAAACAATTTAGGGTAAAATAACCCTGGAGTTGGCACGCACCTAATTATTAGCACTTCAAGATTAAACTGAAGTAGGAGGATTCTATAAATATATAATATAAGTGCCAATAATTAGATTGTACAAAGGTTAAAAACCAAAACTAACGATATCGATTTTAATTTGTTAAAAATGAAACAAAGATGCGAAAAATATATTATATTTAAAATGCAATTTTGAAAATGCTCTTGTTTATGAATCATCCTAATAATGTAGTAGGTAGGTACTTACAAATTATTTCAATCCTTCATAGATTAAATATAGCAAATTCTGTCTAGGGCATACTTTATACATGTCACTCTTTAAGGCTGTTCCTATATTGGAATAATGGTATAAGGCATATTCTGCAAGTCTTGCCCTTCTGTAGTAACATGGTTATGCGAAGATACGTCAAATCAGTTTTACTATTAATTACCTTATTTTATCATAATGATAAAGTTTGGTATCGATTAGCCTTTATATACTTACGACTGGCAATAATTTCAATAAGTAATAAAATAAAATCCTATCATTACTCCAATTATTGGCATTTTCAAATGAATACAGGCAAATGCCAACAACTGGACAGTTTACTATTGATATAGGATAAACAGACGATCACGGATGCGGAACATGCCAGTCACGTGAGCAGACCTGCGACCTGCAATGGAGTGTCGCAGGTGCGATATCGGCAGTACGTGGGAAGTCGCAAGTGCAACCTGTGACACATGAGTTACAAGTTTACTGGAACTCGTCGTCGGAGCTGAGCAGGGTAGTCTTCTCGTGATAGTTGGTGTGGCTGATGGTGGCGACCCTCTGGGGCGGCGGCCGGGGCGCCAGCGCCGCTCCCTCGTCACGCTTGCCTAGCTCCGCGCCGCGCATCACTGTAATACCATGTTGTCAATACGTCGCTTTACCTACACAACCTCGTATCTATAAAACTATAGTACGTCCGAGATAAATTTAACCCAAACGTAAACAAAGCCGTCTATGACACAGCCATAGATTAATTAGTCAGTGATGCCAATTGGCCAATATTAATACAATGATTATTGTTTGCTATGAAACCATAGACTATAGGCTTACATTCTACAATCGGCAGTGTCGAAATGGCGTATTTTTTCTGTGAAATATTTTCATTTGATGTTTAAACATATTAATTATTGTTTGTTATAAAATATACTGGATAATGAAGTATGATCCTTTAATATACCTGTGAAAGTGTTGATAAGTGTGCACAATAAGTGGATATATGAAAATTTTGATGTTTTCGGTTTGTTTACCTTAATTAAATTTATCAGGGATGTATTTTTTACATACGAGGTTGATAAAGTAAAGCGACGAATTGTTAAACACAACTGTGTATCAATTTTAGGCTCGATGCAAACAAACATCTCAAGTTTCGTGACCGCAGCGGGTCCATGAGCCTTTATCATTGAAAACATGAATTGAAGCAAAATTCTGATTTCGAGAAATTTGAGTTCAAATGTCACTTAAACATTTTAGAACACGTCGTAACGTATTAAGTACATTAATCTAAATATTCATCTCTAGAATTGATATACCTAATACGTTACTACATATCCTAAAATGTTTATGTGAGAGTTTAAACCCAATTTTATAGGTTATTTTTTTTTGCGACATATCACCTTTATTCATGTCTTCAATTTATATTACCTAATTGCACAAGTTGTCCATGTAGATACCAATCTATTCAAGCATTGATTTTGTGCACTTTTGTGACCAGAACTGCCTCGAACGCAACTTGTGTACAAAACCAGTCCTTTTGTGTTTATATTGTGAGATATTCCAAGTGCTCATACGAGTACAGGACAACTGGCATACTATATTATTTACTCTCTTGAACTAAACTTATCAGAAGTGATTCACAAATACCCAATAGGCACATACATACCCTAAAGTATCATCACTTATTTATTTTACACCTTGTATAACGTAATTTGTAAAACATAATATGTTATACGTAAACAATGTTCATTTAATAATTAAATATGCATGCACCATTAATGCAACGTCTATTTAATAAAGAAATACTTTCACATGACAAGCATGCTAGCGTATGCAACCAAAAATAAAGTAAAGGGTTACTTACCTCATAAAATGATCCACTATGAATGTTATTTTGATTAAGTGTAAGATGTTAACTGTTTTCTCGCATTCACTGTATACCTTAACTATTTGTTTTGTTATAATATAGCGCCTGCACACCTACAGTTCGGACCGCGGAAAAACGCGCGCCGTTCGGACTGACTGATCCATCACATCAAATGAAATAATAACTTTTTCTTACTACTCGAGATTTGTAGACAGAAAAAGTTATTAATTTATACTTTAAACTGGTAACACCAGTTCCAACTGATGCCGTCTGAACAAATGAAATAAAATTACATGCTAAATATTATATAATATAATATTTAGTATAAAATATAATATCACAAACCGTTAACGCATTTTAGTCGCAATTAGCACGGCATACTGTCGCTAACCTGACTAATGACACAAATCCATTCGCGGTTTAGAAACCATTTCGGCCCCTGGTTAGAACTTTACGTGTGCAGGATAAATAAAAATAACAATAAATCAATTTTGAACGGAGTTAAGAAATAAACTAAAATGGACAGAAACGTTTATTAGTAGTATGCCAAATAAAAAGCTATAATCAAAGATAATATGTAGTAAAAGGTTCACAATAAAAAAGAAAACTTAAATTCTAATCGTAGAAGGCAAAGACATACTAATTACAAACAAAAACAACCTTAATTCGGACAATTTTTCAATATGTAAAATATTAATCTCATTTATTTTAAATGTATTAAAATTGAAGCTTTGAATATAAGAGAAAGAACGCGATACTTTTATTTTATAATTATAAAACTTATCGAGAAACTGTTAGAATAACTGTATTTTAAGCTGCAAACATACAAAGCACATTTATACAATTTTAAACTATTTTTCAATTGGCAGATAAAATATTTACGAACTAAACGTTAAGGACGTATCTTATAATTAAGAAAGTTACGAAAAATAACGTTTTTTTTTACATTTTTACAAATACATAATAGAGTATATTTTAAAAAAGGATTGAATCCTTCGCCCAACTGAAGAAAGTACAACAAAAACATAAAAAATCACAGTACAGTAAAAATAATCTAGCTAACTAATGATCAACTAATTGTAGGCAACGCGTAAAAAATCTTATCCAGTGATTGGTCCGAATTCAATAATAATGAAAAAATTTTTCATGCCGGCCTGTATTTTTTAACATTTTATATACATTTTTTTTGGAGCAGACAGACATTATTTCGGACCAACCACAATATTATAAATTAAACAAGAAAATATTAAATAAAAAATTTAAAAAAAACTTTTCTCATTGGGGACATACTGTCAAAACTGAGCACCAAGTCACAAAACATTTTTTTTTCTTTTTTTATAATCTTAACAGTTAATTCGTATAAGAACAAAATATAAGGCACGGTAATGTTAACTCTCAGAAAATAGTTTATCTATGAAACGACTTTTTTTATTCGTATAACTCCACATAAGAATATGTTTATAAATATGTCCATTTTTTATTTTCAAATGTGTTTCTATGCTCAGTATGTAACATGCGATGACAGATAAAAGAATCAAACCTTATTATTAATAGTAATTATATTATCTCTGTGAATTCTTGTAGTATGGGGTAGTGTTGCGGAATTTCAAAATAAAACGTAAATAAAATACGTATAATAAGACTGCATTTTGTTTTCATATTCTTTTCATTTTATACAGTCTTAATATACATCTCTCGAATGTCATTTAGTATATTCGCGACAGAGTATAAAAATGGCAAAGTTGTATCGAATATAACACTTCCCCATATTAATCTGTGATCCCGTATGTTACTATGATATGAAAGTTATTCTCAATTGTATACAGTGAACAGACAGACAATGCACGTCATGCAGAGCACAGCTATGGCAGTTTATAGTTTCTCATAAGGCAGATGAGAAGTGACATCTGAAAGGAAATAAAATAAAAAAATAAAAATCGCCCCGATCAAAACTTAAGTAGAGTCCTTACTATGAAAAAAGTACTTACTATCTAAATATATTCGAGTATTTAGAAATAGGCCGTAAATAAAAACAGCCAATATCATATTAGTTTTTATTTTTTTTTGGGAATCATAATCTTTATTTATTTCATTTAACACTTCGTGGCGCGTCACGCTACCTATAGAGGACTTTTTTCACGGAAAGGACTAGTTAATAATAACGCAAACATCCCTTTAGCCAAGATGCCATCGCTAACTGCGATGACGAAGTTCGAAATCAAAAATGGATGGTAGTGATGAATTACGCTCTGCCACTTAACGAACGTGATTTATATCTCATACAATTTAACTTTCAAAGTTCATCATCATATTAGTAATTAAAGACATATAAATGGTGATAGGTATGTCGCAAAAAAAAAACCCCCAGAAAATTGAGTTTAAACTTTCACTTCAACATTTTAGGATATCTAGTAACGTATCAAGTACATTGATTCTAGAGAGATTTTAACAATAATGTACTTAATAGTTTACGACGCATTCCCAAATATAAAAGTGACAGTTTGAACTCAATTTTCTCGAAATCATAATTTTTCTACATATCACCTTCATCCATCCATGTCTTCAATTATTATTAACGATGGCATGTGGGCTAAACTTCAGGACCCTGCTCTTTTATGTATTAGTATTAGTTTGTTAAATAATTGACATACTGCTCCTACGGACCATAATTTAGATAAGTTAATTTAATGAGAATAAAATATATAATTTTGATTTATCCATTATATTATGCTTTATTATATTTATTAAGTAGTTTATTTAGTCGTGTGTATAGTGTAGTTCTAACAAATCATGATAAAAAAAGCTTCTACAACACATACTTTTTCAAGCTTACGTAAAAGAAAACTTTTATTAAAAAAAATACAGTGAAAAATATTTTAAAGAATACCTTTTTTTTAATTTTTGAGGTTCATTACATTATAGTTTTAAAAGTATAACTATAATTTTAAAAAATGATCCAAAAAGAGTAAAGTTTCAGAGAAAAATGTAACCGTTTCGAGTGGAATGAGTAAAAAAAAATTTTACTAATTCCCCACTCGGACATTATCCTGCAACGATTTAAAGTGTTATTATTTCATCATTAATATTATGTTATTTTAAAAAAAAGTAATTTAAAATATCATAATATAATTGTTATTTTAAAATAAGTAATTTAAAATAACATAATATAAATGGGAAATTATGAACGAATGATAATAAAGTACTCAGTATATTCTAGCCAGTCTAGCAACACAACATAACATGCAGGTTATGAACATGCAACACACACCAGTGTCTGAATCAACTAATCATTGTTCAAATTTCTTGGCCATTATCAAATTCAGTAGGTACTTAATTTGTTTAACTTAACATCGTTATTTTAATATAGTGTCCACATTTTTGTTACGTTGATATCCAGACAAAATATTGTCGCTTTACCTTCACAACCTCGTATCTATAAAATAATAATAATAATAGCTCCCCTCACCGATTTCGATGTCGGTAGCCGATTTCGCAGCTACGCAGGAGTTATTTTATAGTGCCCAAGTGTGTGCGCAATACACAGAGGCACTCTCTCTTCCTTTTACTCTCATAACCCAGTGGGACGGTAAACCGACACGACTAGCGAGAGATCAGGCGCAGGACCGACTTTTTACATGCCCATCCGACGATGGATCATGAAGCTCTGAACCACTAGACCACGGAGGCGAAGTGCAAGTGTTCAGTAGAGTCAAAAAACCTAATAATTTTAGATTTTATTATGACATGAATTTTGTTTTAAATGAGGTTTAGTTGTGTACAGTAAACATCCAAAATCCATGTCATAATAAAATATAAAATTATTAAGTTTTTTGACTCGACTGAAAAGTCGTAGTTTTTTAGATACGAGGTTGAGAAGGTAAAGCGACGATATTGTAAGTGAATTTATGATTGTAAATGAGTGTTGTGCATTTAATTAGAATAAAAAAAAACTTTTTGGGATTTGAACACTGATCACATAATTTGATGTTTGATTGGTCTTTCAGAAACCGGCTGTAAGACACACAGACAGACAAAGACTCACCGGAGCTGTACTGCGTGTACTGCTGGTACTGCGGATGGAAGTTGTGGAACGCGTCCGTCATTATGTCCTTGGGGTTCATCGTCTCCTGGAACACGAGGATGTTGCATGTTAGTGAGACCGGCCAAGTGCGAGTCAGACGGAAGAGTTCCGTACAAAAAGAAATTTTAATGACCCTTAATTTTTTTTATATGTTGATAAGGGCCGATTTTTCAATCGTCAGATAACTTTTATCTAAGGAATAAATATGTAGCTTTTGGCGGATTTTGTATGGAACAAATGTCAAAGTCAGATGTTTAATCAACAGATAAAAGTTATCTAACGATTGAAAAATCGGCCATAAGGCGGTTACAGAAGTACATAATTTGTGAAAGTGTCAACCGTCTAGCTATCTCATGTAATAAACCTTGGTTTTTTCTGAACAAACCTTAGGAAAGTTTGATATGAGGTGTGCAACTTTGTATGAGAAAAATCCTTTATTTTCTCCACTCCACTCCAAACTCACATAGAATTAATCAGGGTTTATTTTTTTATTTATTTAAGAACTGCCCTTATCAAATTGAAAAATAGGGGTTTATGTGACTTTCGTCAGTCAGTCAGTCCGTTAATTCGTACGTTTACTATCGGCTTTTTATCACATGCAGAATTGTTTAAACGCCGAATAATAAAAAAAGTGTTAGCTAGTATATTATAAATGTACCTTGAGGCTGGAGGATATCGACTGCATGGTGACGGAGCGGTGCGGGTCGCGGTGTTGTGCGTACACACCCGCGGGGAACGCGTACCGCAGCGCCACGGCGGCGGCGAGCATCTCGATGCAGATGAGGAAGTTCTGGTATCCCGCGGACACCGTACCGGCGGTGGTGGGAGTGCCGCTGGCGTCCACGATGGGCGAGATCACCTCGGCCTTCTCGAGGATGGCGAGAGCGACACCTGCGGAGGATATCATTTGTAATATAACCAGCTGATCCGTGCCCACTTCGTTGAGCATGGAAACCGTTTAAACCTTCCCTGGACTTCCACGAATATTTCAAGACTGAAAATAGCCGAATCGGAATAACAATATCTATGGACGCTTCACACCACGTCAAACTGGCCCCGCACTAAGTATCCGAAGAACTCGTGTTACATGTACCAGACAACGGAAATATATTTAATACTTTTCTACTATACACATATTTAAGACTTATTATATTATTATACACAAATTTAATATACATCCATGACCCAGGAAAATTGAAAACTTTTTGTTCCCTCGGCGGGATTCGAACCCGAGACGAATGGTGGAGCACCAACGCGCTCAATCACTGCGCTACGGAGGTCGTCAAATATATATTTTCCGTGTCGCCTATTACGGCGGGATAATGAAGACTGATGGTGAGGTGTTATTCTTTCTCCACCACCCCACGGCACTTAGGCATATATAAACAAAACAATCTAAAAACCCAACCTCACTTGATAACATATTTGACAGAAGAAACAACGTTTCGTTTCACTTTTAAAAATGAACCACTTTATGAATGTTACACAGTACTTTAATTAATTTTCTTTTTATAGCGTAATATTCATCATTATAGATTACAGATAACATTACAATAAGTACAATCTATATTTTTTTCACGTTTTAAGAAAGAAACAAATTAAAGTTTGTAACATATAAGTAAAGTTTTTAAAAGTGAAACGAAGCGTTTTTTAAGCTATTGCATAGCTTCTATCGCGGGCCTTGAGCGTGGGGACCGAATCCAGAAATTCCGTAACGAAAAAAACCTAACACCCCCTAAACAACACTTACTTGGCCCTTTGGGTGGTGGGGTTCGAATCTTCGAATAATAACTCAAACTCGTTACTAATAAGAATTATATTTCCGAACATAGTCCCACACAATAATAAAAATCCTTCACAATACTTATATATTTCACTAATATTTTCGATAGCGCGATGTAGAAAACTGCAGAAAAGTAACAACGCCATCTAGGTTTAACATAGTGAACTAAAAGTTACATATTAAGGTTATTGAACCATAAAAAAATACTATGCAATAGCTTTACCGCGGCAGTCCCCGAGTGCCATACGTCTTTTTTTATCTGTCTCCTCTCAAGTATGGTTAGATTTGAGATTGTTTTATTTATACGGGCCTTAAACAACTCACCTTGCCAGAAGGACAAGAAGATGACCGACTTGACGGTGAAGAACTTGAGCACCGGGTCGAAGGGCTTGAGCATCTCGCGCGTGGCGCCGAGGAACAGGAACAGGCCGTACAGCGCCAGGCTGACGGAGAAGTTGTACACGATGGTGATGTACAGGTAGCCGCCGTTCGGGCTCCAGTCGCCGTCGTGGTAGTGGCCTGCGGACTGGAGGTACAAACTAATTAGATAAAAGTGTGGCGGTACAAATAGCGCCACAATCCTGTAATTGGGAGTGTAATAAGTTTGACCGAGCATACCACCTCGCTCGGTCGGAGATCTCCCTTGTGGCTTCCACTGTTCCCACGGCGGTATAATTAATCAATAAATTATTAATTTACTACAATAGTGGTACAATGTTTAATGTAAATGTGGCATTGAATATGCGCACGTTATAAGTCGGATATACGGCATGTTGGTACAGCGAGCAGGTCTGTAACTCAATGAGACGACCGTGTGCAGATAACTGATTTATTATTTTACTACCCACCACCTAATTGATATTCTTCATTATACATCAATTTAATAAATCATTGAACCCAATTCAGTTCAGTGGTTTGAGTTTAGCTAGGTAAAAACGATGTACGTATAAATATGATAGTGTGAAAGTCGTACATCTAATTGGCTATTATTATATTATAGTATTTCAAATAAGGTTTGCTTTACAAAGATATAAATACATATATAAAAGTGACAATTCAACAAGACGTCTCCAATGTGATAAGATAAACATTACTCATTAGTTAAGAAACTTCTAGGTATTTGTCGCTAATAATAATTTTATTGTACCTACAGACAATCTACACAGACATCTAGTTTGAAAGAATTTACTAATAGGTTAAAACCAAGTAAATTATTATTTTTTACCAATATAAAAAAAGCTACAGCGATACCTTGCTGGTGCGGGCTAAAGTCTGTAGTTGTCGGAATAAAAAGTAGCTTGTAGCCATAGTATAAGAAGTAACACACACATACTTACGCACACACAAACATTCGCTTTTATAACAGTGTGATGATAATAATAATAAACCACCAATTTCTAATGCGAAAGTCAAAACATCAAACGACAGCTATACAAAAGGTACCCTTATAAATTTTATGAAGAAAAATCATTGAGGGCCCTCCAACGTTTGCGATTGAAATACATTATTAAAAAGTTACAAGCGAAATACTTTTTGAAACAGTTTTGAGATTACAATGAGAACAATAGATGCTTGTAAAGGTATTGATTTTTGACAGAGGGGGGACCCACATGTAAACCATTTTTAGGGTTGATTTGTAAACCACTCGAAAACAAACTTTTTTTAAAGCCACATATAAAACCATGCCTTTATATAAAATACTTATTCCCACAAACCGTGAAAAAAATAAAAAATACGATGCCACCTCACAGTATGGGGAGCCACTTTAAAATACAAAATTAAAATTTTATGATGCCAAAAATTAAGTTATATACAATCTATAACTTCGGATATTCGTATAGGTTTTCTTAGTCAGAAAGTTATCGAGAAAGGACAGACAGACCATACTGTAGGTACTTATTTTGATAATAATTATTGAAGTTACTATTAGCAGAGAGACGGACATAGAGAGAAATTATAAAGGGTTAGTAACTACACGAAACTCTAAAAACGGAAGGTATGTACATGTAGCACGCTGCACGAATATCGATTTGTAACACATTCGTAATCTACGCAGCGATAAAGTATCGGGATTATAATTTAAATCTGTGCACCAATATGGCTTCGCGTTGTAACACACTTCTTATAATAAAAGTGAGTAGCTCAAAATGCGCCTTTGTACTTTATAGTCTCAACTATGCTTAGAAGAAATTGCTGTTTATAGCGATGTAGCCGGTTTTGTGAGTTTACTCAGTTTGTTAATTATAATTGAAATCCGACTAATGTGCATATTTGAACTTTATTAAAGCATATTATATATTATAACATTAATTAATTATTTTCCCTCTCGTTGATTTCCCTTGATTTTAGCGTAACGACAATGAACCTCTCTATACGTCTAGAGGGAAACCCATAATAACTTTAATTATTAAAGAAATAAATAGACAAATGTTGTACAGGAATGGATTCATAATATAAACTTCCTGTAATATAAACTGAAATGTTTTTAACGAAAACACTAACAATATACAAAAAAGGGACAACCCTACTGGGCATCTGGTTTATCTGTAAATCCACGTCAAATACTTAGCTCACCTGCAGGAATATGATAATGAACGCGCACACAGGCTTGATCAGACAGAACTGGAGCGTGGCCTGCTTGCAGAAGCGCAGGAACCCGATGGTGTAGGTGGCGCCGGAGAGGCAGCAGGTGCCGTTGACGCAGGACGCGCGCACCGGCCGCCCGCGCAGTTCCGACATGATGTTACCCTCGCCGCCGAGGTACTCGTAGCAGAGCGAGAGGAAACTGTAGATCACGAACGCTGAAACATGGGATATGTTTGTCAATGCTTGACTGTTACTGGTCCAATAAAGGACTACCCTGCCACCAGGACAGACGGCCTGAATAAAGTCGCAAGATGGTGGATGTCGGTCATGAGCCACCGGTCGCATTGGACTTTGGGGGAGGTTAGGTTAGGTCCTACTGGGGTCGCTTTGCGGCCCTCCCAACTAACGTCTAGTACGGGCTCCGGGAGAGGGATGGGTAACTTCCCCGGCTTAGTCAGTCGTGGCGGCAAGGAGAGCGTTTGCCGGAGTGCTCCCTTAATTTGATCCGAAGTCCGGTACCTTATGAGGTAGACCGGCCAGTCGGGGGAGTGTGGCCTGCGTTTTGAAAGATCCAGCACACTCCCCCCAATAACGTCTGATGGCAATCTGCAAGTGGTTTTAGCGGGTAAACCGGCCGTAGCAAGCCGGGAATCCCACATACCCCTAGGGGACCCTCCGTGGGGGATGCGTAACGCATTTTCCTTGCGACATCAAAAAAATTTTAGATTAGGTCCAGCAATGGACGTCGTAGCTGAAACGTCATTACCACCAGTGTATTCATAATGTAATAAAATGCTTAAACATAATATTACCTATGTTAAAATGAATTTCAAGTCTTTTTATCGATTTGCTAAACATCTAAGAACATACATAAACCTAAATAAATGTACAAAACTAGAAATTGTTCTAAATGTCTTAAAGATAATTCACGGACGGTGAACCTTTCATTTGCTGCCATTAGGGTTATTTTAAGTTGGTCACTAAACTCTATTATCCAAATTAGAAATGTCAATGACTTGTAATTACGCGTTACAATATTAAGGATAAAGGTTAGCAGGGAGGATATAGGTCAAGCTATTATTGTATTAGCGGTTACTCGGTTAGCCCAACCATCAAACGCTAAACGGATAAGACCCTTTACGACCTAACGTTGCTAGTGAAGGAAATATATTATACAATGCGCAAAATAAATGAGTGAGAATACTTTATCGTGTGTATGTATGTGCCTCCTATCTAGCGTTTACTGTGAAAGTAGGTACTAGCGCTGAAATACTTACTTTTGAGTTTGACTTTCATATTTGTGTGAGAAATGACCCAACATCATAAATTTGCCCACATAATAATAAAAAAAAAGTATCGTAAGTACTGTAAGTGTACCCGGCCTTTAATCCCGATTTGTCGCGTTATGATAAGTATTTTATATGAGGTGCCAAAATAAAAAATGTTCTACGCGTCCTTCTCTTCACACCATATTCGGCTTGACTTATGAACCACGAGACATATACGCTGTATATTCCTTCTGTCCCTTTCTACGACACTCACGAGAAAGAGAGTTTAAAGGGAGGTTTATTTAATGTATATTACGCATCTATTTTATAATACACTAGGTGAGCCCGCCACTTCGTCGGCCGATTTTGGAATATACTTAAGGACTGTTCGGTTACTGTTAGCCCTAAGCGTGGCGATTTACATAATTACATGGATGGCTATGTAATTATGTAAAAAAAAACCTTCTTCAAATCAGACCACCAGTAGTTAATGAAATTACCGTTCCAGCAACCAACAAAACTTTACCATTTCATAACACTACTATAGATATTGCTTGGTATTACGCAAATAGTAGTGATATAAAAAGCAAATAACATTTAACCAAATTCCAAATGATTGCGCAATGCGTTTAATTAATGTTATATGAAAGCCGAAGCTAAAACTATTTAACGATATATGTAAATTCATTTGATTGCAATTTTCGCTAAAATTAATCGGCAAAATATTACAAGAAAGTTTACAAAATGAATAGTTTACGTACTAATAATTATCAATCGTTTCTAAGAAACTTATTGATACATGAGCACATAAAAACACAAAAATGATTTAAAGTTAAACAAACAACACTTTTCCCGCTCTATTCATTTATGTAATAAAAATACAGTTAAGTATACCCAATTAGTTGGTTATCATGCTAAATATTTCTGTACGTTCTGTAGAATTCGTTCAGCTACTTACACCTCAGTGTAAGAAAGAAGAGGTAGGTATTAAATTACGCCAGGTAAGATAGAAAGCTATAATGCTCACGTCCTGAACCCTGTTTTATGGTCACAATATATAATTCACGAGTACATCTTACCCACTGTTTGCAATGTTTACATCTTGCAGGTAGACTACGTGACTATCATATAAACAGCGAGTAAAATAACCTAAGCGATAATATTTCGTTCCCATTGAATGTGATTTAAATGTAAACAAAACTGATTATGTGCGGCTATAACGCTTCCAAATCACATGTTACATTCACCTCGTAATATAGAGAAATAATGACACATTGTTTTGATCGAATATTATTTTTAACCCCCGACGCAAAAACGACGGGGTGTGTATTGTGTATGTGTCTGTCTGTGGCAGACACATACACAATACACATACACACTTTTTCACTTTTAACTCTCTAACGGATGATCCAATTTTAATGCAGTTTTTTTTTGTTTGAAAGGTATATCAGTCGAGAGTGTTCCTAGCTGTGTTTTGTGGAAATCGGTTCAGGTCTTCTAGGTCATCAGGTCGTTTGTTAGGTGTGGTAAGAATGTTACACGCTAAGTCGGGGCTTTCCTTTTTTAATTTTTAATATTGTTTTCATATAGATAATTTTGAAACTGAATGGAGTATGCCCAGCCCAGCGCATTAGCAAGTTGGGAGTGGGCTGGAGAGTAAGAGGATTTAGCTCGCAGAACCCCATCGGCGCTAGGGCAGAAAGGTTCTCGAGGACCGCGGAATCCCTTCCGCGGTCCAAGCGTCCTGCCACTAGGTGGACAGATGATCTAAAGAAGGTCGCAGGGTCAGTCAGTGGATGCAGGCCGATCGTCCTAGCTGAAACGACGAATCTGAATGGAATATAGATTACATTGAACCAACTATCCATATATATCTCCACTTCTCGATGGAGTAACAAGGACAACATGTGACTTGAGTGCAACTTAATTTAACTATACATAATTCTATCATAGTATTCGGCCATTAGCTAATAAACACAGCAATAAATTCAATATTTACATCATTATAATGTTTCATTATCCGGTATATTTATCATAATAACATTATAATAAGCAGCAGATACTAAATTGATATGAGGTGCACTATCGTAAACAGCCTATGGATATTGATAGTAAATAAATTATGTTATTTATTTATTTTAATGATAATAAATAAATTATTTAATTAATAATAAACACTGTTCTAAAACAGTACGTCGATATGAACCTCTGAATACGGTATAATACATTTTGGTTCAAGTTGACTCTTTTGAATCTTCTAATTGCTATGTGGGTAATGGGTATGTGCTCAAAGACTACTGCACCTATTTATGCTCTTTTCACCAATCGATAGAGTGGTTCTCGAGAAAGTTGTAGTATATTAATTAGACCCGATATGTGGCACTGCTGTTAGTCAAAATTCAAAGAAACAAAATTCAAGGGGGAAGAATTTACGATTTCCGAAAGTATTCTTTTTGCAGGCAACCTTAGCAAGAGATAATAGCTGTATCATCAGCCTTTACTCGTCATCTTTTAAAAAAGTTAACTAGGTAGTTAAAAAAATCTTGAAAATAGTAAATACGTAAGAAATAAACGTAGAGCTATTAATTAGTAAGCAAAGACGTGAAACTGATAAGGCGTTTTTATCGCCGCTCCGGTTAGATAAGATTAATGAGTCGCCATCAAAACATTGCCAGCGTGAATAACGCAAATGAAACACAAAACACCCACTTATAAACATCACTTCATCTTATTTTCAAAATGTATACTTCTGTCGTACTGTTATATTATCGATAGTTATGGGTTGATATGTATAGCAAAACTGCTGAGTTTTCCATTGCATTATTGCGAATGCAATAGGAAACCTCTATTGTTTTTCACATAATTATTATGATTGTTTCAAGTTACATTGAATCCCACCAAAAAAAAACATGTAAAAATGTTGCCAAGACGAGTCTACATAGTGCGTGTGAAAAAGTTATCAGATCTCATGTAGAGCCAAGATTCTTGATCTATGCGCCCTTATTTACCAGGCCTAACTTCACACACTCTACATTTCAGTCAAATCGTGATACGGCTTTGCAACCGTTACGAAGATTTCATAGGTTTTCAGCGTATGTGAAATAAAACGGCCAAGCATCGGGTGTAGGTACGATCGTTGATTATTTTTGGTGCTATTGCTTTCTCCGGCACCCCACGGAGCGGTATTTCGGGGGTACAATAACAAATAATTAAATAAATAAGTAAATAGATCAATAAATAAATAATTACCTTCATAACAATCCCTGACCGTGAAGAAGTAGACGTAGTAGGAGTCGCCGTTGAAGAACAGCAGCGAGATCCAGCTGTAGCAGCCGTAGATGGGCACGATGAACAGGATGCGCACGATCCATCGCTGCTCCGACGGGTTCGTGTACCAGCGCAGGTGCTGATAGATCTGCAATGTACGGCGTGGTGGTTAGTGACGTCGTGAGTCCGCAATGTATGAGTACAAACGTACGTGTATATGTTTTGGGCCAAGTAATAAGTTCAGCATTATACGTAATGCCCGATCATTTTAAAATACCTATTTTAAATATGATAGTCGTCGTCGTCGTCGTTACAGCCTTTTACTGTCCACTGCTGGACATAGGCCTCTCCAATACATTATTGAAGGAAGTTAAGCCTACTGGTACCACGCTGGCTAGACGGGTTGGTACAGGGTTTTGTTTCGAGTTTTCCTTCTCTCACACTAGCTGTTGATGTGTGTGTGTTTCCTTTTAGTCGCCTCTTACGACTCCCCTAGGATAGTATCGGGGGTGGTGATAATTGTATTCTAATGCCGTCACCACACGGCAAAAATATGATAGTACAATTTAATAATATACAAAGATTTAATTTGTATCGGGCATTTTACATAATATTGTCCATCACCTTTTGGGCAGAGTAAGAAATATTTTTTTATAACAATTATATCATTTTACTTAAAATTTGCCCGATAGAGAAAGATATTATTCATATTTCCCGCATTAATCACCTGGTCCATAACATATTATATACCTACCCATAGTATAACTTAGGTCAATCGAAGGTCTGAGTGACAGCAGCGGTAACACCATATTATTTCTTAACGTAAACTATTAACTATGTACGTAAACCGTTTCAAGAACATATTATGTAAAGTGTATGTACCGTACTTATATACAGATTAAAACGGGCCGTGTGTGCACAGACAATTCCAAGTAATCTCCTTTGTACTTTTGGAACCATTATAACAAGAGTAGTTGACCCGTACCTCGTAGAGCATAGAAACAATTTGAAATGAACCGTTTAAACCTTCCCGGGACTTCTACGAATATTTCAAGGCTGAAAATAGCCGAATCGAGTTCTCGAGTTTAAGCGAGACTAACCGCAATTCATTTTTATACATAAGAAGAAGCAGATAACATAACTGATGCCATCTTTATATTAAAAAAGTAAAAGTATGAATAAGCCTGAATAAGGCAAGGAGAGCACACTATCTGGGTTAGGAGGAGCATTCGCCTTCTTCTATCTGAGCCAAGAGCAACATACGCGTTATTTTATCTAGGTAAGGAGGTTCATACGCATCCTTCTATCTGGGCTAAGAGGAACATACTTCTAGTATAGCGACGGCCCTTGTGTCATGTGACCACCATCTTGAGCCATCTGATATTGTTAGTAAATTTCATATTCTGAGTTACACTTTCAGATTAATATAATAATAATAATATCTATGGACGCTTCACACCACGTCAATCTGGTCCTGTGCAAAGTATCCGAAGAATTTGTGTTATAGGTACCAGACAACGGAAATATATTTAATCAACATCTAGTAACTACTAATAAAAATACTATACACATATTCAAGATTTTTATTATACCTATACACAAATTTAATACACATCCATGACCCAGGAACATTGAAAACATTCAGATTAACATTGATGAAATTCTACGGGTTTGAAATGAAATGAAAAACTGAATAATAGGCGCCAGTGTCGTGGGCTCTCCATTCCAATCTGTTTCTTACTTTTTACTCATTAATAACCTAATTCCAGTCCATACCTAATATACATGCTAGGGGCAGGCAGGCGTTCCTCTGAAGGAGAACTAGCGTGCGCCACTAATAGTCATGGTTATCATACACATTATTGATGGTAAGAACACATTGTTGCCAATTCTACGTGCTAGATCTAGCAGAGAATCGAAAAGCGTGATCGATGCCCTACTCATGACTCAAGTGACAAGTCACATTTAACGACATCGTAACATGTAATCAGCTGTTGACGACTTGGCGTGCTAAAAGTCACGCTGCGAAATAAATTTGGTTTACACTATACACTTATACTCTATATTCGGTATCAGTATTGTTATCGCCGCAAATTTTTTCGACGATTTCCTTGGAACAACTGTGAACTGTAAAAAAATGTAGATAAAGTGTTCCACGATAGCCAATATTAGTCTGTACCAATTCAATGTAAACTTTTATTTTAATTCGATCAAATTAATGTACGAGTACCATTGTGTTCCTTCAGTGTGCTGTGGAAGTTATATCCGATATGCATAATAAAGCTCAATATGGGGATATTAGCTTTGTTTACATTTACAACACGAATCACAATTCACAACGAAGTATACCAACTTAGGAACGTACCCAAATTCTTAAATATTATATGACAGCCTAAACCACAGACAAATTATTAGTGATGCGAACGCAACACAATGATTATTATTGTTTGCTAATATGAATCCATAGACTATAGAAAATATTCTACAGTCAACAGTGTCAAAATGGCTACTAATGGCAAAATATTTTTACTGTGGAAGTTTTTCATTTAATTTAATATGTAATAGGTATATTGTTGTAGAGGAACGTACTTTACATTATACGAGTACATCCGATTTTAAAATAGGAATTAGCAAATCAAATATGAAAGTCAATGTAGTAAATTTAATATAACTCGGATACCATATTAAAATACCTACTTAAGTTGTTAAAAACGTCACATCATTAGGAACCGTTACTTTGCCGTTATCGCTATAAAATAATATAACTGGTCAGTACTACACTTTGTAAAAATAATTTAATGCTCTAAAAAATAATCTGATACATAATGCGGGTCAGCCTAAGCTGACCCGCAAGTCGCAACAGCAATTCGACAGGCGTGAATTGTACAATTGTGTACAATATCGCTCTCAAGTGTATAGGTTTGACAGCGATATTGTAAACAATTGTAGAAATTACGCCTGTTGAATTGCTGTTGCAAGATACATAATCAGCCTACCGCACCTGCCTTGTTGAGCGTTTAAACAGACTCTCTCACACACTCTACACAACAACTGAAACCTACAACTATATACAATACCTACACCTAAGACCTACATTGCCCATGTTCATAGACGACGGTGACCGCTTACCGGTGCGTTTTCATCTAGCCCTATAAATAAACTATAATATAAAAAAAACTATACTATATACAATCTACACATATGCAACCTCGCAGCGGCGGTTCTTGTATGAGCCGTATTCGTGTATTTAATTAACTAAAACGCTATAACTTAGCGCTATTCATCTCAAATGTAGGGCAATCTTGTAGTGCTGTACGTAGTAAAAGTTTTCTTACAATTTCTTGCACAGAAGATGTCCGCTTTAACATTTAAAGTAAATTAATTGAATCATACAAATCTGGGCATTATCGTAGACGTATATATTGGATTCAATATTGATTTGCAACTGTTGATCTTCAATGAATCCTAGTACAAAGTTAAAACATATCATTATTGATTTTTTATTTGTCTATGGAATAAGCTCCGTAACCACTAGACCGATTTTGATGAATTGAAATCAGGAGAGTGGATTACGGAGAAAAGCATAGGCTTGTAACAGCAAAATGTAAAATTCTTGCGAGATTTTCCTTTCCAGTTTTTAGTAAGTTGTTTAAATAATCTTGATGAAGGTCCCAATATTATAAACTAGCTGTGCCCGCAACTTCGTTCGCGTGGTTTCGGAAACACTATCGCGATTACCTTTTGATTTCTCACGTTGGCTTTTGTAATTATGATTTTAAAAAAGGAATAATTATTTCATACAGTCATATTGTTTGCGTAACTTAGGTAAACCGTTTATGCAGTGCAACGAAAGTCCTCAAATGTGAATAATTTTCCCCGTTTTTGCAACATTTCTCACTAACGCTTCGCTCATATTGGTCGCAGCGTAATGTTGTATAGCCTAAAGCCTTCCTCTATAAATGGACTATCCAACAAAAAAAGATTTTTTTAAATTGGACCAGTATTTCCTGAGATTAGCGCGTTTAAACAAACAAACCTCTTCCGCTTTACAATATTAGTATAGGTAAAGTATTTAAGTATGTAACGGAACATAGAAATAAAGTTATTAACATTTTATAACACAAGAATTTATGTGCTGAATACTGATATATAATTGAGTCTAGAAATTTCTCAATGATGGAAAGTATCACATGTGTTCGAGCTGTTTGCACAGTTGCGATATCGTTTCCTTTCATCGATATAATTATAATCATATCCATGAACGTCGCATTCTTATACAAAGTATGTAGACCTGAAATATTATTTTTTAACTGTCATATATTTCACACATCACTTGTATATTTTTATTATTAATGCACAAAAGTCAAAGGCGCGGCTGCCAAGTTTAGAAACATTTGGGTTACAAAAGAGATTTCTTAATTTCGAGTAGCGTAGCGAGTCATTGTCCTACTCCATAGAATCGTCAAGAAAACAGAAGTGGAGTGGCTGAATGGAATCTTATGAAAGACGATAAGACTGTCCTGCCTGTATGTGACTGCACGAATGATCTTTTACTACCCCCAGCGTACTGCTACACCTTCCTTACGAAGATAATAACTATTATCTGTAAAATATAAATACTAGTCTCTGTATAACGCCAATGACCTTGGACTACCATTAGTACGACGAGAAAGGAGTATCGCGCCGACCGGAGCGTGTTAAAAATCGTATAAAAACTCGTTTTAAAATTTTTCGAAACAATATTTGCAAAAACTAAAACAATCGTCCCCTGAGTCTTGCCTGACTTAAAGAAAGAAAGAAAGAAAGAATTTTTTTTTATTCTGACTATCATACAACACAATGTAACAATATGAAAAGAACAATACTTCTAAAATAAGACTTCAAATGCCGATGTAATGTTCACTAATATGTAGAGGTTAAAAAACGGGTGTACTATATATATAAGCTATATTAAAACAAAAATATCCATTTTAAATATCAACGAAAATCTTCTGGTAAATATAATAAAAAATATGGTATTTTTCTACAAGACAAGTATTGAGAAAAACGGTTTCTCATCGCGCACACGCAACCTTAGCTAACCATCAATCTGGTGCGAGGTCTATATTGTACGTCAACGTTGTAATTTCTATAAAACATTTGATACTGCGTGGCATAAATTACCTATATCGAGGGCACTGGCCACAGACGGTCGGAAACGTGAACTAAAAAGACACACCTAAGAAAATGTCTTGGCGAAAATTGGAAACTTGACTTTCCCTAAAACTGCTAATTATAACAAGGTCCACTAGTTCATAAAGTAGGTAAATACTAGTTATTTCCTAATGTGCAACGAGTAACAGAAATTTGAAATTAGCGATAAAAATGTACTGGCGTATTTATTAAATTATGTGTTTATAACCAAACATTTGTAAATCATACGATTTTTGGGAAAACCGAATTTGAAATATTGCAAAATATATTGGAAACATTTCTGTTTATTTGTGGTGACTCTACACTTTCATTCAAGGTTGTTTGTTCGTTCGTGGTTTACTGAACAAGGAACATGTATAAATACGCATATGTATCAATCAGGCTTACTCCCGACACAGTCGAGAATCGAATCAGTTCGATCTCAACGGATTTTGATGTTTTACTTTGAAATTAACCAAGATAAAGAAAATCGTAATTATTTTATCGTGACGTCATTGCGATAGTTCGCCGTGCACATTTCACAGCTATATTGCGAGAAAGAGATGGACAGTTATTTTCGTTTGCTTATTATTTTTAATCTCGTGAACCGAAATAACTTTTATTTTAAATAAGGTTTGCCTATTCAGAAAGGACTAAACATAATTTGTTAAACTGTTAATATTTCGACACTACTCTATTGTTAATTGTATTCGTATTACATATTTTATCTGTGACTAGCTGAGTAATTCTTAATGAATATAAACTTATTATCAAGAAGTGGAAACAATAGACTTTAATTGCTATGTGATTGTGTACGTCATTTAATAATAATTAAAGACAACTATACTTGATAGTTTTTAATTAAATGTAAATAATATGTAATTCATTACTTTGTATACGATGTTTTGGTAGACTACTAAAACAATAATTATTAATAATCATTCGCTAAAAACTAAAAAAAATTGGTTTGACAGATGTTCAGCAGGCGTACTCCCGACACAATCGAGAATCGAATCAGTTCGATATCAACGGCTTTTGGTGTTTTATTTGGTGAATTACTTTGAAACTAAGCAGGATAAAGAAAATCGTTAGATCGTAACTTTTTGTACTCCCTACCATATTAATCGACTGAGAATCAAAATAAATAAACGTCAATTTATTCGGGAGTACGCGGCACGATCGATTCTCAATCAAAATCGAATCAGTTTGGAGAGTAAGGCTCCTGGTTAAACAGTTGCAGTGGTGGTATTTGTGGTGGCCTAGTGGATCATATTTTGGCTGTTAGAAAAAATAATACTCGTTAAATGAAAACCAACAGATTGATTTCCAATTAAGGCACTTCCCACTCCCCATCAAAACTCCATTCAGCGCGTCAACACTCGGATGTCACTGTCGAAAATTCAATTTTCCCATTTCCTCGCATCCGGCAAAATTGTTTTTCGTGCGTTTTATGGGCACTTCGCATTTTTACAGTGAGATTAATGTGCTTTTATATCGTACATTTGTTTTTCAGTTTTATCAAACATTTTTATTTTACCTTGACTAGTTTAGATCCTCACTATTTCTAAATGTTTATATAATAAACTTTTATATAAAATACTTTTTAGTAAACTCTATATATTACAGGACTTACACACCACCCTAAAGTATTATCACTCATTAATATTCTTATAATAATATTAATGAGATGATACCTAAAAATAACCTTGACTAATAATTTGTACCCTCACCCTTTCCAAATACATAACAATGCTACTTCACGCCAGTACATGGTATTATCCGCGGTATCACTCCGGTAAGACCATTCCTTTACTAAATCTCTCTCACGGTAAAACTGCCTTATTGTATTGCAATGCCTTGAAAATCCGTAAATAAATCAAAAACACCATCCATTTGCTGAAATTCTTTCTAGAATGTTCTAAAATAGTAATCGCCCTTTCCCAGCCTTGACGACTTGTCCAAATCGATCTGACATTTGGCAATAAGAGCAGTGGAATCGACCATTTAAACCGGTTTGTGTATATCTTTATATGTTACCTCTATGCAGAATGGTATGCTTTTGTTGGCGTAAAGTTTTAAAATCTCGGATAACACAACAACACGCTGATAGAACTTACCGAACATCATGGTGAAGCTAATAAAGCAGCTACAAAATGTAAAGCGAATATAATTTCACAACGACAAACTTCATTTTCATTATAAGATTGCGTTCCCTTTAATTTTGTTTTTACTTTACAGGCTTCGCTTTACCATAGAAATGGAATAGAATAAAGCTACGTTTCTAAAGTGTTTAAGCAATTATCGTTATAATTTGTAAAATGCATTCGTCTTTTTTATCCAAACACCAAAAAAAATTAGCACATTACACAATATATTGGGTTTAACGCTGTTAAACCACTGTTTCATAAAATATAAACAGCCTATGGTACTCGGGGATGAGCTTTTTTTTTATTTATCGAAATCCGTCTAGTGCTTTTCGAGTTAATTCGTAAATAACATAAAAAAATCCCTTCATAATATGACGTATAGATTTAATCTTTATCAGTAACGTATTGTTTTCTAATACTCCAGTCATGCTCCCAATAACTCGTAATAACCAAGTAATGGGTTTAACAATCTTAATAGCGTCGTAACGATGAGGAAAGATGACGCAAAAACGTGTTCGCCCGCCTCGCTCGCTCGATCATCCGCTACTTTCACGAACCGCGATACATGCTAGATCACAAACGTAAACAGTATGTGGAAACACTTTTTGCTACACCCGTACCTAGTACACGGTTTGTATAACCCGGAAGAGATATAGCTTCATGATGGGATAAGATTGCCTGTACAGTGCACGGTCGCCAACAAAACGGCGTAAAACTTATGACCCTAACACCCGGTTTCTGAAAGGCAAATAAAACTCAAATCAACTCAAATCAGTGTTCACATCTCTTGTCAACTTTTAGTTAGAAATGAGTAAGATAACTGGCAAGAGCCTAACCGCCCCGGTTTCTAAAAGGCAAATGAAACTCAAATCAACTAATCAGTGTTCAAATTTCATTAAATATTTTCAGTAACCGAAGGTTAGGGTACTTTTTCACTAGTATTACCTAGCCCCGTAGAGCAAAGCGAATATATTGGTACTTGAAAAACACATTCCTCTCAACTCCTCGCTCATACCTGGTGGAAAAGCTCCCTGGACCCTCAATCGATAACCTATCTTGCAACTAACTTTAACTGCATCGATAGATAAACTAAGTGGCGTTCTGTCTGTTACAAAGTCCACCAAAAAGTTACAGTGACAGCCTGTGAACAGAAGGGCTGTTGACATTAATTAAAGTTTCGAACGAAAACCATATTCGAACGTAATAAGGTCGAAAAGTAATGGACACATTTTGAGACCTTATTTTAGATAATATATTATACGTAACAGTTACGAATATCATCCAATGTCGACAATTAGAGACATGAATGAATAAAGGTGACATGTTGCAAAAAATATTTTTTAATTTGAGTTAAACTGTCACTTAAACATTTTAGAATATGTAGTAACGTATTAAGTACATTGATACTAGAGACGGATCTTTAAACAGTTTGAACTCAATTTTCTCAAAATCAGAATATTGCTACATATCACCCTGCTACATGTCTTCAATTGTTTCCACTTGTATCAATGAGTATTTGATTAACCGGCCGCCTATAACATCTATTGTTGCTTTTTTAATTTGCTACATAATCGCATACTCTGTGGAGTTATGTGGACCATTGAGTAAGTCCTTGAAGTTTTCTCAAGGTCTTCGTCGGGTACAAACATTTGCCCTTATTACAGTGCCACTATATATTTCGGAGTATATTAACCGCTTGACGTCACTGACAACGGACTGAGAACTCAGGGTCCTTATTTTCGAGAGATACGACAAAAGGTTCGCTGAATGACTAGCGAGTTTGACTTAGAGAACCTTATGTCAAATCCCATACATTTTGTTTTCGAACTTTGTAAATGGTAATAACTAATAGCGATGGCATCTTGAATAAAAACCCAGACTACCCGCATATTATTACTGATAAAATGTTTAACCCTACACGAAAAAAAGGGGTGGATAGTGGATACACTTCCGAAGTTTATCTGAAGTTAATATACTCTGTCCATTTTTGTTGATGTAAAATTATCAATACCTAGGACGTCAATACTCAATAATGATGAAATTATGAGCATCCTAGGTCCCAAGTACCTGCAAGCTCACCACTCCTGTAGAGGTCAGATTTATTTAGACAGAGCAAAATGTAAGTGTAGAACGTGTGTAGAAAAATTAGCTCGCTTGCTTTCTAACAAAATGTTGAATTAGTCAAGCCAGTACAATTTTAATGCTTCCGGTCTTGGTCAGTTTACCGTTAGAGAAAAACCACCAAAAGCCATGTTAATGTCTCAGCACGTCAGCTGGCTTTTGCCATGAATAAGACAGACGACGACATACTAGATCCAAGATGGTTTGAAATTAAGTGTTAACTATTCCAATATTATCATGGTATTGTTTTCGAGAGTAGCAATCTGACGGAGTTGGACTGGTCTTCCATCGGCATTAAAATTAGTTTCGACAGCAAACCCCCAGATCTAGCCCAGGGTCCTGATTTAAGGTGCCATATCTGTTATCGCTTACGAAGATCGAAAATAAAATGTATGGGATTTGACATAAGCTTAGTAATAATAGCGAGTCCATTTCGAATGGAAGGACCCAGAAGTATTCAAATAGTATAGGCTTGTTTAATCCAACATTGTTAGAAAGAGAGCGGGCAAATCTCTCCTCGACGTTATCTCGATAATTACGGAATATCGTGTTATTCATTGCTTTGTCAAGATTACATTTTTATGGATAACCCTGTTAATGACAATATGGTATACAATTTACAGTGATAAACTTTCTTAACATAATATTTTAATGTTGTACAAAAATTTAATGTCTTCAGCTCAATATACAATAATTACTAAGTATCTCAGGCATCACGTTGCACGCATCCAATCGTGCATGTGCACTGTGCAAGTATGACCGGAGGTTTAATGTAAAATTAACAAACAGCACTTAGCAGGAACAATTTTAAAAAAATAGCTGTCAATAGTCCCCGCTTGGGCTACAGGTTTAATCACGTGAATTGACTCCCTGGATTGGGATAGAAGTAGTACTTTCTATCTATCATGTAATATTATTGCCTAACAGTTGTTTGCAGATAATCGAGGGCAAAATCTAGATATACGGCTTAGAATTTAAGGCCCGTATTAATAAAGAAGTCTCAAGCCCAACCTCACCTGAGAACCTATTTGACAGATAAAAAAATAAAAGTTTAAAAAACTATAACCCGACTTCGCAAATAAAAACTATAACCCGACTTCGTAAAAAACTGGTCTAAAAAGGCTGAAACAAGCGGGTCCGACCTCGGCTCTAGCTTGACCATTTTTTACCTATGCATTTCTGGATTTCAAATTGAATTTTTTCTTGTTTCAGCCTTTTTAGACCAGTTTTTTACGAAGTCGGGTTATAGTTTTTATTTGCGAAGTCGGGTTATAGTTTTTTAAACTTTTATTTTATTTTACATTTTTCTGTTTCCACATGAACTATAACATTATATTATGTTCACTAAACTAACGTTAAACATAGAAAGTAACTAAACAACTCCTAGATACAATTTGTACGACCGCATTTTAAACCCTTATTTTGAATTTAACAACAAAATATAATAACTAATTAAAATTTGAAATACATATTTGTAATGTGCTTGCAAATTGTGCAAACACGATACAATTTTCTTAATTTAATTTTTTTTGGAGATAGTTTATGAGCTATAATTTTCAAAATCCAAATTTTTTCGAAAAATTATATAGCCTATGTTACTCGCGGGACCACTACGAATCGATTGACACCTTATTTATTAAAATCGGACCAGTAGTTTAACCGCTACGAGGGAACATACATACATACATACAAACATACATACATACATAGACTGCCAAAATCATTACCCTTCCTTTTGGCTTCGCCGAAGTCGGGTAAAAAACGTTTCGTTCCACTTTTAAAAGTGCACAACTTTAATAATTTTACATAGTAGGTACTTTTATTTCTTTCTATACCGTAATATTCATATTATAGATTACAGAAAAACAATTAAATAAGTATAATCTTTATTTTTAAGTTTTAAAAAAGAAAAAAAATTAAAGTAGGTAATGTAACAATTAATAAAGTTCTTCATTTTTAAAAGTGAAACGAAATGTTTTTTTATGTGTCAAATAGGTTCTCATGTGAGGTTGGGTTTGAGACTTTATTAATACGGGCATAAATGCTGAGCACCTGCTAGTAAATTATAGTGTTTCGAGTATCTATTCATGTTCCATTTAGCCGAGGCCAACCTGCGCTCCCGAATGCAGCCTTAGCTGAGCCTTGGCTGGATGACCTACATTGCCTATTTCTGCCCAACTTTGGTGCTCATTGTACGGTCGTCGACTACCGACGTGCGAGTTGTGAACCTTATATCTGTCGCAGTCATCTTATTGAATCTGGTTATTTAATTGAATCACTAGGCGGTTATAAAATGGCGTCAAAAAGCTCGTACAGATAGCAATGTGTTGATATATTTTTTGATTAATTTACTTTAATGTTCGTTTTATTAGTACTCATTCGGAAATTTCGAAGTTTAAAACTAAAATATTAAATGGCTGTCCTAGTCTCGGATTCTAAAATTTGTTGGTAAAAACAGGAGTCAATAAAAGCGCTAGTCATTCAATTAAATAGCGGATTCAATCAGATGACTGCGACATATCCATAGCGGTACAGTCGATAAGTGGTACACCGCTTGTCTCCAATTAAACTCCAATTCACACACAGCTAGTTAAGTAGAAGAATACATGAAGTATATATCCCACAGTGGAGAAGACTAGTTCTTTCTAAGACCATCATCCAAATTTCTACTTATTGTACAGGACATGTCTACCCTCTAATAAGGCGTAGGTAGGTAAATAGAAATTTGCATGAGTATGTCTTATTAGAGGGTAGACATATGCTGTACAATAAGTAGAAATATGGATGAAAAAGTCTTCAAAAGGTAAGGGTCATGTGAAGCCGAAAGTATGAGAGTTGAAGGAATCCCTCTCCACTGTTTGATTCGAAACGTAATAACGTAATAGGCAACCGTCCGGCTGCCGAGGGTACAAAAACGTATATTCATAATGTCATTAAACCCCATGAAAGGAAAAGATGTATGTGGCGTCATAGCTCCCAAACGGATGAACGGATTTTGATCTAGTTTATTATTTTGTTTGAAAGCTGACGTGATCGCAGGAGTTCCTAGTTATTTAATCATCATAGTTAACTCACTGCTTGGCAATTTAGGGGTTATTTGCTCACTAACCGGCGGCCACACATGATATGAGCCCGGTAAGGGCCGGCAAGTGGAATAAACATTTGATGTCCAAAGATAAAGGCCGAATCTCCAGTTATTAAAACAATTGGTAGATAAAGCGCACCGAAAATCTGGGAGAAGCCATTGGTGCAAATTAAGAACGTAGCTTTAATGTATTCTTTTTTTATTTATCTATTCTTACTCCCGGTTTCTAAAAAGCAAGCCAAAATCAAATAAACAGTGTTGAAGTGACTAGACAGCTGTCTAGTTCAGTTCTTGATTCAGACTTGACTTGAACACTGGTGGACACTGGTTGAACGCTGGTTGATTTGGCGTTGATTTGCCTTTAGAAACCTGGGGCGAATATAATATAATCGTCGTCTTTCATTCTGAAATTATAAATCCATCATTTACTTTTGCATTTACTCGGATTACTCGAAGTTGGACAAGAAATTAGGATAGCAAAGTTTGAAAGGCAATAATTATTATTATTTGGAGCGACGCGACGCTGCGGTCAAAAGCTATTTAGATATAATACTATATTAGAATAACCTGTGTCTGTTAAATAATTAATTCGATGGTTGTGCCAATATTAATAAAAAGAAAAACATGCAAATAGCCGATCGTTACTCAACACAGCTTACGTCATCATGAGGTCAATTTGGACATCGATTTTAAAAACGCGTAAACTAGAACAGCTAACATAACATAATAGCTGTCATACAATTTAAATATATTATATCTAGCAATATCCCGCGAAACAATTATAACCACAACCTAACAAGCAGATGAGTGAGTGTACGCATAGGCATGCGTTTGATTGACTCTGCGAACAATGTGACTTAACGAACATTGTTCGCAGAGTCAACATCCTGAGGATGCTCCGGGGTCGGAGCGAAACGCGCGTCGAGTTTTGCAACCTGCATGGTGGTGGGACTTTGCACGATCGTGTTAACATTATTGCTTGTGTGGTGGTGGTGTTTTCATGTTTTTTGCTTGCGAGTGTACGCATAAGCAGTGTGGGAGGAGGGAGGTGCATCAAACGCATGCCTATGCGTACACTCACTCATCTGCTTGCAGGTTGTGGTTATAATTGTTTCGCGGGATATTGCTAGATATAATATATTTAAATTGTATGCTATGGATTTCCGCAAAGTAACGCCTGATTCCATTAACTATAATAGCTGTCCTCCGTGGTCCAGTGGTTCAGAGCCTTGCTCTCGACCCGGAGTTTGACTCCCGCGTGGAACAACAAATAATTGTTTTCAAGTTTGGTTAGGAGAATGCATGCTGATCACCTGATTGTCTGACAAGAAAGATGATCCATGCATCGGATGGACATGTAAAAAGTTGGTCCTGACTCCTGCGCCTGTTCTCTCGCCAGTCGTGTCGGTTTACCGTCCCACTGGGTTATGACAGTAAAAGAGAGTGTCTTTGTGTATTGCGCACATACTTGGACACTAAAAAATAACTCTTACGTAGCTGGCCTGGTTTCAATTAAATCGGCTACCGACATCGAAATCGGTGAGGGGAGCTATGATTATAATTATAATAGCTGTCTAATGCAGACAATTCTTTTTAACATATTAGGTATGTCCTTTTTAAAATCAGTTGATTGATTACAATATGTACGTCTAGTTCTCAAACCAACTGTTTATGTTTATCCATATTTATTGGTTACAGCCTGGGCCTTACTCTCCGAACTGATTAAATTTTGATTCAGATTTGATCGTGTCGCGTACTCTCGGTCGGGAGTACAAAAAGTTACAATCTAACGATTTGTTTTTATCCTGGTTAGTTTCAAAGTAATCCACCAAATAAAATATCAAAAGCCGTTGAGATCGAACTGATTCGATTCTCGATTGTGTCGGGAGTAAGCCTGCTGGTGGCCGAGTCTAAGTAATAGGGTCCCGTTTTTACGCACGTCCCTAAAAGGCACCATCATAAATTTCATACAAGCTTGAAAATAGCTAGTTACTAGCTATTTTTAGAGCTTCGAATAGGTATTATATTAATATGAATAGGTACCTACTGGCTGCTAGTAGGTACGTATAGACGTTATAGAATAAGTGCGTGTTTCAACAAACAATGTTAAAGTTAATCCTTCATTAAATATCATGTTGTTCCTCTCGTAATTCCTATCAGTGAATGAGAAGGCATGGTACTTTAACAAGCCGTTAACACTAACATGCGTTGGTGAAATCCGGGCTTAATGTATCTAGTTAGTAGTTTGTATGTACAAATCATGACAGCTCCTATACAAATAGCATATGTTGATGACATACTATGAGTTACTCTTTGTGATAGTCGTTTCGCAATCATCCTCGTAGTAAGCACGTTGGTCCACGACTTGTTCCTCTTGAGGTCAAGGAGTAGAGGACATTACATGATTTTGTTTCTACAGTTTTTGGTTACAGCTCCAAAATTCTTTGAAAGAAAGAAAAACATCCCTTTGTATAAATAACCAAAATATACATATAAAGGTATAGCGTATGTCACATGGGCATTATTAGGAATATTTTGACATCACATTCATTAAATTCAAATCGGTAATTCAGGCGTTTAGTGTACATAGACTGCCAACATAACCCTTGTTTTTGGCTTTGTCGTAGTCGGGTAAAAAATACTATGAGGCCAAAATGTAGCTTATCTGTACACGGAAAATGTCCAGCGCAACAGCTGGTGATAAAATATTGAATTTAACAGTTAAAATGTTAATATAATATGTTATCATTTAATTTAATATTTAATGAACAAAGGCTGTAATAATAATAAAGAAATGGATTTCGTATTGTGTTACATCTTCATTCTCCACGATAAGTTTTACGGTAAGGACAAAAAAACATATCGTAAAAATGGAAATAATGACGCAAGCTAGGTATCATGACCGAGGAAAAACCATGACTAATAAGTATAACGTAATTTTAGCCTTTCAATGTCCAGTTAATGTATGAAGGTTGCCTTTTAGTGAGGTTAACGTCACTATTGCATCCATTACTGAGCTCATGATGATGAACTATAGGTAAGAACACTCTCGTTCACGTCAGCTTTAAAACAAAACAAGCTCGATGTAAATTTGCTCATAAGATTGTGAGCTAGCCTTGGTACCCAAGGGATGACAAGAGAAACAGAGGCAGACAATACCACAGATGGAAAGATGATCTTAAACTTACAACAGGACCAAAATGAAGTGTTGCAAACAACAGAGAGCAGTGGAAATCTCGGCAAAGGAGGAGGTCCTATGCCGAGAGGCACACTGTGCTAAGAGACATAATTTAATCTAATACTATATTTAAAAAGTGTAAATGTCACAGAATAAAAGGCTTTTTTATTTATTGATTGTGAGCTAGAATGCCACAGACACACACATATACAGACACGTCGAACTTTTTGTCGGGGTTTAAAAACCTGCCGCCGACAAGTCAAGTTTACCTGGTTTGATGGTCAGTTGTAATTTTGTTTATTTATAGCTTATTCTTTGCCTATAATTTTCTAGCTTAAATAAGTGGCTTCACTCATGTTGAATACAGTATGTATTTCTAAAGGATATAATTTCGTAATTAATTCCGTCGCCATTTAAGTACCTAGTACCATTAAAATAAAAGATAAAACATATTGTAATGTAACAAAGTAAGCTGCTTCTTTACAAAAATCTAATTTGCTATCACTGTATTTTAGCCAACAAACATAGATGATGCTCTCATAGACATCATTTATAATGCATTACACAGTGAAAACATAATTTGCACATCAAACACTTGTTTTAGAGATACGAAATTGCTTGACTTGGCTTAGCTAGATTAGTAATGTGTTCATTTAAAATTACAAAGTATCCATAGTGTTAAATCTATGTAACCTAACAAGCAATAATAAATACCTGTTGGCAAGTGATGAAGAGTGCTGTCCACACAAACAGTCCAGCAATGACCTGCGCAGGTCGTGTAGCGAGGAACACGGGCTCTTGTAATGGTTTAAATATTTCATGCACCGTGTCCGATATCGGCTGAGCCGTCACATTAATAACTTCCGTTGATCCCATTCTACTAACAAAAGAAATAGCATGTGTTAAGCTTAGAGGATACATTTTAAAATGTAATGTGATATGATGACCAAATGTGTAATGAATAAATGTCCATTATTATTATTAATGTTTATACCCTGTATGTAATAAAAAATATTTATACACTGGTTAAGCTATTCCACAAAACAGATAATTTAAAAAATCACTTAACAAACAAGCATTAAATATTGTATAGCTTAACTTCTGTGTAAATATTTTTATTAATAATGGCGTCATATAGAAGGTCTACTTTAAGTAATGGTCTTGATTTAGAAAATCTAATATGTAGGCAACAGGAGAAGAGTATTTCATATTTTCCTGGCTTTAAAATAATACCTAATTCATGTCAATTAGGAGTAAAAAGATCCAAGACTCTCAACCCATGTTTTTTTATTTCAAAAATAATGGCACTATACTGATGAATTGTAATAAGAGAATTTCAGACCACAGAAAATAAATATACTCAATTTATTTGCTTTAAAAACACATGATAACACTGAACAATTCATCAGGGCCAGACTTAGAAACTCTGTTGTTATTTACTGCAGGAACATTACAATAATAACTGTGTTATTTATTTTCATGTTACAATGATACTAATATTTTCTATACAATAACAGTCCAACAATAAGAAGAGCTATGCTATTAGAGCATACAATGCAATTGAGCAATAGGACAAATAACAGATAAGTCGATTCTATGAAGTCGTTAATTTTGCAATTTGTTTAGAATATCATATCACGGACTTGGAAAACGGAAGTATACCGAGGTCATAAAACTTGACATGTTTTGTACCAATTACATGCACCTAACTGTAGTGAAGGGCTATGTTTACGTGATAGACATTAGAATATATTTTAGTGGGAAATAAGGTTTGGTACGGTCGACCTACCTACCTATATTAGATTTGTTGCAGAATTCGATACGATTTCCTTTTGTTCCTGCGTCAATCGTAATCAACACAGCACATATTGTAGAAAACACTGAACACACAATCGCATCGATTTTTTCACATCCAATTTAAAACACGAAGTTTTCTATTTTGTCACTAATAAATATCACTATTATATATGTTTTTTCACTAGTAGCACAAATTATAAGCGTTCCATAAAAACTTTTATATTATTTTTCAATCCACAACAAAAATCGTGTCGATTCGTTCGCTATTTGTCGAAATAACTTTCAATGTTACCATTTGAAAAAAAAATTGCATTAATGTCGTGTCGCGACGATTGCGAAAATTTTATCGCACGCGACATCAGTGTTAGTTTTTTTAAACACTTTTACTTGAGTCTTACTACTTACTATTTATGTTTGACTCATTTAGAGTCAATAGTCTGATGCCCAATTACATAACATTCGGTAAAAATCAACCTTCATTTTATAATTTGTCGAAATAAAGCTCATTGTCAGTCGTCGACTCGTCCCTCATTAGTTTGGATTGAATGTTGCAGTTATTGGCAGCTGAATGTTGCAATTAAGGCAAGCAAAAATCTTAAATTATTAACTCAATTGGCACTCAGGTCAGGATAAAAAGGATAAAGGATTGTCCAATCTCCACCAACTTAAGTGAGACCGTGTATTGCACATTCACATTTTTTTGTTGTATCTATGGTTTTATTTTCAACACTTAACTGTCATTATCTGTGGTCTCTTCTTTCTGAGTTTCTAGCCATAGACAGTGATTAACAAATTGAAATGAAAATGTCCGCCGAAATAAAACGTTTTTATTTTATTATGTGACTGTTTACTCATAAGGCTATGTGAGGTGTATTTAGAATATCAATAATCCAAATCATTAAAATATCTATTAAATATACAACATGATTGTTCAAGAACCTATACAGGTGAGAAATATTTCAAATAATCTGTCAAATTAATTCTACCTTTTTCTAATAAATTGGCAATTTTTACAGGTAATCGTTTGGGATTGTCTTAACAATTACGAATATGACAATGCTATATTTCTGGCAGAAAGGCTACATGCTGAAGGTAATTTATATATGTTTGTAAATTGTAGACTTAGTTTGAATATGTGCCAATCGATTTTTTGTTTACACTCTGATTGTTCATATTATTATATCGACCAACAGCTACCTTGAAGTTGTATTAACAAATTTTAAATAATTTCAGTTTCTTCGGAGGAAACAGCATTTTTACTGGGGACGTGTTATTACAGAGCTGGACGAATAAATGAAACTTTTCACTTGCTCCATAACATATCCCTTACCCTACCACAGGCTAGATATCTGTTAGCAAAATGTTCAGTAGACCTCAAATCGTGAGTATTATTGCAATAACAATGCACAGCTAATTACAACATAATGAAATACCAAGGTGGTTTTGAAATAATATATTTTTTTTATTGAATTGTTAGTCTTCAAGAAAATATGTTAATGAATTTAGATACTTGTTGAGTAATGCATTAATAATTACCAGCAATCACTGGTTGCCTAATTTTATATTAAAATAGATGGCATGCAATTGGTTAAGCAGCTTATTTTGTGATATTATGTAAACTGTAATGTTTGTATATAATTTGCAGATATAAAGATGCTGAAACAGTATTAGGATCAAATCTAGATATTGTGGCTTCTGAGTTTGGTGAACAAGCGCCATATGCATTACAACTATTAGCAAAAATTTACAACATAACTGAAAGAAGAAGTAAAGCTGCCGAGGCTCATAGAAAAGCACTATCGCTGAATCCTTTCATGTGGAAATCATTTTCCCAACTATGTAACATGGGAGAAAAAGTTGATCCCCATCAAGTGTTTCAGATAAATAACTCTGAATTTACATTTGGTGTTTCAACATTAGTGAATCTAGTCAGCAATTCAGAAAACATTTCAATAATCAATAGCAATATTCCTAATAATACTAGTTTAAATGTGAACATTACACCAAATAATGTTGCTGCTCGTACACCAATGTCAGTATCAACAAGTATAACTCCCGAAACACAAGCACCTGTTAAAAGAATGCACAGTGTGTTCAGTGGAATGGCTCCGATTCCATTTTCACCGTCATTTGGCATGCTGCCTGTAGAAGAATCTCCAGTATTGTATACTCCCACTCTGACTGATTCTAACGAACAGAAGGCTATACCAAAGATAGTTAATTCCTTAAGAGCTCATGTTGGCCAACTGAAAGATGCAGTCTTTAGCCCTAGCCCTAGATGCACGCTTGGCCCTGCACCGAGACGATCATCAAGACTATTCAGTAATAACAACAGCAGCTACTCTGTAAAGGAAAATAACAAATCACCAAGCAGGAAGTTTGTTGCTCCTAAAAGTCCATCTAGAAAAAATAAACAGCGCCTTGCTAAAAATATTAAGGGGACCACTGAAAGTAACGAAAGAAATAAGAGCATGGAAACAGTCACACCAACTTTAACACCCAAGAATACTAATGGTGTTGCATTATTAGGTCTACTAAAGGAATTGGGTGAGGCTTACAAATCGCTGGCATTTCTGGATTGTAAAAATGCTATTAAACAATTTCAAGAAATTCCACATAAACAATTACATTCACCGTGGGTTCAGACCATGATAGCAAAGGCTCATTATGAGTTGGCTCAGTATGAAGCTGCAGTTAAGATTTTTGTTGAGATTAGAAAGCAACATCCTAACCGTACAGAAGGTATGGATGTATATAGCACTTGTTTATGGCACTTGCAGAGGGAAGCACAACTTTCAGCTCTGGCTCAAGAGCTGGTAGAACTGAATAGAAATGACTCTATATCATGGCTGGCGGCCGGCAATTGCTTCTCTCTACACAAGGAAAGGGAGACTGCTTTGAAGTTCTTCAAGCGTGCAGTACAAATTGACCCAGATGCGGCATATGGTCATGCATTATTAGGACATGAATATGCGGTTGCGGAAGAGAGTGATAAGGCTCTTTCTAGCTTTAGGACTGCTGTCAGTATTGATCCTCGTAACTATGTTGCATGGTTTGGTATTGCTACAGTATTTGCAAGACAGGAGAGGTGGAAAGCCTCTGAAGTACACATAAGAAGGGCACTGGCAATACATCCACATTCAGGTGTTTTGAGATGTCAGCTAGGATTGGCTCAGGCAGCTCTAGGGAAAATGGATCGAGCTTTAGCAACTTTGGAAAGAGCGGTTGCGTTAGACAAGGAGAATCCATTGTGTCGCTTCCATAGGGCTTCAGTGTTACTACGAGCTGGAAGACCAGATGATGCATTAGCTGATTTAAATCACTTAAAGGATATCGCGCCCAGAGAGTCCTTAGTATACTATTTGCTTGGAAAGGTCTACAATAAGTTGGGAGATTCACATCTCGCTCTAATGCACTTCAGTTGGGCCACAGACTTAGATCCAAAAGGTACTGGTGGGCACATAAAAGAAGGTTTCGATCCGTCAAAACAAGACGACCCCCCTGAGAAATCAAATTAAACTGTAATCATTCTATGTAATAGGATAATGAGGTATAGATTTGCCAACTTTTAGTTTTTGGCAACAAAGTCACTCGACTGAACATTTGTAAATTATGAAATGCTCACCCATCCAACTCTGATTTGACACCAAATCTTCCAATGATAGCTTTACAGAGCTCGGTCGGTGAGTGATGGCATTTAGCTGCTGTAGTAGTAAGGGCGTATGTGAATCTGTTAATATAGAGTAAGATGTGGATATTCCTTTTTGTTCTTCTAGTTTATTACTTGTATAGCCAAACCTGAAGGTGTAGAATGTTAAAAAAAATGTTTAAAGACAAAACACACAGGGCCTTGATCTCAATGTGATGTTTTTTATTATAATATTATCCATAAAAATATAACTTGACATTGCAATCAATAATATTGCCATACTAATCACGTAAGCGTCCAAAGCCTAAAATTCATGTCAGTAAATATTTAGAACTCGAATTCCTTATTGTGAGCCGCTGGCGGTGTTGAAATGTATTTCCAATCATGTTTCTATACAAATTCATTTTTCGATGTCCAAAATATATTTCTATGCATGCAAAACTTTCCTAGATATATGACAGTCAATAGTAAATGTTAGGTGTATATTCAACCAAAAATCGTAATATGATGTAGATTTAGGAGTTTTGTACAGACTAATGAATGTTCAGAAACTGCTTATCATTTTAATGTATAACGCACTATTGTCCTTTGAATCACCAATCAACTGTTAGCTCTGTGGAAACATGTAACATCCTGAATATATGTGAACTTATAAAGAGATAGGTTATTGAGTTTTATTTAGTAGTAAATAACGACAGTCACTTAGAAGAATTTATTTAGTCCATATAGTATTATACCACCTTTCACAAATTGTGTAGGTAACTTAAAATATTACTTTTCATGTACATCATATTTTATACCAACTGTTCATACGCAATACCTATGAACTCGCCAATGCAAGGGCACAAAATTGTACTATACATCAGAAGCCCAATAGGCTAATTTACTCAAAAAAACTTGTCTATTCAATACACATTATTGTATCTCTGTCGACTATACAAACTATTTAAACTTGCAATACGTAAAGGAGGGTTTACATCAAACGAGCAAATTAGCTCATTCTACGCCCACTCTATCAAATTCTTTCAGCTTTAATAAACAGACAGAACAACCCAAGAATGCTTTTTAGTTGATCTGTCTGCTTGCGTACGTATGACGTTGATATTTAGATTTACGCTGACGTTTTAAGCTTTCGTTTACACTGAAACATACAGAAAAAGCGCTGTTGTTCCAGCTGTTGATGTAAACCCACCTTTAGAAAGTGAAATTCGATCCGTGACGTCTCAATGCAATAATCCGCAGTTTATTTATTGATATTCCATAAATAATTAAATTAATTTGGTGTGATATAAAAGTCTTATTTCAATTTTATTATACACTGATAAACTATCTCTATTCGCGTATTGAACTTAACTTTCAATACGTATTTGTAGACACAATAAATAGTAGAAAGACTACTTTGGATCATTTTATAACACATAAACTGACCCAAAGTAGTTTTTCTAGTAAGTACACATTTGACGCTTGCATGACATTGATGAAATTACCATTTTGGTGTTAGTAATCAGATTTTAATGAAAGAGGTGTCAATAGATTTTTAATAATAGCCGGCTATATTATTAACGTAGTCAGTTAAATTTTTAATAAAAAAGGGTGGTTATTTTACCGGAAAGTTTCAGGTCGAAGAGGCGGGCTTAAAAATTCAGCAACGCACTTCACTTCCCTAGCTTTACGGATATTGTTACCACAAGCAATCCAGTTTCTTATAAGAATTATACATAGGTGTATTTTAAACAAATCTCTGCAGTATAGAGTCTAAAGCTTTTTTAACAGATGGATCGTTCATTAGAGGTGTTTTGTCTTTCGCTGGTGCAGGCACGACGGATGGCGCGGCAGGCGGCGGGTCGTTTTTCAACGCCGGTTTTTTATCGTTCAGTATACTGAGAATCCTCTGCTGTAGCTCCGTTTCCGTTTTGCTGGGCGCCTCCTCGCCTAGTTCTATTTTCTTTTGCTGTTCCTTTTTCTCCTGAAAAAGTGAAAAATCATAAAAATATTCAACATATCTATTATAGTTCGTCCATGATAAATTTAACCTTAAGGTAAACAAACCGAAAACATCATTTTCATCTATTCACTTATTGTGCACACTTATCAACACTTTCACAGGTATATTAAAGGATTACACTTAATTAT
The DNA here is from genome assembly GCA_905187575.2 of Celastrina argiolus. Classification (NCBI taxonomy): domain Eukaryota; kingdom Metazoa; phylum Arthropoda; class Insecta; order Lepidoptera; family Lycaenidae; genus Celastrina; species Celastrina argiolus. Next base: position 12,396,991 of record LR994591.1, read on the forward strand.
CCAATACATTATATGTATAACAATTAAACAATAATTAATATGTTTAAACATCAAATGAAAATCTTTCACAGATAAAAATACGCCATTGTAGAATATAAGCCTATAGTCTATGGATTCATAACAAACAATAATCATTGTATTAATATTTGCCAATTGGCATCACTGAGTAGTCCATGGTTGTGTCATAGACGGCCTATGTTTATGTTTGGGTTAAATTTATCTCGGACGTACTATACAAAATTTGTTTTTAAAGTAAAAAATTACGCACGCCTTGCTGGTGGATGCGTGACTACAAGCGTTACAAAAAGTGTGAGCAGGCGAGGCGAATGGAAGTTGAGAGGAAGATATACGTAGTGAAGTTACGATTCGTATATTACTGTAGGAACGAGAGAGACAGTCCAGATACGCACCTGCAGGAACTCGATGACCTTCTCGTACTGGAGGACGGTGAGCGCGCCGCCGTCGGCCAGCTGCCCGAGCAGCGCGTACATCGCCTCCCGCCCCCCGCTCCCGCCGCGCTGCACCTCCGCGAAGTTACGCGACATCAGCGCCAGCGCGTCCTCGAGTGGCATGTTGCGGTGCTCTGGAATGCCATAAATATTACTTTATTAGTTCACATTTTATAATAATATAGAAAGAATAATTCTAATTGTCAACGGCTTTTTGTGTTTTATTTGGTGGTTTGTTTTGAAACTAATCAGGATAGAGAATCAATCTTAATCATTAATCGACTGAGAATTAAAATAAACAAATGTCCATTCATTAGGAAGAACGCAGCACGATCGAATCTGAATTAAAACCGTATCAGTTTGGAGAGTAAGGCCTCAGTTTGGAGAGTAAGGCTTATTGTGACGAAGGAACAGTTACGAGGTAGCCACCAAAATCTACGGCGCAAACGATACGTAAGACGTGGCGACCATTTGCGTGGCACCAATTGCGACGAGTAATTGAAATGTCTTTATCGTAGTAATCTCGTTCCTGCATAGAAAGTAATAGTTTTTGGGTTCAAGACCCCATATTTGGAAGAGATTGTGGAGCAGATTCAATTAGGAATTGGGCTATATATGGAGAATTCCAGAAGAAAAATGAGTAATTCAAAACGTGCGATGTGGGGACTTCCAAGTAGCTGGTCTTGTTCAATTCGCGGCGAAAACAACTTAAAGAGGAAACAACACGGTTAAGAGAAATACAAAATAGGTATTTATAAAATCTATTGCTGTCTCGCAGTGCCTTAGCTAGCCAGCACTAGCGCAATAGAGACAACTGCAACTTCGACTGTAATTACCTATTAAAAGTACCAGAAATCGACGTTTAGGGGATTCCGGTTTCCTCCTCCAAAACTTAACCGATTTCAATATTTTTTTCTTTATTAGCTAAAAAAAGAATTGAGCTAGGTTCCTATTTTTTGATTTTGTTGTTTAATGTAGTCAAATCTGTTTCCTAGATGTTTAAACATAGCGGAGAGTCTGGCCATTTTTTTTAGGTTTTTGAACGTTCTTATCTCTTTAAATAATAAATTTATTAAAAAAAAGTAAAAAATAGAGACGTACAAACAATATCCATGAATATTCGGGAAAATAATTGTTACTCTAGCAGCATTATCCAGGGAGGAAACAGGAATCCCGTAGACCCCTATTTTTGTATGGAAAAAATTTCGTGGTGTTTCCTCTTAACTCATATTGAGACACTATATTATAACATATAACATATTATATAACATGCCCAATCTTTCCTTTTCTTTTTCAACATTATTTAATAAGTTTCACTCTTCTCTGTTTTATTTTATTAGTAACAATTAAAAAAAAATAGTTTTTAATTATCTTTTGAAATTTTTAGCCATTTAAAAGTTTTTACATATTACAGTTTTACAGGTGAACTGAGCGATTACTTTAACAAGTTTATAAGAAAGAAAAACGAAAAAAAAATTAAGAAAATAAAAAGAAACACTATAAAGTTTCTTAAATATTACTACTCGACTAATAAACTACACGAAATAATAAATGATAAAATAATTCAAGAGCAACGAGTGACATAGAAAGTAACAAAACTACGAAAAAACCTTGTAGGTACATTAATTTTATCTATAAAGTGCAGGTCAGAGTTATCAAAAACGTCACCAGTAATTTTTTTTAAATGCACCAAATCCGAAATGATTTAGAGGAAGAAAAAGATATTTCTTACTTAATGGAATATATAAGATTCCGATTAATGTTCTTAATCAATTTAAAGATAAATTAAAAATATTAGTAGTAGGATCAAAAATTTAAAATAAATTACTTGTCATTTTCAATTTTTTTTTAATCGCAGAAATAACATCACACGCCCATATATTATGGGTGATAATTCTATGGCTGTGTGACGTCATTTCTGCGATGCGGCGTCGCATCTCGGATTTGTGTACAAGCCCTAAGGCATGGTCTACCATGCCTTACAATCCATGTTTAATACAAAAAAACTGCAATAGATGTCACTACTATTAACGTTTGTAAATTATAATGTATAAATATGCCGAATTAAGTACAAATATTGACATTAAAATAAAGATTTAAGCATATTTTTTAGCATAACATCACATTAAGCTAAATTCAACTCCTTAATTAAGAAGAAGATACGAAACGAAATAAGTATTTTCCAATAGTGGCGCTATATGGCGGTTTCCGGAATGTGCCTGGACTTCACCCTTTATCTATTGGATATCGAAGAAAATAAAAATAGCCAGTCGAATTGCCAGTATTAGGGTGATACCATTTTCTAGTACTAGGTAGTGTCTCTGTTATATATCTACTTTGTGACTAAAGTAAAATATCTTTCAACTGCTAATTTACCTTGAGGCAGGCCGTGTAGTATTGTAAGCGTCAGAGATCTCAGCTCCTGGTTGGGCGCCGTCACTAGTATGGCGTATAGGCAGCCTCGCGACGCTATGTTGCCGAGCACCTTGCCGATTGGCACGTCTTCCATGGGAAACAGCAGATCTACCACTATTCCCAGCCTCTTCAGTCTACTCTCTATGTACTCGGCGTATTCTCTGAAAAAAGTAATGAGAAGTACATAAATCAGTCATTCCATATTTCAATTTATTCGTTAAGCTATTTATTATTAACTATTTGGATAGTGTAAAGGTTCACTAGGACATAAATCTCCCATTAAAAATATTATGAAATTGAAATCCCAATACACATTTCAAATTAACCAATTACGTCTCAACTTTTTAGTGTTATAGTAAAGAAATCTCGCAGAGCTCCGTAGCGAAATTTCATTACACAATACAAAATAGGTATTTATAAAATCTATTGCTGTCTCGCAGTGCCTTAGCTAGCCAGCACTAGCGCGATAGAGACAACTGCAGCTCGTACTGAAATTGCCTGCCTATTTTTTAGTACAAGAAATCGACGTCTGGGGGACCACTGTTTCCTTCTCCAACTAACCGATTTTGATTATTTTTTTCATTACAAACTAAAAAAAGACTTGAGCTAGGTTACTATGTTTGAACACAGCGAAAAGTCTGGTGATTTTATTTTTGGTTTAGGAACGTCCATATGGAAAAAAATAGGGACGTTCAAATAATACATACGTACATCCGAAAAAAAATTAACATAACGTAAACAAACCCGTCTACGGCACAACCAAATACTAGTAAGTGATGCCAATTGGCCAATATTAATACAATAATTTTTGTTTGCTATGATTCCATAGATTATAGGCTTATATTCTACAATCGGCAGTGTAAAAATGGCGTATCTTTTCTGTGAAAGATTTTCATTTGATGTTTAAACATATTAATTATTGTTTAATTGTTATAGAATGTATTGGATAATGAACTTTAATCCTTTAATATACCTGTGAAAGTGTTGACAAGTGTGCACAATAAGTGATTATGGGAAAATTTCGATGTTTTCGGTTTATTTACCTTAAGGTTAATTGTATCGGGGAAGAACTATACATAAAATTGTTACTCTAGCGGCACTATCCAGGGTGGAAACAGGGGTCGCGTAGACCCCTGTTAAGGCGAGGAATAACCGCTACTAGCGCCACTCTTTTTAAAATAAATTTTACAACAACACTAAGATCTTATTAAAAAAAGTAATCGGTTAAAACTCTAAGTAAATAGTTAAACTAATTTATTGGCATTTAATTACAGCTCTAAATCCTATAGTGTATTTACTCTCATAAAAACCGCCAAAAGTGGCCGTTTCAGTTATTACTTACGAGAGTAAATACAGTATAGGATTTAGAGCTGTAATTAAATCCCAATAAATTAGTTTAACTATTTATTTAGAGTTTTAACCGATTACTTTTTTTAATAAGATCTTTGTGTCGTTGTAAAATTTATTTTAAAAAGAGTGGCGCTAGTTTTCGTCATTCCTCGCCTTAAGAGAAGTAATAATTAACTTACGTGAGCCCCTTAGACACGACTATAATTTCACAATCGTTCCGCTCGGGCACCGGCAGGGCTCGCGGGTACTCCGGCTTGTAGCGGTCGTAGCGCTCCGGCCAGTCTGAAGGGCCTGGAATATACCACACATCACTAAATTACTAAAGGCATATCTCCTGGTTATGTTTTTTTAAAACATTTGGCTACGTTACCACGAATAATGTGCGAGCAATGTGTTATTTAAGAACAATCGCTTGATTTACGAGTACCTAGCCCCATTAAGCACAGATTTTGTATTGGTTTTTGAAAAACACATTCCCTGCAACTCACTATCGCACATTACTGGTATAAAACAGGGATGTTATTGAAATGAAATATCGGGTACGGATTGGATACCGGATACGTAAAATTATTTCGGATTATCCGGTATGAATACGAATAAAATGATTTCGGATTATCCGGTAGTTTCAGATAATTTCGGTTACAGATATTTTATTTTTATTTTTATTTTTATTTATTTATTCAATAGATACACCAACAACTTATTGCTAATTACATTGATAACTTAATCTAATACTGTTTGCATAGTTCTATCACAATAGTTAATTATAGGTGTACACAGCATTTAAAGATAGATCTCCATAAAAATTTAACAAAAACATTTTTAGTAGTCAGTTTAAGATTTAATTTAGTTTCATTTCAATAAGCGTACTTTAACTTTAATTAATTAAATAAATAATATTAAATCGTATATGAATGTCAATTTGAATATAAATATGAAAATATGTCAAAGTGAGGACAATTACATGTTAGAATTTACAACACAACTTATGTACTAGAATTTGGATTACATTATCATAAAATCAATAAAATAAAAATGATTAATACAATAAAATTAAAATATAAGTACCTATTATTTTCAAGAGGTGACAAGTCACACAGTCAACAAGAACAAATTAAGGTCACAATATTAATTGATGTTGTCCTTAATTACTATGTTATACAATTTTTTTTTAAAGTTCGCTAAAGAGTCGTGAAAAATGTCAATGTCCTGGTGGGCGAGTTTGTTGTAGGAGTCAGTTAATCGGTTCAATGGGGAGTATTTGCCTAGATTGGTTTTAGCAGGGATAGTTTGAAAAGTTTTAGGTTGGAGTCTGGGAAGGCGTCTAGGTACATGTAAATTAATTAAATTCAATAGATTCGTTGAATCGAATTTATTGTTGACTATTTTATATAGAGTGCACAGATCAGCAACTAGCCTACGCCACTCGAGGGAGCATATATTAAAATGAACTAGGCGTCTTTCGTAGCTTGCTCTATATGGACATGACCCATCCTTAAAAGAGAGGTAACGCGTGAAGGAACGTTGAACCCTCTCGATTCTTTGAATATGAGTTTTATAGTGGGGGTTCCAGACTGCAGATGCATATTCCAGGATGCTGCGTGCTAAGGAATTGAAAATAGTTTTAATGCTATCGGCCTTCCGGAAATCTCTGGTATTGCGTTTAATAAAGCCAAGTAACGTCCATGCTCTATTAATTATAAGGTCTTGGTGTTCCACGAATGTCAACTTGCTGTCTAGCATGACTCCTAAGTCCTTAATGACTGTGACCTCTTGGAGTTGCTCTTCGTGAATAAAGTAGCAAGTGCCAACTATTTTTCTTTTGCGACAAAATTTTATGTGAGCACATTTTAATGCATTTAGACACATTCCATTCTCGCCACACCATACCTGGATAGAGTTAAGGTCTCTTTGAAGCAAGTCGCGGTCTTCCAGCGACTTGACTACCCGATATATTTTAAGATCATCCGCATACAAAGAACATTTACTAAACTTAATTTTGAGGGTAATATCGTTTATAAATAAGGAAAAAAGGATTGGGCCAAGATGGGAACCTTGAGGGACTCCAGATGAGGCGAGAAAGGGGTCTGAGGAATGGCCACTGATTGTTACCACCTGAACTCTATTATTACCGAAACCACGTGAGCAAAGGATCGTGAATTCCGTATCCATGCAATTTGGTTATTAGTATTTTGTGGTCTACTTTGTCAAAAGCACTACTAAAGTCGGTGTAGACAGCATCGACTTGATGACGATTGTCCAAACACTTTGATATGTCGCATATATAATTAACTAGATTGGTTACGGTAGAGCGACCCCGGTGGAAGCCATGTTGATTATCAGATATTATAAATTTAGAATGGTGAGTTAATGCGGGACAAATCAAACTTTCAAATATCTTGGAAAAAGTGCTGAGCATTGATATAGGCCGGTAGTTACTGATGTTATTTTTTGATCCCTTTTTGTATATAGGAAGTATATTTGCCGACTTCCAAGCATCAGGGAAATAAGATGTTTCTATCGACATATTGAATATGATTTTTAGGGGTAAGGTTAGGTATTTATATGTTTTTTTTATGAAAACAGGCGGTATCCCATCAGGCCCAGCGCCCTTACTAGGATCAAGATGTTTAAGAGCTTTGTGGATCTCAAGTTCAGAAATGTGTATTCTGGAGAGGGAATTTTCTAATGGTGTTTGCTCAACGCGCGGTTGTGTAGTGTAATTGGAAGACGTCGCAGAATATAATGTAGAGAATTGCTTAGCAAAAAGGTTACATATTTCCTTTCCTGATTTGGCCACAGCGTCATTGAGTATCATCTCAGAAGGTATAGAGGACTTGGAAGCACGTTTTTCTTTTATATAAGACCAAAATTTTTTCGGCTCGCGGGATATAGCGTTTTCTGTCTCTGATATATAGTTTATATGACATATTTTTAATAAAGAGTCTACTCTTAATTTGGCCAATTTAAATTCAATCTTATCCCTTGGATTTTTATACTTTTTTAGTCGATTTCTAATTTTTTCTTTCTCTAATATTAGCTTAATAAGGTTTTTTGTAAACCATACCGGGTATTTACAGTGCTTAGGCCTAATCTTGGGTATACATGTATCAATTATGTCATGGAGTAATTTATAGAAGGTAGTTACCATTTCATTGACGTTACTACATTTATACAGTTCGCGACGCCAGTCTATTGAACGTAATTTGTTGTTAACTACGTTATAGTCTGCTTTCTTGAAGTTATGTGTAGCGAAAACTTTTTTGTTCAAAAGTTGCTCGTCATATACAGCTGGGAGGTCAATATCTAGAGTAGGATGGTGTGGATCTAATTTACTTAGTAATTCAGTAGAGTTACTTACATTTATTTGAGGGAAGTTAGCAAGAACAAGATCTAATGTGCGCCCATTTTGGTTAGAAATACAATTATATTGTACCAGATTGTTTAGTGACATGAAATCGACCAGTGAAAAACCAAGGGAGTTATTATAATTAATAGGAGATAATTGGTTTGTATCATTACAGTTAGGTATCCAGTTTATAAAACTCAAGTTAAAATCACCGATCACCATGACATTTCCATTGTAGGATTGTAAGTTACAACTAATATTGTCTAGCACAGAGTTGAGGGTATTGAAAGTTACTGGAGGGGGTAGGTAGAGTACGCAGATCAGTAAATGCCTCTTGCCTATCTTTACGTTAATCCACAGGTCTTCAAATCCGCTTTCATAATGCTCAACTCGACGTGATTCTAGTTTTTTTGACACCGCTAGTAAAACGCCGCCACCAGATTTCGAAGATGAGTCCGTCGTTTGACGGTCTCTTCTGTAAGTGATGTAATTATTTGAAAAAAGTTCACTGTCTAGGACGGTTTTGTCAAGCCATGTTTCAGTCGCAGCTATTATTTCGTAGTTGCACTGTAGAGTCGCTAGTCTTATATCATTAAGTTTAGACTTCATTCCGCGAAAATTTTGGTAATAAATCCTGACCATAATGATTTAAGATGGGTATTATTTCAGGTCCTGGAGTAGTGGTTTAGTACAAAATTATAGGTAGTTCAGCGAGTCGTAACATTTTATTTGTTTCGCGGGCGACTGGTCATCTCTTCTTACATATATGCGACCATTTCTTATCCAAACATATTTTATACCTTTTTCTTTTGCAATCTGACGGGTCCGTGCATGGACAGGAGCAAGGTGTTCTGAGACAAATACGTAGGATTTAGTAGTGCCGTAACCGAGATGATTTGTACTCAGTCGATCGCTAGGTTTGTTCTTGTTGAATTTTTGGACTGCGGCAATTATTGTATCTCTAACTTTGGTATTTCGCAATTTAACTATGACAGTGCGGGGCCTCTTTTTGGAGTCATCAATTTTCCTAACGCGAGTACAGGAGAGAATATCATTTTCCATTATGGGTTGTGAGATAGCAACACCCAATTGGTTTACTACGGAATAAAGGTTTTCGGATTTAGACTCTGGAATTCCGTGTATCTCTATATTGCTTTCCCGAGAGTGTTGTTCTATGAGATTAATCCTCGTTGATAAAGCATCGACAGTCTTCGAGAGAGTTGAATTTTCTTTTGTTAATTGCCTAATCTGTTCGTCCGAGGCTTTTACATTACTTTGCAAGCGTTCGTACTCAGCGCTGAGAAACTCTACCGATTCTTTTAGGTCGTTAAGCTTCTTCAGTTCGGTTGTAATTTGATTAAATTCTTTTGAAAAGAATGACTCTATGGCAGACTTAATTGAGTCGTTTATAGCGACTTGGATTTCCTGCTTTATTGTCAGTAGTAGGGATGGATCTAGATCCGATTTTAAAGTTAAATCGGAGTTTTTAGACGATTTATTTCGGAAAGTAATGTTGTTTGAATGGTCTTTACTCTCACAGTCCGAGTTCTGAGAATTATGTGCCGCCGGATTGTTGAGTTGGCGAATAGGTGTGTTGCTGTTACCAGATTTCGGCTGTTTGCATCGGCATATTTGGCATGTCCACGTTTTCTTTTGATCTTTCGTCAATATTTTATAGTTATTCTCACTTACATTGGCACAAAGCAAGTCGAAGCTCAGTTTACAAGTAGAGCACGAGAGAAACTCACGATCCTTTATCGGGTTCGCACAGCCCGCACATACTCTTACAATATTTTTGTTTGACATGGTGACTGATGTTTTCTAATTTAATGTTGTTGAGTGATACTTTCAGTATGAGTTAGTCTTCAAGCAATTTCTTTATAATAGGTAGCGCCCTCTATTGGCATTGTTGTGAACTACGGTGAGGATCAATCGAAGTTCCTAGTGTCCTTGCATCTAAGTTTCGTAGTTACCCGCTAGATGGCAGCTGTGATGCAGTCCGTTATGATGACATGTGAGATTTGAATGTTAATTTAGGTGATTTTTTCTTAATTCTTATTTAACACTGGTTTGCATTATTAACACGGACAGTCTACTCACTCGTTATATTGTTGCCCTTATTGGGTTGTAGAAATTTTGCTTAAAACAATGAATTTCACCACTTAAAAGTCTGAAGTTTTAATTGTTTATAATTTAAATAATATGTTGCAAATAGCTCGAATAACACTTTCACTTGAGATTCACTTTGTATGCTATACATTTAACAACTTTTTTACTGATTTAAACTGGTTAAACAATTTTTAAAGAAAAATTTATACGGAGCTGATGTTTACGTGTTGGCACAGTAGCGCCATCATGATATAAAATTTTTTTCAAAGATATAAAATTTTTAAGGAATTTTAAAAGTAAAAATACAAATTACTTAGGCCTCATTTCAATCGACCGTCATAGAACACATTTGTTTCAATTTGTTGAACTATTTGCAATTGTAAATTTGGTCACAAGTCAGTTGCTTACGAGAATTTTAGGACGACAACAGAAGAAGGGCCTGTTCCAGGAGACGCTCTGAACGTTTAGATCATTCATAACGCTGACATTGACAGCTGACAGTGCCTGTGAAAACAGTTCAAAACGATCCTAAACAGTGCTAAAGAAAATAGTAAACGAAAATAACGTTTTTTTCGTTCAGATTTGCGTTTCTTTAGCACTGTTTAGGATCGTTTTGAACTGTTTTCACAGGCACTGTCAGCTGTCAATGTCAGCGTTATGAATGATCTGAACGTTCAGAGCGTCTCCTGGAACACAGGGTATAACAACAATGCGCGTGGCTTGTATGTCGGCCGCGGCCGGCTATTATTACGGTTTCGGCTACGGAACTCCCTAACATCCCTGGTAGAATGCAGCCTTACATGGGAAACATTACACATTGTTTGCTATAGGTACACATTTAATTACCCGACTTCGGCGAAGCCAAAAGGAAGGGTAATGATTTTGGCAGTCTATGTATGTATGTATGTATGTTCCCTCGTAGCGGTTAAACTACTGGACGCTATATAATTTAAAAAAAAAATTGTATTTTGAAAATTATACCCAAAAAACTATCTCCGAAAAAAATTAAATTAAGATAATTGTATCGTGTTTGGTATCAAAAGATAGGTCTTGGCAAGCACATTACAAATATGTATTTAATTTTCTAATGAATTATAAAATTTTTTTGTTAAATTCAAAATAAACGTTTAAAATGCGGTCGTACAAATAGTATCTAGGAGTTTGTTTAGTTACTTTCTATGTGTTAATTTAACGTTAGTTTAGTGAAAATATAATGTTATAGTGTTTATGTGGAAACAAAAAAATGTAAAATAAAATAAAAGTTAAAAAAAACTATAACCCGACTTCGCGAAAAAGGGGTCTAAAAAGGCTGAAACAAGAAAATAATTCAATTTGAAATCCAGATATGCATAGGTACAGATATGGTCAAGGTAGAGCCGTGGTCGTACCCGCTATTGGGATTGTATATTTCAACAGCAGACGAATATTATAGATTTGTTTAGCGGGTACGACCACGGCTCTACCTTGACCATATCTGTACCTATGCATATCTGGATTTCAAATTGAATTATTTTCTTGTTTCAGCCTTTTTAGACCCCTTTTTCGCGAAGTCGGGTTATAGTTTTTTTTAACTTTTATTTTATTTTGTATTCCATATTACGTGAATAGCCACGCTCCAATGTATGTTTTTATGTATTATTTTGTAATAAACATTAGCAGGAGACACGATTTAACAGATATTCAAGAAATCGAGAAAGATGTTACACATTAAAAATATTACGACATTATGTAAATAGGTACGTCGATGATTAATTTTATTTTATTCCGAAAAATTATTGCTAGGAAAGTTAGATTACTCGGAATATTTGGTTCTAATATTGCTGTTTGGGCTGCGAGTCCTTTACATTAAGGTTAAATTGGGTCTGAACTATATTACTGATAAGAAACAGACAATAGCAGTAAATAAGCGACCTTCTAATATCAATTTAAATGTCATATTCATTAATTATAATTTTAAATACTCATTAAAATATACTAGATTCGTCTTTATGAAAAATATTTTTCTTCAAATAGAAAAAATTCAAATCCACTATCCGCATGCCTTCTATGAGAAATACAACAACACATCAATAATTTGGAATAACTTAATTGTATCTGGGGCCAGGGGGCCTATTACAAGCTCTTAATTCCAGCCAGTTTACGCCATACATGGCTGCCTGGAATTTTCGTATTACGATCACAAAATAACTGCACGATGACAGCTAGTCAGCGGACACGTGACTCTTGACTTGCTTCCAAATGTCACTTTCAGACAACCAAACTAGGGCGGATCAATTCAGAATAACATGTCGTTGAAATATGAAAAAGGACAAGGCAGTTTAAGACCGTATTATTGAATTGCCTGGAACCAGGCTGGTATTGTAAAAGATCATAATACGGCCCCTGGGCTCTGATCCAAGATGCCATCGATATTATCACGAGGAACCTCGAAAACAAAATGTAGTGACATGCACGAATTTGCGTGTCATTTACCGATTCTATGATTTCTATGTCAAATTCCGTAAATTTTTGTTTTCGTACTTCGTAAGTTATAAGAGCGATGACATCTTGATGAGGACCAGGAGCACGATTCTCGGGCAGTGGAAAAAAGTTCGAATATTAGTATATCCCGCTCGCACGCGCGCTAAATATCATTTGCATGAGCGGGACAGACCGATAGTAAAAACTATGTTCGAGGCCTGAGAATCGCCGCCCTGGGCCCTAATTCTCAGGCCTCAAACTTAGTTTTTACTATCGGTCTGTCCCGCTCATGCAAATGAGATTTAGCGCGCGTGCGAGCGGGATATTCTAATATTCGAAACTAAGTTCGATGCCTGAGAATTACGGCCCTGGTTGTTGATAAATAGCCCAGATTCAAGATGCCATCGCTATTTTTTGCTTACGAAGTTCGAAAACAAAATGAATGGTATTTGACATAAGCTTCGCTAAATGACAAGCGAATATAAAGTATAAAAAGAAAAGAAATTAAAGTACTATGTCACATTAATAAAGATGTTCACTTTTAAAAGTGAAACGAAACATTGTTTTATCTGTTAAATAGGGAGGTTGGGTTTGAGATTGTTTTATTTATATTTTATTTCACCAAGCAATGTTAAAGTTAATCCTTCGTTTAATATCATATTTGCACTAACGCATGTTAGTGTTAACGGCTTGTTAAAATACCATGCCTTCTCATTCATTGATAGGAATTACGAGAGGAACAACATGATATTTAACGAAGGATTAACTTTAACATAACTTGGTGAAACACGCCCTTAGAATCTGAGTTGTTAGAGAATTATGAATAGCCCTTGTAAACTAAATATAATTATGTCCTATGGTACTTGTCATCACATACCTCGTTTAGGCGAGCCCCCTCTGAAGGGAGGAGGGCCACCGCGTCCTCTGCCCCGCCCGCGGATGCCCCTCCCGCGCGGCCCTCCCCGCACCGGCTCGTACCAATTCTCCTTGTAGCCTCCAGACTCCTCGTACTCCTCCTCTCTGGGATCTACAAAACCATCCTTGTTAAGGGGCCTGATTCACAATACGTAATTCGACTCAGATTGGATAACTGTGCAGCCAATAACAGCAGGTTGCGCTAACTGTTGACCAATGACTGCAGTAAGTATCGTTTGACTCAGATTTTCGAATCTGAGTCAAACGGGAATTATGAATAGCCCCCTGATTAGGTAAAGGGAACATACTTTGGGCCCTCTAAGCCCATTTGACCATATGTTTCCATTTACACTATTAATTATAAGGATAATTTTGTAAATTGTGTTAGTTTCATTTTAGAACATCAACATGTCGCAAGCCACAAAAAAATAAAACTTAACAACTGAATAACATGATTGAATGAAAATATAATCATCAAAATTGAATTAGGTATGTTAAGGTGAAGTAAATGTTTAGTAGTTATTTAGGGTATTTTGAAACAGATGTATATTATTTATTAATATGAGAATGATTTTCATGATTATAAATAAAGTACATTATCAGCATAATAATGTACTTATAGAAATAACTGAAATATTATAAATACCATGCACTTTTGCTTAGCAGGTGAATCGCTGCCTGTGCTTCTAACACCAAGCAGCGATCACACTAAATACCATGCATTATATTATCAGCAAACAATACATACACTGGTCTCCTACAAAATTGCCGTGACTGTCATACTGTTCATTGGTAGAATCATCATTGCCTATTGCTGGATTATCAAGTGGTTCCTCCTGCTGTACAGGCTGATATTCAACTCTAAAATCAACAAACTTGTTCAATTTTGTCTTGTAATATAATAAAAAGTTTCAATCATTCTTTAGGACATCTGTGTATGTTTAAAATTCAGCAGTCATATTACATGTATCATGGATAAGATAAAAGTAGCTCATTTTATACATACACAGTAAAATATAAAATGAATACCTTGTCAAGTTCTTCTGAGCTGGTCGAACATTAATCTTTTTACCCAAAATACTACTTCCAGCGGCTTTAGCAAGTGCATTTTGTGCAGCAGATTCCTGATTGAACTGTACAAACCCGAACACTCTATTACATATAATACCGTCTATTTCTCCATATTCTATGAAGTGATTGTACAAGTCGTCTACTGTAACTTCTTCTTTAAGTCCGCCGACGTAAAGACGAAGATGTGCGGTCGCACTATCTTTCAAGGCATGTTTGTCGAGTTTTAATTTATCTGTAATAGTAGAAGATGAATTTTATAATACACAAAAGCTGGATATGTTAATGTTGGTGTAATTTCATATAAAATAATGTAAATCTTACCTTCCATGATATAAGCGTAAAAGAAGCGTAACCAAAGGGCTATATTTTAAAGTTCACTAAATAATTATTTACTACAAAGTCTCAATGAACATAGTTCGTTTCTGTAATTTGAAGAGTATTAGCTGAAAACTTTAACTATCAGATTATAGACAGTAAAAGCATATATTTTATAAATTCGGCTCGTCGCTTGTGTACGAAATTGACAAATATTTTTTTTTAATAGATGGACTATAAATTGACAGTATTTTTTTTTACAATTATATACCCCGTGTTCCAGATGCAGCTGTCAGCTGTCAAAAACTGTTCAAAACGCACAGAATGATCACGCCATTTTGCATATTTTTACCCATCTTGTTTTTGACGTTTACTTAGATTTCAGAGATTTCACTGATCTCGATGTTATTTTTAAATTATGGATCGAGCAAATTTATTCTAGATTCTTTTTTAATGTAGTATTTATTGTTAATTTAAAATATAAATAGAATTTATGGGATCTATAGGAAATGTTAAATTTTGACATCTGTCAGTCGTTCCACTAGCTTATGAATGATCTATGATATATGATCTATGATGATGATATCTATATGATCTATCTATCTATCTATCTATAATGATCTATGATCACAATATACCAAATGCTATCATCTTCTCGGATTCAAAAAGTGCCATAGAATCAATAGCAAGTAAATGTATTTTTAATAAATTAAATAGTTCTATCGTTTTAGATATTAAACTCTCCTTATTTAAAAGTTTTCATAAGGGACTTAACGTGACTCTTGTCTGGATACCAGGACATGCTGGCATACGAGGAAACGAAGTAGCAGATTCCCTTGCAAAACAAGCTACTTCACAGCAGGTTGATAGTAAATATTATATTCACCAAACATATGATTTGCTCTCCATACCAAAAAAAGACATGCTTAAACTATGGCAAACAGAGTGGGAAAGAAGTAACAAGATCAAAGGCAGACATTATGGGTCAATCCAACCCATAATTCCCAATAAACCATGGTTCTGGAAATACAAAAAAATCTGCAAGAAAACTGTCTCAATATTATGTAGACTACGTTTAGGCCATGTATGTACTCCAGTTTTTTTACATAAATTAAGAATCAAAGATTCATCTTTGTGTGAATGTGGCCTGGATGAAGGTTCTTTAGAACATATATTCTTTTCCTGCCCTAATAATACTAACTGCCCTTTGTATGCTCAACTACATAAAATAAATATTCCTTTGCCCACAGATTTTAACTCTCTTTTATACTATTTTCATAAGCCTCAACTAATATTTGTACTAGCAAAATTCATAAAAGACAATAATTTACAACTTTAACACTATTTTTCTATCTATTAAACATATTAGATGTATCATATTTACTGTATTACATGTATATTGTAGTTGTAACAGTATAAAAGTTACATTCAGTTCATGTAAGACAAAGGTTATATATTATTAGGTATTGTGTTAACTATTATTTTATCATAGTTACTACACATATTATATTATTGTAACAATTGATATGTTATGTACACTGTACAGTATTATTAGTAAAAAGTATATATTTTCTTTATTAATATATAAGTAATTTATAGTATTATGTAAGTAGTTATGATTCTGTTGATGTAAATTACTAAATATTTTTATGAGAAATCAAATAATTTGTTTGTAACATTAATTACACAAAATTTGGCTATGCCCTAAAAATCTATAAATACTCGACACTGGCAGAATGGTGCAAAACTCTTGCAACCTCTGTTGCCAAAAATAAAAGAAGAAGAAGAATGATCTGAGCCTAAAGCCTAAAGGAACACGCCCATTGACAACTAACATTAAACCTTAGGCTGGTAATCGAACTCAGAATAAAGAATCGTATGATCTTTGTTCTGAGTAATCGAAACAAAAATGAAAACCAATAGAAAATATTATGAAAAAGAAGAAGATTTACTTCTGACTTTGACGTATGTCGATTAGAAAACTGATTTTATTTTTTAGGTTAGACGTACAATACTAGATTATAAATATTTATTTTAATTATAAATCTTCCAAAATGATTCCATAATATTTATAAAAAATTGTCCACCAATATTAATACTCTTGTCCTGGTAAGTTATTTTTTTTTCGACAACAACGACAACTTATACCTACGTTAAATAAGGTTTTGCTTATATCCCCTTAAAATAATAATAAAATCTCTATCGTGCCAACAATTGCTTACATAGTTGTATGTATGCGCAACTATATGTTGGAATTTTACTTTTAACTTATAGACTACAATCCTATGAACAAAATTACCTGTGAAATGAACCAACGTGAATATCTATAGATATCTATGGACGCTTCACACCACGTCAATCTGGCCCTGTGATAAGTATCCGGAGAACTCGTGTTACAGCGTTACAGGTACCAGACAACGGAAATATATATTTAATACTTTTATACTATAAGTACACATATTTAAGATTTTTGAACCCGCAACCTCTCGGTCGAGCACCAACGCGCTGAACCACTGCGTTACGGGGGTCGTCGAATAACGTCGAATTACGCTTAGAAGGCTGTTACTGTCTTATGATAACTTTGAGCGCTATGCCGTCATTTATGAGTGGTACAGGTGAGTATACGTGAAGACGGGAAGACGGTTTAGCGGTCATTAGCATTCCTTATTTGAAATTCACCATTCCTTATTTGAAATTCACCACCATGAATATCATTATATGGTCATATGGAGTTTCAGAACCTCCTGCACCTACATGTCAGGTACTTAATGCCCGTCTTGGACAGGTCAGCTGTCGTCAAACAGGATTTTGATGTCCTCACCCATTGTCTTCTTTTGAATTTTTCAATTTCTTGATATAGTAACAGCCTTCTAAGCATTACTCACGTTGGTTGATTTCACAGGTTAATTTTGTTTATGGGCTTATAGTCTACTAATCTGTACTATCTATGGTACTATCAAAATATACAACTTTAAATATATATATCTACTTAAAATATTTTCAATTTTGCAGATATTTCTACAATGCAAGCCTTGGGAATGTCTTGGCGTAAGCTTATAACTAATGTTAAAACATCAGGAGCAACATCAAATGTGCGTAAAGTGGTAAAAGTTGCCTTTAGTGATAAATATTTACTTCTAACAAATGTTACAATATCTGTAACTTTGTCATCTGTCGGAGACCTTTTGGAGCAAGCCTACGAAATATATACCAAAGAACAAGAGAGAATAAATCCAAAACGGACTATGCACATGGCTTTTTCTGGAGCTTGTCTGGGATTTCTGTGTCACCATTGGTATAAAATACTTGACAAATTTATTGTTGGCAAAACACTTGACATGGTTACTAAAAAATTATTGCTAGATCAATTAGTTTTTTCACCAATTATGATTACCACCTTTTTTGGGAGCTTAGCAATTTTAGAGGATAATCCTACTGAGAATTTTGTAAGTGAAGTAAAAGATAAGTTTGTTACATTGTACAAAGCAGAGTGGATGGTGTGGCCGCCTGCTCAAGTTATAAACTTTTACTTTCTTCCAACCAAGTATAGAGTATTATATGACAACACTATATCCCTAGGATATGATATTTATACATCGCAAGTAAAACATCGGAAATCCGAAAACTCTGCCAGCTCTTGATGACTGCAAAATATAGTTTGGTAAATAGTTATTACTTATGACAAAATAAGTTTTGCCCATTTTTTTGATGCAAATTGATATGCTGACTCAAACATAGAAGTTAAATATTGGATGGCCTGTACTAAACAGTACTTAATAAGAAGTCTTTAACTTTGAATGTGTTGGTATTATGTATTATACAAATGGTGTAACTTAAAAGTTGTGAGTCAAGTAGTACAAGGAAACAAATATTTTAATTTCATTAATTTATTATTATTACAAACTAAGTAGGAACAGATAACTTAAAAACTGTACATATCCACTGGTGCAAAGCATTGAATAGATAATATTATTATAATTGAAATACTGTAATACCTCATAGTTTAAGCCAGCCTTAACGAGCGCTGCTGTGATTATATTATACACTATTTGTAACTATTTTTGTTAACAATGATGTACATATTTTACTGTATATAAAATGTTTGTTATTTATATATAATCTGTTTTTTTAGAACCTACATTTTGTCTTGTTTGGGCATTATGGATTTTCAATTGCAGACAATTTTTTAACAATAATATTTCTGCAATTTGTTGTTTTGATTTATAATAGAAATAAATTTAATATGCCTGGGAACTAATTTGGTGTCAGAAATTGTTCTTCGGCTTGTGAGTTTCTCTTACTCAAACTACTTATAACATTACGTACAATAGAGTCTTCAAATATATGTTCAGGCCAGGACTCTGACCGTCGGTTTTGATCAAATTCCTGTACAGTGGGCATTCTACTGGAC
The DNA here is from genome assembly GCA_905187575.2 of Celastrina argiolus. Classification (NCBI taxonomy): domain Eukaryota; kingdom Metazoa; phylum Arthropoda; class Insecta; order Lepidoptera; family Lycaenidae; genus Celastrina; species Celastrina argiolus. The sequence goes on from LR994591.1 coordinate 12,415,835, forward strand.
CTTGGGGAGCCGAAATTGGATCTAAAGGACCTTGTTCTTCGTTTTTGTACTTCTAAAAGTGAGTTCAGCAGTTTGTCTAGTGTTGCTATGTCTTGCACCATGGAGTTCTTTGCTTGTGTGTTGTACGGTGTTGCCATTCCTGAAGGTATGCTGGATCTAGCTGATGGATGGAAATTGGACTGAAGACCTATTGTTCGTATTACCTGAAATTAATATTGATTTAGTTTTGTAGCTTAGGTAAGAGGCGTTTAATACATATAATTTAATACTAACGGATAACCGCTTTCATTCTACATCAGTGATGGAAATCGAATCAGCTACCACCCAGTTATCATGCACTCTGACTGGTCTACTACCTTTTCTCTCCCAGAATAATGTTCAGACATTTTAGTGATCATAAACTAAAATGATCTATAAGTTAAGCAATAGCACTGTCGAATCGTCGAAAGTAATTTTATTGTAATGTATATTATTATGATTTGGCTCGCGACCAAATGAAAATCACTGCCATAAAAGTGTTATGTTGTGTATCTCCTACTGCGGAATATTATACCTACCCAAGTCTATACTACCGTCTGCTGTTATTTTGTCAACACCGCTTAAAACATACCTAAGTACATGATATAAAAACCAAATCTTAATTTTGAATTAGCCTCCGACGCGTAAGATTTTGAATGAACTGGATGATGAATTAAAAATCCAGATCAAAATCTGTTCATACTCTTGGGAGCTACGATGCCACAAATATAGGTATACAGACACGTCAAACATAATAACACCCCTTTGTTTTCGTCGGGGTAGGGGTAAAATAAAAATAAAATAGGTAAAAAAAGGTATCAAGACTCAATCAAGAGAATGTAGTGTAGGTCACTATAAATAGCTTTTCTCGCAATCGTTGGGGATTTAAATAGTTAATGGAATCAGGCGTTACTTTGCGGAAATCCATAGCATAAAATTTAAATATATTATATCTAGCAATATCCCGCGAAACAATTATTATAACCACAACCTGCAAGCAGATGAGTGAGTGTACGCATAGGCATGCGTTTGATGCATTTTTTATTAGTTATGCAATTATTTATTAGTTTTATTATTTCTACCTTACTGCCAATATTACATGATAAATTACATGTAAATCATAAATATCCTACCTACTTGATAAAACTAACAAACAAAATAGAAAATCCCCAACGTAAAATTTAAATTTAATATATCTAGCAATATCCCGCGAAACAATTATAACCACAACCTGGAAGCAGATGAGTGAGTGTACGCATAGGCATGCGTTTGATGCACCTCCCCCCTCCCACACCGCTTATGCGTACACTTGCAAGCAAAAAACATGAAAACACCACCACACAAGCAATAATGTTAACACGATCGTTCGTAGACTCTGCGAATCGAAAAATTTGCACGATCGTGTTAACATTATTGCTTGTGTGGTGGTGGTGTTTTCATGTTTTTTGCTTGCGAGTGTACGCATAAGCGGTGTGGGAGGAGGGAGGTGCATCAAGGTATATTATACAACAACTGACGCTTGTAAGATAAAACAGGCACTGCTTGAAAGAAAGAAAAAATTTTATTCTGACCATCATACAGCACAATGTAACAATATAAAAAGAACAATAGTATCAATAATAATAATATTATTATGTTGTATGATGTCAAAAATTGCGCCTACCAGGTTTTAAAAGCAATTGCGATAATAGAAAATTTTAGGCACTTCTTATTAAAACGGACAAAAATGTATAAGACATACATAGAAAGCCTTTCTTTGCCGTTGGAAAAGTTACTTTATAGACGAATTTAACAACTCTAACTAATAACATATGACACGTTTTATTAGTAAGAGTCAACTCACACCGAAACGAGTCGCGGTGCTTTTTTACCCGACTACGGCAAAGACAAAAGGAAGGGTAATGATTTTGGCAGTCTATTTAAGATATATAAAAATTAAACCTTCTTCATGCAGCCTGGTGCCGATAGAAATTCGAACTGTTGCAATCAAACGTGAATATTCTCGTTTTGTAAGTAAATACCAATTTTCGCTAACTTGATTATAAATATGAGTTTTAAAAATTGTGACGTGTGAAATGTGTGAAACATTTTAAATAAAAAAACCTTAACCCGATTACGTAAATAATACTTATATTATTTACCATAGGTAACCCGGACTATTCATACAAATATTATGAAACCTCTTTCATTAAAATCGGATCAGTACTTTAGCGCCTTAACAAATATTTATATATTTGTTGTATTTTAAAGTGTTTATATAAAATGATACTTACCACATTTAATACAAAAAATATCACACTTTAAAAAACTTGCCAGGTACACTGTCATTTTGTGAATATGCTACATAAAAAATTATTGTCAAAATCATTACCTACCCTTTCTTTCACAGTAGTGTAAAAATGCGGTTTCGCGTCTCGTTTCGGTGTGAATGTAAATGGGGTGGACCTATTTGAAACCAACCTCATCAGCGTTGTGGCTCTGGTAGCTCATCCTCTTGACTTTCCTGTAGGTTTCGTCGTCGAGCGCTTCTTCTACCGCTGCTTCGAGCTTCTTCTTGACACCTTCTTCAGTCTCTTGACTTAAATCTTCTAGCACTAACCTGTAAATGATGAAAATATTATTTATTCAGAAAACAGAGTCAAATAACACTTGTGTTGTAATCTTAGCCAGCTTAGCGGTAGTGATTGGTCAATTCGGGCACCGCAAGCTCCTCTCCGCCCCGCCCCGCGTCAGTGGAATCGCAGCCCAAGTCTGCAAAGTGCAAGGCGAGGCTTAGATTTCTCCGGCCTTACTGTGTGTACTTCGTTACGTAACGCGTTACGGCGGCCGTTTGGCTTCTCTTTCTCTCACGCTACAGCATCGGCAGGAGTCCTGCCGATGGAGTAGCGTCAGTAGCGAAAGAAAACCTACCTATTCAATTAAAAAGTATATTCGTATCTCAAAGTTATAGTGACTGTTTTACACACTGTTTATTGTAACACTTTTTTTAAGAACTAATAATATTTCAACAGCGAGCTTTTTTTTGTTTGAGCGTTGACGTGATGAAGTGATAACGGTTCATCTCTTCGTGGAGCTACGATGCCACCGGCAGATAAAATCACGAGTGTTCGTGAGTGTATCTGGTTATCATAGACTAAAGGACAACTCGTCAAGTTGTTTATTGTAATTTGTAACGTCCGACGTCTTGACTGAACGTCATTTAGTCATTTAACGTAGTCGTTGAATACTATGTCGTTACTACTTATGTAGTTCGTACTCAGTCAGTTTCACCTCAAATTTTTCTTTAAGAGTAGCCGGCAGCGAAGTAATAATAGATAAATCCATGCTGTCACACTATTTTTTATCGAGTATCGCACTTAAATGTATTTAATTTTTAATGAAAAAATATCAACACAGTGCTATCAGGCCTATCAGTGCGGGCTGTTTGACGCCATATTTATTTTTAAAAAAGTTTCAATAACCTGACTGATTTTAATCCGCTAACTAATTGGACGTTGATTGACGGTTGTTCAATCAATGTTCGGCATAGTCTTTCAATTGAAAGTGGTCATTCGTTAAAAACGCTAGTCACTCAATGAAATGGCGATTTCAATTAGATGACTGCGACATACACACAACCCCCGACGCTAAAAGAGGAGTTTGCTCTTAGGCTGCGTTTCCACCTGACGCGGAGCGGGGCGGAGAGGAGCTTAGGAGTGCCCAAATTGACCATCACCATGCTCGAAATCTCCGCTCCGTTTCTACGGAAACAGCACGAGCATAGTGATAGCGTCGGGGGTTAATACACATACTCAGTCCTCTCATCGTCCTCCCCCCGCTGGTGCGCGCGGTTGGCCTCACGCGCGACTCCGATGTCTCGCTCCCAGAACCGCCGTAGGTCGGGCGTGGAGGTATACGGCGCCGCCACCTCCTTGATCTTCAGGAATATTATCGCCGTTATGAATATACATATCACGTTCACTATCGTGAGACAACAGCTGACTATACCTGAAAGGAAAGCATTTAGTAAGACAATTGGAAATCGTACACATTCAATCTTGTTTTAAAAACGTTGAGAGGTCGCTAACATAATTTTAAGATTTAAGTATCCGTTTGCTTTAATATCAAAGGGCGTCGCTCCTCTAAAAGCTAAACGGCTGGCTCGAAAATCTATACTAATTTTATACAGCGAAAGAGTTTGTTCGTTTATTTCTTATCTCAGGAACTACTGGTCCGATTTGAATTTTTTTTTTGTTGGATAGTCCATTTATAGAGGAAGGCTTTAGGCTATATAAATGTTATATACACTGCGACTAATAGGAGCGAAGGGCCAGTAAGAAATGATGCAAAAACGGGGAAAATTAATCAAATTTGAGGTTGCGTGCGCTGCATAAACGGTTTAAGTCACTCAAAACCACGCGAACGAAGTCGCGGGCACAGCTAGTCTAAAATAATTGAAATAATAATTCATGGTGATAGTCCATGAAAAAAATAAAAACAAAACAAAACTCTAGGTATTAGAAATGATTTTACACCCCAGATAGCTACAGTAGCCAGGTCCTGGGTGAGTGATGATGGACGATGGGCTTATTTTCTCACCGTTAACAGCGAACTCAATAGGCAAGTAGTCGTGGTAGAGCGGCACGTAGGACGAGTTGCCGGGGTACGGCTCGCCCTTGATGTGGGGGATCTTCACCCCCGGGTACAGCAGCCAGATACACGACAGAGCCCAGAACAGTCCCTGGACGAGTAATAAAACTTAGGTGCGCTACATATATCGTAGTTTGTAGAATGTGTTACATTCGACTTAGGTAGATTTTTTAAATCAGACAAATGCTTAATGTTTTATTCAGGTGGCTCTAGCCTCTATATAATTAGGATGGTGATTTTTGTTTACCAAGAGAATGAAAACCATCTTCCAAAGTAATATGGGATCACACGGCACCAGCTTTCAACAATTGTATGAAAAGCATAAAATTTAAATAACCTGCTTGGTGGTGTGGGGCTTTGCATGATCGTGTTAACATTATTGCTTGTGTGGTGGTGGTGTTTTCACGTTTTTGTTTACGAGTGTACGCATAAGCAGTATGGGAAGGAGGGAGGTGCATCAAACGCATGCCTATGTGTACACTCACTCATCTGCTAGCAGTAAGCAGGTTGTGGTTATAATAATTGATTCGCGGGATATTACTAGATATAATATATTTAAATTTTATGCTATGGATTTCCGTAAAGTAACGCCTGATTCCATTAACTATTAACTGTGTGAAAAGCATTAATTACAGTGCCCATACAATTGACATTAATTGGTAACTTCACTTTTACGGACCGTTCAATTAATGTTCCTGCTTAGTGCTTGGCCTAAGGTACTTACACAGTTAACAACGGGCGGCAACAGCGAGGCAGATATAGCGATGCCTATGAGCGGCCCTGCGCTGCCCTGTAGAAGGGCGAGCGCGACTCCGGTGCCTGAAGTGAGGGCCCACAGCACTCCCATCCAGAGGGACCGAACGTTGCCCCTAAACAGGGTGTAAATTTAACCTTACCTAATATACCTAACCTAAACTCCCTACTATTTACATTATAAAAATATTTACTTGCAGTCACTTATTACACCCACAAATGATTAGGTACCTAGGAGAAGTCACTTGACAGATATGTAGGAGGACACTGAATAGAGCTTAAAATATTTTTTTACGAGAGAAAACTACTACCTTTAAAGTGTAACTAAAGGAAATTAATAACAATTACGGATTCCAATATATTAAGGTAGGTACGACACGTATGCGTGATATTTCTAGTACCTTGGGAGACTTAAAGACTATGCTGTTGCCGTAGAAGTTTAAGGATTTAGATGACAAAACGCTTGCAAATAAGTAGTTAGGTAAGTTTTTATAAAGCTCTTTATTTTTTCTTTCGAGGAAACTTTTTATTTATTCCGAACAGCTCGAACAAACAGCAAACACCATTAGTGTATAAAATATAAATAGCGTTAAGTCGTCACGTCCGTGGCGACAGCCTTCACGCTGAGACTCAATTTGCTCCTGTGACGTCACTAACGTCGAGACTTAAATCTACACTGAACTTGATACTCAATAGTATATATTATGCCATCATCAATATTAATGTAGGAGACAACAGAGATAAATAGTACAGATTTTCGCTTCTAAAATGTACTTATGAATTAATAGTCCACATTCCTCATATAATAACTATTATAGTAGGTAGGTACGTCCTTTTGAAATGTAAACAAACTTATCAACTCTTTCACCGGAATATTAAAGGACCATACATCATATTTGGATAGCTTGATATTTTATAACAGATAAACAATAATTAATATATTTAAACATCAAATGAAAAAAGTTTTACAGTACAAATACGCCATTTTGACGAATTTTGCCGACTGTAGAATATAATAGTCTATGGATTCATAGTCGCAAACAATAAAATATTAATCATTGTATTGTATTCGCATAGGTTCTAACTAGTCTATGCTTGTGTCATAGACGGGTTTGTTTACGTTAGGGGTTAAAATTAAACGCTACGTTCTATACCTACGTATCACCAAATATTATAAAGAAAGGTAGGTAGTTACATCCATACAAATACGACTAGGTATTTAGTTAAAAGTTGAGTTCGAATTCATAATTATTGAGCCTTTTTTTTAACATTTTTGTACTTTACCTTTTACTCTACCTTTTGTACTCTACCTTTTTAGGAATTTAAAAAAATATATTTTTTACCAACCTAGTTTAATAAATTTTTGTTAAGTCATACAATGCTACAGACATACACATATAGGTACATGTCAATCCCTTTGTTCATCAGGTGTTAAAAAGGAAGACTATTTTTTTTTCGAAATATATAATACAAGAGAGAAGAATACAAGTCATGCTTTGGGAGAGACTTATGAAAGTCCAGTGAACTTCTTAGTTGAAACGACGACGACGACTACTTTACCTAGACTTCATCTCCTCCGTAGGCCAGTCGCCGAAACCCCAGGGCATCTCCGTGGTGCCCAGGATGAGGCCAAATATGAACCCAAACAGCAGCGACAGCAGCATACCCAGGACCAGACTCTCCAGCCCGCTCCGCACCAGGCTTCTAAAGAATACTCATCGTTATTATCACACCTGAAGAGGTCATTTTAATGTAAACAATATTACAAAATATTTTGAAATCGGTACAAATATAATTTTAAGTAAATACAATCGAACAAGTTGAAGGCAATAATATCAAAATTGCTTGTGCACACGTTGAACCACGTGTGCAGTCGATGTGACCATTTCTTTCAAAGGAAAGTATTAAGGAACTTAGCCGATATCAAAGCCAACGGAACAGGTGTTATTTTGCAGAAATCCATACCATGAAATTTAAATAGGTATATTATATCTAGCAATATCCCGCAAAAAAATTATAACCACAACCTGCAAGCAAATGAGTGAGTGTACGCATAGGCATACATTTAAAGTATCTCTCTCCTTCCCACACTGTTTATGCGTACACTCGTAAGCAAAAACGTAAAAATACCACCACCACACAAACAATAATGTTAACACGATCATGCAAAACCCACACCACCATGCTGCAGGTTGCAAAACTCGACGCACGTTTCGCTCCGACCGTTTTTCGGACAGACACATTTTTCGCAGAGTCTATTTTCATCCTGAGGATGCAGGGATATTGCTAGATATAATATATTTCATTTTTACCCAATTAAATTAGATTCAAGATTAGGCCTACAGGTGGGAGGCCGTCCTACGCTGGACGCTGACGAAATATCATCCAAGACGTTCAAACCTGTTCAGAGGGTGGTTTTAGATTCGCTATGTGTATGCGACCCCGAACTGCTCTAGCTACGTCACCTCCCTCTTCTTCCTGTGACAGTAGTATCCTTTTCCCCTTTCTCACCACTCCTATTACGGATGCCTTCAGTTTAAGATCGACTGATGATCCTGATCAGTCACAAAACCTAGCTTGCTAGCTTTCAGTCCGCAGCGTTAGAGGCCTTGCTAATGCTGACGACGTTCCTACCGCTCTCCGATCGTAGCGGCTTCACGTTCCATTGGATATAGGCCAGTAGGGGCAAGAGTGCACCTGTGTTCGCGCGCACACTGTCATACCCTTGTTTCGTGCACTATAACATTTCCTACGCAAATGACCAAAAACAATCCAAGCCTACCTGTCGGAGATGATGGTGCCGAAGGTGATGGACATGACGGGGCCCATCAGCGGCGACACCAACATGGCCGCCACGATGTTGGACGCGTTGTTCTCAACCAGACCCAAGGCGGCTAACGAACTGGAATTCAATATGGCGTTATAGTAAAAGTGTTGTATAACTTTTGACAGATAATCTAAACCAAATTTATGTTATCTTTAAAGGCTCATTTGTGTTATTAACTGAATAAAAATAAAGTTTAAGATCTTAAAAATCGTCTATGTCTAATAGTCGGGAAAAATATTAATAAAGTAAAGTATCTAAACCAAATTAATTTTTTAAATGCCTCCTCCAAATTGTCAGTGGTTGACGAAGGGGACCTTCCTATCAGCCATTTTACTTTTATAGTTTTTACGACGCTCACGAATAAAAGAATTATAAGATCGCGACAAAAAGAATATTATATATGTGGAAATGGGCAGCTGCTTTCCGCAGACATTGTCATTTTTATCCAACTCCCAAAAAAAGAGATTGTTAATTGGGTCTGTTTTTTAAACTTCAATCTTCCATACGTTGGGTAAGGCTCATGTAAAAAACCAACCCCCAGACAAAAGCAGAGGAGTATTATAATTTAGACGTATTTGTGACTGCGTGCGTAGCTCCTAAACGGATGAACCGATTTTGATTTTTTTAAAGCTGACGTGATCGCGGGTGTTAGCTACAATTCATCATCATTAGTTCGCTCACTTCCTGACGATTCGAGGGTTATTTGTTTTTTTTATTTTGTTTATAAGTAGTTATTACGAAAAGGAATAACTTTTTTTTATAATTTTGTGTGTGTGTCACTATTAAACGTGTGGCAGTACAACTAGCGCCACAACCTGCATCGCGCTATCGATGTTTTCTAAGCTGGGACAACATCTGAAAACTAATCCAATGGGCCTCGGCCTGACCACCACCACGCAGCATACCACCACGCTCGGTCCAAGATCTCCCTTTGGGGCTTCAACTAGTTAATGGAATCAGGCGTTACTTTGCGGAAATCCATAGCATAAAATTTAAGTATTGAGGTAATCTTAACGAACATTGTTCGCAGAGTCTACATCCTGAGGATGCTCCGGTGTCGGAGCGAAACGCGCGTCGAGTTTTGCAACCTGCATGGTGGTGTGGGGCTTTGCACGATCGTGTTAACGTTAGTACTTGTGTGGTGGTGGTGTTTTCACGTTTTTGCTTGCGAGTGTGGGAAGGAGGGAGGTGCACCAAACGCATACCTATGCGTACACTCACTCATCTGTTAGCAGTTTGTGGCTATAATTAAATAAATAATAAATAATAATAAATAGTCATTTATTTCGAGTAACCAAACACTCATATTATGAATACAAAATTAAATTTTCATGTCACATTATATTAGCACAACTACAATTACCAAAAATAACTAATTTATGTATTATGACTAACACTAAATTAAAAATTAACTATAATAAATATAATTCCCGCTTACTTTATGCATGCGAAAGCAGTGACTAAAGTGCGGGTTATCAGGGCGTTCAGCGAGCGCGGCCAGCATGACGTTGGGGCTCCCCCGCGTGCGCCGCAGCAGGGACGACGTTCGCTTGCGCATCGTGGCATAGAAACAGTCCACCCGGGCGCACGCGAACATCGTCGACGCACTGCACCAGCGGGGGAGCCCCACCAGCATCCTGAACGCGTTATTATATTGGACACGAAGAGCGTTGTAGGCCCTCTGCGTATAGGCTGCCCATAAGCTGCACGAGTAGAACGACGTACAGTAAGCTCTAAACAGTGTCAATTTGACTTCTAATGAACATCGCGCAAACCTCCGTACAACCATATTTGCCCTGACCGACAACGCCCTTCGCTCCCTTTCGATATCGGTGTCGTCTTTCAGGGTGGGCGTCACAATATGTCCGAGGTATTTAAACTCTTCAACTCTAGCTAAGGGAACCCCCTTAAGCCGAAGAGTAGGCATCGAGTCCACCTTTCTTGTTCCACCGTGAAAAACCATACACTGACTCTTTTTACAATTGTATACTAGCCCGTGTTCATCGGCGTAGCGTTCACAAATACTAAGCAGCTTTCTCAGACCACAGACTGAGGCGCTCAGCAGCGACATGTCGTCCGCGTAATTAATATTGTTAAAACATACGCCATCTATGTGACAACCGACATGCTGATTGCTGAGCTCCTCAATCAGTCCATTTATATAAAGGTTGAACAAAGCAGAAGAGCTCAACCCGCCCTGTCTTACACCACATTCTAGTTTGTAGGCGTCCGACATCGTGCCAGCCCATCTCACAATGTTTGACTGATTGTCATACCAATATTTAAAAGTACGGATAAGTTCTTGTGGTATTTGCAATTTTGTCATCCTTTTCCACAGGATATCGTAAGACACAAGGTCAAACGCCTTCGAGAGGTCAAGGAAACAAGCATAGACAGGAGTTTTTCTCGCTGTATAATACCTAACAGCACTCTTAAGACACAATATCGCTGACTCAGTGGACAATCCAGCTCGAAAGCCGAACTGACCATCATGAAACCTAACAAACCGGTTCAAATGGGTATTAAGAATGCTGTCAAATACTTTTGCAATAATTGATGCTAGTGAGATAGGCCTGTAGTTAGAGATATCTGACAGATTCCCTGTTTTATTTTTCACGACCGGTACTACAATTGTTTTCATCATGTCACCAGGTAGATAAGAATGCGATATACAGAAATTAAACAACAAGGCCAACACTCTACACACGTGAGGACCAGCATACTGCAAGTGTTCTATGCTTAAACCGTCATGTCCTGGAGATTTTCCCCTCGACATTGACTTCAACGCCCTCACGACATCAGAAGCCATGACCCTAATGCTCATTTCCTCTCTGCATACCTCACTTGACACCTTTGACGCAGAAGGCCCCAGAGGCGATTGTACCACAAACATGTTTTTAAACCTATCAGCTATCTCTTTCGAGTTACTTGTGCCGTCTACAGACACAGGGAGGCCACGGTGACCTTTGAGGCGATTAGTACATTTCCAGAAATTTTTGAAGTCCTTCTGACAATGCTTAGTGGCTAAAATAATAAATAATAAATAAAAATAAAAAAAAATAAAAAAAAAGCCTTATATTTCTTACTAAAACTAATACAGTTTTTTAACAATATATAAAAATAAATTAAAACTAACATGTAAACTAAATATAAATAGACAAATTATTAATAAACTGGTTCAGTTTGGAAAAGTAAGAACCCCTCTTCTCTCGAAGGTGAAGGCCTCCTCTAGAGATTTCCATATTTCTTTATCCTTAGCTGTCTCTACCCAATTTTCTCCTGCCACCCTTGTGATGTCGTCTGCCCACCGTGCCGCTGGTCTTCCTCTCTTTCTCACGCCTGAGGGTCCCTTCCAACACGTTAATTTGTGAGTCCATCGATCATCCTTCAATCTAGCTACGTGACCCGCCCAACGCCATTTAAGTTTCTTACAGTGGTATAGAGCATCTGTAACTTTTGTTATTTTCCTTATCTTATCGTGTCTAATCTTTTGAATTTTCTTTATTTTTAATATACTTCTTTCCATGCCTCTTTGACAAGATCTGATTTTAGATTTCGTTTGGTATGTAAGTTTCCATGTTTGGCAAGCGTAGGTTAGTGAGGGCAGTATCATGTATACTATCTCTAACTTTTTTCTTAACAGTAACCGGCATGTCACTTTTCATAACTTCTTTCAAGCTCCAAAAGCGTTTCCAAGCATTTGCAATTCTTCTATCTATTTCAAGTTCATTTCTCTGTTTATGAAATGAGATTTGCTTACCAAGATATATAAATGTGTCAACGTACTCTAGCGGTGTATTATCCAGAAATATCGGGTGTTTGATAGAGTTCGTCATAATGTTGGTTTTGCTACGATTAATTTCTAGACCAACTCGTTGGCTTGCGACATGCAGGTCGTTAATCATTAGCTGTAGCTCGATTATATTCTCCGAGAGCAAAACAATGTCATCGGCAAATCTTAGGTGACTTATGTATCTATTATTTATTTTCAAACCTAGTCTTGACCAATTTAAGTTTCCAATTACTTGTTGTAGTACAGCTATAAATATTGTGGGAGAAATCGCATCCCCCTGTCTTACTCCTCTTCTGATATTAATCGGAGGTCCGATTGTATCTAGTCTAATTCTGCTATTACAATTTTTATACAGATTTTGTAAGGTCTTCAGATACTGTGTTTCAATATTTTGCGCTTGTAGAGATTCCCATATTGAATGATGGTAGAGAGAATCAAAAGCTTTTTGGTAGTCAATAAATACCAGGTAGAGCGGTCTGTGAAACTCTTGGTATTTATCAATGAGCAATTCAATAGAGTGGATATGATCCACAGTAGAAAAACCTTTCCTGAATCCTGCCTGTTCGACAGGCTGGTGAATGTCTACAGTGCTTCGGATTCTCTTTTCTAGAATTGAGGAGAATAGTTTGTACATCGAAGACAGTAGGCTTATTGGTCTATAATTACTAATATTATTAGGATCTCCCTTTTTATACAATAAGATAATATCTGACTCGGTCCATTGTTTAGGTATCTCCGTCGTTTCCAGTACCAAATTAAACAGAAGCGTAATAGGCCCTGTTAAGTAGTAGCTTCCTACTTTTTGAGCTTCGTTTGTTATATTGTCCGGTTCGGGGCCTTTTTTATATTTTAGTTTACCAATTGCCTTAATTACTTCAGCTTCGTCAATGACTGGTATTGCTATATGTGATTCCCTCGTAAGCTCTACAGTAGGAGTCGATTCTTGATTTTCGTATAACTTTTTGTAAAAATTGGTTGCCACTTGAAGTATTTCATGCCTATTGTAGGTGTTTTCCTTTGAGGCTTTTAGTCCTTCTATCCAATTCCTATGTAATCGCAGTTCTTTATTGGCTCTTTTTAAGCTACCAGACAGCAAGACATGTTTTTCGATGGTTTTCTTACGATGGGTTTTGTAATCGTTCTGGATATATTTACTAATTAATTTGTAGAGAGCTTTAAGCTCATTTTTCATGCTTCGTGTTTTAGGTTTAATTTTTTGGAGGACTTGACGTCTTGATATCAATTTTAGAGTATTATCAGAAAATATACTGGTCTGCTTAGTGGTGTTTCTGTGAGCCTTTTTGAGGCTGCTAATAATTGCAAAGGTAATTTTATCATTAAGCTCTTGCGTTGTACACCTCTGATTCTCAATAGCAAATTCTAGTAGACATTTTTTAAGAGTTTCTTTGTAAATTTTTATCTCCGCATCATTTTTCAATGTACTTTTTGCATTGTTACTGTAAGATTTTCTGTTTTTCTTCGATGATTGTAATTTAAAAGTCGCTCTAACTAGTCTGTGATCACTAGGGTATTTGACATTAATCACCTCCATATTAGTGACACATTTTGGTATATTAGTTATTATGTAATCTATTTCATTTTTGATTAATCCATTTGGTGATCTCCAAGTCCATCTATTGCGTGGTTTCTTTTTAAAAAATGTGTTCAAAATAGACATTTTATTTTCGCATGCAAACTGTATTAGTATGTTGCCTCTACTATTTCTATTACCATAACCGAATCTTTTCATTACTATAGTCTCTTCTGGTTTTGGTTGCCCGATTTTGGCGTTAAAATCGCCCATGACTATAACATTCTTGTTTGCCATCCTTAGCGCCTTGTTTATAGTCCTATAAAACTGTTCAATTTGTGTGCTAAAATATCTAATTTTATTTGTTCTTGGTGGTTTTGACACCATTTTAAACGCGACTTAAATATTTTCCTAGATTCACACATTTTAGCAAACATGTGTCCATTGTTAGGACGGCCACATAATAACCATTCCTGAAACGCCGACCTAGCCTCCATGTGACTTTCACTAACATATTTATTCCATCCCATAATGCTTTGCTTAGTCTGATGCTTGCTCCGTCTATGCCTGCCCCCCCTCCCCCTTACAGAGGCGTGAGATAAGGCTCGCACGATGTCAGAATACAGCTTGTCAATTACATACAAATGGCAGGGATTATTGCAATAGATGTCAGCACAATTCACAAATTCTTCTGGAAAGTCTATGTGTCGTAAACGGTTTTGACATTCACAACGATACAACCTTATTTGATCATCAGATCTTTCTCCCCACACTACATTACTACAATAATTTTTTGCAAGACTTTTGACCGATGTTAGGCATGATATATTACATTCACAAATTATGGGAAAATGATCTGACCACTGTACGTCATACTTTACATACACATTACACACAGACATCTCAGCATTTAAAGATACAATACAATGATCAAGCCAACGCTTTGACCCGCTGACTATATCATAATTGTTTCGCGGGATATTGCTAGATATAATATATTTAAATTTTATGCTTCCACTAGTATTCCCACTATTTTTTGACCACAATTTCTCACAACTTACTCAGCAGTGATGATCAGCGTCAAGTAGTCGAAGGATAGCTCCCCGCCGCCGCGCACTCCATCCACTACCTGCTTCACCGTCAGCTTGGACCTGATGGACTCCACGAAACTTCTCCATCGTCGAGCTTCCTCGCTCTTGCGTCTGAGAAACGTACAACCATTGCAAACTAACTATTATATGGTTAGAACATGTCAAACTTGAGTAAACTTATACACCTACTTACTATACATGTCATTCTTAATGGATTTGAATATGAATTTGTATATAATAGAAGACCGGTCAGGCTCCATACAAGTAATATAGTGCAAGAAGTTATTGGTTATGAAACAGAAACTTTTATAGTTTTTCACAAAAACTGTTTCTGTTTTATTTTGGGTTATAATAACCCTACATCGTGAATAATAGGTATAACCATGGATGTAATTGGTCTATGGTATAACGTATACCCGGGCTATTATTATATATTTATATATTACGAATCTATTGACACCTATTTCATTAAATCCGATCTGGGGCCTTACTCTCCAAACTGATTCGATTTTGATTCAGATTCGATCGTGCCGCGTACTCCCGAACAAATTTAGATTTGTAGGATTCGGTTAGGTTAAATCATCATCAGATGTGATGATGATTTAATCGAAACCGGTCGTGTTATTTTGTAAAAACATATAAAAAACGAAATATAGTGGAAAAGTGTAAATAAAAATTGTGTATTATTAATGTATGCAGTTTGTGTTTGTTAAAGAGAAATGGATGGAATTTAGAAGACAGGATAACTCACAGAACTGTTGTCTCGTCGTCTATGGCGCGCTCTCTAGCTGAGTGCACGACGCTACATGGCAGCACACTGAAATATGTTTAAGCGATAATTGTTACTATTACTAGATAGATGTACCTAATCCCTAATCCCCTAATCCTAATTATTATAAATGTAAATGTCCGTTTATTTTTTCGTCATGAAACTTAGTAGGTACCTACACATATTCTTGGAGTTGTATTAGATTAAGTAACATAACAAGCCCCGATTCAAGGTGCCATTCCTATTTATCGCTTTCGAAGTTTGAAAACAAAATGTATGGAATTTGACATAAGCGTCGCTAAATGACATACGAATTCGCTTGTCATTTAGCGAAGCTTATGTCAAATAGTAAGACTCACTCCTTGTGGTCATTTGTTTTTTTAGTTATATTAATTAATTTTTATGAGGTGCCAAAAAATGCTCTACGCGTCATTTTCTTTACACTATATTCGGCTTTATATTATAATGAACCATGAATCATTCTGTATAACGATTACATCCAATTTGTTAGAAACGTAAACAAAAATGTTAATTGAACACATTATGTCATTAGACTGCTACCAATTTTAATGTCATTTATGGTAAATAAGTGACATTGAAATTGGTAACATTAGATTGGTAGTGCGATAAGGACACTAAGGGCGTGTTTCACCAAGCAATGTTAAAGTTAATCCTTCGTTAAATATCATGTTGTTTCTCTCGTATTTCCTACCAATGAATGAGAAGGCATGGTATTTTAACAAGCCGTTAACACTAACATTGGTTGGTGAAACCGGGACTAAATAATACAATAGACACGTTAAATTAGACTAACCTCCGTTTCCCGTACGCTATTCAAATGAATGATCAGCTAACATGGCATTCAAATCAACAACCCATATTATAACGCAGATTGGTGGAATTTTATCAGACAGAAAGGATAAATATTTTATAATGACAGATATTTAATAATTAATTGTCTGTTGATTTGAATACCATGTTAGTTGATCATTCATTTGAATAGCGTACCGGAAACCGGGGGGAAGACTATTAAGGTCATATATTTTTAGAAGTGTAATCATGTACAAAAAATATTATAAGGCCCAGGTCTAAACTGTACCATCTACAAGTAAACTTGACACTAGTAAAGCTAGGGTAGACGGGGCTTAACTACGTGGGTGGGCTTGTAAGATTTTCTAAGAAATTGTGTAAGAAAATCGTTAGAGTCTCGCAGGTACGGTTCGAAGAAACTGATAGACGATATACGTATATAACCTTGTTGAGAAAGCAATAGGCATACCTACGTATAGTTTATATGTAGGTTTATAAATGTAAAGAGCCCCTATATATTTTCAATAACTCCGAAGTATTGAGCTATAGCACAAAAGATTATGTTATCAACTACAACTTTGGCAAATGCTTGCTTGCCTTCAGTCTTGTCATTGTAATAATATTACTCTTATCTATGGTCTTGCCTGACTAAATATTAATGGCCCAGCTTGTTCTCCGTCCACACCGCGTGCTCTATGTTTCAGGGCTTCAGCAGCTCCTCTAGTATCTCATTTACCTCACGATGGACTTGAGCCGCACGCCAATGCCGAGCTGCGTGAGACAGTGCAGCATGGTCTCACACTCGTCGCCCGCGGCCACCGGGAACACCACGTGGTGGAAGTGGCCCAGCTTGTCCGCCGTCCACACCGCGTGCTCTATGTTACAGCGCTTCAGCAGCTCCTCCAATATCTGGAATATGTTATAAGATCGTCAAACTAGCGGCTTTTTAATGGATTATTTTCCTTAGCAGATAGTTAATGGGCTATCCGGCTCGAAGGACCATAAGGTCCTCAGGTAGCATTTCTAGATGAAAAGACGTTAATAATGATGTAACGTCTTTTCGCTTAGAAATGCTACTGCTACTATAGATGATGTTGACGATGTTCAAATAAAACTACATAGTCTGCTACAATGCAATCAATTATGCAATGATTGCATGATATTTATTATAAAATACTAAGATATAGAAGTAACCAACCCGCGATAGTCTTGTTTTAAAACGAATATAATAGATATATAATATATTTAACTAATATGAGCGCGCTTATAAAATATACAAAATGAATGAGGATGTGTTTAAAGGGGTTGAATGGGGTACATCGTGATTGGTTTCTCTACGCAGTTAAGAGACGTATTAATGATTCTGAAATAATCTTCTTTTTAGACTGAGCAGTGAGCAAGCAAGCATACGATATTTAAAACATTCTGTACTGAGCAGTAAACAAACATACGGCACTAACAACCACCTGTACCTATACGGTAGTATTTAAAGTTCACAATTAAAACCTTCACACGGTATATTATATCATCCAACCACGGATAAAAATACCAAAAATATAAGAAAGGATGTCTGCCATAAATCTCCTATATAAAAACGGGGTTTTTTTCTGATAAATTGAAGGCTAGTTGTGTCGACCCCATTGTTACGTACACAAATAATTTCGGGTCTCATTAAAATGGGCGAAACCTTATTTCAGTTTTTCACATTTTTGTATTGTGTTGATGTGTTCCATTATCAATTTTAATTTTTCTTAAATGATTTGTCTGTTATGTCTCAATTGATTAGTAATATAGTTGACAAAAATAGTATGAATTTTAGGTTTTGGGAATTCTCTGTGCCTAGATGTATGGTTTTGCAACCTGCATGGTGGTGTGGGGCCTTGCACGATCATGTAAACATTATTGCTTGAGCGGTGCTGGTGTTTTCACGTTATTCCTTACGTTCGCATAAGCAGTGTCGGAAGGACGGAACGTGCTTTAAACGCATGCCTATGCATACATTCACTCGTTTGTTTGCAGGTTGTGGCTATCATTTTTCACGGGATACTGCTAGAATTTCCGCAAAGTAACGCCTGATTCCATTAACAAACAACAGTAATCAACTCACATTCTCCATAGGTATAAACTCGTCGGTGTCAGCTATGTTAGTGAGTGTCGGGCTGTACGTTTCTCCGTAGTAGTTCTGTGCAAAATGTATGGGTATGCTCTTCATCTTCTTATTCCGTAGTTCCACCTGCAAGTGGCAATCTGGGTCTTCCGCCTTCGGTTTGCCATACCTCAAAATGTGCTCAAAATTGCTTGACGGTATGTATACTATGAAGATCACCTGTAAGATAACGCAGGTATATTATTATTTATGAACCAATGATGGAAAACTGAACAAACAGTGGGCTAACTGATAATGATAAATAATTATAGATAACACTTGCGATCACGCTATTTTTTTATAAAAAAACGAAATCAAAAAAGGTCATCTGTTTGGGAGCTACGATGCGACAGATAAACAGACACACGCGCACAAGCTCTTAACACTCCTTTGTTGTTGTCAGGGGATACAAATATAATATAATATACTGTATAATATGGCAAAAGTAGTATACATAAAAATTTAAATAGAACTGATTGTTCCAATTCTAAAATTTAATTTTTTTCGTGTTTGATTTTTTTTTCTAAATGGCCAGAATTTTATCTCAGTAAGGTGTAACTCAAATAAAAAAAATCAATTACCGAGGAAGGCATTTGGCTCGTCTCACACGGCTCAAGGAACACACTGCGACTTTTCAATGTCGTTATTAATTAGATGAACCGAGTTAATTGTCGCCATAATTACACCCGTGGGTGTTAATTTTACCCTAAGTATTATTGTCGGAAACATGTGTAGGTCGCCAGTTCGAATCCATCTCGATGTAATTAATATGTTTTGTAGTCAAAGCCTTTAGTTCAGCTTCTATTGCCAATTACGACGACTGGGTACGAAAACAAAAAAAGGGACCAATTTAAGAACTTACTCAATTTCCCTCTGTTTTAAGTCGGTTTAAAATGGGATATTTTTACATAAAGCATCGCTCCGTGGCTCTATGTTAGTTTTTATATTAACTACATTCTCTTTGAAGTCAGCAGTGCCGTAACTTTGGCCAATGGTTTAGTTTAATTTACTTATTTGCTGTCAGTTTTGTTCTATTGTTTCCTTATAACAACGAAATAATAAAATTTCATGAAGACAAAAAATCATGGATCCTACAAGGTAAGTATAAAAAAATACGGAAAAAGTAAGCCAAAGCTAATATATATTTATTAAGTCCCGATTTCACCAACGCATGTTAGTGTAAACGGCTTGTTAAAATGCCATGCCTTCTCATTCAATTATATGAATTACGAGAGGAACAACATGATATTTAACGAAGGATTAACTTTAATATTGTTGGTGAAACACGCCCTCAACACATGACAATAACCTAACCAACACCATAGGTGTTATGTTAATGCAGTACATATTTAACACATAATAAATATCTATCTTAATACTAGTGCTCGTACACTGTATACATAGTAACACGCTGATGTTGATGATGAAGGCTTTTAGTTTCATAATCAGATTAATGTTTGTAGTGGCACGCCAACATAAGATTATTGTGATAGCCTTCAATTACTTACCAGTTACGTGTAGATAGTTCCCACACGGCCTGCATCACACCGTTGGACAGGGTTATCCAACCTTTTTATCTTTTCTGGACAATATTATGGATTAGGGATCGGTTCACCAAGGTTAGGAACTCCTGCAATAATTCGAAGCTAGCTTTTTTAATGAAATTATTTGATATAAATTGAAATGTATGAAAAACATTGAATGAAAGCTAATTTGTATTATAATATAGAGTTGAATAAAGATTCTTCAATTCTCTTTAATTAAATAAAATTACCTGTCTCTTTCTCGCAAAACGATATATTATTATGTAGGTACACAGGTTGGTGTAATGTCGCGGAAGTATGAAAAGTATCTAGGCTAGGTAGTTCCAATTACTCTAGTGAAAAAAGCATTTTTTCAATAGAGTATTTTGCACGAAGTTTGCAAACAAGAATTGCATCTAAAATCATTTTCTGTAGCCAATTGATAATTTTGTTGTTTCAGTGGTCATGTGATATAAAATAACGGACTGCGTTATTCGTACACTGTTCCAGCATACATAGATCTATAGATAGACACTAACAAGTTTCCCGATACATTCTTCAGATATTTAATTAAGATTTTTTTTTCTGATTTCAGCAGTTGTAACTGCTTTTGAAGCACGTTCTTAATAAAAAAAAACGACAACGACTATAAAGGATACATTTTGAAGGATTTTGAAATTATTTTAGGCATGATGTAGTCATCAGGTCGTTGAAATACAAAACTATAAAAAATATCTTTAGTATAACACAATGCAATATAATTAATTTAAAATTATTGCTGTGTGAACTTTTAATAGCAACACATGCTCCTGATAGCTCTCCGTGTAGCTATTAAGATATTGTACGTATATTATTTTATTTTATACTATTCTTAATTTAGGTACCTACGTGATTGATAATATTTTCTCTATTCAATTTATTATTAAGTAGTATAAAATTACACCTCGAACGTCCGGTTTCTGAAAGGATAATTAATTCTAAGATCAACTAACATGGTAGTTTACATTACATCACGCTTGCACTCGCGAAGCTAGTTAAAATGCCACAGCTATGGTTAATTCAATTCGTATGTAATTGGTGAATAAGGCTTATCTGTGGTAATTTAACCGGCCATGCAAGTGCGAGCGTTATGTTATTATAGAGAGTGTAAAAAGAACATTCACTATAACTCTGAGATACGATTATCATCTTTCCTCTAATTCGATTCTTTGTCAAACGCAATTTTTTTTTTTTTACTTTTTTTATTTTTTTGTCGTTATCATAACGAAAAAGCAAAAGAAAATTTTAATTTTTGTGATAAATAAAATAAAAAAATTAACATTTCTAGAGTGAAAAAAGGTAGTATATCCCAAAGTTATAGTGACTGTTCTTTTTAAGCCTGTTATAATATATTCTGTATCTCTCTTTCTCTCTGATATTTTTTTTACCAATCAGCGTCCAATATGGATGGGTTGTAAACTTAAATACCATGGTGGTTGGTCATATTATATTTGATAAGCCTTTCAGATACCGGCTACGCAGCACTACGCATAACGTTACACTACGTTTCGCTACGTCCGGTGACGCCGCTCTACGATGCGCTACGGGCGAACACGATACATATAAAATATCATCAAAAAATATACCAAAAAACTATAACCTGAATGATCCAAAAAAGGCTGAAACAAGAAAATAATTTAAATTGAAATCCAGAGACAGTTGGTTTTAGTATTTATTGTTATAGCGGCAATATCTCTAAAAAAATTCATTAACTGTGTATCAATCACGGCTAAGAAGCTACAACCTGGTGACATAGAACCTGGATAGGCAGTCTGTGAATTCTCAGTACTTGAATTAGGGTCCCATTATTACTTATTACCCTACCGAACCCTAAAAACGGGAAAATATTATTATGCTTATGACCGGTTTATTGTCAATCTCGCACACGTGTCCTCAAATACTTCCAGATGTAATGTAGCCGGCGCAGGCATATATATATACATACATACATATTATACAGGTCGGTTTAATTAAAATACGAAATACAGGTAGCATCGTTTAATATAGGTACGGGATTATTGTATACAGTACGTTTTAGTTATCATTATTATATTAGATAATATTGTGGAGGATAGAGAAAGGATTGGAGGATATGAAATTTGGTGTTGAAAGTAAATTATTTTATTAATAACTAGCTGTGCCCGCGACTTCGTTCGCGTGGTGTTTGATTGCCTTAAACCGTTTATGCAGCGCATGCAATTTTTGTTGGATTGTCCATTTATAGAGGAAGGCATAACATTACGCTGCGACCAAAACCAGACGGGCATCGTCGTTGCACGACGGCGCGATGAGATGCCGACGCCCGACGTCGCGACGCCGACGTCCGACGTCCCGACGCCGACGCCCGACGCCGCGACGCCGACGCCCGCCGTCCCGACGCCGTCGCCAGACGCCGCGACGCCGTCGCCAGTCGCCGCGACGCCGTCGCCAGTCGCCGCGACGCCGACGTCCGACGTCCCGACGCCGACGCCCGACACCGCGACGCCGACGCCCACCGTCCCGACGCCGTCGCCAGACGCCGCGACGCCGAAGCCAGACGTCGCGACGCCGAAGCCAGACGTCGACGCCCGACGCCGCGACGACGACGCCGCGACGACGACGCCGACGCCAGACGCCACGACGCCGACGCCAGACGCCGCGACGCCGACGCCGACGCTCCCGCTCGCCTCCCCCTCGAGGTCGAGCCGAAGCTGAGTCAACCAGCGACCCAGCAGAAGAAAAGTTTTGCGGGTGTCACTGCCCGCTCCCCCGCATCTCCCCAGGGGGTGAAGACGAAAGGGGTGAAAGAGAGCCGCAAGGCTAAGGAAAGCCGTAAGGCAGAACCTTCTCGATCAAATAAAAATCTGAAATTTGTTTAATTTTAAGATTTTTAGTGATGGGTAGACTGAGTAGGGATAATTCTCGAATGATCAGACGACGGTTACTTGAGACGGAAAATGAAAAACAAAAACGATTAGATAAAATTAATTGTAGGAAGAGAAAAAGTCGACCGCAAATTTTTTTCATATATATATATTTTAATAAAAAAATTTAATAAATAAATACATATATGTATATATAAGAAGAAAAGTTTATATTTATTAAATGAGATACAAATTTTCAGAATATTAAAGTCGGTACCAGCCAAACTCAATATTATGAGTTCTATAATATAGCCTATTTCATCATATTGTAATTGATATCATTATATCTATAGCGATGGAAATTTCGACATCGCTTATACTGCAAGCATATGCCACTGCATAATTTCCAAACGTATATCTTCAAAGACTCAAAATGATGTTTTTAGTCGGATATGCTTATGTTACTCAAAACAAATACAAAATTACTATGAGTGTCCCTATAAATTTCGAGGTGTTCCCTCGATTCCTCACGACGCCATCATCAGGCATCTACTTTGATAACTATGAGACCAAGTTCGACTGTAATAGGCGTAGTGGCATATGCTAGCATTTCTTTAAACAACGCTGAAATCTTCAAACATGTATCTCTAAGGACTCAGAAGTTCTGTTCAGTACTTTTATTTATTTATTTATTTATTTAAGCATCATGCACATTTGTACATAGGTGGACTTAATGCCTTAAGGCATTATCTACCAGTCAACCTTTAGGTCATTTAGAAATAAAAATAAGTAGATGCATTACTTGTACAGACGAAAACATGTAAACAGAAAATGAATTAATAATAAATAAAATAATAAATTACACATAACTTATAAAATATAATAAATAAAGATTATAACACATAATAAAATAATACTAATAATAAATACAATAATATTATTAATAAATACAAATATAATAATATATAATTGACTTTTAGATCCAGGATATAGTGCAAATCTACTTCAGACAAAATCAAAATTGATATATTATTCCATATAAATTTTGAGGATTTCCCTCGATTCCTCACGGATCGGTGACAATGGGACCAAATTTAAATTATACCCTACACAACACAAAAAAAATTAAAATCGTTTCAAGAGCGATGAAGATATCCGCGAAGAAACATAAAAAAACATATAATATTTACGAATTGAGAAACCTCCTCCTTTTTTGGAAGTCGGTTAAAAGTATTATGTTGGTTATTTCATGTTACAATCTACCTTTATGCCAAGTTTCATTTAAATATGTTGAGTAGTTTGGCTAAACTACCGTCAAATAGGTAGCTACAATTTTTTGAATATCCCACGGGAAGCCTTTCGTTTTTCGGGATAATAATTTCCAGTAATGCTCTTCAGATCATAAGCTACCTGTCTGCCGAATTTCATTTAAATACATTGAGTAGTTTCGCTGAAATACCATCAAATAGGTAGCTACAATTTTTTTTAGATCCCACGGGAACCCTTTCGTTTTCGGGATAATAATTTCCAATAATACTCTTCAGGTCATAAGCTACCTGCCTGCCAAATTTCATTTAAATATGTTGAGTAGTTTGGCTGAAATACCGTCAAATAGGTAGCTACAATTTTTTGAAGATCCCACGGGAACTCTTTCGTTTTTCGGGATAATAATTTCCAATAATGCTCTTCAGGTCATAAGCTACCTGCATGCCAAATTGAGTTTAAATACGTAGAGTAGTTTGGCTGAAATACTGTCAAATAGGAACCTACAATTTTTTGAAGATTCCACGCGAACCCTTTCGTTTTTCGGAATAATAATTTCCAATAATGCTCTTCGGGTTGTAAGCTACCTGCCTGCCAAATTTCATTTCATTCCATACAGTGGTTTTTGCGTGATGCGACGACAAACATTCCCATACGGACAGACAGACAGACAGACAGACAGACAGACAGACAGACAGACAGACAGACAGACAGACAGACATTTTTTTCAAAAATGTTATTTTTAGGTTCTGTGGCTTTTATAGGCCCCCTTTTTTTAATTTTCACTTAAATATTCTTAATGTACAGACATGACCCCTCTACAGATTTATTATATGTATAGATAGCTGTGCCCGCGACTTCGTTCGCGTGGTGTTTGATTGCCTTAAACCGTTTATGCAGCGCATGCAATTTTTGTTGGATTGTCCATTTATAGAGGAAGGCATAACATTACGCTGCGACCAAAACCAGACGGGCATCGTCGTTGCACGACGGCGCGATGAGATGCCGACGCCCGACGTCGCGACGCCGACGTCCGACGTCCCGACGCCGACGCCCGACGCCGCGACGCCGACGCCCGCCGTCCCGACGCCGTCGCCAGACGCCGCGACGCCGTCGCCAGTCGCCGCGACGCCGTCGCCAGTCGCCGCGACGCCGACGTCCGACGTCCCGACGCCGACGCCCGACACCGCGACGCCGACGCCCACCGTCCCGACGCCGTCGCCAGACGCCGCGACGCCGAAGCCAGACGTCGCGACGCCGAAGCCAGACGTCGACGCCCGACGCCGCGACGACGACGCCGCGACGACGACGCCGACGCCAGACGCCACGACGCCGACGCCAGACGCCGCGACGCCGACGCCGACGCTCCCGCTCGCCTCCCCCTCGAGGTCGAGCCGAAGCTGAGTCAACCAGCGACCCAGCAGAAGAAAAGTTTTGCGGGTGTCACTGCCCGCTCCCCCGCATCTCCCCAGGGGGTGAAGACGAAAGGGGTGAAAGAGAGCCGCAAGGCTAAGGAAAGCCGTAAGGCAGAACCTTCTCGATCAAATAAAAATCTGAAATTTGTTTAATTTTAAGATTTTTAGTGATGGGTAGACTGAGTAGGGATAATTCTCGAATGATCAGACGACGGTTACTTGAGACGGAAAATGAAAAACAAAAACGATTAGATAAAATTAATTGTAGGAAGAGAAAAAGTCGACCGCAAAATTTTTTCATATATGTCGAAAGGGCTCTCATGATTTAATAACATTCCTTCGGATACTGTGGGCTTTCGTGGGTAAATCGTGAAAAGAGAACAGAGTAACAATATCACTTGTTTATTCGTAATCACAATTTCTTTATAAATTCACTATTCACTACACTTTATGAATTTACTTTACTTTAAATTCACTTTACTTTACTTTACAAGTATTGACACTAACGAAACATAACACGTTTCAAGACATCTCAACTTGGCGACCAAATCACGAATGAATTCAGTCTCGTCGAGAAAGTCCCGAGTCATGTCAAAGCGCGCCATAGACAAGTTGCGCCATTTTGCCACTTGGGGGCGCGCTTCCGTCTCGTTTTGTGTCCATATTCATATCCGGCTCCGACACGGCCATTCTGATAAGCCACACGTCCCGTGTGATGCTTCTGCAAAAGAGAAAACCAGCTGCAATATCACGAGCCTTTCGCTCGGCCAACTCTGACCAATCTCCACAAATCATCAAAAATAAAGTTCAGATCTCAATGAAATTTTGTTTCAAATAATAATCTTTCAAATAAAATTCTTGATCAAAAAAATTTCGACATGGAATGATACCCTGGGTCATGTTACTTAAATCATGTTAAAACTGTAGGAACTGTAACACAACTGAACACAAATAAACTAGTAAAATCTCTAACTCCACTACCATACCCAATTTCATAGACATAGAACTCACAAGGTTCATTGTCCCAGACCGCCAGTCAAACGCCCTCCTGACATAAAACGGACTTAACATAGTCCGAGTTACCGGTTACGAAATAACTGGACGGTCAACCTCATTACTCATAGACCCAGTCCCATATCGCCAGTCAAACGCCCACCGAACATAAAACGGACTTGATACAGTCCGAGTTACTGGTTACGTAATAACTGGACGGTCAACTTCATATTCGCTCATAGTACGGTAGGTAGAGACTTTACCCAACAACTCAAATTTGTTCATCATTAGCAAAATCTTTATCATTATCAACTTTCACCAATACATGACCCGAAGGAATCTTTCTCTAACGTATGCACAGTCATAAGTACGCTTTGAAATTGCAACTTTTACAGCCTTATTTTCAACTATGAAAAACAACCAATCGAAAATCTATTTACTTACGCCTTATTGCTTTCATAAGGTGTATTATTTGAACTATCTTTTTATCTCGGTTACTGTATGAAACAGTCAATGTACCTTCTCAACTAAGATTTGTAAAAAGGGTTCATAGAAAAAGACTATACAGAGTCTTCACACTAAAGTCACGAGATAAACAATTACGCTCACCAAAAAAAAACTCAATATCCTAATCTGATACTTCAATGAAGTACAGAGTGCAGGCCCCTTGGCGCCTGACGCCATCATCATAGGCCGATACATTGCAGCATTGCTGCATTGGCAGCAGTACCCAGCACAGCTCGACGCGCGCCGTCTGCGTCGCGTCGCGGCGCTCGTTCATTGAATCTCCGTCTGTACACAAAATTAAACAGCACAAAAAAATGATCAAACTGTCCAATTATGTTCTTTTTAGGGTTTCCTATCCGTGGGGTGTCGAAGAAAGAGTAGCACCTCGCTATCAACCATCTTTCCCGTGGATGCGCCCGCCAGCCCGCCTGCCAAACGTGGCGAGTATAGGCAACTACCCCCCATGTAATCGAATTAAGAGTACGAATTAAGGGAGGCTTATATCCAGAAGTGAACATCATAGCCGAAATGATGATGATCATCCAAGAGTAAATAACAGGAACAGAAACTTTGCTGTATGTTTGTTTGCCACCAGGTCGCAGCTCAAGAACCAAGCTATCGCAGTTCAAATATCGCGGACAATTATTATGAGATCAAAATGTTAAATTGACTTTGCAATATATTTCATTTTATTTCCTTTCAACGATCTAACTAATTCGATAAAGAAAAGCTGTTACAGTAACAGTCTCATAATAACAACTGATCAGCAGCTGTCCCAATAATACAACTTGACCACTACATTTTAGTTGCACCATCGCGGGAATTGAACCCACAACTCTTAAGTGGAGAGCCACGCTCTGGTCACGTGAGCGATCACAATACCAGAAGACTCCCAAGTGCGTTTACAACCTTTCACATGATAACCAAGTTCACCGAAGCTGACTGAAGTCCACCGATGAACTTTCTTATCCACCTCAGCCACAAGCTCACGGCCTCTGCCACTGGACCGTTGAGTGTGTGCTGCCGCGTTCACCATCAACACCAGCCACAGGCTTCTGGAAATGTGAAATAAAAATGCGTCAATTCAATAAAGTTTATTTAAATCACAACCGATTTTCTTTTCGTCGCAAATTACACTATTATTGCCGTAACTTATAGTAATTCCAATCCGCCTAGTGTGAAAGTCATAGATAGACAAACATGTTTCAATTTTACAGCTTACAACAACAATATCATAAACTGACAGTTTTATTGCGGATCACGAATGTCCTAGCACTTATTATCAGTTATCAGTTTGTTTAAACACTCTCAGAATAAATAACAAACACGACATTATTTAAAGTTACTTTTGAAACTGATCAATGGCTATTTCTTACTACGTATGCGGTAACGCCAAATAAGAAATAGAACTGTGTACAAACTGTATGTATCTACTGTGATTAACACCCACTTGATGAACTTCGCTATTTAATAACAGGGATGTTAGGGAGCTCCGTAACCGTAACCGAATCCGAAATAAAACTTTTGCTACTGTAAAAAGGAAACTAATATCCAATATCCGTAACCAAAATTATCCGAAACAAATGGGTAATCCGATATCATTTAATATCCATATCCGTATCCGAAATTTAAAATCCATTTCTTCCCGGTTTAATAGACATGGTAAGTTTACGGAAATTTTAATTTAAGTCGTTTCAAACTAGGTAGCATCTTCCAAACAATATTTATACACGTCAATTGCTTTTGTTTATGCAGTGCAGGTGCACCGATACGCATACCGGATGTTGTTTATTTCAGGCACACCTAATAAGAATATAGTACATCCAATAACAAGTTTCAGGTGTTGGTAACCAATCGATATCGATACGATATCGACTCTATAGTACTATTCACCTTTCCTACTTTCTTACTTCACGTTAATGTGAATCCGTTGGAACTTTATCTATTCTGAAATGAACACCCAAAAAATAACACGAATGCCTAATTGTATTATCAAAATACACGTCATGAGAATTGCTTATCATATTCTGATTTTGATCACTTTATTACAAACAGTACGATTTCACGAAATGAAATGTCGATAATGATCATCTGCTGATCAAACTTTCAAGTACTGCTGTATTACAGCCTGATCTACTTCGGTCAATCAAACAGTAATAATAATGAATATCTGTAAGACGTATGTCCTATGTACTAAGTACTTGTTTTTACTTTGCGTTAATGATTGCTTATTCACTTCGATTATTTTTTTAAATAATACTTTGGTTATAAAACCAGAACCATTTAGAACTTTATAATGAAATAAGTAACGATCATGATACAACCAGTTCACATCATTGCGAAGCGAGTAGAGAAGTCCATAAGATGCACAATGCTTGTCTGCGCTGGTCGGACACCCAGCACGCTGGTAGGTCACCCAACAGCCAGCACGCTGGTCAGTCACCCAGCACGCTGGTCGGTCACCCAGCAGTCAGCACGCTGGTCGGTCACCCAGCACTGCTCGTTCTCCCCTTGGCGAGGCTATGCATCATCCGGTCGAACATCATCCCAGTGTTTTGTCCATCTTTTACCAAAACCATAATCAAAGCCTGTCCTGTAAAGCGCCACTGCTGGTGTCGCCACCGTGTAGACGTCACGTCACTGTCATCATCACGTCACCGCTGTCAGTACTTCTACTCCTTCTTAATCATCGTGGCGGGATTATTGGTACATGGTATCCTTGCAGCACTCGGCTCACCGCTGTCCCGTCTTACCACAATTACGCCATGTACATAGCTTGCAAAGCAGCACGTGTTAGTACGTACTGCCCAACTCATGTGGATCGAGTTCGTATTGATTTGCAATGATCACTTTTTGCAGACCACACAAAAGATTAGGTACACTTTCTTTTTTTACTACCCGCACTTTTAAGAAAAACCTCTCTCTCTTGCACGATTTGATCCCAGATTCTGATGTCGAAAGGGGCTCTCATGATTTAATAACATTCCTTCGGATACTGTGGGCTTTCGTGGGTAAATCGTGAAAAGAGAACAGAGTAACAATATCACTTGTTTATTCGTAATCACAATTTCTTTATAAATTCACTATTCACTACACTTTATGAATTTACTTTACTTTAAATTCACTTTACTTTACTTTACAAGTATTGACACTAACGAAACATAACACGTTTCAAGACATCTCAACTTGGCGACCAAATCACGAATGAATTCAGTCTCGTCGAGAAAGTCCCGAGTCATGTCAAAGCGCGCCATAGACAAGTTGCGCCATTTTGCCACTTGGGGGCGCGCTTCCGTCTCGTTTTGTGTCCATATTCATATCCGGCTCCGACATATATATATATTTTAATAAAAAAATTTAATAAATAAATACATATATGTATATATAAGAAGAAAAGTTTATATTTATTAAATGAGATACAAATTTTCAGAATATTAAAGTCGGTACCAGCCAAACTCAATATTATGAGTTCTATAATATAGCCTATTTCATCATATTGTAATTGATATCATTATATCTATAGCGATGGAAATTTCGACATCGCTTATACTGCAAGCATATGCCACTGCATAATTTCCAAACGTATATCTTCAAAGACTCAAAATGATGTTTTTAGTCGGATATGCTTATGTTACTCAAAACAAATACAAAATTACTATGAGTGTCCCTATAAATTTCGAGGTGTTCCCTCGATTCCTCACGACGCCATCATCAGGCATCTACTTTGATAACTATGAGACCAAGTTCGACTGTAATAGGCGTAGTGGCATATGCTAGCATTTCTTTAAACAACGCTGAAATCTTCAAACATGTATCTCTAAGGACTCAGAAGTTCTGTTCAGTACTTTTATTTATTTATTTAAGCATCATGCACATTTGTACATAGGTGGACTTAATGCCTTAAGGCATTATCTACCAGTCAACCTTTAGGTCATTTAGAAATAAAAATAAGTAGATGCATTACTTGTACAGACGAAAACATGTAAACAGAAAATGAATTAATAATAAATAAAATAATAAATTACACATAACTTATAAAATATAATAAATAAAGATTATAACACATAATAAAATAATACTAATAATAAATACAATAATATTATTAATAAATACAAATATAATAATATATAATTGACTTTTAGATCCAGGATATAGTGCAAATCTACTTCAGACAAAATCAAAATTGATATATTATTCCATATAAATTTTGAGGATTTCCCTCGATTCCTCACGGATCGGTGACAATGGGACCAAATTTAAATTATACCCTACACAACACAAAAAAAATTAAAATCGTTTCAAGAGCGATGAAGATATCCGCGAAGAAACATAAAAAAACATATAATATTTACGAATTGAGAAACCTCCTCCTTTTTTGGAAGTCGGTTAAAAGTATTATGTTGGTTATTTCATGTTACAATCTACCTTTATGCCAAGTTTCATTTAAATATGTTGAGTAGTTTGGCTAAACTACCGTCAAATAGGTAGCTACAATTTTTTGAATATCCCACGGGAAGCCTTTCGTTTTTCGGGATAATAATTTCCAGTAATGCTCTTCAGATCATAAGCTACCTGTCTGCCGAATTTCATTTAAATACATTGAGTAGTTTCGCTGAAATACCATCAAATAGGTAGCTACAATTTTTTTTAGATCCCACGGGAACCCTTTCGTTTTCGGGATAATAATTTCCAATAATACTCTTCAGGTCATAAGCTACCTGCCTGCCAAATTTCATTTAAATATGTTGAGTAGTTTGGCTGAAATACCGTCAAATAGGTAGCTACAATTTTTTGAAGATCCCACGGGAACTCTTTCGTTTTTCGGGATAATAATTTCCAATAATGCTCTTCAGGTCATAAGCTACCTGCATGCCAAATTGAGTTTAAATACGTAGAGTAGTTTGGCTGAAATACTGTCAAATAGGAACCTACAATTTTTTGAAGATTCCACGCGAACCCTTTCGTTTTTCGGAATAATAATTTCCAATAATGCTCTTCGGGTTGTAAGCTACCTGCCTGCCAAATTTCATTTCATTCCATACAGTGGTTTTTGCGTGATGCGACGACAAACATTCCCATACGGACAGACAGACAGACAGACAGACAGACAGACAGACAGACAGACAGACAGACAGACAGACATTTTTTTCAAAAATGTTATTTTTAGGTTCTGTGGCTTTTATAGGCCCCCTTTTTTTAATTTTCACTTAAATATTCTTAATGTACAGACATGACCCCTCTACAGATTTATTATATGTATAGATAGCTGTGCCCGCGACTTCGTTCGCGTGGTGTTTGATTGCCTTAAACCGTTTATGCAGCGCATGCAATTTTTGTTGGATTGTCCATTTATAGAGGAAGGCATAACATTACGCTGCGACCAAAACCAGACGGGCATCGTCGTTGCACGACGGCGCGATGAGATGCCGACGCCCGACGTCGCGACGCCGACGTCCGACGTCCCGACGCCGACGCCCGACGCCGCGACGCCGACGCCCGCCGTCCCGACGCCGTCGCCAGACGCCGCGACGCCGTCGCCAGTCGCCGCGACGCCGTCGCCAGTCGCCGCGACGCCGACGTCCGACGTCCCGACGCCGACGCCCGACACCGCGACGCCGACGCCCACCGTCCCGACGCCGTCGCCAGACGCCGCGACGCCGAAGCCAGACGTCGCGACGCCGAAGCCAGACGTCGACGCCCGACGCCGCGACGACGACGCCGCGACGACGACGCCGACGCCAGACGCCACGACGCCGACGCCAGACGCCGCGACGCCGACGCCGACGCTCCCGCTCGCCTCCCCCTCGAGGTCGAGCCGAAGCTGAGTCAACCAGCGACCCAGCAGAAGAAAAGTTTTGCGGGTGTCACTGCCCGCTCCCCCGCATCTCCCCAGGGGGTGAAGACGAAAGGGGTGAAAGAGAGCCGCAAGGCTAAGGAAAGCCGTAAGGCAGAACCTTCTCGATCAAATAAAAATCTGAAATTTGTTTAATTTTAAGATTTTTAGTGATGGGTAGACTGAGTAGGGATAATTCTCGAATGATCAGACGACGGTTACTTGAGACGGAAAATGAAAAACAAAAACGATTAGATAAAATTAATTGTAGGAAGAGAAAAAGTCGACCGCAAATTTTTTTCATATATATATATTTTAATAAAAAAATTTAATAAATAAATACATATATGTATATATAAGAAGAAAAGTTTATATTTATTAAATGAGATACAAATTTTCAGAATATTAAAGTCGGTACCAGCCAAACTCAATATTATGAGTTCTATAATATAGCCTATTTCATCATATTGTAATTGATATCATTATATCTATAGCGATGGAAATTTCGACATCGCTTATACTGCAAGCATATGCCACTGCATAATTTCCAAACGTATATCTTCAAAGACTCAAAATGATGTTTTTAGTCGGATATGCTTATGTTACTCAAAACAAATACAAAATTACTATGAGTGTCCCTATAAATTTCGAGGTGTTCCCTCGATTCCTCACGACGCCATCATCAGGCATCTACTTTGATAACTATGAGACCAAGTTCGACTGTAATAGGCGTAGTGGCATATGCTAGCATTTCTTTAAACAACGCTGAAATCTTCAAACATGTATCTCTAAGGACTCAGAAGTTCTGTTCAGTACTTTTATTTATTTATTTATTTATTTAAGCATCATGCACATTTGTACATAGGTGGACTTAATGCCTTAAGGCATTATCTACCAGTCAACCTTTAGGTCATTTAGAAATAAAAATAAGTAGATGCATTACTTGTACAGACGAAAACATGTAAACAGAAAATGAATTAATAATAAATAAAATAATAAATTACACATAACTTATAAAATATAATAAATAAAGATTATAACACATAATAAAATAATACTAATAATAAATACAATAATATTATTAATAAATACAAATATAATAATATATAATTGACTTTTAGATCCAGGATATAGTGCAAATCTACTTCAGACAAAATCAAAATTGATATATTATTCCATATAAATTTTGAGGATTTCCCTCGATTCCTCACGGATCGGTGACAATGGGACCAAATTTAAATTATACCCTACACAACACAAAAAAAATTAAAATCGTTTCAAGAGCGATGAAGATATCCGCGAAGAAACATAAAAAAACATATAATATTTACGAATTGAGAAACCTCCTCCTTTTTTGGAAGTCGGTTAAAAGTATTATGTTGGTTATTTCATGTTACAATCTACCTTTATGCCAAGTTTCATTTAAATATGTTGAGTAGTTTGGCTAAACTACCGTCAAATAGGTAGCTACAATTTTTTGAATATCCCACGGGAAGCCTTTCGTTTTTCGGGATAATAATTTCCAGTAATGCTCTTCAGATCATAAGCTACCTGTCTGCCGAATTTCATTTAAATACATTGAGTAGTTTCGCTGAAATACCATCAAATAGGTAGCTACAATTTTTTTTAGATCCCACGGGAACCCTTTCGTTTTCGGGATAATAATTTCCAATAATACTCTTCAGGTCATAAGCTACCTGCCTGCCAAATTTCATTTAAATATGTTGAGTAGTTTGGCTGAAATACCGTCAAATAGGTAGCTACAATTTTTTGAAGATCCCACGGGAACTCTTTCGTTTTTCGGGATAATAATTTCCAATAATGCTCTTCAGGTCATAAGCTACCTGCATGCCAAATTGAGTTTAAATACGTAGAGTAGTTTGGCTGAAATACTGTCAAATAGGAACCTACAATTTTTTGAAGATTCCACGCGAACCCTTTCGTTTTTCGGAATAATAATTTCCAATAATGCTCTTCGGGTTGTAAGCTACCTGCCTGCCAAATTTCATTTCATTCCATACAGTGGTTTTTGCGTGATGCGACGACAAACATTCCCATACGGACAGACAGACAGACAGACAGACAGACAGACAGACAGACAGACAGACAGACAGACAGACATTTTTTTCAAAAATGTTATTTTTAGGTTCTGTGGCTTTTATAGGCCCCCTTTTTTTAATTTTCACTTAAATATTCTTAATGTACAGACATGACCCCTCTACAGATTTATTATATGTATAGATAGCTGTGCCCGCGACTTCGTTCGCGTGGTGTTTGATTGCCTTAAACCGTTTATGCAGCGCATGCAATTTTTGTTGGATTGTCCATTTATAGAGGAAGGCATAACATTACGCTGCGACCAAAACCAGACGGGCATCGTCGTTGCACGACGGCGCGATGAGATGCCGACGCCCGACGTCGCGACGCCGACGTCCGACGTCCCGACGCCGACGCCCGACGCCGCGACGCCGACGCCCGCCGTCCCGACGCCGTCGCCAGACGCCGCGACGCCGTCGCCAGTCGCCGCGACGCCGTCGCCAGTCGCCGCGACGCCGACGTCCGACGTCCCGACGCCGACGCCCGACACCGCGACGCCGACGCCCGCCGTCCCGACGCCGTCGCCAGACGCCGCGACGCCGAAGCCAGACGTCGCGACGCCGAAGCCAGACGTCGACGCCCGACGCCGCGACGACGACGCCGCGACGACGACGCCGACGCCAGACGCCACGACGCCGACGCCAGACGCCGCGACGCCGACGCCGACGCTCCCGCTCGCCTCCCCCTCGAGGTCGAGCCGAAGCTGAGTCAACCAGCGACCCAGCAGAAGAAAAGTTTTGCGGGTGTCACTGCCCGCTCCCCCGCATCTCCCCAGGGGGTGAAGACGAAAGGGGTGAAAGAGAGCCGCAAGGCTAAGGAAAGCCGTAAGGCAGAACCTTCTCGATCAAATAAAAATCTGAAATTTGTTTAATTTTAAGATTTTTAGTGATGGGTAGACTGAGTAGGGATAATTCTCGAATGATCAGACGACGGTTACTTGAGACGGAAAATGAAAAACAAAAACGATTAGATAAAATTAATTGTAGGAAGAGAAAAAGTCGACCGCAAAATTTTTTCATATATATATATTTTAATAAAAAAATTTAATAAATAAATACATATATGTATATATAAGAAGAAAAGTTTATATTTATTAAATGAGATACAAATTTTCAGAATATTAAAGTCGGTACCAGCCAAACTCAATATTATGAGTTCTATAATATAGCCTATTTCATCATATTGTAATTGATATCATTATATCTATAGCGATGGAAATTTCGACATCGCTTATACTGCAAGCATATGCCACTGCATAATTTCCAAACGTATATCTTCAAAGACTCAAAATGATGTTTTTAGTCGGATATGCTTATGTTACTCAAAACAAATACAAAATTACTATGAGTGTCCCTATAAATTTCGAGGTGTTCCCTCGATTCCTCACGACGCCATCATCAGGCATCTACTTTGATAACTATGAGACCAAGTTCGACTGTAATAGGCGTAGTGGCATATGCTAGCATTTCTTTAAACAACGCTGAAATCTTCAAACATGTATCTCTAAGGACTCAGAAGTTCTGTTCAGTACTTTTATTTATTTATTTATTTATTTAAGCATCATGCACATTTGTACATAGGTGGACTTAATGCCTTAAGGCATTATCTACCAGTCAACCTTTAGGTCATTTAGAAATAAAAATAAGTAGATGCATTACTTGTACAGACGAAAACATGTAAACAGAAAATGAATTAATAATAAATAAAATAATAAATTACACATAACTTATAAAATATAATAAATAAAGATTATAACACATAATAAAATAATACTAATAATAAATACAATAATATTATTAATAAATACAAATATAATAATATATAATTGACTTTTAGATCCAGGATATAGTGCAAATCTACTTCAGACAAAATCAAAATTGATATATTATTCCATATAAATTTTGAGGATTTCCCTCGATTCCTCACGGATCGGTGACAATGGGACCAAATTTAAATTATACCCTACACAACACAAAAAAAATTAAAATCGTTTCAAGAGCGATGAAGATATCCGCGAAGAAACATAAAAAAACATATAATATTTACGAATTGAGAAACCTCCTCCTTTTTTGGAAGTCGGTTAAAAGTATTATGTTGGTTATTTCATGTTACAATCTACCTTTATGCCAAGTTTCATTTAAATATGTTGAGTAGTTTGGCTAAACTACCGTCAAATAGGTAGCTACAATTTTTTGAATATCCCACGGGAAGCCTTTCGTTTTTCGGGATAATAATTTCCAGTAATGCTCTTCAGATCATAAGCTACCTGTCTGCCGAATTTCATTTAAATACATTGAGTAGTTTCGCTGAAATACCATCAAATAGGTAGCTACAATTTTTTTTAGATCCCACGGGAACCCTTTCGTTTTCGGGATAATAATTTCCAATAATACTCTTCAGGTCATAAGCTACCTGCCTGCCAAATTTCATTTAAATATGTTGAGTAGTTTGGCTGAAATACCGTCAAATAGGTAGCTACAATTTTTTGAAGATCCCACGGGAACTCTTTCGTTTTTCGGGATAATAATTTCCAATAATGCTCTTCAGGTCATAAGCTACCTGCATGCCAAATTGAGTTTAAATACGTAGAGTAGTTTGGCTGAAATACTGTCAAATAGGAACCTACAATTTTTTGAAGATTCCACGCGAACCCTTTCGTTTTTCGGAATAATAATTTCCAATAATGCTCTTCGGGTTGTAAGCTACCTGCCTGCCAAATTTCATTTCATTCCATACAGTGGTTTTTGCGTGATGCGACGACAAACATTCCCATACGGACAGACAGACAGACAGACAGACAGACAGACAGACAGACAGACAGACAGACAGACAGACAGACATTTTTTTCAAAAATGTTATTTTTAGGTTCTGTGGCTTTTATAGGCCCCCTTTTTTTAATTTTCACTTAAATATTCTTAATGTACAGACATGACCCCTCTACAGATTTATTATATGTATAGATATTATAACAACAAACACTAGTTCAGAATATTACTAGTGTGCATTTGATATCATATGTTGGTGTTTGATAATCTGTCAGTGTCACTGTCAATGTCACTGTCACGGTTTTTTTTAAATGGCGCGGAAATTTTAATTTAAGAGGCAAAATAACTCTTAAGGCACATATACCTCTAGTATTTTAAAATAAAAATAGAAATATTTAATAAACGTAAGTAATTATAATTTATACTAGTCTATTCGCGTTAAGTTTAACATTTATCGTATGGATCAATTTAAAATGAATTTTTAATAGATAGCACTTTATATCTTAAATATATACAGCTATGGATAATAAAATATTATTTCAGATTATCCGTTTGTTTCGGATATTTTCGGTTACGGACATTTTTGGGTTTCTTTTTTACAGTAGCAAAACTTTCATTTCGGATTCGGTTACGGTTACGGATATTTTTTTATACCGGATATCCGATAGTTTCGGTTACGGTTACGGAGCTCTCTAACATCCCTCAACAGTAAGCAAGTTGATGGCAACATAATACAAATAAATACTATGAGGACATTTAGATTACAAAATTTTTCCCTGACTGTAAATTGTTAATGAGCATAATTAATATTAATCTGATATGGTTTTTCAGTGTCAAGGTAACAAAGTACCGGTATAATAATCAAATTAAGCTCATGATTTTTATTAGGCATGAAAAGTTGTGATTTATCACCATCGTAGGTAGGGTACGTTAACCCCAAAGGTTTACATTGTTTTTTTTAATTCATTGATAATTTGATGCACAAGTTAATAATAATATAGACATCTATTAAATACTATAAAACGTTTTCTTTTATATATATATTATGGTGTTTTTATTTCCGACAGTTTTTTATTTGTATGTGATAAAGTAAGATTTCCGTTTTGCTTGTTGTATTACTTGAGACTAGTATAGACAATAACCATAGTCAATATACATTTTTAAAATATTTTCTATTTGTGATCAATAAAATTAAAATACATTTATGTTCCAATTGAATGTGTTTCTAAGGTAAATAAATCTCAGTATGGGCAGCTATAATGCTGCCAATTTAATATCACTTATACACTGCGCAGTGAAAAAAAATTGCACATTAATTTACATTATGGTCACAATGAATACGAACGGGACCAGATTAACGTGGTGTAGAACTTGGAAGCGTCCATAGATTATGTGTAACGCAAATCTTTAATATACATAATAATCTATATTTAGCTTTACTTGGTAACACAGTGTGCGGGCCTTAGGCGGCGCGCGCAGCCCGAGCGACCGCCACTCGGCAGTCCGCGCGCCACCAGCCGCGGTCGCGTGTGTCCGCGATCGATACCATCGCCTCAAAACCCCTTAATACAATCATAATCGGTAAAACCCCTTCTATTCTATCTATGTTATGTTTTCCTAGTGGATATTTTAGATGTGTGTTGCAACAAAAATGGCTGCCGCAATGTCGTGAGTTATTCCCGGATTTGTTTGTTTGTTTGTTTGCATGTTACGTAAAGGGAAGACAGTGTTCGAAATGGAATCGATAAAAAAACCTATATTATATTGATAGATACAACCTATATTCTATTGAGAAAACAAAACGGTAGCGGCGAAGTTAAAGGCTAACTCGATATCAGAACATCGATCAATTTATTTCCGATCGTAAACTGTCAAATAAATTTTTTAATCATGAAGAGAAAAACAAATTAAAAAATAAATACACAATTCTAATACGACACAAATATCCTGTAACTAAACAATCTATCAACATAAGTTTCACATACTAAAATATATTTTGTATATTTACTTACCTACTAGATATTTTAATTCTAACTTACCTACTAATGTACCTATATATAACCAGTAAATACCTCGTATAAGTATAGATAGTACCCTTATATAACCACAATCCTTGTTGTGACGTAACGGAGACAAAATGGGCCATGAAAAATTCATTTATCCAGGTTTCGTAGTACTTAGGTCCTGACTAAGTCGGTGTTTATAGAATTTAATATCATGAAAAAAAAAAAACAAAACAGAAATATAGTTTGTTTGTGCAGAAAAATAGTTTGTTTATGTAACCAGCCAGGACACTATATCAAAAAAGATGATAGAGTTAAGTTTGATGTTTTTCGGTGTCCAAAACATTCGGTAAGTATAAACTTAATCATATAGAAAAAGATTTATTTAAATATTTTAAAGTGCAATAAAGAACGAATTTGTTACCGCGTCATAACGATCGATTTTGCTATTGGTGTATAGATTTTTAATCAACCAATCAACTTAGTTTATTAATTGGTATGTAATAAATAGAGGTAATATCAATTCAATGTATTGGATATCAACATTTTATAGCAATTTAGCAAAAAAATATTAAATTATAAATATTTTTAGTCATTTTTATCATAACTTGAAATAATAAATAATAATAATAAAATTAGGTACTTTTAAGTTTGTGAAAATCATTTTCCATCCTAGGAAAAAGGTTTTAAGTAATTTTCACAGCTGTGGCCACTGTGAAAAATACGTCTTCTTGAGAGTCTGTCCCTCTGCGCCGGATGGTTTGTGCAATTTTTTTTTATTTATTCAGAAAACTTACAGCCCATGAAAAATGACAGTAAGAAAACGTAAATGTACAATAATAAAGCCAATTAAAAGTTTTCATTAGTAGGGAATTAGATATGGTTTGTGTTTTATAGTGTGTTGCGATCTAGGTACATCAAATATTTGTATTAGCATTTTGTTAATTTATTTGGGTTGAAATGTGTTTTGTGAATTTAAATACACAATTGAAAAAACCCAAATAAACTACCGTATATTAGAAATATATAATATTTGATATTTTAATCTCAAATATGTATTTGAACGTACTATCCTTACTTAAATCACATAAACGTATTTGTTTGTAAGTCGACTTAAGGAAAACCAGTACGTAATCTGAGTAAGCTGCTTATAAACTTCTTGTTGAGAACAAGTACCTAAAGTTAAAATTAAAAATGAAAATAAAACGAAAATCGGGGTACGTCTTTGACTCATATATAAAAAGTTGATATTTGAAATCATATCTTTTTTTAAAATCTTTATTAAGGACTTGGTTTACAAAGAAAAGCGACCATGTCGTCCTCGTACGGCATACAAAAAAACCTTTCTTCAAAAAACGCAGATTGTTTATATGTATACCAAAAATATGCTACGTTGGCTCACGTTTTGGATCGCCCATTCTTACTTAGTAAAAGCACCCATGTATCGTATTTAAAACAATTATTGTATTTTGAGTATGTTATTATACAAACGTTTAACATATAGTGCGCTGAAAATAAACAGACTTCACAATAGAACTTTACTTTCCACATATCTTATTGCTACGTAATGTATGTTCACATGCCTACTCGTCCAACTATCCAAGTTTGTGGTTTTATTGTCATACTTACTTCCCACAGAAAACATTTTGGTATTACATGTCAACGAATAACTGACTAATAAGGTGAACAAAAAAAAACCTATTCCAAATAATGCCTCATTATTTTTGAATGTCAATGTTTAAAAAAATCTAAATAACTTTACACTTTTGATGTCAGATTTGGTCAGATACCTACCCAATTATTTAAAGTAGGTATCTACAAGTTTTATTACCTTTCGACTATCCCTTTATAATTATCGGTCCTTGTGATATTTAGTAGTTTTAAGTGGCTTAAGAATTTGCTGAAGCAGTTAAACTGTAACTCTACTTGATCATTAACGTGATACCGGTTGCCTAAAAGGGTTAAGTCAAGTTTGATAGAGGTTCGTCTTGGTGTCAAATTAATTCTTATAAGAATCTACTGTAATTTACCCGATGTATATAAAAAGGAATTTTAGTAAATTTTGATTCTAAAAGGGAAAAGGGGATTAAAAATATGAAAAATAATATGTACCTAA
Source organism: Celastrina argiolus (assembly GCA_905187575.2). NCBI lineage: Eukaryota > Metazoa > Arthropoda > Insecta > Lepidoptera > Lycaenidae > Celastrina > Celastrina argiolus. The sequence goes on from LR994591.1 coordinate 12,457,599, forward strand.
TTTGTCGAAAATGTATGCTTTTCTTCTTTTTAGAATATTTTTTTTTGTTTATTATCTATCAGTTAGTTATTCAAACCAAATTATGTATTTTCTAAGTTATTTGATAAGCCATAACCGAACGCAATAAAATATAGTTTAAGTGCGGAATTTCGCGAATAAAAGTGAATGTGTCGTACGCACGCTATTCCGAAATTGTTTTTGGAGGTAAATATATTTTCTTAGTACCTACCTAATAATAGTTTGCTTAGAAAATATTAGGAATTTTTACAACAAAGTTAATATAACATACAAATTACAATATGGGCAAAGTTCCTACGCGACTTGCTTCTAAAAATTTACCGTCGCAATATTCAAAATATAATATAAACAGAAAGGAATAATAGTAATAGCTCCCCTCACCGATTTCGGTGTCGGTAGCAGATTTTATTGAAACCGGGCCAGCTACGCAGGAGTTACTTTATAGTGCCCAAGTGTGTGCGCAATACACATAAGCACTCTCTCTTCCTTTTACTCTCATAACCCAGTGGGACGGTAAACCGACATGACTGGCGAGAGAACAGGCGCAGGTCCGACTTTTTACATGCCCATCCGACGCATGGATCATCTTACTTGTCAGACAATCAATCAGCCATCATCAGGTGATCAGCCTGCATTGTCCTAACCAAACTTGAAAACAAAATTTTTGTTGTTCTAACGCGGGAATCAAACCCACGACCTCCGGGTCGAGAGCGAAGCTCTGAACCACTAAACCACGGAGGCGATTAAACAGAAAGGAAGTGACCGCGTCGACTGCATACGTGATCGGAGTCCGTATTTACACGTAGTATGATTGCGCACGATTCATCACCGCTGTTAAGGCGAGGAGTAACCGCAACTAGCGCCACTCTTTTTAAAATAAATTTTACAATGACACAAAGGTCTTATTAAAAAAAGTAATCGGTTCAAACTTTAAGCAAATAGCTAAACTAATTTATTATAGTAATATATAGTAGTTAAACTAATATTATGTATTATATCTCGTAAGTAATAACTAAAACGGCCGTTTAAGTTATTACTTACGAGAGTAAATACAGTATAGGATTTAGAGCTGTAATTAAATGCCAATAAATTAGTTTAACTACTTACTTAAAGTTTGAACCGATTACTTTTTTTAATTAGATCGTTGTGTCATTGTAAAATTTATTTTAATAAGAGTGGCGCTAGTTGCGGTTACTCCTCGCCTTAAGCAATTTTTCTGTTAATGCCTGGTCAACCGGTTTGTTTGATATTACGTCCAGAATACATGTGGGTAACATGTAATTTGTAAACAATATTTTTAGTATATCTGTCTTTACGTATTACAAGTACCTAGTGTTAGGTGGATATGTAAAATGTGACACAATAAAAAAAAGTATAAACCTAGGTATTTTATTATTTTGGAAAGTCTTTATATAACTGAAAGCATCTGATAGATAATAATAATTATTATTATTATCAATCAGATGTTCTGATTACTTAACTTAGTATAAACATGTATAACACAAAAAGTTTAGCGCAGCAGGCTTACTCGCGACATAATCGAGAATCGAATCCGTTCGATCGTAACGGCCTTTGGTATTTTATTTTGTGGATTACTTTGAAACTAACCAGCATCAAGAAAATCGTTAGATCGTAACTTTTTGTACTCCCGACCATATCAATCGACTGAGAATCAAAATAAACAAACATCAATTTATTCGGGAGTAGCCGGCACTATCGAATCTGAATCAAAATCGAATCATTTTAGAGAGTAAGACCCTGTACACCATACGGTATTTCAGACTTTGAATTTTGCTAATTATATAGTAGCTGACTTAATATAATTAGGAAACGTTTAAAAAAATATAAATGTAGTATATTTATTATTGTATATAGCGTGTACACATAGTCATTTGTGACCGCAACGCCGTAACTGAATGTGATAATTTTTAAGCTTTAAATATAGGTAACTAATATTTTTAACAATTTTTAATTAATTAAAAAAACGCTAATTATGAAGTCATCAGCCGAATTTTATATTTAATAAGCATAAGATTTTAATAATCAAAGTACTTTGAACACTAATTACAAATGTATTCTGGATGTAATAGCTTCGGTCACGATATATTTACGCACTTTTATAATTAGTAAGTTAGTAATTATAGTATAATTGTTATTATAAACACAAACCAACCCAAGCAACATTCAACTAAGTTCGACAAGTTATGTAAAATATACGGTCAAAAATATTGCTATTAGTAGTAGTATTAGGTCCTTACATATGAAATTGGCGTGTTGTATGGGAGGAACACAAAGGCGATTTTTTCATATTAAAATATATTTTATTAATCAAAGTATGTACCATTGCTATCTATACACTTTTGCCATCTTATAGGTAGTTCATTGATTCCTTTACTAAAAAAACTATTCGGACGGGAATCAATGAAATCTTTGAAAGCGGTTTGGACTGCCTCATCGGAATTGAATTTTTTTCCTTGCAAGATGTTATCCAAAATTCGAAAAAAATGGTAAACTGTTGGAGCAATGTCCGGAGAGTACGGTGGATGTCTTAGACATTTCAATTGAAGCTCCTCTAATTTGGTAGCCGTCTGTTGGGCCGTGTGTGGTCTAGCGTTGTCTTGAAGCAGCAGTGGCGTAGAGCGATTGACAAGTCTCGGTTGTTTAACGGCGAGCTTTTCTATCATGGTTTGCAGACAATAGAAATCAGCCGTAATCGTCTGACCAGATTTAAGAAAGCTATAGTGTACGACACCGGCACTAGTCCACCAAACGCTTACAAGTAACTTTTTTTAAGTCAATTTTCGCTTGGGGCAAGACTTTGCTGGTTCACTAGGGTTCAGTCATTGCGATGAGCGTTTACGACTATCGTATAGGATCCACTTTTCATCACATGTAATGATCCGATTTAAAATTCCTTCATTATTGTGCCGGTTGAGCAATGTAACGCAGCAGTCGACGCTCGTTTGTCGGTTTGCTTCAATCAATTCGTGAGGTACCCACCTTTTAAGCTTTTTCACCTTCCCTATTTGCTTCAAGTGGATTAAAACGGTTTTGTCACTAACACCGCAGCCTGTAGCTAACTCTGATATGGTTTGCGATGGATCTGCTTCCACAATAGCCTTCAATTCATCATTATCGACCTTGGTCTCTGGTCGTCCACGGGGCTTGTTCTGCAGATCGAAATTTCGAGAACGAAAGCGTTGAAACCAAAAACGCACCGTGTTATCTTTTGCGACACCACCCCCATACACATCATTAATCCTTCGAGCCGTTTCTGCAGCACTGGTGCCACGGTGGAACTCGTACTCGTAAATAATGCAATATTTTAAGTTTTCCATTTTGTGAAATGAGTGACGCAGAAAAAAAGCAAAAGAGAAAAAAACAAATGAATTACGGTTTTCAAAACACAAATGCATGAGTAAATAGATGTTTAAATTTGAATTTGGAATTCCTAACCAAAGAGGATATATTTAAGATCAAAGTGGCCAGTACGACAAAACGCCAATTTCATATGTAAGGACCTAATATATCGTCGCTTTACCGTATAAAAAAACATTTTTTTTTCGATAATATCTAGCTTATATTAACCTAAAGTAAATAAAACTTATTTTTTATATACTTTCGGTTAATACAAGCTAGATATACTTAATACTTGACGACCTCCGTAGCTCAGTGGTTCAGCGCTTTGGTGCTCGACCGAGAGGTTGCGGGTTCGAATGCCGCCGAGTGAACAAAAAGTTTTCAATGTTCCTGGGTCATGGATGTGTATTAAATTTGTGTATAAAAAAAATCTTAAATATGTGTATAGTATAAAAGTATTAAATATATATTACCGTTGTCGGGTACCTGTAACACAAGTTCTTCGGATACTTGGCACACGGCCAGATTGACGTGATGTGATGCGTCCATAGATATTATTACGAACTGAACCTCACCTAAGTAAAAATCCAAGTCATAATAATATCTAAAAATAATCAAGTTTTTTTACTCGACTGAAAAATATGTGTTTTTCACAACCTATATTACGAAGTTAGAAGCATTTTGATCTAAACAAATAAACAGAAAAGGAACTCTTCTGAGCGTTCCACATACCCCTACTCTAGAGGGGGCCCTCTAGAGTAGGAGTATGTGGAATCCTGGGGGATGCGTAACACATTACCCTTGCGACGTAAAAAGAGGCATATAACAAACGAAAATTAAGAAATAACTTAATTAAAATAAAAATCGTTCCTGAAACAGAATTAATATAGCGCGACATGGCTTCCTTCCTTCTATTAATAAAATTATAAAGTTTTTGGTTTCACAACATTCTTTTACCAAATTAAAACACTCAAGGAAACGAAAAGCTATTCTGGAAGGTAATTTTTTATTGATCTATTGCTCTGTTGCATAACACTCCTAGTAATACAAGATGTAAAATAAATTAGTGATAATACTGTAGAGTGTGTAACTGTGTATGTGCCTCCTATGTAGAGTATACTGTGAAAGTATCAGCGCTCAAAGACTTACTTTTGACTTTCATGTTTGTCTAAGAAATGTCCCAATATCATAAATTTTGCTATACAATAATAAAAAAGTACTCTCTCAGTAAACTCTATATACGGGACCTAAACACATTACACACCTTAAAGTATTATTACTCATTAATATAAGAGTGCCTAGAATCTAGATACATACATTAATACTACGTAATATAATACAAAATCCTCGATCGCGTCTGTCTGTTTGTTTGCGAAAATCTCAAAAACTACTGCACCGAATTTCATGCTTTTTCAACTATAAAAAAAATGCTCTCGAGGATATTACAAATATTTTGTAGAATTCCTATTTTCTAATCTCTTTCTTTATACTTAGATTCATTTTAACCTAACCTAACCTTGTAACCAATTTTCTAGTAAGTTGTAACAGGCCTTGAAGGCAACTGAAAGTCGATAGACGTACTAATTAGTAATTACCTCACTTATATCGAAGTAAGGCGGGGACTACAAGTATATATGAAGTTAAAAATAATAATACACAAATTATAGTATCAAAGTTAGACTATTGAAATATTATTGTAAGGAAAAATAATTCTATACTTGACAAGAAAACAAATTCTAACACACATACATAGTGCCGGTTTTTGGAACGATATTCTATACGCTATAAATGTATGATGAACGAACATGGCATTCAACTTAACAAGCCATATCGAGTGCTGATTGGTGGAACATTTACAAGAGAGAAAGGAAGGGACATATATCTTATAACTACATCACGCTCGCACTTGCAAGACTGGTTAAAATTCCACAGATAAGGTTGGTTAATTTACCAAAGATAGATTAGTTGACAATTTGAATCACAAAATATATTCGAAAGTGTGAAGGAGATCTATACCACTATCATTAAATCTGCAACGACGACCGTTTGATGACCTCCGTAGCGCAGTGGTTCAGCGTGTTGGTGCTCGAGCGAGAGGTCGCGGGTTCGAATCCCGCCGAGGAGGAAATAAAATGTTGCTGCGTCATGGATGTGTATTAAATTTGTGTATTATATAATAAAAATCTTAAATATGTGTAAAGTATAAAATTATTAAATATATATTCGTTGTCTGCCTGTAACACAAGTTCTTCGGATACTTAGCACGGGGCCAGATTGACGTGATGTGAAGCGTCGATAGATATTATTACAACCCTTGTGTATCACACAAAAGCGACCATTATAATATGAAATATCGAACTTGGCCTTCCCCGTGGGCTTGTGTATCCACTTCTATGAAAAGTAATTTGTTTGTTCAAATGCAACAAACATGTGAAGGTTGCAATTTATTTGTTGAAGTTGGCAGTTGGCACGTGCGAGTATTTTCCATAATTTACCGTTCAACATTTTTCATGTGCAGTGTTTTTCCTTTGGCAATAAAACGTTAGAAAGTTACAACCACAATAAATACAGTGTTCTAAGCTAGGTGCATGTAACGGGTGTAAAAAGAACTTTAACTCTTGTATAATATAATTATACTACCTTTTCTCAATATAGATTTTTTGTTTTTAATAAAAATATTTGTTGTTCTAGCGAGAAAAAAAAAGAAATGGTAGGAAGTAAAAAAAATTTTTTTTTTGTTATTGAAAAAAAAATTAAAAATGAGGAAAGGTATTATTATATGTTTTGAAGGATAATGCGGAATTTGTATGCGCGTCTATTGTATATTTATTCCATCGTAGCGCCAAAACTACTGATCCGATTATAATGAAAAAGATGTCAATAGATTTGTAATAACAGGGGGCTTACCCAACATGCTTTTACGTTTGTCGTTATCGAAGTACGCTATTTAAAAATGTATGGAATTGACTTTTGCGTACGACTAATGACGTCCTTAGTCGTAATCGATATTTGTAGTGCTACCCAACCTGTACATTTTTGTCGTAGACGATAACAGTAAACTTTTACGCTTTCCAATTGACGATAATGTTATATGAAATGGCTACCCAACTTACACATTTTGACATTTTGTCGAACGCTATCTTATACGTTATTGTTTTCAAGATAACGAAGTCTAAAGAGGTGCTTTTAACTCCGATATCGAACAATATGGCGGATATTTATTAATCAGCTGATATTCTTGTTTAGAGTACAATAGAGTTTAGGTGCTTTGCGATTATTGTTGGCCGCACAACACGAATATACCTAGGAGAGGCGTATATATACAGTAATTGAAGGCAATAGAAGACATTCCCGACATTATTTGTTGTCTCCCGATATAAAACATTGATAACTGATTTATATCCTGTTACTGGCTTTGATCCTATCTATACTGTATTGTTAATGTATTACTAATAAGCTGTTGGTTACCCAAACAAAATAATGCCAAAACAATGCCAAAAACTTAGCAGTGTTTGGCATAATTAGTGAATTACTTACAAGCAAGTGATCTGTAGGTAGTGCAAACTGCTGTTGAAGACAAAAATTACTAAGCTTTGGTTGGTAGGTAGGTACTCGGATTTGCAAACATAAAAACCAATGCTAAAGACTGCTAAGTGAAAGAGATGATAATGAAAAAGAAATGCTTACTGTATTAAAAATATTTTAGAACTAGAATTAGGTAAATAGAATAATTCATCAGGAATAAGAAAGCATTCATGAACAAAATGTGGCCAAATGGAACTGTAAAAACAAATCTTAGTATACTAAACTATTTCTCATTATACCTTCTGACTAATTAAGTGTAAATAAATACAACAATAATAATTGTTAATAAAACATTTTTTCCAGTACTTATTTGTAATTCATTTAATTCCTTTAAAGTTAAGTAACTTTACTTGTTAATATCTTAACATATAAAACATTGAAAACTGATTCATAAGCTTCAAATTACTTGTAAAACATTAGAAACTAAATAAGTATTAATATGTTTAATTGTTGTAAATCTTAGCAGTTTTTGGCATAATTAGTTTCAAAGTGAATTACTTATATTAAGCAACATCAAAAGCAAGTGAAAATCTGTAGGTACTGCAAACTGGTAGGTGAAGACAAGATAATATGAGATAAAACGTGGCCAAATGGAACTGTAAAAATTAACAAATCTAAGTATACTAAACTATTTCTCATTATACTGATTAATTAAGAGTAAAATAAATACAACAATAATAATTGTTAATAAAACATTTTTTTCCAGTATTTGTAATTAATTTAATCCCTTTAAAGTTAAATAAATTTACTTGTTAATAACTTAACGACTCACATGACGGTTCCAATCCTACCTAGGATTAGAACCTAGCCTACATGTTCCATAACAAGGTAGGAATTAAACACCCACCGTCTGACGGTGAGTAATAATTATGAAAATGGGATAAAAACACACCAGGCAGTATATGTAAATATTTATTAATATGAAATGTCAATATTGAAAATTTGAGTGTCCCACGTGATTCTTTGTTTATTTTTCTTTTCAATGCCTTATCGCTGCAGGTCAGCAGGCACTAGATGGTGCAGGTGATGTGTCCTATTAAGGCTGCTGCAGCCGTTGTCTGAAAAAATATATATTATTAGCTTTATCAGGACTTAATATAGATATAGACTTATGTGCTTTCATTCACACAAATATATTAATTATAATTAAACATATCCATTTTGTGATTTGTGAAAACCACTTGTTATTTTATTGTTACCTAGACAGGTGATGATAATATGTTTATATATGGATCAAGTTATATAAATACAAATAAGTTTTATAAATAATGATTAATTAAACAATGACTTTATACAGTAGTTACTTCAATTATACCCAATATTATTATGCCAATGCCTACATAATATTATGCCAATCAATTTCCCATAAGGGTAGGCCGGCACATAATATCTAAATGTAATAAGATCCTAACATTCATACTTCATTCACTAACTCACATGGTTATGTTACGGGTGACGATTTTATTGATCAAGGTACACAGTATGAATGGCTACTTTAGCCATTTGATATTCGTGACTGCGTAGTATATACAAAGTCTCCCATTACTCCCATACGAAGTAGATAATATTATACTTATTATTATCGAATATGATGTTATGATAAATGACTGGCTGCCAGGTAGGTACGAAAAGCCTTAAATTGTATACCTACTAAGCACCACTTTTTTGTTCTACCATAATTATTGTTGCCGTTTGCATAAACATTCCATTTAAACACTTTACATAAAAGTTTTATTTACTTACCTGTGTTGTTGTTAACCTCTATTAATGTATGAATTTCTCCGTGATTGTATTACTGATCTATGGCATCGTGCTTTTTTGCACTCTTCATAGTTTGATTACACATCTTCTTCACTAATTACTAATAGCTTCAATACAAGTTCATTGTTAAAAACATCTAAGTAGCAACTCGTCGGCCATTCGGCAGTGTTACCAACTCTCATAAATATTTATGTCCAAACTTACAACAAAAGTCCCAAAATGGTAACAACTACTTAAAAAAAATCCCTAAATTTTCTTATAATAAAAATAAATTAATCCTGATAAAAATGTGATTATGTCCATTATACGTTAAGATACACTACCAACATTATTTATTATACAGATTGACTTTTAAAATTTTGGTCGTTATAGGTAAGTAAAAAAATAGAGACCCCAAATATAAACCTAAACAATTTTACACCTAAAAACTGCTTGTAGAAATTTTTTGCCACCGAATTTAGGGGAAAAACTCCTAGGTTGGCAACACTGGCACATGGTAGTTTGTTGTCTTGTAACATGATAGTCTAGTGACGGATTTGACAGTTGACACAGTTGACACTTGACAGCGAAAATTACGTTATATGGCGCCGGAACCAGAGACAAAACGTTTTCAAAATTACGCCAAGACGAAGCGCAATCTTAGTGTATGTTGGGTACGAAATCAATGTCGCTATCTCAAAACAGATAACGTATCTACAGAACTTTACGTAACTAAGCGATGGCATCTTGGGTAAGGCCCCAGCTCATGAAACAAATAATTTGCGTAATCGGTTGTGTTTAATTATAATTAAATAATTATTTAACTGCTCATTTTAATGATGATGAAAAAACAATAATTATTATTATTTTTTCTATGATAAGCAGTCGGGTAAAACTTTTGAAGTGAAACTTCTTTATCGACCTATGAGAGAAATTTAAATCGTCACGTTTTGCTGTTACGCGCTATATTTGTTAACCCACGACGTAAAAACTACGGGGTGTTATAAGTTTCACGTGTCTGTGTAAATGTGTTTGTGTCTGTATGTGGTGTCGTAGCTCCCAAACAGATGTTCCGATTTTAATGCGGTTTTTTGTTTGGTATATCAGTGGAGAGTGTTCTTAGCTATGTTTGGTGGAAATCAGTTCAGTTCTTCAAGGTCACTAGGTCGTTTGTTAGGTGTGATAGAAATGTTACACGCTAAGTTGGGGGTTTTTTTATTTTTAATTTAGTTTTGTTATATAGTCACATTTTTCTGTGACGTATGACTTCTTACTAAGGTAAGTAGACCGCTTTTAATTTATTAAAAAGTGGGCGATGGAGCCAGTGGCAAAATAAAAATGTAACTTTATAAATAACTAGCTGTGCCCGCGACTTCGTTCGCGTGGTTTTTGAGTGACTTAAACCGTTTATGCAGCGCACGCAACGAAAGTCCCCAAATGTGAATAATTTTCCCCGTTTTTGTAAAATTTTTCACTGACGCTTTGCTCCAAATTCCAATTGATCGCAGCGTGATGTTATGTAGCCTAAAGCCTTCCTCTATAAATGGACTAACCAACAAAAAAATATTTTTTCAAATTAGACCAGTAGTTCCAGAGATTAGCGCGTTTAAACAAACAAACAAACAAACTCTTCCGCTTTATAATATTAGTGTAGATTAGAATATTATTATAGATTTAATGTTTATGTGTGGAATGTTTATACCGACCATGAAATTCGGTCGTAAAGTTTCAGGCTCCAGTTGTATAATGGAATGCCGGCGATTCGGAGGTCTGAACACTCTGAACTTTACTGATGGTATAATTGGTATTATTGGTATTTTAATAATATGCCCGTTTAATATTTTAAACATAGCTTTTACGCTTATTTTTAGTTATCAGCGTAGTAAATAAATTGTTTGTTCTAAATAAATAATAAAATTATCCCTTAGTAAATATTAAACGATTATAATAATACGATAACGTAAATTTTCTATAACTATATCAATAGACGGCTTGGGCTAAATTCTCTTATCTGAAATTAAATTAGCGTTAAATATCAAACTCTTTAACCCAGAGTTATATGTTGCGGCGCTAATGGCTAGATGAAAGACCTCAAGCATGTTTTCAAAACAAGTTTGAACTATACTTGCACTACGTATACTTCATCCACGTGCAACCTTTAAATAGTTTTGATACTTTACCTTAACAACTTCAGTTTGTTAGAGTCGTTTAAAGCAAAGTTGCAACTGTTCCAATTGAATTTAAGATTGGCAATGTAAAGGTGGATACGCACTAGACCTTTACATAAAAGTCGGTGCCTATTTATCGAATGCCATATTTTTATTCACTTGCCGTTGGGGTTCCTTTATACGGAATTATGACAACATTTTTGTCATTTCCTTGTAATAAATATTTTGGTTTTAGGTTATATTTTATTCATACTTAAACTACAGCACACTTGAAATATTAGCATATTATTTTTCTTGAAACATGCTCTGTTTTCCCGCTATGTAAATTACGACGAATAAGGAATAGTTTAAAAATACTAAGAATAAAACATGCTTAATTGCATTGTCATTGATCCTTGATATTTATGCAATATTGCAAAAGAACCAGGCCTATAGAATTTGGTGGAAATTATGCTCAAAGATTCTGATTATAAAACACGATAGACGCACACTCAAACTTTTTTCACGTCACACTTGTAACACTTTTTACCTTCGGGGTTAAATCACGTTGCGTCACGTTGATTTCATTTCGTTCTCTGCGATCAAGCCGTCAGTGTATTCTCACCTTTAGCTCTAGGTGGCGGCCATATTGCATTACTGTAGTGCACTCGAAGCGCGGGAAAATATACATTGCGGTGGCAACTATTTTTAAACACGGAACACTGATTGTTACAACTTACAATAAATTCTATATTTTATTGTATTGTTCATTGTTCTAGTATTGTATTCAACTTGCACGTGCCCGTTGTGGCTATAATACTCTATAAAGTATTAGAAATATTATCCAAGAATAACAGCGATAGTTATGATTTACCGTCGCTTCGTGTTCTAAATGATCAAATATTTTAATTTATGGTTCTGTCCTACCACAAAGTAGATATATAACAGAGACACGACCTAATACTAGAAAATGGTATCACTCTAATACTGGCAATTCGACTGGCTATTTTTGTTTTCTTCAATTTCCAGGCACATTCCGGAAACCGCCATCTAGCGCCACTATTGGAAAATTCTAATTACTCGTATCTTTCGTATCTTCTTAATTAAGGAGTTGAATTTAGCTTAATGCGACGTTATGCTTAAAAATATGCTTATCTTTATTTTAATGTCAATATTTGTACTTAATTCGGCATATTTACATTTTATAATTTACAAGCGTTAATAGTAGTGACATCTATTGCACTTTTTTGTATTAAACATATATTATATGGGATGGTAGGCCATGACATGGCCTACCATTGTGTTCTATCCTATGCACTATTGTTCCAGCTTATTTTCTACAGTTCCATTGTATAACGGGGATATCCCCTATCCCTGTACAGTGGAACTCACGGATGATCTGGGATAGTAGTCGCTGTCATAATGTTAGGGATCACCTTACATTTTTTATTGGCCATTGCACTACGATAATATTTTTATTTTTAAATAGGTACAGTAATTATTTTATTTAATGTGTTAAATTATTAATATAACTTTGTTTACTTTCAGAATGTTCTTTACATTTTAAATGTTTATTTCTTATTTATAAGTAGAATTGTTTTTTTTCTCTTATGGCTGTATAATTGTAATAAGAAGGAATACATTATTCTTATTATTATTACTATAATTTTGTGCGTGTTTGTTAATTCTTCACACACAAACGACTAGACAAATGTTGAGAAAAACATCAAAGTTTAATACAATCTTCCGGTTTAATGTACGAAAAAAATATTTTTGTCTAATTAAATGTCATAAATACATTACAATTACTAAATCTATACCATTATGCATGCATTTAATTACCGTTATTATGTAATATAATATGGAATGGCTAATTGGACATGAGAGAGGTAGACATTAGACAGTATAGAGTATAGACACCGCAAACTTTACAATAATTCAATCAATTAGGTACAAATTAACGAGACAGTTTGAGCCGACAATACATAGAATGTTACAGTGATATTACGAGAGACTTTAATAGAATATGAATTACCATTTTGTATTGATTGATGTATCTTCAGTTTTGTATTGGCCATCAAGAATAGGACTGTAAACATTATTCGTATCTTCTATTAAAACTGGATCAGTAGTTTAGGCAGTACGGTGGAATAAACATACATACATATACTGCTAAAATCATTATCCTTCCTTTTGACGTAGCAGTTGGGTTAAAATACACTAGGTGCAAAAAAAACGCCTTTAGTACAACATTGCTACGAAGAGCTACTATTTGCTACGAAGGGTCTACGATGTACTACAAAGCTCTACGACTTGCTACGAAGGCTCTACGGCGCTATAGAAACGACGCTAATATTTTCACACGAATATAATATTTTCACTGCAATTTAAGTTCAAGGTTTATTAAATTAAAAATGTAATAATTATATGATGCCACGTTTAATTTTACTCTAATTAAAAAGAAACAGTTATACGTTTAAGCTGGTGTCTATTTATGTATGAAAGCATTTAAATTATGAAACGGTAACGCTCGCGTATTAAATAACACTTAAAACTTTATCGTAACACTTAAATTGACATATAAAGTTATAATTATAAGTAGCTTAGAGTATTTCAATTATAAGCTTTTACGAGTATGTCTATTAAATTTCGTAGCAACCATATATTATTTTATATGACATTCATCTAAAACTTATAGTTTCTGTTGGCGCCAAATAGTTTTATTTGCATGTTAGGATTGTATTTGCGCAATTGTCTTTTTCAGTCTAGCAATTGTAAATATTATAGTAGATATAATTAATTCATTAAGTCCGAATTTGATAGATACAAATTACGCACAAAACCATAATAATGTTTTTTTTTATCTATTATATTTGGTAGGGTTTTTGTCCATAGAGACATGACAACCCCATCGTATCCACACTAAAGAACTCACAAACACTAAGTGCTAATTTATATACAGCTAGTGCTGTACTCGAGGTCGGTTTACATAAACAGCTCTGTACCCAACCTATAATACATGTTTGTTGCTAGCTTTATACATATCAAGACATATACGACGAGTCGAAATGTTCACCAGATGCGACTGGTGACAGACAGACGGACACCATAGACATCAAACTCTCAGCAATCGTCCTTTTTTCACTCTTAGAGGTATGGATCCTCACTAACGGTTGACAGGAACATAACATGTTATTTATTATACACCACATATAAACGTCTAGAAGGTTCTAAAAGCCTGGTCGAAGCAGAAGAATGCTATAGTCTCAGTAATAGTCTCGTTTTTACCCTTCAGGTTTCGGAACCCCATAAGCTCTGGACGTTGTTATCATAACATGTTATTGTTATCTCTTATAACGGGTGTAAAAAGAGCAGTCACTATAACTTTGGGATATGATTATACTACCTTTTCTCATTCTAGAAATGTACTTAAAATAAAGTTTTTTTTTTGCTTTATTGTTATTATTGCGACAAAAAAAAGAAATGGTAAAAAGTTAAAAAAAAATATTTTTGTTTTTGACAAAAAAATATATACGACAACATTATATTATCGTTAATCGATAAAGTCCTTTTTTAGAATAAAAAAATATATATATATATAAATATACATTTCCAAAATGAGGAAAGGTAGTATAATCGTATCTCAAAGGTATAGTAACTACTCTTTTTACACCATGTATATAAAAATGAATGGCTTAACCGATTTGGCTATTTTTGGTCTTGAAATATTTGTGGAAGTCCAGGGAAGGTTTAAAAACCTTCCCTGGACTTCCCGTTCTACAACCAGTTCGTCGTTCCACAACCAGTTCGTCGTCCCACAACCAGTTCGACAACCAACCGAACTGGGCACGGGTCAGATAGTCATATCATGTTATTATCACATCATCTAGAAGCTATTATACAAGGCTGTCATTAGGTGCAGCACCATCTGTATTCATGAGCGCACGTCACGACACTCCACCATCAGTGCATAGTTCATTTGTTTACATACTTCGTTATTCGATGACATACATGGCATAGTGGCCACCGCCAAGACAAAGGGCTCGAATCCAGAGAAAAGATTTCTGTCGGCACATAATTGTGTCGTATGTCGTAATGTAATCCAATCAAAAATGTAACTTGTAAAAATTGCCAAGTCTTGCAACTCAGTTGTTCTATGGTGAAAAGTTGTGAGACACAAATGATACCAAGTCAGGATGACTTGGTATCACTTATTAAATCCCTAAGATAGAACGCCCTATATGGGGAATATAGGGCGTTCTTTCTTAGGGATTGAATTTTGAGGCCTTCAATGTTAAGTTATTACGTAATTAGCTTATCTGACAATATAATAAGGGGACCATGTCAATATTAAAAATCTTTTATATATAAATAAATAAGAAGATTGACAATCTCATGAAAACAAATTGTATGTACATCTCACATATTAAAATTGTTTAGTGCAATTATTGTTCTAGATAAAATTGTTTGTCGTCGTCGTTTCAGCCTTTTATCGTCCACTGCTGGACATAGGCCTCTCCAATACATTTATCAGGTGCGTTAACATTGAAGGTATTAAAGCCTACTGGTACCACGCTGGCTAGACCGGTTGGTACAGGGTTTTGTTTCGAGTTTTCCTTCTCTCACACTAGCTGTTGATGTGTGTGTGTTTCCTTTTAGTCGCCTCTTACGACTCCCCTAGGACAGTATCGGGGGTGGTGATAATTGTATTCTAATGCCGTCACCACACGGCAATTGTTTAATATGTATATAATATAAAATATCCCCGCCAAGTCGAGCTGTACCATGGTTCTTCTCGGCGGGCTAGAGTTGAACCGGTGCCGCGGTGGTAGCATTTTTGTTGACTTTCCGAAAATAGCTTGTTAATAATAATATCTATGGACGTTTCACACCACGTCAATCTTGTCCCGTACTAAGTATCCGAAAATCTTGTGTTACAGGTACCAGACAACGGAAATATATTTAATAATTTTTATACTATACACATATTTAAGATTTTTATTATGATATACACAAATTTAATACACGTCCATGACCCAGGAACATTGAAAACTTTTTGTTCCCTCGGCGGGATTCGAACCCGCGACCTCTCGTTCGAGCATCAACGCGCTCAACCACTACGCCACGGAGGTCGTCGTTGTTAAGTTTCATTTGGAAATAAAAAAAAATGATTTTGATTTTTTCTCGAAACAGTTCTGGCCATTTCGACCCCCTACAACTTTGTGTAAACTAGAAGCCTGATTTGGTCAGTCGAAGTCGTGGGCACATCTAGTGTATATATTATGTCAGTGGTTGTGGTCGTACAGTACGTACAGAAACGTGTCAGTTATGACTGACCCGCTTGTGTTTTCATCCATGAACACTATTTATAGAACTCAATGGGTTGAGATAATGCCTCCCGTAGGACTGTCTCTAACAGTTATTGTAGGTATGGTTTTGTATGTTGGCAACATTGACTATTGTTTTAATGTTGGTAACGATAAGCAACGGTCTACACAGGCTGTAATATTAATGAGCAATAATACTTTATGTGTATGGGTTCCATATATAGTTTACTGTAAAAGCACCAGCGATGAAAGAGGTATTTTTTTTTACTTATTTTATTAGAAAATTTATAATGTTGAGGCATTTCTCATAGAAACATAAAAGTCAAAAATAAGTCTTTCAGCGCTGGTACTTTCACAGTATACTCTACATAGGAGGCACATACACATTACACACCCTAAAGTATTATCACTTATTTATTTTACATCTTGTATATGAAACGGGATAGGAAAAAGTTTTAATAGTTTAGATGGGGGCCTATTTCAAGCTCTTAATTCCAGCCAGTTTACGCCATACAACATGGCTGCCTGGAATTTCCGTATTACGATCACATAATGACAGCCAATCAGCGGTCGCGTGACACTTAACTTGCTTCCGAATGTCACTTTCAGACAACCAAACTAGGGTGGATCTATTCAGATAAATTCAGAATAACATGTTGGTGTAATATGAAAAAGAGCAAGGCAGTTTAAGGCCGTATTATTGAATTGCCTGGAGCCAGGCTGGTTTTGTAAAAGATCATAATACGGCCCCCGCACATAATAATTTTGCTTGATGAATTAAACTATTTGAAATGATAAATTTTATTCAGTTATTAAAGTCGCTGGCTTTCTATACTAGAAATAAAAATATCAAGGTTTCAATAGAATCAATCATAGAACTGTCTAGCTGAATAGCCTACAGAAGCTATCGATCTCCAAGTAGGACTTACATACGATTTCAGTTACTTACCTGTAAACGTGGCATTACAATCAGACAGAAATTTTGGCAGGAAAATCACTTGGAAATCACCTAACTTTCTTAATTATTTCGTTTGTTCTTACTACTTATATTGAATGAAAACAAAACCCCAATTTTGATATTTAACTGTTTTTATAGATCGCACTTCCGGACTAATCAGATCACTTTTGATTTAGAGTTTGGGCCAATCAAAACGCATTGATATTGATAATATTATGAGAATACCATTTAGCAGTTCTAATATATCTAAATGCACTTTATTATTGTATGATTCAAATAATATGTATGTATATACAATGTATCTACTTACAATACATCTGTTAGTACCCAGATATTGTTAGATTAAGAATATATACTTACTGATGTACCTACTTTAAAATGGTCTGTAACATGTGTTAATAATATTGTACCTACCAACACAGCGGCATAAGACAGGGCCTGCTATATAAAATTTTTCGAGTAGGTATATATTAGTTTCTCTATTAAGTCACACATAATTAAATGTTACTTTTATTTCATGTTACTTCAATTTTCATCAATTATATTTCTTAAGGCACCCACGGCGACTTTTTACCAGATATGAAATGGATATCAAATTTCGGATACAGATACGGATTTGGATATTAAATTATTTCGGATAATCCGTTTGTCTCGGATAATTTCGGTTAAGGATATTAAATTTTAGTTTCCTTTTTACAGTTACAAAACCTTCATTTCGGATTCGGTCACGGTCACGGATATGTTTTTATACCGGATAACCGATAGTTTCGGTTACGGATATTAAATTATTTCGGATAATCCGTTTGTCTCGGATAATTTCGGTTAAGGATATTAAATTTTAGTTTCCTTTTTACAGTTACAAAACCTTCATTTCGGACTCGGTCACGGTCACGGATATGTTTTTATGCCGGATAACCGATAGTTTCGGTTACGGATATTAAATTATTTCGGATAATCCGTTTGTCACGGATAATTTCGGTTAAGGATATTAAATTTTAGTTTCCTTTCTACAGTAACAAAACTTTAATTTCGGATTCGGTTACGGTCACGGATGTGTTTTTATACCGGATATCCGATAGTTTCGGTTACGGTTTCGGAGCTTCCTAACATCCCTGCTTTTTACAGCGATGCTGTCGCATATTCGTAACGATATAGTCGAGATGCGGACACTAGCTGTGTGTCCTCGCCGACGTAACCACGATTCTGATACGAAGCAAAAGCGTTGCGTTGCGCATCAGCTGTCGCGATGCAAACGACCGAGTGTCGTTGCAAACGAGAGAATCGTCCTTCGAGATTCAGTAGCCCTCCCTCCATCATTTCCCTGATGTCGTCCGACACGTTTGAATTTGTTTGATCGATACAATAGCGATACTATCGAGCGGTAACGATACACGTAACAGGGGGCCTACTCAAGATGCCATCGCTAATTATCGCTTACAAAGTTCGATAACAAAATGTATGGGATTTGACATAAGGTACGCCAAATGATCGTGATTTGGTATGCGATAATTAGCGATGGCATCTTGAGTAGGCCCTCTGTATCGCTACAAAAATCTCACTGGGCGAGAGCTCTAAGGCTTCATTCAAAATGAAGTCTCAAACCCAACCTCACTTGATAAGCTATTTGACAGATAAAAAACGTTTCGTTTCACTTTTAAAAATGAAGAACTTTACTTTTATTTTTTTTAAATCTATAAATAAAGATTATAAAAATAAAGATTATACTCATTTTAATGTTTTTCTGTAATCTATATATTTTATGAATATAATGGTATAAAGGGAAAAGAGGTTTGAGACTTACCTAAGATGGCAATTTGATAGCAAAAGAGAAACACAATGAGGCGGGAACGGCTGACAGATGCGAGACACGAACATTATTTACCCATAAAAAAGGGATTTTTCCTGAGAACCTAAATAAATGTCAAGTTTGAATACAATTTATACACGTGTTATAAGATGTACGGTCGTCGACAGATTCTGTTTAACACTTTATGACCTTGTCACATAGCAATAAATTTGAAACAGCAAAAATCGTATATTTTCCAAACGGAACAAAAATATTATGGTGAAAAAAATTGCAAAAAGTACAATAAGTTCTTCAAATTTTATAGGACTAGAAACACAAATTTGAAAGTTACAGGACTAGAAAAATTATTTCGCTAAAATTGGAAAAAAAACGTTCTAATTCTCATGTTGTTTGGGTAAATTTTTCTTATATCAATTATATTATACGTAAACGCACTATTTATATTTAAAAAATAAAATGTTCATAACTGCCAATACATTTTCTACTTTCTTTCTATGTTCGCACCCAATGACGTCATTTTTCACGCAGTTTTGTTTTTGTTGTTTTAAGGTCCTCCAACGGTCTAACTTTTATTGTGTGGAATTAGATATTTCTTGAACGGTTACGTAGATATGCCATTGCAAGGACATTTTTTCACAGCTTAATGTGTATTATATTATTTAGAAAAGCCAATAAAAAACTATGCATTTTCACTATTATCTATGGGGTGCCAGGACCGAAGGAACTGCCACCACCTTAACCACCTTTCCTTTTTCAAATATTTTTTTTCCTTTTTCGTTATTCTTGCGACAATTTTTTTTTTAGTTTTTGTCAACAAAGTAATAAAAAAAATACATTTGCAAAATTACACCCTGATATCCGGAAATGCAGTAGCGTTTTCGTGGACACTGTTATTGTGGACAATGGTATTAAAACTGCACACGCGCATGACTGTACCAACGCGTATGCCGAGCGTGGCGATTATAACTACCACCATGAAATATTTTTGGGGAGGCTTGTGTCCAGCTGTGGAGGTCATAGGTGAAATGATGATGATGACATTTCCTATTAGGTTCAAAAGTGGTAAACCGTATCTGTCGTCGACTCTACACAGAACATACATTACGTGAGTCACCTTGGCCCGGGAATTGTGTAAATTTATTTGTAGGAGCTTGCGAAATAAGGATTTATTTTTCTTTAATTTCTTTAGTGCTCGTGAAATTACTTTGTGTCAGAAGTATGTTAATGTACAAGTTATATTAACCTAGAAAGGTTAGTTAGAACTCTTGTAAATATTCTCTTGCATAATAATTAGTTGGTAATCTTGTGATACGGTTTAAACAATTTATTTAAGAATAGATTAGTAAAGTATTTTATAATCTTCTTTATAATATAGAGTGGGGCCGAATACAAAATTGCCTACTAGCTAAGTACAATCGAATACAAAATTGCCTACTAGCAACGTACAATCGAATACAAAATTGCCTACTAGCTACGTGCAATTGAATACAAAATTGCCTTCTAGCTACGTACAATCGAATACAAAATTGCCTAATAGCTACGTACAATCGAATAAGTCGCCACTCGACCAGGTATAATATCTAAATCTGCATGATCTTAACAGCGCTGATAAATCATGCGCACGTACAGACGCGTAAATCCGGTTGTCAACCAAATCTGCAGTCGATGGAGTCAGATCTATTGTGTTTTTGAGGAGTCCTAGTTCAAAAAAGATGTTTAGAAACCGATCGAGCGGGAACTTCGTACAGCTTTAGAATTAAATTTCTTGACAACCGCGAGACCTATCGGGTTGAATTAAAACATTTAAACCTTCCTCGAGAACCACTCTATCCATTGGAGAAAACAGCACGAAGATCGGTGCAGTAATCTTTTGAGTTTGTCGCGATGAGACAGACGCGGCGGAGGACTTTGTTATATTTGGACTAGTTGACCCGTGCCCATTTCAATGAGCATGAACAATAAAAAAAAACCGTTTAAACATTCCCTGGACTTCCACGAATATTTCAAAACCAAAAATAGCCAAATCGGTTCAGCCGTTCTCGAGTTTTAGCGAGACTAACGAATTATTCATTTTTTTATTTAAGAGATAAGAAAGAAAAGAAGAAGATAAGGACATAGGCGTGGTATTCACTAGTAATGGCTGCCATCTAATCAGACATTGGTAATGACTAAAGCTATGACAAATTTCTGAATATTCGTAACTTCTTTAGGAGTTCAATGAAGCTCAATTTCAGGATTTATGTAGGCATAGACGAAGCCTAGTCTCGGAGGCGCCGGGCGCGCTGTCGCCCGCAATAACGACCTGAATATGCGTGTCATTTCGTTCTGAGTATTTGCATGCCTAAATACTAAATTATTTAGTGAATAAAGATAGTGACTAACATATACAAGCTTGTAATATTATTTAGTGATAATACTTTAGGGTGTGTATGGGTCCCGTATATAGAGTTTACTGTGAAAATAGTTCTGTAACAGATACTTTTTTTTAATTATTGTACAGGTAAATTTATGATGTTTGGGCATATAAACATGAAAGTCAAAAGTAAGTCTTTCAGCGTTGGTACTTTTAGAGTAAATTCTACATAGTAGGCACATACACACCCTAAACTCTAAAGTATAGTCATGTATCTTGTATAAGACTACCATATTATGTAGTCAAGACTCAAGACATAACGTTTTATTATTATGGCATAGCGCAGTTTAATAAAGTAAGTACAGGAATAAAAATAGCGTAATATAATCAGTTCTGTAAATGTTTTTTTTTGGTAAAGAGGTACTAGTCATGTTTTTACACGACTGTAGTGGTGGGCAATAATGGGAGGCTATATACTTATATAGCCTGCCAAAATCCTTTTTTTCCATAAAGCTAAAACTCGAGAACGGCTGAACCGATTCGGTTATTTTTAGTCATGAAATATTAGTGGAAGTCCAGGGAAGATTTAAAAGGTGAGAAAATACTGTTTGTATGCTCAACGAAAACGGTGGAACATACTGATGTTCCACCGTTTTCGTTCATCCCTGGACTTCCACTAATATTTCATGACTAAAAA